>CM048744.1:489870317-492270317 GCA_026315105.1 Locusta migratoria | reverse complement strand
GTCATCCTGTATGCTGTTCCAGTCAATTAATGACGAAACCCTTCCACACACCACAGAATCATCAGAAAACAGCCGAAAATTACGTTATTATGTCCATCAGATTTTATATAGAAAATAATAGCAGTCCTATCACACTCCCCTGGGGCATGCCTGACGATACACTCGTCTCTGACGAACAGTCACCGTCGCGAAGTACTGCGTTTTATTCCTTACGAAGTCTTCAAGCCAGTCACAAATCTGTGAACCTACTCCATATGCTCTTATCTTCGTTAGTAGTCTGCAGTGTGGCTCCGCGTCAAATGCCTTTTTGAAATCGATAACAACACAATCTGCCTGTTGTCCTTCATCCATGGCCCGCAAGATATCATGTGAATAAAGGACAAGCTGAGTTTCATACGCACGATGTTTCCTAAACCCTTGCAGATTCATAGAGAGAAGCTATTCAGTCTAAAGAAAATTTACTATATTAGAGATGAGAATATGCTAAAAAATTCTACAGGAAACTCATTTCAACGATATTGGCCGGTAATTATGTGGGTCATTTCTTTTACCTTTATTATGAACGGGAGTCATCTGCATTTTTTTCCATTCCCTGCCGCAAATACTCTTTGTAAAACCGAACTGGTATTCCTCCAGACCAGGAGATTATTATTATTATTATTATAATTTTTTTATTTTTTATTTATTTATTTATTTATTTATTTTTTTTTTTTTTTTTTTTTTTTTTTTTTTTTTTTTTTTTTTTTTTTTTTTTTTTTTTTTTTTGTATTTAGCTCTCTCAGATGCTTCTCTATACCGGAAATAGCTATTACTATGTCCTCCATTTGGGAGTTAGCTCGTTGGTCAAATGATGGTACGTTTGTACGGTCCTCCTGTATGAATGATTTCTTAAAGGTTAAATTTAGAACTTCAGCGTTCAGTTTGATTTCTTCTATTACTGCCACGGAATGATCAACGAGTGACTGGATAGTGGGCGTTGACCCGCTTATCGATTTTACATAGTACCAGAATTTTTTAGGGTACTCGGAAAGATCTTTTTCTAAGGCATGGCTGTGGTAATTATTGTATGCTTCGCGCAGCAAACTTTTTACGAATCTCTACTGACATTTGCGTGTTCTTTTTTGAATCGAGAGTGCAACAACTTTTGGTTTCTCAGTAGCTTTCTAGCATTATTATGACACCATGGTGGATCTTTTCCATCCTTAATCGAATATATAGGCCCACGTTTCTCTAATTATTGATTTAGAATGCATTTAAATTTAGTCCACAATTCCTCTACATCCTTTGTACCGGAACTAAACGATGTCCATTCATTTTCTAAGTGTAATGCTAAAAATTGCTTATCGGCTCTTTCCAACAAATACACGCTCCTAGACTTCTTGATTAGTTTATTAACTCTGGTCACCATTGACGCTAGGACGATATCATGATCGATAACTCCTGTCTCTACACTGACATAAGGTCCGTCCTGTTTGTAGCTATATAAGGTCTAAAATATTTCCAATGCGTGTGGGCTGTTTTCAGAAAAAGTGTCCAATAGTAGTTCGCAAGACTGCTTGTCTGTACTGCCTGAAATGAAACTAGAGGGGTCTCAATCTATACTCTTAAGGTTTAAGTCTCCCCCGACTAATATTGCATGGCCGGGATACAGCTACAAACACCCAACTACTAAACTTCTCTTAGCCCTCGCAACTAGCACCTAGCAAGTCTAACGGGAGAATAACGGACCCTTACACCGTTCTGAGAAAGCACAGAACTATTGTATACTGCTCACCGTATTCAGATCAAATTAGCGATGCCAGCACACACAGGAAAAATGCATGTGAGTGAATGATGTCACTCACAGACCTTTCGTCGATTCACTCTGGGTCTTGCACAATAACAAAACCGCTTACAGCACGGCAAATAATAGACCTTGGCGTGAGAAATCACACAGCAGATACAATGCCTAATTTCCGCTAACGGAACTGCAAATGGAAACACACGTGAGCCAAGCATGTGGAATAATCCCATAGAGCCGCCAGACGACGGACAGACAACGTGATGGTACACTGGGACTGATGACGGTCGCCTCTACATCTACACGGGCTACTCTGCAAATCACATTTAAGTCCTTGGCAGAGGGTTCATCGAACCACCCCTTATACTATTTATCTCCCATTCCACTCTCGAATAGCGCGGGGGAAGAAAGAACACCTGAATCTCTCCGTTCGAGCTCTGATTTCTTGTATTTTATTCTGATGATCATTTCTACCTATGTAAGTGGCAGTCAACGATATATTTTCGCATTCGGAGGAGAATGTTGGCGATTGTAGTTTCGCAAGTAGCCCACGCAGCAGCGATAAACGCCGTTGTTGTAATGATTCTCATCCCAGATCCTGTATCATTTCCGTAACGCTGTCTCCCCTGTATCGTGACAATACAAAACGAGCTGCCATTCTTTGGACTCTTTCCATGTCCTCCGTCAAACCCACCTGATAAGGATCCCACACTGGGCAGCAATACTCCAAAAAAGGACGGAGCATAGTGTATGCAGTCTCCTTAGTAGTTCTGTTACATCTTTTAAGGACTCTGCCAATAAAACGCAGTCTCTTGTTCGCCTTTCCCACGACATTATCTACGTGTTCTTTCCAGTTTAAGTCTGAGGTAATAGTAATTACTAGATATTTTGTGGAGTTTACGGCCTTCACTTTTGATTGATTTAATTTGTAAACATAGTTTAACGGATTTCTTTTCCTATTCATGTGGACGACTTCACACTTCTCATTATTAAAATCAATTGCCAATTTTTGTACCATAGTGATATATTATTTAGATCGTTCTGCAGTTGGTTTTGAACTTCAGATGATTTTAATAGAAAGTAAATGTCGGCGTCATCTGCAAACAACCTAAGAAAGCTACTTAGATTTTCTCCCAAATCGTTTATGTAAATAGGGAACAGCAGAAGACCGATAACACTACCCTGTGGTACGCCGGATATCACCTCTGTTTTAGTCGATGACTTACCACTGATTACTACAAATTGTGTACTCTCTCTGACAGGAAATTTCCTATTCAGTCTTTGTGAGGTACGGTGTCAAAAGCCTTCTGGAAATTAAGAAATACGGAACGAATTTGAGAACCCTTATCGATAGCACTCATCACTTCATGTGAGTAAAGAGCTAGTTGTGTTTCACATGAACGATATTTTCTTAATCCGTGTTGACCTTGGGTCAATTGATCATTCTGTTCGAGATAATTCATAATATTTGAATGCATGATATGTTCCAAAACTCTGCTGCAAATTGACGTCAATGAAATAGGCCTCTCACTTTCCACAACAGACTCACTGACTGCCAACCCCGCAGTCACCACACCGAACTTCACGTGTGTCGGAACTGCCCCACTGCGCGTCAACTCTCGCTTAAACCCAATCGAAATGTCGACGCGTGCGCCAGGCCACGCCTTTCTCCAAAGATAGTCCGATCAGAGGTGATCGTGGCACTAGTATATTGATAATTTCACGGCCCAGGTCGGACTGACAGAGGACATCGAAAGAGTACAAAGAAGAACAGCCCGTTTTATGTTACCCGTGATACACGGAAATTATGAGTTGATGTGGGAATCATAATCATAACTACATTTTTCGTTGCGCCGAGATCTATTTACGAAATTACGATCGCCGACTTTCTCCTCCGAATGCCAAACTGCATTATTGACTCCAACATACATGGAGAGAAATGATTATCAGAGCAAAATATGAAAGATCAGAGCTCAAATGGAGAGTTTTACGTGTTCTTTCTTTCCGCGTGCTGTTCTGGAATGGAATGGTAGATAATCAGTAAGCTAGTGACTCGGTGAACCCTCTTCCTGGCGCTTCAGTGATATGCAGAGCAACGAAATATATGCAGACGTGGAGGTAGTAGCGAAAGTGTTGCCGGTAAAGTATTTTGTGCTCGAGCAAACTTCTCAGTTATCTGCCATAAATGTTTGATCAGAGAATAGCCACAGGATCAAAAAGTCTCAACATTAAGCACGTCACTCAAAAGTAACACTTCGTCACTTCCTCACTACACAAAGATGAAGATATACAACACTATCATTTGCTCCATAGTACTGTATGGTTCGGAAATTTGGACGCTTACAAAGAATGAAAGAGAAAAACTGAATGTTTTTGAAAGAAAAGTAATGGGGAGAATCTGGTGACCTTTGTTGGAAAATGGCGTTTAGGAAATTCGAAAGAACAGCGAAATTTATCAGTTAATGAAGCAACCCACTATCGTTCAGAAATGAAAAAGTAGGAGACTGCAAAGGGCCTAGACAGGTAGTTAGAATGGAAACCGACAGAACACCCAAGAAAGTATTTTACGGAACTCTGCAAGCAACAAGACCACTGGACCAACCTGGCACAAGATGGAAAGATGACATAGGAGAAGGACGTCGCAGCATTAGGAATTTCCGCAGGATGGAAAGAAGCAGCGAAAGTTAGAAGATGCTGAAGCAGATCGTTGATGCCGCGCGTGGTCTACAGGGCCTGACATTGCTGAAAAGAAGAAGAACTTACGATAAGGATAAGGTACACACTCATGTCCGAGAGCGAGAACACGAACCTCTAGCGTTTAGATTAGATTAGTTTTTCGTTCCGTAGATTCATGTTGAGGAGATCCTCGTGAATGTGGAACCTGTCAAAAAACAAAATTTACCAGCTGAATAATAGATAATACTAATAATATAAATTCAAATACATACATTTTTAAAGATTTTTTTAGCTTATAATAATACTAATATAGTATGAATGCAGATACATGCATCATTTGGTAGAATTTAGAAATTCACTAATGGAGTAGGAGTTGGCCACTAGAAAGTCTTTTAGGCTCCTCTTAAACTGATCTTTATTCGTAGCTAAATTTTTTATATTTGATGGTAAATTATTGCAAATCTGTGTTCCTGAGTAGTGGCCCCTTTTTGAACTAAAGTAAGTGGTTTTAAGTCCTTGGGTAGATCATTTTTATTCCTAGTATTGTATGTATGAACTGAGCTGTTTGTTGGGAAAAGGGATATATTATTTATGACAAATTACATTAAGGAATAAATGTACTGAGAGACAGTAGTTAATATACCCAGTTCTTTGAAGAGGGTTCTACAGAATGTCCGTGAATTTACTCCACACGCTTTTGGACTCTGAAAACTTTTGACTGACTTGTAGAGTTACCTCAAAATATTATACCATATGACATTATGGAATGAAAGTAAGCAAAGTATGCAAGCTTTTTTTTATTTTTATGTCTTCTATGTCTGATAACACTCGTATTGAAAATACAGATTTGTTGAGTCGATTCTGCAATTCTGTGGTGTGCTGCTCCCAACTGAATTCATTATCAAGCTGTAATCCCAGGAATTTAATATTGTCAACCTCTTCTATCTGCTCTTCTTCATAGTTAATGCATATGCTGGCGGGAAATCTCTTACATGTTCTGAACTGCATGTAGTGAGTCTTTTCAGAGTTTAATGACAGTGAGTTGGCTTTAAACTGTTTATTAATGTTCATGAAAATATTATTAGTAGACCTTTCTATAACTATGCTTGACGTACTTGTTATTGTAATATTCGTATCATCTGCAAACAAAACGAACTCTGCTTCTGGTAGGGTAGCGTGACGTTGTGCATTAGACTGCGCGGCAATCTTCGAGCGACGTGGCCATTACAGACGAAGTTCCTGCTCGCATTCCTTAGATAAGGATTGGATACGAAATCGTCCGTGCCCATTCAAAGGATCCATCTCACCAATTGCCTGTGTGATTTACGGCAAACGTAAATCAGGATGGCCGGAGGTGGATTTCAACCACCGTCCTCCCGAATGCAAGTCCAGTGTACTACCACTCAGGGCCGACCCGTCAATATAGGCAAACTAGACTATAGCCTAGGGCGCTGGAATTTTGGGGGTGGCAAATGTGTCGTGCGCGACGAACTCTCGTGCCCTTGAGGTGCGGTTTACTTTGCTGTTGCGCTGCGGTTGTAGGAGCGTTGAATTCCCCGTTACTATACGTAGCCAGAGCAACAGGCAAGAGAAGACGTAAGTCAGTGTTACATGCATTCTCTTTGACTCTTCAGAAGCGTTTAATGAATAGACGAGTAGCAGTTTGCAACTAATCATCCCATGACCAAAGCTGGCGATACTGCAATAAATTCAACTGATGAGAGATTTCACCAGATTAACAACCAAAATCGTGTATTTGGCTGTCTGTACAATATACGTGATGTATAAAATAAAACTCCCAAAGCTGTTGTTGAAGGATGTGTTAAATTGGAAGAGTCTCTAACTCACGAAGACTCTAAAGATATTTATGCTACTGATCTATGCAATGAATTACAAGCCATTGCTAGCAGAGTACCCAATAACTCAGGATCAGAAGACGTTCTGAGTTACATTTGTTCAAATGTTTGTATAGCTTATGGGGCTTAACTACGGGGTCATCAGTCCCTAAACTTACAAACTACTTATGAACTAGGACGGCACAAATATCCATGCCCGAGGGGGGATTCGAACCCCCGACCGTAGTGGCCGTGCTGACCATGACTGGAGCGCCTCAGTCACCTCGGCCACCGTGGTCGGCACATTGTATCTAATTTAGTTACTGCAGCTTCTCGAAATTGAAACTCATAAAAACATATCTGCGATCCACAACGACTCAAGAAAGACTTGTGGGTTTGGCAACTTTGTAGATGAACGAGAAACAGGAGAGACAATTGATTTAAAGGAGATCATCTCACATTTTGCAAAAGCGAAGGGAAGAAAAATGAAATATGTGTGATTCTTTGTACAATGAAGCTTATAATTTTATCAATTATTGTTAACTATCAACCAAAACCTTTTTATAAGATAATATGTAAAAACGATGAAAAACTAATATTGTATAAAAGTGTATGATGAGGAAATATTATGTTTATGTAATATATACGTTTCCACCACATCCTTTCTTCGAGGAGTGCTAGTCTTGCAAGTTTCGCATGAGAGCTTCTGTGAAGTTTGGAAAGTAGGAGGCGAGGTACTGGCGTAAGCAAAGTTGTGAGGCGGCATCGTGAGTCGTGTCGGGGTAGCTCAGTCGGTGGAGCGCTTGCCCGCGAAAGGCAAAGGTCCCAGTTTCGAGACCCGGTTCCGGCACACAATTTTAATCTACCAGGAAGTTTTATACGTTTCGATTATGTATTTGAATAAAAAAAAGATGCAATGTGTATTTTACATTGATGTTTTGTTGCGTTTTTATTAAATGGGGTGCTACTAAAATAATTTGCCTAGGTCGCCGAATTTGTTCGGGCCGGCTCTGCACCACTACAAGACCTCCCTCGGTAATACACTTTATCACCAAAAATGTCCCCAGGTACTAATCCGACGATCGTGATGGCTCGGGCAGAATCAAAACTGTAACTGCATTTTTTTTAAAGCGACGGATGCAGATTCAGTGCCGACCGCTACGTTGGTCGCGGTTTCACACGAGGCCAACTAGTATTTATCATTCCAGAATTAATAAATTCTCAGTTAGAGCGGCAGTTCGCAGTCTGTTTTCCGGCACACGGCCCGTTGGCCGCACAGAACGGTTCGTTTGGCTGGGGCCGTCGCGGGCATAGCATTTTTCTCGCTTTTTGGATTAATGAATATGTATGTGAAGTATTCGGCGGGACCGGGGCGGCGTTTATTTAAGCTGTACGCAATGTGAGTTATCCGCATATTGCGGCGGGGAATGTGAGCGGGCCGGGCCGGGCGGCCACACGTGCACTCAGCCAGCCACGCGGGCACACAGCGGCGCCGGCAGAAGCCAATAAAACGGGCTGCGGGTTATATTGCGGCGGCTGCGCGCGCGAGTAAAACACGCCAGTAACAGCCGTGCCGCCTGGCCGAACGGCATCCTCTAGAGGCACTGCGCTTGCATCCCTACTAAAAGCAAACAGTTTTCTCAGGAAAGTCCTGCGACATATGTTGCCCGTGAGACTAGCAGTTTCGGGTACATCAGTAAATAAATGCAAAAACTTGCACACAATCAGCTTAATGCCTCCTGTATACAGCTTGCGGGGGTGACCATAAGAATGAAGAAGAACGTTGAGGCTTTGTTATACGACTACCAGTTTATAACTCAAAATGTTCAAATGTTTGTAGAGCTTAAGGGACTTAACTTGCACACAATCAGCTTAATGCCTCCTGCATACAGCTTGCGGAAAAGAAGGGTGACCATAAGAATGAAGAAGAACGTTGAGGCTTTGTTATACGACTACCAGTTTATAACTCAAAATGTTCAAATGTTTGTAGAGCTTAAGGGACTTAACTTGCACACAATCAGCTTAATGCCTCCTGCATACAGCTTGCGGAAAAGAAGGGTGACCATAAGAATGAAGAAGAACGTTGAGGCTTTGTTATACGACTACCAGTTTATAACTCAAAATGTTCAAATGTTTGTTGAGCTTAAGGGACTTAACTACATGGTCATCAGTCCCTAAACTTACAAACTACTTATGAACTAGCTAATACTAACGTCGGCAGAAATATCCGTGCCCGAGGGGGGATTCGAACCCTCGACTGTAGTGGCCGTGCAGACCGTGACTGGCACGCCGCAGACCCCTCGGCCACCACGGCCGGCAGTTCATAACTCGACTCTCCTGTGACGGAAGGAGGTTTGTTGTTGTTAATAGGTTTATTCTGTATTGTCATCCGCCATCCACCATCGTGGAAACTGCATTCGTCGGTAAAAGCGATAACGTTCAATATTTTTCATTTTTTATTTTTTTATTTTTACTTTTTAATTTTTTTACTCTTTTCATTCCCCACCCTGAAGGAGTAAGGTGGGCCGCTAGAGGGCTTCTTGTCTGCCCTATTCAGCCATTCGTTTATTTTTACATTTGCTACATTACAATACTTTTTAATTTGTTGAGAGGTCACATAGTTATGTTTTTTCAAGGTAATTGACATAATAGGAAATACAGTTAATGTTCAGAATACTTAAAATTATATAATACGATAGAGATATATACATGTGGTCTGTGGTTAATCCGTAACTATAAATGTGAATGTCCGTTCGGTGTACGTTTATCACGCCAGTAACAGCCACACCGCCCGCTGAACAGCCTCCTCCAGAGGCTCTGCGCTTGCATCCCTACTAAAAGCAAACAGTTTCCTCTGGAAAGTCCTACGACATATGTTGCCCGCGAGACTAGCAGTTTCGGGCACATCACTAAAGAAATGCAAAAACTTGCACACAATCAGCTCAATGCCTCCTGTATACAGCTTGCGGAAAAGAAGGGTGACCGTAAAAATGAAGAAGAACGTTGAGCCTTTGTTATACGACTACCACTTTGTCACTCTGGTCTCTCCTGTGCCGCATGCACGACAGCTAAGGTCGGGGGCTCGAATTCCCTCTCGGGCATAGCTGAGAACCCGGCGTTGCCCGGGTATTTATTTATTTATTCGAGCCTTGAGTTAGTACTTTTCCTATCCTCTCCCTGTCTGTCTATCTTATTTTTCCTAAAAACATGTTACATTTATCAGAGAATATATAAGAAATAAGAAATCACACGTAAAAATGCACTCGTCACGAAGAATCCAATCGCGAAATTCAACAATAATGGTTGTAATAATATCACAGATCGATCACTCGATGTAATGCGCGAATCGATTTTTTTTAAAGAGATGTATTAAAAGAAATTTCTTTTTTACTGCTTTATTTATTTATTCTTATATTTCCTTATTAGTATGCTTATCCGTACAGAGAAAGAACGGAAGAGATTGTAGCACGCATAGACCAAAGATATGGTCTGTAGAATCACGTTTCGCTGTATCTAACCTCCTTGCTATAGAGTCGCAAACGCCATCGCTCGCCTTCAGTCCGATTTTTTTTTTTTTTTAATTTGACGACTTTCAACCACCATATATAGCTATGGGCAGAGAACTGCTATGGTGTACAACGGGAGACTTCGGACAACAATTACACACAGACCATTCGATTGCGTTCTGTAGTTTTCGCTGCAAAGCTAAATATTAACACACACACAGACACGTACAATTTTATATACACCAATAACTTTCCATCCCAATATACTCCACCCTATTATCATTATCAACCCTCAAGCAACAATGCAACCAATAAAACCATTTTCAAAGAGTAAATATAATTTTCAAAGAGTAATTATTGTTCCGAATTTCGCGTTATATTCTTCATATTACTAAATATCTATCAGATCGCTATAAAAACGTGCCTAAAAACTTTCTCAGGTATAAATTAGTAACTGTACAAATATTTAAGTCTGTGCGTCTTGTCGTTCGGACGTGATAAGCGTACACCGAACAGACATTCGCATTTATAGATATAGATAAGGTAGTTCATAAGTAGTTTGTAAGTTTAGGGACTGATGATCCCGCAGTTAAGTCCCTTAAGCGTAACAAACGTTTGAATATTCCTGTGACGGAAGGATGTTTACTGTTGTTAAAAGATTTTTTCTGTATTGGTTGTCATCCGCCATCCACCATCGTGGAAGCTGCATTTGTCGGTAAAAGCGATAACGATCCAATGATGCTCTGCCTCTTTATTTATTCGTGTCACAAGTACCAATTACAAGTATACAGAATTAAAAATTACATAATAAATCAAAGCACATAGAATTATTAATAACCTAATCAGATTGTTTGAAGCTCAAACACAGTAAAACAAAAGCTATAACATAATCATTATTTAAGATTACCAGACACAGTCGGGTTTGGAGGCGATCTGATCGTTCTATACTCGTAGTTTTCAAACTGAAAAACCAATATCGCAGATTAATAATTTATTAAACGACGACCGTGACGACTGTGTCACCATCATCTGGTCACATATATGTTATAATCTGGTCATCTTGTTAAAAAAATTGGGTATAAAATAAAAAGTGCAACTTTGCACTTAGTCATTATATAAAAATACACAAGTTAAAAATATTTTGTTAAAATATTTTGTAAGCTGTCATGTTTTTAACTTGTGTATTTTTATATAATGACTAAGTGCAATGTTGCACTTGTTATTTTATACTCAATTTTTTTAACAAGATGACCAGCTTATTACATATATGTGACCAGATGATGGTGACACAGTGCACCGAAACCGGTCGTCATTTAATAAATTATTAATCTGCGATCTTGGCTTTTCATTTTGAAAACTATAATCATTATTTATGTAATTTACAATATTTACGCGACTTGTGACCAGTATATGGCTATGATGAGTGCATTGTTGTCACCCAGGGCCAGTACCAACCCTGTAAAAGAGTCTGGGTTGAGATGAGACATCGGAAAATTGCTCGAAGTTTGCTCTTCCCACACTCAAACAATGTGTCTCCATCTTTCGCGATGCCCCATTTTTTCATGTAGTCCTCAGATCTTGAAACACCGTGTAGTGGGCCGAAATATTGTCCCTGTTACTGCGTTACGACAGCTCCGTTTTGCACGTAAAATCATGATTATTTGTGTTGTTCTAATAGAATCTTCCAGTGGTTATGTTATGATTCCTAAAAGAAGTATTTGTTGTTTCTTATGTTTCATGTGTGAGCAACCTACGAGAAGAGCATCTTCTCTGCTGAGAAAAAGGTAATACAACTGGCCACAAGTCGCGGGTCGACAGCCACACGTCCCTAGAAGATCCTATTGGAGGGATTCCGTTGCCAACTCCTACAATATAAGAAAAAAATTACATTGTAATAAATTTGTTAGGAATTCTATGTTACAAACAGTTGCAGTCTTTATGGTGAGTCCTTTCGAGAAAGATCTGACTTTGTGTTATGTATGATTTGAATTTTACTTCAAGTGTCGAAGTGTGAAAAACAGTTATTTCACCTGTCAAGAAGACCTAAAATTTATATATTGCGCTGAAGCTGTATTTTGGAACTTATTATAGAATTTCTACCATTTTATAAGTTTTTTTAGAGACTTGTTATATTTTACAAGTGATTGAATGAACAACATCTATGGTTTACAAAACATTTGACTGAATTTCAACAAGATTTGGTTGTTTCAAAAAAATATTCAACGAGAGAATATACAAAATTCGAACTTTAAACTTCTTTTGGACAGTTTTATTTTCTCTTATCTTGCACAAGAACTTAACAAGCATCATTTAAAAATTTTTTCCTTTAATTGAAAAGTGTCACTTCAATTATACTTCGAGTTTACTGGAATGGCTAGGGTCGAAGTCCAACATGATCAAGTTGAAGAACTTTAATTTTGAATAGAATCGGTTGTTCCAATACAACCGGTGCGCAGTCTGTTTAAGGAATTCCATGTACACCATCCTTCTTGGTGGCTGGGTGGCAGATATTCTTCAATTTCTATTCGTTACCTTTGTTTCCATAATTTAGCTCCAGGTTGGGACTACGCCAAGTGGTACAGAGGTGTCTTAAGAAACTCTTCCTGGACTTCAGTTGGGGTGGTGGTGGTGTTGTTCATGCAGGCGTTGGGCTGGGGTATTGCAGACTTTTGTTTCTCGTTATTGGCAGCAGTCTAATATCGGGCGGGGCTATGCCTGCCAGTAAAGTTTCTGTATTGATGTTGGCTTCAGACAACCTGTTCATATATTCAAACGATTGTAAATCTATGGAACTTAACTAATGCAGTTATCAGTCCCTAGGCTTACAAACTACTTAAACTAACTAAGGACAACACACACACCCATGCCCGAGAGAGGACTGGAACTTACAACGGCGAAAGGCCGCGCGCACTGCAGCCAGGCGCCTTAGTGCCCACGGCTATTCCTCCGTTGCTTGTGTGGGCAATTGTTCTCACTGTCTGAGTGTTGCCACCCATGCAGAACCAGTTACTTCGCGTAGTATACACTTTCTTTCTGAGACCTTAAGACTCAGGTTGGTACATTGTGTCTTGGAAGTCAGAGGTGTCCGGGATAACGCCAAGCTACATTGGAGTACTACATGTTCCAATTCCCTCTCGTTCCAGTTCACCTGCAGCTTCCGTGATGCTTCTGTTTGTGATGTGCGCTGGGGATGCACACAAATAATAATGTGGATGTGGGAGCAAAGCTAGAACATACATTCTCATTAACAGAATGAGTTTATTCAGTACAAAAGCAAATACTTAACCTGCTTCAGATTTGAAACGGGACAGACTCTTTTAGTGTTACAATGTTAACAAAGCTACTTCTTCTTGCTGCTGCTTTTGAGTACCACAGCCCACGAAGCGGAGTTGATCAGGAAGTACGGCTAGTTGTATCAGAGATAGAGGTGATTCTGGTCTCCACACCAGCTGTGGGCGTGGTTGCGGGTCTTCTTCTTATTGGTGAGTTGTGGCGCCTGCTGAATGTCGTTGTGTCGATGCTGTGCTGGTCGGTGTGCAGTCGATGCGACAGGACTGTGCAGCCTGAGTCACCACAAGGGTGGAATTAGTCTGAAGACACCGTAGCGAGAGACTTGCTTACATTATGCATCACCGTACTGGTGCTGCACCTGGTATTATACACCGCTTGTCGCGGAATGAGAAGACTTTACACTGATGTTCTTTGAAGAAAGCTGTGTGTGTAATCTTTTTGTAATGTGAATATCTTTCACTTGTATGTATGTAGTTCTGTGAGAATAATAAAGTTTGTTGTTGTGTACAAGACATCCACCTTTGCATTACATTTCACGACACAATACATTTTTGGTGCCGAAACCCCGCGAAAGCATTTCACACCGAATTAGCGCATCTTTGGAAGGCGTTAATCAGCACAAGGACTCACCAGTTCCCCGCCCACCGTGGCATTACCTGGAAATTAATTATCCCACGAGCGGCTTGGTGGGGAGGATGGTGGGAAAGAATGGTAGGAACTATAAAGAGTTACCTCCGGAAGGTACTGGGACTCGCTAGGCTCACTAAGGAACACCACCTTGATCAGTATTGAAGCCTCTGTGAACTGAAGGCCTGTCACACAAGGAGGCGATTCAGAGGCTCTGACCCCTTCCCATTTTCTGATTGGTGAGAAGCTCATAACATTCCATCAGGACCAGAGCCTATATCAAACATGAACCTAACGAAAGAATTCTGCCTGAGACAACAACTCTCCGACAACTTTTGTAAGCCTTGGATAAAAGAATACTTGCTGGAGCTGAGGAACTTCCATGAAGTTAAATGCTCGACACGACTCACCAAATTACGCCCTGGGGACATCGTGCTGATACAAGAGGACATTCGCCCCCGACACATGTCGAGGAAAGCCAACAGTGCCAGGGAGAGACGGGAAGATAAGGACAATAATTCTCCGCACCCCAGAAGGTCACACCATCAGTCATCCTGTGCAGCTGGTCGTACCTCTAGAGGTCGACCAGGGTGGGGAGGATGTCGCCGAATGAGAAGACTTTGCACTGATGTTCTTTGAAGAAAGCTATGTGTGTAATCTTTTTGTAATGTGAATATCTTTCACTTGTATGTATGTAGTTATGTGAGAAAAAGTTTGTTGTTGTGTACAAGACATCCACCTTTGCATTACATTTCACGGCACAATACCGCTCAAAACATTAGCAGATCAGGTGATATATCATACACCATATGCATATGTTCACTATGTTCAAATGTTTGTTAAGCTTATGGGACTTAACTACGGGGTCATCAGTCCCTAAACTTACAAACTACTTATGAACTACTTACTAACTAGGACGGCACAAATATCCATGCCCGAGGGGGGATTCGAACCCCGACCGTAGTGGCCGTGCTGACCGTGACTGGAGCGCCTCAGTCACCTCGGCCACCGCGGCCGGCATATGCATATGATAACGTATTTTATTGAAATATTGTTTAAAGTTGTAATTTGTGTGTGACATTGTACGATATTTTCCTGTCCTGACCTTTTCTTAAGGTTTACTTAGAGTGAGACTCCATGGGGCTACCATAATAGTGAGAAAGTCATTCTCATTCATCTCTAATATGGTGAACTAGTTGACCCGTCTGAATAAATCCCACTCTATCCTGATCACAGGTGGGTAAGATAGTAATGGACAAAAGGCAGATGGAAGAACCGGAAAAAAAGTCCAAAAAGTGTCACACAGATGGCGCTGGACATCAAAACGTCAGTGACTGCGCATGAAAATCGTGTATAAAAGGAGCTATATTGAGAGAGAGATTTAGATGCACCAGCAGTCGCAGCATGATGACGTTACCAGAAAAGGCGCTTTTAGTGAAGCTGTATTATCAGAATGGGAAATGTGCTAGTACAGAGTTACGATCCTATCGCCATAGGAATGGGATTCGAACGGGTAAAAGTCCAAGGCAAATGCAGCTGTGGCGAGAATGATTTCGAAGTTCGAAGCCACGGGTTGTTTAGATGATAGACCGCGTAGTGTCCGACAGAGAACAAGGCGTAATGCTGATGAGACAGTTCAGGAAGAAATGGAGACTGTAGCGGGTTCGTCTATGCACGGGGAAATCAGCGCTCGTGCAGTCGCACGTCGCACCGGCATTCCGTACACTACTGTCTGGTTGGCACTTAGGCGTACCGCCCCATGCTTACAAAATCCATCGACATCATGAACTGTTACCTGGCAATTTAGTGAAGCGGAGAGCAATTGCGGTGTGGGCGTTTCAAAAGATGGCGGAAGATGACGATTTGTTGAGTAACGTGTAGCGGACCGACGAAGCTCATTTTACGCTCCGAGGGACTGTCAACGCCCACAACTGCAGAATTTGGGCTACCGAAAATCCTAGACTGTCGTGGAAACTCCATTGCACGACGAGGAAGTCACGGTATGGGTTGGATTTACCGCATCTATCATTAACCGGCCTTTTTTCATCGAGGAACTCCGTAATTCCGGTTTTGTAACTGCTACCGTGACGGGTGAGAGGTACGCCGATATGTTACAGGATCGCATCATACCCAGACTGGCTGATAAACACCTGCTGGAACGTACGATTTTTATGCAGGATGGCGCTCCATTCCATATTGCTAGACGCGTGAAAGATCTCTTGCGCGCGTCGTTTGGTGGTGATCGTGTGCTCAGTCGCCACTTTTGTCATTCTTGGCCTCCCAGGTCCCCAGACCTCAGTCCGTGCGATTATTGGCTTTGGATTTACCTGAAGTCGTAAGTGTATCGTGATCGACCGACATCTCTAGGAATGCTGAAAGACAACATCCGACGGCGATGCCTCATCATAACTCCGGACATGCTTTACAGTGCTGTCGACAACGTTATTCCTCGCTTACAGCTATTGTTGAGGAATGATGGTGAACATATTGAGAAATTCCTGTAAAGAACATTATCTTGGCTTTGTCTTAATTTTTATGCTAATTATTGCTTTTCTGATCAGTTGAAGCGCCATCTGTCGGACATTTTTTGAACCTTTTTTATTTTTTGTATTAATAAAACCCCATGTCATTCCAAGGATGTGTGTCAGTTTTTACCTCTCTATCTACATTATTCCGTGATTTATTAAGTTTTCGAATTTATACTGATTTTTTGATCACCCGGTACATACGTATAATTACGTATAATTTTTTTCAAAATAAACTTTTGTGAAAACTATAACTATAAACTATCTGTGAATTTTTCGTCATTAGTGGAGAATGAAACCTTGAAAATATGATATATCATTAATTTGGATAAGTATTACGGGAGATATGGCGTATCCACAAAAAACACTGATGAGAAATAATTCGCATAGTACCCAACGCTTCCTTGGAAAAAGTGAACAATACCAACAGCTGTTGAGCGTCGACGTGAGAAACAGAAATCTCATGATAAATTACGCTTGCGTAAAGAATCTAAACTATAGCAAGAGCTGTTGTTCATGTAAGTTTAACTGATTGCCAATAGATGGCACCTTCTACATTGCTTTTATATCGGCGCGGTGGCTGATGAGAGCAACCGTAAATATATACCCCATTTCCGATCGTTCGTCGGCTATTAACTTAGATTGTACGAACAGTAATTTTTTGTTTTCAAAATAAAGTCTTTTTTTTACGAAAACAGTATCTTTAATCTATCTGTCTATTTTTCGTCATTAGTGGAGAATGAAAACTTGAAAACAATACCTCATTCATTAATTTTGGATAAATAATACGGAAGATATGGCGTACCCACAAAAAATACCGATTATAAATAAGATATATCATATATCACCGAGATCACCTCGGATGGCAGGTACAGTTACACACCTGCTTGGCATGGGTAGTATGAACTTATCAGTCAGCTCTTGAGGGATATTTGGTCCGTCTTCCATGAGTGCAATATCCGGCTCTGCGATCATTGTGGGTGGTGCTGGTGTGGATGTAGTGCGTCTGTCAAGTGCATCCCAGACATAGTCGGGTTCAAGCGTGGTGAGCAAGCTGGCCGCTCCATTCGTTCAATTCCCTGAGCTTCAAGCAAGTTGTCCACCAGTGCAACTCTGTGTGCAAAAGTGTTATCGTCTACCAGAAGGAACCCATGTTCAAATGTTCAAATGTCTGTAAATCTATTGGACCAAACTGCGTGGTCATCAGTCCGTAGCTTACAAACTACTTAAACCTAGGTAAACTAACCTACGGACAAACACACATACCCATGCCCCAGAGAGGACTCGAACCTCCACGGCGAGCTACCGCGCGCTCCACAGCGAGGTGCCTTAGACCGCTCGGCTACTCCACCGCGGCAGAACCCATGTCCTATGGCACCAGCGTAGGGGATAATATCTCGAAGGACCTCGTTTCTATACGTCTGAGAAGTGAAAGCGCCATTTTGAACGGCATAGAGGTCAGTACGCCCGCCAATACTGACCCCTGCCCATACCATTCGTCCACTACCATAATGTGGTGATGTTTTCTGCGCATAAGCAGGTTTCTTCCGAGTTCTAGGTTCTCTCAGGATGAGGGGACGACGATTGTCCGGCCGAAGACAAAATCTTGACTCATCAGTGAAGAGAACTCGGCGCCATTCGTTACAACTCCAATACTTCTGTTCCTGCGAAGAGTTTCTGCAGATTAACGGTGTCGCGGCTTTAGTGAGACAGACACCATAGGCCCCAGTGCGTAGATGCCACACTCCCGAAGGTACTTTCTGACTGTGTTGATTTTGAGCGCCCTGTTGCTGTTTGGAGCGTGCGTTGCTGCTGATTTTCATTCAGCCTCCTGTCTCGACGGGCTGTTAACCCGATCTAATGTTCCTCTCTTTCTGATGTTACCCATGGACGAACTTGTCCTTGCCTACTTTTAACGGTTCCTGTTTCCTGAAAACGCGTCCAGGCCCTGGAAACTATATTTTGGGTCACTCCAATAGCTGCACCTCTGTTTTTGACCCGCTTCCAACCTTCCTACGGCTCTCCATGTCACAGCTTCGAGTAAGTCACGTTTTTGTTGTATACCACTGCCTGAACTCTACACTATTAGAAGCCAGCTGCTTGTGTAATTACCACCCTGTGCAGCAACTTCCTGTTATTACCAGTATCTCCGTTGACGTAATGGTTTTGTCTCCACTCCGTGGAACTGACGGAAATACTTCGAACCATTTTAGTTTACTCTCCCGATGACAATACTTTGGAACCTTGATGTCTGAACTGACCCTCTAATTGTTTTGACCAGTATAAAGGCAGTGATATTGTACTGCCGCTTCCCCCTTAGCACGTATTGTCAGTTCCCTAACCAGGCAATTGACATCTCAAAATTTTTGTAGCATGTCTTTTTGCCATAACGTAGTATCTCGTCGACGCGACGGGGGAGTGGCCGAGCGCTCTAAGGCGCGTTGTTGGAGGGTGCGCGGTTGCTCGCCGTCGAGGTTTGTGTTTTTTAGGGAATTCGTGTTTTTTATAATTTATTTTTTATTTTTTTGCACTTGGCATTACTTAGTTTAAGTAGTTTGTAAGTCTAGGAACAGAAAACCGCAACTGCGTAATTCGTTGCATGACCGAACATGTTCGCCGACGGCAAGATAACTAGCCGGCCGCAGTGGCCGAGCGGTCTGTGGCGCGCCAGTCAGTCTGCACGGCCGCTACGGTCGGGGGTTCGAATCCCCTCGGGAATGGATATTTGTGTCGTCTTTAGTATAAGGTAGTTCATAAGTAGTTTATAAGTTTAGGGACTGATGACTCCGCAGTTAAGTCCCTTAAGCTCAATAAACATTTTTTGAACAAGATTCCTACAGGATAATGCTCGACCATCAGACCGTCAGACTGCAGAGCTTTCTTGACTCCCAAAAACGTCTGGTCGATGATTGCAGAACGACTGGTGTGTGACAAACCACCCGCTGCTACAACAGATCAGCTTTAGCCTTATGTGGAAGCAGCGTGAACTACTGTACCTACCGTTGCGTCAGGAGTCTCTCTGATTCAATACCGAAGCGGCTAGCAACGGTTGTAGTCCTCCATATTGATTTCATCATCTTCCTCACTTCACATTGTGATGTAATGTGAGCTACAAATGCGCAATATACACCAAAAAAAAGTTCAATGGTATTCTATACTACGGTGAACTGGTATTTATAAAATGATGCATCTCCCGATTTACAGCCAGAGACTCGAACGAACCGTTTCTTGAGATAAGCCCTTTTTGTGCAACTTCATTGAACAAAAAATAGCGTCATCACTTCATTAATGCAAATCTGCTAATGTACTGGTCTCATTTATCCAATTATTAAATGACAAATCTGCTTAGCACCAAAGGAACACACTGAAATCGGTGACAAAAAGATGTATCAAAATGATATGACGTGTGTTAATCCATTAGGGAATGAAATCCATGGTTTTAAAAGGAGCTACAAAGATTAAAAACTGAAGGGTAGTCAAATATTGCCATACAACAAGCAAATAATTAAGGACAGTTTCTAAGTGCCAGTGTGAAATGAAGTTGGTGCTGGTGAGTGGCAAGCTGTTTGACACCAGTCATAAACTGAAGACTCGGAGTAAAAACCATTACGTTCTTTCAAAGCTAGATTGTATGTGTGCAAAATGGTTAGAGGAGCATCCCGCAGAAATTGTTTTGTATGACCGTCCACGTCACGATACCTGTGTCCCACTGAGGAAACCAAGAAGGAAATAAGGAGGAGTGAAATGTCGGTAATAGAGAGTGTGATGGCACTTCGACCGCGGCGTTGGGTGGAATTTTGGTGAAATTGATGTCAATGTGACGTCGTTAACCCACCTTAGACCCCATATGAAATCTTCAAGTGTCGGCAAGTCACTGTCTGAATAGTTGCCAAGAGTGACGTGACGGTGCACCACGCTTTTGCTCAGTTAGAGAGGAAAGTTGTGGGCAACTTTGAGCCAAATTTCATACTCCTACGTACGAGTGGGAGATAATTCATGGTTTAAAAATGCAACACTTTAGTTTTGTTGCGCATTTTATAATCAGTAACTACTTTCAAGCGAGGTTTATTAAGGACTAGATATTTCATTACATTTATAGATATTTATTGTTGTTTCTGTAGACAGGCACGATGCTACTCGTTCCAAATTGTAATGAATTATCGTGGTGTCTTTTATATATGTATAAAATCATCAGTAGTCTAAATAAATGGCCTCTTTAGACCCCTCGCCCCACTGGTGACTTGTTGTGAGATATTACTCGATACTTCCCTCCCCCCTAAACTCGCGTGGGATTTTTCAAAATCTTTCTTTTGGTGTAAATGCGTTAATCTGTGCTTTATTACGTTGGATTTGCTTATTTTTTTTATTTAACACAGAACCTTCAGCATCATAGAAAAAACTGACAATAGAATATTTAAATAAAAGGAACTACTAGAATTCGTACAGCGATATTCAGTCAAATTCAGTCCACGGAGACGCCTATGTGGTCTCAATAATCACTACTGGAACCAACATGTCCATATGATTTTGAATAAAATCAGCTGCTCCTTCAACCTCGCCAATATATTCCCGCTTTCGATTGCACATAGAAACTCCGTACCTCGACGTGCTATAATTCACGACGGCCGCACTTTGCGCGCTGGTGCAATCGAGCGTTACTGTGCTACGCCGGCCGCGGTGGCCGAGGCGATGCCGGGTGCCGTGGCTCAGCGCGCCCGGTCAGATGGCTGAACGTCCTCTGTAATAAAAAAGCTGAGCCAAACGATCAACGAACGACCAAGAACGAACAATGAAAAACGACCGCACATGCGCCGTCTTTAGTGTTAGCTAGTTCATAAGTAGTTTGTAAGCTTAGGGACTGATGACCCCGTAGTTAAGTCTCATAAGCTATACAAACATTTGAACATTTTTACTGTGCTACCATGCAATGTTTGCGTAACTGCGCTAAATATTATTATGTAGATTTAGGTATATTTAGGGGTGAAACTTGTTTTGCTTAATTTAACCCAGTTATATGGCAGTTTTACACTGCTTCATGCGGAAAAACCTACGTGAGATTTGCCGAAACCCCCACTCCCCTCACCACCCCCCTTCCTGTCTGTTCAAATGTCTGTAAATCTATCGGACCAAACTGCGTGGTCATCAGTCCGTAGCTTACAAACTACTTAAACCTAGGTAAACTAACCTAAGGACAACAGACACACCCATGCCCCAGGGAGGACTCGAACCTCCAAGGCGAGCAACCGCGCGCTCCGCAGCGAGACGCTTTAGACCGCTCGGCTACCCCACCGCGACTCCTCCCTTCCTCTAAACACCTCACGTAATTAATGGACGCCCCCAAAGCTCTCCGACATTCCAGAAGACATTAATGTTTACTGAAATTATTCTTTCAGTGACCGTCCCGCCGACCTTTACACCCTCTATGTATGTCGAAACAATTGAAAAGGGAAGAGGGTAACCATATAATGTACATTGAAGTGATTCACAGTTGCAGTAATAATAATAATAATAATAATAATAAAACGAATAAAAGTAAAACATCAAATGAGTCGGATGGAGAATCAGGTAAGGGTATAGCGACTGACTATGCTGAACTTTCAATGCCTGTTTCACAGGGCAGATATAACAGAGTAACAGAATTGAAATATCAGCTACTGATACAAGACCGAGAATACCGCTATAATATCTTGTTATAACTGAACCTTGATTGAAATCCAGACATATTATAATTTATCTGGTTCTTCTAGTGTTGACCGATAAGACAACTGACAACATCAGAATATTTATCAGTGCAGTTATCATCGGCAGACAGACGACCGATAATACACCTCAGTCAACACGAAAGGTGTAGATAGCAGGAACTGCAGAACTCTGAAAGATCTGACAAAATAAAGCCCAGTAACGTGCCGAGACGTATCTAATGAAGTACGTGCAGCGAGAATGTTTTCAGAACACACAGAAATTGTTGAAGATCTTGAGGGGTCTTAACCAACGTCCAGGAAGCTGTTTTACTCTGTACACGCACCTTATGTAAATATATCTTAAATAAGGAAGAAGGTGCCCGTGGTGCTGGACAACCAGCGAAAGAAAAATAATAAAACATATGGTTAAAGCTAAAATGGTTAACAAGACTAACAGATTTTTCTCTTTAATATCACTTTATCGTCTGGCTGAAAATTTATGGAATGATACGGAACATCTCTGTGAAAAAATACATGTGATGAATATCGGGGCTATGTCCGTCTGGAACCACTGTTGATTGAGAGGAAGTCACACCACCTCAGTCCAACCCCCCTCTTGCGCCTCGGCTTGTTCTATTTCCCATTGGCCCACTTAGCCACTTGAGGAACTGTTTCCTATTTGCCACTGTCGCACAACTGCCACTTTCTTCCAAATTCATCCCCTCCTGCCTCTGAGCCAGCGCACCTAACACTTGGACTATGCGGCTGTCCATTATGAACCCCGCACCCAATCCCTATTAGCTGGAAATTGTCGTACATAGCATAACAAAATCGTTGAAATATTTCTAGGTATTTGAATATTGTAATAAAATTTGCTTCATTTATTTACGTAATTCAATCCGCGATTTAATGTCTGTAGAACAAGTGTGCATCCTCTCTGCCGTTAGAATGTGTTGAAGTGCATAATCGTGTAGTCTTTGGAATGAAAGTGTTAACTGTTTGGAGGGGGGCAGTCATAAAACCCTCGACTGAGAGGAAAAATCGAATTACACAGTAGAATGGGCGCATCGCCTAGACAAGTAACGCCTTTTGTTTATGGAACTTCCCAGTTGACGAACTAGAAAGCTTCACCTAAAATCCCTAGAATGTATCAGAAACACAAAAACAGAAATCATATTCTCTCCCCTGACAGTCGTAAAATGTAGGTGTAAGAACAAAGAACCTGTAAGAATACTATACGCCTGCAGTTCTGTCAAATAGCAGAAAAAATCGTAAGTCCGAATGGTAATGATGAATAATTCGCATAAAAGATCTGATTCAATAGATTTAAGACATACAATGTAGGCCCACGCCTAACGATGCCACTTCTGCTGAAATGAGCAGCTCATAGTGGCAACTATAAGCATGATTGTTATTACCGTTATGTATGGAACTAATGTTTATTTGGGGCGATCTGGAATCAATTTACACAGGTTTCCAACCAAGATCGCGTTTTATTCATTCTTATGACCGGATTAGACGTCATCTTCTGATTTTCGGTACATCTCGATGTTACATCTGCTGTAGGCCCTAGCTACGTCCTCTTATTACAAATATATCGGTACAATTGCATGCATCCATACGGATGTGAAATATCAACAATCCTTATGGATGCATGCAATTGTACCGATATATTTGTAATAAGAGGAAGTAGCTAGGGCCTACATCAGATGTACATCGAGATGTACCGGAGATCAGAAGATACGTCTAAGTCACGTCGAAACCGGCCATTAGAATGAATAAAATGCAATCTTGTCTGGAAACCTCTGTGAATTATTACTGTATTGTGGAAAATAATCTTATTATTATGACAACTTATGAACGTATCTTAAATGCTTTATGAAGTTCAAAAGATGAGTATTCATCCTTTCTGAAAACATAGAACTGACACAAATTTAAAATTCACCTGTTTCAATATTCTTTTCAGTAACATTTGCTAAAAATCGCTCCGCCAGATATAGTATCCCTGTTAAGTGAAAACGTTACACTGGCTCTGAATCTCACAATACTTGTAATGAGAGATATGAAAGTATCTGAACATGAATGTTCTTGCGTAAAATCATAATCAATGTTACGTGACTGATAAAACGTTAATCAGATTAATACTCTATTCCAAACCACTTTCAAGGTCAACTTCATGAAATAAATTTCCTATAAACTCCGTCGGTAAACATATAATAAGCTTCAAGATTGGTCTTGTTACTTACTTTTTGAACTTTCAGTTAGAAAATCTGTTAAGGCTGGATCAAATCAAGTAAATTTGTCACATGAACCTTTCTAGGAAAAAGAAGTGAAACTGTTCAGGTTATCTTTTTCCATTTCTTGTCAGTTTATTCACCCTCCTTGTATTACATAAGAAACGACACGTAAGAACTCTTTGATAACGACAAAGAGTGTATCACCTTACATCTCGCTTGACCAACAGCGTTATCAAGGACTGCTTCGATACATACATCTGTCCAAAATGAAACCAACAAATGTAAATTCCGCAAGTTTGTGTTTATTTTGGCACATAACAGTATAAAAATTTGATAGTAAAATGTAAGGTATGTAGAGAATACAGAACGGAAACAATTGCATCAAGTATAACGGTAGACTGTAGTGTTTTCTTCGTTTTTTTTTTTCCAACGTACTGGATTTGCACATACATTCTGACAACAGCTTAATGTGCTCGGTATGGGTTGTGAACTCCTTTGCCAACAATACAGGCCTGACAAGAATGCTGCATGCTGCGAATGATGATATCAATATGCTGAAGGAACGACGCCCAGTCTTCCTACAGAGCTGCTCGCAAGTCTTGGACAACGTTTGACGTATGCTGACAACCCTCTCCTTACTGCAAATGAGACATTCTCTTTGAGATCCAAACAGGAATACCAAATAGGCCACATAATTCGTTTGCAAAAATCGACCTCCCATGAGTATGACGTCTGGATCCTCAGAACCTCGCAACGACCATACATGAGGCCCCGATATCACATTCCGAAACCTCACAGCGTTTAAAACGTGTCGATTCACCTGTACGATTTCATGAAGAGGTGTTCGAGTGTCAACAACCTTGCCTACACCAGCGAGGATCCCCATAATGTTTGTGTTCCGAAATCGTGTTACACGTTCTCTCCAGATGCGATTCCGTCAAGAATCAGTCTCCAGACCGAATTGGAACTCATCGGTCAATACAGCAAAGGCCCCTTTGTTCAATCGTCCAGGTGGCATGTTGACCACTCTACTGGAGACCTTTCCTTTCGCGACGACGCGTCAGCAGATCTCCGACAATAACGGCCAATCTGCGGAAGCCACATGTACACTGTCTGCGTCGGTACATCTCTTCTGGTGGATGCTGCGAAATGAGATGACACTTGCCGTGTTGTACTAAGGCCTTACAATGTGCTCTTACAAATAAACTCTCAGATTTTTCTGAAATTTGGATAAATACGTGAAAAAATGAGGGCGATAAAACATATTTAAGGGGTGCAACGGTCCCTCAAAAATGGGCTCGAGATTAGTGAAGCGATTTTAATGATTTTTGTTATGAAAATATCTTCTGATAAAAAGAGGAAAATCTGCCTAGGAATACTGGAGGGGGAATGAAAATTAGGGGCCAACTACCCTGAAAGAGACCTTTTTTTTTTTTTTTTTTTTTTTTTTTTTTTTTTTTTTTTTTGTCACTAAATGTAGTATTGATTTAAATTTCAAAAGGATGGCTAACTATGAAACAAATATCTTTTGGTTTTGTTGCATATAGAAATATTTGAGGAGTAAACAGCCGTTATTTTGTCGTGCTGGTTTGAGCTGGTCGCTCAGGTCCTCAAAATTCAATACGACTAATCCAGCATAGCGGACGGAAACTGAAAAAAAAAAAAAAAAATCTTGAATACTCCACACGCGACTTTCAAATTACTGTAAAATCTACTTTTTAAATAATAGTTAATAAAAGTGAATGATGCGTTTTAGAAATGTTTATTGATTTTAACCGCCGGCGTTAGCGTTGCCCGTGATGTAACGCGTGGAGGTTGCACGACCAGATTTACATCTCTTCCGCAGCGTGATTAGGGTGTGTCCTGTTGCGTCCCACCATTTTCTTTTCGTGTGTCAGAACACGATTATGTTTGAACGCGTACCTAGAGGTAATGAACGATTATTTTGTTGTTGCAATTTTATTTTTATTTATTTATTCGTTTTATTAAAATTTTTATTTTATCATCATTTTTGTCGTTCACATATGATTAGTGTGTTAATATCATTTATTTTTAATATTACATAATTTTGTAAATTGTTGCTTTCACGATTTTTTTGAAACTTCTGCGTAGATGATATGCGTAAAAAATGTAGTAGTACAAAGATATTTTGCGCGAAGCACATCACTACTAATACATTGCATAATATATATCAAAAGAAATCATTAAAATCGCGTCACTAATCTCCAAATTTTCACAATTTATCCGTTTTAGCCCCATTTTGGAGGGAACGTTTCATCCCTTAAATATGTTTTACCGCCGCTAAAATACATGTCCCTTAGTTTATCATGTATTATATGCAAATTTCAGAAAAATTGGAAAATGACATTTCCGAAAGTTTACTTGTTGGAGCCAAAGGACCCGCTCGGGTAGCCGAGTGCTCTGACGCACAGTTTTCCGAGACGGGGAGGCATACCGGCCCCGGTTCGAATCCGCCCGGCGGTTTAACGAAAAGGGGTCGGAGTGCCGGCCTGCCTGAATGTCGTTTTCAGGCGGTTTCCCACAGCCCCCTAGGTGAATACCGGGCTGGTCCGCAAGTCTCGCCTCAGTTACACGGTTTGCAAACATTTCGTAACACTTTCCACTTTCGCACACCTATAACACTCTATGCGAATATGTGGGGTACATATTTCATATTTCCTCCTGGGGGGGGGGGCGAGGTGTGGAGTGACGGCAGGAAGGGCATCCGGCAACCCTGTCAATATTGACACATGCCGACCCTGCATGTGCGGGAAAAGGGCCAAACAGATAGACTTGTTGGAGCCAAAGACAATCCTCACTTTCTGATGTCACGCATGGTCGGCTCTGCACAGGTTTTCCGCTACAGTTTTAGCGTCTATAAACTGTCGTCACATCAGAGAAATAGTTCACATTAAGCCGTCGGGCCACATTGGTTTGCCTCTGCCCACCAGCCATTTTTTCTATGGCCCTACACCGCAGAGAGTCAGGTAGGAGTCTTCTCTGTGCCATACCGCTCCCCTGTTGTGCACACGATGATTGTAGACAACCCAGAAAAAGTGATCTCGTTTGATATGTGCCGTGACATCATTACCGACGTGGTTATACGCTGACCGCGTTGTCATCTTGTGCGCTGAACACGATTGTACGGACATCTGTTGTCAGTCTGTAGAATTAGATAGTGAATTTTAGATTAGATTAGATTAGTTTATCGTTCCTTACATCCATGTTGGGGACATCCTCGTGGATGTGAAACATGTCAAGAAACAGATTTACAAGCTGAATAATAGATAATACTAAGAATATAAATACGGATATACGTTTTTAAGTTTTTTTATCTGATAATATAATAATACTAATATTATTACAATTACAATTATAATTTAGAATTTTAGGTTCCTCTTAAACTGATCTTTATTTGTAGATAATTTTTTTTATACTTGATGGTAAATTATTGAAAATGTGTGTTCCTGAGTAGTGGACCCCTTTTTGAACTAAATTAAGTGGTTTTAATTCCCCGTGTAGATCATTTTTATTCCTAGTATTGTATGTATGAACTGAGCTGTTTGTTGGGAAAAGGTATATATTATTTATGACAAATTTCATTAAGGAATAAATATACTGACAGGCAGTAGTTAATATACCAAGTTCTTTGAAGTGGCTCCTACAGGACGTCCGTGAATTTACTCCACAAAAACTACGTATTACACGCTTTTGGACTCTGAAAACTTTTGACTGACTTGAAGAGTTAACCCAAAATATTATACCATACGACATTATGGAATGAAAGTAAGCAAAGTATGCAAGCTTTGTTATTTTTATGTCTTCTATGTCTGATAACACTCGTATTGAAAATACAGATTTGTTGAGTCGCTTCTGCAGTTCTGTGGTGTGCTCCTGCCAACTAAATTTATTATCACGCTGTAATCCCAGGAATTTAATACTATCAACCTCTTCTATCTGCTCTTCTTCATACTTAATGCATATGCTGACGGGAAATCTCTTACATTTTCTGAACTGCATGTAGTGAATCTTTTCAAAGTTTAATGACAATCTGTTGGATTTAAACCATTTATTAATGTTCATGAAAATATCATTAGCAGACCTTTCTATTACTATGCTTGACGTACTTTTTATTGCAATACTTGTATCATCTGAAAACAAAACGATCTCTGCTTCTGGTAATGTAACCGATGATAGGTCATAAATGTACACAAGAAAAAGCAATGGCCCTAAGATGGATCCTTGTGGGGCACCACGTGTAATTTCTTCCCAATCTGATGATGACTGTTGGCTTATTCACTAGTCAGTTCCACTGACAACCTTTGTTTCCTGTTAGTGATGTACGACTTGAACCATTTTGCAGCATTTCCCGTGACTCCATAGAATTCTAATTTACTTAAAAGGATTCGAAACGGGCCGGGGAAACTGGGGTTTGCAGAGCATTCTTGTCTCACAACGTGATTCATCATCGATCCAAAATACGTGTATTACAGTATGTGCGGTTGGTGTCCTTTGACGCCGGTGTGTGGCTGCAGAGGAC
Organism: Locusta migratoria; assembly: GCA_026315105.1. Lineage (NCBI taxonomy): Eukaryota > Metazoa > Arthropoda > Insecta > Orthoptera > Acrididae > Locusta > Locusta migratoria. The sequence goes on along the minus strand of CM048744.1, from coordinate 492,241,619 downwards.
GGCAGCAGCGACTCTCCCGGAAGGCGACGCTCCCTGTGGCTGGATGCTGGAACGCCACCCGTGAGTCAGATGGCCCGCCCGCTCACACTTGGCATTTGCACAGACAGCGCGGGCCCACAAGGCCACCCGGCCGTATCTCGTTACGTCACGGCCGATAAACTCTGCCACAGCCGGTTACGACTTCCTGGCACTTCCGTTAGCAGATTAATAGTGCCCTTTTCTTCGCTTGTCCTTCCAATGGGTTTGTTTATAAATAATAATTCTGCTACCAATCACAATTTCCTTTACCTTATTTAGCACGACACGTTTCTGGAAACGTTATTTGTGCTATCCCATTTAGCTGCGGTGTTTTTGATGTATCAAGTTCTGCATCATTTTGTTGTCTTGACTGCAATGACGCATACTCTGATTCTGGAATATTCCAAATAATATGCCAGGATTCAGGTGTTCAAATGTTTGTAATCCTACGTTGGTCATCAGTCCCTACACTTACAAACTACTTACACTAAGTTAAACTAACCTAAGGACAACACACACATCCATGCCCGAGGGAGGATACGAACCTGCGGCGCGGGAGGCCGTGCGATTTGTAACGTGCCGCTCCACACCACTCGGCTACTCCCGCGAGGCAACATGTGAGGATTGCTCCATATTCTACCTAGGACAAACAGGCCGAGATATTGCCGCGAGACACCACGTAATCCGACTACCGGCGTGGCGCAGGGGAAATCGTCACTGACTGCTGTGCGGAAGGTCGCCGGTTCAATCCCGTCTACCGGCAAAAATTTATTTCTTTGTAATTAACAATCTACATCTTTCTTATGCTCACTTGTAATTTCTAGTTGTTTCGTATGTTAAATATTCTTCAAATTTCTGGTACACTCTGTGTATAAATAACAGAGCACTCTCCCCCAGAGATGCCGGGCGCCGTGGCTCAGCGCGCCCGGTCAGAGGGCTGAACGATCTCTGTAATAAAAAAGCTGAGCCAAAGAACACGTAGAACCAAAGCGAACGAACACGATCAGCGTCCGCAAGGACTACAACTACCCATAGAGTTAAAAAAAAAAAAAAAAAAAAAATCAGTTAGTGCTGCGTGTAATAAACCTACTTTCAGTATAAGTGCTGTTTTCAGTTGCCTTCGTAGTCAAGCCTGCTTCCATTTCAACGCGACAATATCAACACCAGGTGCACAGAACACATCAAACCCTACACACTAAACAGACAGATATCAGCAGTAGATACACAAATACACAATACAGGGCACCCTTTCAGTAATGTCAAATAAAACATCGAAGTACTACACCGGCTAAATACAGGACATAAAACGGATTTACTTGAAGAATTTTATTTATCAATATAAGCAGTTCTCAGTTTCTCAAAAGTATCTAATATTACTATTTCGCAATATAACAACCCCTACCTTCCTCCCTTCCCCGCCCTCTCGGCCTTTAACAACAACATTCAAGCTTTGGACATCTTCTACATATAAAAATCAGCTTTTTATGTTATATATTAATTCATTCCCATAAAAATGAAAAACTTTCCATAAAAGTGTAACACTTTCCTGTGAAACTGTTGACTGGTATCTTCAGTAATAGCGACATTCGATAGTTACCTGATGATGTGCTATAGTTCGACTCACGAAAGATGGCGGGTCGCGCACGCCTATACTATCAGTGAATCAGGGAAATTCGGCTGCTTTTACATTTATTCCACGGTTATTTATGTCTCTCGATATTATACTGATGTTTTGGACGCAAAAATTACAGAAAATATTTGGTTAATTACGTAGAGAAGTAATTACAAACAAATATTTTTCTTATGGCACGTCGCCCACCACTAGGAGCGCTAGTGTCGTTGCAACTGTCAGTTGGTAACAACTTTAACAGTAGTGAGTGTCGCGAATGTGTATGTTAGAAAATTAATATTACTTCCATTCACAGAAAGTTCTGCATAAGCATAAGCACAGCAGGACACGACCGATGTTTTGACAACAGTCACGTGGTTTAGCTATATAGATGTTGGTGCCATGAAAGTGATATCATGCTCTGTCTACTGTTATCTATGGTCGAAGACCTATACCAAGGAGGTTAGAATAAGGGGAGATGGCATTGTCTATGCACCTACGTCAGATGAAGCCACAGACACATATTACTAGACTGACAATGCCGTATACTGTATCATTGTTGTTAGTGAAGTCTCGCTGCCATATTTCTATACTATAAACGTGGGAGCAGTCGCGTGTGTTATTAGAGAAAAAAATCGTAAAATACGGATGAACTGGCGTAACTACGCTGTCTTTGGAGTTTTGACATATGGGAAATTGGTGTTGTATATGGCTGTAATTTTTTCAGCTGGAGTAAAATTGACACATACGGTAACGAGTCGCAACGATTCGCTGTTATTATTAATCTCTTACTAAAATCAGTCCATTTCGGATTTTCCTTCAGTAGCATGGTAATCATAAGAGTGTTGTTTATCGTGGATAACACGTATCATTCTTTTGAGAGTTCTCATGAAATCTATAGTCTCCTTTGACATATACACTAATGAGTCGCGTTTCCTGTTTTTATTAATCGGTTGTCAGTTTCAGTCAACTTCGGCTTTTCTTTCAATAGAATGACGTGATGAATGTGCTGTTTGTCACAGATAACATATATCTTTATTCTTCTTGATGTTATTCAGATAACTACTATTGCTTTCACTGTATGTAACGGTAAAATTTTAACTACCATCCCAGCGGTCTCGCATGATTATGTTGGTAACATCAACGACACGGAAGAAAGTTTTTGCCAAGATGTTAATATTCTCAGAAGTCCGCGTTGAGTGACTTAATTGGTGTTTCTTACAGGCGATGAAGTAGATAAATAATGCTGTTGCTGCTCTATGGTTGACAGGTTCTTGTATGTACCCTCGTTCACGCAGTAAAGGAAACTGCTATGGTAAAACGAAGATTTCATGACAAGCATTTGCGTTGTCACGCGACAGGATAATGCCAACGTAACATGACTGACAACTTAATCACGCGAGGGCGCCAGGGCGTTAAGTAAAATTTTACCGTACGTAACACGTTCTTCTCATAACACAATTAGACAATGTATGTGTTAATTAATTGCGGAAGTATTGGGTCAAATGCAAATCCTCTTCAAACCAACTAATATGGCTTACAGCGTCATATCTTGTCAGAAGTTTATACTAATACCGTACAGAAACTTTATGACGTGAGGTGAGGCAAGATGGCGGCGTCAGACTTCAGTCATAGAGGCTAGTTTGCCAGTCTAATAATATATGTCTCTGGTTGAAGCCTGTCCGCCATCTTGGTCAGTATTTCTCTGTTAAAACTATACGTTACGTCGACCCTCTTGCTGTCGATATATTGAACTGTCACTGTAAAGTATGTACTTTCAAACAATATACATTCTTGAATACATAATAATAAATAATCGTCATAATATATTTGAAAACTTAATTTTTAAATATATACATATGGCGTCTGTTCCGAAAGAACAGACGTCACTTCTGATCCTGCAGTTGTTATTATTTAATATTCACAGAATATATGACATCAACTGAGATAGTGCAAAGCTGAAAATGTGTACCCAGCCGGGATTCGAACCCGGATCTTCTGCTTTCTAGGTAGTTGCGCTGACCCCTACACCACTTGGGACACTGATCACCGCACCTGCAAGGACCTGGGAATTTGTATCTGACGGGAGGCGTGATTAGGTAGTCCTTGCAGGTGCGGTGATCACTGTGTCCCCGGTGGTGTAGTGGTTTGCGCAACTGCCTAGAAAGCAGGAGACCCGGGTTCGAATCCCGGCGGGGTACACATTTTCAGCTTTGCCCAATCGCTGTTAATGTCACATATTCTGTGAATATTCTTAACGGCTAATTTGCAGTTTTTTAATACGTTGTACATCACGGCAAAACCGACGGACGTTTTATTCCTGTTTTAAGTGACATAAAACATTAGCTCTACAGTACGAAAACACCGGCCGCGGTGGCCGAGGGGACTGAGGCGCTTCAGTCACGGTCTGCACGGCCACTACGGTCGGGGTTCAAATCCCCCATCGGGCATGGATATTTGTGCCGTCCTTAGTTGTAGGTAGTTCATAAATAGTTTGTAAGTTTAGGGATTGATGACCTCGTAGTTAAGCCCCATAAGCTTAACAAACATTTGAACATTTGAGTACGAAAACTTCTCCAAAACTTAATAATATGACGGAGGCAGGCATCACTTTTTCAGCGTAAGGGCGTCTCCCTATATTCTAACCTCCTTGGCTTTTACAGAGATGGGAAAAGCATCTTTGCCGGTTTCAAGTGACAGCTGAAGTACGCGAATGTATACGTGCTTTGCGCTTGAGGAAATATTATAGTTTGCATAGTGGCTCTCGCTTGATTAGGTAGAATTTATTGATGGCAGCAGCACCAGCGAAGGCAGCTTGCTACAGATAGAATAAAATCCACTGAATAAATCTCTATAATCAAGATTAATTTTATCAATGCCTACAAAAGTCGCAGCAGATCGTTTCTAGTTCCAACTATAAGAAGCCGAAAGTAGGTTAGTGACTCAATAAGTAATTTTCCAGAACATCTGGAATTTTTCCTTTTTTTTAAAAAAATGTATCATAGTAAAAGAAAAATGTATTACTTTATATTTTAGTTACCTTGTATGTTACGCCTGTGGAGAGCGGTCTATTTATAATATTAATAGAAATACAAATTCTTCAGGTTGTTAAGCCAAGGTTGCCAATAAAATACGTTTATTTCTCTTTACTGGTTTCAATGATTTATATCATCATCCTCCGATGGGTTTAAAAATCTGCAAAAAATCTGCAAAAATATGCAAAATACAGCGATTCTCGTTGAAATGTAAAATGAGTAAAAATGCGTGTTTCTCACGTAAGTATAAGGCAGTCTGTCTTTCACTTAGTGAGAAACAGTTATATTTATCTTTAAATCTGATATGACGATTCATTTTGGTGACGTATATTTTAACATGTAAACCGTACATTTTTATTCATTTTACATTTCGACGAGAACCCTGTATTTTACATGTTCTCCTAAGTGAAGATGTTTAAACCCTTCCGAGGATGATGATATAAGTCATTTAAACCGGTTACGAGAAATAAATAGACGAGGGTTGGAACTTAAATAGTGGCAACACTGCAGACACTATGCAATGGAATCTATTATTGGATCAAGACTGAAAGTGCCAGAGGTCGTACAGCACGACAGTATCATCAAGGTCCTCAAGATGCGGGTGGGGATTCGGCATTGCTGCACAGAACAGTGGCACGTTGGGTAAAAGCCTTCAACGAAGGTCGGCAAATTGTGGCAGACGCGCAACGTGCAGGTCGTCCTAGCATCTCTGAAGAAGAGACCGGCGCGTTATTGGACATTGATCGACGCCAGACGATTCGTGAGTTCGCCCATGAAACCGAAAGAGCGCATACGACTGTGCTTCGTATCCTGAAGGAACGCCTGGACATGAGAAAAATTGCATCACGATGGGTTTTCCTGAATTGACGGAAATGCAGAAATGGATGCGTTACGAGGATGCTCAGACGCACTTGAGCGCTATGACCATGGCATTCGATTCAGAACTGTTCCAGAGATTCGACTGGCAGTAGGTCGCTCCATTCGCACCATAGCCAGAACAGGCTCTGCTAACAGTATACTAAGCCTTGCACATCGCTGGAAACGGGTTCTATGCAACGCTGGTGACTACTTTGAACGATAATAACAGGTTCAAACATGTAACGCCTTTGTATCGGTTGTAAATAAATAGTTACCACTATTTAAGTTCAGAACCTCGTATTTTATGGGCCATTTAGGCTTAAGAACCTGAAGAAAGTGTATTTTTACTTTCTGTTTGTTAACTCGATCTAAGAACATCTTTGTAACTGTTTATTTATGTAAGGGAAGGTCGGATAAGTTGACGAAAAATCTAAGATGACGAATTGTGAATTTCTCCGACAAATCTACAGATTGTGCAACGTGCATTATGGTATTGCTTCCTTAGCGCGCTCTGCAGGAATGTCTGTTGAAACAGAACCGCTCAGTCATATGTTTTGTTGACGACAGAGGCTCGGAAATGGATGCTGTTTTGCAACAATTTTTCCTGCGGTTTCAATAAGTTTCACATCGTAATACTTCTGCATTAATGAATATGATTTGATTCCTCTTAAACCTTGCGAACGTTTAATAACGGTTTAATGAATTTATTATGTAAGACTATATGCATGTAAAAGTCTGTATCCAAAATGTTGTCTGCGGTTAAAATGACGAATTATGCAGCTCATAAAAAAGACTGGGTGACAGAAATGGAGCAAGAATTCATTGAAAGAGGCAATGCAGCTTGTAAGAAATGGTAAGCCGCCGCAAGGGCGTTCAACCTCCCTAAAGCTACTTTACGTCACTACGTAAAAAAAAAAAAAAAAAAAAAAAAAAAAAAATGGATAATCATCAATACAAGACTTTATTTTCTGAATGAAATGTTCATTTCGTCATCTTACCCTACCTGTCGGGCAAGTCGACGAATGGTACTGTCACTAACAAAAACAGCTCTAGCTAAAAAATCTTCAGTCTTAGAAAACTTTTAAGAGCTTTAGTACAAAGGAAATACATTAAGCAATCGTTTTTACATAAATGAAGTATCTGATTTCGACGTAAGAACCAGAAAAATGAGATGTACCTTAATGTCGCTATCTTACCCGACTTTCCCCTATGTCTGTTTTGTCAACATTAATGTTTACTGTGCACAGAATGCTAGTTGTGCTGTTTAATGGGTGTCAAATTCAACACAAGTGAACCATAAGAAAATTGTAAGTAGAAGTTCTTCAGAAGATTTCGCCTTTATTATGTATAAAGATCGACCAATGAATGAAATTTGCACGTTTTAATCTTTGCAGTAAAGACAACAAAATAATTCAGAACCTCACGCATCAGAAATACCGTTGCTAAATGGGATAGCACAAAATCGCACTTGCACTTGAACATGGGAATTATTTCCCGAAACGCGCAATGCGTTTATCAACAAATACATTAATTTCACAGTCGCGGACTTTCAAAATCTATTTCAAATGGATAAAATGAAGTGAAACTGCAACATTTTGCAGGACTTTGTTGTTTGTTTCAAGACGGCGCCCACGTTCGGTACATACCGTAATAAAAAGAGGCCGACCGAAACATAATTTGTGACTGAAACCTAAGGCGTAAGCGAATCGGTTCCTCTTATAGTTTCGGCCGAAACCGAAACTTACGTAATTAAGTTAAAATCTCGGTAAATTTACATTATAACATCACTAGTTTTCTCTCATTCTGCAAGAACCTCTCCCTGTACTAAGCCTTCTTGAGTGTGTGTAACCCTAACCAGGATTCCGTAGAATATGACATAGGAGGTGTACATATTTACTGTCCTGAGCTTTCCATCAGGCAGTTGCGAATATAAAGCCGACTACTACTTGAGCTAGACTTCAGCGAGCCATACCAATTCCTCGTACCTGTTATTAGTGAAGCTATGTCATTTTCCCTCTTAGTACTCCTAGCACTTTGCGTTTCTAGAGAAAGCCCAAGGTAGAAAAGCGAGGGGAAACCAGAAATCGCCGCCTTGGATTTTGAAACTCATCCTATTTCAGACTCAGAACTGCTAAGTATCACGTTTTCTAATGACTATACTGTCTCAGGAACAAGAATGCCTGAACCATTGGATATAGAGCGAAGAGCTGATGAAAGGTTAGGATGAGACATAACTTTATCTTTTTTTTCAGTTATAACCACTTACCGCATAACTACAAAAATAACAAATAAATAAATAAATAAATAAAAATAACAATCATCAGAATTATTTTTGGCTCCTTGCATATAATCGGAATACCACATCTAAATGCTTTCTTCTCACCTTTTGACCGTTTACTTAAATCCTGAACACAGACAGAACAAATCTTGTGCGGCGCCAATGTTTTATCTTGATGTCCTCACTTGATACCAAAATATGAGAAGTACACTTTTCTAACGAAGTCAGTTAAATTTCCTTGATGCCTTTGAATCACAAACTCACCACATAGGAAAGAGAAATTATCAGGAAAGTTATTACAGCCGCAACTATGCATTGTGAAGTAACACTTCATTTGGAGGTAGAATAGAGGTTATATCAATCGCAGCAAAACAAATAAAATGGAATCAAAGAGTCCAGCTGTCTTGTGTTGTCACAGACTTCTAAATTTCATTCTTATAAATTGCTTGTCAACCATATTACTGTAAATAAATAAAAGTATTTATTATTCACAATTATGGATTTATTCATGGAATATGGGAGAAATAGATGTTAAAACTGTTAACTAACAATGGATTTTATGACATTTTTAATTTAATTTACATGTTTAGCAGCCTGAAGTACATGAGAAAAATGTTAAAATGTTGAACACGTTTTTTCAACGTTGACTATGTTATGAATAAAGGAAATATGAATGCAGAAGTAAAGTAAACTCGTATGGACTATAAGCACGATACATCAAATAGACATGAGAATACAGACCCCATAATGGTTGGTTGTGGACCTGGAGTATTTGATCATAATAACATTGTTCAAATGTTTGTTAAGCTTAAGGGACTTAACTACGGGGTCATCAGTTCCTAAACTTACAAACTACTTATGGACTAGCTTATACTAAGGACGGCACAAATATCCATGCCCGAGGGGGGATTCGAATCCCCGACCGTAGTGGCCGTGCAGACCGTGACTGGAGCGCCTCAGTCCCCTCGGCCACCGCGGCCGGCAATAACATTTACTATTACGTTTAAGTACAATAAAATAAAGCTAATAATTATATAGAGAGTAAGTACTAATATACGAGATCCATTCAAGTAGATAGTGGGATGTAGACCTCCATGCTTCTCAGTTTAAAACTTCACCACTAAGCCCCTCATGTATGACAACCACCAACCACCACTCAAGCAGACAATAGAAGTTGAGCTCCACCCCCCCCCCCCCTCCACCCTTGTGCACCTGATGACACATATAATAATTCAGCTATAGACCATGTGTTGGGCAATTTTAGACTTAAGGCAACACATGGGATCTGGTTGTAGATCTCGCACACTACATCAAAATCATAACAGACATGGATGTATAGCCTAGACCTTGTATAGTAGACTTCACCAGCCCGCACCAGATCATATTTCTGTATCTGTACAATTATTTATCTCCAGCAATAGATAAATTTAAAATGCGATTGCAACAGTAGATACAAACCAAGGTATTTTTTATCTGCTAATATTCAATTATATACTGAATATTATAAGAAATGGCTCTTTGTTTATAACATCACTATTACATAATATTAATATTTAATTTTACTGTAACCCTCACTAAACGACTCCATAGGCATATGCTCCATAGTTTTACACTGATAATATTAGTAGTTTTTTTAAACAACGTTTTATGAAAAACAAAATTTGTGGCTCCATTATATCATCATATACTGAGACAGTGGTAATAGTCTTTTAATGATTTATTTTGTCCATGGCGTTGTTAAAGCAAATAGAATTTTAATGCTTCATTTTATTCATAACAATGTAAATGACAATGTAAGTATAAAATAACTGTAACGTTGCAATACGTCCACTATAGTAGTCATTGTTTTACAGAGGTTATTTAATATCTGTTCTCACTGGCTGTAACAGTAGAATGTAAGCCGATTTTGCAATCCAAGCATCGTTTATAGAAGATTTTGTTTGTAAACAGACAGTCTAAGTGGTGGGCTTCCAAATGGGTGCAATATATATTAAGCTAGGCATATTTTTTTATTTTCGACCTACTCATGGCCAAGCACAGACGGAAGATAAACATGAAGGAATATTACGATGTGATATTTAAATATTAAAAGTTGTATAATTATGTTAAATGTGGTACTATGTAATATGTTACAGTTACATACAATTTCTGGTTTGCTAACTCGAAGATGGCAATATAGATTTCCTGAAATCGCTGTTAATAAATAAATTAAAAAAAAAGAAGCTATCTTGGCTCCTCCGCTTACAAGGTAGTAGATAGCGCCTCCAGCTTGTCTGATTTCAAGCAGAGACAATCCTATGAAGTTTCCGTTTTTACCTATCTGGTACCGAACCCGAAGAATCGGAAAGCATGCGATGGCCGTTCTGTAACTTCCGTTACGAAACACGTACGCATAGCTAGTTATCAGTAAACAAGGACAACAAGAATACGTTCACTACCTTTTTTTCTCCGTTTTAATTCAAATAACAGGTTATGTTGGCAGGCCTGCGGGACACTGGAAAAGCACAATTCTTATTCTACTCGCGTCTGCACGCGGTAGCGAGAAAACGCTTTTCAAGTATACATACATTTACATTTGTCGGTGGCATTTCCGTTGGCAGAGACCATGACCTATATTTCGCCTGTGTCATACTTTTTTGTGAAAATGCAACAAAAACACAGAGTGCGAACGGAAGCCGCGTGCGCTAGAAACGTACATGATAGATGAGCTTCGTACAAAAGAGAAGGGAAGCAAAAAACGTTACATCGGTATTACAATTGTTAAACCTGGGCTTTACGCTCGCACAGTGTTCAGGCGTGATTGATGAACAGGTCTCGTACTTGCCTTACTGTAAGCCCAACGTCATACACTATTAGGACAGTCACCAATTACTTATAGTTGAATAAGACAACTTTTCCCCATCTTTTTTCTAACGACAAGACATCATTGTTTCCTTTAGTGCGACGCTACTCTCCGTTTCTTCTTGTGTACCTCAATTTAATCTCTACGTGTATAGATATATTTTCATTCTTTTATATCTATGGTACACATAACTAAATATCTCTTTTTTTTCTAATACTGAAATTATTTTTAAAAGTACATACGTAATTTCAGAGACCAAGCAACAACCATATCTTACACCATACTTAAGACGTCCAAATATTTTTTGATTTCCAAATGCCGGCCGCGGTGGCCGAGGGGACTGAGGCGCTCCAGTCACGGTCTGCACGCCAATACGGTCGGGGGTTCGAATCCCCCCTCGGGCATGAATATTTGTGCCGTCCTTAGTATAAGGTAGTTGATAAGTAGTTTGTAAGTTTAGGGACTGATGACCCCGTAGTTAAGTCCCATAAGCTTAACAAACATTTGAACATTTTTTTGATTTCCAAATGTTCAAATGTTTGTTAAGCCTATAGGCCTTAACTGCGGGGTCATCAGTTCCTAAACTTACAAACTACTTATACACTAACTTAAACTAAAGACAGCACAAACATCCATGCCCGAGGGAGCATTCGAACCCCCGACGGGGAACGGCCTCCCGCATCGGAGCATAGCGCCTCAATGCGCTCCGCCGCGTCTCTGATTTCCACTTTGCCTATTCCCAGTGCACTTTATTATCTATGGAAATGTAAAATGAAAATGTTTTGTAGTTCATGACCCGAACACGGATATCCTGCTTGCCACAAATCTTACCGTGTCTCGAGATATTCTATTTCAAATTCTCTGATATATCTCCTCATAGCTTCTTCAGCTCTAATTTCAACGAATTTAATTAAATCATTTTCCGGAAATCGCACTTAATTTACATACACCTTTCATATTTTTCTTAGTGTTTCTAACGTTTTATTTGATTTTATCGTAGTAGCCTTTCACAAGGTGTAGATATATCAAGTTTAACGAAATGGCTTTTCTAAGATATGTACATTTGCTGAACCTGAACTAATAATGATACAGTTTTATAAGGTCAAATACCCAAATTTCATAAATATCATGAGCTATTGATTACTCTCTCTTTACTCTCAATCAACAATACATTAATCTACATCCATATTTGTAGTTTTCAATGGGCATTATGGTGTAACGGGCTGTTTTAAACGATTCAACTTTTCAAACACTAATACATTTTCTTACCCACTGTAGAAAGAGACGTAGTACTAAATTTTCGGAAATTTATTGTAGCCATGTTATTATTCTTATGGAACTTTCTGTTTAGTTTTCGTTGTACAATCTTACCACAACTGTACAAGTACTGCAACCTACATAAATGTGTATCGAAGACACCCACGAGTTTTACATCCCATACGTCCATCATCAAATTAACTATTCCTCGAAGCCTCAGGACGTGTGTATTAACCAATAAAAATTTACAGTATTTTTCAAGCTGCCAGTGTGTCAGTATGTCATATTTACAGATTTATTTTACGTCACATTGGAAATAATATAATGGAGGAAACCCTAATGGAGGAAAGCGAAAACCCTAAAGGCGACTTATGGAAACCAACGAATTATTCCTGTTTGTGTGAAGTAAATATTTTCTGCTTCGCCCTGCCCATTGCAAAGAAGGTTTTAATGAAAATGCGTAATCTGCACGTAATTCCCGCGTGGTCTAGTGGTTGCGTCCTGACTTCGCAATGCGAAGCAGTGGTGGACTAAGGGTGGGGTGGAGGGGGCGGACCACCCCGGGCATCTCGACTTGGGCGGGGGCCTTCAAATACCTCGAAAGCACGTGTCCCGTTCCTCTCGTTCTGGGGACCTCCAGATCTCAAAAGTTACTTTTTTATGGTTATACGTGCATTTGCCAGTGGATATGGGGGGGGGGGGGGGGGGGGGCACATTTTGTTCCGCCGCCGTTCCGGGCCTCCGACGGACTTAGTCCGCCACTGATGCGAAGGTCGCGAGTTTGAATCCGATAAGCGATACGATTTTTGTAAACACTATTTTGTAGAATTTTCTTAGTTCATGGTTTTGGCTTTTTACATGTCGTGCTATAGATATGTTTTAAGATGCCCAAGGCACCTCCCACATGGTTGCGTATTGTTGGCAATTAACAGTCCTATAATTTGTTTATTCGGAATGTAAAATGAAAAAGGGAGGGGGGCAGGACTATTGAATCGTTGTAGATATTCAATTACTTGTTTTGAGGCTGTTTCTGCTGTTTCAGTAATAATTTCGTGTGGCTCATTGGCCTGGTGCAAGTCTTTCAATTGGACGCCACTTCGGCGACTTGCGTGTCCCTAGTCTACCCCAGTTATCCAACCGGGGAAAGGGGACCTATAGCTTAACGTGGAATCCAACCCCGTGTCGTTTCTAGCGACTCCTCACATCGTTGAGAGGTGAAGGAGATATAGTATCGCTATTTTTCCGATTTTCTGTGATACTTGAAAGTGGGCTGTTATTAAAATAGGCAAGATCTCGGGCAGTTGAGATCTGCAAATGTAAGTTAAAACGCTCACTGCTGCTCTAAATTAAATAATGAGTGTCCACAGTACATGCGCAACGGAAATTTAACTAACTGTTCACTCCTTAAGGGAGCAGACAACGTTTTAACAAACACAAAATTAATGTTCACTAATAGATGAATAGATGATTCAACGAGGGACGGGGAGCATGAAATCATAAAGCAGATGTTTGGTACTTTAAAATCATAATCTATTCAGAAAAATGAACAAGCAACTAAATGTGGGGAGACCAAATTAAGCACACACCTCGTACAAAAGTGAATTAATGGAAATAATATAATGGAGGTACATTTTGAGAGCAGGTTTATTTCAATTTCTGGAAAATATTAACACAAAAGCTATGTCACTGCCTCTCAGATATCCTGCCTATTCGCTATAAGTGTGCGTCATAAAACGCGTTTCTAAATTTACCGATTTCAAAGAACAAGAAAATATGTCGGTATTTAGGTAATAATACATCTACATCGATACTCCGCAAATCACATTCAAGTGCCTGGCAGAGGGTTTATTAACCACTTTCATAACTTTTCTCTACCGTTCCATTCTCTAATAGCGCGCGGGAAGAAAGAACACCTAAATCGTTCCGTTTTCGATCTGATTTCTCTTATTTTATTGGGATGGTCATGTCTCCCTAAGTAGGTGGGCGCTAACAAAATATTTTCACATTCAGAGCTAAAAGTCGGTGATTGAACTTTAGCAAACAGATCACGCCGCAATGAATAATGTCTTTCTTTTAATGATTTCCACCCCAATTCGTGCAACATTTCCGTGACGCTCCCCCCCCCCCCCCCCACCGTAACGTGATAGAACAAAACGAGCTGCCCTTCTCTGAACCTTCTCAATGTCTTCCGTCAATCCCACCTGGTGAGGGTCCCACAAGGGGCAACAGTACTCCAGGAGAGGACGCACAAGTGTGATGTAGGCAGTCTCTTTAGTGGAGCTGGTGCATCTTCGAAGCGTTCTGCCGATGAAACGTAACCTTTGGTTCGCCTTCCCCACAATATTTTCTATGTGTTCTCTCCAGTCAAAGTTGTTCGTAATTGTATCTCTTAGGTATTTGGTAGAATGTACGACCTTAAGTTTTGACTGATTTATCGCGTAATTGAAGTTCAGCGGATTTCTTTTAGTGATCATGTGTATTACTTCACACTTTTCTTTATTTAGTGTCAATTGCCAATTTTCGCACCAAGTAGAAATTTTGTCTAAATCGCTTTGCAGTTGCTTTTGATCGTCTGTTGACTTCACTAACCAACAAACAACAGCATCATCCGCGAACAATCTAAGGGAGCTATTCAGATTGTCTCCTAAATCGTTTATAAACATGAGGAAGAGTAGGGGACCTATAACGCTTCCCTGTGGAACGCCAGATATCACTTCAGTTTTACTCGATGACTTACCGTCAATTACAACGAACTGTGTTCTTTCTGATAGGAAATCGTGAATCCAATCGCACAATTCGGGAGATATTCCATAAGCACGCAATTTCATAAGAAGCCGCTTGTGGGGTACAGTGTCAAAAGCCTTCCTGAAATCCAGAAATATGGAATCGATTTGAGATCCCTTGTCGATGGCACTTAACACTTCATGTGAATAAAGGGCAAGCTGTGTTTCGCAAGAGCGATACTTTCTGAATCCGTGTTGTCTACTGGTTAATAGGTCGTAATATATTCGTGTGGCTCATGACCTGGTGCAAATCTTTCAATTGGATGCCACTTCGGCGACTTGCGTGTCCCTAGCCTACGCCAGTTATCCAACCAGGGAAAGGGGTCCTACAGCTTAACGTGGAATCCGAACCACGTGTCGTTTCTGGCGACTCCTCACATCGTTGAGAGGTGAAGGAGGAGTTAAGGTGCAAACTGAAAAAAAATCCGAGGTCCGACCGGGTTTCGAAACCTCGACCCTTCGGTTTCCCACCGAGTACCACCGTGTCCGACGGTATTTAGGTTATATAAGATAACTAGCTGAAAACACGGCGTTGCTCGGGTATTTATTTATTTATTCTATCTCTTCTCTCTGTCCATCTCCTCTTTTCTAAAAACATGTTACATTTATGCGAGAATACTCGACCAAAATACAGTTCATTTCAAAGATAAATGCTGGCAGTTCCGTCAACCAATCAGGATGGTGTTATTAACAACCAATGAGATCGTTCGGTGCGAATACGTTGGAAATTAACTTCTGACGTTTACGAAACATTCGTGTGTCCGGAAATCATTGAAAGCACGAAAGAAATAATCGTTACAAAACGGTTGTGAGCTGCAAAAGCCACAAATTATGTCAGTTCGTACAACGTGTAACTTTTCGTGTTGGCTTCTTTTCTCTCTATAAAACCGACGTTTCTCCAGGATACTATTAATATCTCATGTTGTTTATTTATGTTGTACTGCATATTTCATTAAACCCGTGAAAATAAATGAGTTGTAGAGGCTCACATAGGATGAAGCCGCCTGCGACGCTGCAGCCAATTAGGTCGCCTGGATAGTAGATGTTCGCCTTGAGCACCATCATCGCCATCATGAAGACATCTGCGGTATTTGTACACACTTTTTGTTTGAATCTACAGCGAAATTCGCCCTGTAGTTTCGTTTTTAAACAACTCAGTGATTATGACGTCGTATCTGCTGATTAATGTGTCGTCCAGTGATGTAACATTGTAGCTCCTTCCAGTGGTATATTAACAAAATGTGAAACATAATGCACTACGTATTTAGGGATCTAACGTTTACGACCTAATATCTCCTGAATTATGTGTCCTACAAAAACATTATTTACCAGGATCGTAGAATGGAATATTAGGAAATTGCCTGCGAAATGTGTTGTAAATGGAATTGGTAGTAAAGACGTAGTAAATTACAGCATCACGCTTATTAGGGCGAAATTTCAGGCGTTTCGTTGTCTTTGGCGTCATAGCACCTGACGTATATGTCTTAATACGATATTATTTCGAAAGTATCGGTACATACAGTGGTGTATATTATGTAAAATGTCTGCAAAATACATCGCGAATCAAGTAGAAAAGACGTAATAAATCAAAACGTCGTGCGTGATGAGGTGGTTCTTCATGAACCTAATTGTTTATGACTCCGTGTTTCATGAAGTTCGTCTCTAATGACCAAGCTGTCGACGGGACGTTAAACCCTAAGCTTCCTTCCTTCCTCATGAACTGTGTGTCGTACTATGATAAAATTTCGAACGTACGTTCAGTGGTATGTGTGTATAATGTCTGTAACATTTCTTGCGAATACAATTAATAGTGTACGAGTAATAATTTGTAACGTCACGCCAAATGCCGTAATTTTACTGTGTGAACTCAGAAAAAGTAGTAAGCGACACTCTTTTTCCTTTCATCATTTTGCTAGAGTTGTCAGCGAGATAAAGTTTCCTAAAGGTATATCTCAAGTCGCTAAGGGCTCTCCTTCTCAAATAGTGTACTGATGAAGTCACACTATCACGTGCCGCAAGACGGGGAAGTTTCCTGAACTATTGACTCTATCGCTAACGTCTTCTACCTATAAACTTTATTCCTGCCAAATTTCAGCTTCATAGGTAAAGTAGTTTTCGAGATTTCGTGTTTAGTCAGTGAGTTAGTGATTGAGTGTCCTTTCGCTATTATATAGATAGATATTACCACCTTCTGCTATTGTAAGAAGTGGTTTAGTAAGTATTGCCCCAATTTTTTCATGGGTTATTTATTGTTAAGGTCAGAATTTGTGACAATATACATCAACATATCTTCTCCATGTTCTATTTTCTACGTAGTTTCCATCAAGTTCTATGGCGTTACGCGAACATTGTCAGAGAGCACGTATTCCCCGCTAGTAAAAGCTGTTGTCCTATAGGCGTGCATGCTTTCACTGCACGACTGACACTCGTCCATAAATTGCCACCCCCCCCCCCCCCCCGCCAAGGAATCTTCAATCGGCTCAGAGATATATGTCCGAGGGTGCCAGGTATGGAATGTAGGATGGATGAGGCAATGATGTCCAACCCAATTTGGCGATCAGTTCCCGAGTTCTCAGATTTTTGTGTGCACTTCCAATGTTGACCGATAGTTGTGGGGCCAACTGTCGAGTTGTGTTGAGGCGATCAGCACGAATAACGGCAGTGGCTGCGACAGGACGTACCGAGCGTGGCAGATCATGGAGCTCTTGTTTCTGCATTTCCTGAGGCTGTACTCTCTTCACCCATCGCGCAATTGTACTCCTGCACAGTGAGTCGTATGTAGACGGCATTTTGAAGCTGTGTTTGCGGCTTTGCCATCTGCAGATGTCCAAATGTTTGTAAACCTGTTGGATCAAAGTGCTATGGTCATCAGTCCCTATACTTACAAATTTACTTGCACTAAGGACAACACACACACACCCATCCCCGAGGAAGGACTCGAAATCCAGCGGGAGCGACCACCCAGTCCAAAGTAAGATAGTCAGGCCCAAATACGATGATCCCTGGCTCCGCCTACAGAGCTGGGAGACCGCCCCGGCCGCGGAAACTGAATGCAACCATGTTGACAAGTAGTTAGTTAGCGACTGTCCGCTGGTGCCTGACAGAACTGGTAAAAGTGCAGAGCGCAGCCGAACGCGCGCATGCGCAGAGCAAAGCTCCCGTTTGACTACTCCAATGGTCTGCTGCCGCAGCCGGCACTGAAACCGATTGGCGCAAGCACCAGGGATCATCCTATTTTGGTTCGACTATAGAGCGTCTGAGAGGGAGAGAGTGGCCATGCGTGATAGCGCTCCTGATTGGCTGAGAGCCCAGAACGCCAAGTTTTTACCAGATTTGGCGGGCTTTGTATATGTGGAAATAGCTATAGTGTGCGTCTCTGTACTGTGGAGGTCTTCAAAGCTTCTGAAAGCGATTTCACTGTACAGCTATATGTAGGTTGTATTACGGTAGGCATGTTCCACTTTTGCACGTCGGTTTTTTTCCGCAAATTAACTTGTTTTTCGTCAGCCGTTGACAATAACTTTAGATCTGCACGACAGTATTTTTAAGATTAAATGTTGATTTGAAATGATTTACTGAGTGTAATTAATAATCTCTATTACTTAATCATTAAGGACAATCAAGAGAAATGTTCTCCCGCTGTTGGCTGTAAAAACCGAAGTGAAGATTATTATTAATGCTTGTTTTTGCAAAGAATGAGGAAATACGGAGACACTGGGTGGTGAAAATGAACCGAGAAAGCGGAAACCCTAAAGGCGACTTACGGAAACCAACGAATTATTCCTGTTTGTGTGAAGTAAATATTTTCTGCTTCCCCTGCCCATTGAAAGGAAAGTTTTAATGAAAATCAGTAATACAACTAATCTGCATGTAATTCCCGCGTGGTCTAGTGGTTGCGTCCTGAATTCGCAATGCGAGGGTCACGAGTTTGAATCCGATAAGCAATACGATTTTTTGAAACACTATTTTCTTGAGTTTCGTTAGTTCATGGTTTTGGTTTTTGACATGTGTATTGTTGGCAATTCACAGTCCTGTAATTGATTACAGAATGTAACATGGAAAAGGGAGGGGGGGGGGGACAATTGACTCGATGTAGATATTCAATTGCTTGTTTTGAGTCTGCTTCTGCTGTTTCAATAGAAATAGTATCGGTATTTTTCCGATTTTCTTTGATACTGTTCCTAAAAGTATGGAGAGAATGACGTTTTTGGTATTTACCAGTGTAGGAAAACAGGAGAACACTTAAAATGTATTATATCGGGGCGGAAAGCGATAATAATGTATTAACATCAACGTTGGATATGTAGACAAAAAATTCTGAAACAGCTTAATTTTCTTTGACATACATCACATGAAATAACTCGTTTTCTTATTAATCAACTGCCAACTCTCGAAGTTGAGAACATCGTAAAATATGGTTGTATTAATATTCTTCAGTCATAGAAACAGTTTCACGAGACCTATTTGCTTGCAGATTTATTAGGCCTGTACAAACATAGATGAATGGCATTTCTTTAACCGTGTACGGATTACTGAGCTAGAAGTTGTGATTTGGTCTCATGAGTGGAACTGATGCCTTATTTCAATCGTTAAGTGGTTTCTTTCCCGCCTGGGTCGCTATGTAAGAGCTTGGCCAGTACGCAGTCTGGTAAAAACATGTCGGCTACCGGCCGGTTGGTCACTCCCTCCCTACCTTAGACCACGATGCTGTGCCATCTTCCGGAACGCTTCGAAACTTCACCGGCGCACAGAACAAACATCAAATGTGCAGGCGCCGACAAGGACGTTTGTCTATGTATATTAATAGCTTAAAATATATGGGGCATTACTTATTGTAGGTCCCTCGTAATAAAAGTCTAATGAAGAAAAGAGAGCAATATTTTTAAAAAATCCGAATTTTATTTTATTCCGTAATTTATTAGGTTGATGTTTTATGAATGACATCTCAAAGTTCCGTTATCTAAATATGCTTAGAAATATTTTTAAGAACGCTATTTCTTCGATCGTCTGCGCATCGAACATCCCCTTTATCTGTGCTGTGCCCCACTCCTTGCTTACACTAGATATATTTTTGTGTTAATTTTTCGGTCATAAAATCGAAACGAAAAGAAGACGTATTTAGAAGGCTGTGACAAAGATTATACCAGCGTGTTCCTTTGTTTATAACGTGATTTGTTTTTAATAATGCATAGTACGGTTTCTTATTTTGCATTGAAGAAGAAAGGTGGCAGGAGATTCACAAGAAATATTGCAGTAAGAATTATTAGGGGTCAAATAGTGGGATGGAGGTAGCTGGGATGAAACTGATATGACAAACATCTGTAGAACATTATCGAGTTAGGTATGTGAAGTACATAGGTGATGGAGATTCCAGTGTTTTTAAGACTGTTTTAGGGAGGAAGCCTTATGGTTCCCATGTAAAAATTGAAAAACTTGGATGTGTGGGATATGTTCAGAATGGGTGGCAGACTTCTCAGACTGAAGAAGGAAATGAAGGGCAAAAAATTAGGAGATGGAAAGCCACCGGGGGTGTTAACAGATTGACAAAGCACTCACTACAAATATATTATGGGAAAGCCATCAGGAACAATGTACACAGTGTGAAAGCAATGCAGCAAGCAGTGTGGGCAATATGCTTCCACAAACGTTTCACATATGAGACTCATCAACACCCCCTCTGTGACATATCAGGCAAAAGCCATACACTCATAAGCATGGTTTGCCTCTTGCTGTTTTAAATGTTGTAAAGCTAACTTTCAGGTATCTAGCCAACCCTGAACTTCTGAAAAAATGTGTGAATGGTAAACACAAAATACAAATGAGAGCTACTATCACCTTACACGGATGTATTGTCCCAAAACAGTGTTTGTATCCTCAAATGGGGTATCATTTAATTAAACTGTAAAGACCTTTCTCTTTGGCAGGTAACATAGAAGCTACTAAATTATTTTGCAAGCTGATTATATAGACTCCATTTACACTTGGTTGCTCCTCTTCCACTTTCAAATTAATGTGAGCCTACTCATTATATTTCTTGTGCAATTGATTTCATAGTATAATTGGTTGAATTATAAAAAGTGTAAAAATAAGTCCTTCAATAGGCTTTATTTTTTTTAAAAATTAGCCCCTCCACATAACCAAATTCTGGCTGTGCACTGGCTGTGACACACGATTAACTGCAAATATTTTCTAATTGTTTAATTATTTACATTTTTATCTGGAGACACTTCCCTGCATGTTGGGAATAATGCCCAGCATCATTCACATCGCAATGAACGATATTCTCAACGATCTTGCATCACAGAAGCAGCATCATCTTTAGGGGTCATGTAATTTCAAAATGCATTTCCGTTTGAAAATATTGACTTATTTGCTTTCTCACAAACTTTTAGTCTTCATTGTGCGCCATTTTCTCCTGTCGTAATCTGTAATGACTGTGTTGTTGAAAGTTTTCCCATTAGAAACTCTATCAGCGTGATTAAAGTTTTCTCATCAAACACTGTGATTTAGTCTCTAAACTTTCTACACATAAGACTTCATATCAAATTGGCTGTTAATACATTTTCTTCGTAATTTGTAAGTGTAATAGATGCTGTAAATGAAATTCTTCTCGTTAATGCAATCAAGGCGGACAATTTAAGTCGCTAGGAACGATTGCATTACTTTCGATCACTAATCGTTTACGATAAAGAAAATGCGTGGGCTCTGCATTTTTATGTACAGTAGCAATGGTATCATAGCACAGAATCATTCCTGGTAGTAAGTATTGTGCAATATATTTGAAACTATACTGGCCCTTCGAATTACCTTACAAATCTGTTTAAGGAAAGACAAAACAATGTGTGCAGTATTTGTAGATTTGGAGTAAGCTTTTGACAATAATGACTGGAATGCACTTTTGGTAAATCTGAATAGCAAGAATATAAATGAATATACGTAGCGACAGGCAGTTCAAAATTCGTACAGAAAATAGATTTTAGTTACAAGAGGGAAAGGACGTGAGAAGCGGTAGTTGTAAATGAAGTGGGACAAGAATACAGTAATTTGCACTGTGTATACTAACTCGCATAAAGCGAAAGGAAAGAGAAATATAACTTTGTGCTTTTTCTGTAACATTATAATTCTGTCAGAGACGACAGAGAACTTGGGACAACCACTGAAAGGGATTATTATCGCCTTGAAAAAGAGGATATAAGATCAACAAAAGTATAACAAAGATAATGGACAGATATCCGTTGGCGTTTTCGTTGTGAAGTGTCTGAGTGCAAACACCCTGCAACAAGAAGGGAGGTTCGAGTCCTCCCTGGGGCATGGGTGTGTGTGTTGTCCTTAGGTTAGTTTATCTAGGTTCCAGTAGTTTGTAAGCTACGGACTGATGACCACGCAGTTTGGTCCGATAGATTTACAAACATTTGAACATTTTTTTTTTTTTTTTTTTTTTTTTTTTTTTTTTTTAACAAGAAGGGAGCATTGTGGTCTGAGGAATGTTTTCGCGCCATGTCCTGGATGATGTCGTCATTGTGGAAGGCCCAATATATATATGGACCTTGTGCATCCTAACATGGAGTTTGTTGTACCTGCTTGGTTCAAAGTAATTGAGAATGAGATTGCTGTGCACTCCTGGCAGCAAAAACCCTCGATTAGGTTTCTGTATGACGTATGAACAGGAAAACACATTCCTTTAGTGAAACGCAGTTGGATACGTCCAGAGTATCAATATTGAAGACAGACTATAAAACTACAGTACTAATTTCTTCGTATTTTTGGTGTCAGGAGAATAAAAATAAGGTAAAAGAAGAAAAGAAGGGAGGGAAGTTGTAAATAACGCAAGGATGATTACGATTTGGCGTCCCAACAACGAGATAAATATAGTTCTTTCACTATTTCGCTTCCAAATAGACTAATTCTCCTTTAATGGCAGGAGATGGATGGTTTGATGATAATCTTAGTATAAGAGGCTAGATTTTCTTAATTATCATTTCACCTCGTACCGCTGGAAAATTGTAGAGAAATGCAGGAGATTTGCAGCTGACCATGAAAATAAGTAAATAAATAAATTAATTAAAATAAATTAATTAAAAATGAAAAATTTAACATACTGCGAACAGATAGAAAGGAAGATGTTTTAATGTATGATTAGAAAATCGCAGAGCACTGGAAGCTGTTGCTTCCATAAAATATCTGGGGGTATGTAAAAGGAGTGATTTAAATAAGGACGGTCACATAAAATTGATCATGGTTAAGGCAGATGCGAGAATGAGATATATTGGAAGAATCGTCTAGAAGTGTAGCAGAACCTTACAGAACACTCGTTAGACCAATACTTCAACATTGCTCGTCAATATGGGAGCCATACCAGATGGGACTGATAGAGAAAAAAAAAAAAAAAAAAGAGTAGAGTTGTTTTGTAGTGCCTGTCCACAAACACAATTTGTCATCTGCATAATTGAACCACTACTTAATATTGACATTTACAGGTTCATTGTTTACAAAATGTTCCTAAAATTGTTAGTGAATACGTCTGCTAAAAGTGAACTAAGTGGGTACAAAGCTTTATATTCGACAGTCAGGCGGAAATATTGCAACTGGGTTGGCTGAACATGAAAACATGAACTTATCTGGAGAATGCAGAATAATGAATCAACATTTGCTGAGCTTGAAGGACACAGCTACCAGCCACACTCCCATGTTCTTCAGATAGCAAATAAATAAGTGTAATGAGTGTATTATCTTCCAAGTCTGTATCAAAACATTGTAACTTCTTCAGATAATCAGTAAAGTCTGAGGATGGTCTTATAAGCCGAAAACCGGTTCACGAATTAAAAAGAACTTGTGAAACATACTGAAAATTTCGATTTTTAATTCAGTTTGTTATGTTTACCAAGCCGATTCAAGCGCGACTGGAACATGCGACACTGGTGCATGAAGTACTCTCCACCACCTTGAGAAAAGGTGGCTTGCGCAGTATCTGTATAAATATGTACATGTAGAGGGAAATCGGCCCTACCCTTTCAAAGGAACCATCCTAATATTTGCCTAAAGACATTTAGGAAAATGTAGGGCAAGAAGGCCGGGTTGAGAAGTGAAAAGGCCAACGCTTCCGTATATGAGTCCAATATCTTAGCCACTCCCCCATTTCGCCTTGTCACTCTATTCGGGGGCATCAGGAAAACACAGAACAGATAAGCCACCGAGGCATCATACACTATGCCAGTAGTTCGAAATGTTTTTTGTATTGGGACCCACAATCGTCCTGTAGAGGTGGTGCTGACTACATGCAGCAGCAAATGTTCAAATGTTTGTAAAGCTTATGGGACTTAACTACGGGGTCATCAGTCCCTAAACTTACAAACTACTTATCAACTACCTTATACTAAGGACGGCAGAAATATCCATGCCCGAGGGGGGATTCGAACCCCCGACCGTGGTGGCCGTGCAAACTGTGACTGCATCCCCTCAGTCCCCTCGGCCATGGATCGTCGATTGTATCATGGATCGACTCATAAGCGAGTGCAAATATCGATTATCTAAAGTTTCCTTTCCATATCTTCAGCTCCGGACTCCATTGTCTTGGCCTGGCAGTTGTCAGTATAGGTTTCATGTCATACACGTTCAATTTGTGAGTGTAAATTACCGTTTCTTGAAACCCACTGAATTTCATATCTGGCAATGTCTAAAAGCAAGCGTACATTCTAAGATATCTTTGTTACAAAGATCTACCTTCAAGAAATGGAGAAATGAATTTGAAGAAAAAAGTAAGCTATGCGAAGTTGACGTCTCTGTGGCCAATAAAGATTGTTTTCCTGTCGTGATTTATTTTCATGGTTTCTTACTCAGTCAATTTATTTCTATTCTGAAGGATAAAAGTGCACTGTTTGCGGCTGCTGTTTGCCTTGCAGTTATTTGTCGCGGCGTGGTGTTGATGTAGTACTGCCTTCAAGCGTATTTATGACGAAGACAATGCCTATAAATAAAGTATTTAAGAAAAGAGCAATAGAGTGGGACTAATTGTAAATGATATTTTATCATTCACAATTTTGCGAAAAAGTAGGACAACAAAAATCCGCCCGGACCCCGGACAAAGACCTAAACTGGCGGACATGAGCAGATTAATCCGGACGTCTGATCACCCGACTCATATGAGACTTGTCGCAAATGGAAGAGGACGCGACGTTGCTATGTGGTAATGAACGAATGCTATAGCTGCGATGCTCTCGTATAATACTGAGTACGTTATGTGAGATTACCGCCCAACAGAAATACTGGTAATTAATAGCATTTGATAATTACACAGTATGAAGTTCACTGCAAACATTGACCACGCCAATGCACTAAATGTTACACAATTTTAATCTTATTAATTATGGTAGCAATGTATGTAAACAGTTGAGTGACAACATTTATAGTTAGGCCATAGGTAGAAATTCTCCACGTTGAGGTTTGCTGTGTGCTTGTAGCTGACGGGAGGCCAGCGAGCAGGCCGACATTGGTGGCTTGTTCCAACTTAGGATTTTCCAGTTCGTTTCCGGTGAGGGGAGAGAGGGACAATGGCGAGTGCCAGGCACAGTGCAATGCACAAATATTGTAATACTACTGGTATTTGAAGTAATACGATGCAGTTAGGAACCTTTAAGGCCCTCATTACAAAATAGCCTGTTGACAAATAAACAATTCATTAGCTGAATAGTCACATCTAACGTAATATGTAATTACCAACGAAGACAAGACAGTTACACAACTAGCATGGCAATGTTTGTTTATAAAAATAATATATTAACTATTTCTCATTTTATTTTCAATTAATCTTTTGTATTTTATCTTGAAGTATTCAGTTAAATCACTTATCTGTGGTATAAGAAATTGCACGATTATGATAAACAGTACAAAGGATGTTTATACTAATATAAAAACGTAAGAAAATATTTGTTTAATGTGTAGTGTAATTATTTTGATTTTAAGTAAAGTTATAGAAATGTATTGGCTGAGCGCTGTACGTTGGCAAATCGGTTAGAACAGTTCACATGGGGAAGTTGGTGACGTAGGGGAAAAAACCCCGGCAGCTGAGCTTTTGGCGCGCGCGCGGGCAGGAAGTGAGGACTCCAGAGCACGTGGTGAGCTGGCCGGGCGGCGTCGCTCTGCATCAGTCGGCATGTGGATCTCGAGGTGGTGACTTGAGATTTGTCTGTGGCAATCGCCACGTGTGGTTGCTCGTCGTAGACTGTACCAAGTTAAATCGAGTGCTACTGTGTGTTTGTGAATATTTAGCCGGTGGAACAAGGTGTGCATCGCATTGAATTAAAGTGACTGTGATTTGTTAATGTAAAACGTGTCGTCGCATAGGCATGAACATAAACGGTGTTTGAGACAGCCACGTGGTGTGAAAACAATTCATTTTGTCTGGGGGCTCACGAGCTATAACTTTATTTGGTAAATGTGTCGACCTACAGACGTATCAGCCACAGGGCTCAAATATTGTGAAATAAGCAACATAAAGTGAACTTTCACGTGTTTTCAAAAATAGTAGTTAGTACACCCTTTTCTCTCATGAACTTCATTTTATTATGAATTTGTTTTGTTACTCATATGCAGGGAAGGAAAGCTGCAAACGTGTGATATCATCCCCTAGAAAACGAGTCAAACAGTCGCAATCACAGTTCCAGTGTTTTTGCATGTTTAGGAAATTGGTTCGCAGCTGGTGGTTGTGAGTTTTAAAAATTAAACTTTCTCTATTTTAAACTCTCACCCCGAACTTCACCCTCGCAGTTATTACAGTGGTTTCTTATACAGGACTGATTGTGTACGTGACTTATTCAGATTATTCAATTGTTCTTTTCCTTTTTCAGTCGATATAATTATCCAATACTCCGAGATTTTCAGCTATCAGTCGCTTTTTTAAAAAAAAATCTTTATTAGTAAATCATGATGTCGGCCAGTAACTGGCCATTATCAATTCTTGTGTTTAACTGAAGCTATTATTAACATGGATAACTCACACTATATTAATAACATCTTTAGTTAAACACATGCATTGATAATGGCCGAAATCATGATTTGCTAATAAAGATTTTTAAAAAAGGTCGACTGATAGCTGAAAATCTCGGAGTATTGGAAACATATCAGAGTCGTGGAGCTCAAACCATGGAAAGTAACCCGATATAATTATGTTTTGGAGTATTGCTGCTCAGTGTGGGATCCTTATCAGGTGGGTTTGACGGAGGATATCGAAAGAGTTCAAAGAAGGGCAGTTCGTTTTCTTTTGTCACGATACAGGGGAGACAGCGTCATCGAAATGATACAACGGCACTTATCGCTGCGGCGTGGGCTACTTATGAAACTCCAATCGCCAATATTCTCCTTCGAATGCGAAAATATATTGTTGACTGCCACTTACAGCATTATATAAATACACTAATACGAAAATTGTGGTATAGATTACTAATTTATTCGTAGAAGAAGGCCAATGAGAGTTACATAATTCGAAAGATTGTTTTTCGTAGATTTGACGAATATAAATATTATGTGTGCATTTAGCAATTAAAAGTGCTAAAGGAAGTAGAAATGTTCCTATCTACAGCTCACTGATTGGCTATTCACCTCGACCAAAGACGCTGTAATGCAGCGCAACTGCAGTATTGAAATAACGTATTAAAACAAGTGAATGTCGAAACATGGAGTGCTCCCAACTCACTTTCTTGGGCCGTTCAAATGCTTCATTTTCGCAGTGATTAAGAGTGGTTAAAGGAAATGGATGTTTTCATATGAATGCCGATATAAAGGATTATGCGCCGGGGGAGGCATGTAGCGGTGCACGGGTGAAACTACGAAGTCGACATGCTGTCAGCTCTGGAATTCTGAATATGGCAGTATCGAAATAACATTATTTCTTGGCGTTGTATAAATATACGAACACCGAAACTGTAGTTCCATTTCAAATATCAGGCTAATGAAAGTTATATAATTCGAAAATGGCATAAGATTTATATACTTCCGTTTTTATTTGTTGTTATTGTGTCAGGCATTTTCCTTAACACGTAAAAGATACCGTTTCATACCTCCCAGTGCCGGTTAAATTTTACCAAATATCCCAGCGGCCTCCTTTGATAATGTTAGAAACAAATGCTGAATAGTGAGAATCCTGTGAGTTTCGTTTTAGCCAATCGCTTGACAACGCTGATATTTTCTCATGGAATCTTCGCTTTACGAGGGCAATTATTTTTACCGACCGGACGAGGGTACATAAAGAATCCGTCAACCAAAAAGCAGGAACAGCATTATTTATTTACTTCATGGTCTGTACGATACACTAATCGAATCATTCTATGTGGTTCGAAACAAATGGGCAAAGATTTTCCATCGTGTTGTTGATGTTGGCAACATAATCACGCGAGGCCGCCGACATTATACGTAAAATTTTACCCCCAGTAAGCATTGTTAACACAATTGGTCGATTTTCGACCACAGGCAATACTAGTAGTTAGAAATGATGATCACAATAAAATACGAGAAATCAGAGCTCGAACGGAGAGAGTCAGGTGTTCTTTCTTCCCGTGCGCTATTCGAGAATGGAATGGGAGAAAAATAGTATTAAGGTGGTTCGATGAACCCTCTGCCAAGCACTTAACGTGAAATAATTGTCAGTCTCTGTTGCAATTTTTTTTTTCTCCAATTACGCGTTTCGCGCTTTTAGCGCATCGTCAGACTGGAAAAAGACAAATGTTTTGGGCAGCGAATCTAATGTGGCTAAGGTGAGTAAATTTTGAAAAGTCAGACTTACTTGGGCGGAGATGGAGCCACAGAACTATCTATAGCTGTGGTGGAGGTAGCTTAACAATTTGTGTTGTCATTGGGCCCCTGCAAAGAGGTAAACGTACAAAGTACGTAAGGGTTATTTGAACTAGAATAACTAGGGACTAAAGGGGTATGGTTTGGAAATTAATGGAATGCTTTATATATAAGATAAAACTCACCATAGCAGCACAGGAGTCGCTGTCGCGGCAGGTCCACGTTTACAACTGGTAGTATTGTTAATAACTGCGGAACATAAATGCGACCGTTAAACAGAGCGATATGGGCAGAGTTACGCCTGCGAGAAGGAGCGGCTTGCCGAGCGGTAGCTTGGTATTATCGGAGATGTTTGTGTCGTGGGGCAATGAATCTTGTGAAATGATACATGTTGGTATGAAACAATAATAAATGAATGAGATAGATTCGCTGCCCAAAACATTTGTCTTTTTCCAGTCTGACGATGCGCTAACAGCGCGAAACGCGTAATTGGAGAATAAAAAAATATTGCAACAGAGGCTGAGAATTATTTCATTATTCAACACTGTTGAATGGAATGAAATGCACTTAAATGTGATTTGCAGAGTATCCCATGTAGATGTAGATATTTTAATGCTGTTCTGTGACCCAAGTGAATAGTTTGTGGGACTTTCTAGTGGGTCGAGACGCACACTTTGGGAATGACTGCACTGTACGGTAACGTGCTGGTTATTTATCAGGATGAAGATGTCAGTTAATTTGAAGCCCATTTTCAATCTAGGGCCTTTTTTGAGCTCAGTAAGTGAGGGGAGGACGAAAAGAGAAAGAGAGAGAGAGAGGGAGAGAGAGAGAGGGAGAGAGAGAGAGAGAGTGTGTGTGTGTGTGTGTGTGTGTGAGAGAGAGAGAGAGAGCGGAGCCTGTGACTCGAAACTGGGAAAGGCGTCGCGTCGCATCCGTTCTCCGCTCCACTAATTTATCACGAACTTCCAGTTGATTGCAATAAATTCTGACGACGCTTTCCGCAAACCGTGACGAGTAGGACAGCGACGGTGCCCTCCCCTCCCCTTCCAGCTTCTCCGTCATCGCGAGTCGGCCCTCTCCCTGCTCCCGCGATCGTTTTGGCTCTCGTTCTAACGGGAGTTGTGGCTCATATTGCCGCGGGAATTGAGTTCGAGGACTCGAGGGCAATAAAACCCGGACAGTTTGCAAACTGCGGTGCGTTCGGCTGTTTGAGAATTTATAGGTCTTTGCGGCCGCGGACTGCGGCTGAGATATGGCTGGGGCGCGGCCTGGCGGCCATCAGCGGCGACGCAGAGCGATGGCAGGCATAGCGCGCGCGTCCCATGGGCAATCACCTGCAGGCGCCGACGACGCTGTCCTCGCCGGAGATGTAGACGTCACTGCTCTGCCGGCGCCCCAGATGTAGACGTCAAAGAGGCAGCGGCGGCCAGAAAACCTGACAACTCGCATTAAATGTTGGGGCTTTTAGATTCGTCATTTGGGCATCCAAACAATGTAAACACATGAAAAATTTAATACAAATAAACAATCCCTGAGACAGATTTTCGTCTCGAATATGTCAAAGACAATAATGATAAATGTGAAGCATGGAATTAAAATTTGTGATGCGGCCGGGAATCGAACCCGGACCCCCATCTTTACTAGGCAGACGTCTTACCGTTTTTTTGTTTTTTTTTTTGTTTTTTTATTTTTTTTTTTTTTTTAATGGGCCTCCTACCTCCCCTTCAGCCCTTCCTTATTCACGCCATGGGTGCCTTCTTCGGCCGGCTTCATCGCCATTAGAAATATTGGAAAATTATAATACCCTGAACAGTATTCTGTTCGAAATATAATGTCTACATCTACATCTACATCTACATCTACATGGGATACTCTGCAAATCACATTTAAGTGCCTGGCAGAGGATTCATCGAACCACAATTACACTATTTATCTCCCATTCCATTCTCGAATAGCGCGCGGGAAGAAAGAACACTTGAATCTCTCTGTTCGAGCTCTGATTTCTCTTATTTTATTCTGATGATCATTTCTACCTATGTAAGTGGGAGTCAACAATATATTTTCGCATTCGGAGGAGAATGTTGGCGATTGGAGTTCCGCAAGTAACCCACGCCTCAGCGATAAGCGCCGTTGTTGTAATGATTCCCATCCCAGATCCTGTATCATTTCCGTAACGCTGTCTCCCCTGTATCGTGACAATACGAAACGAGCTGCCCTTCTTTGGACACTTTCGATGTCCTCTGTCAAACCCACCTGATAAGGATCCCACACTGGGCTGCAATACTCCAAAAATGGACGGACAAGCGCAGTGTATGCAGTTTCTTTAGTAGTTCTGTTGCATCTTTTAAGGATTCTGCCAATAAAACGCAGTCTCTGGTTCGCCTTTCCCACGATATTATCTACGTGTTCTTTCCAATTTAAGTCTGAAGTAATAGTGATTCCTAGGTATTTTGTGGAGTTTACGGCCTTCACATTTGATTGATTTATGTTGTAAACAAAGTTTAACGGATTTCTTTTCGTACTCATGTGGACGACTTCACACTTCTCATTATTTATGTGAAACCAAAGTGAACGAAAGGTAAATATGAACATCTGCCTTCCATACCCTTTTCCGAGGAAACAAAAGAAAAACATAAAGAAAATATATAAAATGCTTTAGCTAAAGATTTCATTCTTCTGTGTGTCCGTCCATTCGGAGCTTACTGAAACATTCAAACCGTCATTGTTTATACAGGCAGTCAGATTCGGGATATCATAATGTCCAACATGTTTCCATATTTCTTATGGTGGTCCAAGTCAGATTTAATTTTAAAATTTTCAATTTCAATATAGGTACAGTAGCCGGTATAATTGGCGACACGATTTTGAATTAGATAGCCAATGGTATGGCCTAGCATCCATGTCGCTGCATTATTCTTGCTTCTGGGGTAGCGTAACTTCTGCGGCCACAGAAGTTCGGTCTTGTCAATGTGCGCTGCAGTGGTACGATCTATGATGGCCAATCTTCTGCACAGAAGGTCGGTGACGCAGGCCCGCAGGTGAGGCGGTGAATTAAAGTATCCACAAAGCCACTTGTACCACAGGTCGGCTGATTTGCGAGATGTATTTTGTGTAGCTTGTCATTCGTTGCTATCTTGTCATTTGCGACCTTATACCACGCTGACTGAAACGCGCTGGGGAAAAGGTCGCTAAAAACATTTCGCCAGATAATGTTCCAACTGTGATTCGGCCATTTCCGTTCCACAGGGTTTCTGTTTGTAGTAGTTATGAATTCATAGACTGCCTTGTTCGTTAGCCTGGTGGTTCTTGAATGGGACGAGCAGGCTTTATAAACATAGCTGAAATTCAAGCAGTACTGTTGTATGTAAAGAAAGGTGGGAGGAATTGTCGATATATTAACGGGAGGCTCAAGTTGGCCTGGGCTCCATCTAGCGAACAAGATCTGTCCTGAGGAGCCTCGATAGTCTTCCGGAAGCGATTGATTAGTAGTACTGTACTCTGCACTTTCGCATCAATCAAGTTGAGACCTCCCTTCGTAAGAGGCAAGACCAAAGTCTCGAAGTCGACCTTGAAGATATTGTTCCTCATGACAAACCAACAAAGGGCCTTTTGAATGCTAGCAACTACAGGAGGCGGGGCTGGCAGTATCTGTGCGAGATAGCTAAATGTGCTGGCAATCGTAAGTCTGATGGTTTGGACCCTTTGCAGGATATTAAGTTGTCTGTCCCTGTATATTTTAAGCACTGCTCGAATCTTATTCAACATGTCCGCTCAGTTCCTGGTATACATCCTGGCTGGGTTTGCGTCCAGCTGGATGCCCAGTGACTTATGGCTGCTGTTAGCAGAACACCAATCCAGGCCAGCTGCGATGCGCAAACCCGCGCCAATATGCAGGAGGACAGTTTTGTTATCACTCAGCTTGGCTCCTGTGGACTCTACGAAATCGTGAGTTGCTCGGACAATGGCCATGAGATCTTGTTGAGATGAGACCCAAATGCACAGGTCGTCTGCATAAGGCTACCAAGCCCTGACGTTTCTTCTGTGATAACGGTCAGAAGGGGCTCCACGGCGAGGGTATATAATACCATCGATAAGGGGCATCCCTGCCTGATAGACCGTTCAATTGATACAGGTTGGCTAAAGTGGCCGTTAATCAGGACGCGAGACTTTGCTTCAGTGACCTTACGTATGGCATTCATCAAGCGGGACCCAAAACCCATCTCTTGCATCGTTAGAAGTAAGTACTCGTGACTAATCCGGTCATACGCCTTGTCAAAATACAAAAAAGAAGCGCAGCCGATTCTTTGGAGTCCGCATAAGTAGCGATAATGTCTCGTAGTGTGCACGCAGCGTGTATGATGCTCTTCCCGGGAATGGCACTATGCTGATGGTCTCCTAGAATCGTGCCTAAGGCTCTCTGAATGCGTGTCTTCATAGCTCTTGTGATAATTTTAAAATCAGCATTCAGTAACGTAATGGGACGCATTTTAGTCAGTTGTTTGCTGTTCCCCTTCTTCGGGACAAGAACAATGATGCCCTCCTTAAAGTCTGAGGGCACATTGCCCGCCTCTGGAATTTCGTTGGCGATGGAAAGTAGCGTGTCACTAACAAGCGTCCAGTAATGCTTGTAGAATTCTGCGGGAAGACCGTCTGGCGCTGGGGTTTTTCTATCTGCCGCTGCACGGACGGCATCGTGGATGTCATCTTTGTCGAATTGCGAGTCAAGTACGGCAGTATCTTCCGGCAAGAGACGAGTGGGTATCCTACGTGTCAGAGCGGTACAGGTTTGTAAGTCGACAGGGTGCTTCCTAAAGAGGTCACTAAAATGCGCATGAGCGTAGCTGAGAACATCTCGGGTGCTGGTGAGTTTGCGTCCAGCTGCATCCGTAATGTCGGTAAAGTAAGTTGAATTGCGACGTTTGAACGCTCTCAGTAGATGGTATAGAGCAGCTGTTTCTCCTGACGCAACGTTCTTAGGTTGTGTACGAACGATATAGCTTTCCATTTTCTTCCTCTGAAGCGCAGTTATTTTAGCTTTACACTTCTTAATGTTGCGCGCGGTCACGGGATTGGGGACATTTGCGTCTTCATACAGATCACGCAAAGTCTGAAAATACGTTTCAATCGTCTGTTTGCGCCAATACTCTTTTTGCCTGGAATATAACATAATCGTAGATCTTATTTTAGGCTTACCCCGCGTCCACACATTGGTACCAACGTTGGCGCCAACATTGGCCAATATTTTTGAGGCAGCGCCCACACATTGGAGCCAACATTCAGTTGAATCCGTCGAGAGCCAACGTAAACATATCTGACGCACAAATCGCGGAAAATGCGTTAACGCTTTTGAGTGTGAATAATTACATTTTGCCACTGTAAACCAAAATGGGAAACATACGTAAAAGATGATGGGGTGTTGTATCACTTCCTACAGAACATTAATTACGATACGAAATAATTTATTTTTAAAGTATGCTACAATTAAAAGATACACATTATTAAAACTTACACCTCCTACATTAAATGCTTGAAATTAAAATAAAAAAGAAAGAGATGTTTAGGAAGGATGCTATTCTTTTGGTATTACGCTTCGATTTCTTGCTAAAGGAGACAGTTTTAGAAGCCTACACTTTCCTTTTAAAATAACTAGTAATTGATATTAGTGGTAGTGCTTGAAGTTTGGAAAACAATATTTAAAACTTGACAGGAAATATTAAGTACTGTACTGTTAATTTTAAAAATTAAATTCCGTAATGGAGTGTGTCGAAAGTCTAAAAAGTTTTTAATTTCACAGTTCGCGTCTACGCATTGCGTTTGTTTCTTTTCTTTTTTTTTTTTTTTTTTTTTTCAAATGAATCACTTTCTGATACAGTTCTAATATTTACAAAGAGATATCGACACTTTAAAACGGCGACGAAGAACGAACGAAGGAAGAAACAGTTTCGAGATGAGCAGACTACAAAGACAGAATGAAACGTTGGCGCCAATGTGTGTACGACGTATCCATATTGGCCCAACGTCCTTTGATGTTTGGTCGAAATACCGACAAGCAACGGAGCCGTACCAACGTTGGCGCCAACGTTGGTTCCAACGCTATTTCACCGATCCACACATTGGACCAACACTGTTGGCGCCAACGTTGGTTCCAATGTGTGGATCCAGCCTTAGCAACATTGACCCACCAGTCCAGTGTCGTGTTGAAGCGGGGTCGAGATCGGAGAGCTTGCTGCCAGGCACGCGCCATCTCCACATCGAGCTCCTCATCTCGTAAGAGACTAACATTGAGCTTCCAATAACCCTTCCCGCGGTGAAAGATGGTTCGTTGGTGGTTCAGATAGACTTGATAGGCACTTTGATTGGAGAAATTTATGGGTGCAATGTCATCAATTACAACTGCCTCCTGTATATTGCGCGAAACGTAAATTCTGTCTATTCGGCTCGCTGAGCAGTGGGTAACATGAGTATAGGCGCGTTGATCCCCATGTAGCTTCTCCCAAGCATCGCAAAGGTGAAGGCCGACAACTAGATGCTTAAGTTCTTCGCAAATGTTAGAGTTTGGAATCTGGTCCTTGGTGTGAATCGTACAATTGAAATCTCCTCCAAGAAGGATATTATCGGTATGGAGGCCGATTAATTCGGGTACATCAGTTCGGAAAAAGTCGGCTCTTTGTCGTCGATGGCCACTACAAGAGGGGGCATAAACATTAACAATTAATAATCCATTTGTCTGACAGGATATGCCCCTTCCATTGCTCAGAATTTTTATATCTGTGACATGGATGCCGTCTCGGTACATAATTGCAGTACCTGTTGACTCCTCTGCACTAATATTGGTAATCGTGACGTAGGCGGGGATGATGGAAATATCAGTTAAAACTTCTTGAAGGAGTGCGATATCCACCTGAGTACCGTATAAGAAATCTCGCAGGGCTCGTAACTTTAGAGCAGTCTGAATACGCTGTATGTTGACGGTTGTTACGTTATACGTTTGGGGCCTGTTCATGGGGTCGACGGAATTAAGGCTGTTCATTGGCCTCCGGGCTCGTCGTCAGCCCACCAGGCCCCATCTCCTGGGGTTGGGGGAGGAGGTGGGGGCGGACTTTCGGTGTCCATAGCCTCATGGTCGGCGGTGGCGGTCTCCGAAACAGTGTCAGTAACGTACGTGGCTGCCTCCCCTCCTTTAAGCTTCGCAGCAGCCCTAGTTACTTTCTGTTGGAGCTGTTCGTGAATCTCCGCGTCCTGTCGGCGCGCGACTCGTAACTTCTTGTTACTCGACGAAGCTTGTGTGTCAGCTTTTGATTTCCCTTTAGTAGCTTTTTTCTGTTCCGGCGGAGAGGCAATGTCCATAGGTGTGGATGGCAAGTCGGAAGCATTTTCTGTTCGCTCCTGAACGGAATCATTTGCGGGGATCGCTTCCGTGGCGACAGCGGGAGCTGTCGTCGTCTCAGAAGGTTCCTCTGTAGTCAGTGACTGCGGTTCTACATTGTCGCGAATAGGTGCAGTTGCTACTAGTCTTTCCCGCGCAGTGGGCTCCTGCGCCTGCTCAGCTGTGCTGGGGTCGGTGCCCGCTTGCACAGACGCCACCTGTTCCGCGGCCGGCACGGTCGCAGGGCCCGCGCGTGGCGTCATCTGAGTCAAAACGGCCGCGTAGGACGGCGGCCTTAAGGCTGGCGCGCCGTGCTCGTTATCAACAAAGGACGTCACCTGCACAGGGCGTCTACGTGGACATTGTGCACGCATGTGGCTGGCAGAATTGCAGACGGCGCAGGTACGAGGTTGATCCTCATACACCACCAATCCTTTGTAATTTCGCACAATTACAAAGGATAGTATACGTCGTTTGAGCTCCATGCGAACTGTTCGGACTCCGTTCTCAACGTTAAAAAATCTGTTTTTGGCCCATCGTTCGCGGGTAATAGTGAACACAGTCCCAAACACAGATAAAGAATCTTTAAGCCTTTGGTCCGTGATTTCGAAAGGCAAGTTATAAATCTTCACATTACGCAAACCTAAGCCGGAAAACGTAATTGTTACACGACTCACAGTGCCATCTCCAGACTTGTAGTCAGCAGACCCGTTTCTCAGATTCATAATACGGAGACACACTTCTTCATTACGAAGTTTCACATAATAGGCGTTGATCAGAAAGTCGTACTGCATACCTATAACTTCCTCGTCACGAAGTCCTAAATCTTCATGTAAGAAGTAATCAAAGTCATAAACTCTCGGACGCGAACTGTCGGAACTAAAACTGAACTTCAAACTACTCATTCGTACTTCTGGTTCCATATCAAAACAAATAATGTCACAAACACTAAAGTTGAAAGAGCTGCAGCGACGAGCACGCGCTGCTTGCGTCCGAACGCCACTGCGGCAGAGCCGCGACTACCGTTAGACCACCACACCACTAACGATTAATGCGCCCTGGAATAGTCTAAGTACGATTTCCGCTGCATGGAGAATCTTGGCAGTAGCGGCAATTATCTTTGGAACACACAAGCTGAATTAAAGTTTGTGACGTGGAGGGAAATCGTTACTTAGACTATTCCCAGGCGCCTTAGTTGTTAGTGGTGTGGTGGTCCAATGGTAAGACGTCTGCATAGTAAAAATGGAGGTCCGGGTTCGATTCCCGGCCACATGTTTACGTTCACCTGTGTATGTCATCAATACATTCCTTCCGGACCTATCCCTCCTGCAGAGGATAATAAAAATCTTAATATATATATAAAAATGATTAATGATGGAAATTCTCCTCAGAGATGATAAATTATTTTTCAAAAGAGATAGATTGGCTGGCCAGTACTTACCTTTGTGCTGTACCGCCGATAGTGACACAAATGAAGGAAAAAAGAGAAAGGACGAAAAAGGACAAGCTTTCGGAACACCGTTCCTTCTTCAGGTGGGAGAGAAGGGAAAGAAAAGGATGGGAACGAAAGGGAAAGGTAATTCACACTCCTCAAACACCATCCTCATGACCTAGGTTGTGAATTACCTTTCCTTTACGTTCCCATCCTTTTTTCTTCCCCTCTCTCCCACTTGAAGAAGGAACTGTGTTCCGAAAGCTTGTTCATCTTCGTCCTTTCTCTTTTTTTCTTCATTTGTGTCACTATCGGCGTTACAGCACAAAGGTAAGTTCTGGTCAGCCAATCTATCTCTTTTGAAAAATAATTTATTTAAAAAAATGAGGTGTTTGCAGCCAAAACTACACATCTCTACGAATAGTGTTTGTATGTGGTAGTAGCTATCAGTCTCCCATTGTGCACTGTGGTGATAGAGGGTTGATAACGATAAAGGGGTGGAAGATATGAGAGTTGAACGTTACAGAATTATATAAAATTCTACGTGTGGGTGTCAGCATTTTGCTCTTCAGCAAAAACTACACAATGGAAACGAACTATCTCTCTGTGTTGTTGTATTACAATGTTCCGTGTCTATAGCTATAACAGGGTGGAACATTTAGTGGTTGAAAATCGTCAGCTTATATAAAATTCGGACTGAAGTCCAGCAATGTCTTTTGACACTTTAGTAGCAAAGAGGTTATATACAGCGAAACGTGAGGTACACAAGGAGGTTAACATAAGGGGAGACGGCGCTACCATTCAAAGCTTAGCTGTCGATTGAAGCCAGTCCGCCATCTTGCAGAGCCAAGGAAATGTGTTTTCAGATTAAAGCACTCTATGGTTCTTGCCCTGTTAACTTTCATACATTTAAATGACTGTCGAGTACATATTAGATATAATATACTTTTGTGGACAAATACAGACCAGACAGTTGAATACATGTTATAACCACAAATGTTATTGGGGTAGCGTTCTGCTCACACTACTTGAAAGAAACGTGACATCATTTTTACGTCACATGCTGTATCGAAGACCGCGCAAACAGCTACCGACTATTGCCTGTTACTCGATACTTCAACGTGACAGATGCCATCTTGATTTGCTGTATTTCTAAGAGTTTTGGTGTTATAATATGCATAGTAAACATGGATATGCGGGTTCGATTCCCGGCCACATCACAAATTTTAATTCTATGTTTCAGATTTATCATTATTGACTTTGACATGAAAAAATGTTTACGTTCACCTGTGTATGTCATCAATACTTTCCTTCCGGACCTATATCTCCTGGAGAGCCGTTTCATAGAAACAATACATTACAGATGAATCACAAAAACTGTTCTCGGCTCCATTTCGTATCACTACATGTAAATAATAACACACCAAAAGTCAAAAATCCCTGAAACTACAGTCAATCAGTATACCGTAAGTCGTCGTAGCGTAATTGTTAGCGTTAGAAGTCCACAATGCAAAGGATGTTGGTTCGAAACTCCTACTATCTAAACATTTTTTTAAATCTCATAGTTTGTAACATAATCGCAATACATTGTGGGCCTTTCTTATTCATATAACGGTAGTATCGTATGCAATACATGACGTTACTTGTAAGAGAGCGCTGTCTCAGGAATTAGTGACATCGATTTGGTGACTTTGCTCCGATTAGAAAACGGAGAATGGAATTCCTGGAAGTGATACGGCCAGCAATGATATTTCTGTTGACAATGGACTACTTCGTGGAAATGATACGACCAACACATTTCTGTTTTCCTTCTCACAAATACTTGACCTTTGTTTCAAATATGTAACGTATCCGGGGGTATGGTTAGAGACAATCCTAAGGGAAACGTTTTAGGCTGCATTGTAATAGTAAAAGACACTTAGTGTGCGGTATACAATATCTCTCTAAACAGCAATCAAAGGATGGATAAATAAATAAACTGCTGATAAGTAAAATAAGTGCCGATGCCACTTATATTGTTCGCTTTTCAGAAATATTTCGCTGTTTATTTCCGAATATCTTGTGATTTGCGAACGTGTGGTTAGGCCAATGTACCTAGATTATCTCAATATTTGGCTGTTTATTTTCGAAAGCGTCGCGATTTCCGAGAGTGTGGTTAGAACGATATTCCTTGCTTCTCATAAATATTTGGTACGGTAGTTTATTTCTGATTATTTTACGATTGCCTAGTTTCTGGTTAGCGAAGATCCTAAGAGGAAAACTTTAATTTCATTTGCAAATGCATACAGCTTACTCTGAGAACACTAACAGCGCCGTCTGCTGACATCTCTACATCCTAATGTTAATTCCACAGTCTTAATTTTGGAGATATTTGAGACCAGAAATTCCTCCATAATCCGTTAGAAATATTCATTTTAATCATAGTTTGATGTTGTCTACACAGACTACAAAGTGGCATTACCTAATTCTCTAGACTTATATCCATTAAGGACATTAAACTTTTAAACATTTCAGATTAAATCCGTTACTCACTTATTACGGCCTGGAGAAAAGGATAGTGTATTGTATCTAGTTCTATTCTTAATATACGTCAGTGACACTACAGATAGTGTAAGGAACGCTGCTAATAGCAACGTCATACTAAAGGATACACTTCTAGAATTCGTATCAGAAAAAGAAACTCTCCAGCTTATTTCGAATATTGACATGCATTTCCATGTTTCGTGCTTAGTTTAATTTTATTAAGTAGTCGCGTAGTATTTTAGAAACAAGAAGGCGAAGAAAGAAAAAAAATTGGTAACGGCTCACAACCAGTATATCAGGATAAAGTTGCGAAACTTCGGACCAACCTCCTTCCTTCGGATGATACCAGTGTTTCTTTATAACTAATAGTAACGAGTACGAGGTGTTTTTATGCTACCTTAAATAAGGCGATACCCAAGCATGTCACTTTTTCAGCAGATTGAAATCGAACCAACAACGACGTTTATTGTGATAGATAGCTATTGAAAGAAATCAATTTACATTGCTCTAGCATATCAAGTTATGTGACTACAAGTCAACAGCTCTTCATGCGATCTTCGGTACAGCGTGTGCCGGTCGCGGTGGCCGCGGGGACTGAGGCGCTCCATTCACAGTCTGCACGGCCACTATGGTCGGGGGTTCGAATCCCCCCTCGGGCATGGATATTTGTGCCGTCCTTAGTATAAGGTAGTTCGTAAGTAGTTTGTAAGTTTAGGGACTAATGACCCCGTAGTTAAGTCCCATAAGCTTAACAAACATTTGAACATTCGATACAGCGTGTAGCGTAAAAATGACGTCATGTTTGTTCCAACTGTTATTGGCACCATAATATGGCGGCAATGGCTTCACTTCTGTGGCGTTAAGGGCATCTCCCCCTATTTTAACCTCCTTGGATGCACATTCTTCAGTTGTTTTTCTGCAAAAAGCGTACGAATAAAGAAAAAAAGTGCATATTGCAGTTTGAAATGTAAAACTATCAAGAAACATCCCAAAGCGTAAGAAAGAAATTTCGCGTTATCAATCCGTTTCTAAAAGACAGAAAATGGCGCTGAAAAGCAAATCTACAGACGATAGAAACTTGAAATTTCTAGACGTTGTTTATCTTACACTGTAAGCAACAGTGATTTTTCGATATTCCCATCCCTAAGGGGGTGAAAAAGAGTATGAACGTTTTCTTGTTTTTGAAAATACGTTGGTATTAAGGCAATTGTGAAGCAAGAAAAACTTCGGATTTAGATTTTTGATTGAAATTTTAAAAACACGTGTTTCGATATTTTTGGTAATTCAACCACTAAGCGGGTGAAATAGGGGAAAATTTTTAAGAGTGCTACTAAGACTATTTTGATGATAGAAATGCGAAAATTTGGATTTGGAACCATGGTTACAATTTAAAAAAAAATGTTATGAATAGTCCAATAGGGGGTGGTAAGTTGTATTAAAATACTTGATTAAGAAAGGATTTTTAAAGATAAATCTATGATAACTTATATTTAGAAGTAGAAACAACCAATGCAGACCATTCAGTCTACGCGTGCGAAGCAGCGGAAATTAAGCTAGTGTTATCCACAAAAGAACGTACCCTAGGTCTGTACCGCCAATAGAGACTCAAAAAAGAGCGTAAAATAGGTCTAGCTTTCGGAATAAGGTTTCTTAATCATTTAGGAGAGGAGGGAAGAAAAAGGGAACAAGAGGGAGCCGCGCGGAAGTAGCCGAGCGGTCTGGAGCGCCACGTTACGGATCGCGTGGCCTCCCGCATCGGAAGTTCGAATCCTCCATCGGGCATGGATGTGTGTGTTATCCTTGGGTTAGTTTACCTTAGTTCAAGTAGTTTGTAAGCTGCGGACTAATAATCTAGCAGTTGAGTCCGATGGAACATTTGAACATTTTTTTGAACAAGAGGGAAATTTGATTCACGACCTAGGCCAGGAAGGACGTACTGATGGGTGATGTGTCAGTATTGTGGAAGTCAGAGATCCGCCGTCCTTCCAACCCCGCAACATCCTCGTCAAACCTTACAACATCCCAAAATAACCCTCCCCCCTACTGTCGTAAATCAAACCTCTCTCTGAATAACCCCCACACTGCAGTAAAATATATTGAAATCTACATCTACATAGATACTCCGCAAATCACATGTAAGTGCCTGGCAAGGGTTCATTAACCACTTTCATAACTTTTCTCTGCCGTTCCATTCTCTAAAAGCGCTAGGGAAGAAAGAACACCTAAATCATTCCGTTTTCGATCTGATTTCTCTTATTTTCTTGGGATGGTCATGTCTCCCTAAGTAGTTGGGTGCTAGCAAAATATTTTCACATTCAGAAGTAAAAGTAGATGACTGAAACTTCACAAACAGATCACGCCGCAATGAAAAAGTCTTTCTTTTAGTGATTTCCACCCCGATTTGTGCAATATTTCTGTGGCGCTTTCCCACCGGTAACGTGATAAAACAAAACGAGCTGCCCTTCTCTGAACCTTCTCAATATCTTCCGTGAGTCCCACCTTGTGAGGGTCCCACACTGGGCAACAGTACTCCAGGAGAGGACGCACATGTGTGATGTAAGCAGTCTCTTTGGAGGAGCTGGTGCATGTCAGAAGCGTTCTGCCAATGAAACGTAATCTTTGGTTCCTCTTCCACACAATATTTTCCAGTCAAAGTTGTTCGTAATTGTAACTCCTAGGTATTTGGTAGAATTTACGACCTTAAGGTTTGACTGATTTATCGCGTAATTGAAGTTCAGCGGATTTCTTTTAGTGGTCATGTGTATTCCTTCACACTTTTCTTTATTTAGTGTTAATTGCCAATTTTTGCACCATGTAGAAATTTTGTCTAAATCGGTTTGCAGTTGCTTTCGATCCTCTGTTGACTTCACTAACCGATAAACGACAGCATCATCCGCGAACAGTCTAAGGGAGCTATTCAGATTGTCTCGTAAATCGTTTATAAACACAAGGAAGATTAGGGGAATGAGAAATATCAAGGGATTGATTTGAGAATCAAACAGATTGCACAGAGGACTACCACATGAAATTTAGTTTTACTAATAAAAAGATTTGCAAAAACAGTAATCTCTCAGGTCCGATTTGACTCTGCATGGACACGACTCAGATATGGACGGGGAAAGCGGAGTTATTCCCTCTCTCACCAACATTAACTCGACGTGGACGTCAGGCGTCGGATCGGCGCGGTGTGGTGTGGCGATGGTGGTCGCAGCGCCATAGCACGCGTCTGCTCCCCAGCTCTGCGGCTGTAGCCCAGAGTGACCCCCATGCGAAGACGTCAGAATCCCACGTCTGCCATGGCAGGAGCTGCCAGCAA
The DNA here is from genome assembly GCA_026315105.1 of Locusta migratoria. Lineage (NCBI taxonomy): Eukaryota > Metazoa > Arthropoda > Insecta > Orthoptera > Acrididae > Locusta > Locusta migratoria. The sequence goes on along the minus strand of CM048744.1, from coordinate 492,198,520 downwards.
CTCAAAATGTTCAAATGTTTGTACAGCTTATGGGACTTAACTACGGGGTCATCAGTCCCTAAACTTACAAACTACTTATCAACTACTTACGAACTAGGACGGCACAAATATTCATGCCCGAGGGGGGATTCGAACCCCCGACCGTAGTGGCCGTGCAGACCGTGACTGAAGCGCCTCAGTCCCCTCGGCCACCGCGGCCGGCTGCCAGCAACTCTTCTCGCTTCTCCGGCAATGGACCAAGTCTCTTCTTCAGTGGTTTCTCACCAAGTCCCTCTCGCTCTCCAGCTACAGCTTCTCCGAGAATTTTTCGTCTCTTTGGCTCTGTGATTGGTAGGTTGGTTTTGCGATGCCATGCAATAGCTGATCGCCGTTTTCACGACCACGCCTCTCAGTCGCCGGTGGAAATTTTCTGTGGGCCGAGGTGAGACTCGCGAACTGGCGTCTTTCCCACGTTCCAAGCGTGTTGTATTTATCTTCTGAATTCTTGGCTCGAAAATACAATTCTTTGTTGCAGCTGCGTTAGGCCCGTCTGGGAGGTAAGCCATTTATTAGTGTCTTTCTCCCCGGACAGAAACATTGTTTTGTTGGAACCACTTTATCTATACTGCAGGCCAGCCTCTCTCACTGCAGGGGTTTGCTTGCCTTATGCCCGTATGCAGGGTTCCACAGTTTATCTGGGATACCGTCGCTGTTTTTTTGGAAACGACTCCTCTAGTGTCTACAGACAAGGGCTTTGTCTGCACATGTGCTATTGTGTCCATTTCGTTGTGAGTGCCTCTCCTCCCTGCATCCGCTGTCGCCATTTACCTGCACACTCCTAATGTTAGGCTGTTTTTGCCGTGTACATCCTTACGAGAAAGTCACGGCAATTCGCCAGGCCGCCCCTTGCAGTGAGGGTCGGCGGTCGGTAGCGAAGGTGAAAGTTCGGGTGCTTCCACAGGCCGGGGGGGGGGGGGGGGTGCTCTAGGCTGGAGGCTGGCATGGCGGACGCCAATGCTTTCATCGGCAAAGCCACTGAACAAACGAGTCCCTGGCCGAAATATTACACTACCCCTGTATCCGATCCCACTGCAAAACCTCCCCCATGCACAACCACATACTCCAGCCCAACCTCAGGGAAAACCTACCTGATTCAAGGCAGAACCACATGCACGTCATTTACCAATTAACATGTGTCCACTGCACAGCCTTTTATGTTGCTATGAACACCAACAAATTGGCTGAATGCATGAACAGACAGAGACGGACTGTTCGCCTGGGGGGACACCCAATATCCAGTGCCAGAGCATATTCTCCACCATGATTCCAGGGACGTTGGCAGATGTTACACTACACGTGCTATTTGGATACTACCAACAAACACCAGTCCCTCAGAGCTACGGAGATGGGAACTTACCCTCCAACATATCCTCCCCTCCTGCCACTCCTCTGGCCTAAATTTACACTTACCTCTCCTCCTCCTCCATCATCAACTCACTGATTCATCATTACTCATTTCTCACCCCCCCTCCCACCTTTCCACGCCTTCCTCTCATATATATATTCGAGTGTTTTCTTTGCGTGCACGTTTGTGTGTGTTAAGTAGATGCTAACTGCTTGGGACAGGAGTCACTTGATCAATGACTGTTTAGAGTTCGGCGTACAACTAAGTCCCTGAGTGATTACATTACGGAAGTGGGAACAGCAGCACTTGTTTTTGAAGCTCGTATTTCTGAAGCTGAGGTTGTCTCCCGTTTTTTGCGAGGGTTGAAATCAGAGGATCGAGCTAGAGTCCTGTTTGGGGAAAGGCCTATTTTGTATTCTGATCTGGAACGCTCAGTTAATGAGGTTGTTCTCCTGCGTGGATATTGCGCTAGCGAGACGAGTCTACATTTACTAAATATAATAAAGGTACTCTGACGAGTAGAGGTAGGCACCAAAATAATCTTTGCTTACACTACGGAAAGACGTAGCGCCGGCTCTGCCGTAACCTCGTTCGTGGAACACCGATCCGTACAGAAGTTCTACGTGTGGTTGTTGAACGAGTACTTTCTGCTGTCTGAATGTGTTCTACTTCATCCACAGTCTACATTTACACGATCAACCTCCACAGACATTTTGTCTCCATATATGTAAAATATATTGAAGTAGAAGCATTTAATTAGAATCTGTGCCGTGACCGGGCTTCGAACCCTGAACCTCCTGCCAACAAGTCTTATAACCACCACGATCTAATGGATATGGCAGTTGCACAGACTGTCTGAAAGCACGTCTTCAATTATGCCTCATGTTCCCCTATATACGAAGAACTACGTATTCATATAGGGGAGCATGATGCAAAATAGGAGCTTGTGTTGTCGAGGACGACGCCGCGGCGGAGCGGCCGAGCGCATTGAGGCGCTATGCTACGATTCGCGAGGCCGTTCCCCGTCGGGGGTTCGAATCCCACCTCGGGCATGGATGTTTGTGCCGTATTCAGTATAAGGTAGTTCATAAGTAGTTTGTAAGTTTAGGGACTGATGGCCCCGCAGTTAAGTCCCATAAGCTTAAAAAAAAATTGAACATGGAGGGCGACGTACTTTAAGAACGTGCACTCGCCGTATCCATTAGGTCGCGGTGACTTACAAGGAAAGTACTTGGGCTCGAACAAACACATATACACCAAAATCGTATGAGAGAGAATGTAAAGATCCCTTATTGCACTAGTGGTACTCACGCATCTGCAAAACTCTGCAGTCGTCCGTTAGAGGCCTCTGCGTGTGCCTTGCCACATTGCACTTTGACCTGTCGGTTCGCCAGTAGGGACAGTGGAGTGTGCTTCTGAAGTTGCGTTTTGTGATGTTATTTGTGTGCTGAAGCGTCAGATGGGGCGGCGATTGGTAATCAATCCTGCTGATTTATTGCGATTGGTTGAGATGAAGTTACGAAGAACCATTTTTCGTGAAGATGGTATTGTGTAGAAGATGAATCATTCGCATGCTTTCTCGTATTTGTTATGGTACAGAAAAACGAGCATAAGTTAGATACTGTTGTAACACTAACGCATAATGATGATAATGAGGAACAACTCATTGCAAGCGGTAGTGCTACGGTAAGTGTGGGAAGAGGCGATGGAAGCAGTGGCAGTGAATACCAACAGTCATCACGGCTTTTGATGACAATACGCTAGAGAATATGTACGATGATTATTATATAAGTTATAGTTAAGATATCTGCATTACGTAGGACGTCTACAATTACATCTACAGTGGTATCTAGAGCATGATTGCAAAGTTTTGCATAAAAATGTTCTACATCTACATCTACATCTACATCTACATACATACTCCGCAATTCACCGTAAGGTGCGTGGCGGAGGGTACACTGTACCACTACTAGGCATTGTTTGTTAAGCTTAAGGGACTTAACTACGGGGTCATCAGTCCCTAAACTTACAAACTACTTATGAACTACCTACAACTAAGGACTGCACAAATATCCATGCCCGAGGGGGGATTCGAACCCCCGACCGTAGTGGCCGTGCAGACCGTGACTGAAGCGCCTCAGTCCCCTCGGCCACCGCGGCCGGCTTTGCATAAAATCGACACCCACCAGCACACTGAGGTGTGCGTAGAAATCCTGTAGGCAAATGTTCATACAGATATGTTTGTTCGAGCCCAAGTACTTTCCTTGTTAGAGGTTATAATACTATAGTGTCACCTTCCAAAACATTTACTATTCCTCGTAGAACACCCTGTATCTTCCAAAAACCCGATGCAAATCAACGCCACGGGTATTGGTCTGTAAGTCAGTGCCTTCCCTGACTATCTGCGTGACCTGTGCAACTCGCCAGTGTTTGGGTGCAGATCGTTCATTAGCGTTAAGCAGCAGGGAACCGCCCATGCGCTACTAACTCGGTGATCCGGCCAGCTAGCTGTGCCGCTGTGAGTACAGCACCTGTAGACGCTTGCGCCTGCCGACGAGGACGGCGCTGTACCCTGGCGCAGACTGAATAATGCATTTGGGCGGCGGCGGCGGCTTAACACCGACTCGTTAGCATGGTATCACGGTAATGCGGCATTATCATAACAAACGGCGCCAGTCGCGGGCCCACAGGAAGCCGTCCCACAGCCGCGAATCCGTAATGTCCGCTGCCGCCACCAGGGGCGGGGTGCGCTACCTGATACAGCACAAGGGCCGCGACACCACCATCGGAAGGCTGCTGGACGTAATCAAAACTGTTCTTATATGGCCTATTGCATTCATGCCCTTTAAGGTTCCAGATGAACGGCGTTTGATGAAAATTTTGTTAGTACGTTTTCTTGAATTCTTGGGAGTAACAGACCTGTTCATACAAGCACACACACACACACACACACACACACACACACACACACACACACACACACAGCCGGCCGCGGTGGCCGCGGGGACTGAGGCACTTCAGTCACGGTCTGTACGGCCACTACGGTCGGGGGTTCGAATCCCCCCTCGGGCATGGATATTTGTGCTGTCCTAGTTCGTAAGTAGTTCATAAGTAGTTTGTAAGTTTAGGGACTGATGACCTCGTAGTTAAGTCCCATACACTATACAAACATTTGAACATTTGAACACACACACACACACACACACACACACACACACACACACACACATATATAGGGTGTTACAAAAAGGTACGGCCAAGATTCCTCACACACAAAGAAAGAAAATATAGTATGTGGACATGTGTCCGGAAACATTCTATTTCCATCTTAGAGCACATTTTCTCTTATTTTATTACTTCTCTTCGAATCACATTAATCATGGAAGGGAAACCCACAGCAACAGAACGTACCAACGTGACTTCAAACACTTTGTTACAGAAAATGTTCAAAATGTCCTCCGTTAGCGAGGATACATGCATCCACCCTCCGTCGCGTGGAATACCCGATTCGCTGATGCAGCCCTGGAGAATGGCGTATTGTATCACAGCCGTCCACAATACGAGCACGAAGAGTCTCTACATTAGGTACCGGGGTTGCGTTGACAAGAGCTTACAAATACCCCCATAAATGAAAGTCAAGAGGGTTGAGGCCTGGAGAGCGTGGAGGCCATGGAATTGGTCCGCCTCTACCAATCCACCGGTCACCGAATCTGTTGTTGAGAAGCGTACGAACACGTCGACTGAAATGTGCAGGAGCTCCACCGTGCATGAAGCACATGTTGTATCGTACTTGTAAAGGCACATGTTCTAGCAGTACAGGTACAGTATCCCGTATGAAATCCTGATAACGTGCTCCAGTGAGCGTAGATGGAAGAACATGAGGCCCAATCAAGACATCACCGACAATTCCTGTCCAAACGTTCACAGAAAATCTGTGTTGATGACGTGAATGCACAATTGCGTGCGGATGCTCGTCAGCCCACACATGTTGATTGTGAAAATTTACAATTTGATCACGTTTGAATGAAGCCTCATCCGTAAATACTAAAATGAGTTCTAAGATGGAAATTAAACGTTTCCGGACACATCTCCATGTAACATATTTTCTATCTTTGTGTGTGAGGCATGTTTCCTGAAAGATACACTACGGCTCATAAATTTCAATACACACAATAATTGGCATCTAGTTCTCGGTATATACGATCTAATACCATGGGTACCGTTGAGGAAGCAAAGTAATAGTACAACAGTTGTTCACCTGTTTGTGGTCATCGAGATAAAATAGTACCCAACAAACAATGTTGTGTACATAAACGTTATGTAGCTATCTGATACGTTTGTTTACCGATTTCCCGTAGGATGCCGCATTTGCTGCACCTGTGTTGTTCCCTGTAGTGATGTGGTGTCCGCAGCGAACGTCAAGCACTGCTATTTGAAGTGTAGACATCGCTAGTATTGCTCCACGAGTGGAGATATCCATAGAAAAACTTGCGGCAATTGTAGCACTTAGCCAAGCAGGTTTATCTATTCGCCAAATTGCGAAACAGTGTAGTGTGTCTATAGAGGGAGTGCAATACACCCTTCGCCGCCAGAAGACAGCCGGTAGCAATACGGACATACCACGATGAGGACGACCTCGTAAAACAACTAAAAGTGATATCAGAATTACCAGTAAAAGAAATAGATTCAAAACAGCGCCCCAAATTCGTGCAGAATTGATACAAATGAACGCGACAACGATATTGTTGCAACAATAAAAAGGAGACTAACTGAAGTCGGCTTGAAAGGTTGTGTCACAGCAAGAAAACTCCTTCTAAGGCCTACAAATAAATATAAGAGACTTAAATGGGCTAGAAAACATTGTAATTGGACATCGGAAGAGTGGACGAAGTAGTTATTCACCGACGAATTTAAGTTCGAAACTTTTGGAACCAGAAGGAGAACATTTGTTCGCCGATTTGTAGGGGAAAGGGAAGCTCAGGAGTGTGTTATACCTATAGTTAAAACACGGTGGAGGTTTTTTTTTTATGGTTTGGGGTTGTTTCGCCGGAGATAGATTTGGCGACATTGTGAAAATAGAAGGATGCATAGATTAGAAGCAGTACCACCGCATACTTCAAAATCATGTAATACCAAATGGATTGCGGTTAATAGGGAAAGAATTCACCTTACAACAGAATAATGACCCAAAACATCGGTCGGCATGCTGTAGGATCTGCATTGCATCAAAGCAAAAACAGAAAGTACTGAAAGATGTGGTGTGGCCGTCCCAACGCCCCGACTGTAATCCCATGGAAATGGTGTGGGATGAAGAGGTCAGACGTATCAGGGAAGTTAATATATCCAGCGAGAAACGTCTGTGGAATATTGTTAAAGATGTGTGGAATCATATAGATTCACGATACCTACAAAAACTGATTGCCGCATGCCTCGAGTTTGTGAGGCAGTCATTAATGCTAAAGGAGGATACTCTGAAGAAATTAAAATATAATGATTGTGATTCTACTATACATGTGTAAGTTAATATAATTATATTTTGTGAGGAATAACGTTTGATTTGTACTGTAAATCTGAAATACCAGGGTGTACTGAAAGTAATGAGTGGTAGTGTATATATATTGACATACTACGACACCAGTAAGGGACAATATATATACACTGGTCAAAACAATTAGGAATCAGTTGATATATCTAGGATATGAAGTATTGTAATCGGTGGAATGAACTAAAATGGCTCAGCTTCTTTCTGTACGTTCTACAGAGCGGAGGCAACAACAGTACGCCAACCAAGGAAAGTAGCTGCAGAGGATATCAGTTTTGATTTGTGTTTACTCAACCAAATGAATTACAGAATCAATTGAGTTTTAGATGGTATGGTGAGCAGGTGGTGCATTGCAACAACAACGTAACCTGAAGTTACAGCATGGAGAGACATAGCGAGGTTGGAAGTGAATAAGAGACAGAGGGAGGTGGCTATAGCTATTGGGGTGTCCCAAAGCGTAATTTCCAGGACCTGGACGCAATTTCAGTCACCAAGAACCGTGAAAAGAATGCATGGGGAAAGTCATCCACAGTAATATCAGCAAGAGGTGACCGTTATCTCCGGCTAACAGCCCGTTGAGACAGAAGGCAGAATGCAACTTGAGAGATTTCAGTACTGTCACGTTGCTTTCCAACGGTAAAAAGACAACGTAACCTTGTTAATATCATTAGATTATTCGTAGGTTATCGATTTAATAACTTGTGGGGAAAGAGAAATATTCTGTTACTTGGTTGTGTGAGGCCTGTAGCAGGGGGGGGGGGGGGGACACGTTCAGACCTAACGGCGACCAGTGGTAAGCCCAAGGGTGGCTCTGTTATTCGGAGGGTCAGCGGTTCCCGGAAGACGCCTTATGGCCAAAGGTCACAGCAGGTAGGACTGAGGCGTGAGCCTTCCAAGTATTTTTGCACACGTTACCGGCATCTGGCTGGCGCCACCGACGCTGGCATCGTCTGGCCGAGATCTTCTGGAGCATACAATATGCCTCCATGGTGGTGTACGGTGCTTTGCGAAGGGAGAGCTGAGCCGTCTGGCGCCAACTTGGCGAACGCCAGGGTGGCACCCGCTAGGACATTGTACATCTCTGGCGCCAAGATGGTGGGCGCTACTATTGTACAATAGAGAGAGAGTTTGGCTGTTGGTTGGGAACCACTTGCTGGCCGTGTTTTCGAAGGTGCTTGAAGGCCATCCGCCGCTATAGTGAGAACGCTGGACGTAAGAGCGAGGCCCGACTGGTTGAATTGCAGGAGAGCTGGCCATTGGCTGCTGTTTTCTAGTAAGTGGTTTCGGCTGACTTCTGAATGCAAGCCATGATTGGCCGTACTTTGGCGCCTCGCTGTTGATTGGCGTTTCTGTAGAGTTAGCTCTAGCCTGGAGGCTTTGCAGAGAGGAGACGGTGATTTTTGGAAGCAGAGAGAAGGAGATGGGTGTTTGAGCAGCCGAGGAGAGCAGACGTTTCACTTCTGCTCTGAGTTTATACTTGTCTTCGAGCAGCGGTACTTAGAGTTTATGGTACAATTTTTGGAGGTGATCCTAAACTTGTACTAATAGCGCTGAGTATTAGCAAGCCGAGAGCAAGGTCAGCCTTTTGGATATTAGATGCACCGACGCGCTAATTGCGATTGTCACAGTTCTGGTGTCACCTCTGCCTACAGTACATTCGTGTAACACACGTAAATTATATGTAGTGGCACAAATCTGAATTATCTCCGGGTTGCAGCTAGCCGCGGTGGAGCAGTCGAGCGGTCTAAAGCGTCTCGCTGCGGAGCGCGCGGTTGCTCGCCGTGGAGATTCGAGTCCTCCCTGGGGCATGGGTGTGTGTGTTGTCCTTAGGTTAGTTTACCTAGGATTAAGTAATTTGTAAGGTACGGACTGATGACCACACAGTTTGGTCCGATAGATTTACAAACATTTGATTTGAACTTGCAGCTATCGACGCACACAGACGCCGTCCAGTCGCCGTGTTGCCGACATCGCTAACCAGTACAGTTTTTCTTCTATGTCTTGCGTCTATGTCCTGGTTTCCTGTTGTTGTTGTCGGCGGTTGCAACTGTGCTTCCGTTCGTTCTCTGTATGTTGAAGAGAGATCGTTTGGCCTTTGCCTTGCGCGGGGCGTTATCCGAATTAAACAAAATTGCTAAGTGTCACTGGGGAATCCTGGTTCGTGCCCTTCCGTGTCCTCGTCAACTGCCCGGGGAATCGGTCGTATGTTATTTGGCAGAATTCTTTCCTTCTGCGGGGTAAGTTGCCTACGGTAGTTGTAATTAGGCAAGTTTTTTTTTAAATGCATGAAGTTCCGTGTATTAGGTTTGGAGTTCTCGTCTTGCCCTGGTCCTGTAAGATTTCCTTTCCACATCCTGAATTTCCTTGTGGGGTCACCTTAGTGATTGTGGGCCTTCCTCGCCATCACGCTGTGCTCGTGCAAGTTAATTACCAAAATTGATTCGTTACCTTGTGCCAACCTGATACGTAGGAAGATCTGAAGCGTGATTGCTTTTTCATTTAGTGTAACTGACTTTCATATTGACATTAAACCTTCAAAGCACTTGTACTCCCGGTTGTTGTGTCTTAGAAAATTAGGCCAGCTTCTCTGGTGATGTAAATGTTGGTAAAACTAAACGAGTGAAAAGCCACGTCTTGCAATTTTTAAAGCACAGTAGATTATTGTTTGTTACGTAACCTCTCCTGTTTATGGACTAATGTTACTGCTTGTGCCCTTGTGTTTCTTATGAGTATGCCCTTATGTGCCTTTAATTGAGGGGCAGTTTCACCAAGTTAAGAATCATATTACTGGAAATTGTTTAGGGCTTGTGTCCGTGTGACTTGTTTAATCGGTATTTGGATTCGATAAATTGGCTGAAAATAAAAAAAATTATTTATGTCAACTTAATTTTCAGACTGAGGAGTAGGCTCTTGTGTGCTGTAAATTAATAAGCAGTTTTACTAAGTATTGAATGGATCTTGTTACTGCACAAGGTTGTCAAACTATGTCATTTATTAAAGTAAATTAATCAGTATTCACATTTGATAAATTGGTTTAATATCTTTTTAAAAAAATTCTTTATGTTAACTTAATTTTCAGTCTGAGGAGTAGGCTCTTGTGTGCTTTAAATGAATCAGTTGTTTCACTAAGTATTGAAAGGATCTTGTTATTGCACTTATTGCACTTATTGCACTTTATCCTCTACTGGTCGGACCGCTCTCCTAGCGACTTTCATCTCTTTTTACACCTAAAATCTGTCCTTGGTGGTCAACACTTCAACGATGATAAAGAGCTGTTACCACATGGTTGAATACACAAGCGGCAACCTTCTGTGAAAGATGCATGCAAAAACTTGTGGCACGCTATGATAATGCCTACAAAATTTCGGCAGTTATGTGGAAAAGTAGTTTAAGAGTTGTAGAATTTTGTGCAATAAAAATTCCTTCTGTATCAGTGTACAATTCCATTCTATTACCGAACGGAACTTACTTTCTGGACGCGCCTCGTATATATTTTTAAATTCTTTACGTTAACTTAATTTTCAGGCTGAGCCGTAGGCTCTTGTGTGCTTTTAATGAATGAGCAGTTTTACTAAGTATTGAAACAATCTTGTTACTGCACATTGTTTCAAACTATGTCATCCTTAAAGTTAATAAACCATTATTGTTATTTGACATTTGAATTGAACGTCTTGGCCCAGTCCTTCCATTCCTATCTGTTATTGGTAGTTCCTTTTCCCTGGCCACACTCTGGACCTATCAGAAAAATGTAGAAATTACAAGTGAACATAAGAAACATGTAGAACATTCTGGAAATGAGAAATACAAAGAAATAAATTTTTGCCGGTGGCCGGGATTGATGTGGCGACCTTCAGCTCCGCAATCGGTGACGCTATCCATTGCGCCACGCCGGCAATCGGGTAATTTGTGGTCTCGCGGCATTGCTCCCTCTCCTGAAAAAACAGCGTCTCGCTGTTAGGTTCTCTTTGGAGCCATCTGCAATGTCCTGCATCTTGATCTTGTCATGGGCCCTCTGTGTGGCAGTTCCGGAGAATCCTTGCCTTTTGCACTATTATCGACTACAGACCTTCCTGTCGTGGCTTCATCAGTAACATTACCGTCCTTAGAGTCCTTGTACAAGAAGCCAGTTTTGCCTATCCGCTCTTAAGGATCGTAGTAAAGCTTCATTCGGAGGACATGAACAATATCTCTTCGTTTTTGTCGTTTTGACGACGGATCATAATCCTCGACTTCGTATGTGACGTCTGACAGACGGCGTATGACTCGATACGGATCAAAGTATCGCTTCAATAACTTTTCTGATAGTCAACCTTCCGTGCAGGGGTAAAAATCCATACTACATCTCCTAGACTGTACACAACAGGCGGTGCTTGTCGTTATACCGCTGACCGCTGAGGTCCTTCTCGTAGGCGTCCAGTGTCCGTATGCGAGCCAGCTGTCTTGCTTCTTCGACCCTCGTGACGAGCAGTTTAAAATAGTCATCCTGAGTGTCTTCCGGCTAGGATGGGAACAGTGTATCTATTGTCGTCTCAGCTTCACGGCCATGGAGAAGGAAAAACGGAGTGAAGCCTGTGGTGTCGAGTCTTAGCATATCTGCTAACGTCTTGTTAAAACTCTGTAAGACCATTTGTCTGAGGATGGTATGCAGTTGTCATTCTGTGGACAATGTCGCAACGTGACTTTACCTCTGATACTAGTTTTGACTGGAATACTTTACCACGATCAGATATCATCAGACGTGGTGCTCCATGCTTCAAAATAATGTCTTCTACATGGAATTTTGCGATCTCTGAAAGCTCCTGTAGTCCACACAGGTTTGGTGACAGCGTAGCGTGCGGGGTTGTTAGTGCAGACTATTATCCATCGGTTACCGGTTGTCGACTTCGACATGCGGCAATATTATGTAATGATTACATTTACAGATCAATTCTTCAAGTGGTAAACATGCACCAACAACCGATCGATGCTGAAACACACATATATGGTGAAGAACTGCAGGTGCTAATTCTGGAATCCAGTAGATCATATTGATGGCGATCTTGTGATACGTTATTCCACGCCTGTTTCACCTGTTGAAAAATTATGGGATGACAAGTTTCACGTGTCAGATGTCACTTCCGCAGCAGCTCGATTGGAGACAAGTCCGAGAATCGTACTGGCCAGGAAAGTTGCTGCACTTCTTGCAGAGTGTGGGCGTTATCCTGTTGGAACACCACATCACCTTCCTGTTGCAAGAGCGGCAACAGAACGGCTCTTACAACATTCTGCACATTCCGATCATTGGCCTGCGTACCTTCCACAAGCACTAAAGGTGAACGGAGTTTATCACACCACAGACGATAACGCGTGGGGCGGGGCCAGTGTGTACTGGATGAACGGACTCTAGGAGACAGCGCTCACCAGCTCTATGTCATGCACGCAAACGACCATCACTCACGTGCAGTCAGAATCTGCTTTCATCGCTGAAGACCATAACGTGCCTCTTAAAGTATTCTTACAGAATGTTCAAAAGTTTGTAAACGAAAGGGTCAAACTGCCTAGGTCGTCCCTAGATTTAAAAAAAAATTAAACTATTCTATGCTAAGGACAACACACGCACACACATTGCTGCAAATGGACTAGCTCATCCGACAGGAACGGCCGCGCAGTCCGTGACATGGCGCCTCAGACCGAGCGGCCATTTCAGCACGGCAAGAGATGCTCTCATGGCACCAGCCATTCGCCGAAATGCTGCGGAGTGAGTGAAAGACTGGCTATACATGTGTGTGTCCATTATATCAGTGCGATTAACCGGTTGGCAACAGTTCTTGTTGGCTGAGAAACCCATTTATCTTTGTTATTCTAGAAAGTAATACAGACGATTAAGCCAGGATTCCTTTCCACGAATTATCGTAATCCGCCTTAGCTGTCTTATATGCCTTTATTAGGTTATAACCAGTTTCGCATCGTTAAAGGTTCATCTTCAGGTATCTTAATTTACATGAGGTGGAATGGCTTATTGCGACGTCCCAATATTCATGTTGGGTACCAGGTGTTATAGGGGATTTCCTCAAAGTTGTTAGACAGGTTTATATGTCTCTGTGGTTGTAGTCAACAGTTGATTGAACCAAGTTTACTGTTTTTTTTTTTTTTTTTTTTTTTTTTTTTTTTTTTTTTTTTTTTTTTTTTTTTAATTGTTGCGGGGGGCGTGTTCTATCTCCCTTGAATCTAAAACAAAATGGATTGTACCAATTGGTTCGCGTCATATCCCGTTAAGAAGCGTTGAGAAGTGTTTTGAAGTGGTACGTCTGCGCTATGACATCTCAAAAGTAATAAAATTTTGAACCATTAGGTGCACGTTCGGAGATAAAATTGTTATAAAAAAATGTTCAAATGTTTGTAAAGCTTATGGGACTTAACTACGGGATCATCAGTCCCTAAACTTACAAACTACTTATGAACTGCTTACGAACTAGGACGGCACAAATATCCATGCCCGAGGGGGGATTCGAACCCCCGACCGTAGTGGCCGTGCAGACCGTGACTGAAGCGCCTCAGTCTCCTCGGCCACCGCGGCCGGCAAATTGTTATCTATATACATAAAAATGAATTGCTGCTCGTTAGTCTCCTTAAAACTCGAGAACGGCTGAACCGATTTGGCTAATTTTAGTCTTCAAATATTCGTGTAAGTCCAGGGAAGGTTTAAACAGTGATAAAATAAGTAAAAGTTGTCCGAAAAAGAGGAAAATCGGAAAAAACTGACACAGCTTTTTACAGTGAGCTATCAATACGGTTTGTCCAATTTCTATAAAATTTTTGTACAATTCATGTTGAAAGCAAGAGGAACGGTTGCAACAAATAAAAATTTGGTTCAAATGTTCAAATGTTTGTTAAGCTTATGGGACTTAACTACGGGGTCATCAGTCCCTAAACTTACAAACTACTTATCAACTACCTTATACTAAGGACGGCACAAATATCCATGCCCGAGGGGGGATTCGAACCCCCGACCGTAGTCGGCGTGCATACCGTGACTGGAGCGCCCCAGTCCCCTCGGCCACCGCGGCAGGCTAAAAATTTGGAAAATTCGCCCGGAAAATAGGAAAATTCCTTAAGCGATTTTTTCTATGGATGAGAATCAATTGCCAAATGGTTGTAAGAGCATCACTGAGTACGGCTTGACAGGACAAGGTTTGTATGAAAGAAATTTTTTTGAAAATCTACCAGAAAATTGGAAACTTTTAGAAAAAGTGCGTTTTTCAATGTATTTCTGATTGAATTCAGCACTATGACTGAGCGCACGGTGGAGAGGGATACTTCTATTTTTGTTTTGTTCATTGTGGTCTTGAAAAGTTTTCAGTAAAAAAAAAAAAAAAAATGGGTACAGTTAAAAAGGAAAGTTGCAAGTTCTTTTATCATTGTGTTTCTAAATGTCCTCAACATTATAAGTTGATGACCGTTCATCCGATTGCGATAAAATTTTGATCAATTGACGTTCAACGAAAGATGGACGTTCTTATGAACAACAAATAAAAATTTGGGAAAGTTACTCGGAAAATTTGAAAATTCGCGAGAAACTAAGAGAGCTTTTTCCAATGGGATATCAATATCATTCGTCTGATTGCGATAAAATTTTGCATATTTGACGTTCAAAGCAACAGTAACATTCCTAAGAAATAAAAATTTGGAAAAGTTTCCCGAAAATTGGAAAATTCAGAAAATGTAGAAAGAGAGTTTTCTATGAAATATCAATACCATTAATTTGATTGCGATAACATTTTGCACATTCGACGTTCAAAGCGAGAGGAAGGTTAGAGTGAAGTAAAAGTTTGGAATAGTTCGCTATAAAATAGGAAAATTTGTGGAAAACTGATAGGTACTTCTGTTGTTCTGCCGTTCTATCTACTTTTTACAAAAGGGAAAATTCATTTTTAAAAGTTAAACTTCTGAAAAACAGTTAAGAATTCAAAGAGTAAATAGCTTTTCCAGACAGTAATTATTAATCGTTATTTCGCTCTATATACTTAAAATAAAAAATAAAAATGTCTTGAATTACACACTTTCTAAAGTATCTTATTCGGTACTTCAGTGCTCAAGCTATCTCCACACCAGCTTCCATCACAACAGATTCAGTGGCTTATGTAATGATATATAGCAAAATCGGTTCAGCCGTTCTCGAGTTTTAGCGAGACTAAGGAACATCAATTCATTTTTATCTTTGACAGTTCATATACGGGCTCAGATCGTGCAAAGCGAACTTTACTCTTTCAAAGTATATTTCTGAAAGCGCGCAACAAAACAACCAAGTCATTATTTTACATGTTTATTCTAAATTTTCCTCTCAATTTTTCCATATTTTATCACCGTTTAAACATTCTCTGATCTTCCACGAATTTGACATTAACATTATCCTGGACATGTGTGCATGATCTGTCCACTCTTTCCACCCACTATCGAGCCGATACTCAGACTATCTGATGATGCCTTTGTAAAGCTACTGGGTCTAACATACATATGATTTAAATTAATTTGGTTTATATTAAGTGGTAAGTGATACGAAGTTCACCGTGTCATCTACTTGTCATTAAAAACCATGACAGGTATTCTAGAACACGGATAGTATCTAATAGATTTAAGAGTGGAATATTTCTGAATACATATTTCCGTCCTTTAAGATGATATCATTATGGAAAATCCCCCATACTGGTCACCATATCAGTGTGCTGTCGCAATAAAGGTGAGATAAAACACGTCCCAACTTTCAATTAAAATAAAATAAAATTAAGCAATAAACTTGGTTTAATATACTGTTGACTACAACCACATAGTCGTTTACTTAATGGTGGCCCATATAAAACTATCAAACAACTTTGAGGAAAGCCCCTGGCACCCAACATGAATATTGGGACGTCGCAATAAGCCATTCCACCTCATGTAAATTACGATACCTGAAGATGCACCTTTAATGATGCGAAACCGGTTGTAACCTAATAAAGGCATATAAGACAGTTAAAGCGGATTACGATCATTCATGGAAAGGAATCCTGGCTTATTCTTCTTTATTACTTTCTAGAATTGATTTCAGCTGTGGATGCGCAAAGTATAAAATAGTCTGTGACCACTTATCTTTGCTTTTGTTGTTGTATGATCTGCCACCGATGCCCCTAAAACACGACAATCCTGAAAGACGTCTGCGCTACGTGGACGTTCAGGGCTTTGTCTACAGTTGTGAGAATGTTCTCGTGACCAGTGCAACCAGCAACGCTGTACAACTGTCGCATTACGTCCACCTTGTTTGGAAATTCTCCGGTGATTCCATCCCATCACACGTAATGCCACCGTTTCACCTGCTTCAAACTCGCTGAGTTGGCTATAGGGAGCACGTGTGGAATGGCGCCTGTCTGCTTCACGTGTAGATCTCACACTGAGCTTGATGGCGGAAAACATTCCTTATTGAAGGGTACACACAGGTGGCTACCTGGCAGCTACGCCGTCTGTTGGCGGACTACGTTGAAACCAGTATCAGTTCATCTACTATCCACCAGCTGCCTCTACCAATATCGGGTCTATCGACGTCGTCTTACCAGGTGTATAATTTATTTCAACAGTGTATTATTGCTGTTGTAAGATTTAAATTTCTTTTAAATATGCTATTTGCTTTTTGTCGCTGTTGCACATTTACTGGTCAAATTTTGCGACTAGTTTTCTGCTCTTATTCAGTGGCGGATTAAGAGAGGGTCGGGGTGCGGACAGCCCTGGGCCTCCAGATACCTCGAAACCACTTTTGTAGCGCCCTTGGCCTCTACTTCCGAGGCCTCCGAATTTCGAAAGCTTTTCTTTGTCCCGTGTCTCTCGTCCTGAGGGGGCCTCCAAATCTTATACGTTGCTTTTTTATAGTAATACTTTTATTTCCAGGTGGACGGGGTTTCTCATTTTGTGTTGCTACCACCCTGGGCCTCCGACACCCTTAGTCCGCCACTGCTCTTATTCAGTCTGTATACAAAGCCCAGCCTGTGCTTTCACCGTAATACACTGGAATTTACTATCTTAGATTAAAACTTCGTTTTTGGTTAATCTCATGTTTATTGCGGATAAAGCACAGGACAGGTGTTGGAAAATGGACTAACCAGTAATTGTGCAACTGTGACTGCAAAAACAAATAGCATATTTTAAATACAGTGCTGATCCAAATATTAAGTCTTATGATGAATGTCTACTATGCAAGTAATGTTGTTATGTGTTCTGGTGGGACATTGGGCAAGAGACTGGGTGATTTATTATTGTATTACTTTGTTTATGAAAAGAAAGAGAATACAGGGTAGTAAGGTGAGGATGCTCATTGTCGCCAAATTGACTTAACTTATTTATTGAAAAATCCATTACAAAACTGAAAGAATGCTGATGATATTTGCTGACTCAGTAAAAGAGATAGATTTTGTGTTGCTAACATTTGCCAAAATATTAAGACGATTTAATCTACTTATAAATAAGAACAGGAAAAAAACTATGGTTGTATGGAAGCCAAAAGAAAATGGTAAAGTCGATATCAAACTAGAAGATGACGTTCGAGAACAGGATGGGAGCTTCTGTTTATTTCGGGAGCTCAGTCAGTAAAGATAAAATATTATAGATATAAAAAGAAGAGTAGCCTTGGCGAAACGAGGTTTCCAACATTAAAGTAAACTACTTACAGACAACCATATAAGCCTGGAGTGTCTTAGCGTTGGATTTGAAGCATGGAATTTGAGGAATACGGAGATAAAGAGACTGGATTCAATGGAAAAGTGGATTTGGAGAAGGTTGACGAAAACAAGATAGGTGGGTATAAAAAGTTCAAAAATGTTCAAATGTTTGTCAAGCTTAATGGACTTAACTGTGGGGTCATAGTCTTTAAACTTAGAAAGTACTTATGAACTACCTTATACTAAAGACGATACAAACATTCATGCCCGAGGGGGTTTCGAATCCCTTACTGGGAACGGCCTCGCGCATCGGAGCATATCGCCTCATTACGCTTGGTCATTGCGCCGCGGCATACATAAAGTAATGATCACATATTAACAGGAGTAAATGAGAGCAAAACGCTGCTGAAGTATATCGGAGGAAGAAAAGCAAAAGTGATAGGACATAGAATGAGACACAACCAGCTCTTTAAGAATGAATTTGAAGGAAAAGTTTTAGGGAAAGAACCGAGAGACAGCCCAAAAGCAACTTTTTGTAGGAACATCAAAGTAGAAATGGGCTTAAAATCATATGAAGAACTGAAGAGGATGGCAATGGAGAGAGGGACGTGGCTAAATCGCCAAAATGTTCAACTGAAATAACAGTATGTAGTGAGATGCCGTTTGTCGTGCAATTTACATTTAATTACCATTACACATACTATAAAGTAATTTCTTTACATGGGTAAGTACTAGGGTACTGTTCATATCTAATGAAAATAAATGTGTTCAATCAATTGTTTCTTTAGAGATTACTGCTAGAGATTTCTCCACATGGGGCCGTAGAACTGTAGTTTCGTATTATGGATTATTTGGGATCAAATCTGAAACTCGAAATTACGTACTTTCTGAACTTGTTTGCGTCACGAGAATTTTAGTGAAACAAAAACTTCGTTTTCAGTGCTTTGCCTTTCATAACTTCGCTTCGTCTTAGCTTTTACGCAACAAAAACCGCTATAAAGCTGTATCAGCAGGTCCATAATAGGTAATAGCTGCCAGAATCTGTTGTGTCCGATAAGTGAAATTGTTTGCCCTGCCGGCGGCCGCGTGGTCTGGCCGTGAAAGCGGTTACGCGCTCGCAGCTAACAGCGTCAACAGCGCCGGCGCGTTCCCATTGGCCGGGCTGTATTAGCGCTGCAAAGCTAACAGCGCTGTTTGTTGCGGATAGCCTGTGCTGATGGCCGCAGGAGTTTGTGATCAGTGGCCGCATCAGCTGCTGTATCGATATGCCCGCGCCGGTGCCGACACAATAGCCACTGGGACGGCCTATATTGATCAATGGTAGCCCGTATGCTGAGCGGGTTGTCTGCGGGCTGTTCCAGCAACTCAGTGATGACCTCTCCAAGGTTGTCATAAGTATGCTTTCACGTACATGTCTAACAGGAAACAAAAGGTCTCAATAGGAAAGAGACGTATATATGTTATATGTCCATATGTTTGTTAAGCTTATGGGACTTAACTACAGGGTCATCAGTCCCTAAACTTACAAACTACTTATGAACTACTTACGAACTAGGACGGCACAAATATCCATGCCCGAGGGGGGATTCGAACCCCCGACCGTAGTGGCCGCGCAGACCGTGACTGGAGCGCCTCAGTCACCTCGGCCACCGTGGCCGGCAAAGAGACGTATACTGAAATATCAGGTCTCATCCAATTGGGAACTTATAACATTTGCGGTGCCCAAAGGTTCCATTTTAGAGTCCCTCTTATTTATTTATTTATTTATTGTAGATATCAATGATCTATCATCAGCAACATTACCGGGTGCCAAGTTTGTTTTATTTGCAGATGACCAAACATTTCAATAAATAATAAATCAATATAGCGTTGCATATTAACAACTAGTTTCTAGGCTTCTAAAGTTTGAAAAAGCACACTATATCCAGTTTAGGACTTGAAAAGTAGGCAGTATATGCCTATAGTATGACGGCAAGTTAGTCAAATTCTTGGGATTACAGCTTGGCAATAAACTTATCTGGAAGGAACATAGCACAGAATTATTGAAGCGCCTAAACAAGTCCCTGTTTGCAACGCGAATGTAGTCAAACCTAGGAGATATAAAACTTTATGGAGTAACTCATCAGGCCAAGTTAATGTTTTCAAGCAATACAAATCATTGCGATGTGAACTCAAGAACATCCTGCAGATGGCTATTTAAGGAACTGAGGACACTGTAGAAGAAGCTACTGCTGTAGTTTCACCTATGACAAAAATGGGAAACTGCGTTTCTGCCTTGATCAAAGTGAATAAAAACATTCTTAGCCAACACTGGAATGCAGAGAGAGAGAGAGAGAGAGAGAGAGAGAGAGAGAGAGAGAGAGAGCGAGAGGAGCGTCATGGGCGTGACTCACGCGTCTGCCTGAAAGGTCAGTCTTTGTGCAGCGTGCTGCTTCCGAACGCGTCACCGCGTCCCCCTATGAAGGGCCTCACTGATGAACGGAGGAGACGTAGCAAGATTACTGTGCGCATGCACAGACAAATTTTCTGTCTGACTTTGTGGAACATGTGTGATAGAGTGATGGTCGAGGTAGAATGTTGCACACACTGGACAGGATAAACCCATGGCCAAATGACGATTTCTAGATAACGGGGAAGATACACGTCACGTATGAAGTGAAACCATAAACAAACCTTATGGTTAAAAAATCGTAGATAGAACCAAACATGACACTGACACTATGGCTGAAGACATCTCGTGAAGTACGCCTGGTTATGTACATTTCTAGCCGTCCTGCTTGCCGAACTCCTGCCTCAAAATAAATAAAAAACATCTCCATTTACATGAGATATGGGGCTACCGCAAACTGTGGTGACTCTGTGCCGTGTAGGTGACTTTGTGCCACCTGAGTCCTAGCACTTCAAAATGTCTCTACTAGAAACGTTGTTCTGCCTAAATCTTTGCTGGGTATATCTGTCATTGAGCAAGAGTGAAGGAATGCAAGGAGTAATTTGGAGAGGGAATTAAAGTTCAGGGAGAAGAAATAAAAACCTTGTGGTTTGTCGATGACAAAGTAATTCTGTCAGAGACCGGCAAGGATCTGGAAAAGCAATTGAATGGAATGGACAGTGTCTTAAAAAGAGGGTATGAGATGAACATCAAGGGTAATGGAATGTAGCGCCAGAAAGTCAGGCGATACTGAAGGAATTAGATTATGGAATGAGACAATAAAAGTAGTAGATGGTTTTGTTAGCAAGAAAACTTCTGATGGCCAAATTAAAGAAGATATAAAATGCAGAATGGCTATGGGAAGAAAAGCGTTTCTGAAGAAGCTAAATTTGTTGACATCCAATATTAATTTAAATGTTAGGAAGTCCTTTCTGAAAGAATTTGTCTGGAGAGTGGCATTGTATGGGAGTGAAACGTGGACGATAAGGAGTTCAGACCAGAAGATGACAGAAGCTTTTGAAATGTGGTGCTACAGTCGAATGATGAAAATTAGATGAGTAGATCACGTAACTAATGAGGAGGTGCTTAACCGAATTGGGGAGAAAAGGAGTTTCTCGCATATCCTGACTAAGAGAAGGGATAGATTGGTGGGTCACTTTCTAACACATCAAGGAATCGTCAACTTAGCATTAGACTGACGTGTGTGGTGCAAAAATCGTAGAGGCAGACCGAGGGACGAATACAGTAAGCAGATTCAAAAGGATGTACGGTGCTGAACTTATTCTCAGATGAAGAGACTTGCACAGGACAGATTTGCGTGGAGAGCTGCATCAAACCAGTCTGCGGACTGAAGACCACCACAACAACAACAGCATCTGTCATCTGGAGATATATTAAACGTTTACATACTACTTCGAATGTTCCTATCATATCGTTTAAAGCTGTCTGCGAGTTTCACGGTGCGAGCGTGTTTGTCGGGAAATTTCTATTGTGTTTCAAGAAGGAAACAAATTCAGATTAGTATATACACCGGTCAAAACAATTAGGGTATCAGTTGGGATATATAGGTTCTGAAGTATTGTCATGGCTGGAATGAACTAAGATTTTCTGGGTTCTACGCAGTGGAGACAACAAAAAAAAATGTTCAAATGTTTGTTAAGCTTATGGGACTTAACTACGGGGTCATCAGTCCCTAAACTTACAAACTACTTATCAACTACTTACGAACTAGGACGGCACAAATATCCATGCCCGAGGGGGATTCGAACCCCCGACCGTAGTGGCCGTGCTGACCGTGACTGGAGCGCCTCAGTCACCTCGGCCACCGCGGCCGGCAGTGGAGACAACATAACCGCAACCGAGATAGTGGTAATAATAGAAACTTGCTGCAGAGGGGTTGGTGTTGAACTGAGCTTACTTTACCAAACGAATTAAACAACCAGTTAGGTGCAGATAGGGTAGTGATTAGGTAGTACAATACAACAACAACGTCTTTTACCCGAAGCTATAGCATGAAGAGCCATAGTACGGCTGGAAGCGGGATAGGCGCAGAGGTACGTGGTTGCATCTATTTGGGTGTCAGAAAGTGTAATTTCCAGGACCTGGTTACGATTTCAGACAACAGGAACCGTTCCAAGAAGGCACGATGCAGGTCGTTCACAAGTAACAGCAGCAAGAGATCATCGTTATCTCCGGTTAAAAGCCCGTCGAGACAAGAGACTGAATGCAACTTAGCTGCAATACACTCTCCAAGCAGCAACAGGAGACGCAGTATCAACACAGTCAGTATGACATTGCCTTCGGGAAGTGGTCTTTACGCAAGGAAGCCTATGGTGTGTGTCACATTAAAACCACGACACCGTTTAGCCCGCAGAAACTGGGCGGAAGAACATCAGGATTTGAGTCATAACGATTGGCACCGGCGTCTTTTCACATATGAGCCAAGAGTTTCAGCTGGACAATCGTCGTTCCTTCATATGGAGACAACGTGGAACAGCACCATATCATGGTGATGGACGAATGGTGTGGGCAGGAGTCAGCATTGACGGACGTACAGACCTCTATGTCGTTCAGAATGGTGGTTTGACTACCCAGAGGTATAGAGATGAAATCCTTCGAACTTTTGTTGTGCCCTACACTGGTGCCATAGGAGATGGGTTCATTCTGGTTGACGATACCGCTCGTCCCCTCAGAGCTGCACTGGTGGAAAACGTGCTTGAAGCTGAGAGAGCGCCGGCCGCGGTGGCCGAGGGGACTGAGGCGCTTCAGTCACGGTCTGCACGGCCACTACGGTCGGGGGTTCGAATTCCCCCTCGGGCATGGATATTTGTGCCGTTCTTAATTGTAGCTAGTTCATAAGTTGTTTGTAAGTTTAGGGACTGATGACCCCGTAGTTCAGTCCCATATACTCTACAAACATTTTAACATTTTTAGCTGAGAGAGCCGAACGAGTGGAGTGGCCAGCTAGTTCACTGGTCTTAAACCCGATTGAGCATGTCTGGGATGCATTTGGCAGATGCATTGCAGCGAGACCAGAATCTTCCGTAGCAGTTGCGAGCTGGATATGGAAGAATGGCCAAATATCCCTCAAGAGTGATTGATAACGTCATATTGTTCATGCCTCCCAGGTTTGCAACAGCATTGGTGGTCTGAGGTGATAACACACCCTATTAGAAGACAACGAGAATGACTTTTTCACTATTAAGGGAACGCCGTGCTTGCTCACTCTAAGTAAATATCTTGTAAACCTTATGTAAAGAGTTAGCAAACTGTCGTACTGTATCATACACAAATAACAAATGTAACCAATATCTTGTATGACCACCGTTAATTGCAAAATTAATTCTAGCTTAAAGGAGCCAGTTAAAAAGGTTACTTTAAACATATAACTCTGGCCGTAAAACCAGCTAAAGGATTCGCGTGAACTACTGACTACTTCCTGCAACAGAATCTTGTTCCCTGGCCCAGAATTTAGGACTCAAACTGTACTTTAGCAGCAGGAAGACAGCGACGGTGGCCAGAAAACGTCGTAGATCACGAGAATTACGCACAATCATTAATATACAAGCCACCCCGAACTAAACCATCTCATAAAGGTGGCTGTGAGAATATTTATGGCGCAACGGAATTAAAAGTATTATAATTGGCATCTGAATTTGTTCTCAGGACTGGTGAACAACAACATTAAATTGTAGGGAGGATATTCATTAACTAATATTCATAATTAGAACAAAATTTCTCTGACAATAAATTATTTATTCAGTCCAAACATGAGCAAATGGGGGAACCAATTTTGTTAAACAATAAAAAAGCATCCCATTGAAGGCTGACTTAAGTAATCTGAACTGAACATCGTCGGAGGAGGGATTTACAATCAAGAAGCATTCAGTCACTCACGCGCGAAGCAAAACGAAACTCACCCAATTCAGCGTGCTGATACGAAGCAGAAGCAGGCGCCGATATCGTAGGCGAAATTCAGCGAACCAGGATGTGCCAACGAGACAAGGAAAATAAACTTCGTAGGTGTCTCTGGTCTTTTTCTTTTACTTGAGATAGTACGTGATAATAGCAAGATTAATTTCCACTTGAATCAAACGTGAGCATGCAGACTTAGTGAGACACACGGCACGTGTCTGCTACATAACATATTCGCACCCCACAGAAGGTGAAGTGCATAAAGGTCGTTTTCATTTCAACACAAATCAACAGAAAAACGAAGCAAGAATAGACAATAGTAAGGCACTGGTATGTGAGCAGTGGCGAGAACTCAAGTGACTAGTTATAAACCCTTGAAGTCGGAGTTCGGAGCCACGTGGTTCCGAGAACCAGTAAAAATACAAAAAATTCAATTTCCGAAAAATAAAGAAAATTAGCTACGGCATGCAACCCTTAGAAACGCATAGGATATCATAAGGAAGCTAAATAAATACAGCCAGACGCGATTGGAAGCGTTTATAAGGATGGACGAAGTCCAATCTTAAAAAATCAGAAAAATGGAATAAATTTAAAGTCGGTGTAAATCAACTAAGAAATACAGAATGCAGTCCCTAGAGATACGTAGTATTTCATAAGCAAGCTAATAAGGGGGTTGCACAAGGCTAGAAGAGAATTTACTGGGGGCATCCAAATGCAAAGTACAAGTTTGGAAACGAAACAGGAGTTTAAAATAGACGGACAGGAAATCGCGACGTACTAATGGAAATCAGAAAGATACATACATAATTTCTCGCCTGAAAGGCATAGAAACAGACACAGGGGTAGCCGAAGGCTTTGTTCTAAGAACACACCTCGTGGAGTACGTATCACTCGCGGAAGGAGAAAACGGAAAAGAATATTTCACTTGCACTATACAGAATAAAAATATTCCCGCACATTACTTGCATCCCACAAAGCGAGAGAGAAATTAAACCAAGGTTACCGATTCCCAGCCGTTATCAAACCAAATTAGTTGCATATTCACCGTGTTTACCTATGCAAAATCACCGAAATGAAATTGAATACATTTCTGTACATGATCGGAGAAACTTATTCCTAAAAATGAATCTAAGTTCTGAAGTCTAATTTGAACAAAGCAGACAACGATTCACTACCATTCCAAGGGAGGAAAGAAAATCAGAACATCTTACCAGGTCGAAGTGCAGCCACAGAGTGCCGAAGTCGGCCACCGAGCCCCCGTCAGGGGGCGGAAATCGGTAAAAACTCAAGAAAGAAAAGGTGGCGGGGAGAGCTTAGACTCGCGCGTCTTGCTGAGGCTCGCTACCGGGCATTTCCAACCCAACTTGTAACCAAAGGGTGGAGGAACCTCTTTGGTAGCATCAAACGCAGAAGTTGGTAATGACTACCGATCGACACGAAGCCAGAGATGCAAAGCGCGCAGCCAGCAGCCGACGACGAAAATTCTCATACATTCACTCAGACTGCCATGCTAGAAGATGCACATATAGAATAAAGCAAGGACACATTCTCGGAGGAACAGTGGCGTGACGGAGAAACCGTTCATATTTGCACATTCATAGACACAATGATAAATTATTAGCATAATAAAATCCCAGTAATATTAACACAGTATTACAGAAAGTAACATTTAAAAACATGAAATGAATTGCTATTCCTCATGCCTCCGAACGAAAGGGCTTCTCGCTTAGCAAAAGGGCCCATCTAGTGAACTTAGGTAAATTACAAGGGAAGACGTCAGACAGCCGTCTTTCAATCTGAATAAAATGCTTTACCATAAGTATATTGTGTAAAATATCTCACCTGATCCCCTAATTGTTTAAGCTGTGTAATATTGCTACATTATTCATTAATCTTGCGCCAAAGTATGCATGTTCTCTGACTGATGATTTCTGCATATCGTCTAGATTTGTTAAAAGCTGAAATACCTAGGGACACAGCTGCCAACGATTACAGATTGCCCATAAATGTTATGGATTTATCGACATATTTACGGAGTTACGGGGAAATTCGTAAAAACTTACGGTAATAAGACATTTTACGATCTGATGTTTTTAAGAAAGTCGGATTCGATACTGTTTTCGTATCGGTAATCATAATAGTACTAAATGTTTTATAGATGATTCCTTCCAAGCTGTTGGAAACAACGATAACATCTTCGTTAGAGCAAGTTCAGTGTATTCACGCCCCTTCCCAGCTACCAAAAGCACACTTACCTGTCAACAGCTACGTAAATTCTTTGGTCTACGAGTGGTCTTTGGTCCGAGTTTAAGAGTCTAGTGTTTCACCGGGCAGCGGAAGTTAGTCAATATGTTTATGAAGAAAAAGCTTTCACTACATTTTTTTTCGCGTTTTGTGTTGCTAGAACTAAATGCAGGTATGAGTTATTAAATTTCGACAATTTCTGACTTTATCTGTATTCAATGGTTATATTCGTCGTTTTAAAATTCAAAGTCATTTTGTATATAGTGTTAGCTGCTAAGGATTTGTTTCAAAAATAAAATGAACTACACGCTTTTTCGTTCCTTTGGCAACTCTTGAATTTCCGTGTACATGTATTTGAAAATCACAGGAATTTTGCTACGCCACCTTCAGTATTTACAAAAATAATTTGTAGGTTTTGGCACCTAAACTGATTCTTTTCGTTTAGAATCGTTTTTATTCGTGGTAAATATTTACGAACTGGATGTGTCAGAAATATAGCATTTAACGAACTAAATCGGGCTTATAATTTCTAAAATTTTCTTGAGAAGGAGCGCGTCCCATGCCCCGCCCTCCAAACGTCCGACACCCCTCTCCTCCTCTTTGGTCTGACGCATGATTACTGACAACCAAGTTGTTCAGAAGTGACATTATGCCATGTGGACACGAAGGCTTTTGGGTGATTTTTTAGTAATATATTGTGTCAGTATCCAAACCACTAATTTACTGTATATGATACTTTTGCAGGAGATGTCACGAACAAACAAATATTCGCAGGTTGCCGTTCTTAGAAAAGAAGGAAGGAAGCTTATGGTTTAACGTCGCGTCGACAGCGTGGTCGTTAGAGACGGAGCTCACGCTCAGATTTTTGGGTGAGAACGAGGAAGAAAATCGGCCGTGCCCTTTCAAAAGAACCATCCCGGCTTTTGAATGAAGTAATTTAGGGAAATCACGGAAAGTCTTAATCAGGATGGCCGGAGGTGTATTTGAACCAACGTCCTTCTGAATGCGAGTCCAGTGTACTACCACTGCGCCATCTCGCTCGTATGTCGTTCTTAGGTCAACTACATTGATGTTTCGTTGGACAACGCTCTTAAAGAAATTCGTCAGAATAAAATCTCAATTACAGCAGCTAAAACATTTTGTATTCACTGAAATATGCTCATGAAAAAATTGCGTGGGAATAATTGTGCACCATAGAGTGGAAAAACAGTATGTTGTAAAGAAGGGAAGGATATTTTTGCTGTGGAAATGTATGGTTAGGTTTCCCTCTTTCATTGCTGTAATTTCAGTGCACTGTAAAGTCGTATCTCGGCCAAAAATTAACAAATGAGGTTCGTGTGAACTACTGGTTACTCCCTGCTTGTTCCCTGGCCCAAACTGAGAACTGACTCGTTTCAAATTACTTCAATAACAGGAAGCTAATACTACAATGGTCAATATACATAGGAGCTCACACGTTATTACACACAGACATTAATAAGCAAGCCACCACAATTAAAGTTATCTTAGACAGATGGCTAAGATAACATTCATGGCGCAACGGAATTTCGACATAATTTGCATCTGATCTTGTTCTCAGCACTTGTGAAGAACAATATTAAATAAAAGAAGGTAGGTGCTCTAAAACTACAATTTATAGGCTACTTACGGATTATGCTGAACCAAAATGGGAACCAATTTTGTTAATACGATAAAAAGGCATCTCTTACATGGATTAATGCGGACGGTGCCCAGCTTAAATTATACATGATGTAACGCTATTGGAGGGATGGATTCACAAACACTCATTCTCTCTCACACACGCAATGCCACAGCGAAACTCATCAAAATCAGCGTGAAGTTCAGCAAGTCGGAGGTAGCTCAAAACACAATATACAAAAACACTTTGAAGCTGGCTCTGGTCTCTCGCACCTATTTTGAGATGGTGCGCGTGTATAGACAAGTTAAATTACACCAAGCCGGCCGCGGTGGCCGCGGGGACTGAGGCGCTTCAGTCACGGTCTGCACGGCCACTACGGTCGGGTGTTCGAATCCCCCCTCGGGCATGGATATTTGTGCCGTCCTTAGTCTTAGTTAGTTCATAAGCAGTTTGTAAGTTTAGGGACTGATGACCCAGTAGTTAAGTCCCATAGACTATACAAACATTTGAACATTTTTGAAATTACACCCGAATTGGACTGCGAGCAAATACGCTAACGTCGACGCTCGGCTACGTTACATGAACGCACTCCACTGAAGGTGAAGTGGCTGAAAATCGGATTCATTATACAAAATCAAGGTGGATTCTTACGTTGCAGTCTGTTAGAAATCGATCTAGGTACTGGTTTTATATGAGAAGTGGCGTGAATTCAGGCGACTAACAGCAAACCCCGGAAGTCGGAACTCGGGCCCATGTGGTTCCGGTAACCGATAAAATTGAATAAATTCAGTTTCCGAAAAATAAAGAAAATTAACTACAGCATGCAACCCATGGAAATGCTTAGAATTATATAAGGAAGCGAATGACATACAGCTACACGCGATAGAGGGCGACTACAGAGACGGATGAGGTCCTGTCTCAGAAAAATCACAAAAATGAAATAATTACAAAGTCGGAAAAATAAAATTAAGAATTACAGCATGCAACCCATAGAAATGTTTAGAATTACATAAAGAAGCTAGTGAAGGAGGTTGTACAGGGCTAACAGAGAATTATCGACAAAGACAGAGTGCGTAGTACTACAAGTCGGAGAAGAAACAGCAAAAGCAGAGAAGATCGCGAAATATTAGTGGAAATCGTAAGGATACCCGCATAGTTACTTGCCTGATGGGCATGGAACAAACAAGAGTGGAAACTGAAGGCTTTGTTCTATGAACCTACCACGTGGAACACATATCACTCACGGAAGGAAATGATGAGAAGATTTTTACATGCACTGTACAAAAATGAACATATCACCTATTAGAAATCGGGCCCCACAAAGCTAGAAAGTATTTACACAGAATTCATACATCGCCACATGATCACAAATGGTTTTAACACACCAGGCCGTTATCAAACTGCAACTAAAATTACACACTGCGTTTATGTATTGGAAATCACTGAACTGAAAAACGAGAACACATTTCCGCACACGATCGGAGAAAATATTCCAAAAAATTATACTAAGTTCACGAATCTAACCAGGAAAGTACTTGGGCTCGAACAAACACATATACACCAAAATCGTATGCGAGATAATGTAAAGATCCCTTATTGCACTATTGATACTCCAGCATCTGCAAAACTCTACAGTCGTCCGTTAGAGGCCTCTGCTTGTGCCATGCCGCATTGCACTTTGACCTGTCGGTTCGCCAGTAGGGACAGTGCAGTGTGCCTCCGAAGTTGCGTTTTGTGCGTTATTTGTATGGTGAAGCGTCAGATGGGCGGCGATTGCTAATCAATCCTACTAATGTATTGCGATTAGTTGAGATGAAGTTACGATGAGCACTTCTTC
The DNA here is from genome assembly GCA_026315105.1 of Locusta migratoria. Classification (NCBI taxonomy): domain Eukaryota; kingdom Metazoa; phylum Arthropoda; class Insecta; order Orthoptera; family Acrididae; genus Locusta; species Locusta migratoria. Next base: position 492,168,870 of record CM048744.1, on the reverse strand, counting down.
ATGAAGATGCTATTAGTGTAGAAGATGAATCATTTGCATGCTTTCTCATATCTGTTATGGTACAGAAATGTGAGCATAAGTTAGATACTGTTGTTACAAACTCATAATAATGATAATAGGGATGATAATGACGAACAACTCATTGCAAGCGGTAGTGCTACGGTAAGTGCGGGAAGAGACGATGGAAACAGTGGCAGTGAATACCAACAGTCTTTCAGGAAAAAGGTTAAAGTTGCAACTATCATCACGGCTTTTGATGACAATTCGCTAGAGAACATGTACGATGGTTATTACATAAGTTAAGATATCTGTATTATGTTTGGCGTCTACTAGTACATCTACAGTGCTTTGCAGAAAAACGACACCCACCAGCACATTGAGGTGTACTTAGATATTCTGTAACCAAACGTTCATACAGATATGTTTGTTCCAGCCCATGTACTTTCCTATTAAGTTAAATGTGCTAGACAATAAAAGGCTACCATCTCCAGAAACAATAGCAGAACCAAACTTACCTCACCAGACGACCAGCCCAAAATGACCAACCCGAGTGGTCATCGGACGCGGGAGGCACCGGAAGCCGGAAAATCCAAGAAACTGCGGGGGTGGGAACGTAGAGACACGCTCTAGAGTAGGCTCGCTAACTAGATCGCAACCAAAGGCTGTGGAAACCTCTGTGGTCGTATCAGCAGCTATCGACACTGAGCCAGAGAGAACGATGCAAAGAGAGCTATCACTCCACACATTCAGACAGCCATAGATTCTCGTACATCCACTTAAAAGTAAGAAAAGTACACTGTCTCACAGGGACAGTGGCGCAGTGGAGAAGTCACATTTATGCCACATTAATTAATACAATAATAAATTATTAACATAACAAAATAACAAAAACCTAGCAATATAAACTAATATTTTAACATATGAAATAAAGATGCTATTCCTCAAGCCTTGAAAAGAGTGGGGTTCACTTTTTAACAAAATGATAATCTAACGACATTAAATAAATTGTAATTTACAGAACTATACAAAAAATATATGGAAGACGACAGACGGTCGTCTTCCAAGGTGCTTTCCAAATCAGGAGGGTACCTCTGTTAAACCGTGTTAACCGTGGAAGTTGAATGTCCACTTTTTCCCATTTTACCGAGGATTAGCCAGAGTACCTAACGCTAAAATCAACCATAAAAACTTAGCTACCTTTTCATTTTTAAAAGTTCGCTGTGGTGACCCGATTGCTTTGTATTTCTTCCGATTCACAGTAAATTAGCAACGTAAGAAATAATTTTTTCCAACTTTCGTCAAAAATAAAATACTTTAGCACAAAATGACGAATGTATGCATGCTTCATGCTCCTTGTTCGAAATATATGGAAAAGAAGGTCACATCGGAGATTGTTTGTTATTCACCTGTCCCGTGGTCAAGTGGCCGAGCGCTCTAAGAAGCCTTTAAGTGGAGCACGCGTTTGCTCGCCGTCGGAGTTTCGAAGCCTCCGTGGAGCATGTGTGTGTGTGTGTGTGTGTGTGTGTGTGTGTGTGTGTGTGTGGGTTGGTGGGTATTGTACTTAGGTTAGTTTAAGTAGCTTGTAAGTTTAGGGACTGATGACCATAGCAATTTCCTCAAATAGGTTTTATAAAAAATTAGTCATTTTATTCATATGTGTGTGATGAAGAAATTAGATTAGGTAACGAAATAGTAAATGTGGTAAATGAGTTTTTCTAGTTATGCCGAAAAATAACACATGATGGCCGCAGTACAGAGGATATAAAATGCATTTTGGCAATGGGAGGAAAGGCGTTTTTGGAAAAGAGAAATTTGTTAAAATGGAATATTAATTTAAACTTAAGGAAGTCCTTTCTGAAGGCATTTGTGTGGAGTGTTGCTTTGTGTGGGAGTGAAACATGAACGATAAACAGCGTGGACAGGAAGAGGATAGAGGCTTTTGAAATGTGATGTTACAGGATACTGATGATGAGGTGGATCGCCGGCCGCGGTGGCTGAGGGAACTGAGGCGCGTCAGTCACAGTCTACACGGCCACTACGGTCGGGGGTTCGAATCCCTCCTCGGGCATGGATATTTGTGCCGTCCTTGGTGTAAGCTAGTTCATAAGTAGTTTGTAAGTTTAGGGATTGATGATCCCGTAGTTAAGTCCTATAAGATACAAACATTTGAACATTTTTAATTAGGTGTATCGCGTAACTAATGAGTAGGAGAAAAGGAATTTCTGGTATACCTTGACTAAAAGAAGGGATCGACTGATAGGACACATTTTAGACGTAAAGGAATCATCAATTTAGCGTTGGAGGGAAGTTTGTGGGGTAAAAATCGCAGAGGGAGGCCAAGGGATGAAGTAAGCAGTAAGCAGATTCAAATGGATGTGGGTTGCCGGTATTATGACGAGATGAAGAGGCTAGCTCAGGATAGAGTAGGGTGGAGAGCTGCTTCAAACGGGTCTCCAGACTGAAGACCACAAAACAACTAGTTTATATCTAGGCGACTCCATCCGGAATCTGGTGCAGAGCGACCGCATTAAAATTAGAAGAACCAGCTTTGGCCGCATTGAAATATTTATTTTTTATGTACAATTCAGGTCGATTTCTATCATTGTCTGACCATCCTCAGTACACGTATCCGTGCCCTGTGGGCATATTAACATCAAGTAGGCAGTATATAAGTAGAATGTCAATGTTTGTCATTCTACTTATGTACTGTCAATGTTTGACATTGTTTGATAAGTGCCAATGATCACGGTGATGTTTTTCATGGGTGTTGTGTAAATATGGACTTGTTTGATAAGTGCCAATGATCACGGTGATGTTTTTCATGGGTGTTGTGTAATTATGGACTCTGTGCAACAGACTACTTTGCTGGCTATATTGATGTAGGTAGTGGTACAATAATTCCTACAACAGCAATTAGGAGGGCAAACGTCAAGAAGTCTCACTCTCTGCATTGTCCTCACGACAGTCGGTTATAAATCCACCAATGCTGCGGCTCTCTTCAGTAACGTTTGCAGCCGACGTTGTGGTTTGTGAACTGGCGTTTTCTGGTGATAGCTGTTGCGAAGTGCAGTAAGTGCTTGGCGGTGGTGCCGGCCGCTGTTCGCGTGACGCGTCACCTCGTGTGCTGCAGTGGGCAGTGGGCAGGGCTGCATGTGTGCGAGCAGCCCCACCCATTTCGACCGCCATTTGCATCCGACAGATATTCGGCTACGTTCAATTTGCGTTCCAAATAGCACGTTAACCGCAGTTATTGCACGCATTAGGCCTCGCACCGAAACGCAGCGCAGTAGAATATAGGCTCGGGCGCTCCATATATCCGAAATTTGCGTCACTGATGAATTTGCAATAGCCCATATCTGTAATGCAAACAGTTGTTAAAAGCGGCCATTAGATTTCGCAGCGAATCATTTCGTAAGACGAGGCGCTCATTCGGTTACTTGTTGCTACGATTGAATAAAGACAGGTGGACTGAAGCTCTCAGCTGGCATGTTAATAGTATTTCGATAGCACAGTCAGCATTGGTGAAGATATATATATAGGGTGTTACAAAAGGGTACGGCCAAATTTTCATCAGGAAATATTCCTCACACACAAAGAAAGAAAATATGTTATGTGGACATGTGTCAGGAAACGCATAATTTCCATTTTAGAGCTCATTTTATTACTTCTCTTCAAATCACATTAATCATGGAATGGAAACACACAGCAAAAGAACGTACCAACATGACTTCAAACTCTTTCTTACAGGAAATGTTCAAAACTTCCTCCGTTAGCGAGGATACATGCATCCACCCGCCGTCGCATGGAATCCCTGATGCAGTCCTGGAAAATGGCGTATTGTATCACAGCCGTCCACAATACGAGCACGAAGAGTCTCTACATTTGGAACCGGGGTTGCGTAGACAAGAGATTTCAAATCCCCTCATAAATGAAAGTCAAGAGGGTTGAGGTCAGGAGAGCGTGGAGGCCATGGAATTGGTCCGCCTCTACCAATCCATCGGTCACCGAATCTGTTGTTGAGAAGCGTACGAACATATCGACTGAAATGTGCAGCAGCTCCATCGTGCATGAACCACATGTTGTGTCGTACTTGTAAAGGCACATGTTCTAGCACCACAAGTAGAGTATCCTGTATGAAATCATAGCGTGCTCCAGTGAGCGTAGGTGGAAGAACATGAGGGCCAATCAAGACATCACCATCAATTCCTGCCCAAACGTTCACAGAAAATCTGTATTGATGACGTGAATCGAGGAAGTATAGTACATACTAACGAAACAAATGGGTATTTTGACAATTGTCTGCACGAATTTTTTGAATTTACAATTAAAGAGACATAGTAAAATGAGCTCTAACATGGAAATTAAGCGTTTCTGGACACATGTCCACATAACATATTTTCTTTCTTTGTGTGTGAGGAATGTTTCCTGAAAGTTTGGCCGTACCTTTTTGTAACACCCTCTAGTGTCTGTTTGTTGTTCACACAGATCTACAGTTTTATTCCAATCATGATGAAATTTTGGAGGCTTGACCCTGAAGGCCGCGGTGTAATGGCCGAGCGCTCTAAGGCGTCTTATTGCGTAGCACGCGGTTGCTCGCCGTCGGAGGATCGAATCCTGCCTCGGGAATGGGTGTATGTGTTGTCTTTAGGTTAATTGAAGTAGTTTATAAGTCTAGGGGCTGATAACCACTGTACGTATTCCATAGTCTACTAACATTTGAATTTTTTATTTTATTTTTATTTTATTTTTTACCTTCAAGACATTTGTACAGGGTCAGTAAACGATGGTTTATGTAAGGTGGGATTCTGTCGTAGATCATGCAGTTGCGGATGTCATATATTGGTCAGACTGTCAGAACTATGGAGGATAGCTAATCTTCAATTGCAGAACCTTGGGCCGGCCGCAGTGGCCGAGCAGACTGCGGCGTGGCAGTCACTGTCTGAACGGCCACTGCGGTCGGGGGTTCGAATCCCCCCTCGGGCATGGATGTTTGTGCCGTCTGTAGTATAAGCTAGTTCCTAAGTTGTTTGTAAGTTTAGGGACTGATGACCCCGTAGTTAAGCCCCATAAGTTCTACAAACATTTGAACATTTGGAGCAGAACCTTGTATAGACGCAGGTAACCTTATGGAACATAACAACACAGAGACTCTGGCATGCACGTCTAACTATTGGGACTGTGTCATTAAGGTACCAGTTGAAATTAAACTAGGGAATGACCTCATAAATAGAGATGCAAGTATCTGCTTTAAACCTTTCGCTCCCAGTCAGTGGCGGAGTGGTGGACAAAGGCTGTCGGAGGCCCGGGGCTGCGGCAAAATAAAATGAGGTCCCCATGTGACGTTAACCTCTTCTTTGTTTACCAAGCTGTTTCCCACTTTTCCCCTACATATACCTAGTTTCGGACAAGTTGAAAACTTATGTTGTTGGCTAGTGGAAGAAGGGCCCATAAAAATTAAACATACGTGAAACTATAAATGCACATTAGTATGTACTCATCTTGATTTTGAAGGTTTCTTCTTTGTTGTTGATCTGCTTATTCTTCTTCTTTTCTTGACACTGCGATTTTTTTTTTCGGCGAGAGCTAAAACTTGTAAAATCTTGCAGAAAATTCTTGAAATGACATACTTCAGGTTAAGCTCATCAAAGTTTTATTTTATATAGCAAGTTTGCTTTTCACAAACATTGATTTCTACAACTTGTTAAAAATGCGTCTGTCTCCTTCCACATCGAAGCAGACAGTGTCCGTAATGGCAAACTTTGTCTTCCACTCCTCTTTCACCTCTCAATACAAATTAGTGCCACTAAGGTAAACAATTTTTTAAGACTGTTGAACATAGAAAAGTAATTACGTAAATAAAGTCTATAGCTTAAGTATTTTGTTTGCTTATTTTAAATCGCTGTGTGTTATCTTGTGTGTTCGTAAATGCATTTTGAAACGTGCTGTTAACATGTGTTTTATTTTGATTTGGAAAAATGGCGGCGTTTTGTTTATGAACAGAAATATTATGTTTTGACATTTTGTGTGACAGTTTAGTCGAGTTTGTGTGTGTTATCAAATGGTGTGTTATTTTATTGAATGTATTTTGGTGTAGTTATTTCGTTTGTTTGTGATCAACATTTACCTGGATTTGAAAAGTATCGTTATATTTATTTATTTGGTAATTACCCGTGTGATTAGCATTAATTGCGTCTGTGAGAGCAATATTTGTTGTCAGTGCATTATAATGATTCTAGTGAGGTAATAGGTTTTGTTGGCCTATTTTTATTTATGATATTTATTTGCATCACATGCCAATGACGACTGCGTCATTAAAACCAACTAAACATTAAAATAGGTTTGTGACGTATATGTATAGTAGGTAAATGGGTTTCAGAATACTATTTTATATATTATATTGTTTATGGTTACTAAAACTTTTTTTCTAGTTCAATAATATAAATCGTTTGCATTCGAGTTTTAGTAAAGGTATTATAATGAAAAATAGCTAATTAGAATGTTTTATAGGGGTACTAATATCACTTTATACCAATGGTATAGCTTTTTGGGGCAGAAATTATTAAGACTTGGGACTGAACTATTGGGTAGAAATATAGGGTATGCATATATAGAAATGTTACACCTTGTCAACTTGGAAATACACGTATTACTAGAAAAAAGTAACTTTTGAAATTTGAAGCCTCCCAGGACGAGAGGATGAAAGAAAAAAATAATAAAAAAGTAGAGCTGCTTTCTTGGTATTTGGAGGCCCCTCCTAGACGAGAGGCCCGCTCCCCTGCCCTCACCCCTCTTAGTCCGCCACTGCTCCCAGTGTTGCCATATGGCAACGTTTTCTTTACGTTATTCTAGGCACAACCATTTATCCAAAGATTGTACACGACACTGCAGTACTTCCAAAATTCATTGTGACAACGTTGTATACCATTACTTCGAAGAAACAGAAAGCAGTAGGCTACAATGCATTGACAAAATATGCATTGTTGCTTCATGCCTAATTGCAGTACATGCAGGAAGTATTTCAAATTATTATATATAAAGGTAAAGGAAATAATCTGAAAATTTCATTATTAAATTAACTGTAAAATGTATAAATTAGTATTAAACAGTTGGAAAATAATGATAGTTACGAGAAAGGAAACATGTCCTTTCTAACGATGTCATATGGAGTCATCCTAAATTTTCCTTCAAGCGAAAAAAAAATCAAAATTTCATTATGCTCAGAAATGTTCAAAGAAATATTTTTGTTAATCTGTACTGATAATAAATCTGTAAATGTAGGCCTGTCGCTATTCCCTTCAATCTTCAAAACTACCGGTCGAATCTTCATGCGGTTTTTACAGGAAACAAGGGAAAAGTTTGGGTCAACACATAGGCATAATTTTATTACAATCGGATCACGAAAAAAAAGATATCGTAATTTTAAGTGTTTTCAGTAACCCTCGTGTCCGTTTTTAACTATTAAAAACCTCTTATCTCCAAGACTACTTCACGAATTTGCATGGGGTTTTCACAGGTAACTTGAGGGTAATTGGGCAATAAATAGACTTCGTATCATAAAAGTCGGATCACGGAATGAAGAATATCGTAATATCAATTTTTTATGTACAACCGTTATGTCTGTCTGTCTCTTTGAACACGTATATCACCAAAACTACTTGACGAATTTTCATGGGGTTTTCACAAGTAACTTTAGAACATCGTGCGGTTACATTAACGCTTCAATAATTAAAATTGGACCGCAGAAAATAAAGATATCATAATTTAACCATTTTCTTAAAAGCAATCGTATATGTATATTTGTTGAGGGTAATCTCCAAAAGTACTACACGAATTTTCATAGGTTTCCACAGGTAAATTCAGAATAATTTGGAGAGTAACATAGGTTTATTTTCATCAAAATCGGATCAGAGGAAGGAAAGATATCGTAATTTGAAGTTTTTGTGTATACTATGCTTGTAAGTTTGATGTAGTACAGCAAATCTCCAAGAGTACTACACGAACTTTCATGGGGTTTATAGGTCAACTAAGAGTACCTTGGCGCAACATATAAGCTTCATTTCATCAAAATCGGATCAGGGGAAGAAAAGATATCGTAATTTGTAGTTTCTGTTGTATGCGATGCTTCAATTGCAGGATAGTATAGCAAAGATCCGATAGAGAAGCTGTTACTGACATACCAAATAACTAATAGATGGCGATGCTGCGTTGTTTATTCTCATAACTAAAGTGTAATACACTGAAACAAGGGCTATGAGTTTCCTTACGGCAGCGGTGTAGTGTATTGATATTGGTAAAGGTCGTTGAATCCTTTTTGAAAAATCAGTCACGTACACAGAGAGGAATAATTCTACGTGTTCATAATGAAATAAATAATTAATGTTGTTCAGATCAGTTAATTAATGGTCCCACTAAAGCGAAATATATGGTTGCCAACGTTAACATACTAACCCGCAGCCACTGCAAGTAATATTTAACCCAGGTACGGCACAAAAAAATAATTTTTATACTAGCTGCATCCCACATGCCTTGCAAAGAAAAAAATGCTTCCTTCCACGGGTATCATTTGAATTTAAAACATGATGACATTCCTTCGCGTCTATCGATGCTCTAATTTACATAAGAATTTATGTAGTTCCCTTTCTGATTTCGGTGTAACCTCATTACATTTTGAGTGCATTCTGTTTAGTTACATAGTACACCAAATAATTAATTATGGTGTTGCTGCGTTTTTTTTTCATTCTCATAACTATGGTGTAATACACTACAAGAAGGGGTACATTTTACTTACGGAGGCGGCGTTGTTTGCTGATGTTGGCAACATCCGTTGAATGCTTTTTCAAAAATGAGTCACATAATAAGGGGAATAATTCTTTATGTTCACGATGAAATAAATAATTTATGCTTTTCTTGTCAGTAAATTAATAATCCTGTTAAAGCGAATAGTTCGTTGCTAACGATAGCAAACTAAACTGCTGCCACTGCAAGTAAAGTTTAGACCAGGTAGGACAAAAAAAATTATTTTTTGGCATTTTAAAATATGGCTGCTACGAAATGTTACTAGAATACGAAAAGAAAACACGTTTCGATACCATACCCAATACTTTTACTTCGTCTATTCACATGAAGTTCAAAACCAAGAGCAAGCAAGCAATTACTTGTCAGGTACAAACTGATGAAAATTGGTTTTCCAAATTTCAACATGTCGGGGAAGGGAATACCTAGGGGGGAAAAAAGCTTGAATCACACACTTTCTAAAGTATCCTATGTTCTTCTTCAGCGTTCTAGCTATCACCCCACTCAATTTAATCACAATCTATGACTGTTTTTTGGAACACAACTGAGCGACTTAAGAACCGTAGTAGCAAAAGGCAAAACAACGCATTAAATGCGTTTCTGTCTGCATGTAAACGTATTTTTAAACTTTCACCTGGCAAAGCGACCGGACGTTCTAGCCAAGGTGATAGTGTATTTTTAGACTCTAAAAAAAGCATGCCAATCACTAATTAAAGGATTAATGTTTTCAAGTTTGCACACAGTAGTTGTTCTTGTAAGGACAAACTGAAGTGGCACATTTCATTTTTTTAGTTAGCAGAAAATTATTTGTTAACAACAAAGTATTAATCACGTATCATTAAGTGAAATGACTGTTGTAATTTTGTGTGTGTACGTTCAGGAATATTAGAACCGTCTCGCCCGTGCTTTAGCTGAAGGACGTATCGCGGCTGTTTTGCATTGCGTTCTTTCCTTTCCGCCACACGCATCCAGATGCTCGACTCCCTCGCCTTCCTGCAATATTAAAAAGTCGTTTGAATGGAAGATATTCGGTCGCAGTAATGGAAAACCTCGCAAGGGAGCAGCAGCAGACCTTGTAAGGAGCATTCGAGAGGAATGCATAGAAATTTAAAATGGGTTTCACCGAAGGGAGCGCGGGAGCAGCACGCAACACAGCGCTGATGCCAGGAGTCTCGTAGATATCGCAAGTACACGTACTACCGAGCCTAGAATGATATTTAGACACCGCTACATTAGACGTGGAAGCGCTACTCCCTTTCTTTCCCAGTGCTACCTAGTCTTAGTATTATAAAATGAACTGTATTTCAGCTTAGCTAGCAATGTATTTCGCCCTCTCCATCTGACACATTCAAATATAGGGAATGGATAAGGGCTAGAAAGCCTTCACCAGGTCCTAGTATTGTGGGACGCAGTCAAACAGCATTTCAACTAACAGTATCACATTCATTGCGGGAAACTCGATTCGATATCAGTTTGACAGTTGCCTAGAGATTGATTCCAAAGAGCTTCTGATATATAGACGTCAAATTTGAAGTTGATAATAAAAAAGCGTCACTTTTTAAATTGACTGCATTCCAACTACAATTCCTACACCCTCATCACTCACAAACAATAAATAAATAAAAATAGAATAAATAAATAAAATCCCAATTCTACTCCTCATAGTAATACTTTACTTAAAGCTCCCTGTACAAAGCATTAATTCTTGATATAAACCTAATGAATTGTCCTAAATTTATCACTCTCTCTCTCTCTCTCTCTCTCTCTCTCTCTCTCTCTCTCTCTATATATATATATATATATATATATATATATATATATATATATATATATATATGATTGTTTGTCTGTATGTACTCTATGCGTTCATAAACCATTCATTCGATTGCAATGAAAGTTTGGTGAACTGCTCACCGTATACCCACGAACGTTCCTGACCCAAAAACAAAAGAGCACGACACATAGATCAGGAGATATGACGTCATAAATAATGAGAGGCCACCGCGTGAGAATGCCTAGATTTATGCGTCATTCATGCACACTTCCTCCTAAACCAATGGACCGATTTCAACCAAATTTGGTGCACATCTTCCTTACCATGAGGTACCAATTCCGTAATGGTAAGAACGACATACGGCACATGGTTCAGGAGCTATAAGATCATAAACAACAGGAGCTGCAAGAATCTGCCACATAATGGGACGAGAATTTATGAAAACGAGACTACTTAGCGACTTACAACAAACTAAAAATAATTTCAAACCTTTATTGAACGATTTCTCGCTGACAACTTTAGCAAAATTATGAAAGGAACAAAGTTCCTCGCTTACTACTTTTCCCCTGTTCATGGACTAAAACTATCGCATTTGGTATGACGTTACAATTTGTAATTTCTATACTACAAATTGTAGCAGCAGGACGTTTTACAGACAGACCTTCGAAATAGTATACAGTACAACACGTAGTTCATGAGATATAAGGACATAAACAGTAATGTTCATGGAAAACCGCCATCGTGCACCAAGTTTTAATCTATTACTTCTTTAATACTAATTGTATCCCCAAGAGATTTTACAGACGTACAGCACTTACACAAATGAATATACCTGGGAAATTATACAGTTGTACAGCATATAATTTAATAAATATGAGATCGTACGAATTTTATATGTAATTTGTTTTTTGACTACTATCTCTCTTTATTTGGATACTGCGCCTATAATTTTGTACATTATGCAAGACAGCGTTGTTTCTTATATATTGTCCGATAAATATAACATTTTAGAAAAAAAGGAGGTGGACAGAGGGAGAAGGGTTAGGAGAAGTACTAAGTTAAGGTAGGAATAAAGAAATAAATACCCGGGCATCGGCGGGTTTTCAGCTAGTATCCTATAAAAATCTGAACATCAACTTCGTGAAATTTTAGCTGACTGTTTCTATTGTGAGAACAAATAATCGATCATTCTTCTCGTTATGCATCAGATTCACTTCAGTTAATACCTGAATGCACGTTTATCAGTTATATAATTTCAATCAAATCTCTCCGAAGTAAAAACTGAGCTCTTCTTCACAATTATAAACTGAAATTTGCACAAATTAATAACGTTGAGTATATTGTAAGGTAACCCTTAATGTTGAGCGAATGAAAACTATATTTTGAGAAATTTATTCATTTAAAAATGTGTGAAATGTCAACGTAATTTTTAGGTTGCATAAATGTCACCTCTTTGATGATGTACAGTGTAATATGTGTGTATTCTATGTAAGCGCAATGACTTCTTGTCATCTGTTCAGTATAATATTTACAGTATTTGTCAATGTTTATTTTTTTAATAACTGTTTTGTGAGTGTATTTTGTACTAGTTGTATTTATTTACGATGTCTTGTTTAATTATGTAAAATGTTTTGTTTTGTGTGGAAATCAAAGATCGATAGTTGCTTAAAACAGCTCCTCTCAGACCAAAGACAATGTTCGACGTGGCGCTTGCTAGTTGTAGGCAGCACAGCAATTGTCTTCCGCCCCGTGACAGTTATACGTATCGCGGCTCGCGGAGTGTTCAAGTTGATAGTGAAACAGTATTACTTTGAAAGTGAAAAGTATTACACTTACAAGTGTTGAAAGTGAAAAGTATTACACTTACAAGTGTTGAAAGTGAAATAAGTGAAATATATTAAACAAAGAAGTTATTCATTCGCCCTGCTCAAGGCAGATTTCGTACGTGCAAAATCGGTTTCCGTCGTGTCGTGCGGAACGAGTATAGCGTCGTCGCGGACGCTAACGGTCGCTGTTAAATACGCTATATGCGAAAATAAATCATCATACTGCTGATAAGCTGCGGAAGGAGAAGCAAAGCGAATGTTCAGTGTTAAAGAGAAATCTTGTAAGCTGATGATTGTATTGGAGAGAAACCATTGTCAATGAAATTGTAATGGACATCGCTGACCAATTAACTGAGATAAGTAGCAACTATATATGCATGTCAAACTTGCTAAATTAAATATTTTCAAATAAAAAGTTAAAGGTATGTAACTTCTCCTTTTGTAATGAGCAGTAACCCCATTCTTAATCTAAGTAACAAAGCACATTAAATTTAATAGAACAATCAAGCCTAAACTTTGAGATAATTAATTCTCTAGAGAGAGAGAGAGAGAGAGAGAGATAACTTGAATGCAGGTTCAGTAATGAATAATTATTTTGACTGTGAATTTTGATTGACTTAACTGCATTTGAACTTGGAATGGCAGACGCCATTATTACAATAACTATTGATGATCAGTAAATGAACTCTGATAAGACTTTGATAATCACGAATATTGATCAAACATTATTTCCAAATAATAACGATTCATATTTTATTAAATGCATGACTTAATGATTAAAGGCTCACTGAAAACTGAGTTCAACAATTCTTGCCCCCGCCAAAATCTATCTTACCAGAACCAATCATTTTTTTTTTTTTTTTTTTTTTAATTAACGAATGCAAATATTTTCAAAGCTCAACTTACGTAAAACTTGCAATTTTACCAAAAGAAGTGCAATTTATAAAATATTAAGATTAGTGGTTGGTATGCACCCACCAACCAACCACGTCGCCTTGATTATCATAGAAAATCATTATTCAAAATTATTGCTATCATAGACGTGCAAATTACAAAATACACATTGCACATACGCGGTAGATTTATTTTTAGCTATCTGGTGTGTGCACGTCTCTGAAAGGAGATTGTAAGGAAGGTGAAGGTGAGTGAAATCTTTTTTGAAATTGTCAGACCGGGCCATAGCTTTGTTAATTATACTAGTTGGTTTGCAAATTAATCAAAATTTAATTATATTCACTTGATATATTTTAAACGTAGCTAACAACGAGTTTAAGAACAGATCAGTTATGTTACACAACCATTCTTATACGCAATACACGTTTACTTATCAAATCAAAAAATTAATTTCAATGACCAAATAGCCAACCCATCTTCCTTCCCTTACAACATGTATATAGAAACACATATAGTCGCAGGACAATAGCTTGGAAGACGTAGTTTTATTAACATTAGTAAACTGTATGAACATACGTCTTATCTGAAGACAATACAGCAACGAACTCTCTCATTACACATTTTAGAATAATCTATATTCACTTATTTAGTTGCTCCCTGGAATGATGAAGCGATGAAATCAGCAAGACCCAGCATTCTTCGTCGCTTCGTAGCCTTCGGCACGGAGTAATTGTTGGCCAGCTAATTTTAGTTCAGGCTTCGGCTGTGCAGACGCTACTCCGCTGAATTGCAGCACCTCGATCGTACTTGAAACAAACAAAATCAAACAACACAACATTTTAAGTATATCATGATAAAATATTTATACACAAAAGTTAATATCTTCGTCATAGATATCCTGCAAAACAGAGCTGATGTAGGGCAGTAGGGCCTGTTTATTCCTTCGTTCCACTATACTAGGAAATAGAAGTATTTCACATGTTCTGTATTGTCACCTGTGATCTTCACAATACTCAAATTAATTTGCAGAGACGCAAAAATATAATGCTAAGTCAGAAAATAATGACCCAATAGCTCAATAGCCGATATGTCTACCTTTGGCAGGGGTAACAGCGTTGACAGGTCTTTGCATGGAAGCTATGAAGCCTCATAGGTCTATAGAGGAAGTTGGAACCACACCAGTCACCTGATTACCGTATATTTCGCGCAGGGAAGCCATGATCTCCTATTTCATATTCAATCACACCCCAGATGTGTTCTGAAGGAACTGGGATACCAACAGCCGTAAGTATAATGAAATATTTATTCTATTACAAGCAGTTTAGGCATTCCACTATGCCATCTTCAGGTCCCTACATCGGAGCATGATATCCAACTGTCAGTTGCGAAATCCACGAATCCAGTTTTAGTATCCCTACTTTTGGATATCATGCTCCGATGTAAGGACCTGAAGATGGCATAGCGGAATACCGAAACTAGTTGTAATAGAGTAAATATTTCATTATACTTACGGCTGTTGGTATCTAGTTCCTTCAGACTCTTGACCAGCTGCTGTCCCGTTTCCACCACCGATGATGGATTCAATAAGACCAGATGTGTTCGGTCGCCTTGAGATCTGGCGTCCTGGGGGGCACCATACCAAAGCAGCTCGCCACTGTCTTCTTCACTCCAGTCACGGTCTGCACGGCCACTACGGACGTGGGGTTCGAATCCCCCCTCGGGCATGGATATTTGTGCTGTCCTTAGTATTAGTTAGTTCATAAGTAGTTTGTAAGTTTAGGGACTGATGACCCCGTAGTTAAGTCCCATAAGCTTAAAAACCATTTGAAAAGTGCCACTGCTGTTTGAAATGTGATCGTCAAGAAGGGCCTGAGTGGTCTGCAACCAGAGTAAGATACTTCTTAGCAGTCTTGGTGCCTTGTACGACCTCCACTGGCCCCATGAATGTCCATGTGAATATTTCCCATAGCTTAACTGAAACACCGCCAGCTTGTCTCCAGTAGAGGTGTCAAGGAGCTGCTCCCCTGGGAGACGACAGCTTCGCTCCCTCCCATAGGCATGATGAAAAAAATCTCGGTATCATACAACCATGCAACAATCTACCATAGCGGCAAAATCCACTGACGAAGATGACGTGCTCTTTTCTGTCATATTTACCGATGACGTGCTGTTAACATTGGCATATACCTAGGTCGTCGGCTGTGGAGGCCCATGTTTAGGAGTGTTCGGTGCATTGTGTGGTAAGACACACTTTTACTCTGCCGAGTATTAAAGTCAGATATGAAAGTTCGTGGCAGATTAAAATTGTGTGTCGGAACCGGGACTCGAACCTGGGACCTGTGCTATTCGCGGGCAAGCACTCTACTGACTGAACTATCCCGACACGCTTCACGGTCCGTCCTCACAACTTTACTTCTGCCAGCACCTCGCCTCCTCCTTTCCGTACTTCACAAATGCTCTCCTGCGAACCATGCAGGAATAGCAGCCCTGGAAGAAAGAACATTCCTACTAGGAGTGCTATTCCTGCAAGGTTCGCAGGAGAACTTCGCGAAGTTTGGAAAGTTGGAGGCGAGGTACTGGCAGAAGTAATATGTGAGGACAGACCGTGACACGTGTCGGGATAGCCAGGCGGTAGAGCGCTTTCCCGCGAAAGGCAAAGGTTCCAGTTTCGAGTCCCGGTTCCGGTACACAATTTTAATCTGTCAGACAGTTTCATATCAGCATACACTCTACTGCAGAATGAAAGTTTCATTCTGGATTGAAGACTGATTTCAGATCCGCCGCAGTTCGCCAGCATCCCGTCAGTAATAATGTGTGGTCGTACAACCCCTTGGATGAGGGATGAGGTTTCACCTTGGTTTCGCCACTTTCGCCACTTGTTTAAGATATTTTTGGAAACAATTTTGTTTCCTTTGGGAAACAACGCTCTTTCGGTAAATTTATTTTATAAGTAAGTCTAAAGTGCAAATTATCATTTATTAAACTTCCTGGCAGATTAAAATTGTATGCCGTAACCGGGACTCGAACATACTAGTTTCGATCCATGGCTGGATCATCTTTAGAACATATGACTGCATAACGGAGCGGGAGGGTACAGGATGAATCACTTAACACTTGCACTGCAAATATTGCGGAAACGAAAATAATGTGTGGTTTTGCACAGAATGGATTGCTTGTCAAGGACTCGTATTTTTAGCCAATAAACAGGTTGTAAAATTACCTAGAAAGTGAATTTTTATCCCAACATACAATTTTTCAAATGGAACAATGGTTGTTTCTATCATGCACTAGAAATTTTGACACAAGCCGTGGACAAAGATTTTTGAATGGCATTTTTATGACGTTTGGTTTGGCAGCTACAACCATTCAGACCTTTGGGGGCGGAGGCTACGAAAGCGTAGCTGACTGACTGGTGGTCATGAGACAGTGGACCGTGCTCCAGGGGCTAGGCAGCTCGGCCAGTCAGCTACACTATAGCAGCCTCCACCTCCGAAACTTTGAACGGTTATAGCTTCCAAACTAAATGTGATAAAAATGCCATTCAAAATTCTTTGTATACAGCTGTTGTCAAATATTCCAGTGCATGATAGAAGCAACCATTGTTCTATTAAAAAATGTACGTTTGCATAAAAATACACTTTGTAAGTAATATTACAAACTGTTTCTTGGCTAAAAATACGAGCCCCTGACTACCAATCCATTCTGTGAAAACCGCACATCAATCGCACTTTTCGCTTCCGCAATATTTGCGGTGCAAGTGTTAGGTGATTCATCCTGTATATAAGGAAATAAGGAAGTAAATGATTTTTTATATAACTGAAATGAAGTAAAAATTTTATTTTATCATTTAAATAGCGTCTGAGTCTGTGACAGCGCCTGAAGGAAATAGTTCCTGCTCTGTTCCGCAACATCTCTGGAGCCGTATGTTGTGTAGTTAATCTACCCATGGATCTAAACTAGTGCTCTAGGCTGTTCTATGTAAATACTTGATGAAGAAGCTCATCACAGCCCTCTTTGAACACCTGACAAGTTGTGAAGTTTCCGAAATGCTCGTGCAGACATCAGCAGAAGATTAATGAGTGGTTTGATATCGTAAGCGAAGTTTGATAGCGCCATATATTCTCCTTTATTACTTGTGCTGTCTTAGGGACTTCAATCAGAACACCCACCAAGAACTATTACAAAACGTGCTCTTCAAATAAGAAGAAACACGTGGTTTCATTGCATTTCAGTCTGTCTACACATCTAATGTATACAAATGAATGTTTGTATGTCCTCTATGTATTCATATACCCTTCGTTTGATTGCAATGAAACTTTGGTGAACTGTTCACCGAACGCCCACGAAGGTTTCTGACCCAAGACCAAAAGAACACGACACATAGCTCAGGAGATATGACATCATAAATAATGAAAGGCCACCGCGTGAGAATACCCAGATTTATGAGTCAATTATTGGAAAATGGCAGTAGTTAGGGACCTGCAACAAAGTTTGCATGTGATTTCAGACATTTATGAAGGGTTTTGTAATTGACTCCCCCCCCTCCCCCCACAAAATGATGAAACGAAAAGAAGTCTACCGCTCACAACAGTTTCGCTGTAGATGCCGTAAAACTGCCGCGTCAGGCATGCCTTTGTGATGCTTTACTTGATTACTGCTGTCTTCGCAACATTTTTTGCATATAGCATCGATATGTATTACTAAATGTGCCATCAAATTTATATCACTCTACGACACATAATTCAGGACATATTTAATATATGAAAATTAATGTTTATTCCTTTTTTGTTCGTATTTTATGCATGGCCATGCCGTACATCCGATTGCGATAAAATTTTGTTAACCCATTGCTTGCACTCGCACAAAGGTTATACGCATACGAAAACTGAAATCGTATGCTGGTAGAACTTCCGGGTTATCCTCAGAGTCGACAAGACTCAACGCAAGTAAGAGGACCTCTGAGGATGTCTGGTGCAGCTCTGGACGAAACGTTAGATGAAACTGGAAAGTTTTATGGACCACGGCCCTATAACCCGGAAGTTCCACCAGCAACTATGAGATCCGGTCGTGAAAGCCTTCATTTCACGAATTCGTATGATTCATGGCGGAGGGTGCTTTACAGTTAGCTAATTCGTTTCTTGTGCCTTCACGTTGAAATGGCTGTACGGATATGAATTAAATTTGTAACAGGTAGCGTATACCCTGATTAATACGTGGGCTGCCATTCGAAAGCCACCGTATGGTGCATGGCGGAGGGTACCTTACAGTGGGTATCTTCATGCTGAAACGGCTGGACAGAATTGAATGAGATGCGGAATGTAGATAGCTTATACCCCGAATTAATACATGGGCTACCTTTCGTAAGCCTACGTAGGTGCATGACGGAGGGTACGTTACAACAGACATCCAAATTTTTGACTGGTCATGAAAGTCAGCACATAAATCTATGTCTTCATGAAGGAAATTTACATAATCTAAAAAATGTTTGTTAAGCTTATGGGACTTAACTACGGGGTTATCAGACCCTAAACTTACAAACTACTTATCAACTAGCTTATCCTAAGGACGGCACAAATATCCATGCCCGAGGGGGGATTCGAACCCCCGACCGTAGTGGCCGTGCAGACCGTGACTGAAGCGCCTCAGTCCCCTCGGCCATCACGGCTGGCTTACGTAATCTGCAGGACAGTGAATTTAGCATGGCGGAGGGTACCTTGCGACTTTGACACCATTTGACCTATCATCATAAAACTTGGCGCATATGTATGTTTCCATTTATAAGAGGTAAAGTAGTAGGTGGAGGAGGAGATGGACAGAAAGGAGAAGTTGGAGAGGAGAGAGGAAGAGAATCTACATCTACATGGGATACTCTGCAAATCACATTTAAGTGCCTGGCAGAGGGTTCATCGAACCATAATTATACTATTTATCTCCCATTCCATTCTCGAATAGCACGCGGGAAGAAAGAACACCTGAATCTCTCTGTTAAAGCTCTGATTTCTCGTATTTTATTCTGATGATCATTTCTACCTATGTAAGTGGGAGTCAACGATATATTTTCGCATTCGGAGGAGAATGTTGGCGATTGGAGTTTCGCGAGTAGCCCACGCCGCAGCGATAAACGCCGTTGTTGTAATGATTCCCATCCCAGATCCTGTATCATTTCCGTAACGCTGTCTCCCCTGTATCGTGACAATACGAAACGAGCTGCCCTTGTTTGGACTCTTTCGATGTCCTCCATCAAACCCAGCTGATAAGGATCCCACACTGGGCAGCAATACTCCTAACAAGGACGGACAAGCGTAGTGTATGCAGTTTCTTTAGTAGTTCTGTTGCATGTTTTAAGGGTCCTGCCAATAAAACGCAGTCTCCGGTTTGCCTTTCCCATGACGTCTATGTGTTCTTTCCAGTTTAAGTCTGAAGTAATAGTAATTCCTAGGTATTTTGTGGAGTTTACGGCCTTCACATTTGATTGATTTATCTTGTATACAAAGTTTAACGGATTTCTTTTCGTACTCATGTGGACGACTTCACACTTCACATTATCTAGAGTCAATTGCCAATTTTTACACCATACTGATATCTTATTCAGATCGTTCTGCAGTTGGTTTTGATCTTCAGATGATTTTACTAGAGGGTAAATGACGGTGTCATCAGCAAACAACCTAAGAGAGCTACTTAGATTTTCCCCTAAATCGTGTATGTAAATAAGTAACATCAGAGGACCAATAACACTACCCTGTGGAACGCCCGATATCACCTCTGTTTTAGTCGATCCTTACCATCGATTACTACAAACTGTGTCCTCTATGACAAGAAGTCCCCTATCCAATCGCAATTTTGGGGCGGTATACCATAACCACGCAATTTGATTAAAAGCCGTTTGTGAGGTACGGTGTCAAAAGCTTTCTGGAAATCAAGAAATACGGAATCGATTTGCGAACCTTTGTCGATAGCACCCATCACTTCGTGTGAATAAAGAGCTAGTTGTGTTTCGCATGATCGATATTTTCTAAATCCGTGTTGACCTTGGGTTAATAGATCGTTCTGTTCGAGATAATTCATAATATTTGAATACAGGATATGTTCCAAAACCTGCTGCAAATTGACGTCAGTGTAATAGGCCTGTAGTTTAGTGGGTTACTCCTACTGCCTTTTTTGAATATAGGTGTGACCTGTGCAACTTTCCAATCTTTTGGTACAGATCCTTCTATGAGAGAGCGGTTGTATATGACTGTTAAGTAAGGAGCTATCGCTCCAGCATAATCAGATAGAAATCTAATGGGTATACAATCCGGACCAGAAGACTGATTCTTGTTAAGTGATTTTAGTTGCTGCACTACTCCGATGATATCTACTTCTACGTTACTCATTACGGCATCTGTTCGTAATTCGAAATCTGAAATATTGGTTTCATCTTCTTTGGTGAATGAGTTTCTAAAAGCTATGTTTAGTAACTCTGCTTTAGTAGCGCTGTCATCGGCAGGATCGCCATTACTATCACGTAGTGAAGGTATTGTTTGTGACTTTCCCCGAGTATATTTAACATATGACCAAAATCTCTTTGGGTTTTCAGTCAAATTACGAGAAAGAGTTTCGTTGTGATAAATGTTGTAGGCATCTCGCATTGAAATCCTCGCTAAATTTCGAGCTTCTGAGTACAATCGCAAATCCTGGGGATTTCGTGTTCGTTTAAATTTAGTATGCCTTTTCCTGTGCTTTTGCAGAAGTGTCCTGACCTGTTTTGTATACCAAGAGGGATCGCCTCCTTCTTTTATTAATTTATTTGATATAAAACTGTCAATTGCTGTCGATAGCACTTCTTTGAATTTGAGCCACATCTGGTCTACACCTACGTTTAGTATTAGAAACGAGTGGAAGCTGTCTTTCAAGAAGCAATGTATTTTGTTTCTATCTGCTTTCCTGAACAAGTATACTTTGCGTTTATTTTTGGTAACTTTCGATATTCAATTTCGCTACGACACAGTTCTGTGTTCACTAATACCTTTATCCGTTTTGAGGCACGTTATGAGCTCAGGATTATTTGTTGCTAAGAGATCAAGTGTGTTTTCACATCCATTTACAATTCTAGTTGGCTCATGAACTAATTGTTAGAAGATATTCTCAGAGAATGCGTTGAGTACAATTTAGGACGACGTTTTTATGCTTACCTACTGATTTGAAAATATAATTTCGCCAACAGATCGAGGGTAAATTAAAATCACCACCTACTACTATCGTGTGAGTCGGGTACGTTTTTGTAATTTTTATCAGGTTTTCTTTGAATGAGAGAGGGAAGATGCTGGCAGACAAGTGAAAGGAGAAGAAGAGAGGGAGGGGCGGAGGAACTGGACAGAGAAAGGAAGAGAAGGAGGGTGGAGCAGGCGAACAGAGAGAACGTAAAGACGGAGACGGATATATAGTCCTGTCATTTGGTAGTTTTACCTGGAAAGTTTTGCGGGAGTTTTGAAAATTGGTATACTTGTAGATTTTGACGTGCTCTTTTCGAATTTTCACTTTGCCACCTCGTATCTTTGCCGCTCGCGCTGCCATATTGGAAAAATGGCGCCCAAAAACAGTTTTTTAACGATATCTCCTTTCCGACGCATTTTACGATGAAAATAATTAAGAGAGAAATTAAACTAGAGAAAATTTCCTACAATTTATGTCCTAACCTTTTTTTTTGTGAAAGAAATAGTTTCAGATTAAGAGCGCCGCAAAGTAAACTGCAACACGCGTATTGACGAAAAAATTCATTTCCACACCACCATGAGGCGCGTTTCTTGAGTGGTATCTCCAATAGGCCTAGTCCACAAATGATGCTCTGATCATTAAATTTAGTACTTCTTCGCCACGCTATCCCTAACAGACCAAGTTCTGCGAGCTCTTCCTGTACATAATCCAGCAAAATTTCACGGATACAAAGTTCTTGCGCACTACCCGCAGTGGGGTTCTCTTATTCGACGTTGTGACCATTTTCCTCGATTTCGTCGTAGGGTTGCTGAAGAACAGTCTCCGTTTCTTCCTCTTCATCACTATCACTCCGGAATTATGACGGGTACCACTGAAATTCACGCAAATAACGGAGCATTTTAATCCAGAGTTTCTGCATTCACAAGCTCCCTGGCATCCCTTTCTGCATTTGCAAGAAATAAGTTTCAATAATTTCTTTGGAGCTGGGGGCTCGAATGTAGTGACATCAATTAGCCCATTCTTGCTTTTTTTTCCCATCCCCATCGTTCTGCATTTTTTCCCACTCCGTACCACCGCTGAACTTTGTGATAGGTTCTAAATGAATGTTGTCGTGCTGCTGCTTTTGTCGGTGACAGCAATGCAAGATTAAATTTATCTCTGAATGCTGATTTTGTGAAGCATTTATATCTATAGTTGTTTAACGACTTACTTTTTATGTCACTGTAACCATATAATGCAAGGACGAAGCTGTCTCCAGCTTCAGCAATGATTTCCGGGACGCTATTTGGGTTTTTAAATGCCCGAACAAGCTCATTTAAATCGGTTTTTTTAATAGATTGACACATTTCATTTTTTCTTGATTGAAGACTGCTGATATTGTATCACAGCCACTGAAGGCATGCAAGAATAGTATGTTATCTGCGACTGTTTTATCTGTGACTTTCTGTTGAATATATTCATTGCGATATTGTTCCTTTTCCTGGTTTGAGAATATATATGTTTGAACGCGGGGATAGAGCCGTCAAAAGAATGAGAAGATCTACATCTTCACCTACAACTATTACGGAATCAAATGCGGATGAAATGCTGATTGCCGTGTTGATTATTAGCGTATCTGCAGCTTCAAATTTGGTTTTCAACATTCTAATGAGGCGGTTCTTGTTTGCGTCTTTGCCCAGAAACTTGTCTTGCGACACAGTTGGGATCATTGTCCCGTCAAAAAGCATATCTACTGAAGCATGTTTCCGTGATCGTCGGAATCGCTCCGCATATTCTGTACTACGTTCTGCTGCATCTTCCGGATATCCATCGAATACGATGATGACATTGGATGTATATTTGGAGTTAACAAATGCAACATAATTATTGCCAACGGATGAAAACGTTTCACCTCGATTCCAAACGACTCTGTGCAATAAGTATCCTCTGTCGATGACATACATGGAGTTTCCAAAATTTATATCTCCATTATATTCCTCAAATGCCTTACATAGAGAAGATTTAACGCCCTTGCGCATGCATTCGGCCTTCGTAATTGAAAAGCAATAACGGAAACGGCGCAAGTTCGTATGCAAGGAAATTTTCAAATTCCTCATCAGATTTTATGCAATGCACATTCTTTGAAAAATTAACAACGGATTAGTCGGTATAATGTCGTCATCTATCCGGATGCCTGTATTCATAACACCAAGTGCTTTCACTCTATCATTCCGTTTGAATTTTAGGTTATAGAAATCTGTGGAGATTGTTTGAAATTCCAGTGCTACCAATTTCTTCAGCCATGTAACAGTTTATTTTCTCAAATAATTCCTATGCTTATTGACATGAGTTCCTTTACTGGCACATCCGTTAGCTTTTGTACGTCGCCTTTGTCACGATTAATCCGTGAGTTTGTCGCCGGCGGCGGAGGCCGAGGGGACTGAGGCGCTCCAAATGTTCAAATGTTTGTAAATCTATCGGCCCAAACTCAGTCCGTAGCTTACAAACTACTTAAACCTAGGTAAACTAACCTAACTACAACACACACACACACCCATGCCCCAGGGAGGACTCGAACCTCCACGGCGAGCAACCGCGCGCTCTGCAGTGAGACACTTTAGACCGCTCGGCTACTCCGTCGCGGCATGCGGCGCTCCAGTCACGGTCTGCACGGCCACTACGGTCGGGGGTTCGAATCCCCCGCGAGCATGGATATTTGTGCCGTCCTTAGTCTTAGCTAGTTCATAAGTAGTTTGTAAGTTTAGGGACTGATGACGCCGTAGTTAAGTCCCATAAGCTGTACAAACATTTGATCATTTGTGAGTTTGTCATTTCGACATGCTGTTCGGAAGTGGAGCAAGCTACGTTGCAAAATTGTTCAACTTCGTCATAAGCATTGTGCAGGACCACCACTCCTAAAATCCTTTTCATAATAATTTACGCACACTATACACAATATTACGCTCGCATAAGCGCGTCTGTTTTTGTTTCGCTATAAACTCTGCTGTTATTTCAGCAGCGCACAAAAAGCAATGATTTCTGAATGAGAATGTCGCGGTAGTGGTGGATCGCAGTCGTGGATGAGATTAATTTCTCATTATAGTAGCGTTTGCGACACACACCGTGAACCACTATCGTTTTCAGTTCCTCCAGGAGTTTTTTCTTGTTGTCCTTTCTTTTAGCACTTGACTTACGAAATGTCTCCAACCCTTTCTCCTTCACTTCACTCACTTCCTTGCAATGGATTTTCACGAATAAACAAGTTCCCTTCCTCATGATCCATGGTACTGAAAATGCGAACGACATTGTAAAACGATGCACTCGTACTGATTTTCAGGCAGAGTTATTAAGCTCGGTTGGCAGACATTTCGTGGAAGGGATCCAAACGTCCCCAGGGTAAAGGAAGGAAATCCCGCTATACCTGTGACAGACCGTGTAACCTCAAGTAGGCCGCAGTAGGCCGGGTTTTCACCGCGCAGTAAAATATTTTTCAAGTAGACTTTGCGGCACTCGTATGTGGAAGGGGTCCGAAAGTCCCCAGGGTCAAGAAGGGAAATCCCGCTATACCTGAGACAGGCCGTGTAGCCACGGGCAGGCCACAGCGGTCTAGGTTTTCACCGCTAAGTAAAATATTTTTCGGAGATATCATCAAACTACCACCGACCACCACCAGAATAGAGACATATCCCTCAGCAAAACAGACACTCTTCACTCCGTGCAAGACATGAACGGCATGTACTCTCAAACCGCCCTGACCTAACATCAATCATGACAACCTACACCAGCCACAAAACCAAACCCAAATACAGCTACCCCCCCCCCCCCAAGAAGAATCATACACAACACACTTGTACAATACCAGAACATAATTCAAAATCATGACTGAACAGCACAGACATAAGTTATAGCCAACGACGCACCTCCTGTCACTGAATCCTAAACATAATCCTAGAAGAACCCAGTAAACTTCTAACCTTACCCCATAAAACGGACATCTCCAAAAAACTCATTCATGATTACAAATACCTCATGTTTTTATCTTTTTATATTATTTTATGCTGTGTTCTTATGTTTTAACACTGTACATATTTTCATTCGACATACTGCTTTTTATATTATGTTCTCACATTGTCATACAATGTAGTTAACAAATGTACTTAATTTACATTAATTACATAACTACTTCATGTTTTATATTCTACATTTTTAAATGCTTTTTCCTCACTTATATTCACCACAACAAATCTCATTAAATACAATGCGCTAGTTTAAAAACAAGTCTATCTAGTAGCACCTACCGATTGGCAAACACGTGTACCGTCAATACAGCATGCTAAAATGTAATGCTAAACAGTTAAAACAGAAAATGACAGCACAGATATTGTATAAACAAAGTGTTCATCATCATTAGGCAAACAAAATTGTTTTGGAAATATCATAATATTCAAATGAATCAATAAGCTAGATGTAAAATTAGAAGTAAGGATTGATGAATGAAGTGTAAACTGAAATAAAATGTTAATCTAAGGCCCAAAAGAGAAAAAGCTCTCCAGGGGCCTGCCTGTCACCACTCAGGGACAGGAACGAAATGTGTAAAAATAATTTAAAAACGTAATAATAAAATTAATAAAATACAAGAAAATACTTAAGGAGCAGTCTCAGGTCGCACCCGATGCAGGTTACGAGCTACATAACGGAAATGTTGTGCAACTATGACACTGATATCCGGCAAGAACACCCGACATCCCTTGACGTCATTAGATCGCGGGGAAACCATGTAGAGTTAGTGGGAAAATTATAAGTTTCCCGTATTTTAAATAGAGTTTACTGCAGACTATGCCGAGTAAGAGAATACAAGGTGAAATGCAAATTTCTGGCCTCAAGGGAAAAGAAACAACTTCCAAATTAAAAGAAAACTGTCCGTTGCCCAAAGCACACAGGCGTAAAAGAAAACAGCACATTTTGACGTTGAAAGAATTACAATGATAGCGTTTATATGCGACAATAGGACATTACACATATTTTAACTGTTCTTGTTTCCGAGACCGTTTGTCGTTTCAGTTGAAGGAGGTCTCGTGTAGAAGTAACTGCTCGATGTCCAATGCTTTTACTAATTATTTGCTGATAGGCAAATTATTTAACGTTAGAGCTGTCCAGCAGTTCTCTGTTGCTTTCGTCGAGACGAGGTCCCTTGTTTCCATAATGTGATTGCAAACGTAGTATGATTCGATCAACATATGAGCGTGGAAGGCTTTATCCCATTATGAAACTGAATAAATCATGATCACGTGGCAGCTAGAGTTATGAAAATACGGGAGGTTCTCTGCGTCTGTCAGTGTGCCGTGTCAGATTAAAAATTTATTGCCTCCGGCGAAGCAAACCTAATTAAGTAATATTGAAAATCTTTTTGGCCTCTCGCGTCCGCAGTGCAAACAGGCGGGGCGTGCTCGCAGCTTCCCCATCTCCACCCTCAGACAGTGGCAGGGAGAGTTGCCAGATTGAAAGACTGAAAAATCTGTAAAAAACTTCATAATATCGGGATTTCCAAGTTGTTGTCGGGAGAAATAAATATCACTATATAAGTACGCTAACATGAAAATTGTGAAACAGATTACTAATTTATTCGTACAAGAAGGCCAATGGAAGTTACATAATTCGAAAGATTGTTTGTCGTAGATTTCACGAATATAAATATGTGTGCATTTAGCCATTAAAAGTGGTAAAAGGAAGTAGAAATGTTTCCTATCTACAGCTTGGATCAAGTTCTACATTCTCCAACAATCAGCTCACTGATTGGCTATTCGCCTCGACCAAAGAGGCTGTAATGCAGCGCATCTGCAATATTAAAATAACGTATTAAAATAAGTGAATATCGAAACATGGAGTGCTCCCAACTCACTTTCTTGTGCCGTTCAAATGCTTCATTTTCGCAGTGATTAAGAGTGGTTAAAGGAAATGCATGTTTCCATATGAATGCCGATATAAAGGATGATGCGCCGGGAGAGGCATGTAGCGGTGCACGGGTGGAACTACGAAGTCGACATGTTGTCAGCTCTGGAATTCTGAAAATCGCAGTATCGAAATAACATTATTTCTTGGCGTTGTATAAATATACGAACACCGAAATTGTAGTTCCATTTCAAATATTAGGCTAATGAAAGTTATATAATTCGAAAATGGCATGAGAAGTATATACTTCCGTTTTTATTTGTTGTCATTGTGTTAGGCATTTTCCTTAACACGTAAAAGATACCATTTCATACCTCCCAGTGCCGGTTAAATTTTACGAAATATCCCAGCGGCCTGCTATGATAATGTTGGCAACAGATGCTGAATAGTGAGAATCCTGTGAGTCTTCAGTTTAGCCAATCGCTTGACAACGCCGGTGTTTTCTCATGGAATCTTCGCTTTACGAGGGCAATTATTTTTACTGAGCGGACGAGGATACATACAAGAACCTGTCAACCATAAAGCAGGAACAGCATTATTTGTCTACTTCATGGTCTGTACGATACACTAATCGAGTCATTTTATGTGGTTCGAACAAATGAGCAAAGATTTTCTATCGTGTTGTTGATGTTGCCAACATGATCACGCGAGGTCGCCTACATGATACTTAAAATTTTACCACCAATGACCATTGTAAACACAGGCAATACTAGTTACAAATAATAATGTAACGCTACTTTTTAATTTTTAAGCGACATAGCACTATTGAAAGTGACGTAATTAATTTACAATCCATTTTCCTTTCTTAAAGCGAGATCGCGCTATAGCGGAAGAACGCGAAACGCAATCTTGAGGGGGACAACAAAAATTATACGTACGCATTAAAATTGCTTTCATTGTGGTCTCCTGTCTTAAAATAAATTTCAAATTTTGTCATTGGACATGCCTGTGTGTTTTGGATGATGTTGTTGTTGTAGTGATCTTCTGAGACTGCTTTGATGTAATTACATATTTTTGACGACGTTACAGCGTTCAATGAATGAAATAAATCGCAATTTGCGATCAGTTATGGCTTCCCTGTACTAGGTTTAAATGGAATAGCAAAGTGCGGCGAATGTAAATTTGTGGCCGGCCGGGATTCGAACCCGGGCACTCCTGCTTATTAGGCAGACGCGCTGACCACTCTGGGAGAGCTGCAGAAAAACGTCCCCTTCAGTGGGGCTGGTCACTGTGTCCTCGGCGGCGGACTGGTCAACGCGTCTGCCAGGTAAGTAAGAGATCCCAGGTTCGAATCCCGGCCGGGCACAAATTTTCTTTCGCCGCACTTTGGTATTCCATCTAAATCTAGTACAGTGAAGCTATAAATGATCGCAAAATGCGATTTATTTCATGCTTTGATGCAGGTCTCCGCCCTATTCTATCCCGAGCAAGCCTCTTCATCTCCTCATAAGAACAGCAACCCACACCAATTTGAATCTGGTTACTGTATTCACTTCTAGGTCTCCGTCTGCTATTATTATCCCACATACTTCTCTCCAATGCTAAATTCACGATTCCTTGATGTCTCAGAATGTGTCCAACCAATCTATCCCTTCTCTTAGTCAGGATTTGCCAGAAACTCCTTTTGTCCCCGATTCGATTAAGCACCTCATTAGTTACGTGATCTATCCATCTAATTTTCATCATTCGTCTGTAGCACCACATTTCAAAAGCTTCTATAATATTTTTGTCTGAACTCCTTATCGTCCACGTTTCACTGCCATACAACGCTACACTCCAGACAAATGCTTTCAGAAAGGACTTTATAACATTTAAATTAATATTGGATGTTAACAAGTTTCGCTTCTTTAGAAACGCTTTTCTTCCCATAGCCATTCTGCATTTAATATCTTCTTTACTTCGGCCATCAGAAGTTATCTGGCTACCCAAATAACAAAATTCATCTACTACTTTTATTGTCTCATTACCTAATCTAGTTCCTTCAGCATCGCCCGATTTTCTGATATTGCATTCCATTATCTTCGTTTTATTCTTGTTAATGTTCATCTTATATCCTCCTTTCAAGACACTGTCCATCCAATTCAATTGCTCTTCCAGATCTTTTGCGGTCTCTGACAGAATTACTGTATCATCGGCAAACCGCAATGTTTTTATTTCTTCTCCCTGCACTTTAATGCCCTCTCCAAATTTCTCCTTCCATTCCTTTACTGCCTACTCAATGTACAGATTAAACAACATTGGGGAAAGGCTACAACCCTGTCTTATTCCCTTCCCAACATCTGCGTTCCTTTCTTGCCCTTCGACTCAAATAACCGCTGTCTGGTTTTTGTATAGGTTGAATATAACTCTTCGCTCCCTATATTTTACCCCTGCTACCTTCAGAATTTGGAAAAGTGTATTCCAGTCTATATTGTCAAAAGCTTTCTCCAAATCGACAAACACTAAAAACGTAGGTTTCCCTTTCCTTAGGCTACCTTCTAAGATAAGTCGTAATGTGAGTTTTGCCTCCCGTGTTCCTATATTTCTCCTAAATCCAAACTGATGTTCACCGAGGTCGAATTCCACAAGTTTTTCCATTCGTCTGTAAATAATTTGTGTTTGTATTTTCAACCATGACTGATAGTTCTGTAATTTTCATACTTGTCCGCACCTGTTTTCTTTGGAACTGGAATTACAATAATCTTCTTGAAGTCGAAGGGTATTTCCCCTGTCTCATACATCTTGCATACCAGGTGATACAATTATTTCACGACTGGCTCTCTCACTGATATCAGCAATTCAGACGGAATGTCATCTACTCCATCTTTTGTGAATGATCGATTGTCTCTAAATTGATCTAGTGAATAATGTTTAATCTGCTTTTAAAAATATGAATTTGATTATGTTGTTATGGTCTTCAGTCCGGAGACTGGTTTGATGCAGCTCTCCACCCTACTCTATCCTGAGCAAGCCTTTTCATCTCCTCACAAGAACGGCAACCCACATCCACTTGAATCTGCTTACTATACGCGTCTCTTGGTCTCCCTCTGCGATTTTTACCCCACACACTTCCCTCCAATGCTAAATTTACGATTCCCCGATGTCTAAGAATGTGTCCTACCAAGCGATCCCTTCTTTTAGTCAGGGTATGCCAAAAATTCCTTTTCTCACCAATTCTGTTCAGTAGCTCTTCATTAGTTATGCTATCTATCCACCTAATCTTCAGCATTCTTCTGTAGCACCACATTTCGAAAGCCTCTATTCTCTTCCTGTCCGTGCTGTTTATCGTTCATGTTTCACTACCGTACAAGGCAACACTCGACACAAATGCCTTTAGAAAAGACTTCCTTACCCTTAAAGTAATATTCGATGTTAGCAAATTTCTCTTTTTCAAAAATGCTTTTCTTCCCATTGCCATTCTGTATATCCTCTGTACTGCGACCATCGCATGTTATTTTACTACCCAAGTAACAAAACTCATCTACCACTTTCATTGTTTCGTTACCTAATCTAATTCTTTCAGCATCGCCCGACTTTCTAAGACCGCATTCCATTGATTTGATTATATGAAAGCAATTTACATTTTGAATTTTGAGTTTATTTTATCTAATATCAGTTCTGAAAGTTATAAAATATCACGAACAGTTACTTTCCATAAATCTGTGAACGTTTAATACTATCCGCGTGAAATAAGATTTTTGTAATCATTTTTATGACTAGTGCAACGTATTCCCTACAGCTGGAATTTTACGTGTATAATGGATTTTAAATGCGGCACCGAGTAGGTCATACTGGTTTCCCCTTCTTATGTTTCGATACATGTCTGAAAGAAACTCGTCAGATGTCAAGAACGAGATCTGAAAATACCGACAGAAAATAAATTTGGCTCTGGGAGTATCTATTTCCTCACGAGAAGAAAGAAACCGGAGCGCATGATGCACTACACACACAGATACGCTCCCATCCTTCACTCTTGAGCTCAATAGCCGGTAGTCGTGCGCCACAACAGGATGAGATTTGTCGGGCGATCGCCGCGGCAGCCCCACATCAGAGGGTTACACGCGAGCTGTTGCCTGCGGGACGTGGGGGAGGGTGCTCCACTCTTCCCCCCCCCCTCCCCTCTGTTACCGTGGTCGCGGTCGCCTGCCTCTCGTCCGCCCCCCCCCCCCCCCTCCTGATCGACTTATAAATCTGCTGGAATCGGGTTAAAGTAATACCGCAGGCCCGCCGCCATTATGTAAGTGGGGGAGGGTGGGACTCGGACCGTTCGGTGGCGATGCAATTCGCTCGGCCGGCCTCTCCCTTTGTCGCGGTGCGGACGCGACGTAAATCTGGCGACAGCCGAGCACAGACGGGGCAGAGCCAGGAAACGGCCCTGGTGGGGCAGAACGGGGGATAAAGGAATGGACGGAGGTAGGAACGGAGGGCGGAAGGAAGCCAGAGAGGTAACGGTTACGTCTCGGGAAAAAGGATTACGCGAAGCTATTGCTTGTTTCCGAGCCGTTCACGGACGACGCGGAATACCGCCGCGGTGGCCGGAAATAATACATTTGTTACGTTTATATGCGAGCTTTCCTTACGCAATAATAAACATGGGCATTACAGGAAAACCGTTCATGTAATGCCAAAGGAAAAGATTCCTTTAGTTAGTGGAGATGAAAGTGCACTAATGGTCACCTAAAATACAAAACCTGGAAGGAAACATCTAAATCAGGGGACATGTATGAGAGATGCAAGTGATTAGCATTTCAACGCAGTCGTCAGTTTTGGGAGGTTTCTGAATTCAACTCCCCCCCCCCCCCCCCGTAGTACACTGAAGAGCCAAGGAAACACCAAATCACATTGGTGGTACACTAACTAACCGGCGTTAGATGTTTGAACTATCGGAGCCTAATACACTACTGGCCATTAAAATTGCTACACCAAAAAGAAATGCAGATGATGAACGGGTATTCATTGGTCAAATATATTGTACTAGAACTGACATGTGATTACATTTTAACGCACTTTGGGTGCATAGATCCTGAGAAATCAGAACCCAGAACAACCACCTCTAGTCGTAATAACGGTCTTGATACGCCTGGGCATTGAGTCAAACAGAGCTAGAATGGCGTGTACAGTTACAGATGCCCATGCAGCTTCGATACCACAGTTCATCAGGAGTAGTGACTGTAGTATTGTGACGAGCTAGTTGCTCGGCCGTCATTGACCAGACATTTCAATTGGTGAGAGATCTGGAGAATGTGCTGGTCAGGACAGCAGTCGAACATTTTCCGTATCCAGAAAGGCCCGTATAGGACCTGCAACATGCGGTCGTGCATTGTCCTGCTGAAATGTAGGGTTTCGCAGGGATGTAATGAAGGGTAGAAACCACGTTTCGTAACACATCTGAAATGGAACGGCCACTGTTCAAAGTGCCATCGATGCGAACAAGAAGTGACTGAGACGTGTAACCAATATCACCCCACACCATCACGCCGGGTGATACGCCAGTATGACGATGACGAATACACACTCTCAATGTGCGTTCACCGCGATGTCGCCAAACATGGATGCGACCATCAAGTTTGCTGTAAACAGAACCTGGATTCATCTGGAAAAAATGACGTTTTGCCATTTGTGCACCCGGGTTAGTCTTGTCTGTGATGTAGCGTCAAGGGTAGCCGCAGCCATGATCTCCGAACTGATAGTTCATGCTGCAAACGTCGTAGAACTGTTCGTCCAGATGTTTTGCTAACGTTCCCATCTGTTGACTCAGGGATCGAGACGTGGCTGCACAATCCGCTACAACCATGCGGATAAGATGTCTGTCATCTTGACTGCTAGTAATAAGAGGCTGTTGGGATCCAGCACGGTGTTCCATATTGCCCTCCTGAACGCACAGATTCCATATTCTGCTAACAATCATTGGATCGCGACCAGCACGAGCAAGAATGTCGCAATACGATAAACCGCAATCGCGGTAGGCTACAATCCTACCTTTATCAAAGACAGAAAGGTGATGGTACGCATTTCTCCTCCTCACACGAGGCATCACAACAACGTTTCACCAGGCAACGCCGCTCAACTGCTGATTGTGTATGAAAAATCGGTTGGAAACTTTTGTCATGTCAGCACGTTGTAGGCGCCAACCTTGTGTGAATGCTCTGAAAAGCTAATCACTTGCATATCACAGCATCTTCTTCCTGTCGGTTAAATTTCGCGTCTTCGTGGTGTAGCAATTTTAAAGGCCAGAAGTGTACTTTCAGTGATTGTCAACGTCCACATTGCAATAGGGTCAATGCGCAAAAATACAAGGCATGCAGACCTCTTTGTCCCCTATTGGATTGGATTGCTGACTTGGCTTCCCTCTTGTGTTTCGAAAAGGTCTGGTGTATGATTGCCGAAAGATTGTCAAAGATACATTATCCGCTCACAGTCTAACATATAAAGTCGCGACACTCTCGCAGATTTTTTTTTTTAGGTAGTACCGTAGAAATAGGTAATATTTTAAAAACAGGACCACATTTTCCTGTCTTAAATTATCTAAGATCAGACAAAGTACGAAACGGTACATTACAGGACAGTTAATTTACAATTATCTTTTAACACACAGGCTTTAAAAGAATAATATCATTTTCTATTAAAAATAAAAATGGTTAGGAAACACCAAAAGACCTGTCCAGTAGCAGACGTCACTTTTTCTACGCAGGAATGTTAAGACTTCTTCATTACATTTCCGATAATATTGGTGAGAGTGGAACGTAGGAAACATAGAATGCAATATATACAGCAATTAACGTAACAAATCAGTCACCACAGCTGTAGCTGACGGAGAAACGTCACAGACTTGGCAATAAAACGACAAAAGAAATCAAACTGTTTTCAACAAAGAACAACCCAATTCCACAATTGTTGTTACAGCTTGAAACAAGTCAACTGAATGTGTGGTCGTGGTCCATTTTGAGTTAATCATTACTCTTAAGTGTTTTTCCGCCATTAATATTGTCTATTTGTATGTCAATTATTTTATTCTTCTATTAATGATCAATGCCCCATATTTATATATGTATCCACCAGTGTGACTGAACTTGTGTGTTCATATGAATGTGGAAGGTTGCTTTTCATATTCATTGACTGCCGCACAATGGCTTACATTCGCCGCCTCGCGCTTTAGGCCTCGTTTAGTTACGAATGCATGGCTTCATAAGACGTGTGCATTGGCGTCTGCTGGGTGGCCAGAGACAAGCTTACTTGGCAAGGTGGGAGGTGGCCTGTTCTTAGTGTAGTACCAATATAATCATGGTCAATACAGGTGACCAAAGAGACCTCTCTGGAGCTCAAGAAAAGGATATTTTCAGGTAACGAGACACTATTCTCTACAAGCACTCTGCATCGCTTTTAGTGTGCCCCACATCCGGTGTCTGGAGGTGACTGCTTTTGGCGTGGCCTTGGGTTTCACTCTTGCCACGTCCGCCGAAGTGAGTATGTCATCAAATCATTTTTAGGGATGGCATACTGTTAGAACTTCACTTTTCTTTGTGATCAGATAGTCTTGGTTTATCAGTAATAGTTTTCTTAAGTAATCTTTTTCCATGCGAGGCGAAGTGCTTCTTCATTTCAAGTAATTCAAGTAATTCAGCATAAATTTAGTATTTGCATTCTCATTCCGGTGATGATTTTGTGTCCGGTTTTACTCAAGTTGGAATACATGTGTGTGACCTTCAGCTTTTGTGTTAACTTATTATGTTTCAATTTCCTTGCTGTTTTTGTAACTAACGTTTTCGTGTCATGCCTGTATCCAACAGTCTTTACTTGGCCTTCAGCCTTGCTTTTACTAATACTAGCTTTCTTCTATATGAATTCTCGCGTGTGTTTTACTTGCTTATTGTAAGTTATTTTCTCTTTCTAAATTATATGTAATTCACCATTGTCGCACACCACGTGGTATCTAATGATAGTATGCCACTGCCACCCCGCACATGAATTCGTTTGTTGCATAGTTGATTCTTAATTAGTGTTTGAAGTCACCCACCATCTCGTCAAAATGCCGCCGACGCTTCGTTTCGCCGCTGCTATCAAGTGATGCCCCAGGAGTAATGTGTTGCAAGCATTATGCGTGTGTCATGAGTGAATGAATGTGCTTTCCTCTATCCACTGTGTATTTGCAAATTTCCTCCCACATTACCTCCATATTCATAAAGGCCATAAACAATTTCATTACAGGCAGTAACTATGATTTAATTCAGTTTTGTACAAGGTTTGTGCTTTATTGTGCGTAATTTGGTCTCCCCACATTTATTTGCTTGTTCATTTAATTAAATAGATTATAATTTAAAGTATCAAACATCTGTTTTATAATTTCATGCTCCCCATACCATGTTTAATTATCTATTTATTTATTTTTAACATTAATTTTGTGTTTGTTAAAACGTTGGCTGCTCCCTTAAGGAGCGAGCAGTCAGATAAATTTCAATTGCGCAAGTACTGTGGCCACTCGCAAAGTAATTTAGAACAGCAGTGAGCGTTTTAACTTGCATTTTCAGATCTCTACTGCCCGAGATCTTACATAAAAAATTTAACAAGCTACTTTGACTTGGCTTACCGCTGCCAGGATTCGTCCTTATGGCGCCTCCTGATTTAATTTCAATTTTTTTTTTTTTTTTTTTTTTTTTTTTTTTTTTTTTTTTTTTTTTTTTTTTTTTTTCTAGATGCCCTCCCGTCCTTTGAATGTGTGTGTGCGTGTGAATGAGTAGAAATCGCCAGCGCTAGTATACTTCTATTGTGATATCAGCCTCGCATTGCCAGTGCATTTGTTTTCTCTTTCAGTGGTGATCAACAAGTGTATTTCTTTGTATTATTGGGAGAAATAATTGTCAGTTTACGCAGTGTGAAACGCGGGTGCAATACGTCTGCTTTGCATGCAAACATAATTTTGCGTGTGAAAGTCTTACAGAAGCATCATGTGTTCTGTCCATGTTTTGTTTGATATTTGATTGCGGATATTTTAACGTGATTTTGAAAATGGATAGCGTTTCAGTATCATCAGTGGAAACACGTATGCGTGTCGCTCTTAATGCCGTCCTCTCACGGAGGAGAGTGTGTTGCCGTTGCAGCGTGGAATAACACGTTCCACTGCCCTGCGAAGCGTGGAATGAAGGATTCAGCATGTTAGATTTTTGCTTCGTGGAGTGGAACATGGCTAATGAACAGCGACCTGGTTTTCACGTGACAAGCAGAACTTATGATCCGCCATATTGCAAACGAAACTCCGTATTTCGTGCCTTCTTTCGTTTTAGAGTACGATGTATGTATCTTTTTAAAGCGCAAGAAAATTGAAGAATTTTTGAAAACGCATCATTTTAGGTACGATTTGTTGGAATAAATTACCGGAAACTAGAAAGTATCACTCTTACAAAATTCATTCTACTCTGTTATTAACTACCCTACAGACAATGGATGAGAGGTAATACGGAGATTTGATGTTCCTAGAGTTCTACAAAGTGTTTTACACAGTGTCCCACTGCTGGCTGATGACGATGTTACGAGAATACGATATAAAATCTCAGATGTGTGCCGGGCTGGAAGATTCGGTAATGGAATTCGATATTAATGCACAAGAGCATACTAAGTGTATAGAACTTTTATTACATTTTGTATACGAGTTTACATAGAGAAAACAGATCTGTATCAAATTCAAATGTCTGTAAATCTATCGGACCAAACTGCGTGGTCATCAGTCCGTAGCTTACAAACTACTTAAACCTAGGTAAACTAACCTAAGGATAAACACACACACACCCATGCCCCAGGAAGGACTCGAACCTCCACTGCGAGCAACCGCGCTCTCCGCAGCGAGACGCTTTAGATCGCTCGGATACTCCACCGCGCCAGATCTGTATCAGACACAGAAAACAGTTAGTTCTTTAATTTTGTTTGGTATAACTTTAACAATGTCCAGTTTAATTTTTAACTTGTAGCTTAGACCAAAATCGGAATCTTCGATTTCCTTTTGCAGCCTATCTTCGTATCTTCCTGCAATCAACCTCTTCTATGGATTTAATAACCAGTTACACAGGTTCTGGCAATTCTTCTAGTGGAGAGCATTCGGGTAGTTTACCTTTTATATCCTGCATAATTGTAAAGCACTCCAAATCTTCTTGCGTGTACACTTTCTGCTCGTCCAGACCGCACTCCTGTGGAATTTCTGTATCGCATTTTAAATTTACAATTTTTGCAAATGATTGGTCATTATGTGTAGTTATTCCATCGGCTTTAAACTACGCAGAAGGCCTCCCCGATGCTAAATGTATAACATCCAGCTCACTGCATTTAGACACAATTAACCATCGTTTTTAAACTGATCGAGGTGGGAAAGGAGCTTTATAAAGAGATTCTTTGTGTGTCCCTTAATATAGTATACATGCTCGAATCCGTCATCTTCGAACAGTACTCCAACATATGACCACATAGCACAACATAGCACATCACAACTATTAACAGTAAATGCTGTTATATTAAAAACTCCCGTTGTAGACAGATTTAGCCATACACTGCGTTTGAAGGCACATATGCAATAGCCTCCTGTTTTGCAGGTGCAAACTACTTAAACTAACCTAAGGAAAACACACACACACACACACACACACACCCATACACCACTCGAACTTCCGACGACGAGCAATCGCGCGTTCTGCAGCAAGGCGCCTTAAAGCACTCGACCACTCACCGCGACGAGAATGTAATTATGGCCACGACTAAAATAAGGCCAAAGCTCCGAATAAAGGAGCTACAACGACGATATAAAATAATGTATGAAGGGAAAACAAAGTACCAAAGTCGCCCAGCGGACGTCGTCCAGAGCACACCTCTCCAGTGGCGTAGCAGTAATTTATCAGTTGTAAGTGTAACCGGCTTCTCTCTAGAAGCTACCTATTTTTACTTTTCAGTGCGTTTTCCCTTCAGTGGATTAAATTTATTGTGTGCTCGCGTTTTTATTTGATTCATATTCACGTTAAATATCTGGTTAGTGTATTATTCCTCCGTGTGAACCGCGTCGCGTCAGTCGTCTGTCTTTATTTTCTGATTAGAAGCGACATATAGTATTTTGATTTTCGTCTACACTTTCTCGTTTTAATTTGTAAAGTTATACTGAGCTGTCGTGCGTATTGGATTCACATCCGCGTTCTAACGAACAGTTTAGTTTTCCTTTGAACGCATCGCGACTGTAGTTTTTGTTTTTGTTGGCACTGTAATCATGAATAGGGACTGTGACTGCTGTGTGCGGATGCAGTCTGAGCTGGTGACACTTCGCTCCCAGCTTCAAGCTGTGTTAACCTCGGTTGCACAGTTGGAAGCTGCGATCGATGGGCGTCGTTGTTGTTGGCCGGCGGTGGGGACCGAACGGACTCCCGTCGTCTCCACCGATCGGCCTGCGGCAGCGACATGCCCTGAAACTGCTAGCAGTGAGGCAGACATCCCACCCGTGGTTGCGTGGGAGGTTGCTCCAGTGCGTGGCAGGAGGCGCAAGACATTCCGGGGGACCGATCGTGAGGCCTCCCCGGTTCGTCTTGCGAACAGGTTTGAGGCGCTGTCTGCTCAGGACGACGTTCCTGAGTCGGATGGTGTCTCTCACCCTGTCACCACCCAGCCTGCAAGATCCGGGCTTTCACAGAGGGTGGGTTTACTTGTAGTTGGGAGCTCCAACGTTAGACGGGTGATGGAGCCCCTTAGAGAGATGGCTGCCAAGGAGGGGAAGAAGGCCAAGGTGCACTCCGTGTGCATACCGGGTGGAGTCATTCCAGATATGGAACGGGTCCTCCCGGATGCCATGAAGGGTACGGGGTGCAGACAACTGCAGATGGTGGCTCACGTCGGTACCAATGATGTGTGTCGTTTCGGATCTGAAGAGATCCTCTCAGGTTTCGAGCGGCTAACTGAAGTGGTAAAGACTGTCAGTCTTGCTTGCAAGATGAAAGCAGAGCTCACCATCTGCAGCATAGTTGACAGGACCGACTGTGGACCTCTGGTACAGAGCCGAGTGGAGGGTCTGAATCAGAGGCACAGACGGTTCTGCGACCGTGTAGGCTGCAGATTCCTTGACTTGCGCCATCGGGTGGTGGGTTTCCGGGTTCCGCTGAATAGGTCAGGAGTCCACTACACGCAGGAAGCGGCTACACGGGTAGCGGGGGCTGTGTGGCGTGGACTGGGCGGTTTTTTAGGATAAAGAGCTTCGGGGAAAAACAAAATGGGCAATTTCAAAGGGTGCAGGTGGATGACAGGAGAAATGTAGATCCGGAAACTATCGGTATAACAGTTGTAAATTGTCGTAGCTGTGTCCGGAAAGTTCCAGAACTGCAAGCGTTAATAGAAAGCGCCGAAACACACATGATTATAGGCAGCGAAAGTTGGTTCAAGCCGGAAATAAGTTCAGAAGAAGTATTTTCAAAAGATCTATCGGTGTTCAGAAAGGATAGATTAAACAAAATAGGTGGGGGCGTGTTTGTCGCTGTCAAAAGTAGTATTTCATGTAGCGAAGTTGAAGTTGATAGTTCGTGCGAGCTATTATGGGTAGAGGTTGTACCCGAAAATCGTAAGAAGTTAATAATCGGTTCCTTTTACCGGCCTCCCGACTCTGACGATACAATAGCAGAAAGGTTCAAAGAAAACCTGAGTCTAATTACAAAAACGTACCCGACTCACACGGTAATAGTAGGTGGTGATTTTAATTTACCCTCGATCTGTTGGCGAAATTATATTTTCAAATCAGGAGGTACGCATAAAGCATCGTGTGAAATTGTACTCAACGCATTCTCTGAGAATTACTTCGAACAATTAGTTCATGAGCCAACTAGAATTGTAAATGGATGTGAAAACACACTTGATCTCTTAGCAACAAATAATCCTGAGCTCATAACGAGCATCAAAACGGATACAGGTATTAGTGAACACAGAGCTGTAGTAGCGAAATTGAATATCGAAAGTCCCAAAGTTACCAAAAATAAACGCAAAGTATATTTGTTCAGGAAAGCAGATAGAAACAAAATACATTGCTTCTTGAAAGACAGCTTTCACTCGTTTCTAACACTAAACGTAGGTGTAGACCAGATGTGGATCAAATTCAAAGAAGTGGTATCGACAGCAATTGAAAGTTTTATACCTAATAAATTAATAAAAGAAGGAGGCGATCCCCCTTGGTATACAAAACAGGTTAGGACACTGTTGCAAAAGCAAAGAAAAGGCATACTAAATTTAAACGAACACGAAATCCCCAGGATTTGCGATTGTACTCAGAAGCTCGAAATTTAGCGAGGATTTCAATGCGAGATGCCTACAACATTTATCACAACGAAACTCTTTCTCGTAATTTGACTGAAAACCCAAAGAGATTTTGGTCATATGTTAAATATACTCGGGGAAAGTCACAAACAATACCTTCACTACGTGATAGTAATGGCGATCCTGCCGATAACAGCGCTACTAAAGCAGAGTTACTAAACTTAGCTTTTAGAAACTCATTCACCAAAGAAGACGAAACCAATATTCCAGATTTCGAATTACGAACAGATGCCGTAATGAGTAACATAGAAGTAGATATCATCGGAGTAGTGCAGCAACTAAAATCACTTAATAAGAACAAGTCTTCTGGTCCGGATTGTATACCCATTAGATTTCTATCTGATTATGCTGAAGCGATAGCTCCTTACTTAACAGTCATATACAACCGCTCTCTCATAGAAGGATCTGTACCAAAAGATTGGAAAGTTGCACAGGTCACACCTATATTCAAGAAAGGCAGTAGGAGTAACCCACTAAACTACAGGCCTATTTCATTGACGTCAATTTGCAGCAGGGTTTTGGAACATATCCTGTATTCAAATATTATGAATTATCTCGAACAGAACGATCTATTGACCCAAGGTCAACACGGATTTAGAAAATATCGATCATGCGAAACACAACTAGCTATATATTCACACGAAGTGATGGGTGCTATCGACAAAGGTTCGCAAATCGATTCCGTATTTCTTGATTTCCAGAAAGCTTTTGACACCGTACCTCACAAACGGCTTTTAATCAAATTGCGTGGTTATAGTATATCGCCCCAAATTTGCAATTGGATAGGGGATTTCTTGTCAGAGAGGACACAGTTCGTAGTAATCGATGGTAAGGCATCGACTAAAACAGAGGTGATATCGGGCGTTCCACAGGGTAGTGTTATTGGTCCTCTGCTATTCCTTATTTACATAAACGATTTAGGGGGAAATCTAAGTAGCTCTCTTAGGTTGTTTGCAGATGACGCCGTCATTTACCGTCTAGTAAAATCATCTGAAGATCAAAACCAACTGCAGAACGATCTGAATAAGATATCAGTATGGTGTAAAAATTGGCAATTGACTCTAAATAATGAGAAGTGTGAAATCGTCCACATGAGTACGAAAAGAAATCCGTTAAACTTTGTTTACAACATAAATCAATCAAATGTGAAGGCCGTAAACTCCACAAAATACCTAGGAATCACTATTACTTCAGACTTAAACTGGAAAGAACACGTAGATAATATCGTGGGAAAGGCGAACCAGAGACTGCGTTTTATTGTCAGAACCCTTAAAAGATGCAACAGAACTACTAAAGAAACTGCATACACTGCGCATGTCCGTCCATTTTTGGAGTATTGCAGCCCAGTGTGGGATCCTTATCAGGTGGGTTTGACGGAGGACATCGAAAGAGTCCAAAGAAGGGCAGCTCGTTTCGTATTGTCGCGATACAGGGGAGACAGCGTTACGGAAATGATACAGGATCTGGGATGGGAATCATTACAACAACGGCGCTTATCGCTGAGGCGTGGGTTACTTGCGAAATTCCAATCGCCAACATTCTCCTCCGAATGCGAAAATATATTGTTGACTCCCACTTACATAGGTAGAAATGATCATCAGAATAAAATAAGAGAAATCAGAGCTCGAACAGAGAGATTCAGGTGTTCTTTCTTCCCGCGCGCTATTCGATAATGGAATGGGAGATAAATAGTATAATTGTGGTTCGATGAACCCTCTGCCAGGCACTTAAATGTGATTTGCAGAGTATCCCATGTAGATGTAGATGTAGATGTACCTACAATTGGAATATAGTGTTTTCAGGTTATTAAATCTCAGTGATACTTCACATATCCCAATTGTAGGTACTTCCTCTTCCATTCATACATTATTTTATATTGTTGTAGCTTCTGCTAGTCCTTTCCTTGGAGATTTGGCCTTATTTTAGTGCTCATAATTACATTTTCGCCACGGTGGAGTGGCTTAGTGCTCTAAGGCGCCTTGCTGCGGAACGCTAGGTTGCCACCGTCGGAGGTTCCAGGGGCATGGGTATGTGAGTTGTGCTTAGATTAGTTTTTACTTAGTTTGTAAGCTAGGGACTGATGACCATAGCAGTTTGGTCCAATAGGTTCAAAAAGATTTAAGTTATTTTGTGAATTATGTATAATTTAATTTTCGGTCCTATCCTGCTGTAATTTCATGTTACTAGTGCCACTCTGGTATATGAATGTAGTCGGTTAACATTCAGGGACACTGGGCACTAGTTATTAAGCTCCTTTTCGTATGATTACGACCAGGACAAATGAGCGTTTGACCGTTGGATGGCACCACTAGTCGTTACCGCTGCTTGCCTGCCTGCCGGCAATTAAACTGCTACGGTGGCCGCGGGAGAGCTGATGAGGTACTCGGGTGGCGCGGTAAGTTGCAATTCCACATGGCGCTTACACTTGTGGTTCGGTATGGTTAGATGCGCAGGGAACAGCTACTTTTCTGTCCTTTGCAGTGCTGATTTTCTGTCTCTTCGATGTTTTGCTTCTTAATTATGGGACATTGTTCTGCAAACAGACACTGCCAAGGGTGGAAATGTCGCGCCCAAGTTGCCAACAGTGCATTTAGGCTCGTTGAATGTAGCATGGACCCCACATAGGGGCCTCGAAACTCGGGTAGTGCATACAAATAAAAATAAATTAATGCTAACAACTGTTGCGGGCCGGCCGCGGTGGACGAGGGGACTGAGGCGCTCCAGTCACGGTCTGCACGGCCACTACGGTCGGGGGTTCGAATCCCCCCTCGGGCATGGATATTTGTGCCGTCCATAGATTAGCTAGTTCATAAGTAGTTTGTAAGTTTAGGGACTGATGACCCCGTAGTTAAGTCCCATAGACTCTACAAACATCTGAACATTTGAACTGTTGCGGATCCCGTTACTAAAGAAGATGGGCGGTTGTGGATGCCGCGAAGCAAGATAATTGTGAAATTATGTTGTCCTTGATGCCTACAGTTCGTCACAGGCAAGGGTATAGTTAGGTGTACTCCAGATAAGGGGAATAGGACTGTTGTTTTTCTCTAGTATACACATGAATGATCTGACAGACGGGGTTAGAGGCAATATGTAGCTGTCAACTGATGATGATGCTGTGGTATATGGGAAAGCGTTGTTGTTGAGCGACTGTAGGAGGATACAAGATGACTTAGACTAAATTTTTCGATGGTGTGATCAGTGACTGATAGATCTAAACAAAGAAAAATTTAATATAGGTGAAAAGAATAACAATTTCATAACGTTGGACTGTACCATTGGTATAATAATAATAATCTCGTGTGGCTCATTGGCCTGGTGAAAGTCTTTAAATTGGACGCCACTTCGGCGACTTGCGTGTCTCTAGCCTACCCCAGTTATCCAATCGGGGAAAGGGGACCTACAGCTTAACGTGGAATCCGAACCACCTGTCGTTTCTGGCGACTCCTCACATTGTTGAGAGGTGAAGGATGGGTTAAAGTGCAGACTGGAAAAATCCGAGCTTCGACGGGGTTTGGAACCCGCGACCCTTCGGTTTCCAGGCAAGCACTTTACCCCAAGACCACCAGGCCCGACCATTGGTAGTATACTGCTTGACACAGTCGTACCAAATAAATATCCAGGTGTAGCGTTGCAAAGCGATACGAAATGGACCAAGTATGTAACTACTGTAGCAGAGAAGGCAAGACGTCGAACTCCGTGTTGGGAGAGTTTTAGGAAAATATGGTCCTCTGTTAAGGTAGCATCGTATGAAACACCAGTACAACACCTCGTTGAGTACTGCTTGGATACCTATAAGTTTCACCATGTCTCATTAAAGGACGATATCGAAGCAATTCAGATTTGTTATCTGTAGGTTCGATCAACACCACAGTATTACATGGTATTACAGAGGTTCTTCAGGAGCCTAAAAAGGCTTCCCTTGATGGATAGCGGCGTTCTTTTCGCGTAAGACCATTAAGAATATTTAGAGACTCGTCTTCTGAAGTTGACTATAGA
The DNA here is from genome assembly GCA_026315105.1 of Locusta migratoria. Classification (NCBI taxonomy): domain Eukaryota; kingdom Metazoa; phylum Arthropoda; class Insecta; order Orthoptera; family Acrididae; genus Locusta; species Locusta migratoria. Next base: position 492,124,170 of record CM048744.1, on the reverse strand, counting down.
AAATATCTATTTATTATTATTTTTTATTTTAATAAATTCAGCAACCAGCCACTATTTGCCCTATTTTTCAATGGAAATCTAAACCCCTAGAGTGTCATCCAAGGAGATGTACTGTTGATTTTCATATGGTGTCCTGTGCAGATTAGGAAGATGAGTTACGTTGTAATAGAACAACTTCTCCATGTCAGCAACACTGCAAATCCTCAGGTGTATTTAAATCTTTATAAATATTCTAGATGTCACAGTTGCCCTCCAGGTATTGCAGCCTTGCCGTTGGAGGAAGGGCTTAGTTCGAACGAAGCAGGCACTCGGCCTGGAGAGGGTGAGGGGGGGGGGGGAGAGTCTGTGTTACGTCAGTGATTGGTAAGAGACGAGGGAAGGAAAATGCAATTCACAGTGATGCAGCGTCGGATCCAGAATGAAGGGCTGTCGTGGACGAGGGGAAGGCGAGGGCGATGGCGCAGGTGAGCCAACCTTCCTGAGGTTCCTGGTCCTTCAAGCGGAAGCTTTCAAACTTATACGACAGACCTACAACTCCGGAAGAAATGGGATCAATTACTTCTTAATCATATCACGGAACTACGAATATAGAGAATCGTGAAACTGCATTAGTTGTACACAACTCAAATATATATTTGCTGAGAAATATATATAACAACATCACTGTTCAATATTTTAAAATAACCGATTTCGACAAACATAATCAGTGTTGTGTGACTGTTTTTAAAAGTGACGGTCTATGGCATGTGATTTTAAATTATGACACATCTAGTTTATAATTATGACTTTGTAGAGATCATGACTGACGAGAAGATACAAATTCTTGCCGGCCGCGGTGGCAGAGGGGACTGCGGCGCGCCAGTCACGGTCTGCCCGGCCACTACGGTCGGGGGTTCGAATCACCCCTCGGGCATGGATATTTGTGCCGTCCTTAGTGTTAGCTAGTTTATAAGTAGTTTGTAAGTTTAGGGACTGATGATCCCGTAGTTACGTCCCATAAGCTATACAAATATAACATACAAATTCTTATAAATGATGACACAACACTTTGGAACTGCGCATTTGTAAATAATGTGTGGAGAGATGCCATGTTTGCGAAACCGGTTATGTTAAATAAAATACTGAACAGCGAGCGTGACGTATATATTTCTTAACAATAACAGTTTAGATCGCCTCCTTGCTTTGAAAAATGTCAAGCATATACATCAAAATATATATTTCCTTTAAACAAAATAAAAAACTAATATAAATTATTTTTTAGAGTAATTGGGTATGAGAAAAATGAATCCATCCCCCATAAAAATAAATTTTCTAGTAAAAAACAGACAAATAATTTTCAGAAGTCAACCCATTGGCAATTGTAGCAATATGCGTCATAGTCACCACTGTTCGTGTAACTTGTAAGTTGTGTAGATTTTAGTCAGGTTCTTAAGCAAGAACTGAAGAATTTTGTTGCAAAATGAGTAAACATAATACTAATTAATATTTATTTATTCAAATGTGGACTGAGAGAAGTGGTTTTAATGAAAATTGAACAAAAACTGTCTTATAATCACAAAATGAGGTGGTTTAAAGAAATTATAGCTTTGTGTTAAGAAAACTGAACGTGTCTTTGTCAGTAGCAGTGAGGTCAACTCTTTGTTATGTCTCGGGATCAGGAGGTGAACCGTGAATAGATGTTGACATGATCTGTAACTAAAATAACTGATTAGCCCACATATAACTGATTTACAAGATGAAATGAATACTTAACTATGCTGTGCTTGTGGTGGTACAAAATTCTCTCCAACTATTACACACTCCTGCAACGTATCTCTAACACTCCTGGCAACAGTATACCGTTACGGCTTGTGATAAAAGTAGACTGCTGGCTCTCGTAGATGGAACTCCTCTGTTGAACTTCTGGATCGAACTGTCGTGTTTCTGTGGTGCGCCGGCATATCTAGGCGAGCTCCTTTCTTCCTACCAGTCGGCGCACGAAGCAGGCAAAGAGATACAGAGACTGCGGGAGCCCCCGGCGGCCGAAAGTATTTTATAATTTGGGCATCCACAGTTGAAATACAGTACTGTTAAGAATTTCCAGAAGAATAATGCCAGGAGACTTCCTCTTTCATTCTTTATGCCCAGTCTATATTCACCTCATATTCATCTCTTAATTGTCTGAATAATTTCCTTAAACTCCTCACAGATCAATCCTCCTCATCATCGACAGACCTAGTTGGCATATAAACCTGTACTACTGCTGTCAGTGTTAGCTTCGTATCTATCTTGACAATGATAATGCTATCACTGTGCTGCTCATAGTAGTTCGCCCCCATTCCAAAGAAATCAGGCGCAGACAGGTGTGAAAATTACAGAACCATCAGTTTGATAAATCATGGTTGCAAAATTTCAAAACGAATTATCTACAGGACAATGGAAAAGCTGGTAGAAACTGACCTCGGGGAAGATCAGTTTGGATTCAGGAGGAACGTAGGAACCCGGGAGGCAATACTCACTTTACGGTTTATCTTTGAAAATAGATTAAGGAAAGCAAGCGTACGTTTTTAACTTTTGTAGATTTGAAGAATGCTTTTGACAATGTTGACTGGAATACACTCTTTCAAATTCTGAAGTCAGCAGGGGTAAACTACAGGGAAAGGAGAGTTATTTACAACTTGTACAAAAGCCAGACCGCAGTTATTAGATTCGAAGGGCATGAAAGGGAAGCATTAGTTGGGAAGGGAGTAAGATAGTGTTGTAGCCTTTCTCCGATGTTATTCAATTTGTACATCGAGCAGGCGGTGAAGGAAAGCAAGGAAAAATTTGGAATAGGGATAAAGTTCACGGGGAAGAAATAAAAACATTGCGTTTTGCCGATGACATTGTAATTCTGTCAGAGACAGCAAAGGACCTGGAAGAGCAGTTGAATGGAATGGATAGTGTGTTGAAGAGAGCGTATAAAATAAACGTTAACAAGAGCAAACCAAAGATAACGCAATGTCGGTCTTAGAAAATCAGGCGCTGCTGTAGGAATTAGATCAGGTAACGAAACAATAATGGTGGTTGGTGAGTTTTGGTACTTTGGTACTAAAATAACATATGACGGTCGCAGTACAGAGGATATAAAATGCAGAATGGCAATGGGAAGAAAAGCAATTTTAAAAAAGAAAAATTTGCTAAGATCGAATATTAATTTAAGTGTAAGGAAGTCTTTTCTGAAGGCATTTGTGTGGAGTGTTGCCTTGTACGGGAGTGAAACATGGACGATACACAGTGCTGACAGGAAGAGAAGCTTTTGAAATGTGGTGCTACAGAAGATTGCTGACGATTAGAAGGGTGGATCACGTAACTAATAAGGAGGAACTGAACAGAATTGGGGAGAAAAGGAATTTCTGGCATACCTTGACTAAAAGAAGGGATCGCTTCGTAGGACACACAGACATTAAGGAATCGTAAATTTAGCATTGGAGGGAAGTGTCTGCGGTAAAAATCGCAGATGGAGACCAAGAGACGCATATAGTAAGCAGATTCAAATGGATTTGGGTTGCCGTTCTTATGAGGAGATGAAGAGGCTTGCTCAGGATAGAGTAGGTTGGAGAGCTACATCCAATCAGTCTCCGGACTGAAGACCATAACAACAACAACAATAGCACAATTGTCTGTATTACCTTCTGACATTTCTTAACATTACTACAAAGTGACTTATCGCCCATCGTATACTGGGGCGGCGACTCGAGTGGACCGCGGGCGTTGTGGCGAATAGCGCCGCCACAGCACTCTTCGCGGTAGTAGTTCTCACAGACTTCGCAGAGTCGCATTTCTTGTCTTCATTCTCCTACAATAACAACTTCATGTTCTACATCTACATCCATATTCCGCTAGCCACCCGACGATGTGTGGCGGAGGGTACCTCGAGTTCCACTATCGGTTCTCCTCCTATGCCAGTCACCTGTTGTTCGCGGAAAGAAAGATTGTCGGTGTGCCTCTGTGTGGGCTCTTATCTCTCTGATTTTATCCTCGTGATCTCCGCGAGATATACGTAGGAGGGAGCAATATACTGCTAGACTCCTCAGTAAATGTATGTTCTTGAAACTTCGATAAAAGCCTGTACCCAGCTACAGAGCGTCTCTCCTGCAGAGTCTTCCACTGGAGTTTATCAATCATCTCCGTAACGCTCAAGATTTCCAAATTATCCTGTAACGAAGCGCGTTGCTCTCCGTTGGATCTTTTCCAGTTCCTCTATCAACCCCACCTAGTACGGATCTCACACCGGTGTGCAGTATTCAAGCAGTGGGCGAACAAGTGTACTGTAACCTACTTCCTTTGTTTTCGGACTGCATATTCTCCCAATGAATCTAAGTCTGGCATCTGCTTTACCGACAATTGATTTTATATGGTCATTCCATTTTAAATCATTTCTAATACCTACTCCCAGATAATTTATGGAATTAACTACTTTCAAAAATGTTCAAATGTTTGTAAATCTATCGGACCAAACTGCGTGGTCATCAGTCCTTAGCTTACAAACTACTTAAACCTAGGTAAACTAACCTAAGGACAACACACACACCCATGCCCCGGAGAGGACTCGAACCTCCACGGCGAGCAACCGCGCGCTCTGCAGCGAGGTGCTTTAGACCGCTCGGCTACTCCACTGCGGCTAACTGCTTTCCAGTTGCTGACCTGCTATAATGTAGCTAAATGATAAAGGATCTTTCTTTATGTGTATTCGTAGCACATTATAATTGTCTAAATTCAGATTCAATTGGCATTCTCTGCACCATGCGGCAATTCGATGCATATCCTCCTGTATTTCAATACAGTTTTCCATTGTTACAACCTCTCTATATACTAAAGCATCACCCGCAAAAAGCCTCAGAGAACTTCCGATGTTATCCACAAGGTCAGTTAGGTATATTGTGAACAGGAATGGATCCACGACACTCCCCTGTGGCACACCTGATATCATTCTTACTTCGGAAGACTTCTCTCCATTGAGAATGACATGCTGCATTCTGCCATCTAGGAATTCCTCAATGCAATCACAAAATTGGTTGGATAGATCATATGCTCTAACTTTGTTCATTAAACGACTGTGGGAACTGTATGAAACGCCTTGCACAAGTCACGAAACACGGCATCTACCTGATTACCCGTGTCTATTGCCCTATGAGTCACTTGGACGAATAGCGCCAGCTGGGTTTCACACGATCGCCTTTTACGAAACCCATGCTGATTCCTACAAAGCAGATTTCTCCAGAAAAGTCATTATACTTGAACATAATACATGTTCCAAAATTCTACAACTGACCGACGTTACAGATATAGGCCTATAGTTCTGCACATCTGTTCGATGTTCCTTCTTGAAAACGGGGATGACCTTCGGCATTTTCCAATCTTTTGGAATGCTACGGTCTTCTCCACTCCAGTGAAAGAAAGTAAGGGGGGGGGGGGTTCAGACAGAGTGTTATTATTACCAAAATGCAGCTGTTTTGTTATTCGTCTTGTTGGTCAATATCTGTTCCGTGACTGCGCCAACTAGGTGGCCTATCAGGGGCAGGTAAGGTTTCCCAACATAATTTTGAGGATGAACAAGTCCTAACCAAGAGGGAACACCATTCGAGAGAGCGTTTCCATGGAGTTTCTAGTCCGCTAACTCACAATAGGTGTTTGGCAATATCAGGGTCATCAGCCACCTGAAGGGCAAGCGCGACCGTGCAGAAGCGCGCAACACGACGTGGAATGGATTCCACATAAGTCTGAAGTAGTGTTAGAGGAAATTGAAATCACGCATCCTACAGGGCTGTCCATAAATCCGTAAGCGTACGAGGTGGGGTGGAAATCCCTTCTGAACAGTATGTTGCAACGTATCATATGCTAAATAATGTTCATGTCTTTGAAGTCTGATGCCCAGAGGAATCATTTAACCCTCGGGCGGCAGCGCCCATTATTATGACTTCAGCAGCAGGGTGGTGCAGATTTTGCTACCACTGTGTATTCCAAGTTACAAACCTAATGTATAGCTACTATGCGATCGCAATGACAAAAATAGTTTAATGTACAGGTAGAAATATCACATTTGTTAGTATCTGAATTATTATATCATTGCCGGCCGCGGTGGCCGAGGGGACTAAGGCGCTCCAGTCGCGGTCTGCACGGCCACTACGGTCGGGGGTTCGAAGCCCCCCTCGGGCATGGATATTTGTGCCGTCCTTAGTCTTAGCTAGTTCATAAGTAGTTTGTAAGCATAGGGACTGATGATCCCTTAGTTAAGTCCCATAAGTTCTACAAACATTTGAACGTTTTTAGTATATCATTTACCTTCGGTGTATAACAAACGTAACATTATTCCGAAAGTGGACAATAATCATGTATAATAGACCCAGCCGCGGTGGAGTAGCCGAGCGGTCTAAAGCGTCTCGCTGCGTAGCGCGCGGTTGCTCGCCGTGGAGGTTCGAGTCCTCCCTGGGTATTGGTGTGTGTGTTGTCCTTAGGTTAGTTTAGCTAGGTGACCACGCAGTTTGGTCCGATAGATTTACGAACATTATAATAGACCCAGCAGTACTATCATTTCCTCTTTCGTTACTTCCCTGTAGTTCCTGTCTCTTGAGTAATTAGTGTCAGCTTTTTCTGTGTTGCCGGCCGCGGTGGCCGAGGTGACTGAGGCGCTCCAGTCACGGTCAGCACGGCCACTACGGTCGGGGGTTCGAATCCCCCCTCGGGCATGGATATTTGTGCCGTCCTAGTTCGTAAGTAGTTCATAAGTAGTTTGTAAGTTTAGGGACTGATGACCCCGTAGTTAAGTCCCATAAGCTTAACAAACATTTGAACATTTTTTTTTCTGTGTTATGTGGAACTTAGTACACATAATTATCTCATCAATCATAATGTCATCTATCATGAATGATGGAGCTTGTGTCTCTGACCTCACGTCCCTTGCATTCCCTTTTGAAGCCGGGAAGATTTTTATGATATTCTTTATCTGTGTTTTGGAGTGCTGATTGTATGGTGGTTTACTCCACAGAGTGGTTCTGTCTTGAATATCAGATTCATTGCGTCTGAAATATTCTTCTGGATCGGAACTAGAATTTACATTTGAATAATAGTATCCTGTTCATGATCAGATGTGCTTCTCAGATGCTGTCTATCCTTGCCCGACAATTCTGTGAATGTGACAATGAAACGCTTAATTAAAATCTCCGAATACGAACACATAATTTATTTCCTTATTGCTTATGACAACTTTTCACAACAAAATTTATTACTTGTCGAAATAAGTGTATTTCTTCATCTGCTAGACCTGAAGATTAAATTATGTAGTAGAATAACACTCATTTTCGCATTGTGTAAAGCTTAAAAAAGGTTAAAAATGAGATTGACGTAAGCTGCAGCATGGCTAACGAGGAGAAACTAGAGGACCATTTATCGAGAGTAAAGCTTCTATTTACGAATAAATTTAAATTTTTGAGCAGTCTAATGCGTAGGGTAAAATTAATACAATAAATATTTACTATTAACTGCCGCAAATCTATTTGGAAGGAAAACTAGACAACACAAAACAATTCAAATCTACTTACATGACCGACAGCGCGGTGCAAATCTGCTACCAGTGATGCACTCCCTTGCAAAAATTATCTTGGGTGGACACAGCCGTGAACTAGAAACTCAGAACCTTCACAGACATCATTGTTAAGACTTAGTTGAGGAATAGCTAAAGCGGAAATACGGCATCTCCATTATTGCGACAACAGTGAGCATTTAAAGAAAAGTTGTAGCATATTTGCACCAGCGCTAGCGCTCGAGGGTTAAATTCAGACGAGTGTTCCTGAAGTACTCTGTAGAAATTCTGGACTCGTGGGGTGTCGCATTGTCCTGCTGGAATTGCCCAAGTCCGTCGGAATGAACTATGGACATGAATGAAAGCCGGAGATCAGTTCGCACGCTGACACTTGTTGATGGATGAGCATTGAAATCCGTAGCAATTTGCGGAAAGCTGCCGTTCTGTCACCTTAACGATTCCCTTCAGTCGCCGTTGCTTCCGTTTTTGCAGGATCTCTTTTCGTCCGCAGCCGTCGGACCTCTGACATTTTACCGGATTCACGATATTCATGTTGGTACTTATGAAATGTTCGTACGGGAAATCCGCAGCTCATCGCTAACTCGGAGAGGCTTTGTCTCATCTCTCGAGCGCTGACTCACCTGCCATTGCAGCAGCAGTAAGCGACCTACAGTCTGCGCCAGACGCCTGTCATGTAGGCGTTGCCTACCGCAATGCCGGGCCCTAGGTGTTTACTTTGTGTTTGGACACGCATGCCTTTACCAGTTTCTTTGGTTCTACAGTGTAAATGATCTGAAGGACACAGTAAGTAGCAGTATGCGGCTGTTTGCTGATGATACTATGGATTATGGGAAGGTATCGCCGTTGAATGACTGTAATAGGGTGTAGGATGACTTTGCCAGAATTTTTAGCTAGTATGAGAATTCCAGCTAGCACTAAAAGCAGAAAAATGTCAGTGGTGCAGTTGAGTAGAAAAAAGAAAAGAAGGAAAAAAAGAAAATAAAAAACAGTCCCATCATGTTCGAATACAACATTACTAGTGTCCTACTTGACACAGTAGCGTCGATCAAACGTCTAAGCTTACTGGTTGAAATGGAGGACAGTCGTGGGGAAGGCGGATGTCGACGTCGGTTTGTTGGGAGAATTTTGGGCAGATTTAATTCGTCTGTATAGAAAAAAGCGGACAGAGTGCTTGTGCGGACCCGTCTTGAGTATCTCTCAAGCGTTTAAAGAAATACATAGCAGCAATTTAAAGGTGGGCGGAAAGGTTAGTTACTGGTACGTTTAATCAAAGTGGGAATATTACAGAGATGCTTCGAGAACTCAAATGAAAAACACAAGAGCAAAGACGGTGTTTTTCGCGAAACACTGTTGAGGAATGCAGGTGTAGGCTTTCGCGGCCGTTGTTACTGTCAATAAAATTCTTCTGTGTCTAACACAGATCCTGATGAAGGCCGCCTGCAACAGTGGCTGAAACGTCGGAAAATTTTATAAAAGTGACGACGCGGTCTCATACCCAGAAGAATTTTATTGACTGTTGAGGAAATTTATAGCACCAGAATGTGGGCAGTAGAATGATTCTATTGCCTCCGTCTTACATTTCTCGTAAGGACCACAAAGACAATACAAATCAAGGCTCATACAGAGGCATAGACGGATTCGTTTCTTTCCACGTTCTCTATGGGAGGAACAAAAAGGGAAATTGTAAGTAATGATACGAGGTGAATTGCAGGGTTTATAGGTAGATGCAGATTTAGATTTTGACAAGTCGACTCCTCAGACCAACCATAGTGTTCCCTAGCTCTGGACTCCTCACTAGTCAGCCCTTTATGGCAAGGTGTTGCGTCTCCTTCCTCTTAACAGTCTTCATAAAGTTCTCCAAACAGAATGCCCTGATACGACATGTATGCTAATCCGAACGTTCTTCTATCAACGCCAATTACAATCGCCCAGGAGATTCGTAAGTCCTCCGTCCACAAAAGTTAGAATTTCCTTACCAATGAGCTTGTTTCGCACTCAGACAACCATTGTCATCTGAGGTCACAAAAAGCTCTTTCTCTGCATTTTTGCCAGATGGAGACCTGCAGTCACGTATGTGCTACCTAAAAAAATTCCTGTCCCGTGGCACCAAGTGCTTCGAGGCTTCCTCATTCCACTTTTCGTGCAGTGACCTACGTCGTTTTATAAAATGTAATGTGATGGTTATCTGTTAAGTGATCTCACACAAACAGAGCAGTGTCCCTTTAGGAATACACTCACAATTCGTAGGCCCATAAATTATCCTGGCGTCACTGCGTGTCACATCCGTTCACTTTTTCTGTCGAACGTCACATGTGTCGATGCATCAGAATAGCCTCTGCCTTTCGCCGATATCTAAACAGCTCTTCTTTGCTTGTGAACATATGGGACTCGTGAACACGAGATATGCAAATGACACCTCGCAAGTTCTGCCTCCTACTCGTTTTAGTTTAGGTGGCACGTTACCGAATTGGTGCAGAACGTATTTCGTATTTCACGTGAGAAAGTGGCTCGTCAGTTTAAAAAAGCAGGAAGTGACGTCAGAAAACTTGTAGAGTGGCACGATCACGTTGGCACCCACACCGAATGAATATATGCCGCAGCACACTGATTCTTCCGAGAACGTGTCGTTATTTGTGCAGTTTGTTTTAATGCAATGACAGGATTCATCGAATCGGTCGTTAACGAATTATCGTATATTGCTGTTTCCCATTCTGTAGCTCGCTTGATATGGAAGTACATCGTTTTAAATCATCGTCTCAGTGAATATTTATCAAACTTGTCCGTATTCATAAAATTTGTTTAGTTATATGCCAATTAATAATAAATCGGTGAGTATTGACTTTAGGATGCTGTAAGTAGAAATAAAAATTCCATTTTAATACCATGTACAGTTTGTAAGGGCACTACGTTGTGAAACAGTAACGGAGACAGCGAATGACGTTTAACGAGTTCACGTTCCATCATGTGCTATTGTTTTCACCATCGAATTACCTGAAAGGTTGTGCCGAATTATTGTTAATACGAATAATTATTGTAGATTTTGCATGCTTTTATAATGTGATTTTTTTTATTGACTGGTCATGTAACGTTCCTTATTGTCTTATTTCATGTTAATGTATGTTTAAGCTTTTTATTTATATATGGTAGAGACATGACTAACATACAGGAAATGTTTTAATGGAGCTTATGCTTGTCAGTGTTAGCTGCCACATTCCGTGTTCCCACGGCTTAAGAAATGCGGAGGCACAAAATGGAGGAAAAAAAAAAAAAAAAGAGTGACAACTCCAAGTGATGGGTAGGAGAACCAAGGTCGTGTGACATGATATTTCTATACGTGTTTCGCAACAAATGTTAAAGAAGGACCTCCGCATACTATCACTTATTAAGAATTTCGGACTCCAGGCGGTAAGAAAGAAATCCTTGCTTGATCGTTTTGTCATAAAACTCATTTGTCCTAGCAAAGAGACCGTGTAATGCAAAACCTCATAGTCGCACTTGTGTATCGCGGAAGACTCGACCTTTTCTAGGCATGGTAATTCGTAAAAAGAATGGATTAAAAATCTAATAACTACACACTGAAATCACAAATTAAACCACATAAAGTCGATTGTCAGCAAAGAATTCATATGTAAATGAAACCAATTGATAAAGGCGAAGGAATGCCTTAATGGTTTACAGAATGCAAATAGAAAAACAAATACAAATTAAAACTGCAAGAATAAACAAAGATAAGTTAAAAAAATAAAGCGAAATCAGTAACAGTCTGCTCAATGTTAGTTTGTATTCGTAGTGATAAGACAGCGGTGCTTAATTCTGTCACTGCGAGCGCTTACAAACTATTGCTGTTACTGAGGCAGGGTTGCTAAGCACAGTGGGATTGACTGAGGGTACAGAGAACGTTCAGAGAAGGGCAGCTCGTTTTGTATTATCGCGATACAGGGGAGAGACTGTCGTGGAAATTTGCACTATCTTGGGTGGAAATCACTAAAAGTAAGGCGTTATTCGTTGGGGCGAGATTTATTTGCGAAAATTTGTTTCACCAACTTTCTTTTCCGAATGCGAACATATTTTGTGAGGACCCATCTACAGAGGAAGACATGATCATCATAATAAAGTAGGCAAAATCAGATATAAAATGGAAAGATGTAGGTGTACCTTTCTCCAGCGCTCTTAGAGAATGGAGCGGTAGAGAAATATAATAAAAGCGGTTCTCCCATGCAGTTAGTGGAGTATTTATGTAGATGTAGAATCAGAGCTATACCCGATCGGTTAGCCGTTTGGTGTAACGCACTATTTTCTGAGTCCCGGCCCGGGTTCGAATCCGCCCGGCGGATTAACGAAGGGGGTCGGAGTGCCGAACAGCCTGGATGAGGTTTTTAGGCGGTTTTCCACATTCTCCCAGGTGAATAGCGGGCTGGTCCCCAAGTCCCGCCTCAGTTTCACGATTCGCAAACTTTTCGTAACACTTTACACTTTCACACATATAACACTATGCAGAGACATTTGGGGTACTCATTTCTTCACAGGGGGATGGGGTGGCGACAGGAAGGGCATCCGGCCACCTTGTACATATTAACATGACAAATCCGACATAACCAAAGCCGCCCCTGCATGTGTAGGAACAATGCCAAAGAGAAAGAGAAAAAGAGCTATCTATTGTTTCTTTGGTGCACTAGGAAACTAACTACTGGTTTCTATCTGTACTATGCCGTACTTATAAAGTATACATTTTGATGAAATGGAGCCTGCATGTTGACTCCAGCTACTCTCATTTTATCTGAGAAACCCCATGAACGCTCGTTTAGTAGTTTTGAACATTAGCCCGTACAGACACAGACACGCACACACACACACACACACACACACACACACACACACGATTGGTTTCAGACCAATGTTTATGATACCTTTATTTTCCCTTTTCCGATTTTGATGAAATGTAGAATTTATTTAACGGCACGATCCGCTCAAGCTACCTGTGAAAATACCAAGCAAATACGGCAAGTAGTTTTCGATATTAACGTGTCTAAAGAGACAGACAGACTTGACGCACATGAATAGAAATTTTAAATTCGTAGTATCTTTTTTGTTTTCGTGAACTCATTTTTGTGAAATGAAGCCTATATGTTGCCCCAAGATAGGTCAAGTTACCTGTGGAAACGACAAGCAAATTCATAATGTAATTTTGGAGATTGCAGAATATGAACAGACAGACACGATGATTACATAAAACACTTTAAATGACAATATCTACTTTTTGTGATCAGATTTTGATTTAATTATGCCTGTATGATAACCTAGACTTGGCTCAAGGTTTTATTGAGAAAACAGCATGAAAATTTGGCTGGAAGTTTTGAAGATTGTTGTATACAACGACAGGCCTGTATTTTTGCGAGAGCTGTTCAAATGAAAAGATACGGAATGACATTGTAGATATAGCTGAAGTCTTTATTCAAAAGTAATCACCAGAAGCCTCAGCACAACTATCTCATTGTTTAACGAGATGAAGGATTCCATATTTCCAGAATTCCTGTGGCTGTCCTCTACTACGTCCTTTGCCGTCCGAGTTGAAGCGCTTCCCTTCGACATGTGATTTTAGCGGACCAAACAGATGGAAGTTTCAAATGTTTGTATAGTCTATGGGACTTAACTACGGGGTTATCAGTCCCTAAACTTACAAACTACTTACGAACTAAGACGGCACAAATATCCATGCCGGAGGGGGGGGGGTTCGAACCCCCGACCGTAGTGGCCGTGCAGACCGTGACTGGAGCGCCTCAGTCCCCTCGGCCACCGCGGCCGGCCAGATGGAAGTCACAGGGCGGCATGTCCGGGCTGTAGGGCGGATGCTCAAGCTGCTCCCACTTGGCCAGTACACTTTGTGTGACCCTGAGAGACGCGTGGATGTTCCCTATCATGGAGCAGAATCACTCCCTCCGTGAGAAGCCCTGGCTGTTTGCTCTTGATAGAATTGCATAGACTACGGAGTGTCTCACAGTAGACGAGACATTTTTCCGTGCTTGAGGAATTCGAGGAGTATCGGAGCTCGGACGTCGAAAAAACGGTAATCGCCTTGTCTGTTGAAGGCACTGCCTAGAATCTTTTACAGAGTGGTGACGACACTACATTCGTGTCCATAGATGTCGCACTACGTCATCCTAAAGCGGTATTTTCAAATTTCAACTGGTTTGGTTGTTAAAACGTTTCGTACCTTTTTCATTTGAACAAAACTCGTACTGTTGTTGTAGTCTTCAGTCCGCAGACTGGTTTGATGTAGCTCTCCATGCTACCCTGCTCTCTACAGTCTCTTCATCTGCGAATTCGAACGGTAACGGACATCCTTTTGAATCAACTTACTGTATTCGATCCTCGGTCTCCCTCTACGATTTTTACCCAACATACTTCCTTCTAATGATAAGTTGACGATTCCTCGACGTCTCCGAATATGTCCCACCACCCTATCCCTTCTCTTACTTAGGATATGCCACAAACTCCTTTTCTTCCCATCAGTTACTTGATCTACCCATCTAATCTTCATCATCCGTCTATAGCACCAAATTTCGAAAGCTTCTATCATAGTTTGTTTGAACTCCTTATTGTTTACGTTTCACTCCCCTACATTGCTACACTCCAGGCAAATGCTTTCACAAAGAACCTCCTAACATTTAAACTAATATTGGATGTCAACATATTTCGCTTCTTCAGAAACGCTTTTCTTCCCATAGCCATTTTGCATTTTATATCTTCTTTACCTCTGCCATCAGAAGTTATCTTGCTACCCAAATAACAAAACTCATCTAATACTACTGATTTTCTGACACTACATTCCATTACTCATTTTCATGTTCATCTTGTATGTTCACTTCAACACAGTCCACTCCATTTAGCCGGCCGCGGTGGCCGAGCGCTCTGCGGTGCGTCAGTCACAGTCTGTACGGCCGCTACCTTCGGGGGTTCGAATCCCCCCTCGGGCATGGATATTTGTGCCGTCCTAACTATTAGGTAGTTCGTAAGTAGTTTCTAAGTCCGATAAGCTCTACAAACATTTGAACATTCCATTTAATTGGTCTTCCAGGTCCTGACGTCTTCCATATATTTTTTATAACATTTTAATTTATTTGATGTCGCTAGATTAGCATTTTGTTAAATCTAGAACCCCTCTCTTTTCAAGGCAGGAGAAATAGCATTTTTATTTCATATTTTTAAAATACTAGTTTCTGAAATGTTAGTTAATATTGCTAGGATTTCGTTATTTTAATAATTTATTATTGTCCCTGTGAGAATGTTTTACTTTGAAGTGGATGTGCCAAAATCTAATGGCTGTCTGAATGTGGGTAGTGATAGCTCGCTTTGAATGGTTCTCTCTGGCTCAGAGTCGATAGTTAGTTGTTACCAACCCCTGTTGCTGATGCGACCAAAGATGTTTCTACACCCTTTGGTTACAAGCTAGTCAACGAGCCTTCTCCAAGGCGAGTCTCGTGATCTTCTCTCCCCACCACCACTGTTATCTTGGGTTTGGCCCAGTTTCCGGTAGCTTCCCCATCTCCTGGCCGCTCGGACACTTAGTGCTCGGACCGCGGAGATGGTAGCGATTCGAATTCTATTATGTTTAACTTAGAATCCAGAACTTAGATTATTTTTTTGGAATATTCTTTCCGATCGTGCGCGGAAATGTGCTCTACTTTTTCAATCCAGTGATTTCCAACAGATAAACTAGTTGCAGTTACTAATTTCAGTTTGATAATGGCCTGGTGTATTCAAATCTTTTGTGATTAGGTGGTGGAGTACGAATTCTGTGTAAATTATTTCTAGCTTTGTGGGGCCCGATTTCTAACAGACTATATGTCCATTTTTGTACAGTGCATGTAAAAATCTTTCTTGTCGTTTCCTTCTGTGGGTGGTAAGTGTTCCACGTGGTTGGTACCTAGAACAAAGCTTTCAGCTTCCACTATTGTTTGTTCCATGCCCATCAGGCAAGCAACTATGCGTGGATCCTTCAGATTTCCACTAATATTTCGCGATCTTCTTTCCCCGCTTATTTTAATTTTTTTGTTTCTTCTCCGAACTTGTAGTATGCACTCAGTCTTTGTCAGTCATTCTCTCCGAGCCTTGTACAACGACCTTCAATGGCTTGCTTATGAATTTCTATGGGTTGCATGCCATAGTTTTTATTTTTATTTTTCCGACTTTGTAATTATTTCACTTTTCGCGGTTTTGAGACTGGATTTCTTCCGTCTCCGTGAACGCCCCCAATCGCATGTTGCTGCATTTCAGTAGCTTCCTTATGAAATTCTACGCAGTTCTAAGAGTTGCATTTCGTAGTTAATTTTCTTTATTTTCGGAAATTGAATTTATACATTTTTATCGGTTTTTGGAACTACGTGAGTCCGAACTCCGACTTCAGGGGTTTGCAGCTAGTCAGCTGAATTCACGCCACTTCTCATAAAACCAGTGTCTAGATAGTTTACCCTCAGATTGCAACTTAAGATCCTCCATGATTTTGTGTAATGAATCCGAATTTTAACCATTTCACCTTCAGTAGAGTGCGATCATGTAACGTAGCCGAGTGTCGCCGTTAATGTGTTTGCTCGCGGTCTAATCTAGATGCAACTTAACTTTGCTATACTCACGCACCATCTCAAATCAGGCATGACAGACCAGAGCCATCTTCGCAGTTTTATTGTATATTGTGTTTGTGGTACCTGAATTTCGCCTACGATAGCGGCGCCTGCTTCTGCCTCGTTTCAGCACGCTGTGTTTGGCGAGTTTCGCTGTTGCATTGCGTGTGCGTGAGCGAGTGTGTGTTGTTTGTAAATCTCTCCCCCCCCCCCCCAGTAGCGTTAAGTTCTGTGTAATTTATGTTAATTTCATTGCTGGGCATCGTCAGTATTAGTTCCTGTAAATGAAGTGCTTTTTATTGTATTAACAAAATTGGTTCCCCATTTTGCTTGCGTTCCACCTGAATAAACAAGTCAAATTCCGTATAATTGTGACTTGCCTATAAATTGTAGTTTTCGAGTACCTTCCCCCTTTTATTTAATATTGTTTTTCACCATTGCTGAGAACAAGCTCAGATGCAATTTTTTTACGTTGAAGTTCCGTTGCGTCATAAATATTTCTCTTAGCCACGTTTATGAAATAACTTTACTTGTGATGGCTCGTTTACTAATGGCTGTGTGTGTAATTTCGTGTGAGCTGCTACGTATATTGGCCACTGTATCGTTAACTTCCTGTTATTAGAGTAATTTGAACCAAGTCAGTTCTCAAATTGGGCCAGGAAACAAGGTCTTACAGCAGGGAGTAGCCGGTAGCTCACACGGACCTTTTGCTAATTTTACGGCTAAAATTTAAGCTTTTTATAACAGTAAACTCTTATATGGGTACATCCTACCAGAATTAAGCTTTTATTACGTACAGCGGCCTACTTTTAGACTCTAATAATTGCTGTCTGGTTTTTGTACAAGTTGAATATAACTCATCGATTCCTATATTTTACCCCTGAAACCTTCAGAAATTATAAGAGTGTATTCCAGCAACACTGTCAAAAGCTTTCTCCAGCTCCACAAATGCTAAAAACGTAGATTTCCATTTCCTTAATCTAAGACCTAACGTGAGTATTGATTCGCGTTTCCTACAGTTGTACTAAATCCCCATTGATCTTCCCCAAGGTCGGATTCCACCAGTTTTTCCATTCGTCTGTGAATAATTCGTGTTAGTATTGTGCATTCATGACTTATTAAACTGATAGTTCTGTAATTTTTCACATTTGTCTGCACTTGTTTTCTTAGGTATCGGTATCACACGTATATTCTTCTCGAAGTGTGAGGGTATTTCCCCTGTCTCATACATCTTGCATACCAGGTGGAACAATTTATTCATGACTGGATCTACTAACGACGATAGCAGTTTAGACGGACCATCGTCTACTCCAGGGGCCTTGTTTCTACTGAAATCGTTAGTGCTCTGTCAAATTCTTCTAAGTAGTATCGTATCTCCTACATCATATTCCTCTACTTAGTCTTCTCTTTCTACAATTGAATACCTCCCGGGAATAAGGATGTAACCATCAAATCAGTAAGTTTTCAGGAGAGAGGAAAATTATTTGTGGGGTCTATTTCGTGAAATACTCTATTGGAACTCGTTGCATATGTAAGTCTACAAATGTGCTCAGCTATTAAAAGCAACATTTTATTGTTGTTGTATCTTAAGGTTTTACAAATAACGTAATAGTTGGAAGTGATACAAAGGAAAAAGGATGTATGATCAGCAATATATTCTGGAGTATTTGTTACATGTTACATGAGAAACATATTGCACATGCATTTAGTATACAAATTAAAGAAAGTAATATGAGAATAATAAAGAAAATAACAATCTGAATGAAGATGTTAACAAAATAATATGACAACAAAATATTTCACAATACAGATGTGATTTGAAACTTCATTGTGAGCATGATTTTTATAATGTTATTATGATTTGTAGGTTTCATTATTTAACTTATTTCCCTCTATGATCCTCAAGTGGTTCATCATTCTTAATTTTCGACTGCAGTACCTGCGTTTTTTGAGATAAAGAATAAACATGATGCAAAGTCTTTAAACATACTTGTACTTTCTTCCTATTGCACAAGCTGCGAGAGATACTTTCCTCAGTGTAACGTCTTTGAACATCACAAATCTCCATGCATTGTTGAACCAAGAATGACGATTGGTCATTGAGTGTCTTAGAATAAAACTCAGGGAACAGACGTTCCTTTCCATTGGCGTCAAGTACTGTGCATCCTTCATATTAACACTTGCGTGCGTTTTCCTGCAAACAAAATTATACACATTTCACTATCAGCTTATTTGCTACTTAGCATGGTGATTTTAATACTCGTAGACGACATATATTTTGCTTTTCGCAGAGATAGTTATTCCCATTAGGGTCATACAGGGATAAAACTAAAGCTTCTATTTCCTGGGTACTGGCCTTTATATATTTCTTCCTCCTTTCAGCTTTCCCATCTTCGCTTAGTACTGGTTTTCCACCTGAGTTCTTGGTATGCATAACGCTGCATTTCTCGTCTTGGTACTATTGGTATAGAATAAGTTAGATGAGTTTCAGGCCTGTGGTATTTGGTACCTGCCCAGTACCGGCGGAAGTGCCAGGCGAGCCGGGCGACCACCCGGGGCGCCAAATTTTAAGGGAGTTTGGGGGGGGGGGCACCAAAATACTTGCTAAATTTATATTATTGTAACAGTGACCTAAAGATTAATTTTTTCATAAATTGTGTAGCAACATTGGTTACTACCTCATGCCATAGGCCTCAATCTTTATAACAACCCCGATTTCTTCTTTAATCGCCGGCCGCGGTGGCCGCGGGGACTGCGGCGCTCCAGTCACGGTCTGCACGGCCACTACGGTCGGGGGTTTGAATCCCTCCTCGGGCATGGATATTTGTGCCGTCCTTAGTGTTGGCTAGTTAATAAGTAGTTCGTAAGTTTAGGGACTGATGACCCCATTGTTAACTCCCATAAGCTATACAAACATATGAAGATTTGAATCTTCTTGAATCTCCTATAAAGGAAATCCCTTCATCCATTCACCTTATTTGTATATAAAAATTCCGCTGACAAAGACAAAGGCTATTGTTGAGAGTTGGGAGTTTTGAGCAACAATAACACGCTCTGACAATTACAACCGCCGCGGTGCCGACAATTGCTCTCCTTGCGACAAAGCTGTGTCGGCCGCTCTAACAATACACACAAACAATATTGAGTTATCGGCAACCAAAAAGAAATTAGTCCTGTTTGTACTGTCAAATGTCTCATGAAAGAAAATTATAAATCAGAATTCAGAAGTCATGTAAATTTAGTGCAGGCTTCATGGTGTGCGTGTACTTCTTTTGTCTCCTGGATTTCGACTCTTAGTAGAAGAATCGTTGCGTTAATGTGTTCTTTATCAACATGTCGGAAAAAAAGAAGCCTTCTGGAAATGTATACAGAAAAAGAAGAGCACAATTAGCGGATGAAAATGAGAAACAGGCGGCAGCATTAAAGAAATTCTTTCGTACTCCTGAAACAGACAATAATGGAAATGAAAACGTAGAACTAGAGAATGAGGAAACCAGCAAGAAATCAACAAATATTCCAGAAGATAACAACACAGTACAGGTAAGTAGGTAAGTATTTTCGTTTTATTACGTTTAACAGAGAAGAGGTGTTTACACACGTACCGTCTTAGCAGGCTGGGGCGGGTAGGGTGACGGACCCTGTGATAGGCGGCGAATATCAGGCTCAAAGAAAGTTATTTCCCCATTGATATAAGTAGCAATAATTACATTCTATACCAACACTGATGCTTGATACGCGTACCAAAGCGATAAGACTTTTACTCGTTAGATGTGTATTAACCAACTTTAAAAAAATGGTCAAATGTCTGTAGAGCTTATGGGACTCAACTACGGGGTTATTAGTCCCTAAACTTACAAACTACTACAAACTACTTACAAACTAGCTACAACTAAGGACGGCACAAATATCCATGCCCGAGGGGGGATTCGAACCCCCGACCGTAGTGGCCGTGCAGACCGTGACTGAAGCACCTCAGTGCCCTCGGTCACCGCGGCCGGCAACCAACTTTAATTAAAGACTTTGCAGAGAAAAAGGCAGGAAGAGTTAACTTTACTTAGCTTTGTAAACATCTCAAAGGACAATTTGCATTCAAATTGTATAAAGATATAAAATTATATTACTGATTGTATTATTTGTATTACGAAATCTTTGTACAATGCTGTTAAAAAAATATTTGAATATTCTTTTGTTCATATATGTGTTCTCTTTTGCTTTATGTATATATGTGTAAATAAATGCTGTATCGCATCATCAATCTTAATTTTATATAAATTGTTGTTTCTTGAATCGTCCGGTACATTTCTAATCAGTGACGTAGAATATTCTGCATGCTCATGTGTAAATAATTGTTTCGTATATCGTTAACCAAAACTGACTGTGTATTTAACTGACAAAAGTTAAGATCTTACTCAGTTTGACAATTGATTCTTATAGTTATAGAGTTCAAGGAGTTATCCTTGCTACCTGTAAGGTAGCATAGCAAATTTAAAGTCAGTAATACCAATGGGTTGTAGGGGGCTCCATATGGATTCTTTGCCCGGGTGATATTTTCCCCTTCCGCCGGCCCTGTACCTGCCGGCAGTGGAGTTGGAGGAACGGCGTCGCTTTTGGCAGCCCGGGGCCAGTGACCAGCTGTACTGTGCTCATACTGTATACTGTAGCGGGGCCTCCGTTAGGCGGTTCCGCTGCGCCGAGCTGCACGCGCCGCTAACGGGCCGGCCGCAGGAAGTGGACGAGGCAGGCGCCTGAGCTCAACACACTGGCCGACAGCTGAGTCACTCAGACCGCACGGTGGACGGAGCCGTCTCTCCAAAATCAAAATACGGCACACATATGAGTATCGAAGATTGCGAAACCGAATGTTGCCTGTATCTGCGGCCTTGGTGTCACTCATTAACGTAGACGTAAACACACGGGTCAATTGTAAGGGATCAGCGCCCCTCAATTCAGAGACGTACAGGCGCATCAAGTACGCGCATATCGACAGTGAGCGCCGGTTGCGCCTCTGCTGTCAGCCAAGACCTTGTTAAAAATAACTATACTCCCTAACAGCGCTGCTGTCGCTGGATAATTTGAACCTCCGGCCGGCCGCCATGGTAGTGGCAAGCCTCAAATAAATACGAGTGTTGATAGCAGGTAAATCGTGTATTAAATAGCTACTGCGGGATATGTACACAATTGATAGTCACGTCTGTACTGTTTGACTATTGCAGTGTACATGAAGTACTTGAGCACGAGGTGCTCAGCGTAGAAATGCAGAAATCAATTTAAGAAACGAGTAAAAAAGATCGAATACTGTCATCCCATTTACATTTCTCAGGAATACAAGTAGCCGTACTACTTGTGTTCAGAGATAGTTACCGTTGCTTAATAATATAGGATTGAATGAAATAAATAACAGACTTTTACAATACTCGTAGCTCTTAAAAAGGAGCTACTTTAGGCGTACTGGCGGACAAGAAGTTCAAAAAGTTTCATTTTATGACTGTGTAAAGTAACTATTGGGGTCACGAAATTAGCTGCCTCACTGCAGATCGAATTTTTGTTTATGAAATTAATATTAGTAACTTGTAATGCAGAATTTAAAGGTAATCTGCTTTACATATAGGTATAACAACTGAAAGGGGTTTGCAGAACTGTGTATAGTACCATATCTGAAAGACTCATAGCCACACTAGATGCACTTTGTGAAGTTGAACCCTATGGCAATAGTTGTTGACTTTTGAACAGTTCACGCAACTGTAAGGCATTTGGCTTACAGCATTAAAAATGCTGAAATTCTTGCTAGATACCCTGATGTTAATGTTAGATGCATTAGTTGCGAAAAAGTTATGGCGTACTTCCTGTTCTTAAAGGAATTTCGTAGTGGCTGGTTGCTGTATTCACAAGGTAAGAAGCTATTTTTCAGTTATGTATCTGATGGCATATTTCACTTTCACAATCGATTTTTAACATTAGCTGTTTCAGGCAGCCCAGATTCATTTTTTTCATGCAGTGAAGTATCTAAATATTGGAGAATACAGCACTAAAGCAAAGACGTAAAGTGTGAAACTCTTCCGAAAATAATGTTTGTACAAAAGTTTCACAGTCGTAGAATATACCGAGAAAGTGCCAAAAAATCGCGTCTGACGATAAATTCCGTTCATATGCTACACTTAGAACGCGGAAAAACTAAATGTTATTGTTCGGTTACGTTACGAAGAGGAAACGCTGATGACCAATTTCTACACCGTATGTGGAATAAATTTACACACAACCGACAGTTGCCGTATATTCAAGGTATCTAAAGCTGTTTTGTAGTTATATATTATAATTACAAATAGTTTTGGCGACTAAAATAATCGTACGCACATTTAAAGTTCGCGCGGAAGTTTGCCCCCACAATGGCCGCCGAGGCGCTCTTCAATTTGTCCGCTGTTTGCAGTCGGTCGCTTTCGGGATTGTGGGTGCTTGGTTGTCAGACTGAGTAGGGTGTTGTGTAATGGCGCGTGTGCTTCAAATGAAACAATTTGCAAGATATGTGGCGTGTGTCCCAAAATCGTCGTGGGTTGACCCCCAAGCGTATTACCGATTACCACAAACCTGCTATTGTGACCAGTATTCGACAGAATGAAGAATCGTTTTTCGCGCCAACCGCGCCGTTATTGTTGTTACAAAATGTTCGGAAGATTATTCAAGAGCTTGGTGTCAACTACGTCTGATTCTAACCTGATATTTTGCCACATGAACTGTGATTACCCGTTTAGAACTGTCTGACGAACGTCGTGACTCTTTTTCATTTATGTGTGACTATTAATGAAACTTGCAGTGGATTCAATTTGGAACGTAGCTTATTTTTGACGTATTTTAATATTGTTGGATTATCAGTGAAAAGGGAACAAAAACCGATTGAAACAACTCCTGCACTTACATCAACGGTCAGCAGCCTTATCCATAG
Source organism: Locusta migratoria (assembly GCA_026315105.1). Taxonomy (NCBI): domain Eukaryota; kingdom Metazoa; phylum Arthropoda; class Insecta; order Orthoptera; family Acrididae; genus Locusta; species Locusta migratoria. The sequence goes on along the minus strand of CM048744.1, from coordinate 492,101,054 downwards.
GTACAGTCAAGATAAAAATTATTAGCTGCTCAAAATCACAAACAATCACAGTGGGAGTGTTTAACAATACACGCTCAGGAAAGTAAGACTTGTTTTAAAAGCATTACCACAACTCGAAAAGTGAAATAACATGAAATCAAAGAAACAAGCAAAGGAGTCACTTTCAGTCATAACCAATCAGATATGGTCAGAGTCTATATCTGCTCCATGATATGTCTTTCAGTTTCAAACCTGATTCCGAAATCTATGCCTTACCATTATAAAATCTATGTGGTACCTTCCAGAGTCTTCTCGCCTCTTCCACGTATACAACCTTCTTTTATGATTCTTGAATCAAGTTTTTGTTATGATTAAATTATGTTCGGTACAAAATTCTACCAAGTGGCCTCCTCTTTCGTTCCCTTTTCCGAGTCCATATTCACCTACCTTTTTTTCCTTCCCTTTCCTATTACCGAATTCCAGAAATTAAGTTTTCCTCTACTTTAACTGAATAATTTCCTTTACCTCCTCATACATTTCTTCGATCTCCTCCTCATTGGTAATGGGAACATAAACTTGTACTACTGCGTCGGTGTTGGCTTCGCATCTATCTTGACTACGATAATGCGATCACTGCGCTGCTTTACCCGTATTCCTATTTTCTTATTAATTTTTAGACCTACTCGGTTGCACAGTGGTAGAGTGTCAGACTACAAATCCAAAGGTCGTGGGTTCGATCCCCGCCAGGTCTTAGGATTTTTATCTGTCACTTTCCACTTCTTTCACCTCCAGCAGTACTGCTCATGTGAAAAATACCGAGTAGCACCGTGGTTCGGAACCTACGTTAAACTGTAGGTCCCCCGATAACTGCCTGGGTAAGTCAGTTCGAAGGTCGGAGGAACGCAATGGCATACCACCTCCAAACAGTACCATGCTTAGTAAAGCACTGTGGTGTTCAAACCAATCTTCGGATTGTTGACTGCTTTACCATTTTTTTTTTATTTATTTTTTTTTTTTTTTTACTCATGTACTGCCCTCAGCTGATTTTGTATTTATAATCCTGTACTCGCCTGATCAGAAATCATGTTTCTCTGTCAAACGAACTTCACTAATCCCTACTAAATCTATCTTCAAGCTGTCCATTTTTTTTAATTTTTTAACCTCCATACTCGATTAAGGGAGTCTAACATTCCACGCTCCGATCCGTAGAATGCCAGTGTTGTCTTTCCTGATGACGACATCCTCCTGAGTAGTCCCTGCCCGGTGATCCGAATGGGGGACTATTTTACCTCCGGAGTATTTTACCCGAGAGAATGCCATCATCATATATTCATACAGAATTGCTGCATGTCCTCCGGGAAAAGTAACAGCTACACGAGCATTTCCACTTGCTTTCAGCAGTTCACATTAACTGCATGGCAAAGCCACATTAGCTTATGTTACAAGGCCAGATCAGTCAATCATCCAGACTGTTGCCCTGCAACAACTGAAAAGGCTACTGCTCATCTTCAGGAACCACACGTTTAACTGGCCTCTCCACAGATACTCGTGGTTACAGCTACGATACGGCTATCTGTGTCGTTGACGCACACAAGCCACCCTACTTCGGCTATGAATATTAACTGGTAAATCAGTGAATGATCGGATTAATCATTTGACCAGTTTCGGGAGGTTAATGGGACATCTTTAGACCTTAAAATTAAAACACGCCAGGACACAGATTTATAATGTTAGTATGTTACTGGTTTCGATCAGTGCAGATCATGTACAGTCAAAGACCACCGTTAGGGCATTGACAAGACTCTATGGTGGCGCTGGTTGAAATGCAATGGACTGGGTCTGGCTCTCCCTGACTGGTAGTGGATAAGTATGGCTACTTAGAGTCCATTTGTAGCGATTCATGAACTTGTTTCCAGACAGTGAAGGTTTATTTTTTTATTTTTTTTTTTTATGGCTGACACTCCACCGGATCAGAACTGTTCGGTATTAGTTTGAATATTCTATACAATTCCAGCGGATGATTTGGTCATCCAGGTCGGATGGGACATAACTGAGAGGTTAGTTCGTGCACAGAATCTTGCACTGACAATACATTGACCAGTAATCAAGGGTATCGAGTCAGCATGGTTCTGTGTTCTTGCAGGGGACTTTCGGCGACTTTTGAGACCATGCCACATACAGCTGTTGTTGTACCCCGAACAAAAGAAGCTCTGATACGATATTTCAAGATATCCCATTCCTTCTGTCAGCTCATTGTACACTGGGTAGGGAAGAGTGTCCGAGCACCCCTATGTGATCTATAGTTGACTACTGGATGTCAGTACAGGCGGACCAGCAGGTACTCTGAAGAAATAAAGAAACTTGTACTTGTGTACTGTGTGGGGTCCCCACGAGCACGCAGAGGAGCCACGACACAACGTGGCACCACGCATTCAGCAGGGCTGTCCATAAATCCGTAAGAGTACGAGGGGGTGGAGATCTCTTCTGAACAGCACGTAGGACGACAGCCGAAATACGCTGAATAATTTTAATGACATGCAAAATTTTTGTGGCTGATGGGGGGGGGGGGGTCTTAAAACCGAGAAGAGTGTTCCTGGAGAGCTTGTGTAGTAATTCTGGACATGTGAGTAGTCGCATTCTACAGCTGGATTTGCAAATGTCCATCACATTACACAAAGCGCATAAATGGATACAGGTGATAGCCTGTCTGAGTCGTATCTAGACGTTTTGGGGTGCCATGTCATCACAAAGCATGCGTCCCACGCCATTACTGCTTATGGAGGTAAGCTCGATCAGGCTCCATACCCATACACCATCTGCTCGATACAATTAGAAACGATACTCACATACAAGGAACAATGTTTCCAGTCATTAACAGTAAATGTCGGTGTTTGAAGGTCTAGGCAAGACGTAAAGTTTTGTTTCGTGTAGTCAGCAAATGTATACAAATGGGCCTTCAAAAGGGACTTACGCTACGGAAGTCCATATCGATGATGTTTCGTTGAATGGTTCGCACGCTGGTACTTTTTAACTGCTGAGCATTGTAATCTGCAGTAATTTGAGGAATGATTGCACATCTGTCACGTTGAATCATAATTCTCTTCAGTTGGTCCTCTTCTTGCAGGATCTTTTCCCGGTCCCAAAGATGTCGAAGCACTCGTGAAATGGTCGTACTGGAAAATCCACACCTCTGCTGTCTTGGAGATATTGTGTCGCATCTCTCGTGCGGCGACTATAACACCATGTCCATACGATAACCTGCCATTGTAGCAGCGAATGCCTGCCTCAAGTACCTGTTGTGTTGTATAGACGTTGCCAATCGCAGCACCGTCCTCTGCATATGCATGCCTATAGCACTTTCTTTGGCTCTTACCATCTGGTTTGAAATGTAAGAGACAACTTCTTGTTAGGATAGGTGGAGGGCCAGATGGAAAGAGAGGTAGGGGCAGAGAAATTTACACAGCTTGGAATCAGATGGTCAGAGAGAAAGAGGGGGTGGGAAGGGTAAGATAGGAACGATGATGGGGAGGTAGATATGGAGAGACAGAGGTTTGGAGGAAACAGAGGGGGTGGGGAAAAAGGATATGGTCAAAGGGGTGGGGGGGGGGGGAGACGGTGGTAGACAAGGGAAGAGAGCTACAGAGAAGGAGGGGATAATCTACATCTACATGGGATACTCTGCAAATCACATTTAAGTGCCTGACATAGGGTTATGAACCACCTTTATACTATTTATGTCCCACTGCATTCTCAAATAGTGCGCGGGAAGAAAGAACACCTGAATCTCTCCGTTTCTCGTATTTTATTCTTGTGATCATTTCTACCTATGTAAGTGAGAGTCAGCAATATATTATCGCATTCAGAGGAGAATGTTGGCGATAGGAGTTTCATAAGTAGTCCACGCCGCAGCGATAAACGCCGCTGTTGTAATGATTCCCCTCCCAGATTCTGTATCAGTTCCGTAACGCTGTATCCCTGTATCGTGACAATACGAAACGATCTGCCCTTCTTTGGACTCTTTCGATCTCCTCCGTCAAACTGACCTGGGCAAGAATGCTCAAAAAAAGGACGGACAAGGGTAGTGTATGCATTCTCTTTAGTACTTCTGCTGCATCTTTTAAGGGTTCTTCCAATAAAACGCAGTCTCTGGTCCGCCTTTCCCACGACATTATGTACGTATTCTTGCCAGTTTAAGTCTGAAGTAATAGTAATTCCTAGGCATTTTGTGGAGTTTACGGCCTCCACATTCGAATGATTTTGTTGTAAACAAAGTTTAGCGGATTTTTTTTCGTCCTCATGTGGACGACTTCACACTTATCATTATTTAGAGTCAATTGCAAATTTTTACACGAAACTGTTATTTTTTTAGATTTCTGCAGTTGGTTTTGATCTTCAGATGATTTTACTAGACGTTAAATGACGGCGTCTTCTGTAAACAACCTAAGAGAGCTGCTGAGATTTTCTCCTAAATCGTTTATGTAAATAAGGAACAGCAGAGGACCAGTAACACCACCCTGTGGAACACCGGATATCACCTCTGTTGTAGTCGATGCCTTACCATCGATTTCTACGAACTGATGGATAGGGAGAGATGGAGTGCAAGAGTGCCAGAGGAAGAATAAAGAGGTAGTTGATTGGAAGACCGGAATAAATACATACAGATACCAATCAGTTTGTGTGGCAGTCAATGGAAATCCGGGGCAGCGCCAGCACCGCGGCTGGTAGTACAGCTAACGAAGCACGCTACCGCGCTGTTAATGCGGAATGGCGTCTCGGGGGGCAGGGGGTGTGCACGTCACGTCACGGACGCGACGCGTGCTCTGGTGGCCAGCAATTATGCACGAGGTACCGGGAGGCTGGCGCGCCGAGTGACGCCAGAGCTGGGGTGGGAGTGAGCCGCGACGCCGCGCCGGATGGTCGATAGTGAGGCGTCGATAAGTGAGGCGTCGATACCGGCCGGCGGCTGGCGGCTGGCGGCTGGCAGACGCGCGATTAGCGGACGGCTGGCCGGCAGCGTGCAGATTGCGCGGCGGAAGGCCAGCGCAGGCGGCCGTGCAGCCTGCCGCAGATAGACGGAGCCACGAGGAACACTGTCACGGACAAATATATACAGACGGGAAACCTCCGTAAGGGCCCGGTCCTACGCTCAGGAGTGCGGGGCGGGGGTGCTGATGCAGTTCCGTAAGATGTCCCATGATGGCGCTGCGGTCAGAAGCAGCTCTTTAAACTGGCCAGAGCAGGCGGTAGGTAGCAGCTCTCCCCACCACCACCTCCCCTCAAACGCCAGCAAGCTGGAAACAGCCGTGGCCTCGTGGCAGGCGGCACGAGCTCTCCCCTCAGCCTCCCCTCCACGCTACCCTCTGACGTGCGAGAGGTACCCTAAGCCAGTGATCTGCCTGACACCTGCTAGCATCTTACGGAACTACGAGGGGAGTGTAGGACAGTCGTTTAGGGTTGGCTGCTCCTCTGTATTTGTTACTCTGTGACACTGGTGAGCAAGCGCTGGTGAGGAAGCGCAGGCGAGAAGGCGACACTGCGTGCTCTGCTGGGGCAGGTCGAGCCCACGCCACCAGCGTAGCTTACGAAACCCGCTATGTCCAGCAGGAAACCAACTGCATCCAGGGCCGAATGCGGGGATGTTTCTTTCCCATCTGAAAATTTCATGTGGCGCCCCTCACCTATGCAGAGATGTTTCTTCCCTGTGCGAAAATTTCGTGTGCCACCCTTCCTCCCTCTGTCAATCTCCTTCTTTGAACTTCGACGTTGCCAAAATGTCACTCACCCATGACGTCTCATTTTCACATATCACGCTGTCTAATATATAAAGCAGAGTGTCCGTATATTTGTACGTGTTGCATACAAATCTGCAGTTTTGTTCCAATCTTCATGAAATTTTGTACTCATAAACTTCAATCCATGAGGACGGTCGCCGCAAGTGTAAGAATCACATACGACACATACTTCACGAGATATGACATGATAAACGATGAGATGCGCTAAAAACTGCTGCATTTTGCGACAATGCTGCTCATTTTCTCCTAAACCACTGGACCGATTTAAACCAAATTTGGTACACACATGCCTTATCGTGAGGTAATGATTGCTACAGGGATAAGAATAACATATGACACATGGTTCAGAAGATATGACGTCATAAACAATAAAAATCGCAAGAAACTGCCACATAATCCGGCGAGACTTTAAAAATGAGAATGAGAGTACTTAGAGACTTGGAACAAACTTTAAACATAACATCAAACCTTATTAAACTTTTTCTCGCTGACAACCATACCAAAATGATGAAAGGAAAAAAGTTTCTTGCTTACTACTTTTCTGCTGTTCATGGACTAAAACTATGGCGTTCGGTATGACGTTACAATTTATAATTTCTACACTACAATTTGTAGCCGCAGAAAATTTACAGACAGTATACAGACATATAGTTGAATGTACCTTCTATATTGTATCACAGTACGACATGTAGTTCATGAGGTATGAGCACATAAACAGTAACGTTCATGGAAAACCTCCCCATCACGCACCAAGTTTTACTCTATTACTTCTTTACTACTAATTGGATTCCCAAGAGATTTTACAGACATACAGCCCTTATACAAATGAATATATACGTGAAAAATGGCAGGAATAAATAAATAAATAAATACCCGGGCAACGCCGGGTTTTCAGCTAGTTTCATATTATCAAAATCTACATCTACATAAATGTACATCTGAAAATAACAATGAACAGCCTGGCAATACATTCTATAGTCGGTCATATTCTAGCAGGCATTGCAGGACGAAAATTATTCTGTCATGTAGGAAGGCGGCCCAGTTTTCAGCCGTTCCGCACACTGGCAGCCAATAATAGTAATTTCCTTGGCGCATGTCTGGACACTATTTAGGCACTGTTTCTCAAATGTTCAAATGTTTTTAAATCTGTGGGACTAAACTGCTTCGTTATTAGTCCCAGCTTATAAACTACTTAAACTAAGTTAAACTAACCTAAGGGCAACACACTCACCCATGCCCGAGGGAGCACTCGAACCTCAGACGGCAATGCTTCTCCCTTAGGTTCAACTGTTGAAGCTCGACTGCAGCTCTTCCACGTTTCCCCTATCGCTCCACCTCTCTGTAGTTTGGTGTGTTGCCACGCAGGGGCCCTGGTTCGATTCCTGGTTGGGTTGGATATTTTCTCTGCTCGGGGACTGGGTGTTGTCCTCATCATCATTTCATCATCATTGACACGCTAGTCGCTGAAGTGGCGTCAGATAAAAATACTCGCACCAGGCAGCTTGAACACGACCCCATTAGGGTTCTAACTGCCATAAATGGCACACGAAATCATCTATGCGCGGAAGCACCTTTTTACATGACGCCAACTATAGTGCAGTGCAAGAAATTTATCCATGTATGCAACAAGCCGTACGTGGTGCTGTTATTTATAAAATCGCAAGTGGTTCAGGAACCCCAGAAATTGAACTTGTTCGAGATTTATAGGAAGGTGTATTTAGTTTCCCTGAAGAAACAGGGCGTGTAAATAGAATGAATTACAATGAAGAAGTACCCCAACAAGGTGAGAGAACGAATAATTGGTGGCTGGTGGTCATGGTTCCGGTGGCAACGTAACTGGTGCTGGCGAAACTGCTGTTATGATGTGGAAGAGTATGGCAAGTGCTGTAAATGGTGTTTTGGATATAACAAACATTTATGGTGTACGCGAGATTACAATTATGAATGGTGTGAAGAAAAAGACATCAGCTCCACAAACAACAACAGCTTTAGGAAAAAGAGTAGTGACATCGGCAAGTAGTATTTTTATGAATCATGTAAAATGTTTTTGTCAAAACGACAATATTCTGCTTTATCTACTTTTGCATACATTACAGAGGCATCAGTAACTTTAATACTAGCATGATTAGAAGCATTGTCTGAAACAGAAATATTGAGTGGTACTGGATCCATTACTCATGTTCCATTTATTATTTATAATAAAGCTGCATCGAAATAAATACCTTATGAAATAGATCGTATTAAAAGTTCTACAGAAACAAAATCTATGATCCAACGTGGAAAACAACCTTCAGATAAAGGCAGTGAAACTTTAACCGAAATTATTTGGAACGCATGTACTGGTCCCAGAATTTATCCATCTTGTTTGACTGTATAAAAAAGTTGGCTGTTTTACGATAGTTGGATTGTTCATAGTCGATGAAAACTATGTGATACCAGGAATTTGACTGCATCTACTCACCATATTAATTTCCCTCAGTTGATCAAACTTAATAGACAAGGTGTAGCGCAAGATGATGTAGATTCCAGAGTACCTTTCCTTTATAAGTATAATCCATACATTTGCAATATTGAAATTGGATGGTATGACTTATCGGCATTATTACAGTACTACCAAAGTGCATTACTACACTGTTCATACAATATTGGTCCTGGTGCTAATGCTATTGAAGATGAAAATTTACAATTGGAAATTGATAATTCAGATTGTGCTACTTTGTGCAATAATCTTTTAAGGTCGATGATATGTATGATTGTGTTTTGGACAAAAGTATGCAAGCACGTAAAAAAAAGTTAACCTGTGCTTAGATATTCATCCTGTGCTCAGCAATCATCTCTTGTTACTGCAAAATTAATTGTTTTAATGGTGAAAAACTGCAAAATTTTATTTGAGTAAGATACAAATTCTACCAACATGTTTTGTCAAATAAAAGGTCTGGTCAATAGAACAGACTATGAAATTGATGTTACTGATGTTGGTCCTGGATATGATTCTGTTGTTCCTGTGGCTTATCACTTTTATGGATTTGATCCAGATGCAGTTACTTCAAGTAAAGTAAAAACAAATAATTTGCGAGAAGTTATTAGTTCAAAACCAACAACTAATAGTGTTTCAGGTGAACATAGTTATGATAAAACATGGAATGTTCCAAATCCACCCATAGAAACAATAGAAACAAGTAAAAAAAAATATAGTACTTTACCAGAAAAAATCATAGAAATTGAATAAAGATGCTGAAAAAATGAAAATGATATCAAGTGAAGAGGTTGTTCAATTAAATGCTTGACAGGCAACATTCTGTGTCGTTTATTGTTTGTATTACCTCATTATTGTATGTAACATTTATATTTCATTCTATATTTGACAAATAATCTTTTTTCTAATGTTTCATCACATTGGTTCCATTAGAATTTTTCCATTCTCAAATTCCGAACATCACCTCTAAGCTTATCTTCCTTTGCACACAATATAACAGGAGTTTCCTACATACAAAAATCAGCTTTATATTTTACAGCAATGTTTGTAGAATTACCACTAAAATACATTTCAGTTGTTCAAGATTACCTCAGTTAAAGCTGGGATTATGTGTAAAGATCACTTTTCTATTTGCACATTCTTGCAAATCAAAAGTAAAGTACTTGTTGTTTTTATTACAAATTCCATAATTAATCAAAGCTTAACAAAACATTTGTGATAAAGTTGACTTAAAACTATTTGGTTTATCTACAACTTAAACAGTTTTTCCACTGCATTACTTAAAATTTTATTTAAAATGGCAATAAAATTTTCAACTATATCATCATTATTGTAAAACAGATATTGTAACAATTCGTATACTAACACCATAGACTTTGGTACAGTATAGTTTAAATCATATATATTACAAGTTATAGCTTTAAATATAATGTTTTTTGCGCGCAATTTAGTTATACATTTCATTGTGTGGTTAATTCACCAAAAGAATTTGGATGCGTAATAATAGACCTTGAAAAATTTGTTGACCTAAAGTACATAAATTAATATCTTGTCTCCATACTCTCGTCATACGTATATTAGCAATAGTGACACAAACATTGTCCATTATTATATGTACCAATTGTTTAAATATGTTACGTTTTCTATAATTTTAGCTCGTCTGAGCTAAATTGTTCAGGTAATCATTTGAATGATTCAGTATTTGGTTAATTCCCATTCGAAACACATATATCAGATTCTTCAGATCTGTAAGCATTTTAACCTCTCTCACTCTTGCTTTGTACTGAACAGGTATAGACATTTTCTCCACTTTGTCTGATTCGTGGAGTTGAAACGAATATATATATATATTGAGATGGTTTGCCTTTGTGTTACTGGGTTTAGAAACTGAGACATAGTGCGGTTGTCCCAACTTAGACTGGAATTGTGTCCCGTAAGTGAATCCGTAGGTTTTTTTGCAATTGTGTAAAATGTGTATACGTGGTTTTATAGTTGTCATTGTTTCGAAACAAACGTACATAAATCATCATTTTTTTTTCCACAGAAATTGGAAAAGTGTTGTAAATGCTTTTTAGTGGTTTTCATTATATATGTCAATGATTATTGGGAGTTATTGGCTTTTTCTGACTGAATGAGCGTGAGTGTTTGGAAGAATATCGGCTTTACACGTCTTTGCAAATTTGTTTTAAAGCCACTTAAAATAGTTTTCCATTTCATAGGTGATAAACCACAACAACTTTCTAATAACAGCTAATCAGTATAGCTACTTCTATAGTAGTGCTATCTGTACAGTCATCCAAACTTGTTACAGTCTCTAACTTCAATCAATGGTGTGCAATTATTTTGTTCTTCCTCACCTTTTCGTTTTATAATGTTTTCTCATTGTTGCAGGAGGTGTTGGCGAAATAATATCACCATCATCTGCTACCGGATACTGTTGAGTGTCATCTAACATTATTTCGTCTTCACCATTTTCAGAGGAATGTCCGAGACTTCTGCCATAATCTAGAAAACACATTAAACTTACTTTGTTAGGTGCTTCATTAGTCGGATTCGGAAAGGTGTCGTAGGTTTTACTATCATGACTTTGTAAAAAAGTCTTCTAATCTAAATCCAAATAAAAGTTGTAAACATCTGTTACACTACATTTGATGTCTATAAGCATCGATAGTACGAAAAAATGACCATTTTATACCGCAGTCAATTTCACCTGTTGTATGTTGGTACTTATTTTGTGTGGTACATAAAAATTTTCTTGTGATTTGCAACTGGACGTAAGTGGCAATATCGTAACATACAGTCAGAAAAATTGTTCAAATGTTTGTAGAGTCTATGGGACTTAACTACGGGGTTATCAGTCCCTAAACTTACAAACTACTTATGAACTACTTAGAACTAAGGACGGCACAAATATCCATGCCCGAGGGGGGATTCGAGCCCCCGACCGTAGTGGTCGTGCAGACCGTGACTGGAGCGCCTCAGTCTCCTCGGCCACCGCGGCCGGCAGAAAAATTGTAAATTATTGTTACACACCAATTAATGTAACATCTTTCGCACAGTGATCTGTAGATTTTTGGTACAGTTGCTTTTAATGAATGTCCAACACATATTTTCTTTGAAATCTCCTATAGAACTAATTGAAAATTTTTACATGCAGTAACTGTAGGCAACAGAATATTATTGAATGAAATATTACAACCATTTGTAAGTCTAATGAAACTAACAAATTTTCTGAATTCTCCTAAATCCCAGTTAAATTTTGTTACAAATTCATCATCTGATTTTGTAAGAATGTTTTGTAAGGATGTTTTGTAATTTATGAAATTTACATTGTGGCCATTCTAAACCATAAATTTTTTGGTGTTCAAAGCAGCATGTAGAGTCTTATTTTACTTTCTTTTTTCTGGACATACTTTAACGCTGTCTGAAATGTAACTCTTTGTCTTTTTGTCAGTGTGAGGACGCCGCACTGGATACTTTTTGAACAAGTCTTCTTTAGCTTCGCATGTACCTCATACTCTTTTAATGTTAAAGGTAAAGCGTTGAATTTGTGCTATGGCCGGGAATCGAACCTGGAACTCCATGCTCACTAGGCAGACGTCTTAACCACTAGACCACCGCACCACTATCGATTAAGGCGCCTCAGAATAGTCTAAGAACGACTTCCCTTCACATCACAAACTCTAATTCATCTTCTGTGTTCCATGAAATATTGTCACAACTACCAAGGCTCTCCATGCATCGGAATAGCATCTCGGCAGTGGGACATATCGGTACATTCCTGCGTTTTACTTAGACTATTCCGAGGCGCCTTAACACTAATGTTGGAGTGGTCTACTGGTTAAGACATCTGCCTACAGAACCCAGAAAAGGCATGCACTGCGTGAAGAGGAGAGATATACAGAAGAATAGAATTTTGTTCGAAGAAGTTAAATCAGTGATTAACATTTCAAATTAAAAGGGATGCTATTTTTTCTCTAATTATATTTGTTATTGACGTAAATATTGATCAAAATATCCACGGGTGTTTTATTCGAATAAAATTCGTGCACTGGTGGGGAGCGCTAAAGATGATCTCGGTTTGAGGAAGGCGGGCGTGTACCAGATTCCGTGTCAGTGTGGAAAGTCATATATTGGACAGACGATGCGTACCGTTGAGGATCGATGCGTTGAACACCAGAGGCACACACGATTGATGTATTCGAGCAAGTCGGCGGTCGCTGAACATTGTTTGTCGGAGAATCACGCCATGGAGTATGAACACACTAGGATTCTGGTACAGACGTCGAGATACTGGGACTGCGTCGTTAGAGAGGCCATTGAAATTCGCACAAGTGACGACCTCATAAACCGTGACTCTGGCTATAATCTTAGCAAAGCTTGGGAACCAGCGATTGGGTTAATTAAGAGTAAATCTAGCAAACGTAACGAAGTGACGACCACGGCGGACAGAGCCCTCACACCGACGTCTTCTCAGACGCCGGCGCAATCGGTTCCACTGCGCGGCCGCGGCGCGGGGCGCGGACCGCGGAGGGGTCGCTCCGCGGGCCGAGGGTATTTAAATGGCCCGCTACCGGGCTAGAACCCAGTTCCCTTCGAGCAGCCGTAGCGTGCGGATCTCCGTGCCGGCGCGTTTCCAGGAGCTCAGTCCGTCAGTTCACCTGATGATGGCGACATGTTTGATCGCCGAAATATTGTGCCCGTTGGACACTATAGACCGGCAGTACACCCGTGGATATTTTGATCATCAAATACGCCGGGAGAAACTGAAGAATCACAACGTAAATATTAATCCCAGGAGAAGGGACTTTCCTTTTACATCCTGTAGTTGGCAGCTATTATTCCTCCTCAGGAAGAAGTTTATTTTTACGTATTTGATTTTATACTCTCACACACAGTTCACACGGAAAAACAACAACACAGAAGACCATTAATTTTATTCTGTACAGTGGCCATAAGCGCACAAATAAGGAAATAATCAATAAAAATGGCGGAGAAGCCAGGCCGAGAAGGCCAAATTGGCGAGTGCAAGGACGGGTGGAAGGGGACGGACGAAGGAGACAAAAAAAAGTGAGCATGGTGTACCGGGTTGGATTCCCCACCATAACACAAATTTTAATTCAATGCTTCACCTTCAACTTTAATGTCTTTGACATTTTCGAGACGCAAAACAGTCTCTGGGTATATAAATTTATAATCATACAGTTTTCTTTCATCGAACGCATAATTAACGTCTGAATAGTAAAAGTTTTCAGGAGAAACATTACTACTTGCTAAACTCACTACTAAACCTGATGAAAGCCGCACTTGAACCATATGATAAAGGTCTCGGCGGAGAAGCCATCTTGCCTACGTCTGAAGAACCGCTAATGGATCTGGCGTAGTTGATAATGATGTAGACTTCGTCGGATCACTGTCGTCGAACTCTAAGCGTCCTCTAATATGACAGTCTTCGCGTCCAGATACCAACTGACTGCAAAACCCCGCTCCTAACGCTTAAGAATTAAACGCGCCGGAAACTTTCTGATAACTTGCTGAATGGCAGCAGCAGTGGAAGTGCAGGCGTGACTACCTAGGTGCGCGGGAGAAAGGAACAGAAATATTTCCGTTTGCGATTTGAATTCTCTTATTTTATTACGATGATCATGAGCCGTATGGATAAGAAAGAGCACATGCTCCAGAGAAGATTTTCAGGGCAAAAGAATGTTCTTTGAGTAAGTCCTTAACTTGATATGAATAAGAACTTCGAAGCATTTGATCTGAGCAGAAATTTCATTCTCTCTAGCTCTCCTTCTGCTTTAGTTCTCCGTGTCTCATGAGCGGCGCAGAACAGTCGTTTAATCGTATCTTTAAACTAGTCCAATCAGCCAAATTATTCAGTGTACATATATGGAATAAGCAAGTACGTGTTCAGGAAGAACTGTGCTATGTTTAGATATTAGTTTGTTGTGCACCAGCATTTTATTAAGACTAAATGTGTGTTTTTTGTTTTGATTTTCTTTTTCTTTTCTTTTTTTTCGAAAATCTATTCTTCTGACGATGTTAGAAAATTTTCGTCAGGCGAGAACCATTTTTGATATTGTAGTTCTGTTATGAAAATTTATGAACGAAATTTTAAGATGCAGCACATATTTATATGTTTCAACGTAGAACACTGTCAGATAATTTTTGTTAAACATGACAAAGGCCATGCAATTTTGTTACAAGAAACCGACTGCTAGGTGTGTAATTAATCAGTTATTAATTTTTATGTCGTGTCTTCTTACTTTTAACATAACAGAAGTTACGATTACGAAGTCCGAAAACGCATCTTAAATAGGCCAACCAGTTTGTATAGAATGAAGAAGAATAGTACAAAAAACAATACTTCAGTACCCGGTATTGCAGCAGTATTTATTTTGTGATACAGACTGTAAAGTCGCGGGATACACTTTATTTGGAATTAACGTCATGAGGCCTTATTCATAGACCCTATTCAAAAATATACTTATTATTTTGCTATGTAGCTGTTTATAAGGGTAAATATCACTCCAAACAAACGGGTAAAACATGTAGCTGAATCAACTTGTTACCTATTATGTCGGTAATGAAAAATCTTTTCTGACATTACTCTCCTTACTATACAAAATGCTTGAAGTGTGACACTATATTTGTGAAGGTAGAGGCTCGTCAGCAAAATGGTTTTATTTGCATACACTTTTTAGTTCCTCTCGTATTTCTTCAGACTACGTATTAAATAATTTATTTTGCTCTGTCAGCAAAACAAATTCTCTCATTTTTATTATAAACTACAGTAAAACGTAAACACAATAGA
This sequence comes from Locusta migratoria, assembly GCA_026315105.1. Lineage (NCBI taxonomy): Eukaryota > Metazoa > Arthropoda > Insecta > Orthoptera > Acrididae > Locusta > Locusta migratoria. The sequence goes on along the minus strand of CM048744.1, from coordinate 492,085,993 downwards.
AGTTACTCAACTCGAAGTAAGCAATAGAGCGCACTACAAAAAATGGAGAATGTTCGCCGCGGCGGAGCGGCCGAGCGCATTGAGGCGCTATGATACGATGGGCGAGGTTCGAATCTCCACTCAGACACGGATGTTTGTGCCGTCTTGAGTATAAGCTAGTTCATAAGTAGATTAGGTGGGTGGATCTCGTAACTAATGAGGAGGTACTGAACAGAATTGGGGAGAAAAGGAATTTCTGGCATACCTTGACTAAAAGAAGGGATCGATTGATAGGACACATTCTTAGACATAAAGGAATTGTGAATTTAGCGTTGGAGGGAAGTGTGTGGGGTAAAAACCGCAGAGGAAGACCAATAGATGGATACAGTGAGCAGATTCAGACAGATGTAGGTTGCCGTTCTTATGTGAAGTTGAAGAGGCTTGCTCAGGATAGGGTACTTTGGAGAGCTGCATTAAACCAGTCTCCGAACTGAAGACCACAACAACAACAACAACTAGTTTGCAAGTTTAGGGACTGATGACCCTGCTGTTAAGTCCCGTAAGCTTTACAAACATTTGGACATTTTGAATGTTCTCTGGTCGTAAGAAACTTCTCTAGTTTTATTCATACGAAATCGGAGAATGTTCTTTGTTGTTAGCAACTTCCCCCACCCTTTACTCACGCTGAAATCGAGACTATAAAGTAGACTTTTTATTTATTTTTATTTTATTTTATTATTTTTTTTACGTGAGTGCTAACAATATATATTCGCATTGGGATGTGAAAGTTGGTGAAAGAAATGTCGCAAATAGATCTCGCTGCAAACAAATTCTTGAATCCTTTCCATGACACTGTCTCCCCTGTGTCGCAACAATACAAAACTGGCTGCACTTCTCTGAATTTTCTGTGGATACCCCGTCAGCCCCAAATGGTGAGGATCCCATAAATCGCAGCAATATTGCAAAATAAGACGGATACGTGTAGTGAATGCAGAACTGTTGCACCTTGTAAGTGTTCTGACAATGAAATGCGCCGCGGCGGAGCGGGCGAGCACATTTAGTCGCTACGCTACGAGGTCGTTCCCCGCAGTGGCGTAGCTACTACACCAAGGGCCCCGGGGCAAAAATAACGTTGGGGCCCTCTCTAAACTAAAACTATGCCACAGGCGCCGACTTTTGAAAATCTTGGGGTATGCTCGGTGGCGTTTCCAAAAGGGGAGGTGGTTGCCGGCCTGCAGCCCCCCCCCCCCCCCAACAGGTATCTAAAAAAAAAAAAAAAAAAAAAAAAATTAAAAACAATGGCCTTTATTATATTTTTTCCAATTCCAGGAACAAAGTTAAAGTAATAATTTTGTTTCATTTTCGGAAAGTAGGAGGCGAGGTACTGGCGGAAGTAAAGTTGTGGGGCGGCATCGTGAGTCGTGTCGGGGTAGCTCAGTCGGTAGAGCGCTTGCCCGCGAAAGGCAAAGGTCCCAGGTTCGAGTCCCGGTTCCGACACACAATTTTAATCTGCCAGGAAGTTTAATATCAGCGCCCACTCCGCTGCAGAGTGAAAGTTTCATTCTGCATTCATGACTTTACTGTCTCAATGTTCGAACAAAAGGGAATGGAGACGCATCTCCTATCTTTATAGTTTGAATAAAGTTGAACGTGAACATTGTCTTTGTATTCTTTGCGTAGAGGCTTACATACATTAATCAATCTTGAAAGAATATTAAGCCCATATGACTATGAGTAATATATTAATATTTACGAAAAATTTCAACAAAATATGCAAATATGAAAATAAAGTAATTTTAAAATATTGGAAAAAAGAACCTTTTGGTACGTGGAGGCACATGTAACATAACACACTTCACATGCAGATTATTCAGGGCAATACATGGATTTATTTACCGCAATCGATATGAAGCAGCAAACTTTGGTTTAAGTTATCACTGCATCGAAACAATAAAAAAAAAAAAAAAAAAAAAAAAAAAAAAAAAAAAAAAAAAAAAAAAAAAAACACCGTTCTTACTTTGATTGTATGCAGTATTTGAGACATTGGATTTTAGAAAGTTGGATTGCCCGCAATGAAGACAATGGTTTGAAAAAGTTTAGAGTTAGTTGTTGGCGCAGAGCGGAAGCGCATTAGGTCAGCAGCGTCGCAAGAGCTGATTCGGAAGCCGAATAACCGATACAAGGTCCGCATAGCATAGTGAGCCACGAAACATTTTCAGTGTGGATCTGAGTAAAATAGTAGCAAGCAGAATCAACTTCTAATTAAAACTATAACCTGGAGTCATGAGAATTAATAGTAATTTACATCTACAAACACTTACAGAAATATCACTTGTGAATTAATAACAAAGTATTAGAACTTACAGACTGGTTAATGTTCCAATGTTCCAATGTTTGTTAAGCTTATGGGACTTAACTACGGGGTTATAAGTCCCTAAACTTACAAACTACTTATGAAATACTTACGAACTAGGACGGCACAAATATCCATGCCCGAGGGGGGATTCGAACCCCCGACCGTAGTGGTCGTGCTGACCATGACTGGAGCGTCTCAGTCACCTCGGCCACCGCGGCCGGCACAGACTGGTTAAAACAGTTACGGGATCAGATGAATTATCTAGTTTCTGAAGTATTATTATCGGCAGAATGAATTTAAATGCTTTCTATCTGTTCTACGGAGTGGAGAAAACAACATTACGGTATTCGAGACAGTGGTAATAATAGAAAGTTGCTACAGAGTGAGCTGTTGTTTACTTGTGTTTACCCTAGCAAACGAATTACACAAGCAGTTGGGTTTCATAGTGTAGAGAGCAAGTAGTGCAATACAAAAACAACATCATGTACCCTAAGCTATGACTTGGAGAGCCATAGGAAGGTTGGAAGCGGGACAGACACAGAATAAGGTGGCTGCTTCTGTTTGAGTGTCCCAAAGTGTATTTTCCAGGACCGACGACAGGAACCGTTAAAAAAAGGCAAGGCCAAGCTCATTCACGGGTAACATCAGCAAGAGATGACCGTCATCTCCGGCTAACACCACGTCGAGACAGGAGGCAGAATGCAACTCAGCTGCAACGCACACTCCAGACAGCAACAGGACACGCAGTATCAACACAAACAGTCCGAAATCGCCTACGGGAATGTGGTCCTAAGCACGGAGGCCTATGGTGTGTGTCCCATTAAAATAAGGACTCCATTTAGCCCGCAGAACATGACGATTGGAGTCGTGACGAATGGAGCCGGGTTCTGTTCACAGATGAGTCAAGATTTTGTGTTCAACCGGACAATCGTCGTTTCCTCATCTGGAGACAACATGGAACTCGGAACAACGCTGTTTGTATGCAGGAAACATCATCATATCGTGCTGGTGGACGAATGGTGTGGGCAGGAGTCAGTATTGGCGGACGTACGGACCTCTCTGTAGATCAGGATGGAGCTTTATTGCTCACAGAAATAGAAAGGATATGCTTCGAGTTTTTTAATATTCATAGAATATATGACATCAACTGCGATTGGGCAAAGCTGAAAATGTGTTGCGCTTGCACTGGTGACATGCGTTCCTTCTGATGGACGATAACACTCGTCCCCACAGAGCTACACTGGTGGACAACATGCTTGAAGCTGAGGGAACTGAACGAATGGACACTAACAATTTATTAAATGACTACCGGTTTCGATGCACTGTGTCACCATCATCTGGTCACATATTTATGTTATAATTTGGTCATCCGTCAAAAATATAAAAGACATGCAAGAAATAACGTAAAAACATAAAAGATAACATACATTTGGTATTAAGAGGTACTTATCCTACCTTGTTAAAAAATTGGGTATAAAATAACAACATTGCACTTAGACACTATATAAAAAATACATAATTTAAAAACATGACAGCTTACAAAATACTGACAGCTCTGAAGATTCTAGTTTACATTTTGGCGCAAGGTGGTAGCACCATAGCTGGATAGTGGGTGGAAACTGGTTCCACAGAAATCATTTGTTGCATGAAAACAAATTGTCACATAATTTTAGTCTTTAGTTTATCTGAAGATGTGGGCTTGACCCTTGAAACGCATCATAATTTAGTGTTTTTACACGATCTCTGTGGTTGAGCCTACTTGACAAAATAAATGGGAATAACGTTTTTACTATTACGGTAGCCCCATGGTGACTCGCGCTAACTAAATGCCATGTAAGGCTCAAGCACAGAGTTGAGACAAAATATCGTACTGTATCATACACAAATTACAACTGTAGCAAATAACTGAATGAAGTATGTTACTACATGTGTATTGTATATCATGCCCTAATTGTGTTGAGGAGTGTAATAAGGCGCACCCGCGAAGGAATACAGTACGGTAACCATGGTCACTACATAAACATTAGAATGAGAGCCGTGTCGGATATCACAACGAAGGTGCCGTCTCATGACTCACTCGAGACCACCTTGTGGTGGAGGTTGCATGTCAGAAAACAGTGTAAAAAAAAAGTCACGCATCATCGTCCAGGAATTCTGCGCCTGCCTCTTAAACAACAGATATGCTTGCTATCCTCCTCACACGGAACTACAACGTCAATATTCTTCCAAAGTGAAACGCCAAGATCGCGAAATATTTGTTTAATCGACGACCAGTTTCAGTGTGTTATGCCACCAACTCGTCATATAAAATTTTACAAGTTGGCAATCTTATTTAAAAGAAATGGAGATTAAATAGTACATGCAACATCCAATTAGTCTAAATATAAAAATACATAAGTTAAAACATCACAACTTGTGTATTTCTATATTTAGACTAAGTGCCATGTTGCATGGTCTATTTAATCTCCATTTTTTAAATAAGATGGCCAACTTGTAAACTTTGTCTTTTTGTCCAGATAATGGTAGCATAGCCCACTGAAATCTGTCGCCAGCTAAATAAATATTTTGCGATCTCTGCTTTTCAATTTTGAAGATTATTAATCTATCAGATCGCCTCCACGACCTTTGATGTCAGGTAATGTCACAAAGAAAATATATATCCGGCATCTAGCCAATGAGAATTCGCTGGAGCCGCCTTACCCGAGTCATCATCACCATTTTCCTGCAGTAAGGTATGCCGATCTCCATGAAGTACTATCGCTTGCTACCCTTTTTGTTTTCGCATAACTGTCAACCATATATTACCTTCTGCGTCCTAGTCTTCTTCCGTTCACTGTTCCCTCCATAGTGGTAGTTCCCAATCTTTTTCGAAGTTGGACCCACAATCTTTCAGGAAAAATTTTCGCAACCCACTATATGTACTACACTGACTGCACAGTAATTAGTAATAATATAAAAATTACGTGGCATATGATACTAAAGTTTTTATCCTGCATATAAAATGCTTTGCTGAGTAAGAGTTTTGAAACTGGTGAAAGGAACATTTATATAAAAAGAAGAAATATTTTCTCCATTTAAAAACTATTTTACACAAATAACAAAGTCGGTGAGACTTGTGGTAGTGTTTAGTATTAAGTGTTAATGATAGTTTATATATCTGAGATGAAACTTGTTAGTTTCATGCGTAAATGGCTTACCACGCTAAGTTATAATATAATATTTTATAAAATAATATAGAAAAAGAAAATACACTCTTGCCTAACTAAGTAGTAGTGACTTCCGTTTACTCCTTCAAAGCTGTATTAGTAAACACTCTCCTCCCAACGATCCAGTCATAAGTCATGCTTCTATTCTGAAATAAAGACGAAATATAAATACCGTTCAAGACACAACAATAAACAAGTAGCAAACTAGGTACGATTTCGGGGAAAGGAAACACCTATGAGACTTGTGGCAAGTGGAAGAGAATACAGTGTTGCCATCCTGCAATTACAAATGAATGCTACGATTTTGTTGTTCTCGTATCGCCCTCTGTAAGCTATTAGCCACATTGGTATCTTATCTATAACACATTGCGTAAATAACTTGTTGGATTATAAACGTTCCTCTTGAAATAACCTTACTTTCTCCAGACGATATTTTTCTTTGATGTCTTAAAGCCGTCCGGCGACCCATCTGAATGGACTCCACGACCTATTAGTCTGTCGTGACCTACAGTTCGGAAACCACTGCTTCACAGCATTCATTCGCAGACAATCTCTTCTCATCCAATGCCAAAGCCAATTAGTTTGCTGTTTACCATTAAAATTTCTGTTTCTTGACCCACTATTATTGATACCTAAGCATTTCTCACTTTGTCTACACATTTTATCGCTTCCATTCCCCTGCAAGTCCACATTTCAGATATTTCTAAGCTTCTTTCGTCCTCTTTTTTCGGTGTCCCTATCTCAGCACCATATACTGCCACACTACTTGTAATGCATTTTGTCAGGCTCTTCCTCAGATTCCAAACACATGCATAGAAGCCTCCTCCTCTAATTAAATGCCTGCTTGGCAATTGCTATGTGGGTTTTCACTTCATTGTGGCATTGTCTTCCATAATTATGCTTCCCTGGTATTTGAAAGCACCAACTTTGCTCTCTTACTTCCTGTCTTCCATACTGGAGTATAATAACATCAAAATATTCTCCTTATTGTAGTGACCACAAAATATTCTCCTCATTCGATTGTAGTAACATCAAAATATTCTCTTCACTGGAGTACGTCCACACAGAGTATTATCCATATTAGAGTATAGTAACAACAAAATCGTCTCCTCAATGAAGTAAATAGTTTAAGTCATTCCTCAAAAAAAAAAAAAAAAAAAAAAAAAAAAAAAAACAACAATTTACATTTTACATCTCCCAGTATGTTATACAAATCCTAAAGACTATCACATCTGTTGATATCACAAATTCCATCATAAAACATGTTAGAGCATTCTCGTCCATGGTCGATCTCTTTATCCTCACTATGGGATTATGGGATCCCATTTTTTTATTTTTTATTTATTTTTTATTTATTTATTTTTTGCTAAATATAGGATCATGTAGCTCAGTAACTAATATTGAGTCATTGGACATGTGGCTACCGTATTTTCATCATGCCTCATACAATATTATCTTAATGTTATGCAATTGTCATGCCGTATGTTAACTTACACATTATTAATATCAATGAATGTGATGCATTAACTTTTATGCTTCTGCTCATTGCTGCTCGTCCCGACAACATCTATAATGAATTTATTAAGAACATCCGCCTGTATTGCATATGCTGGCTCTCGTCTCTCTTCACTTACATACTCCAAGAGAACAGATTGCCAAATTATCAAAACTTATAGCCATTCTCAAACCCAGCAAACCTGAAGATAGCACTGAAAGACACCGACCAATTGCACTACTTAGTTGCACATTCAAGCTTCTTGAACGAATCATCCTAACGAGAATAGCACTTTTCATTGAAAGTCACGCCTCCGGAACGAGCTGGATTTCGACAAGGACGCATCTGCACCCATCAATTTCTTGCTATAACTACACATATCGAACGTTTCCAAAGACAAATGAAATCAACAGCCGTTTTCATCGATCTGACTGGGGCATATGACACTGTTTGGATACATGGACTTATTTCAAACTATTGCAACTTGTATCAAGTCGAGGAATCGTGTACCTAATATACTATGTCTAATGAAAGATAATTCGAAGTCTTCCTCAACAACACTAAAAGCCACAAACGAAAACTAAAAAAGGTCTACCACAGGGATCTGTTCTAGCACCAGTGCTCTTCAGTTTGTACATACATGATATACCAACCACAACATCATCTAAGTTCATGTATGCTAAAGACATCGCACTGGTAGCACAGGGTAATAACTTCGAAGACGGCGAACAAATTCTTTCACAGAATCTCAACAAGATGTCAACCTCCTTTAAGACCTGGAGGTTGATCCCCAGCACTACAAAAACCGAAGTCTCTTGTTTCCATCTAGCGAATCGTGCTGCTATTGAATGGACAAAAGCTGAGGTACAATCCTTTTCCAAGATACCTTGGAGTCACTTTAGATAGAACCCTGAACTACAAAGAGGACATTACTAAGTTTTCTCACAAAGTCGCTGCATGAAACAACATATTGCATAAGCTCAGTGGTACATCCTGGGAAGCGTCTACTGGCTCTTTACGCTTGTCTGCCATCAGTCTTGCCTAATCGGCTGCTGAGAACTGTGCACCCGTGTGGTTGAAAAGTGCACATATGAAGAAGGTAGACACGAAATGATGCAATGCATTCCACTACTGGTACCATCAAATCAACTCCATGTTACTGCTTATCTATGCTGAGTAACATCCCTCCACCTCGCGTAAAGAGGAAGCAAGCTCTGCTATGAGGAGCTAAGAAAATCTTTGCTTCATCCTCTCTGCTATTGCACCAAGAATACTGCCATCCATTCTGCCAACAGCGACTGCAATCAAGAAGACCAGTAAGTGTCACTGCGGGACAACTCATTGCTGATGGATTTGACCTAAATGAAAGCTGGAGGCATGAGTGGTCAATAAAGGCATTGCCAATAAGTGCCCACAATCTTGGTCCCACAAAGAAGTCAAATTCTGGTGTCGCATAAACAGGTTGAGAATTGGCAGCTGCAATTACTTCAGACACATGTGGGGTTGGATCAGTTCACTGATCTATGAGCGTAGCCTGGAAGAGCAGGCGCTCAATCCTGATGATTTGTTCGCTCTCACTCCCGGCTTAACTGAATCGTTGAGAAGAACGGACTTTTACCTTATTATGTATCAGACCAATTGTGTGATTGGATTGGGGAGTTCCTAGATAACAGAATGCAGCATGTCATTCTCAATAGAGAGAACTCTTCCGAAGTAAGAGTGATGTCAGGTGTACCACAGGGGAGTGTCGTGGGTCCGTTCTATTTACAATATATATAAATGATCTTGTGGATAATATCGGAGATTCACTGAGGCTTTTTGTGGATGAGGCTTTAGTATATAGAGAGGTTGTAACAATGAAAAATTGTATTGAAATGCAGGAGGATCTGCATCGAATTGACCTGTACTGCAGAGAATGACAATTGAATCTCAATGGAGACAAGTGTAATGTGCTGCGAATACAAAGAAAGAAAGATCCTTTATCATTTAGCTACACTATAGCAAGTCAGCAACTGTAGGCAGTTAATTCCTTAAGTTATCTGCGAGCAGGCATTAGGAGTAATTTAAAATGGAACGACCATATAAATCAATCGTCGGTAAATTAGATGCGAGACTGAGATTTATTGGAAGAATCCTAAGGAAATGCAGTCCGAAAACAAAGGAAGTAGGTTACAGTACACTTGTTCGCCCACTGCTTGAATACTGCTCACCGGTGTGGGATCCTTACGAGGTGGGGTTGATAGATGATGTAGAGAAGATCCAAGGGAGAGCAGCACGCTTCGTTATATGATCATTTGGTAATCGTGAAAGCATTACGGAGATATAGATAAACTCTAGTGGAAGACTACGCAGGAGAGACACTCTGTAGCTCGGTACGGACTTTTGTCGAAATTTCTAGAACATACCTTTACTGAGGAGTCTAGCAGTATATTGCTCCCTCCTACGTATATCTCGCGATAAAATGAGGATAAAATCAGAGAGATTAGAGCTCACACAGAGGCATACCGACAATTTTGGTCCACTTTAGGTTACGGTAGTAACACTAAAAGTGGGCCTTTGCGAACGTCTTTTGACAGCTCGAAATTTAAGTGAAAATAACGGCTTAACCATTCATCTGACACGAAAATTGAGAAACCCAATGTGTAGAGGAGAGAATTCTCTATAACTTTGCTCTCTTACGTTTTTTTTCATATCTCGTATCGTTTCAGAGATATTTGTAAAAATAACAGTGATTTTGGGATGTCTGTCTGTCTGTTGATAACGTGTTTCCTGTTTTTAAGACAAACCGTTCAATCGATCAGCACCAAATTTTACAGACATGGTTGTAGGCTGCCAGAGACCAGAAACTCTCTTTTCCAATTTTTTCGGACAAAAAATGCGGTAGTAATACCAAAAAAAGCCGTTTGTAATATAATTGTGATTGCAAACGAACCGTTCATCTGACACGAAAATTGAATAACCCGATTGGTAGAGGGGAAAATTCTCTACAACTTTGTCCCTTTATGTTTGAGAGATATTTACAAAAATAAAGGAGGTTTCACACCCTCCACTGAATTAACGAAAACCAGCCGTTCACAGATGTCACGTGACATTCCTCGCCCAGGACTCTCTCTGGCATACGCCATCTTGCGTTGCGTATTTGATGATTTTCTTATTGTAGCAAAAACACGTCGTTCTTCGTACGATAAATGATAGTCTAGTGTCTACAAATGCCATATTAGCATCAGTTACGAACAGCCATCAATAGTATGTGCGATTTTTTCTTTCCGAGAACAATACGTGACTGGAATAGGAGGGAGAACCGTTAGTGGTACTCAAGGTACCCTCAGCCACACACCGTCGGGTGACTTGCGAAATATGGATGTAGATGTACAATTGTATACTGTATACAATTACCATGTGTTGTTGTTGTTATGGTCCAGTCCAGAGACTGGTTTGATGCAGCTCTCCACCCTACTCTATTCTGAGCAAGCCTTTTCATCTCCTCATAAGAACGGCAACCCACATCCATTTGAATCTGCTTACTACACGCGTCTCTTGGTCTCCCTCTGCGATTTTTACCCCACACACTTCCCTCCAATGCTAAATTTACGATTCCCCTATGTCTAACAATGTGTCCTACCAAGCGATCCCTCCTTTTAGTCAGGGTATGCCAAAAATTCCTTTTCTCACCAATTCTGTTCAGTACCTCTTCATTAGTTATGTGATCTACCCACCTAATCTTCAGCATTCTTCTGTAGTATCACATTTCAAAAGCCTCTATTCTCTTCCTGTCCGCACTGCTTATCGTCCATGTTTTACTCCCGTACAAGGCAACACTCCACACAAATGCCTTCAGAAAAGACTTCCTTACACTTAAATTAATATTCGACGTTAGCAAATTTCTCATTTTCAAAAATGCTTTTCTTCCCATTGCCATTCTGCATTTTATATCCTCTGTACTGCGACCATCGCATGTTATTTTACTACCCAAGTAACAAAACTCATCTACCACCTTCATTGTTTCGTTGCCTAATCTAATTCCTTCAGCATCGCCTGATTTTGTAAGACCGCATTCCATCACAATTACCATAAGATTAAATAAATAAATTGCAGTTGTAATTCCATATCAAATAGTGTAACTGTGTAGTGTCTACGGTATACAAATATAGTGTCCATCCTTGCTCGTTGTCCATTGTGGTAACGAGTCTGCAGTGATATTAGCTACGCGGCGAGTTGTCGGCTGCGCGTGGTCCGGCCTGCGTTCTGTGTCGCTCACCGAATGCTAAGCAGCGGGCAGCGCCTGCACACATCTGCCTGGCTAATTCATTTGCACCGCCCACAGCGGACACTGCGCCTACGGCCTGCTGGAGCTCAGCTCAGCACAGCACAGCGCGGCATAGCGGCCGCCAACACTGCAGCCGCCGCATACACGACCACGGAAGACAATGGTTGCCACCCCAAAAACCACAGGGTCTGAGTAACCAGTAACCACGGTAGAAGTTTCTTCTAGCAGAAACTGTTGCCATGCCGAAGGCCACTGAATATACCTCACAATGATTCATTCATACACTGATCAAAACAGTTAGGGGATCAGTTGAGATATGTAGATCCTGAAGTACTGCCACAGGCACAATGAACTAAAATGGTTCGACAACTTGCTGTTAATTCTACAGAGTGGAGACAACAACATTACGCCAACCGAGATAGTGGTAATAACAGAAAGTTGATGCAGAGGGAGTTCGTATTGACTTGTTTGCTATACCAAACGAATTATACTAGTGGTTGGGATCAGATAGTGTAGTCGGCAGGTAGTGCAGTGCAACAGCAACGTGACGCATTGGCATGGAGAGCCTTAAACCGTCGGCACACGGAGCGTGTGTCTGAACGCGCGGCTGAACGCTCGGAGACGCGCAACCTGAGCATACAAGGCGTGTGCCTCAACGATCTACATACGACCGCAGCGCGCTCCAGCGACAGTTGTCGGCGGTATCAGTTGCTGGAATCACACTGTTTACCAAATCAAAAGAGTGGAATTCCTGCTTTACCTGTATTGAATCGCTTATTTCCGCGCTTGTGTTTAGTTCGTTACGTTCTGCCTAAATAAAGGTAAAAAGGTAAAGCAGTCAGCAATCCGAAGATTGGTTTGAACACCACAGTGCTTTACTAGGCATGGTCCTGTTTGGAGGTGGTATGCCGTTGCCTTCCTCCGACCTTCGAACTGACTTACACAGCCAGTTATAGGGGGACCTACAGTTTAACGTGGGTTCCGAACCACGGTGCTACTCGGTATTTTTAACATGAGCAATAATGCCAGAGGTGAAAGAAGTGGAAAGTGACAGATAAAAATCCTAGCACCTGGCGGGGATCGAACCCGCGACCTTTGGATTTGTAGTCTGGCACTCTACCACTGTGCAACCAATGGGCACATGCCTAAATAAGTAACAACAAAATACCTATGAACATAGGACGCTTATAAAAGTTGCATTTTATGTCAATAAGTGCAGCGAATAATAAAAGTTTCATGACAAACTGTGCGATATAAAATGAGATAGGCCTTCACAACACAAAGATTATTGCAAGAGTCTCGCTTTTTAGTCAATCTTAAAAGATCATGCTTCCACGGTCAATGTTGCTTACTATTGAGTAGAAGAATGTTAAGAACGTTAAAATGCAATACGTGAAACAATAAGTGCATATTTTACTCTAAGTGAGCTGCAAACTGACTTGTTCATAAAACGAATCAACAAATTCACTCCTCAGAGGGTACGCACTTATTTTTACATTGCTTCGAATATTATGCAGTATACTTCTAAGAAATTTATAGGAAAGTCTTTGGGTCTATTAGAAAACCGAATAAAAGTAGAAAAAAATTTTGGCTTATGTGGGGCCTTGAACCAAGAGCGCAAACTCCACAGTGCAGGACCTAGCCCCCTATGGTACGGCAAGCTATTTTAGCAATGTATCTTAACTTACGGTATTAGACATGTCGTATATGCTACTGGGCGATATGTCTGTTGTTGACATATAATTACAACAAATCATACAGAGAAGTATTCGTGTTGATAGATCTTCAGTCCGCTTTGCCTTGAAACGGCAGATTACTGTAATTCGGAAATTTCTTAACCACATATAAGACGTTTCCATTCATTTATTCCAATGAATAGTACCTTAATGGCCGGTTTCCGAGAGATTCTCAATTTACTCAGTTACTTTTAGTTGCTTTGAAATGTCATACATTCATAAGACCTAATTTATATACATAAAAACCACGAAATACGACGCCCAACATGGCGTCTTCGTCTCTCTACCGGAAGTGTAATTTCCAGGACCTGGGCACGATTTCAGTCAACACGAATTGTTCACAGAAGGCAAGGACAAACCTTTGTTGTGCCCTACGCTGGTGCCAAAGAACGATAAAACTCGTCCGCACAGAGCTGCATTGGTGAACATTATGTTTGAAGCTCATGAAATTGAAAGAACGGTGTAGCCACATTGTTCACCGGACATAAGCCCGGACGTATGTCTCAGATGCACTTGGAAGACGCATTGCAGCCAGACCATCATTCCCCATAACGGTTGCGAACCTGGGTATTGCACTCATGAAAGAATGGCCAAATATCCCTCAAGAACTGATTGATAACCTTACATTGTCCATGTTGGGGAGGTGGGTAACTGTACTCGTCGTCCGAGGAGATCACACACTATGTTAGCCTGCATCGAAAATGACGTTTTCGGTGTTATGGCAGCCCCTTGGTGCCGCGCTCTAAGTAAACGCCATGTAAGTCTTACGTACAGCGTTGAGACAGCAAAGCATCATACTGTATCAGGCACCACAACTGTAACCAATATAATACGTTTCCACATACATATTGTGTGTGCAGAAACTGCTGCTTTGCTGAAAGCCACTGAATACCACCACAATAACTGATTTGCCTCTGCATTTACATATACAGATTAAACCTATACCAATGTCTTCAGTCACTTAGCAAACGTCATGCTTCATTGCAGTATAATTGCTGCATGAGTGTTGTTTGCGCTCCATATTCCCTCTGTGGCACATTCACTTGTATAGGAGAGGTTCTGAAGTATAGTTGTGCAAGTGATGTGTGTAGCATGCATTTCGTCGTGAGCTGATGCCGTAGAACCGGGTATAGTGGTCGGTGCCCGACATACGCAAATTTCGATTTTAACGGTGATGTACGATCTCACCTTCATCCTTCGAACCGTGTCCACGTTGAATAATGAATGGTGGAATGAGGGTGTCACATCTGAGTAGTGTCAGTAGTGACAGAAGGTCATCAGTGCAACAGTTCACGGCTGAATCCAACTACGGACGGGCTAGACTCATCTCTCAGTGGACAATCCGTAGGAACATGGGTTCCATGCAGTTTGGGAGCCAGCACCACATAAGGATGTCACTGTTCACATAACGTCATCGGGCGAGAAGGTTTACATTTGTCGCCAATCAACAGGGATGGGCATCGGAACAATGACGGAACCTGATTTGGCCAGACGAATCACGATTTCATCTTCACCTTGTTACAGTATTTCGTGCAGAGCACGTTAATCGATGGATTCCGCCTGCCAAGAAGGTGTGTTCCAAGGCTGCCGTGTCCATGTTATAGTCTGGCGTGCATTTTCCTTGTTTCAGTATGCCTCCTTGTTGGGAGCTTCGAATATCCGTGATACGTTCAGCTGCACAGGAACTATCTCCATCGATATTTCGATGCTTCAGTACATTAACGCACCGAAACAACGCTGCCTCTACGAACAGACCTAATTTGGTAATGGAACTTTCTGACAGACACGTCCAGAGCGGTACAAGACACTTGTGGACTCCATTCCACGGCGTCTCTGCGCAGGTCTAGAAGATACCCCTCACGATATTCCCTATCCTATGTCATTCGTTAAGCCAGTATATAATCCGCAAGCCACCTTCCTTCTCCTATTCCAATCACGTGTGCTTCACGAGAAAAAATGACTCCTAGTGCGCCTCCTTGTGTGTACAGCACTATTTTTATCCTCGTGTTTTTTTGCGAGAAATACGTAAATGGAATAAATATATATGTTGAAACTACGTTCTCGGAACTTTGATAGTCCCGTCATGCAGTATGTCTCTCTTCTAGCGTCTACCATTCAAATTCGAGCATCATTACCGTGACGTTTTCGAGCTTACAATATGAATCCGCAACGGAGAGTGTAGCTTCTGGATCTTCCCGTCAACTTGAAATTAGTCTGTTATTAAAATAAACAAGATCTCGGGCAGTTGAGATCCGCGAATGAAAGTTAAAATGCTCACTGCTGCTCTAATTTACTTTGTGAGTGGCCACAGTACATGTACAACAGAAATTTATCTAACTGCTCATCCTTAAGGGAGCAGCCTACATTTTAACAAACACAAAATCAACGTTAAAAATAAATGAATAGATAATTAAACATGGGACATGCTTTAAATCATAAAGCAGAGGTTTGAAAAATCATAATCTATTCAGTAAAACAACAAGCAAATAAATGTGGGGAGACCAAATTAAGCACACACCTTGTACAAAAGTGAATTAAATCTTATAACTACTACCCATAATAAAATTGTTTTGTCCTCTTTATGAATATGGAGGTAATGTGGGAGGAAATTTGCAAACACACAATGGGTAGCTGAAAACACATTCATTCATTCACAGAAGCATGCATAATGCTTAGCAATACATTGTTCTGTACATGAAAGCAGCAGTGAAACGAAGCATTGGCAGTGCCTTGACGAGATGGCGGCTGTCTTGATCACAAATTTTTAAATGTACTGTGCACTAAATGAACTCATGTTCGGAGAGACAGTGGCTCACTATTCTGTAGTACCACATAGTGTGAAACCATGCCAAATTACATAGAATTTACAAAGGAAATTAATTTAGAATAAGCGAATAGAGCACACACAAGAATTCATATAGAAGAAAGTTAGTATTAATAAAACCATGGCTGAAGGCTGAAGTAACGACCGGTATGAAAGCATGTGGTGCAATCGGTCATACAAGACAGGAAAGACGGAATCAAATCAGAAAATCTGTGAAATATTTAGCGAATACAGAAACGACGTGAGAACATTAGTTAAAAACACAAAGCAAATTCAAACGTACTAGGTTTACACAAAGGCTGAAGGCCACACACGTGTACACTAACTTGAGCAAAACCAGACACACAATCATCACTGGAATGAAAATGCAAATAAAAAATCTACACTGAATTTACTCGAGTTCTGTAAATTAAGAAACACTTTGCCCCTCATAGCGAAAGAATTACTCAAAAGATCACTGAAAAGACAAGACTGCCTGATCCCAAATAAATCAAAGTGCTAACAGCATGCCTTCCCCTCAGCAGTATTCGGCGGAGTACTTACTTCCTCAGTCATCAGAACCAGAATGAAGAGTGAAGACTAAAGCTCTAAGGCTTCAGACCCCCCCCCTCCCCCCATACACCGGATGTATAGCGCGCTAAAAGCGACGCAGAGTGCGTCCAGAGACTAGTGTTTACCAACCCTTGCTACCTGGTCAAGACAATTCCCTCTTCAACCGCTCCCAGAGAGGTCTCCTGTCACATCTTGCCGGCCGCGGTGGCCGAGGGGACTGAGGCGCTTCAGTCACGGTCTGCACGGCCACTACGGTCGGGGGTTCGAATCCCCCCTCGGGCATAGATATTTGTGCCGTCCTTAGTTATGGCTAGTTCATAAGTAGTTTGTAAGTTTGGGGACTGATGACCCCATAGTTAAGTCCCTTAAGCTTAAACATTTCTTTTTGTCACCTCTTTTGTCCAAGATTAGGTTGGTACGACACTAAGAACACGGCCACCATGCCACCTTACCAAGTAAGTTTGTCTCTGGCCAGCCAGCAGACGCTAGTGCAGACGACAAAGTAAGCCATGCGTTCTTAACTACAGCAAAAGGAGGCCTCAAGCGAGAGGCGGCGACTGTAAGCCATTGCGTGGCAGTCAGTCAAAATTAAGAGCACACATTCACATTCACATGATCACACAAGTTCAATCACATGGGTGTAAACATTTATAAATATGGGGCAAACATATATAAACATGGGGTATTGATCATTAATAAAAAGAAAAAAATAATTAACACACAGATAGACAACATTAATGGTGCAGAAACATTTTAGTTTAATAAATATGGAACACGACCACACATTCAATGGACCTGTTTGAAACTGTAACTGGTACGGATCTCACATACAGATCTTATTGTTCGAACGCGGGTTTTGTCGACTACTTCCTCTCCTGATGGGATTCTTCCAGTAAATATTAGTCCATTAAATATTAGTCTGATTATCGGATTAATTTTATGACGTCGTTCCGCTTCAAACTGGTCCTTGAGTATGCTCTCATATATTTTATGGAAATAACTGCTTCCCCAGTTGTGTAGACATCCTTTAAACGTCCTTTATTTCTAAGCATTCGAATCGAGTACATTTGTTTATGTATTGCTTCCATATGATGGTGCGATTTTGTACTATTTTATTACAAGAAAAAGGCCATGATCGCTGGCATAGAAATTATTTCACTAGTTTCTATAGATCTAACTGCCATCCTTAGAAAATTTTCGTGAAACCACTAAAACAATACCTACGTCGTCGTCATATTCAAAACGGCACTTATTAAATGTATCATATTTGAATTTCATATCTGAGGATCTACCTTGAGCAAGACATTGGTTGTTATTTTCATACCCATGCATGTTTAGCTACCCTTCAGTGGGTCATTTTATTGCTTTAAATTGAACAACAGAAATATTTTAGTTTTTGCAGGTTATTATAAGTTCGTACCGTTAATTACAAATTAATATAAGAATTTTATATATGTATATGTATTTCGTATTTACCTGTTGGAGTGGTTACAGTTTTCGTACATTATCCGTGTACGTCCTCTTTGCCATACATACGCACACACATACAGATGCCAATCACGTAAAATTAATTAGTTTTACACCTAACCATAGAAGTAAAATAAAATGGCGATCAAATATTTCGATATAGTCCAGTTTGTAAATAATCGCCATATAGATGCACGTGACAAACTGTAAAGGGGACCAATTCAGACAATGTAGGAAATATATATACAAAATTATTGTATGAATTTATAATTTACAGTACGAAGTAATTATAACCTGTACCAACTAAAATATTTCTGTTGTTCTGTTTTTAAAGCAATAAAAAGATCCACTGTATATGCTACCAGGCCGGCGCAAGCCCAATTGCCGCCCCGTGCGAGCTGCTAAATTGTCGCCCCCCCCCCCCCGTTATTTTATTTATGTTTTTTTTTTTTTTTTTTTTTTTTTTTTTTTTTTTTTTTAGACTGTTTGTGAAATTTTATTTAAACCAATCTGTAGGAAAAGTCAGCAATGAGTCGCAATTTTTTTTTTTTTTTTACTTTTCAGATCTACCTAGGTTTCGGCCACTGAGTGGCCACTTTCAAAGCTTTTAATATGTGCTTACATCTAAACCGTCATGTTGACAGTTACGTTCAGCACGACGTTATAGATGTAAACATAGCTCAAAGCATTGAGAATAGCCACTGCTTGCCGGAAATCTATGAAGATATGGAAGATAAAAACAGTTGAAACGGCCAAAGAGTGAGGCGGAAGACAAGGAGAGAGGAAGAATAAGGAGATGGAGTAACATAATAATGCAATAAATACATACTCGAGAATCGACAGGTACTGATGCTAGTCGAAATATATTAACTCACTGCACTGCGGTTATTCATTTCAAAGAACTGACTCGCCATCTGTCGTAATTTACGTGTGTCAGTTCTGTCGTGTCTGATTATGGAATAAGGGGTAACAAATTAGTCATTAGCCGTGTCACGTCACATTTCTGAGCTTTATTTTCATTCTAGCTATTGGGGTGACGCGTGCTTATTTGCCAAGTTGCCAATTTTTTAAGTAACAGATCATAAGAAAAATAAATTTTTCTATTCTGTATTCTTAAAGGAGAAAAATTCTAACTTATGAGTAAAGTGTATGCGCAATACTAATTGTGGGTTATATGAAAAGCACTTACCTATTACATCCCAAGTTGCAAGAAATTCGGATGCACGATTCTTCTGTTCTTGTGAAAAGCAACGAAAGTGCTTCTGACGAATCTTCACTCTCTCGGCCAACTATCGAAATGATTTCTGTAGTTTTCGTTGTAGAGAACGCAACAATACCTATTGTCTGGAAAGGCGAAGGGCTGAAGCGGCAGTGCCAGGAACTAGGTCACGTGACGAGGCTACGGTTAAACTAGCGCCCAAGAAGTTGAAGCAAGAAGCTCACAATAACTATGTGACCGATGATATGGATAAATGTATTATCAGGCAGTAATTTTTATAGCATTACGAACAACAGAAGGAAATACGAACTTTGCGAAAACTGCACAACTTTTGTTAAACAGAAATGAGCTTCGAAGCTAGCAAAGGAAACCCTTACAAGCAATGCTCTATCTATGGATTTTCGTTCTACAAGGTGTCAAAATTAACATTTTGTTTCGCTTGGACGAGATGGCATTGTTGCTAAAAGACCATACTTTCTTAGGTTTTCTTCAGGACCGAAGCGAACAGTAGTTTACTTAGACGAAACATGGATTCACACGCATTATACAGTAAATAAATGTTGGCAAAGTGATAGTGTGTGTGTGAGTAGTATTGTCACACAAAAGTGCTCGTCAGAGTTTAATTGTGTTCATGCAGGCAGAGACAGGTGTGCAGGGCTCAAAAACCAAAACGTCTGAGCATCACTCAGAAACGGATAGCAAACATTTTCAAAAATACTTCGAAACCCAACTTATGCCAGGCTTACTATCAATATCTTTATCCCTTGTAATTAATCACAGCGTATTTTCTCCGGAATACTTCTAGCCATTGTAGGTGTTGAACATGCTTGACTGTAGTAATGTTCAACAATTTTTTTTCCATAGCGCGTTAAGTGTGAAATACTCAACTGCCATTGAAGGGCTTAGCAAAATTGCTTCAGGCTTAACATGTAACCGCAGTATCGAACATTGCATTCGAATTTCCAAATTAGATTTCGTCTCCTGCAAAATTAGTTGTGAGTAAACGCATGGCGCGTAACACGCTGGCAGCGCTCCACTCATAAGAGTACTGGCGTGTGCGCCAGACTGCTTCCCTTCCGGCGTAAACACGACGGCGCTGCCACAGTGGCAAGGAAGAAATCAGTCGTCCTCCCTCCTCTTGTTCAACAGGGGCGGTCGGCATGTAGTTGAGACGCCAAGCCACAGTTCCCGAAGCCGCTCCCTCCGAGTTTTGGTTTCGAATCCTCTCTTGGCAATGAATGTTGAGTTTGTACTACAGAAAAAAAGGGGGGCGGTAGTTTTGCCGCCCCTAAAAAGTGCCGCCCCGTGCGGCCGCACGTTTCGCACTTGTCTTGCGCCGGCCCTGTATGCTACAGCTGTAGCGAAACGTGAAAATAAAAACCAGTATTTTGCTCAAGCCAGATCCTCATTGAGAAGAAACGAAGTATTTACAAAGCAAATCCGTATCAAAAGAACTTCAACATCAGAATAAGAATTTTATTCGCTTTAAGCTTACGTTTCAATTTCCATCAACTTACATATTTCCTTGTCTACGTGCGCTTCAAACAGAAACGAGCAGGTGATCAATGTTACTGTCGGTAAAACAGACGAATGAATACGTCCACAGACATCGAAAAGCTTTTGAATCATTCCCTTTCACGCACGCCATCGAGTTCAGCCAGTGTTCTCAAAGAAACTCATGCGGAATTTTCCAAACACGGCGGTTACAATTGCGAGAGAGAGAAATAATTTCCCTTTCGCGCCCGCAGGTGTTGCGCCTTCGCTTTCGCAGCGTCGCTTGCGCAAGGCAATGCAGCCGGAGGCGCACCACTGGCGCGCCACACTCAAAGGAGCGCCGCATAACGAAGTCGCCGCCTTCTAGACTCACAAAAAGGGTTCGGAATTCGCACGGAGGCGGCGAGCAGGCGCCGATGCCCGCCGTAGAGTGGGCGGTGGCGCGTCGTTACAGCAGCGAGTCGAAGCCTGCGAGCTTCGAGTTGCCGGCCAGCCACGCGGCCTAGAATAACGACCCGACCCACACTCCGGCTCTGAGCTCATCGCCAGGCTTCTCTGTGCGCCGCGCTGCTCCGTTACCGGCGAGCTGTTACGTCACAACGTATCCGGTACCGCGGGACGCTTTCGACAGATCTCACACTGTTATGCACAGACGCAGATCGCAGTAGTATCACGTAGAATCTGCGCAGGATACGGTGGACGATGCCAGTGGCGGCTCGTACAAAATTTGACCAGTGTGCTACAATATTACAAAAATAAACAGTAAAGAAAATATACCGAAATAAAAAGTCAATCTTTGTATGATTGCCTTTAATTAAATATCAATTAATAGTGTATTGACAGTAAGACCTCCAGGGGAATTTATAACAGCGCTGCCAACTGTATGTATTCACTGCAGGTAGTCAATATAACGGTTAAAAATATTAATTTTATTTACAGAAATTAAAAATTTAGACTCAGAGGTATTTGAATACGAGCCTGTAGGTTTGAGAGACAACGCACAATACGCCTGAGTCAGCGCGCTATTTGACTCTGTAAGCCGCAATATTCGTCATATACTGTTCTTTCGCAGCCGTTACACGCAGCGCGAAGAGATATATTGATGTGGTGGTGCAGTCGGTCTCAGAACACATGAGTCGCCAGGCCTGACGTCACATCTGCGCATGCGCACTAGCGAACAGACGACTGCGCCGCCTCTCTGCGCACGTACCAGCGCGGCTGAATCCCACTTCAGCACACGGAGCTGGTTTCCAGCTATCGCGGCGAGAGCGCTCGAAAATGCGTTTTCATCCTTGGTTTCTAGCATTCTAATACGCATTGGAAAGGAAATGACATAATTTTATTGTGATAATCTGGCTCGTATTCCAAGAGAAAGGATGTAATTTTACACCGATTGCTCGCTTGTGTTCGAAGAGAAATGGCATAATTTTAGTAGTATATTTGCAGTGTGCTGCAGCACATTAGCACATTATCACCAGCCGCCACTGGACGATGCACAGAGACGAGTTTTCGTCCGAAGAGCCGGGCGAGTCCATTCCTTCGTTCTGAAGGCCGTGTCAGTCCACTTCCGCCTGCCGGCAAGTGCACATCGATAGAGCGCACCGCTATAAACGCAGTGGCAGCACAGTCTGCAAGCGCTATAGGTGCAGGAAGAGTCCATCATAACCAGGAACGAGAGATTGTTTTCAATGCCATTACATTTAAGTTGGAAGAGCCAAAAGAGGGAATAAAAATCCCATTAAAAGCGTCCTTGAAAGTGTTCAGGATGCTACTGGTGTTCCACTTCGGACAATAAAGAAAAAATAAAAAAAATAAAAAATAAATAAATAAATAAAATAAAATAAAAATCATAAAGGGAGATAGAGATAAAGAGAGAAATTAGTTACCAGTAGTTCTGAAGGTTTCTCTACTCCAGAAAAAAACGGAATAAAGAGAAAAATGTCTTCGGTTTGGATGATTTTTCCTGAACAAGTCATGGAGAGGTTGATAATTTCCAAGTGACAAACAAACAGTGCACCTCAATTAAGTAACTTTTTCCTGTAATAAGGGAAAATACGTCTTTCAAGGGAACCTAATTCAAAAGTTAGGCTTCAGGAATAATAGTTCTTTTTTTATTAATTTCATTGTAATACTTACATGCTTTATTTTTCGTGCAATTATCACGCATAATGTTTACTAGCTGCCACAAGAAACAGGTTAAAGGAAGGTGTTTTGGAACGTTTAGAAATACTTAGTAAACATGTCGATTGTTTAAATAAAATAGTACTGTGAAGAGGGTTGACCGCTCATATATGTCGATGAAACATGCATTCACAGTTCACATACTACGCCCAATGTATGGACAGATGGATCAAGTAATGGAGTAAAGGGGCCACTTTCAAAACGACAACGTCTGATTATAGTACATGCAGATGACTGATAAGGACAAGTAGTTCTGCAGGCTATAAGCTATTAATATGTCAAAAGGCTAAAGGAAACATTTACGTTTTCTGGCCTACAATATTGAATAACAGGAGAAAGTTAGCATTCCTTTTAAATTTAAACACATTATATAATGCAGCAACAGAAAACCATCGGTCATTTCCCCTCACTGCTCTGGCTGCTACCTCACCACTACCGATCTCCCCATGATTTCCCAGCAGTCTCCACATCTACCGGCCAATTTATCCTGCATGCACCCTACACAAGATATAAAAGGGCATATATTGACACACTGTCGTCTGATCTGAAGAAAGGTGTCCAAAAATGGAAAAACGTGACAGTCAGCGAGTAGGCTGGTACCATAGAATCTTGTATTTGAGGCTTTCTTTTGTACACAGAACTCTCAAAGGAAAGTGAGATGATACATCACATGGTACATCAGTTCAAAGTTATTGTTCTCAGCATAGCGCTAACGACATGCTGCCACTCCAATATACCACCATTATTGAAAGTGTATAACACATGCTACCATATCTTTCGCTAGCGAATACCTACAATACGAATATTATAACTACTCAGCTGAACGAACAACTTAATCACAGTGTTACCCTCTGGGAGGATTTTTAAAAGTTTGACCATGTGTGGATCCTAGCAAACAAGAAATCGTTAATCTACTTTGTCACCACACATTTAGTTACGAGGCAGAGTGGAACATCAGTCAAACTGCTGAATTACACGTTATGTTTGGGAAACCTAAAAGTAATCACTAAAGAAAATAACATGATCGCCAGCCTACTAAGGCAAAACAATGCCCCTACAAATAGTGAAATTTTAACCTACTCTGTCCAACTGTGGACGTATAGTGAAATTAAATGTCACTAATTGCAATAAAACAAGATCACTAACACAAAATTTTAGTGGGTAGTCAGATAGAATTTTGAAATAACACATTGTAAATAAACACAATAGGTCCAGGAACCTACTTTGGAAATGACAAAGGAAAAAACAATAGGATAAAAGTTCGCAGAATAAAAACCTGGTGTTTATTGCAGAAATAACACAATAGCCTGACTCATGCTATTATCCAGAACTAATAAAATATTACTTGAGCGTCCTTTTCTGCACCATCTACTAGTACCAGGTGTGGTTACACCAGAGCTCATAAATTCTTCTTCTTGGCTAAGAATATGCTCATTTATACATTTATGAGCTCAGAACCAACTGTAGGCCATGGCAGCTGCATCCAAACCACAATCCGAGGCACTATTCCGAAAAAAAAAAAAAAAAAAAAAAAAAAAAAAAAAAAAAAAAAAAAAAAAACAACATAAATTTCTAGTGCCTCTGCCAGACAACTCGCTGTGAGATGTGCATGCTTCCATGTCTGATGCTCGACTCTCCCTACACAGTCCATTCACTTCTACAACTCAATATCTGTTCCATCTTCTCTTCTGTGTCCAGCTTCCTTCTGTTCACACAGTACAACAATCCACCTTTTATGAGTCAATTCATTTCGCGCCCTAAGCCTGAACCAGTGAATTTACATCATATTTAACAACATACTCAACTAAAAAAAATAGAGAAAAGTTACATCCAATTTATAAAACAATTCATATGTAATTAAAACATAGGAAAATTGCACAAATGTATAAATATGCAGACACTTTGCTCAGTCCCAAACATCCTAAGCCCAAAGGTATAACACATCTTTCTACGTATAATTCTGATCATAATCATCAATACATATTGATACATTAATAATAAATTGGAAAATCATGATTATAGGGTTGCATATGCCCCATGTTTCGATTATGAGTACTGTCAAGTCATATAAGTGAAACATCCAAATCCTATCCAAATTTTGGGACATATATAAATTAGAAAATTTCTATTTATAGCTACAAAATATGAATACCATATTATAAATATTTGTTTTCATTTGCACAAGACACTTATTACATAAATTTGCCATTATTTACAAAATGGTTTTGTTTCCAAGGAATATCAATTACCTAAAACACATTTTAAATACTTTGCTGCTTATTTTCCACCATTGGGGGGCCATAGCAGTCTTAAATTTTCTACCAAAACACTTAAAGAAAACATATTATTATCTTTAGTTTAAAACAGGTACTTCAATTTCTAATTAACACACAGGCTATTTGATTTTAAAGCAATCTAGACTCATATGTAAACATATTAACTGCTTAATTGTGAAGCAGTCCATACACAGCTTTAAACTAAATTTGTACACAGATGCACCTATACCCTTTAAACAACATAACTTCAATTTCACTCACTGCCTCTCTGCTGAACAAGGCAGTCCCTTCCTTCTTCGCTGCCAATTTTTTTCAATTTTACTAGCTTTCTCTCTCATTCCTGCTAGGCAGTCCTTCTCATTTACATTTCCAAAAATTGTGTATAATGTAATCCAAATAATTACATAGCATGTTTTATGGAATCTGAAACTCACATAAAATCGTTAACAATCTTTGACAGTAAATTTTGTACATAGCAAGTAAAACAAAGTTTATTACAGGATAATTCAATGAATAAAGACATATTCAATGTCAGTTATTGTAGTTATTATCACAACTCCCAGCGTCTTTCCAGACTTTGGATAATCCAAATGGTATGCATTAGTGTGAGGTATACTCAGCACTTCAAATAGACCATTGTATGTGTATTTAAATTTGTAAATCTCATGATTCAGTGCACTAGATTTCTCGTGTGTTTTGATCAACATATAGTCACCAACATGAAATTTAGTAGCTTTAAGGTGTTTGTCATGTCTTTCAGATCTGGCATACACTTTTTGTATCATCCTTTCTTTAACTAACTCCTGAGGTCAGTACTAGAAGGAAATTTTAAAGTCTGTCCCTGTTAGATTTCTGATTTTACAGTTCATCACAATTTCTTCAGAGGTAAATCCTGTGAATTCATGGAATACCAAGTGTTCATGACAGATTCAAATTGAAGTAAAAATTTGCTCCATGCCATATGGTTATGGTGGCAATATGTTCTACACAATCTACTTATCTCACACAAATAACGCTCAACAGGATTGCTGGCTGAAAGTGAACTGAGGACCGTTCCTATCTGTTACTTTTTTAGTCAAATTGTTAATAATTATAATAATATCAGACAATTTTTCAGTACATTTTCTTGCCCCCACAATGTCCTAACGCCAAATCAATTACTTCTATTTCAAATTGTGATGGCCAACATACTCTTCATTGATCAAAATCTGGCAGAAAATCCAAAGAAATTCTGGTAATATGTGAAGTACACTAGTGGCAAAACATAAGCAATACCTTCAGTACGCAGTAGCAATGGCAATACTACCGATGACAGTACTGCAAAAAGTAGAATTGCTAAACACAACTTTCCGAAATTCTTTCACCAAAGAAGACGAAGCAAACACTCCATAATTCGAACCAAGAACAGCTGCCAGCATGCGAAACTTAGAAGCAGATGTTCCTAAAGTACTAAAACAACTTAAGTCACTAAACAAAAATAAATCTTCCCAGCCACATTGTATACCAACTAGATTCCTCTCAGAGTATGCTGACGCAATAGCTCTATACTTACCTATCATATACAACCGATCACTCAGCGAAAGATCCGTACCAAAAGACTGGAAAGTTGCCCAGGTCATCCCAATATTCAAGTGATCCACATAATTACAGGTCCACCTCATTGACGTAGATTTGCAGTAGGATTTTGAAACATCTACTTTGTTCGAACATTATGAACTACCTCAAAGAGAACGACCTATTAACCAATAGTCAACACAGATTCAGAAAGTATCACTCTTGTGAAACACAGCTTGCCCTTTATTTACATGAAGTGATAAGTGCTATCGGCAAGGGATCTCAAATCAATTCCGTATTCCTGGATTTCCGGAAGGCTTTTGAAACTGTACCTCACAAGCGGCTTCTAAATGAAATTGCGTGCTTATGGAATTTCGCTACAATTGTGTGATTGAATTCACCATTTCCTTTCAGAAAGGACACAGTTTGTAGTAATTGACGGTAAATCATCAAGTAAAAGATAAGTGATTTCTGGCGTTCCCCAGGAAAGTGTTATAGGTCCTCTAGTCTTCCTTTCTAAACGATTTAGGAGACAATCTGAATAGACTGTTCGCGGATGATACTGTCGTTTATCGGTTAGTGAAGTCAACTGAGGATCCAAAGCAACTGCAAAGCGATTTAGACAAAATTTCTACATGGTGCGAAAATAGGCAATTAAATAATGAAAAGTCTGAAGTAATACAAATGACCACTTAAAGATATCCGCTGAACTTCAGGTCGTAAATTCTACCAAATACCTAGGACTTACAATTACGAACAACTTAGACTGGAGAGAACGCACAGAAAATATTGTGGGGAAGGCGAACCAAAGGTTACATTTCATTGGCAGAACGCAGCTCCACTAAAGAGACTGCCTACATAACACTTGTGCGTCCTCTCCTAGAGTAGCCTATTGTTGACCAGTGTGGGACCCTCACCAGGTGGGACTGACGGAGCACATTGAGAAGCTTCAGAGAAGGGCAGCTCGTTTTGTTTTATCACGTTACAGGGGGGAAAGCATCACGGAAATGTTGCACGATTTGAGGTGGGAATCATTAAAAGAACGCTGTTATTCGTTGCGGTAAGTTTATTTGCGAAATTTCTATTACCGACTATTACTTCTGAATGCGAAAATATTTTGCTAGCACCCATGGACATAGGGAGACATGAGCATCCCAATAAAATAAGAGAAATCAGATCGAAAACGCAACGATTTAGGTGTTCTTTCTTTTCGCGCTGTTAGAGAATGGAACGGCAGAGAAAGGTTATGAAAGTAGTTAATGAAACCTCTGCCAGACACTTAAATGTGATTCGCAGAGTCTCTGTGTAGATGTAGATGAAAATCTACAGTCTTTATTTTGTACAAAACACCTTGAAAAATATTATAGTACTTTGAGGGTAATTAACACTATAAAAATTTATCTTTACTGATTTCCATACCTGATCATCATTCTGATGATGTCTCATATTTTTACAATTAGATTCAATTTTCTTTTTACCAGCAACATCTTTCATGAGATGAATTTGAAAAGAACCACCTTCATGACTATCTTTAGGAACACCAACCATCCCTTCAGGCATTCTTGACAAAGCTTAAGCTATAATGTTGTCTGAACCCTTGACATAACAAATTTCATAATCATATTGTAGAAGATGCAGAGACAAAAATGTAAGGACCTTATGATTTGTGCGGATTACCACTTTATTTCCCCACAGATAATAACTAAATTTCTTTAATCCCCAATTTAAACGCAGAGCTTCTTTTTTTGAAACAGCATAATTCCTTTCAAATTTAATTAAGAGTTCTACTCTCAAATGCTATTTTTCTGTGAATTTATCTTTTTTTTACCATCTGTTTGTTGGAACAGTTTAACTCCAATCCTGTAATGACCACTGTCTGCACGTAAATGGTTCTTTAATATCAGATGGTATACAATAATAACTTTCAACAATTCTTCATTTAACTTTTCAAAATCTTTTTGACATTTTTCAGTCCAAATGAATGCACTATTCTTTTTAAAGAAGTTGTTTAAATTGGTGCTATTGAACGCCTACCCCTGCACAAAGTTTCTATAAAATCCACACATTCTGAGGAAGCCTTTTTACTGCTTATTGGTCTTAGGTGGAGCACAATCCTTTATTGCGTCCAATTTTTCTGGGTCCTTAGTAATCCCAGAAGTATTAATAACGTCGCCTAGAAATTTAATTTCTTTTCTAACGAATTCACCTTTTTTCAATTTTAGACGAATTCCCCCTTTTTGTAGAGTAACAAACACTTTTTACAATAATTCACAATATTCTTCCTAACTTTCAGTGACAACAAATCATCAATATAGAATGTTAACCTATTACTCAATTCCTTTCCTAACACAGAATCTAATGCTCTGATAAATAATAATTTAGACTTCTGGCTTGAGGATAGATCGTGCAAACCTTCCACTATTTCGTTAAAATTTTTATTCTCAGAATTTTCACCCATAATTTCCTTTATGTGATGTATTTCACAAATTATAGTCAGTCCATCATTATCAGGATCAACTTCCAACATCATAGAATCATATTATTTACCAAATTTTGTACCAACTTCCAAAATTTTGGATTTACTACAAATTTTTACAATTTCACTGTCAAAATCAATTACTACTGCCGGCCGCGGTGGCCGAGGCGACTGAGGCGCTCCAGTCACGGTCTGCACGGCTACTACGGTCGGGGGTTCGAATCCCCCCTCGGGCATGGATGTTTGTGCCGTCCTTAGGATAAGCTAGTTGATAAGTAGTTTGTAAGTTTAGGGACTGATGACCCCATAGTTAAGTCCCATAAGCTATACAAACATTTGAATATTTGAACAATTACTACTGTATCATTGTCTAACCAATGAATTCCTAAAATCATTTCGTAATTTAAATCGGGAACCGCTAGGAAATCATGTTCAAAATTTTGGTCTCCGTCTCAAACTCGATCAAAATTTGGTATTTAACAGCCTTACTGGTTCTACCAGTCGCTCCTACAGACATTATTACAAGTCCAGGCTCATTTAGTATGTTGTTGTTGTGGTCCTCAGTCCAAAGACTAGCTTGATGCAGCTCTCTACCCTACTCTATCCTGAGCAAGCATCTTCATCTCCTCATAATTATGGGAACCTACATCTCTTTGAATCTGCTTAATATATTTTCAAAATTGACTGTGCGATGGCTCTAATTTGTGCCCCGGTGAAGAGTAACATATGAATTCTAACCATATAAATATCTACAGGTATTATGGTCTGTTTATTGGATTTTACTTCAAATCGTTCCTGAACTTCCCATAACAAATCTTGGCCATCCATTAGATCATTCCAAGAATTTTTGCTGATTTCCCTTTCGTCAATATCAGGGGTATTTTTGTGCTGCGGAAGTTCAAATTCTTTAATATCTTCCATCTCTTTTCGACTCGTTGTCATAATACCGGATGGCTTTCTCAGTTCTGGTTGGGTGCTACACTTGGATCTAATGCCCTTACATCGATTTTCTTCACGTCTTTCTCATTGAACTCGAATTCAAACAACTCATCTACCTGAATTTCCTCAACATTCGGTTTTCGTAAAGTTTGGAACAAATCTTCCCCAATTTCTGATTCTGATACTGTTTCATTTTGTAGAACATCATATTACTCTACTTTCCTTATCATTTCATCACCTTCATTAGCCTCTCCCTGATAGCTGTTATTACCACTTAAATATTCAAAGTCACTATCAGATACTAAGAGGAATGCTTTCTTTAAACAAACACTGATTTCTTCTCCTCTTCTAGTATCTGCGCATGGGCATTCATACTAATAACTATCGTCATTTACTTCCGATAATACATTGGAACTACTTTCTTTATCAGGCCTAGTGACGTCAACAGTGACTTCATATCTGTTATAGTCAAACATTAGTCCAAATTATCCTCCTGTTTTTTTTTTTTTTTTTTTTTTTTTTGTTCATGGACAGAAATATTTGGCCTAGACTTTTCGTTAATCAGATCTGCTTGGTCGGCGCCACTTCGATTTTAATTTCTCTCTTCTACTTTGATTCTTAGCGACTGAAATTAATGTATGACTGGCATCAGGTGCCCTTTCCATGGAGCCATTTCACCTAACACTTCCTACTTCTTCTAATATAGCAGCACGTGAACCTTGCACGACGCTATTCTCTTTCTTACTATCAGGCATGGCCATCCTCATGGTATACCTTTTCTTCCATTCTTTGGTACTAATCAGTTCGACTGCATAGTCCTTTTTAAAATCTTCCCATTCAAGAGACGTCAAACCGGAGTACCGCCTGATAATCTTTTAGTCCACATTGTACATGTAAATCTGATGATACGTACACCCGAAACGCGTCATATTATAATTGAAGTGTGACCTGTAATAAAAAAAAAAAACATAAGCGACCTAGCTAGCTTATCGGCAGAACTACCAATTAATTTGATAGAGGTCGCATACTTCTTCCACGACTATATGTCGCGTTTACAAATAAGGTTTAATGTCGATAGCGTGGTCATTGGAGACGGATCACAAGCACGGATTGCTGCTTTGTTAAGAGTCGGGTAGGAAATAGGCAGCGCCAAAGGAACAATCGTGGCATTTGCGTGGGGAGATTGAGGGAAACCACGGAAAATCTAAATTTGGATGGCCGGAGGCGTAATTGAACGGCCGTTCTCCTGAAAGCGAGGCCCAGTATGCTAACGATTATGCTACATCGTGTTTTACGTAGCGATTCAGCAAGTTCGTTCAGTGACAGAGTAGACAGCAAATTTCGTCACCGCTCAGGCAAAACCGTATATGATTATGCATAAGTGATATTACGATGACTGGTTCACTGAGATGATCATTATGTGATCGAAATCGATCTGCAAAAACATCAATAAAAAAACGACCAATACTGCATACTCGGGGAAAGGGTTGTACCTTGGGACATTTTTTACATTTTAATTTTTTTATACTATGATTTTTTACAAGAAATTTGAAAATTTATTCTATCACGGGCATCAACTTTAGGTAATGTTGAACGAACAGCAGTTTACACTAGCTCCAATATTTACACAATTACTCACCAATAAAGACTTTTGTGACACTTGTCCCAAGGTATAATCTATGGTTTCAACTTGGGACAGTGGTGGTTTTACCTTGGGACAAGGTCATGTATTCAAATTTCTTAGTTTTATGAATGAAGTAATCGCATTGGACTTATGTAGTAAATGTTTGTTAGTCCAAATACAAAAGTTACTTTACCTTAAAACAAGAGATGGTGAGAATAAAATATTAAATGAATGAAACCCACGACACACCACTGGAACTGGTAGTTCTTTCACTGTATTACTGCGTTTAACAATGATGATGTTCTCAACATTAGGGAATACAAAATGGTCCTTTGCTTCCTTAAGAATTTCACAGTTACATATTCTTTTGTGCTTTCTAAAACTACCCCTGCATAGTAAACATGAGATGTGCCACTGATGTTGAATTTTACCAAGAACCTTGAGAACAAGACCATTAGAACAAGAAAGTGTTACTTTTCTAGATGGAAAGAAGGATGATAAATCCTCTTCTTCAGATGACAAATCAAATATGCTACTTCCAGAGCTACTGACAAGCTCGGAAATCTCTTCATCAAAAGAAGTGGAATATGAAACCTTCTTTGTCCGTTTAGTGGCTTCTTTCTTTGGGACAGACTTCTTTTTCTTGTTGTCTTTTATTTTTTTCCTCTTCAATTTTCTGTTTTTCTGGTGTATCGGTGACAATCATACACCTTCGAGGTGTCCCAAGGTGCAACCAGAGAAGTGTCCCAAGGTAAAACCAAATACACAATAACAGAAAACAGTATCCTAACCTAAGTACACATTTATATCTTTATAACTTCTGGTATCAATAGCTTACTTAAACAATGCCCTAAAACACTGTATTTAAGAAATATCAATAATGATGCTTAGCCTTAACTGATATCTTCTAAGGATAGTGCCTAAATTTTACTTTTCAAACACGAAAAATTGTAAAACTCCTCCTCAGCTCTCAAACATCATCCAAATACAACATAGCCTCCTATTCCCTCTGAAAATAGGCCTGACAACTTTACTTCATAGTTCTTACAGTTTCCACTAGAGTGCACTGCCTTTATTAAAAAGTGTCACAAGGTAAAACAGTCCCAAGGTGCAGCCCTTTCCCCTATATTTATTATATTCATTATAAATGCCTAGGCATAGGATGAGGCGTTCTCGTCTTACAGTGTTAAGGCTATTGATAATATAGACATTAAGATTACGACTAATAATGTAGGGGCACAGGTGTTTCTGCAAGGACCTAGTGTGTTTTGCGGTGGTGTTCCCCAGTTTACAGTAACTAGAGCTGACAATGCTCCGAGCCATGGTAATGGTTGGATTACAGCTGCAATTGTTCGTGGTAACGGTGATACTTTAAAGGCGCAAGGTGGACTTGAGAGTTTTAATAATAGAGATGTGATTGCTTATCGGACATTTCAAGTGTTTGAAGTGTATAATAAGGATATGGGTAAATGGTATTACTCGTGTAACATGCCATTTGTTGTTGGAACTTGTAATCATCGTAGAACAGTTAACGAACAGGAAGGCGTCGCTATTTGGATTAAAGGAATGTTGAATTGTAGTAAGATTAGAGTTGTTGGAGATGTATTATTATCGTCGCTGAGCACACCGTTCCAAAAAATGGAATCAAAACCGTATCATATCAGTAAAACTGAAACAATTTATCATAAGTGCCTATCTCAGGTGCATTGGTGCCTCCATATTGAGTTGCTGTTGTGTGTCAGCTCACGGGCTTTAATAGTATTTGTGTGGAGAGTGGCGCGCCGGCCGCGGTGGCCGAGGGGACTGAGGCGCTCCAGTCACGGTCTGCACGGCCACTACGGTCGGGGGTTCGAATCCCCCCTTGGGCATGGATATTTGTGCCGTCCTTAGTGTTAGCTAGTTCACAAGTAGTTTGTAAGTTTAGGGACTGATGACCCAGTAGTTAAGTCCCATAAGCTATACAAACTGTTGAACATTTTGAATTTGAGAGTGGCGCGGCCGCGAGCTGTGGCTGCGGGCAGACCAGGCACCATGCACCAGGCAGCAGGCAGCAGCCTACGAGGAGCGTGCTGGCTCGCCTATCTACTGCTGCAGCTGCGGGCCGCGATAGCCGCCACTGACGCACGTAGCTTACTCTGCCAGCCACAACACGGGCCGCTACCAGCCACCAAGTCTCTGACGCTACTTTCTCCTGCTGCTGGTGGTGCACAAGCGGGGCGGGGCACACATATGAAAGAAAATTTTTGGAAAATCTACCAGAAAAACATCAGAATTTGAGAAAAACCGAAATTACTCTTTCAGGTCGGATCATTTTCTAGATTCTCCAAAAACCAGCTTGTTCATTCGCTACTCGCCTAGCGACCAAATACGCTGTAACGGAGCGAACAAATACGCCAAGGAGGTTGGAATAAAGGGAGATGGCGTTATGCACTCTAGCTTAAAAAAGCCAGACAGACTTAACATGAAACGTTGTTTCTTCAGAAGCCCCTCAGTATTATTCTTACCTCCATGGTGTTGTCAGTGGTTATCATATCTTTGGAGCTTGGTAAAGATAGAATTGAAGTCAGTGTGGTATTTTTCAGTACAGATCGTGGTTTATTTTCTTACAACAATGCCTCCATTGCGGCATCGTAATATCGGTCGGCAACGCAATCCTACTACGTGATCGTAGAGTCAATGAGAGTGATCACTTTGAAATATGTTTTATTGGCTCTTTGTAGTAATAAAACATATTTCAAAGTGATCACTTTATTTATATATTTGTGTCTCCATAATAAACAACAATTACTTACAAACATAAGTTTTCTATTTTGTACATTGCAAGACTTTAGTAGTAGCAGTAGTAATAATGTGGTATTTTCATTATAATGCCTTATGGTAAAGGATTTTTTTTAAAACATAACGGAAGCAGTACTGCATGAGGAACATTTGGGTTTTAGAAAACGACGCTCTACAATAGTCACAGTTTTTACTTTACAGCAAATAATAGAAGAACGAAGAGAGTTTAATAAAGAAACACACACTGCTCTTATTGATTTTAAAAAAGCTTTTGACAATGTCAACAGACAGAAACTTTAGGACATCATGACGAATCACGGATATCCAAATATCTAATAAATGCTATAAAACGTTTAAATCCAAACACGAATATCACTGTAGATCTGAATGGAAAAACCACAAATGAGATACTAAGTAACAAAGGAGTACGGCAGGACTGCTGCATCTAGTCAGGTACACTCTTTTAAATAATCTACCTTATGCTGACGATGCAGTGATACTAGCAAATAAAGGAGATGGGCTTCAGAAAGGAATCTACTGACTAAAGCAAATAAGCGCAAAATCTGGCATGGAAATGTAACGAGAAAAAACTAAGACAATGGCCTTTATGGGGAAAGAATCAATTGGAAACAAAATAGTGATAGATAAGAAGTAAACCATTTCAGTTACCTCGGATGTGAGATGACTTATGGCTACAGCAAAGATATTTAAATTAACCTTAATTAATTCAGCCGAGTATGTGGAACAATTAACGAAAAAAAAGAAAGAAAGAAAACCTGAAAAGACACTCAGCTTAAATTATACAAAAATGTCGCAGTTCCCACAGTGCTCTATGGAAGTGGGAAGTGGGAAGTGAGTCCTGAGTGACTACTAAGATGCAAGAAAGCCGTATTCAGGCACAAGAAATGAAATTCCTGAGTGCAGTCAAAGCTTGCACAAGCGAAGAAATCAAGATATTAGAGAAGAACTGCAAATCTTTAGCCTAAATGATAAAATTAGAGAGTACAGTAGAAAATAGAATGAACATTTAGAAAGAATGGAAAGTGAGAGACTTTTTTTAAAGCAAGAAATAATAGGTATCATGGAAGAAGAGGTAGATAAAGACCCCGACGAAGATGGGTACCGTAACGGGCAACTCCCGCCTAAAACCTGAGGACAAGAAGAAGATTTACGAAGTCTGTTCAAGAAGTGAGGTGACTTTTAAAATTGCTCGGACAACGTACATTAGATTATCGATTTTTTTAGTTTGGTTATGTTGTGTAGCGTGCCCTGGAGAAACGATATTAATAGTAAGTGACACCGTATTGTATTCTAATCAAAAACGTAAGTGCCGTGATGTCAAAGATGAAGCATTACCAAGGACGTCAATGAAATGTTTTTTTACAACAAAGAAATTTTAATATCGATGTGAATGTTCTATCAGCTCTTTGTTCGAGTACTGCTTAAACAATTGTACAATGTGTAATCTTCTTGTCTTGTTCCTATACGTGCCATGTCGTGATCTGAAAGATCGATATCATCATAATTTTGCGAGAGTCACTGTTACAGTGTTTTTTCTCAACAACAGTAATCACGCTCCAGCTGCAGCATCTACAACATCGGCCGCTGAACTGCAGTCACCAGCAGCCGTTTCATAGTTGATTCAAGTAAATAATTATTAAATGATTCAGGGATGCTAGTTGAAATAAAATTAAGAATTACTTTTCAGCTTAAACGACGATCCTGGATGGTGGTGGAATAAATTGTAATGCTTCAGATATACAATCATTATATAAATACTGTAACACGAAACTGAGGGTACAGATTTTTAATATTAATCATACCAGAAGGTCTATGAAATGTATATAATTCGAAAGGTGATTTGTCATAGATGTTGCGAATATAAAAATTATGTGTGCACGTAGCCGTTAAGAGTGGTACTCCAAATTGTTTTGCCACTATATTATAACCCGTTGTAGGTGGCATGATTGTACAGGTAAAATTAGATCAGCCATTTAACGCTTGCAGTTTCAGTTTTACGGTCCTGGGTTCACTTTCCAAAGCCCCCCCCCCACACACACACACAATTAAGAAAAAAATTCGTAATGTTCAATTCTAAACTTTAAATATAATTAAACAATTCAGTTTCTGAACGCAGTATTTCAACAAGTCTCAAGGACAAACATTTGAAAAAGTCTGGATTCTATTAAGAAAACCAGTTTTCACACATGGTCAGCTACATGAAACAGCAAGTAAATTTCGCTCCTTTGATGGTGTGAAATTTTATATTTATGAACATAGAGAACAAGGACATTTAGCGAATTATGAAAGGATTTTTACGAAAAACGTTGATTTTACTGAAGTTTTAATGCTGTATTGTGAAATAAAGCAATTAATTCCCTCATTTGTGTCTTTCATTCTTTCACGTTTCCTCTTTGCCCTTTCTTTCACCTGTTCTGATAGGATTCACATGAAATATATAAATTTGCAATGCTCTATATTCCATTACCTTTTTTTTTTTTCTTTCATTTGCATGACTTTTCAAACATAACTAGTCGAATTTAGACCACTGGCAATACTAGTTTCCATACGTAAGTCTACGAACCAAACGGAAAGGATTTATAGAAGTGTTTTTTTTTCTGTATTGTGGTGTGGACAAATCTTGAGTTAAAAATAACTATACAACTAATTCTCATGCTTAAAAGTATTACGATTGAAACTAACCAGTGATTGTGAAACTTTTTTTTTTCTTCAATATAGAATTTCATCAGCTTTTTTACGTAATAGTTAGGAAAAAATTCAGCCTTAAATATTTTTAATCCACAAAGTGCAGCAACCAGTTGCTTCTAATAATTTATTTGTGACGACCGGTGCTTCGGGTCTATTTTAGTATTGTAGGTTAATCTAAGTATATGCAAGCAGGTGACTATATGCTCAAGTGCAGAGATTATGCAAGGAATAACATAATAATATTTTATTAAAATCAGTTATTTGGCTAATGCACTCTATTTACAATAAAGGTAATATAATGCAGTATATAATAGTCCAGCAAATTTCACTTCAAGCAACAGTACAGCATAGTCAGTATTTTTTATTTTTATCTCCTAGGACGCCACAGTTGGTACACTTGAAACGAACATATGTCCTCGGTTTTAAATGTACAACGTACTTCGATTGTTTTTTGTCACGATACAGGGGAGACAGCGTTACGGAAATGATACAGGATCTGGGATGGGAATCATTACAACAACGGCGCTTATCGCTGCGGCGTGGACTACTTGCGAAACTCCAATCGCCAACATTCTCCTCCGAATGCGAAAATATATTGTTGACTCCCACTTACATAGGTAGAAATGATCATCAGAATAAAATACGAGAAATCAGAGCTCGAATAGATAGATTCAGGTGTTCATTCTTCCCACGCGCTATTCGAGAATGGAATGGGAGATAAATAGTATAATTGTGGTTCGATGAACCCTCTGACAGGCACTTAAATGTGATTTGCAGAGTATCCCATGTAGATGTAGATAGAAAGGTAAGAAGTGTTTTAGTGCGCTCGGCGATTTTCTGTTATCATAAGAAATTGGAGCAAAGAATTTACATCAAACGTTTTGTTAAAAATTGGAACAAGTTCTCTAAAACACTTCAGATGTTCACAGTGTCGCACAGTGAGTCTGCTCTGAGTAAATAAAAAATGTTTACAGGTGGTAAACGCTCTTCCATTATGGTCGAGAAGACAGCAATGAATCTCGCTATGAACGCCACAGCACACCAAGAACAGACGATAACGTCGAAACAGTGACAAATTTGTTTTTGGAAAATCGGCAAATTACCGTAAGAGAAGTTGCTGAGGATGATGTATCGGTCGGATCCTGGCTTGCATTTTTCGAATGTTTTGGACATGAGACGTGTGTTAGCAAATTTTGTCCCAAATCTTTTCAATTTTGATCAGAACAATCCTCGGATGAGCATCGGTCATCGGTCAGGAGATCTTGAATGACGTTATTAATGACCCTGACATGCTCAAAATGGTCATAAATGGTGATGAAACGTAGGTTTGCGGTTATGATGTCGAAACCAAAGCTCAACCATCCCAATAAAAGCTAACCGGTGAGCCAGGACCGAAAAAAGCATGCAAAGTTGAATCAAATGTCGGAGGTTTTCTCACTGTTTTTCCCCCTTTTTTTTTAAATAACCGTGACGTAGTACATCATGAAATTCTGCATCAAGGTAGTGCGGTCAATAATGAGTATTAATTACCATGAAGTCACGTGTCGTTTGCGAGAAGCAATACGTAAAACAACGCCCGGAATTGTTGTGTTGCACCACGACAATGCGCCTATTCATTCATCGTTGCTAGTGAGAGATTTTTTGCCCAAAAACAACATAAAAATCATACCTCAGCCCCATATTCACTGGATTTGACATTCTGCGATTTTTTCCTATTCCCCAAACTGAAGAGACCTCTGAAACGACAGAGATTTTCATTGAGAAAATAAAAACTGCGTCGCTGGAAATACTGAAGGCTTTAGCAAAACGTTCTTACAAGAAGTGCTTCGAGGAATGGTTGAAGTAGAGTATCCGACACGGATTACTTTGAAGGGGACAACATGAATATTGATGAAGAAATTAATATTTTTTTTCGTAAAATATGAAATCACCTTACTCTTCGAACACACCCCATATGCTGTGGTGGGAGTTGTCGAAGTTACCTTGTCAGATAAAACTCAGTTGTCAGTGGTCGTTTGGTTTACTGCTCATATCTCGCATCCATAAGATTTCTTCGTCCATATTACAATTATCCCTTGTTTCTCTATTTCAGTAGCTTCTCTCTCTCTCTCTCTCTCTCTCTCTCTCTCTCTCTCTCTCTCTCTCTGTGTGTGTGTGTGTGTGTGTGTGTGTGTGTGTGTGTGTCTCCATCATATGTCTGCTCCACACAGACGCTGAATGTGCATATTCAATCGAGGACTCAGTTCCTTACATTGTCCATATAAGTCACTCAAGCCGCACCAAAGATGTAAACAACAACACATGATCAGTGTTTATGCGACGAAGATGGTAAGGTGGCCGATCAGTTCCAGTCATAATACCAGGGGTAGGGGAATGGGGGTGGTATTTGCACAGACTGATGACGTCACGAGGGTATCATATTACACACGTGTGGTACTAGGCCACACTGCTGAGCCATCAAAAAATCAATTGATAGTGACATTGTAAAATGTAAACTTTCACGTCCGGAAAGGTCAAAATTACTAAAAATTTCCGGGATATTATGCCGTGGTCTTATTGATTTATTGTGGAAACCCAACGTTTCGTCCCCAACTGCGGAGGACATTTTCGAGGGGGACAGGTAGCGAGCCAGGGTGTGCATCGGTCATTCAAAAGTGCCACGATCCCCTTGAAAATGTCCTCCGCAGTCTGGGACGAAACGTTGGGTTTCCATAATAAATCCATAAGACCACGGCATAATAGCCCGGAAATTTTTAATAATCGACAGTGATATCAGCACAGTCTGATGACGTCATGAGGGTACATATTACACAAGTGTGGTACAAAGCCAGAGTGCTGAACCATCAAAAAAAAAAAAAAAAAAAAAAAAAAAAAATTGATGGATGTATGAAACCAAACTGATTACACAAGTGTAGAGGGCAAGCAATCGGAGCATGAGTCATTAAAAAAATCAATTGATGGCGCTATGAAGATAAACTAATTACGTGACCCATTTTACACACCAGACTGCTGAGACATCAAAAAAATCAATTGGTGGGTTTTCAGATTCAAACTGCTGAATTAATTGCTCAATGAAATATTAATATTCTCCATCTCGCGTAAATTATTGTAAATGTTTATAACAAAAATGCTAAATTTTCGCAGGTCGCGGAAATTATTGTTTAAAACAAATTTCTAAAATATTTCCCAGCTCGGGTGAATGTTTATAACAGTTCCCCTAACAGTGTTGTAGGTTTTGAGACTGTGCGGTACATGCAGTGGAAACTGTTATTCGCAGCGTCTCGCGCCGCCGGCCTCCGGCGAGGCGACTCGCGCCACGCACATGCGCCAATGTTCAAATGTTTGTACAGCTTAAGGGACTTAACTACGGGGTCATCAGTCCCTAAACTTACAAACTACTTATGAACTAGCTAATCCTAAGGACGGCACAAATATCCATGCCCGAGGGGGATTCGAACCCCCGACCGCAGTGGCCGTGCAGACCGTGACTGGCGCGCCGCAGACCACTCGGCCACCGCGGTCGGCCGTGCGCCAATTTGACACTGCCGGCAGCCGCGACGCATCGTGTCGCCGCCGATCGCGCGTGTGTGTGTGCAAAGTCCGCTGCGGGCACATGACAAGTCAACAGGATCACTCACGCAGGAAATTCAAAATAACGCTAGATCTGAGCTAAGGTAAGTCTTTTTACCGAATTTGTTAACCATACTTGACTAATGTTCTTATTATTTCACTCCCTCTTTATTAATGTATTGATAAAAAAACACATGAATTCTTAGGTAACATTTATTTTTTTAACCATTTTAATAAGTCTTTTACATCGTTATAACCACACACAACACTATTGTTCTTGATGGATAGCAAGACAACGTAAGAATCCCAGGTCCTGGATAGTAGCATACTTGAAGATTCTTCTCTTCACCTTTCACGTAGATAAGCATATTGACAGTCAAATATTCGTAGAGTCACAGCCACGTTTTTATAGGGCACTAGCTTAAACCGGCGGCTCCGCTCACGTGTTGGTTGTTTATGATAGATAAGCTATCTTTCAGTAGTGTGCTATGAGACTGGTTTTGAAGAATGAAATGAAGTACAATACCTTCTTTAGAAACAAAAATTTTTAATCAACATTCAAATAAAAAAATAAAATTATGTGAAGTGCTTAATGATTTACAATAAATAATACATACATTATTCCTTTTAGCTTGTGTTGCAATATCTCAGCACGTATGGTGAGAGTAATGTGCAAATTCATTTTAATTTCATTTTAGGGCATTCTTGTAAAATACGTTATTTGTATTAAAAGAAATTTCTTTTTTATTCTTATTCATTATTCGTATGCTTATCCTTACCGAGAAAGAGCTGAAGACATTGTAGGACGCATAGACCAAAGATATGGTCTGTGGCATCACGTTTCGCTGTATGTAACCTCCTTGCTATAAAGTCGCAAACGTCATCGCATTTTTTTTAATAATCAGGCGACTTTCAACCACCATATCTTCCACCCCCTTATGGTGTACAACGGGAGACTTCGGACAACAATCACACACTCACCATTCGTTTGCGTTCTGTAGTTTTCGCTGCAGATCGAAATATTAACACACACACACACACGTAGAATTTTATACACAACGATAATTTTCCATCCCAATATACACCCTTTTATCATTATCAACCCTCAAGCAACAATGCAACCAATAAAACCATTTTCAAAGCGTAAATATAATTTTCAAAGAGTAGGTATTGTTCCGCATTTCGCGTTATATTTTTCAAATTACTAAATATCTATTAGACCGCTATAAAACCGTGCCTAAAACCTTCCACAGGTATAAATTAGTAACTGTACAAATATTTAAGTCTCTGCGTCTTGTCGTTCGGACGTGATAAGCGTACACCGAACAGACATTCACAGTAATATATATAGATAAATAGCTATCCGATCGCTATAAAACTGTGCTTAAAGCCTTCCCCGGGTAGACATTAGTAACTGTACACAATTTTAGCTCTTTATGTCTTGTGGTTCAGACGTGATAAACGTACACCGAACAGACATTCACATTTATAGATATAGATACCTGGGGCATCCCAGTGAAGGCCATGATAGTTACGAATCAACCACAAAGCACATGTCACAGCTTTGAATGGTTTCAGTGATGCAATGCACACTGAGAATGTTTCATATGACCATCTTCCGTGAATGCTATGAAGACCAACTCCTTAATTATGAACCGCCTGTGATCGTGATCATACAAGCCTTGAACATCCACTATGACGTTGACACGTTGAGAACATATCGTGCAATAAAGCAGGTATGGTATGATACTTCTTCTTTATACAGCACGCTGCACAATTCCAGTAAGTGGTGAGTATTTTAAAACAGTGCCATGGAGTATTAGTGCATACGCAGCAGTGTTAGGTGGAAAATTCTCAGAGGCCTCAAACTCGATTCGGACATCGATAGGACCAGTTTCAACAGTCTCATTTTGTTTTGAACAGTCAATTACTACAAGTGGAGCCAGGTCCTTAAAATTCTGTGGACTGTACATGCAGTCAGTTCCCTCTGTCCTGTAGTAAGACGAGCGGAATCTTGAATACATGTCATACATCAGACTATTTTTATTATTGCCCCAGTTAATGTGTAAATTATTGTCATATGGGAAATACTCAGAGTTCAAGAAATCTCTTTCACTTGTCAGCTTGCTGTCATCGAACACACTTGAGTCATTCTTCTGGTTGCCTCTTCTGTTTACAGAGCTAGAATTATGTAACGAGGTGTCTCTGGCTGCACAGATGTTTTTAGAGTCCAGATTTGTTTGCTTGTTGCAGGTAGAAATGGATATTCAAACAACTCCCACAATCTAAAACTTAATGACAACATCGCACCGGAATTCAGCACCTGCAGCAATTTCAGACTCTCTTCATCCGAAACCGAAATATGTGCCATTTTCCACTCTATTGTATCCAACACAAATTTACTCTCTTCGACTGTGGCACCATGCTTGTATGCATTTTTGTCTGTTGCAGAACGTAAGAGAATGAGCTCTTGTTTCACGTGAATGATAACTTCCTCCATGTCCTCAGAGAAGCCCATCAACATCTTGAGTGGAATGAATGCACTAAAGCGTTCAATGTTGTTAGTAACTTAGTCCAGAAACCATTCAGCGTTCAGCAGTCCATTCAGTTCAGACGTTGCTGCCGATATGTACGTTTTAATGGTAGAAGTAATCCAGAGATTCCTTGTGTGCTCGAGTTCAACTCCGTTGAGTACATAACGGAATGTGAAGGCGTTCATCGTAGAATGCGACGAAGTTGCAGCTGTTCCATCAATCATCTGAAATTTCCACTCCAGGTACAGGAAGCTCTTCCTCGGAATTGTTAACGTATCCTGGTGTTGAATGAGTATTCGTATCTGATCGTTATTACTAAACGTCGGAGAGGCGTAAGTTTTGTAAGCGAATTATTCTCGACCGATAATTTACTCATCATAATCTACAGGTTGAGTTACGTCGAGTGACATCATGACGAGGTTTCAGACCGATCGATTTAAGGAACTCGTAATTATCAAGTGTTAACGTCTTGCGCGTCTGTTCCGAAGTGGCAGCTGGTGGCCTGTGTGTACTGCCCTTATAATAACACCACCATCCCGCTTTAGATGCAGTCGTATGATAATCTCCTCCTTGCGAAAACCTAGTAGTTTAGTATTATGATCCACAATGCGAACCTCCAGGTAGTTCAATGTCTCAGCAGTCACTGGGTAATATATTGGATTACCGGTTTTTTAAAAGATTTTATACCCTGACGCAACTGATGGGAAGAAGCCATAAATTTAATGATTCATATTATCGTTCAGATAAGAGCCAGCAGCGATATAACACTCGACTTGTATTGTGGTGACTGGTAGTATACCCACAGTCTGCTCAGAGACGTAGAATTTCGCGGAGTCAGCCTTTAAAATTTGTCTCCTTGAGAAGCCCAGTACTTGTCCTATTGTGTCCTTATAACTGAAGTCAGTCGTTGAATTCACTGTTTCTGTTTCAGTTTTAAGTGTTTTTTTTTATTCGCGCGTAACTCTATTCCTTTCCCATACTGCTTTAAAAATTTATTTAAGTCACCAATATCGTATGCGCCAGTTCTATTTCCAGAATGTCTCTTTCACCATTAATTTCCAGATGTAGTTTATTGTTAGCCTTTGTAGTATTCGGGATGGAGTAATACGTTTCCAGTCCAATCAATGCAATAGACAGCATACGGCCGCGGCGGAGCGGCCGAGCGCATTGAGGCACTATGCTACGATGCGCGAGGTCGTTCCCCGTCGGGGTTCGAATCCCCCCTTGGGCATGGATGTTTGTGCTGTCTTTAGTATAAGCTAGTTCATAAGTAGTTTGTAAGTTTAGGGACTAATGACCACGCAGTTAAGTCCCTTAAGCTTCACAAACATTGGAACATTTAGACCACATACCCTAGCTTAAATCAATAGGTGGAAATTCAGACTGTACGACATTGCATCTAATCAACAACTGAATACCTGCTGTTTACTGCA
Organism: Locusta migratoria; assembly: GCA_026315105.1. Lineage (NCBI taxonomy): Eukaryota > Metazoa > Arthropoda > Insecta > Orthoptera > Acrididae > Locusta > Locusta migratoria. The sequence goes on along the minus strand of CM048744.1, from coordinate 492,041,324 downwards.
TATTCTTATATACACCTGTAAACATGATGAAGATGTCCACATAGGTACGTGTTAGAGTCCTGATAACGTTGAAAATTGAAGAGCACACGTCTGCCACTGGTGAAGAACTGTAGCTCCTCTGGTGGTTGCAAGTCACCAATGAATCGAAGTAGTAGACGTCATTGTTGCGCTTCTTGACTTACGCCACCAGATGAGTACCAGGTCCACCTGCTGCATCCAGGATCACTATCCCGCATTGAAAGATGACCGTCTGTCGTCGTCCATATATTTTTCATAAATCTGTAATTTATTTGATGTCGCTAGATTAGCATTTTGTTAAATTAGATTAGAACCCCACTCTTTTCAAGGTATGAGGAATAGCATTTTTATTTCATGTTTTAAAATATTAGTTGCTGAAATGTTAGCTAATATTGCTAGGATTTTGTTATTTTAATAATTTATTATTGTCCCTATGAGAATGTTACTTGTTTTACTTTTAAGTGGACGTGCGAGAATCTAATGGTTGTCTGAATGTGATAGCTCGCTTTGCCTGGTTCTCTGTGGCTCAGAGTCAATAGTTAGTCTTTATCAACCCTTTGGTTACAAGCTAGTCGACGAGCCTTCTTCAGGGCTAGTCACGCGATCTTCTCTCCCTACCACCACTGTTATCATGGGTTTTGCCCAGTTTCCAGTAGCTTCCACATTTGGTGGTCACTTTGTGCTCGGATCGTGGTAAGGTAAGGTTGGTTCTGCTCTTGTGCCTGAGGAGATGGCAGCAATTCGTTGTCTAGCTTGTTCAAAAAAGAAAGATCAAATGTTTGTAGAACTTATGGGACAACTACGGTGTCAGCAGTCCCTAAGCTTACAAACTACTTATGAACTAGCTAAGACTAAGGACGGCACAAATATCCATGCCTGCGGGGGGATTCGAACCCCTGACTGTAGTGGCCGTGCAGACCGTGACTGGAGCGCTTCAGTCCCTCGGCCACCGCGGCCAGCCTAGCTTGTTCAACTTAGACTCTTGAACTTAGATTCTTTTTTTTTTTTTTTTTTTTTGAATATTCCTTCCGATCACGCATGGAAATCTAGTTTTTCAATCCTGTGATTTCTAACAGATAAATGCGGTGTATGTGTTACTAGTTGCAGTTTGATAACGGCCTGGTGTATTCAAACCTTTTGTGATTATGTGGTGGTGTACGAACTCTGTGTAAATTATTTCTAGCTTTGTGGGGCCCGATTGTTCATTTTTGTACAGTGCATGTAAAACTTTCTTATCGTTTCCTTCCATGAGTAATATGTGTTCCACGTGGTTGGTTCTTAGAACAAAGCCTTCAGCTTCCACTATTGTTTGTTCCAATCCAATCAGGCAAGTAACTATGCATTTAATCTTCTGATTTCCACTAACATTTTACGATCTTCTCTCGCCGTCTATTTTAATTTTGCTGTTTCTTCTCCAAACTTGTAGTATGCACTTAGTCTTTATCAGTAATTGTCTCCGAGCCTTGTACAACCCCCTTCAATAGGTTGTTTATGAAATTCTATGTATTTCTAAGGGTTGCATACCGTAGTTTTTATTCTCAATTTTCCGAATTTGTAATTATTTCACTTTTCCAGTTTTTTTTTTTTTTTAGACTGGACTTCATCCGTCTCTGTAATCGCTCACTATCGCGTGTAGCTGCATTTCATTCGCTACCTTATGTAATTCTAAACATTTCTAGGGGTTGTATACCGTAGTTAATTTTCTTTATTTTTCGGAAATTAAATTTATTCATTTCTATCGGTTTTCGGAACCACGTGGGTCCGAACTCCGACTTCAGGTGTTTGCAGATAGTCACCTGAATTCACGCCACTTCTCATAAAACCAGTGTCTAGATAGTTTACTCTCTGATTGCAACTTAAGGGACCGCTGTGATTTTGTGTAATGTATCCGTTTTTTAACCACTTCACCTTCAGTGGAGTGCGATCGTGTAACGTAGCCGTGTGTCGCCGTTAGCGTGTTTGCTCGCGGTATAATCTAAATGCAACTTAACTTTGCTATGCTCACGCACCATCTCAAATCAGGCACGACAGACCAGAGCCATCTTCGCAGTTTGCTAACTTTCGCCTACAATAGTGGCGCCTGCTTCTGCCTCGCTTCAGCACGCTGATTTTGGTGAGTTTCGCTGTTGCATTGCGTGTGTGTGAGCGAGTGAGTGTTGTCTGCATTAATTCCCCCCCCCCCCCAGTAGCGTTAAGTTCTGTGTAATTTATGTTAATTTCAATGCTAGGCATCGTCAGTATTAGTTCCTCTAAGGGGATGCATTTTTATTGTATTTACAAAATTGGTTCCCCATTTTGCTTGTGTTCGACCTGAAGAAACAAGTTCAGTATAATTTTGACTTGCCTATAAATAGTAGTTTTCGAGGACCTTCCCCCTTTTTATTTAATATTGTTTTTCACCAGTGCTGAGGACAAGCTCAGATGCAATTTTTTTATGTTTAAGTTCCGTAGCGCCATAAATGTTTTTCTTTAGCCTCCTTTATGAAATAACTTTAATTGTGATGACTGGTTTAGTAATGCCTGTGTGTAATTTCGTGTGAGATGCTACGTATGTTGGCCACTGTATCGTTAACTTCCTGTTATTAGAGTAATTTGAACCAAGCCACTTCTTAATTTGGGCCATGGAACAAGGTTTTTACAGCAGGGAGTAGCTGGTAGCTCACACGGACCTTTTGCTAATTTTACTACTAAAATTAAGCTTCTTTACAAAAAGTGAGTGCTATTAACAGACACAACGACCAGTGAGTGCAGCAAGCTGGTGTTTTCCTGACGTTTAGGGATAGCATTATGTGGAAATACCATACACCACTCGTTGTCGTAGAAGCAGTCAAAGAGATGTACAGTGATGATATCTTCCAACACATAGTGCAACCACATCGGCAGAATTTCCGTGAGGGATTCATCTTAATAGACGACAATCCATCGTGCACATCTTCTGAAGGCACTCTTTATGATAACGACATACACTCCTGGCCATTAAAATTACTACACCACGAAGATGACGTGCTACAGACACGAAATTTAACCGACAGGAAGAAGATGCTGTGATATGCAAATGATTAGCTTTTCAGAGCATTCACACAAGGTTGGCGCCGGTGGGGACACCTACAACAGGCTGACATGAGGAAAGTTTCCAACCAATTTCTCATACACAAACAGCAGTTGACCGGGGTTGCCTGGTAAAACGTTGTTGTAATGCCTCGTGTAAGGAGGAGAAATGCGTACCATCACGTTTCCGACTTTGATAAACGTCGGATTGTAGCCTATCGCGATTGTGGTTTATCGTATCGCGACGTTGCTGCACGCGTTGTCGCGATCCAATGAATGTCAGCAGAATATGGAATCGGTGGGGTCAGGAGGGCAATACGGAACGCCGTGCTGGATCCCAACGGTCTCGTATCACTAGCAGTCGAGATGACAGGCATCTTATCCGCATGGCTGTAACCGATCGTGTAGCCACGTCTCGATCCCTGAGTCAACAGATGGGGACGTTTGCAAGACAACAATCATCTGCACGAACAGTTCGACAACGTTTGCAGCAGTATGGACTATAAGCTCGGAGACCATGGCTGCAGTTACCCTTGACGCTGCATCACACACATGAGCGCCTGCGATGGTGTACGCAACGACGAACGTGGGTGCACGAATGGCGAAACGTAATTTTTTCGGATGAATCCAGGTTCTGTTTACAGCATCATGATGGTCGCATCCGTGTTTGGCGACATCGCGGTGAACGCTGGAAGCGTGTATTCGTCATCGCCATTCTGGCGTATAACCCGGCGTGATGGTATGGGGTGCCATTGGTTACACGTCTCTGTCACCTGTTGTTCGCATCGACTGCACTTTGAACAGTGGCCGTTACATTTCAAATGTGTTACGACTCGTGGCTTTACCCTTCATTCGATCCTTGCAAAACGTTACATTTCAGCTGGATAATGCACGACTGCATCTTGCAGATCCTGTACTGTCCTTTCTGGATACGGAAAATGTTGGACTGCTGCCCTGGCCAGCACATGCTTCAGATCTCTCACCAACTGAAAACGTCTGGTCAATGGTGGCCGAGCAAGTGGCTCGTCACAATACGCCAGTCACTACTCTTGATGAACTGTGGTACCGTATTAAAGCTGCATGGGCATCTGTACCTGTACACGCCATCTAAGCTCTGTTTGACTCAATGCCCAGGTGTATCAAGGCCGTCATTATGGCCAGTGGTGGTTGTTCTGGGTACTGATTTCTCAGGATCTATGCACCCAAATTGCATGAAAATGTAATCACTTGTTAGTTCTAGTATATTTGTCCAATGGATACCCTTTTATCATCTGCATTTTTTCTTGGTGTAGCAATTTTAATGGCCAGTAGTGTAGTAACAACGGCCAGAATTTTCTCCAGACATGAAACCCATGGAACATATCTGGGTTACGTTCAAAACGCTTTTTTATGTTATATAAACTATTTGAACTGGGTGCAGGTATCTGTTAGAAGGGTGTCGCGTTGTTGGCAACAATACATGCCACAAATGTTGTAATAACAAATAAAAATTTTGATTTTAATGATGAAGTTATTTCGTTTAATAGCGTGAAAATAGATGATAAAAGTGTAATTATTTCAAGAGAGTTGCTAAGGCAACAATTACGCTTATTTCTAACGACCAGGAACTTCTGAAGGCGTAAGATTGAGAATAATTTCCTATTTCAGCAATCGAACGGAACGTTAACTATCAAAAACCATGTCAAGCTTGCAATAAATTGAAAATATATTGAAAAATAATTTTAAATTATAGGAGTTAGTGTTTTATACCTGTCAAAAGTCTTTAGAATTTGTCAGCATTTGCAATAATTAGGCGAACCCCTTAATTCCATTACAATGAGCACCAAGAGGAAGGAATAATGTGTTGTCAGCCTGCAGGGGCAATGATATTATTACAATGACAGTCCCAGTGTCAACATGGTTTACGAAACGACGAGACATAGAGCTATCGGATATTAGCTAAACTACGCGTTGCAAGGGAATGCATTTTTAGTCAGTACTTTTTGGCGTTTTTTGGTATAATAAATGTCATCGACGTCGCACAACGATAACTGAGGTTATTAACTGACAATTACATTGGAGATATGATCACAGTACCTCTAGGAATTCAGAAAACGAATGCTTGGATATAACATGACTTAGTAGAAAAATAACAGCTATCATTGCTTGGAAACTCTCCGCATTTTCAGCTCATAATGCAAGTGCTCAATACGGGATGAGCACCGTTTGTATTGTGACAAACGTCAATGCATGTTCACTGCAGTCACTGCTGATAACGCAATGACAGCAACCCCCAATGGAACTGCTAATTGGCTTACCCGTCTACAGATGCGAACTAATTCGTTCTGTCGGTACGGAACGCATCGACTGTGTAAATGTTCTGACACGCCGGCACCCTAGTGGTGGTCCTGCTGTGTGTATAATGTTAGTTAGGAGAGACTATATATATATATATATATATATATATATATATATATAGAGAGAGAGAGAGAGAGAGAGAGAGAGAGAGAGAGAGAGAGAGAGAGAGTGGCTTTAGATGAAATAGCTAATCAGCTCTGACGCCGTTTTTCTGTCATAATTCATATGTTCGTACCGCTTTTAGGAAATGTATTATTGGTTTTACCATTTTGAACTATTAGAAGGAATGTGAGTCACTTAAAGCTCGGATATGCACTCTGTGTATGTGTATAAACTGCAGCTGGATTGAATTTTGTATGTAACTTACGCGCGCGAGTTTATATTCGCGTTACAATAATAACTTATTTTGTGATATTCGGATTTTGAAGTAAGGAGTGGAGGGGGGGATTTTCCTATCTGCAATATTTATTCTGCATATATTTTCTACAATCTGAAATGTCAAGTGGAAGTGAGAGACATTAATTGTTACGTATCTGAATGCGTAACAGTTTGATCAGAAGTTGTTAGGTGTACGTTTTTCGTATTTGTAGTTGGATGCTTCAGCAGTATTCGTGGTAAAAGGAGACCACTTCTTAAAGAAATCGTCGTGACAAACAGTCCGTGTACACCATGCACGTTTAGCGATTTCTGTCTCGAAAAGAAAACTTATCAGCACAAATATACATAAAACCAAAATTACCTGGCCTAGTCGGGTTCGGAGGCGATCTGATCGTTTTATAGTTTTCAAAATGAAAAGCCAAGATCGCACATTAATAATTTATTAGATGACGACCGCTTTCGGTGCACTGTGTCACCATCATCTGGTCACATATGTGTTATAAGCTGGTCATCTTGTTAAAAAAATTGGGTATAAAATAACAAGTGCAACATTGCACTTAGTCATTATATTAAAAAAATACACAAGTTAAAAACATGACAGCTTACGAAACATTTTTAAAACTATATACATAAAGCATTACGCTTATTTGTAGCTAGTTCTAGTCTGCAGATCGTGCTGTTGTCTGTTCGAATTTTCCTGTCGCAGTGGTTCTTTTTAATTGTTGTGAATCATATTTTCTATTTCTGGAAAGGAAATGTCAGTTAGCATATCCCGGTATATAATTTTTTATGTTCAATTACTAACTTAAAATAGGTTACGCTATGATAGAAAAAAATCTATATTAACCTTAAACGTTATTACTAACCTCAACAATGATATCCAATTTGGAAACAACGAAATTAATTCGGAACGTCTGAAATAATACATGTGAAAATGATTTTTTCCGTTCGAATCCCAATTTTTCCGGCTTGTCAAATAATCAACACGCCAGATTTTAATATACTGGACATTAAATTTATAGTAGGAAACTTCTCAACGGCAAGCTGAAATTTATACTCTTGTATATTTTTCGAATTCATGCCTTATGATATTAAAAATGTCAGTATTTTCCGCGCGAATTTTACTAAAAAAAGAGAGAGAATTAAAAAACTAAAACTACTGCCTGTGCAAATCATCTTTGATATAAGAAACATTGGCCATTCTCTCTAGACTAGAGAGACTAGTAGAACCCCGAGGCCATGAAGACTTGAATTCCCTTGCACAAAATTGCTCATAACGTCTACCCCAAGTCTTGCATCATCTCCCCTATTTCACCATAATAAAAAACAAGCTGTCCTTTTCCGAACTTTCTGTACATACTCCTTCAGTTCCAGTTGGTGAAATTTAGACTTGGTCTGGACATTTACGACACGCATTTTCTGACAGCGAATCAGCGTTCAGTGTTGTTCTGAACGGTCTACTGAGACTGTATTTCCAAAATTAAGATTGCAGCGAGATATTCCGTGGATTCTATTCCATTTTTTGCAAGATGTCATTGGTGATGGTGGTGGTACGCATCAAGTTATACGTAAGCAAGCGAGAGCCGTTATCTGTAAGCTATGAGGGTTCTTCAAGCACGTACGTACACGTACTTCAACTGCCGCTTGAAATTGGTAGGTGCTTCCCCCTTCTTGCCTAGATATGTGCAACCCGCCATCGTTTGTGGGTCGAACGATAATTTACGTAGCTTCTAAGTTTAAATGTTCAGATGTTTGTAAGGCTTAAGGGACGTAACGGCGGGATCATCAGTTAAACTTACAAACTACTTACGTTCTACATTATATTAAAGACGACACAAAGATCCATACCCGTGGGGGGATTCGAACCCCCGACGGCGGACTGCCGAGTTTCTAAGTCTAGGAGCCGATGACTTCAGCTGTTTGATCCCTTAAGTTTACGAACATTTGAACATTATGAACATTGTTTCGTGCGGTGCCGAGCGTGCCAGCAGAAAGTGTCGCTTGCAAGTAGATAACTATCAGCATACCTGCCAACTTTTGTAAAGGCCTACCACACTCGGCAAAGAAAAATATGACAAAGTTTTACACACCCCAGCTTGACGAAAATAATAATTGTGGACTACAAAGTACAATAATTCATGCTTCAAAAGGATACTTAAATGTGATCACATCTAATTACACCATATCAAATGTTCAAATGTTTGCAAAGTTTTGGGACCCGACTGAATTGGTCATCGTTCCCTAAGCTTACGAACTACTTATACTAACTTATCCTAAGAACAACACACACACACACACACACACGACACACACACACAGACACACACGTCGCAGAGACTATTCCGCCGCGGCTTTACATCATAGGTCAATGTTTTTAGATCATAACGACGACCATAAGAAATTTTTGTTAAATAGCAGGAGGCATGGTGAGTATTAGTTTGGAGCATACATGACAATTCTTCATTCATAAATCAGTTGAAAAAAGCTTTACACAATAAAATTAGTTTATCGCAAACGGGCAACAAATAATACACACTGAAAATCACGTCGAAAGGTTTTGTCATGTCAAAGACCAGAACTATTGGTCTTCAAAATAGACTCAAGAGATTCATTGAAAATTAATGAATTGAACTATGTTCTATTTTTCTTCACATTCTGCATTGCTATGGCGTGTTGTGACAATAGGACGCACTACTCTAGAAATTCGGTTATACTTGAAAAGCCCATCGGCTTTACGAATTTTCCTGTTGTTGTCTAACTGGAATCACTTGTAGCACCTTCATTTGCGACCAAACTGTGATCTACCTCAATATCTGTGAAATGCCTCTGAAGCTCAATCACCACCTCATCTGCAATGTCATTCTCTTCCTTGCATAACATGTTAGGAAACTGTTGCAAGAAAAAACGAATGGAAGAAAACGCAACATCTTCAATTTTGTCTACCCTTGAGTACAAACTTGTTGACGATGTAGTCACAGGCAGTACGTACAAAAGACTTACTGATGAACAGAAAATGGATTTATCTGTATCCTGGAGATAGATCACTATTTCTAGGTCTGAATGCCAATAACTAACTGATTAACACATTGAATACGAGGAGAAAAGCCTCTTGTTTTTGTTGTTGTTGTCTTCAGTGCGCAGACTGGTTTGATGCAGCTTTCCTCGCTACTCTGTCCTGCTCAAGCCTCTTCATCTGAGAATACCCATCATCGATTTAAATCTGCTTACTGTATTCGTCCCTCGGTCTCCCTCTACGATTTTTACCCCACACACTTCTTTCTAATGCTAAGTTGGCACTTCCTTGATGTCTCAGAATGTGTCCCACCAACCTGTCAATTCTCTTAGGATACGCCAGAAACTCCTTTTCTGCCCAATTCTATTGAGCGTCCCTTATTAATTACGTGATCTACCCATCTAATCTTCATCATTCGTCTGTTGCTCCCTATATTTTACCCCAGCTACCTTCAGAATTTGAAAGATCGTATTCCGGTTGACATTGTCAAAAGATTTCTCCAAATGTACCAACGCCGTTCCCCACCATTTTCTAAGATAAGTCGTAATGTGAGTACTGCTTCCCGTGTTCCAGCATTTCTCCTAAATCCAAACTGATCTTCCCCGAGGTCGGATTCTACAAGTTTTTCCATTCGTCTGTAAATAATTTGTTTTAGTATTTTGCAACCATGACTTATTAAATTGATGGTTCTGTAATTTTCACAGTTGTCTGCACTTGCTTTCTTTGGAATTGGAATCACTATATACTTCTTGATGTCTGATGGCATTTCGCCTGTCTCATACACCTTGCATATCAGGTGAAACAATTTTTTCATGACTGGCTCTCCTAACGATATCAGCACTGAATATCATCTACTCCAGGGGCCTTGTTTCGATTCAAATCTTTCAGCGCTCTGTCAAATTCTTCTCGCAGTATCATATCTCATATCTCTTCTTCCTGCCTATCGACACCTAAAATTAACACGGAAGAACTGTTATCTCGGCTTTAAATTCAATTCCAGTGATGACATATACATTGCACTAATAAAAGTACCAATCATATCAAAGAGTGAGATATCGACTGTTGAAGACTTGCCTTCAACCCACCTCAAATTTGCGATTGGATAGGGGATTTCCTGTCAGAGAGGACACAGCTCGTAGTAATCGATGGTAAGGCATCGACTATAACAGAGGTGAAATTGGGAGTTCCACAGGGTAGTGTTATTGGTCCTCTGCTGTTCCTTATTTACATAAACGATTTAGGGGAAAATCTAAGTAGCTCTCTCAGGTTGTTTGCAGATGAAGCCGTCATTTACCGTCTAGTAAAATCATCTGAAGATCAAAATCAACTGCAGAACGATCTGAATAAGATATCACTATGGTGTAAAAATTGTCAATTGACTCTAAATAATGAGAAGTATGAAGTCGTCCACATGAGTAAGAAAAGAAATGCGTTAAACTTCGTTTACAAGAAAAATCAGTCAAAAGTGAAGGCCGTTATCTCCACAAAATTCCTAGGAATTACTATTACTTCAGACTTAAACTGGAAAGAACACGTATATAATGTCGTGGAAAAGGCGAACCATATACTGCGTTTTATTGGCAGAACCCTTAAAAGATGCAATAAAACTAAAAAAAAAAAACTGCATACACTACGTTTGTCCGTCCATTTTTGGAGTATGCTGCGCAGTGTCGGATCCTTATCAGGTGGGGTTGACGGAGGATATGGAAAGAGTCCAGAGATGGGCAGCTCGTTTCGTATTGTCACGATACAGGGGAGACAGCGTTACGGAAATGATACAGGATCTGGAATGGGAATCATTACAACAAAGGCGTTTATCGCTACGGCGTGGGCTACTTACGAATCTCCAATCGCCAACATTCTCCTCCGAATGCGAAAATGTATTGTTGAGTCCCACTTATATCGGTAGAAATGATCATCAGAATAAAATACGAGAAAGCAGAGCTCGAACGGAGAGATTCAGGTGTTATTTCTTCCCGCGCGCTATTCGAGAATGGAATGAGAGATACATAGTATAATTAATGGTGGTTCGAGGAACCTTCTGCGAGGCACTTAAATGTGATTTGCAGAGTATCCCATGTAGATGTAGAGGTGCAGTGATTATCGAATGTTAACGTTTCAATTTTTGTCCGTAAAAATGTAAAATCGTAAAATGCTGCAATACATACCACAAGTTTTGTGTACTTACTATCAAATGTGTTTCTTGAGTCACAACACGTTAACTCCCCGAAGAGGTTTCATTAAAAGTAACAAGTTTTGAATCGTGGCCCATCCACAAAAGTTTTACGGACGCCCATGCTGCGTTCGTCTTGTAGGTAGGTATGGCATCAGATTGTGGGAGTGAAGAGGGACGCGCGCACATTGTCAGGACTCGACAAAGAGGCTGCTGATGGACGTAAAGCGCGTGACGTCAGCGGCGGCAAATATCCGGTGCTGTGTCAGTGCCGTGGGAGGCGCGGCCCTGGGCCACCAAGCGCTGACGACCGTGGCCGAAGGCGCGGGCGCCACGTCAGCAGCGCGGCGGTAGCAGCCCGCCGAACCAGTGGATATTGCTCCTCTGCGGACCCCTCCCTGTCTGGGCGGTTGCCGTCAGCCATCCGCAAAATACGGGCACTGGCTCTGTTACATAGAGCTCTGCATTTCGATGAAAACAACCGCTCGAGCCTTTCCCGTTTCGTGCCGCTGCTCGACGGCTGGAGTAGGCCCACGCTGCGGCACGGCTGCGGCCGTCTAAAGGTGCGAGTCCGAACACGGCGACAGCGACCCACTGCCACTGCCGACAACGACCGAGACACAGCCGCCTGCTGCCGACCCGTTGCGGAACGCAGCGGCAGGCGAGCAGCGCGGTCGCCGGTGAGAGGCGGGGTGTCCGCCGACTGCCGCAGCTGTTGCACTGTAGTTGGAGGGGAAGACGATGACGTTGCTTTGTTCCATACTAAGAAAACACGACAGCTGGTAATGCCTTTATGTAAACGTACAGCTGCCGAGGGAAGTTACAGGCCGCTTATTAAAAAAAAAAAAAAAAAAAAAAAAAAAAAAAAAAAAAAAAAAAAAAAAAAAAAAAAGTTTAGTGAAGAATTTATTCAGGAGCTGTTGACGTTTAAATAAAAGACAGTTCAACTTCGTACAGAGTTCTATTTTGGATGACATAAAACCACAGTGCCTAAGAAATGCAATAACTGAAGAAGAAAAATTACATTTTACACTGAGAAGTACGCAAAAACTCGTGCATTATTTACTATCTGCTCAACAACTGGTACGGAACAATCTCAGCGATGTGAATGTTGAAGATGTGTTATTATCTCTTGATTTCTGATTTGTGTTGCACTGTGGGCCCATCATTTCGTAATCAGAAGCAATGCGACTATTATTTTTCTTTCGGTTCTGCTTTATATATTGGAAATGAACTCCGTAAAACTGCTCTGATATGTCCAGAAAATAATTCAACATCATATTTGCGTCGCATAAAAGCCTTTAGTAACTTTTGCCTCTTTTCTTTCCTTTCCTTTCACACTTTTAATATTGTACTATCGTTAGTTTTATTCAGTTTTATTTTCTTTGTTGGTACGTAACATTAATCTATTGTCACCTCTCGTGAACTAGAAGTAAATAAACCTGTCCTGACAGTATATTACACAAAACGCTTTATTACTCTACATAATCATTTTTAAGAACACTATTTATGTAATTACCGACAGTTAATTTCTTAATTCTTTTGAACAAAAAAAATGTTTGTAGAGTCTATGGGACTTAACTACGGGGTCATCAGTCCCTAGACTTACAAACTACTTATGAACTAGCTTATAATAAAGACGGCACAAACTGCCATGCCCGTCGGGAAACAGTCTCGCGTATCGTAGGATAGCGCCTCAATGCGCTCGGCCACTCCGCCGCGGGTCGTCAGAGTCTGAAGTGCTCATTTCCCTTGGGTGTTGTCATAAAACCGGTCTTCGGCGGGGGGTCGGGTCGGCGACAAGCGACACCACTGGTTCGGGACCGGACGGCCGCCGGTCGCCGGAGCAGGTATACGGCGACCAGTGCCGCCGCCGCCGCGTTCCGCATCGCTCGCATTGCAGACAACGGGGACCAGTGGTGCCGCCTGCCGCGGGACGGCGACGACCGCCGCTTGCCGCCGCGTTCGGAATCGCACCTTAAAGGTGCCCGTTGTCTGCAATGCGAGCGATGCGGAACGCGGCTGCGGCGGCACTGGTCGCCGTATACCTGCTCCGGCGACCGGCGGCCGTCCGGTCCCGAACCAGTGGTGTCGCTTGTCGCCGACCCGACCCCCCGCCGAAGACCGGTTTTATGACAACACCCAAGGGAAATGAGCACTTCAGACTCTGACGACCCGCGGCGGAGTGGCCGAGCGCATTGAGGCGCTATCCTACGATACGCGAGACTGTTTCCCGACGGGCATGGCAGTTTGTGCCGTCTTTATTATAAGCTAGTTCATAAGTAGTTTGTAAGTCTAGGGACTGATGACCCTGTAGTTAAGTCCCATAAGCTCTACAAACATTTGAAAGTTTGAACTCTGACGAAAAGAAGTCCGTAAAAACAGCAGCAGCCGTCCGCGGTGGCCGAGGGGACTGAGGCGCTCCAGTCACGGTCTGCACGGCCACTACGGTTGGGGCTTCGAATCCCCCCTCGGGCATGGATATTTGTGCCGTCCTTAGTTGTAGCTAGTTCATAAGTAGTTTGTAAGTTTAGGGACTGATGACCCCGTAGTTAAGTCCCATAGACTCTACAAACATTTTTTTGTTCAAAAGAATTAAGAAATTAACTGTCGGTAATTACATAAATAGTGTTCTTAAAAATGATTATGTAGAGTAATAAAGCGTTTTGTGTAATATACTGTCAGGACAGGTTTATTTACTTCTAGTTCACGAGAGGTGACAATAGATTAATGTTACGTACCAACAAAGAAAATAAAACTGAATAAAACTAACGATAGTACAATATTAAAAGTGTGAAAGGAAAGGAAAGAAAAGAGGCAAAAGTTACTAAAGGCTTTTATGCGACGCAAATATGATGTTGAATTATTTTCTGGACATATCAGAGCAGTTTTACGGAGTTCATTTCCAATATATAAAGCAGAACCGAAAGAAAAATAATAGTCGCATTGCTTCTGATTACGAAATGATGGGCCCACAGTGCAACACAAATCAGAAATCAAGAGATAATAACACATCTTCAACATTCACATCGCTGAGATTGTTCCGTACCAGTTGTTGAGCAGATAGTAAATAATGCACGAGTTTTTGCGTACTTCTCAGTGTAAAATGTAATTTTTCTTCTTCAGTTATTGCATTTCTTAGGCACTGTGGTTTTATGTCATCCAAAATAGAACTCTGTACGAAGTTGAACTGTCTTTTATTTAAACGTCAACAGCTCCTGAATAAATTCTTCACTAAACTTTTTTTTTTTTTTTTTAATAAGCGGCCTGTAACTTCCCTCGGCAGCTGTACGTTTACATAAAGGCATTACCAGCTGTCGTGTTTTCTTAGTATGGAACAAAGCAACGTCATCGTCTTCCCCTCCAACTACAGCGCAACAGCTGCGGCAGTCGGCGGACACCCCGCCTCTCACCGGCGACCGCGCTGCTCGCCTGCCGCTGCGTTCCGCAACGGGTCGGCAGCAGGCGGCTGCGTCTCGGTCGTTGTCGGCAGCGGCAGTGGGTCGCTGTCGCCGTGTTCGGACTCGCACCTTTAATGCCCCACGTGGCCGGTCGCCCTCCGCCTCTCGGTTATCGGCGGAACCGGCGAGCACTGCCGGGCGCTCGAGCGCGCTCACAGCCTCGGCCGGTGACAGCGCGACCGCCGCGCGCTCACACTGCAGAGTCGCATTAAAAACCGCCCTGGCTTTGAGCAACGCAGTTAGCGTTATGGATCAACGAAGTATAGGTCGTAAACGCTCAGTTCATGAAACAAAGAGAAGTATTATGGAGAGAATTAGGAGCGGCTCGTTACTCCTGAAAAAGAAAGACATGTCGGAAGAGGAGTCGAAAAGTGAAGCTTGGAAATCTTGTACACTTGTAGTCGATCTTGTCACGCAGGCTTCTGCTGGTTTCGTGCAATCTACCACTCTACCTCTGAAGATATCTTCCGCAGCCGAAGATGGAACGTTAGCGGAATGTTTTACAAATCAACCACGGCTTATGAGCCCGGAAGTTTTAAATGAAACAGCATATACAGTTCCGTAGAGTAAATAGCACAACTCCAGTAGTAAATATAGACTTTGAACAGAAGTCTGTAGCTAAGGTAGAGTTTTCAAAATTATTTATTCGTTTTGAGGGGAAACCGGAGCTTTTCAAAATTTTTAGATGTGTGAAATGATGAGTGATTAACCGTGAAGCAACACATTGATTGTCTGCTAAAACGTTTGGGTTCAGCTACGTATGCTATTAGGGTTTTTGCAAATTTCGGCGATAAGAATCTCAGTAAATTAGTTTAGTACTATTTTCATTTACTGCATGATATTCTAAAGTAATTCACCATTGAGTAAAAAAGTTTTCATTGCACAAAATCGTGTAATCCGAATAATTGCTGGAGCGTACCCAAGATCGTCCTGGAGACACCTATTTAAGGGTTTAGATATCCTCACAGTTACTTCAGAGTATATATATTTACTTATGGAATTTGTTGTTAATAATCCAACCCAGTTCACACACATGTTAACATGTTTGTAATTCTATCGGAGTCAACTGCTTGGTTATTAGTCCGTAGCTTGCAAACAATTTAATCTAAGGTAAACTAACCTAAGGACAATACCCAGGCCTGAGAGGGGACCCGAATCCCAGATAGCGAACGGGCGTGCGCATCACGCACGGCTAATCCGCCGCTGCAAACCCAGTTCAAAAGTATAGCAGTCTTTATAGGTATAACACCGAGAGAAAAGATGATATTACTGTGCAGAGTTAAATCTCACTTTGGCACAGAAAGGGGTGAATTATGCTGCCACAAAAGTCTTCGGTCACCTACCAAACAGCATCAAAAACCGACAGATAGCTAACTAGCATTTAAAAATTAATTAAAAGAATCTCTGAATAACAACTCCTTCTACTCAATGGATGAATTTTTGGATATAAATTAGTAAAATTAAAAAAAAATGAATAATAATATTGAAAAGAAAAAATAATGCAAAATATCATTGTGTCATATAACATTTTATGTAATGTAATATCTTGTACAGACACCTTTTATTACACTGACACTTTCCACATCATTACGAAGTGTCGTATTCATGATCCACGGAACAATTATTAATGTAAGCAGTGTGACGCGGTGCAGCTCGCTGGCGCTGAGTCCGCCGGTCACAGGCGACCGACCGAGCGTTCGGCGCGCTCGGCCGAGCGCTAGCGATCGGTTGTCCGCAACCGGCCCAAGAGGACGCTCGGCCGCAAACTCTCGAGAGCCAGAGGGGCGAGCGGGACTCGCCGGTAAAAATCGAGGATAATGCAGACCTCTACAGTGTTACAGCACAACGTGTATCATGCACATTTACACTAATAAATTTGCTCTTCAATATATATCCTTCCACACCACAATAATAATAAACATTTTCAAATTAATGATAGAGAGGAAGGAAGAAGGATTAGGAAGGAAAGGATTGACAGTGGCTGCTTTAGAGAATTGAAGTGAAACGATGGCGACAAGTGAAAAATGAGAGACGGAGCGGGAATCTAACCGGGGTCTCCCGCTTTGGGCCAGCGGTCGCCTTAACCACTTGGCCACCCGTGCTCCTAAAGAACAGACACCACACCACAATAATATCTAGACGCGAAAACGGCGTCAGCTTCAGTTACTTCACCGGAGATGCGGTCATACGTTGGACCTCGCACGGGAATTCATAATGGAGACTAACAGGGCATTGACGATAGGGGCGCTACAGCCATAGCGTGCGACTTGTGAGAATTTGAGACGGCCAGGAGGCGAGCACGGGTGGCCACGTGGTTAAGGCGACCGCTGGCCCAAAGCGGGAGACACGGGTTCAGTTCCCGGTGCGGTCCACATTTTCACTTGTCGCCATTGTTTCATTTCAATGCCCTAAAGCAGCCACGGCTGCGAAGCAAATGTGGTGTCTGTTCTTCCGGACATGTCCGAAAGAACAGACACCACACCAAAATAATAAACAATAAACATGAAAACTAAAGCAACGATTTTCAGTTTCAGGCTGCCATTGGACTCTAAACCACTGGGGGTATGTCAAAGTAGAGACGTGGTACGTATGAACATGTCTGTTGTAAAAGATCCAACGCAATGGGTCGACGTAGAGATGTGACAGTAAGCAGATAACGTGTTTGGAAGTTCCTATGACCACAACGCACCTGAAGTTTAGGTTTTGTTGGGACTGTATGGTGTGTCAACAAGGAATGGTGCTCCGCCCGCAGCCGTGAAACACGCCGGGAATAACAGTGGCTGTAAAAACATCCTAACCGTCAGTCACTCAGTCACTCCTTGTCAAGCCAACCGGAATAGCTGCTGTCAGCGTATCTCAACCACTTTACGAGCGAATATTGCAAAGAGAAGTGCATACCATGGACTTTTGTAGTCGGGTACCTAGCAGAATACTGTTCTCCTGACACACACAGCGAAAAAAATGTCCATATGTTTCTAAACCTAATGGACCAGAACTGTTATGTTCATCAGTACCTACAAGCTACTTAAAGGACAACACACACACACACATACCCATGCCCGAGGGAGGACTCGAACCTCTGCGAGAACGGCCAGCCAGTGCGTAGCATGACGCCTTAAAACACGTAGTCATTTCACGCGGCCACATACAGTGAAACCTCTTCGATTGGCCACACAACTCTCTGAAACTGGATTTTAGAGTATTGAAGAGGACTACATCACATAATTTTTGAAGTAATATTACTCTCATTTATGTCAAAATCGCTGTGCGAAATACCACTCTTATAAAGTGAGTGTCGATCCCAATCAAGCTACAGACGCCTATACTGTTTAGATTTTTCTGTATTCGGAAAACCTTTTGACAATGTCCAGTCTCATTTTCCACTTGATAAGCTCACAAATTTTCAAGTCCTGTACAGTCGTTCCTATCATACCTTACATCCCGTCAACAGTGTACTTCGGAACAAATCAGAATGTAGAGATGCAGAAGAAATGGTCGACAAGGATTAGTACAAGGTCCTTTATTGTACTCTTTATACTTACATGTCATGTCAGCTATTCTCTCCCACCATAAACACCGCCTGTACACTTAAGTGTAAGCCCAAAAGACCACCCAGCTTACACTTTTGTTATATCTAAGCGTGTGCACAGACATCCAGCATACACATGTTATAACTGATATAAATATCAAAGTGTATGCCCAAAAATCCTACGCACAGACGTCGAGCATGTAAATGCAGATTTACTTGCAAACTAGGCACAGAAAATAGGTTTGAAACGCATCTAAAGCGCAACAAAGTTAATAGTTCATTAACCCTACAACACAGAAAATCTCTTCCACCATTAACCCTTAATCATAAAGGAATAACTCAAACTGTCAGTGTCGTATTTAGTATTAGCTAGTTCATAAGTAGTTTGTAAGTTTAGGGACTATTGACCCCGCAATTTGAACATTTGCTGATGCCGTTTCCAATGTCTTTCGAACGAAAGCACCCGTCGTCTGGAAATGACATGAATAATGAAACTTCCTGGCAGATTAAAATTGTGTGCCGGAACCGGGACTCGAATCTGGGACCTTTGCCTTTCACTTGTCGGTAGAGCGCTTGCCCTCGGTAGGCAAAGGACCCAGATTTGAGTCCCGGTTCCGGCACACAATATTAATCTGCCAGGAAGTTTCAAATCAGCGCACACTCCGCTGCAGAGTGAAAGTTTCATTCTGGACGTGAATAATAATAATAATTTCGTACAGCTCATTGGCCTGGTGCACTGGACGCCACTTCGGCGATTTGCGTGTCCATAACCTACTCCAGTTATCCAACGGGGGAAAGGGGACCTGCAGCTTAACGTGGAATACGAAGCACGTGTCGTTTCTGGCGACTCCTCACATCGCTGAGAGGTGCAGACTGGGTTTAATACGCCGACTGAAAAGATCCGCGACCCTTTGGTTTCCAGACGAGCGCTTTACTCCGAGACCACCGGTTGCTGCATCGCCTTCTCAATCACTGCAGACCCTAGTGGTAAATCCAAGATTTTGGTCTAGTAGTGGGGTGGGGGATAGGGCTGATGAAACCCTTTACTGGTAAAGCAAAGAGAAATCTCGAAAATCTTATTTCGTACAGTAGATTAAGAAACCTCCCTCTCTCATTTTGTTTAGTTTGTTTCAGATTCTGCTGTGGGACTTAAGGATGAGCTTCAGAAACATAGTCTCCTCCCCCACAGATTCCACACTGACACACCATTTTACTTATATTCCTTTTTACATTACCCTCTGAACACCACAGCAGAAATTCTCGTTTTCAAAATAAAACCCTAACGCTGACAAGTTCTCAGGAACTTAAATCCGTTTTATACTTCTAATGACAGCTAATGGTCCAGCCTGTATTGCAATAGGCATCTGTCCCACATAATAGTCCGCAGTCCTCCTCTTCCAGTACTTTTCCCTTTTTTCTCAGCAGTGTTCTTTACTCATATTTTCTTCATTCCTTACTGCCATTTCAATCGTCTGTTCTTTCTTTATCCTTCCCGCTTCTAATAATACTAAAGTTGGCTTCAAATGATTAAAACTAATCGTAATATCAATATATGAACACGGAAATTTAAGTACTGATTTTTAAAATTGATTTGACAAGGTGAATGACACTTATACTATTCGATTAGTGCTTTGCTGTAGTTGTGCGTCACAGACTGACATGTGTACACAAAGCCGTTAAGAGTGCTAAATGGATGTTGATGTTTTCATATCTATAACACTGATGTTACCTTACCTATTCACAGACATACATTATTGAAATCACGGATTAAAATCGCTTTCGTCTTATATATTTCATTTTTGTTTTAAACGAAAGTTATTCATCCACAGATTTGTCATGCAGAGTCAGAATTTACGTAACTCTCGCTTTCCTTTATCTATACTGAAACGCGATTTCTTTCTGTATATTTCTCATGGGGGTGCCCTTGCTGTAATTTAGTCAGTCGCCCAGGCCGTTCTAACCGAGCGATTTCCTTCATTTTTGCTTTAAACGAAAGGTATACATTAGCAGATTACTCATCAAGTGTCAGAATTAAGTCTCTTTATCCTTTATTTTTATTCAAACGCAGTATCTTCCTTTCCTAGCATTGAGTATTTTAATCGTTTCTTCGATATCTTCGGTTCTAATTAAGGTACGCAGTTCTTTTTGACCTAACAACACTCAGCGGATCAAGCTCTTTCATTTGCGCTTTTAAACACTTGCATTGATTGATTCTGAAGAAAGCTACGCGTGAACATTCAACTTTACTTCCATTTTTCCCAATTTCTTTGTCATTCCACAAACGGCGCGAAGTATTCGCACGGGTCCTCCAGTAATAAATAAAGATCAAAAATTGAAGTGCTACCAATCTCCGTCTTACGTACCTTTTAAGTGCAGTGGTAAAAATGTCACACGAAAATTCGGTGAAACCTTGTTCTAGGGACGTTCATGTTTAAATAGTTCATTTGCAGTGACACACACATACTGACAAACACAACATCAAAAGTGATAAGTCGATGATGTTAGCGCTAGAACATCTTAGTAACGAAGTATATAAATAACGTTTTTTATTAGAACTGTAAGAATGGCTGTGAGTTCGTTAAACGCCGTTATCACAAAATTTGAAGTGAGTCCTTGATTTTAAATGTCTCCATTTTGAATAGCTGAGGAAAAGAGGAAATAACGGATCGTCGAAAAGGGGATGGTCAGAGGGAGGAGGAGACGGAGGAAAAACAGGAAGGGGGAAATGGACAGAAATGGGTGATGAATAAAGGGAGGAGGTGGAGGAGAAAGAGAGAGGGGAGATGGACAGAGAGAGGAGATGGTGTGTAGATGGACAGCACGTGGGAAACGATTCCTTTTCTCAAGCACAATTATGCTGAGCAATCGGTAAACCGTCTGATCTAAATGTCTATGCAGCAGATGCATAATCAAAATTTTAGTTAACCGACCGATATTTTTTCTAGCTTTCCTCACATTCACGAAGCCACAGAACCCTGAGGCATATTACTGAATTGATTGATATACGTTTTTGGTTTCTCTATGTCCGCAGTGATTCTTTGATTTATTTCCCATTAATTTCATATCAGAATGAGCTATAACGGAACGTTGCATGATTTAACTAGTCTACATAATTGTTAATAACTTTCGTTAGTATTATTGTCTATTATTATTATTATTATTATTATTATTATTAACATTATGATTCTTATTATTACTATAGTAAATTGTTCGTAATGTCTTTGGCGTGTGTTGTTCCTGATTATAAAAGTTTCCCCTTCCTTCGGTTGCAATAATTATATTGTCGTGGTGCGTTTTTTCAAAATATTTCGCAACAGGAAGTACTGAGCTGTACTGGCGTCCTTTATCAGTAGAAAACACACGTTACATCTGCTTTAAACTAAGTCATTTATTTTTTTCACAGCACCAACTTTTCAACATGAAACTGGTACAAAGATCTTTACATCGATCTCTCTTGCCAAATCTACTAACTGTTTCTTCCAACAGAATAGACCTGAAAATGTTACTTTTCTGACTGATTTGCCATAAGTTCGTTGGAATGACTTTGCTTTTGACTAACTTCCCAAGTGCTTTGTGCACTCGCTTTATGTAACTTCTCGACAATTGTTATAACATTATTATAAACAGTCCAAAACTCCAGCGTACAATCACTTTTTGTTAATTTTCATTGAATGGATTTACAGAACAGTTATGAATATTTGCAACAATATAATATTATGTTAAAAGTTGGAAAAATCTGTGAAACGTTTTACAATTAATATGTACACTTATTTTAACCAATTAAATGAAAAAAATAATGAAATTGTGATGCAGTTATCACTTACAATGTTTTGTAACGACAAACACAATTTTGCCATGTTGCAGCCAGATTGTGAATTTGCGATGCCTAACTCGAAACTAATAAATGTGTATTGTATAGTTACATAGATTTTTTTTAGAATCTTAATAATCAGATTAATCTTTTATGAATTGACGACTATTTACATATTTGATCGTACTTCTGTGGGTCTAAAATGTTATTGACATAAATATAATAAGGTGCTAAAAGGTGCGAGAAATTTAAAAATATGGACAGTCGTAGCGAACGTTCTGGAATCTTAATAATCAAAGTAATTGATAACTCTCTTTCCTGAATGGATACAAGTTTCGTTGCGCTTCTATAGGTCTAAAAATGTAGTTTATTTACATCTACATATCCACTGCAAAGTGCGTGGCAGAGAGTGCACTGACCACTACTAGGCATTTCCTCCCCTATTCCACACCCAAATAGAACGAGGGAAAAAAGAATGTCTATATGCCTCTGTAGGAGCCGCAATTTCTCTCGCCTTAACGATCTTTACGCGCAATGTTAGTAGGCGGTAGGAAGATCGTTCTACATTCAGCTTCAAATTGCGCCCTTCTGAATTTCCCATTTGAGTTGCCGGAGCATTTCCGTGACACTAGCGCGTTGGTCGAACCTACCAGTAACAAATCTAGCTGCTCGCCTCTGAACTGCTTCTATGTCTTCCTTTAAACTTATCTGCTGCGGGTCTCAAACACTTGAGCAATACTCAAGACGTGGTCGTACAGGCAGTCTCCTTTATAGATGAAGTACATCTTCCCAAAATTCTCCCAATAAACCGAAGACGGCTGTTCGCCTTACTCACAACTGTCAATTTCATATCGCTCTGCAATGTTACGCCTAGATATTTGAACGACGCGATTGCATCAAGAAGATCACTAAAATTACTGTATTAGAACATTATGGGATTGTCTTTCCTACTCATGCGCATCACCTTACATATTTCTATATTAAGAGCTAGCTGCCATTCTTCACACCAACTAAATTTTTTATCTAAGTCATCCTGCATGCTATTACAGTCAATTAAAGACAACACCCTCCCATACACTACAGCATCATCAGCAAAAAGCTGCAAATTACAAGTTACTCTGTCCATCAGATCATTTATATAGATAGAAAATTAAGCGGTCCTATCACATTCCCCTGGAGAATACACTCGTCTCTGGTAAACACTTGCCATCGAGAACAACGTAATGCGTTCTATTACTTAGGAAGTCTTCTAGCCAGTCACAAATCTGTGAACCTATTCCATATGCTAGTATCTTAGTTAGCAGTCTGCAGTGTGGCACCGTGTCAAATGCCTTTTTGAAATCGAGAAAAACACAATCTGCCTGTTGCCCTTCATCCATGGCTCGCAGGATGTCATGTGAGAAAAGGGCAAGCTGAGATTCACACCAACGCTGTTTCCTAAACATTAATATTTGCTAAAAGATGCAAGAAAGTAACAGATAGCAGTAAATATATTACATATTTGCTCGTTAATTTATTAATTACCTAATGGATTTTGATAGCAATATGATTTACACTCAGGTATGCAGTATATAAATATTTGTAATAGTATTCCCAACCAATGACATTTACAAATGCTGGTAGGTTGTGCTGGGATCACATCGTTCAGTAAATGATGATGGAGAGTATCGGGTGCTTCAGTAACACTTATTCGGGTATGATCAAATGTGAGAAAGTGCCTTAATACCTTAATTTCGTCAGGCTAAGTAAGCAGAACATAATTAATTCAATAAACGTATAGAAAAATCGACGTGTGTCCGCGTATTTCAGTTTGTAGCCAAAACCATTCAGTATGGACATGATCAAAGCTGGACACTGCTACCTTTTGTGATAAGTAGTGGATGTAAGTGAATGGAAGGTTACGACTTGTCATTATTTCTTTACTTAGCGCCAGTAGTCTTAGTACTTCTTAGGACAGAAAAGTTCTGTCTAGCGCACCTATAAAAATACATCTACATTCATACTCCGCAAGCCATCTCACGTTGTGTGGTGGACGGTATTTTGGGTAGCATTGTGACTTGCTCCTATTCCAATCGCGTATGGTTCGCGGGCGAAATGATTGCTGGTGTTCCTCCGTTTGGGCCCTAATGTAATTAATTTTATCTCTGTCGTCATGTCCTAAGATATAGGCCCCTATGTAGGTTGATGAAACGTATATCTTCAAATGTTTGTAAACCTATTGGACCAAACTGCTATGGTCATCAGTCCCTAGACTTACAAACTGCTTAGATTAACTTTCACTAAGGACTACATGCACACTTATGCCCGATGGAGGATTCGAATATCCGGCGGGAATAGCCGCACAGTCTGTAGCATGACGCCTTAGTCCATGCGGCCATTCCGCGAGGCTGAAACGTGTACTTCCAGATTTTTGGCGGGAAGCTTTCGTGCTCATAAATGAGCCCACAAGGAAGCGTGCTGCTCTCTTTCGTATCTTCTCTACGTCTTCTATGAACTCTACCGGATACCGATCCCACTCTGACGAGTAGAACCCGGATTATCATGCAGATGAATATTGCATGCACGTTTGCATTGCATGTTTTGGCCATTTTATGAGAAACCGCATATTTCTTTATTGTATACAAGATGACCCGGTGACCTTCGAATTACTTACCTCTTAATATAAACCATATTAATTTAAATCATATGTATTTTAGACCCAGTTGCTTTATAAAGGCATTTGCTTTGAACATCAAATATGTAAAATTATATTGCAACCAAATTATATTGATATCCCACTGAAAAGAGCTCTTTCAGTTTCTTGGGAATTTCCAAATTTTTCCGGTAACTTTCCCGAATTTTTAGTTCATAAGAACGTTAATCTTCCGTTGAACGTCAAATGATCAAAATTTCATCGCAATCGATTGAACGGTTCTCAACTTATAGTATACATTTAGAAAAACAATGAAAAAGAAACTTGGTTCGAATTTTGCGACTTTCCTTTTTAACTCTCTCTCTCTCTCTCTCTCTCTCTTTTTTCTTAAATTTTTTCAAGACCATAACGAACAAAACAACAATAGAGATACCCCTCTCCGTCGTGCGAATAGTCAGTTATAGTGCTGAATTCAATGAAAAACACATTGAAAAGCGCACTTTCAATTTTTCTCAAATTTTCCAATTTTCCGGTAGATTTTCCAAATAAAATTTATTTCATACAAACCTTGTCCTGTCAAGCCGTACTCAAGTGATGCTCTTACAACCATCTGGCAATTGATTTTTATTCATAAAAGAAATCTCTTTCGGTTTTTCCTAAATTTTCCTGCTTCCCGGGCGGCTTTCCCAAATTTTTATTTGATGCGGACCTTCCACTTGCTTTCAACACGAAATGTACAAAATTTTATCGCACTTGCACCAACAGTATTGATAGCTCACTGGAAAAAGCAGTATCAGTTTTTCCCGATTTTCCTCTTTCCGGAAATCTTTTCCATATTTTATCACCGTTTAAACCTTCCCTGGACTTACACGAATATTTCAAGACTAAAATTAGCCAACTCGGTTCAGCCGTTCTCGAGTTTTAGCAAGAATAACGAACAGCAATTCATTTATACTTATATGGATAACAACATGATTTGGAAACTTCTACAGCATGTATCATTTTCTGACTTCAGTGAAACCTTGCTTTTCATTAATGTGGTATCCTACCAATTTCGGCGAAAGAGCAGAACATTAGTAATTTTTCGTAGAATTTGTAAATTTTATATTGCGTTCATGTGTCACATTTCGGCTCAGGAGATTTCGGAACTAGTCAATATGTTTCGTGGCATCTCTGACTGTTGTCAACCCTTGCTATGTATGTTGAGCTATGCTGCATTAAAGGTAGACAGTCAACACCGCCCCGCCCAATACTGACGCATTGTCGAAATTCGCGTTTCGATCGTCGCTGACAAAGGAAAGCGGGAAAATTCTACATCAGCCTCTGTCTCAGCAAGGGTATGCAGTACATTTTCGCAGTGGCTCCTGCTTAGAACAGCAGAAAATACCTTGTCACGAAATGGATAGAGGGAAAGGAATTCCAAAGCACGAGCGGTGCTGTCGTTTATTGGAACGGTTGGAATAAGGGTGTAACTAGTTCTTTATACACTATTACTAGTATCTTAAGAAATATCTTCCCTTAACAACTTCTCGAACGTATCAGGCCACTTTGTTCTAAGCCTAGAAATGTACGCTTGAAGTCATCCTGATATATGCTATGTTTCGATGCAGATCAAATGCTCAGAAAAGTTTCAGACAGATCAGCATATAACTTCTTCGTGGCATGGTGCAAAGATGAACGTGCTGAAAGACAAATAAGCGCAGTGTATGTTTATTACTGCAACACCAACTAGGAGAGGGCAAAAACCATTTTTTTCGGAACTGTTTGATGCTTTCACACGCGCAAACATACCGCTTGAAAAACGAGCGAATACTGCGTTCAGATTATTTTTAGAAATTACATGCGACATGATATCCCAGACGCAACAACATTACGCGATGAACAGGTATGTTATGTCAGATAAACGTACGATCTTACGTGAAAAAATTTGTTATTGTGTACTGTTTTAGAAGAAAACAGGCAATTTGATTCAGCATATGTTTAGTCTTTTGTGCCACATTGTGCATGTTTTGGGAGTTAACATTGTATGAATGCATGGATGTCAACAGTTGGTTAGTGCACGAAACTCCGGACTTTAGTGATGAGCGATACTCAAGCTCTGGCCGAACGACAGTTTTGTTACTTCATACTGACCAGTTTCTGCGGCTTAGATTTGACACGGATATATACTATGAGTTAGAAAATTAGAGACTTAACCTCAAGTGTTCTAAACATTAGAAACAACGATTATAACATATTCTTACTTAATTTCCTCAGAGTAGGAATTATAGCAGGACAATTGCTGTCACTGGATTGACATCGGTTACATACTTTATCACATCCATATTATTTTGCCCTTCATTATCGTAGGAATCTTTATGAAATCCTTTTAAATAGTCATGAACATAACATGTTACTCCATCTGTCGCATAAATTCGTCCACACAACTTAGATGTAGCCTTTGGAATCGTCATCAATTGTCTATTAACGTTTTGACATAACTAGAAACATTATTTTACGATCAAAAATGAAATTGTTACTCAGGTAGAGACTAGTCATACATACAAGAAACTTTTGCGAATGTTAATTAACTTCAAAATAGCTGATTCTATGTGGAATACAAAAATACGAAAAGTACACGTTCCAAAAAAAAAAAAAAAAAAAAAAAAAAAAAAAAAAAAAAAAAAAAATGTTCAAATGTTTGTAGATCTATCGGACCAAACTGCGTGGTCATCAATCCGTAGCTTACAAACTACTTAAACCTAGGTAAACTAACCGAAGGACAACACACACACCCATGCCCCAGGGAGGACTCGAACCTCCACGGCGAGCAACCGCGCGCCTCGCAGCGAGTCCCTTTAGACCGCTCAGCTACTCCACCGCGACTACACGTTCCCGCAAGTTCGAAACAACTACCTGTTTGTTTGGCATCTGGGATAGTACCAGAAATGGCCGTGTGGAGCGCACTCGTCGGAAGTTCCTTTTGACCAGTGATATTCCATCGCACCTCCTTTTCCTCCCAACGAGCTTAAATTTCAAAGAGTGGCTAACACATGAACTACAGAGATCTTTGCGGCAACCTGTGTAAACTTGGCCGTCATATTTAAGGTGGTCAGTACACTTGTGAGTAGTCTGTCTATCGTATGATATTGTTGTTGAGCTTGAAGTGTTGTATTTAGTATACACTGTATTGCCCGTACAACTTTTACTGCTGAAATAGGCCTAAAGAGTGTTCAGGATTTAAATGCACAAATCAAAGTGATAAAAAGACAAATACTTCGTGCAAGAACAATAAATTTTTTGCCTTCTTTTATGTCAGTCTGTCCATACTCAAACAAAATTCCTGACTAATGGCACTTAGCTGCCACAAGAGTGAAGCTTCAGACGACCTATCCTGCAATTCCCTTGAACTACACACGATAAAAAAACGCTCAGTTATGTACCTAGTGTTGGTGTGTTTTTGAGATATTTCTTCTTCCGTCGCTCATGTGGTTGTTGAAACCACACTTTTGAGTGTCTACACCTTCTTTAAAAATATTATCATTTGTTGCTAATAATAGTTGATCGAGCATGGTTGACATGCAAAGTATCGAAGCAGTAGTGACAACCAGAATTTTTTCACTTGTATATGTTTGTGTACTTTCCAATAAATATGTACTTATTTCAGTGTGACAACAAATAATGTTATTTATGATACTTTATTTCGACGTGGAATGTTTTTGCGGCACCTGACCCAGGCGCATTTTATTGCAATAGTTTTGTTGTCACTTTCGTATTTGTACTCAAATTTCACGTATCAAAGTAGCGCCACTTTCGTTGTTATAGAAACCCCATCTCATTGTTATACTTCGAAATGGAACTGTAATACTAACAGATTCGTGATATTTAGTTACCGCATTTTTAGGAAATTTTCTACCAGGATCGTCAATTCGACGCTTGGGAAAAGTCTGACGGAATTTGACGTACATCCGTATTCAATGGTCAATCTTTATTTAAAACGTGAAATTGTAAATAGGTAAAAGTTCGAGTGGGTGTGGCATACCAGCTGTCAGCCGATACCTCAAATATCATGGTGGACGCCAGTTCAATTTGCCTCAAACGTGGCGGACCTATCGCCACTCTATGAGATTTAAGCTCCTTTTTTTCCTCCAGTCAGCCTCCGATTAGGCTGGCGCCTCCTACAGTAATACCGGTGATCACCGAATGTGGCGCACTAGTCGCACATTCGATTTACCCGCCAGTTAACCGCATCTGTAGACCAGCACTAAAGGAGCCACTTCCCGAGACGGGGAGGTGTTCCAGCCTTGGTTCGAAACTGTCCGGCGGAATAACAACGTGGATCGAAGTGAGGAAGAGGCTGGGTGTGGTGTTTAGACGGTTTTCCACATCCTACTGCTGGTAGCCAAGTCCCGCCTCTGTTACACGATTCGCAAACATTTAGAAAAGACGTCGACACTTCACATGCATAGTACCATACGCAGACATTTGGGTACCCTCCTGGTGGGGTGGGGGTAGTAATACGGTGTCGGTCACCCCTTAAAATAACCACGCGAAGTACGGTAAACTAGGCCGACCTTGAACATGCGGGCCAAGGCGGAAGAGGAAAACAGAAAGAAAGAATATATTGTGGTCCAACGTCTCGCGATCTGCCGCGTTTTGAATTGTGGAAAGAGTCGAATGCAAGGAACACCCGTCGTCTCAAAAGAAAACACGTTTAACCAGTGGGGTGTAGATGATATTGTTTGACTCAGATGTAGTTCCGTGACGTAATGGAGGTGACTTAACAAACTCCATTTAAGATACTAAGGTCGTGTACTATGATGTTTGCTTCGAAATTGTCGATGTCAAAGCATTGCCCTTTCTTGTGCATGTTTATAATTTTTGTGCTAAGGGCACTCCCGTCTTCCAGTACGCGTTCACAGGAATGCTCGTACACGTTGTAGGAATAATCACATATCCTGTAGCACTTAGATGGCCCGTTAAATCACTAGATATTAATAGCATGGAAAATGACCAGGACTGTTTATTTCAAACATAGCCAACGGCCTCGTATTAAAATGAATGAGATCAGCTGGATTTGCGTATCTGAAGAAACTAGTCGACTCTGTTGCTTGTAGAAATGAAGCCGTCGTTGGTACTAGAAGTAGTTATACACTGTATTAGACATGTCTCCGCGAACCAGAATACCAATGGATAAACCAGCTAAGAGCAATAAACTCAGAAAATTCAAGAAAATAGCTAAAGCAAATGGCTACGATGACATATTTATAGACAAACTCACACAAAAAAGGAAAAAAAAATAACAAACCACCTCCCACACAAGATACGAAAAAGAAACCAACGACTTGCATTCCATTCGCAGACAAACTCTCATACAAAATAGCAAACATTTTCAGGCCACACAACATTAACATTGCCTTTACAACACACAACAAACTGCAACACACACTGAGACATAATATAAATACGCAGGCAAACATTCACAATCGGACATTTATAAAAAAGTATGTTACACTTTCAGAGCCTTCCATGCAGACCGGACAGGATGAGACTTACATACAAGATACAATGAACACATAAAAGCATACCACACCAACAATTATAATAAATCATCAATAGATACCCATATAAAAGACACAGGCCACCCATTCAATGACATTGTGAATGATCTTCATATGTTGTATAAAATGGAGAAGGGACACCAAATGGACTTATATGAAGAATTATAAATGTTCATAAATAGCACAGCTCATGGAGACATGTTTCTGAACTACAAAGTGGAAACCAATAATATTAACATTTTCAAAAAAATTTCCAGTGTTGATTTCTTATGTAATACAAAAAAAAAAAAAAGATTGCTTCAACTAAGTAATCATTTACATTTACCATGTCACAAATTAGGTAATTGTTTTCAACTTCATGATGTATATCTGTACATTTCTTAGAAATTCATCTTACTTTTTAAGGCTCTTTGGAAAGTTGTTCATCTTAGCTTAAAAGAATCTTTGAAAAGAATGATTCTTATATCTGTGAAAGTAGTTTTATTGGTGTTATTGTGCTCTGTGTGCGAAAATACGAAAAATACCAACCAAATGTAAGTAAACATAACACTATAATTACTAATCATCATAAACACATAATGTACATTCAGTAACAGAATTATTCTTCTGTTTAAGACTATTGCTCGATCCATAACCTCTGTGTCACACATTTATAAATAACTGTATAATGCACCTGATTGTGGCAGCATGCTGGCGAAACGTGTTGTGCTAATTAAATATTAGTAAAATGTGCCTGTTATTTTCTGCCCTGTATTAAATGTATAGATCATAAAAATTTTGTGCATCTAATGTTTTCCTAATTACTTGAAATGCACTTTGCTTCAATAAATTACAAAGAACTTAACCATAGGCTGATATTACACGTAAATTCAAATGGACGTAATATGTGAAGGCAGGGCCTCAGAGTGAAGCTACTGTCCTCTCACAAGGACGGAACTTGCCGCCCACCGGCTTTTACTGTGGCAGAGGCTGCGACTGCGGCGGCTCTGAAATTTCATGAAACAACATCGAGCCAACTCCGAGAGACTGGCAACCGGCTCTGGCGATGGGAGGGGCTGGAATGGAGGGAACTTTTGTACTGCGCGTTGTTTTCCCCGCCCTCTCAGTCTCTACTGGAGGCCATACCATCCTTCTGTCCGACCGTTATGCGTACATTATTCAGGTGAGCTCCCCGTGAACTGCTCAACGGAGTCGGAAATATGATACTTCAGCCCGAAACACGCCAACTGAGTGTCTGCTACCAGGACGGGGTGGAAACTACAGAACGCGTATATGTAAGCACAACTTTTTTAGTACGGCTTTCCTCAACGTGTAAGACTCAAAGAGATGCATAAAAAATGAGGAAACCGAATCTGACTAAGGTCCCGAGAATCTATGGCGTGTCGTACTACGACGCAAATTATTCAACAATGGACAATTTGAGATTCTCGTTATCAGGTAAATATTGAATGTTGAATTTTGTCTATTTTCTTTTATTTCAGGTAATCCGCACGCAATATCCGCTAGACATTCGATAATACCTACTATTGCACCAGATACCTGTGTTCTTTAACTACAGCGTGATTAACTAGCACTCAGGCGAAGGATATATTATATCAGTTTGAAAATTTATTTTTAATGTCTAATTGCTGACGATAATGCGAGTCAACTAGACTATTGTTTAAATTACTCGAACCACTTTAACATCCAACGATGCACCAGAAGAAGCAACTAAAACCGCTACGAAACTGGTTGTGCAAGTCTACAAGACTTCAGTAAAATACACTTATAGTGGATTAATGGACTTTCAATCATCATCATTCTAATTTCAGTTATTTTAATACCATTTTTTTTACTCTCTGAAAGTTCCAAATATCGTGTCAAATACCTTTGCACTTCTGATGTTGCAATGCAATGTTGCACCGTTTCCTCTTTCAATCACAAATGGTTCGCAAGAATAACCCCCCGTATGAACTCAAATTTCTCAGATTTTCTTGCTATGGTAAGTATGCGACGTATATTTGGGAGGGAGTAACATTTCGCGTCACGCTTCTCGGAAGGTATGCTTCAGAAAGTTTAAACATCTCCGCGAGGTCCAATACGTTCAAAAATGTTCAAATGTCTGTAAATCTATCGGACCAAACTGCGTGGTCATCAGTCCGTAGCTTACAAACTACTTAAACCTAGGTAAACTAACCTACGGACAAACACATCCATGCCCCAGGGAGGACTCGAACCCCCACGGCGAGCAACCGCGCGCTCCGCAGCGAGGTGCTTTAGACCGCTCGTCTACTCCACCGCGGCGGTCCAAAACGTCTCTTGTACTCCGATGAGTTCG
Source organism: Locusta migratoria (assembly GCA_026315105.1). Taxonomy (NCBI): domain Eukaryota; kingdom Metazoa; phylum Arthropoda; class Insecta; order Orthoptera; family Acrididae; genus Locusta; species Locusta migratoria. The sequence continues at coordinate 492,009,067 of CM048744.1, read as the reverse complement.
TCAGTAACGCTACCGTGCTTAATATATGTGTAAAATGTGTCGATCATCTATGGAACTATCCAGTCTCTTCTGTTATATCCACCTGGTAACGTTCCCAGACTGACGGTTAATACTCGTGAATCGGTCGTAGCACTTCACGGACACGAAGAAGGTAGAATTAACACCATATGGATTCTGTGTGTAAGAAAAGATCACGCAATGCGTGACATCATTTTTAAATTCTAATAGCGAAAATCTGACCGAAAAATTAATTTACTGTAAAATAGGTCCTAACTATCGCCGGCCGCGGTGGCCGAGGTGACTGAGGCGCTCCAGTCACGGTCAGCACGGCCACTACGGTTGGGGGTTCGAATCCCCCCTCGGGCATGGATATTTGTGCCGTCCTAGTTCGTAAGTAGTTCATAAGTAGTTTGTAAGTTTAGGGACTGATAACCCCGTAGTTAAGTCCCATAAGCTTAACAAACATTTGAACTTTTTTTTTTTCTAACTATCCCCCGTGTCACCCAAGCAACTCAACCTCGCTTTGCAACAGCAATTTCCAACACTTCACAAACATGTGAGAATTTCTCAATACACTGCAAGGACACACACAGCTGATGGTTGTTTCCAGGCTTCAAAATCAATAAAAGTATGTTCATTGCAATCCATGTCCGCAGCATAATTTACACAAAAATTACTAAACTGCGAAAGGTAAATTAATGTCAAATTGGAAGTGCAAAAGATCTTCAGTAAAGTAATGCTGTAAATTCTCAGTAGAAATTATATTTGCCGGCCGCGGTGGCCGAGGTGACTCCAGTTCCGTCGCGTCTGCGGCCAAGTGCGGACGGTGTTTACCTGTCGCTCGCGGAGCGTGCTTTCTGACGGTGCTATTCTACTTTAAGTGCTGATTACGATATTACTATGCAGTCATCGATTAGACATTGTACGTTGAAATTTGGTTTTCCGTTTGGTTATGAGCGTCCTAAAGTATATGGTATTGTCGATTGGCTGTTTGACGAAATAGGTTTAAAAGACGAAGACGTCGTGGGAATGCAATACGATTTCTTGGAGAATACACTGTACGTCAAAATAGTAGACGAAGAAATCTGTTTGCGTATCATGAGAACGACAGGCGGATCTACGAACGTTGTTCACGAGAATGGGGAAGTTTGCAAAGTGTCTATCAGCTTCGCTGGCTTAGGTCTTCGCTCTGTCCGCATTTTCAACGTGCCTTTTGAAGTGCCACTTGAAATGTTCCGCCAAGCTCTTACTCCGTACGGAAATGTTTTGCAGATTGAACGGGAAAAATGGTCAGGTCTGAAACATTTCAATGTCGATAACGGTGTGAAAACTGTCAAAATAGACTTACGGCAACATATACCGTCACAAATTATGGTGAATGGCTTTAGGGCTCTTGTAGTTTACGAAGGACAGCCAAGAACTTGCGCCAAATGCAATTCCCCTGATCATCTTCGAGCTGACTGTCCGAACATAAGGAATGTGCGCAGAACCGTCCAGCCTGTGCAGCTTCCCACAGCTCGCTCAGAGTCGGAAGGTACGTCGTACGCGGCAGTCCTTTTGAACCCTGCTCCGAGACAAAATGTAGAACAACAGTCGCCTCCCGTGGATACGTCTGACGTACACCGTGAATCAATTAGTGCGCCTCAGGTTTCCGAGCCTCCTCACGGCTGTGAAGTCACAACGGATAAACAGGAGGGAAGCGGCGGCAGCGGCCCGGCGGAGCAGTCGGCCGCGCCGGCTGCGGCACAGCGCCCCATCGGACAGCAACAGCAGCAGCAGCTGCTGCAGCACACGGCGACACCGACACCGACACCGCCAGCCGGCCAGGCAATTCCGCCGCAGAGCGACCAACAGACTCTGTCCAAAACTGTACCAGTACCTCTCCCGCTACCCGAGTCTGGCAACGCAATGGACACTTCAGAACCAATGTTCATTTCTGAAATGTCCGAGCAACCTGCCAATACCAGTCCAGATAATAGTGAAACAGCTGAAAAACAACGTTTGACCGTCGACTCTTGTCAACAGAAAACTGTGAAATCCAAAAAGATCAAGAAACAGTCTGAAGAAGAGTCCCAAGATCTAGAACGGAAGCGTCAAAAAACTTTAAAAAACCCTTAAAAGAAGGAGACGCTGAATCTGCAAGCAAGAAACAAGAGGAAAGGGAGCAGCTACAGGTTGATGAAATTTTGTCATCCAATACTCAACCGCCACAAGACGAACCAAAGGGGACAACCCGTCAACGCCCGCCAGATACATCTACTTCTTGGGCGGAACACATGGAAGATTAAAGCTACATTTACCAATGCAAGACTACAAAATTGGAACTTTAAATTTACATAGGATAGAATCGGACAGGAAACTACAAGCTCTAAAAGACTACATTTATGCTGCAGATATTGACGTCCTAATGCTTCAAGAGGTATGTACAACCAAATTAGAGAACATACACGGATTTGACGCGATTTTCAATATTGGACAGGACAGTGGAACGGCGGTATTGATACGACAAGGAATACGATCGAAGCGAAAGCAGTTTTAGCCAACGGAAGAGGCATGACGTTACAGTTACAGGATCTACTATTAGTTAACGTCTACGCTCCGTCAGGTACCAGTAATAAGCGCAATAGAAGTCACTTTTACCGAGAAGAACTGATGCACCTTATCACTAGCTCCAGCTCAAGCATTATTTTTGGGGGCGATTTTAATTGCGTTTTACGCAAAGAAGACCAAATTCCTAACTTCAATTACTGTGAAGAACTAAAAATTCTAACGGATAGCCTACAACTGACCGACACTTGGATACATCTCCGACCCAATTCACCTGGATATACCTTTATTACAAATACGTCATGTAGACGATTAGATAGGATTTACTGTACGGTAGATCTCTCCAGCTACGTGACCAATTGTGAAGTATGGCCTGTTTGTTTCTCTGACCACAGTGCTTATCACATCTGGGTTAAACAGGCTCGGCAGAAAACCTTCCTTGGCCGCGGTGTATGGCAGCTAAATTTGTCGCTTCTTAATGATGCAGCTTTACGAAATGAGATAATACACGTATGGGATAAATGCGTTCGAACGATGCACAGATTTCAACAACGCGTAGTTTGGTGGACCAGTTACGTTAAACCACAGCTAAAAAAATCGATACTACAGTACGCAAAACAGAAAAACTGGAAGAAGAGGACTATTGAATTTTATTTTAGCAGCCTTCGGGATTTATACAGAAATTCACCAAGCCCTTCTGATAATATTATTCAAATTCAACGCGTTAAAGCCAAACTCATATCGCTAACTAGCGTTTCTCTCCAGGGCAGGATTGTGCGTGCTCGAAACATCAACAACCTTCACAATGAAAAAGCGTCACTTTTCCATCTCGTTCGAGAAACAAAAAGAGCAAAACAGAAACTAATAAATAGTCTTACTGATGACCAAGGAAATCTATATAACGATCAACGTGCTATTCAACGATATGTATTTAATTATTTCCAACATCTCTATTCGGAACAACAAACTCAAGTCGAGGCCGAAGAGGAGTTGTTATCTGGATTTACGACGCGAATAAATGAAAACGACAATGCAGAGATATGTGCACAATTCACAGATGAAGAAGTCAGAACATCTTTAAAGCAGGCGCCGCGTAATAAGTCCACCGGAATAGACGGCTTGCCTGTTGAGTTTTACATAACTTATTGGGACATCATAGGTACAGAACTGACAAAGATGTACAACGAGCTTCTGAAGATTAATGAGATCCCGGCTACCTTCACCGAAGGCATGGTGGTCTTGGTTCCTAAAACACCACGGAGTACGATGATTACGCAATATCGGCCGATTACATTGCTCAATGCTGACTTTAAAATATTCACTCGCTTAATCAATGACAGGCTGAAGCCAACATTACCAAAAGTTTTCGGATCATACCACGCACATCCGTCCACAGGAAGGACAATGTCTCACGTTTTGGCGGAATATCGGGATCTAATTCAACTTGTTTGGATCAGCAAAAGTGAATTAGCTCTTGCGTTTCTGGATTTTGATAAAGCTTTTGACAGGTTGAGCCACCAATTTTTACTACACACGATGCGAAGATTAGGATACAACGAGCAAGTTGCTCACATACTTCAGAATTCGATAGGTGGCTCCTATTCGAAAATTGAAATAAATGGACAGTTGACAGCCGCTGTCCAGATTCAGCGTGGTATACGGCAAGGTTGTCCTCTTTCGTCAACTCTCTATGCCATTGGAATAGAGCCACTACGTAGGAAATTTCACGAACACCTACGAGGTCTCCAGACTTTGCATTGTCGGACAGTGTGTCATGCATACGCCGACGACATCAGCCTCATTATTAATAACGACACAGAATTGGACGTAGCAAGACAAATTGTAGAAAGTTACGCAAGAGCTACTGGTGCTCAATTAAACATTCGAAAGTCCAACATCCTTATGTTAGGACCTCAGCCACCCTTGATGAGATCTCCATGGCTTCAGCGTACGGAGGAAAGGACACAACTGGGACTCCGAATCACCGCCAACCCAAGAGATATGAGCATTGTTAACTGGACACGGAAACTTAATGCGTTGCGGTTCATGCTCAAGGACCACTAAGTGAGATCACTGAACAGGCTTCAGAGAGCTGATTTTGTTAACATCTCCGTGCCGAGCAAAATATACCACGTTGCTGCGGTACTGCCCTTACCATCTAACATTGCGACAAGATTACTAGCGACGGCGTGTTGGTTTATTTGGAGAGGCAACATCTTTAAGCCTCCATTCGCCACTGCCACATTACCGCGTCTCAACGGTGGGCTAGGAGTTAAAAATATTCAAGCACAATGCATAGCAATCTTCATCCACGCGACCACCAGAATATTACAACTAAACCAAAACACTTTGACGAAACGTTTATTCTCTTGTCTCGATCCAGGTGTTAGAACGCCACCGGTAAACGTAGGTCATATAAGCAATGAACTAGCATATGTTCGCCAGTACTACTTGGAACTGAGTTATTTAAAGGAAGATGGACGTGAACACAACACGAAGGAACTTTACCGTGCACTGACTGCGAACCAACCGACCCATCCGATTCAGAGAAAATACAAAACTTTCCTTTGGGAAAACATATGGAAGAATGTCCATAACAAGGCACTTCCTTCTAAAGTTCGAGCCGCGTGGTATGAAGTCGTAAATGAAGTCATCCCTACCGGCGAGAAACTACATAAAATACACCTTCGACCGACGCCATATTGTGATAAATGTCAGCTTGTTGATACCCTTGTACATAAATTTACATGCAGAGACCAAAATGAAGTATGGAATTGGACACGGAGAAAGTTGGCACTTATAACCCGAACAACAGCAGCCCATATACCACCCACGCACATACTTCATCCGGACTGGACTTTCTTCCCTAAAGCAAAAAACAACAGTTACGCATGGATTCTTGGCAACTACGTATACTATACCATAGTTTTTAAGAGTAAATCGCTATGTGACTTTTTGCACTACTTGTCAAGTGAGCACCATAAATTACTGAAAACCCCAAAGTACAAAGATATGTTCCAAAAGTTTCTCGTTATTTCACTATCGGCGAACAACACTCCATGAGTACGGTAAATTGACGACACGTCATACGAAATATAAAGTGACTGAGGTGCTCCAGTCACGGTCAGCACGGCCACTACGGTCGGGGGTTCGAATCCCCCCTCGGGCATGGATATTTGTGCCGTCCTAGTTCGTAAGAAGTTCATAAGTAGTTTGTAAGTTTAGGGACTGATGACCCCGTAGTTAAGTCCCATAAGCTTAACAAACATTTGAACATTTTGAAATTATATTTTTAAACCAACAAAAATTCTCTGTGGACATCTGATAATTTCTTTCAAGCATAAAACAAACAACTTTCTTCATTAATGACTATGGTTTACGTTATAGGCTGCTCACAATTATAAAAACTCTTTCACTTCATTACTAAATGAAAGTTTTGCAGTGTTTCCTTTTGTAACTAGATAATCATCAGACAGTATCTTTCTTTTACGCGCATCCTCAAATAAACCATCTCCTTCGGTAATTTTTATTCCAAAAATACCGAATTTTCTCTTAAGCAACATTCAACCCGGTTCCTCCTGCGATTCAAGCGTCTGCTCACTACAAGCCACTGACAGAAAACTACCAAGCAATAATAACTATGCGATTGACCATCAAGAACATGATCTTTTTAAGCTGTAGTTCGATTTTTCAAGTTAGGGGAAACATTTTTGATACTTATACTTCACTGACAATTGCATATTTCGTTCGCATACAACATATATCACTGTATACTGACCTTACTTAGCCGCGGCGGATTAGCCGTGCGTACTGGAGCGCCGTGCTGCGGAGCGCGTCCGTTCGCCGTCGGGGGTTTGAATCCTACCTCGGGCATGGGTGTTTGTCTTGCCCTTAGGTTAATTTACCTTAGTTTAAGTATTTTGTAAGCTACGGAATAATGAGCACGCAGTTGAGTCCGATAGATTTACAAACATTTTTTATCTTACTCATAGTCAGGCTGGATATCAACGTTTATTACATAACAATTATTATATTACATTACGATGGGGTTTAATCAAGTCAATACGAACACCATCACATTGCGGCAAGATATCTAAAATATTTTATTTGAATAATGACAAGTGTGTTGGTGAAAAACTTAATTTTTATTACGTTTCCTATGTGAGGCGGCGAAGGTTGAAGACAGATTCGATGATGGCAGTCGAATACGCCGAAACTGTTATCTAAATAAAAACAAAGAAAGATTTAGCAGTCTTGGCTGTTGTTTAATGTAATAATTTTTTTGATCAGATCACCCCTAAAATTAAAATGACAAAGTTATATGAAATAAACACTTTCAATCTCTTTTTATACGGAACCTTGTTATAGTTTTGCAAACAATGTTTCTCTGTTTACCACAGTTGGCAGTTGGGTTTAATATGGTGAGATAGACGCATGTCGACGGCCGTGGAGGCCGTGAATGGTTTTATTATATATGGACTTTTATGGACTTGATAGAACCACATACCGCCTCATAGCCAGAACTACACAGTTTTGCGGGTATGACTAAATTCACCACAGTTACACAGATCTGATGATGACTGCAAGCTCAGTCGAAACTGGTAAATAATAATAACAATTTCGTGTGGCTCATAGGCCTGGTGCAAATCTTTCAATTGGACGTCACTTCGGCGACTTGTGTGTCTCTAGCCTATCCCAGTTATCCAACGTGGAATCCGAACCACGTGTCGACTGCTCACTTCGGTGAGAGGTGAAGGATACTCGGACCTGGAGACTCGTACAGGTGCGACAGTTTTTCTGATTCATTTTCATTTCTATCTATTGTGCCTTCAACGACGAGAAATAAAAGAGAATGAACTTATACAAGAAGTTAAATCAAAGCAAAAAAAAAAAAAAAAAAAAAAAAAAAAAAAAAAAAAAAAAAAAAAAGGGGGGGGGGGGGGGGGGGAACTGTGGCAAGAAGAACAATATAAATGGTATTTATTACTGTAATATGAGCACGAAAGCAGAGGGATTGGTAGGAAAAGGATACTGTCGACGTTTACACGTTAAACATTTCAGCATTCAGAAGTCTCCGGTATGAAATGGGCAGTCCATATATTCCTTTTCCCCCCTCATTGATACATATATTTTAGATATAAGAGCTGCCAGGCTAACCAATACCGATTTCACAAGCTATCCACCCGAAGACTCACAACCAGAAGACCGCCGGGGAGGGGACGAAGAAGCTTGCATTTCTGCCGTTTTGTTGGTCGGCAACGGGGAAAATTAGTCGGCTCGGTTTTCAGGCCGCCTTCAAAAACACGACAACTCATCAAACCTGTGAAAGATGATGTAGGCCTTAGAACGCCAGGTGTGTACAAGATACCGTATTCATGTGGACAGTTTTACATCGGGCGGACAGTGAGTACTATTGAACAGCGCTGTGTTGAACACGGGTTTCCGTTTGCGTTATCCCGAAAAACCAGCAATTACGGAGCATGAACATGCACCGCATTGGGTTCGACGAGACGTCAGTCATTACAAGAACAAATACTTTCTCTGATAGCGTAGTAAAAGAGGCGATTGAAATTAAAATATGTGAAAAAAATGTTCACAAAAGACGGCGGCTTGCAGCTAAGCACAGATTGGTATCCGGCCATCGGGTGCGGCAAGCTCGCGACCAAAACGTAACCATATATGGCGAAGAGCGAGCACGAGTGACGTCACAGGAAGCCGCGTGCTTTGTAAGGACGGCAGCAGCAATGACTCGACAGTCACTACTTGACAATGGAAGAGGAGATCTCAGCAGGAAGCTCGTGGATTTCAAACCATATGACGCGGTTGGAAGCCTGAGAGAATTTTATCGGTACATAACTACTTGGAGATAATTTTCTGCCATTCAGTGAACTTCAGTTCGCAAACAAGGATGGAAGTTTGTATCTATATAAATTATCTGATGGACGGACTAACTTGTAATTTGCAGATGTTTTAACGTTTGTAAATCTATGGGACTTAACTGCTTGGTTATTAGTCTCTAGCTTACAAACTACTTATAAACTAACCTATACTAAAGACAGCACAAACATCCATGCCAGAGGGAGGATTCGAATCCTCGACGAGGAACAGCCTCGCGCCACAGACAAATATATTACTCTGTGCTCGCGCATTGCAGCATGGTTCCTCAGTGCGCTCGGCCACTCCGCCGTAGCGCGGCTGTTTGCTGATGATGCTGTGGTGTATGGGAGGCTGCCGTCTTTAATTGACTGTAATAGCACACAGGATGATTTGTACAAAACTTCTAGTTGGTGTGAAGAGTGGCAGCTAGCTCTAAAAGTAGAAAAATGTAAGGTGATGCGCATGAGCAGCAAAAACAATCCCATTGTATTCGAACACAGCATTAGTAGTGAGCTTCTTGATGCAGTCACGTCGTCCAAATATCTAGGCTTAACATTGCAGAGCGATATGAAATGGAACGAACATGTAAGGACAGTTGTGAGTAAGGTGGACAACCAATTTAAGTTTTTTGGGAGAGTTTTTGGACGATGTACTTCATATGTAAAGGTGACGGCGAATAAAACGCATGTACGACCACGTCTTGAGAATTGCTCGTTTGGGACCCGCAGCAGATCAGTTTAAAGGAAGACATAGAGGCGGTCCAGAGGCGAGCAGCTAGGATTGCTACGAACCATGTGCGAGTGTCATTGAAATCCTCCGGGAAGTCAAATGGTGATGGCTGGAGGAAAGACGACGTTCTTTTCGAGAAATTCTGTTGAGGAAATTTAGAAAGCTGAAGAAATTTGAAGCTGACAGCTGAACGATCTTCCTGCCGCCTACTTACATTTCGTGTAGTGATCACAGAGAGAAATTAGTGTTTGTACGGAGGCATATAGGCATTCTAATTCCCCCTCGTTATTTTTTAGATTGAAATAGGAAAGGAAATGCCGCCACGTGGTAGTAGCCGAGCGATCCGGATCGCCATGTTACGGATCTCGCGGCCTCCCGTGTCGGGGGTTCGAATCCTTCCTTGGTTACTGATGTGTGTGTTGTCCCTAGGTTAGTTTAACTTAGTGTAAGTTGTTTGTAAGTCTAGGGATTGATGACACCGCAGTTCGGTCCCATAATAATTACAAAAATTTGATTTTTTGAAGGAAATGCCTAGTTGTTGCACAGTGTACCATCCGCCATGCACTTTACGGTGCATTGCAGAGTATATATGGAGATGTAGTTGATGACAAGTCGTCGTGTCGCGGAGCTACCCCAATGGATTCGAAGAAAATTCTGGATAGTTTCAGCAAACAGTTTGCCCATCCAGATCGCTCTATATGAATCCATAATCGAGAGACCAGTTGATGCACAAAGTCCTTCACTATCAACAGTTTCGCAATTATCGTCACCAACAGTCGCAGCGTGGCTCAATATTCCTGCAGGGGACTTCCCGTTTCTTTACGAGTCCACTCCCTGCACTTTTACGGTCAGAATCAGATCCGCCATGAGGTATCGCATGACTTTTGTCACCTCAATGTGGGACTGATCTTGTCAATCACTGGGACCGTGTGCATCGATTTGTGTGACGCGTATTCGGTCCGTAGATTATCGGAAAGATGGGGGCGATGGTGACGAGGCGGATTCGCGCTGCAGGTCTCGGGATGAGCGGTAACGATGTGCCTGCAGGTGCGACTGGACGCGCTCCACTTGTCAGCGGGTGCAGCGCTCGCGGCGGCTGCAGCGGCAACATTCGCGTCTGGGTCGCGACCCAGTTCGCGTACTTTCACACCTGTACGTCAAACCGACACCACTCATGCGCTTTCCAGGCGGTCATCTCCCTTTTGCGTTAACATCGAGAGCGTAACCGCACTGTCTAACTACACCTTATACATACTTCAGTCACTCTACCGGCCAGTCTAACACCTCTATATCATTACAAATCACAGAGGCTGGCAGAGAGTTAAATGAACCATACTGCGAGGGTTGGAACTTAAATAGTGGCAACACTGCTGCGGAGACGCTATTCAGTGGAGTATACTATTGTCGGTGATAGCACACGTTGTTGACATACCTACCTTACCTCTGAGCAAATGGAGTCGTCCGTCTCACGTCACACTATCGAGGTGAGCGAGCGTTCCAAGTCGCGGCGTAATAGCCGTGCTCTCTGAGGTGCGCGCGGCCGTTCTCCGTCGGAGGTTCGAGTCCTCCCTCGAGCATGAGTGCGTGTATGTGTGTGTTGTCCTTAGGTTAGTTTAAGTAGTTTGTAAGCCAGGGACTAATAACCAAACAGTTACGTCCCATAGATATACAAACATTTGAGCAGTTTCGAGCGGTCTAACTTAACGCTGTCAATAAGTTCTAGAAACAGGAACAACGGAGTTGGATCAAGATTAATGTGCCAGAGATCGTACAGCGTATATTCTCGGGTATGTGTGAGTAAATGATTGAATTAACAATATACATATATATTGGCACAATGAACTAAGATGACCAGACTGCCAAGAATGTAGTAATAATAATAAAAAAAGAAAGAACCAGACTAGAGAGTGTAACAAGTCAAAGATATGAAAAAAGTTAAAGAGGAAGTACACTACTGATTATCCAAAATGCAACGTCCTGAAAAAAGCGTCCAAATCAGGTGAAAATCACAGAACCAGCCGTTTAATAATTCATGATTGCAAAATATTAACATGAATTATTTATAGTAGAGTAGAGAAGCTGGTTGAAGCCGACCTCGGGGAAGATAATTTTAGATTTAGGGTAAATGTAGGAACGCATAAGGCAGTACTGACCTTGCGACTTATCTTAGAAGGAAAGGAAAACCTATATTGCTAGCTTTTGTAGATTTGGAGAAAGCTTTTGACAATGTTGATTGGAATATACTCTTTCAAATTCAGAAGTCACCAGGGGTGAAATATAAGGAATGGAAAGCAGTTGTTAGAGTTAAAGGGCATCAAAGGTTAGCATTGTTTGGGGAGTAAGACGGGTTGTAACCTTTCCCCAATGTTATTCGGTCTGTACATTGATCAACGAGTGAAGGAAAGCATGATATGGATAAGGCATTAGAGGCTTGCGGGAAATCGGCATCGCCGTACAGAACAGTGGCACGTTGGGTAAAAGCCTTCAGCGAATGTCGGCAAATTGTGGCAGACATGCATCGGGCACGTCGTCCCGGCGTCTCTGGAGAAGAGGTGCATACAGTTGCCGCGTTAGTGGACAGTGATCGACGCCAGACGATTCGTGAACTCGCACACGAAACCGGATTAGCGTATACGACTGTGCTTCGCATCCTGAAGGAACGCCTGATCATGCGATAAATTGCATCACGATGGGTTCCGCATAAATTGTTACTTCGATTCGGTTCCGAAGATGAAGAAACAACTTCGTGGCATTCGCTTCAGAACTGTTCCAGAGATTCAACAGGCAGTAGACCGCTCTATTCTCACCATCAACAGAACAGACTCTGCTAACGGTACACTACTCCTTCCACTTCGCTAGCAACGGGTTCTACACAACGCTGGTGACTATTTCGAAGGACAGTAAAAGGTGCCAACATGTAACACTTTTGTATCGGTTGCGAATAAATACTTGTCCCTCTTTAAGTTCTAACCCTCGTACTACATTCTCGAATAGCACGCGGAAAGAAGGAATCACTAATTCTCTCCGTTCGAAGTCTGATCCTTCTTATTTTATGCTCATTTCTTCCTATGTAGATGTGAGTCAATAACTCGTCACATTCGAAGGAGAAATTTCGTAAGTAGATCTCGCCACAACGAGAAAATGCCATTGTTGTAATGATTCCCACGACAGCTCCTGTTACTATTTCTGTGACACTCTCTCCCGTGTATAACGGCAACACAGAACGAGCTGACCTTCTTCGTACTTTTCGAATGTCCTCGCCGCGCAGGAGTGGTCGCTTGGTCTAAAGCACTATGCTATGGACTGGGCGGCCGCTCCCGGTGGAGGTTTGCGTCCTCAATCCGTATTGTCGTTAGTATAAGTTAGTTTGTAACTCAAGGGAAAGATGACCATAGCAGTTTGGTCCAATAGATTTATGAATATTTGAACATTTTTTCCCTATGTCCTCCGTCAATCCCATGTGATTCGGATCACATATCGCCCGTCAATAATTCAAAAGAAGTGACAAGGGTTGTATATACAGTATCTTTTGTAATTATGTTACATCATTTGTTTTACAAATAAAACGGCATTTCATTGCAATTTATGTCGGCCTTATTGTAGTTCCCAGATATTTAGTTGGATTCACGGACTTCACATTTGATTGTGTTGTCTTATAAACGCTGTTTAGGTCATTCCTTTTAATATTTATGTGGACCTCGTCGCACTTTCCTTTGTTTGAGGTCAACTTCCAGTTTTTGCACCTTACAAGCAGCATATATATATCGTTCTCCAGTTGTTTTTGGTCTTCCTATTTTACTAGAAGATAAAATGATACCACTATCCTAATCTCAGACTTTTCCCAAGTTGTTCATTAGATTTAGATAGTCCTTCCGGGTATGCTGCCGGATAGAAGAACAATCATTAGATTATTTGTTCGTTCCATAGATGCGTGAAGAGGAGATCCTTGTGGACATGGAACATGTCATTTCCTTTTCTTTTCCGCTTTGCTTTTTTTACAAGCTGACAAAATAATAATACTAATACAGGTACATACATTTTACAAGCTGATAGTATAACACTGCTAGTAGTATGAATACAGATCCGTGCATCATTTGGTTCAATTTAAAAACTCGTCAGTGGAGTAGAAGCAGTTGGCCACTAGAAAGTCTTTTTAGACTCCTCCTAAAATGATCTTTATTCGTAGCTATTTTTTTTCTGGTAGCTGATAAAATATTGAAAATATGTATTATGTATTCCTGAGTAGTGGACCCCTTTTTGAACTAAAGTAATTGCTTCTAAGTATTTGTGTAGATCATTTTTGTTCCTAGTATTGTAGGTATGAAATGAACTGTTTGTTGGGACAAATTTCATTAAGGAATAAATATACTGAGACACAGTAGTTAATATACACAGTTCTTTGAAGAGGCTTCTGCACCACAAATAATATTACACGCTTTTGAAGTTTGAAAACTTTTGGTTGACTTGAAGAGTTACCCCAAAAATATTATACTATATAACATTATTAAATGAAAGTAAACAAAGTATGCAAGCTTTTTTATTTTTATGTCTCATATGTCTGATACCACTCGTATTGTAAATACAGATATTTTAAGTTGTTTCTGCAGTCCTGTGGTGTGCTCCTCCCAACTGAATTTATTTTCAAGCTATAATTCTAGGAATTTAATACTGTCAACCTCTTCTATCTGTTCTACTTCATACTTTACGCATATACTGAATGGAAATCTCTTACATGTTCTGAACTGAATGTAGTGGGTCTTTTCAAAGTTGAATGTCAATGAGCTGGCTTTAAATCATTTATTAATGACAAAGAAAATATCATTAGGAGACCTTTCTAGAACTATGGTCGGCAATGCTATTTATTGAATACTTGTATCATCTACAAATAAAACAAACTCTGCTTCTGTCAGTGTAACTGATGAGAGGTCGTTAATGCATACAAGAAGAAGCAATGGCCCAAAGATGGATCCTTGTGGAACACCACATGAATTTCTTCCCAATGTGATTGTTGGCTTAATTCACTAGTCCCTTGCACTGACATCCTATGTTTCCAGTTAGCGAGGTACGACCTGAACCATTATGCAACAATTCCTGTAAAATCATAGAATTCTAATTAACTTAAAAGGATGTTATGCTTTAAGCATATACTACTTTTAATCATAATGTTTTGTAATTTTGATGAAGCTTCTAGCAACGTCATTTAATTGGATAGATAAAAAGGAAAGTAAACCTTCAAATAAATTTTGTGTACTTAAGAGATATAGGCCTATTCTCTTCCCACTCACGACAAAAAAAAAAAAAAAAAAAAAAAAAAAAAAAAAAAAAAAAATTGTTAAGCTTATGGGACTTAACTACGGGGTCATCAGTCCCTAAAATTAAAAACTACTTATCAACTACCTTATACTAACGACGGCACAAACATCCATGCCCGAGGGGGGATTCGAACCCCCGACCGTAGTGGCCGTGCAGACCGTGACTGAAGCGCCTCAGTCCCCTCGGCCACCGCGGCCGGCCACGACTAACGGAAACGACTTAAACGATAGAAACGGCATTTGAAAAGTCAAAGGAAATAATTGGGGTTACATTGTGGATATATTTTAGGTCAGGATATTTAAACGCCGACTTATAACGTTCTTTCCATTACCACTAAACGTAAAACTGTATCTCGCTGGTTTCCTGTAATATTTGCAGTCATTTTAAGTGCGTTTTAATAGAGACGGCTGGCAGATACAATTTAATGGACTTACCCCGTTGGGTCTCAATTTGTAACATTACACCAAGTCGCCTGTTGACGCAGAATACGTGTTATATTGAACGTTGAGAATGTCTGGTGCCGAACCATCTACGAGAAATTAATTATGAGATAAAAGTTGAAGTTATTTAGTAAGTAGTAGCTGCATTTTAGACCTTTAAATTGAATTACTCCTAGCCGGCGGCACTTATCCGTTAGGAGGAAGGGCTCATTAAAATTTAATAAGTTCGCTTACCCTGCGGGCGTGGCTTATATGGAGAGTTCTGAAGCGGAACAAGTTGAGAAGAATGGCCGAAATAAAAGTGAAATATAGCGGCTTCGACCGTAGTCACAAATGCGACTAGCTCATTGCTATCGCTGTGTTGCCGTCTCCCCAATAAGCATTTCACTTGCCTCTTAATGAAAAATTGTCATTTAATTAATTCGTCGTACATCTTACTGCGACACGGGCTCGGTAATTTTCCTTTTTCCGATACACTACAATGATAAGGCTTCCTCTACGCCAGTTCAATACAAAATGTCACATTCCATTTTCGTGTATTAATGTTAATTCGGTGTTGTTATCACTCGCTTCAATAGATCACAGGTCCTTTTATTAATTTGAATGCCATGTTTTGACAGTTATGGTTTTATTAATTACTTTATTTCTTGGGCCATTTAGAATCTATCCAGGTGACTTTTCGTTCACAATGTTTGTAATTGCATGGGACTTAACTACTGAGGTTATCAGTCTCGAGGCTTACAGACTACTTAAATTGACTTAAACTAATCTAAGGGCAACACACGCACCCATGCTCGAGGGAGGACTTGATCCTCCGACGGGGAGCAGCCGCTGGCTCCGCAGCAAGTCGCCTTAGAGAGATCGGCCAATCCTCCGTGGCTCTCTTTTTGCATCTGAAGTATTCTGTATAATATCACTAATAAGATATGCACTTCTTAAAAGTGTTGGATTGCGTGCACTTTTATGCTTACGCTCTGTTGTACAAAGTACTGGAAAATAATAATTTCAGCTAAAAAACTGGCGTTTGCAGGGGTTTTTCTTTAGTGCAAACTTACATTAGTCCAACTCCTCCTTGTTCTTTGCGTTTTTCACCTCCTCCTCCTCTTCTGTCTGTTCAAGTGGTCTCACTTGCCCATCATTTGCTCCCCTTGCACTCAATCAATCTCTTCTCACCTCTTTCTATTCACCTGCCCACTTCTGGGCCAATATCTACTCCTCTCCCTCCCTCACACAAGGCCCTCTTTGCCCTCCTCCTCACTTCGTTCGTCTCCAAAAATGTTCAAATGTTTGTTAAGCTTATGGGACTTAACTACGGGGTCATTAGTCCCTAAACTTACAAACTACTTATGAACTACTTACGAACTAGGACGGCACAAATATCCATGCCCGAGGGGGGGATTCGAACCCCCGACCGTAGTGGCCGTGCTGACCGCGACTGCAGCGCCTCAGTCACCTCGGCCACCGCGGCCGGCGTTCGTCTCCCACCCCATATCCCCTCGCTATAAAAAATTGCATATTTCAACTTTTATGGTCACTTGATCGCCTGAAAAATAGTGTCTAAGATTCCCTCCGCCATGTACCATACGATTTACTGTGGAGTATAAAAACCTTCCCCATGAAAACATACATACAGGATATCCAGAAATTAAGTTTCTCTTTTGTAGAAAAACGTTCTTTATGAGCAGATTGCATATGCTGTTGTTGTGGTATTCAGTCGCTACTCTATCCTGAGCAAGCCCTTTCATAAGAACGGCAAGCCACATCCATTTGAATCTGCTTACTATATTCGTCGCTTGGTCTCCTTCTTCGATTTGAACCGCGTATACTTCCCTCCAAAGCTAAATTCACTATTCCTTTATGTCTGAGAATCTGTCCTACCAGTCGAGCCCTTCTTTTAGTCAAGGTATGCCAGAAATTCCTTTTCCTCCCAATTCTGTTCAGTACTTGCTCATTAGTTATGGCCGGCCGCGGTGGCCGAGGGGACTGAGGCGCTCCAGTCACGGTCTGCACGGCCACTACGGTCGGGGGTTCGAATCCCCCCTCGGGCATGGATATTTGTGCCGTCCTTAGGATTAGCTAGTTCATAAATAGTTTGTAAGTTTAGGGACTGATGACCCCGTAGTTAAGTCCCATAAGCTTAACAAAAATTTGAACATTTCATTAGTTACGCGATCTACCCACCTAACCTTCAGCGTTCTTCTGTAGAACCAAATTTCAAAAGCTCTTACCCTCTTCCTGTTTGAACTGTAACGCTCACTCCAAAAGAAATGCACACTATTTTTTAATACAGTTTTTGTTCTACATGTTTGAAACTTTTACAGTGTGTAGATACATCCTTTAGGAACAATATTTTCATTTCTCCACATATCCCCCATCCCTCTCAACTGCCTTACGCCATCTTGGAACCAGCGCCTGTATACCTGCACGGTAAAATTCTGGACTAACACGTTGGAGCCACTGTTTGGCTGCGTGCACAAGGGAGTCACCATCTTCAAACCTATCCCAACGTAGCGTGACCTTTCGTTCACTGTGATGCATCTGTCAGCAGTCATCAATTCGTAAACTCTCTGCACGTTGTCTGGAGTGTGTGCAGTACGAGGCCTGCCGCTGCGAGGACGATCCTCAATATTGCCGTGTCCGCTTTCAAGTTTGAAAACAAGCGAGAAGGCCGTATCTACACACTGTAAACCTTTCAAACATACAGAATGAAAACTGTATTAAAAAAAAAAAGAAAAAAAATGTGTGCATTTCTTTTGGAGTGACCCTCGTATTTATCGACCTTGTTACACTACCGTACAAGTCAACACTCCACACAAATGGCTTCAGACAAGAATTCCTTGCTCTTTTTCAGATAATCTATTCTTCCCATTGCTATTCTGCATTTTATATCCTCTGTATTGCAATCATCGTATGTTACTTTACTGCAGAAGTAACAAAAGCCATCTACCACCTTTATTGTTTCGTTATCTAATCTAATTCCTTCAGCATCGCCTAGTTTTCTTAGACTACATTCCACTATCCTTGTTTGATCTTGTCAATATTCGTCGTATACGCTCTTTTAAATACAGTGCCCATTCCGTTCAATTGTTCTTCCAGGTCCATTACTGTCTCTCACTGTATTACAATGTCATCAGCAAAACGCAGAGTTTGTATTTCTTCATCTTGAACTTTAATGCAAATCATGCTTTCCTTCACTGCTTGATCAATGAACAGACTGAATAACACTGGGGAAAGGCTACAACGCGTCTTACTCTCTTCCCAAACAACTGTTTTCTGGTTTTTGTACAAATTGTAAGTAACCTTCAATTCCTTATATTTTACTCCTGGTGACTTCAGAATTTAAAACAGCGTATTCCAATCAACATTGTCAAAAGCTTTCTCCAAATCTACAATAGCTACAAATTTCGGTTTTCCTTTCGTTAAGCTATCGTCTAAGATAAGTCGCAAGTTGAGTATTGCCTACCGTGTTCCTACATTTCCCCTAAATCCAAACTTCTCTTCCCCGAGGTCGGCTTCTACCAGCTTTTCCACTCTTCTCTAAATAATTAATGTTAAAATTTTGGAATGATGAATTATTAAACAGCTGGTTCCGTGATTTTCACACCTGTATATATACACCTGATTTGGACGCTTCCTACAGTGTGTTGCACTTTGGGTGGCCAGCAGTGTACTTCGTCTTTAACTTTTTTCATATCTTTGACATGTTACACTCTATGGCCTGTTTGTTTTGTTATACCTACATTCTTGGCCGTCTGGTCATCTTAGTTGAGTGTGCCAATGAGTAGTTGCATATTGTAAATTAAATCATTTACTCACACATCAATGGTATCCATGTACACCGAAATGCGATAACACCAGACCACTCCTCCTGGTGCATCACTGTTGTTGTCTGGCAATGCAATTACAGATGAAAGCACCCTTTAGCGTAAAGAGAGCAACACATTTTTGTTTTTGGTACTGATAGTTGCTTGCCACACCGACATTCCATACAAAGTCTGTATTTGCATAACTAAAGATAATATGTGAGATATGGGAATAAGGCACACTAAATGATAATATTGAGAGTTTTCATTGAAATCATTCCATGATACTCTTCACGAGTTTCCTGCCGGATAATGACGTCATCTTGACACAATATATCAGCGGTCCATCTGGCCGCCATCTTCAGGTGAGTTTGCTGTTTCACCAACTCGCCGGAACAAACGAAAAGATGGCGGCCAGATGGACCGCCGAAATATTGTGAAAACATGACGTCATTATCCGGCAGGAAACCCGTGAAGATTATCATATATAGCTATTATTTCTCATCGGTGTTTTTTGTGGTACGCCATTCCTCCCGTCTTACTTATCCAAAATTAATGATCTAGGTATCATTTTCAACGTCTCGTTCTCCACTAATGACGAAAAATTCACAGATAGTTTAAAGTTATTGTTTTCACAAAATATCTACAGCCTGAAAAAATTTGTACTGTTCGCACAGTTGATACCCGGCGCATGATCGTAAATGGGACATCTATTTACGGTTTCTTCCATCATCCACCGCGCCGATTCTCACCTTTTTCCCGCGGCTGATATAAAAACAATGTACAAGGTGCCACCTATTGACAATCTGTTTAACGAACATGAACGAAAGCTGTTGCAGTTTCTTAGATTCTGTGTGCACGGCAAAGACCTTCTTTGATGTTTCAAAATGATCAAATGTTTGTATAACTTATGGAACTTAACTACGGGGTCATCAGTCCCTACAGTTACAAACTACTTATGAACTAGCTAATACTAAGGGCGGCACAAATATCCATGCCCGAGGGGGAACTCGAACCCCCGACCGTAGTGGCCGTGCAGACTGTGACTGGCGCGCCGCAGTCCCCTCGGCCACCGCGGCCGGCCCTTCTTTGATGCAAGCATAGTTTATCACACGAGTTCTGTTATACACGTCGATGTAATGACGAAAAATACACAAATAATTTGAGTAACAGGCACGACAGCTCTGGCAGTTGTTTGGATTCTTTACGTAAACGTAGTGTATCACGAGATTTCTGTTTCACACGTCGAGGCACAATAGCTGTTGCAATTGTTTACTTTGTTCGAGCAAGTGTTGTGTACTACATTTTCATGAGTTCGCTCATTCAGTGATATTTATGTTTGTCCTAAAGACACCTACAGCCAAAAAGTATACGATGATCATATTATCGGGTTTACTTTATTTTTTCAAAACTTGTTTATTTTACAAAGCATCTTTGAAAACAATGTTAGTAGCTACTGATGCTTTGTAAAATAAACAAGTTTTGAAAACATAAAGTAAACCCGAAGAAGTCAATATCTGATTTTTTATGAGTTTCTTAATTAATTATAATCTACTGAAATATATAAATTTTCTTACAATGAGACTAATATTTGTCACTACTACTCAAAGTTTATTTTTTTATACATATATACTTGCATATGCCTTTTCTCCATTACTATCTTACCTACCTATGACTGATCAGGGTAGAGTGCGAAATATTCGGACGGGTCAACTAGTCATGAATTATTATTACGCCGGGAAAGTCTACGCAGTCTCAGGGATCATTCCAATTACGAATTAGTTGGCGGATGTTTCGGCTATGAAGATCGATTGGGACTTCTCCTCTGATAACTCGTTAAATAACCCCTTTAGAAATTTCTCGTATGTATATCGGATACCTACCTCAAACAAGTGACAGGGCACTATGAAATTCGATACATAGCTAACTGCAAAACTCGCAACGCAGATAAAGTGGTGGAAAGAGTGCCCGAAGCTCTAAAGCTAAAATCTGTAATCCTTACGTTTAATATTCTAATGGTGTCCCCTTGAATGTAAAACTCTGTGTTATGACTTCGGGCCATGGTGCAGTAGCCCAGCCGTCTAAGGCGCCTTGCTGCGAAGCGCGCTGTTGCTCGTCGTCGGATGTTCGAGTCGTCCCTGGGGCATGTGTGTGTGTGTGTGCTGCCTTTACGTTAGTTTAAGCAATTTGAACATTTTGTGACCTCGGGATGCTGTAGTAGAAGTACGTGGGCCTTCATTAGCAAGGATGTGCGCAAGGACAGCAAATAAAAGAACTAATTGGTTCACATGTGTTTATATTACACATGAAAGCAATACTTACCTTGGATGTGCTTGTGATGGTGCAAAGCCCTAAGTAATATACAGTTTTGCTATGCTTCGTTTAGAGTCTTTTCAATAGCAAACGTTGCAGCTTGTATTAAGAGTGCTGGCTCGCGTGGATGGCACACTTCTGTTGAACTTGCTGGTGCTGACTGGAACTGCCGCACTCCATACTGTCGTGGCTGTGGTGCGCCGGCACATCTTGGCAAACCCCTGTCTTCCGATTGGACTACGTGGGAAGCAGGCAACGAGGTAACGAGACTGCGGGCACCCCCGGCGGCCGAAGTACTGTGGAGCGACTTAACGCCTTTTCTTCAAGTTGCGCGGCGACATGTGTAGACCGCCGGCGTTGTGGCGTTGTCTAATCGTTTACGTGTAATATTGCGAAAGTAGAATGGAGGGCTGTAATTGTAATTGCTGTGCAGCCTTTAACCAGTGTAGTCTGTAGACTGTGACATAAACGTGACAGAGGAATTCTCTGAATATGAAAACATTCTGAACGTAGAATGGTACAGAAGGTACCAAAAACAATACTTTCAAAACTATAGGATGTTTGACCTCATACTATTAATCTTATAACAATGTAGAATATGATTCTATGACTTATTAAACGACTACAGTAGTTCCTGATGCTATTCAGAATCTACGGTGAGATCTGCAGGCATCAGATATCTCTACACAACCTGGATGTGTAGCTGTGATCTCGGAACATTGAACTGTGGCGTGACATCACATTCATATATTTTAAACAGGATTTTGCATTGCACGCCATGTTGTAATTTTACAAACGATTTTCCTTCACTTTGTACCTAAAAAGAAATGCTTACTTCCGCGGTGGAGTAGCCGAGCGGTCTAAAGCGCCTCGCTGCGGAGCGCTCGGTTGCTCGCCGTGGAGGTTCGAGTCCTCCCTGGGGCATGTGTGTGTGTGTGTGTGTGTGTGTGTGTGTGTGTGTGTGTGTGTGTGTGTGTGTGTTGTTCTTAGATTAGTTTACCTAGGTTTAAGTCGTTTGTAAGCTACGGACTGATGACCACGCCGTTTGGTCCGATAGATTTACAAACATTTGAACATTTTTTTTTTAAATGCTTTCTTCTGTTTCGAAGTTTTTGTCAATATGCAATGATATAGGCTGGCTTGGAGCAGAAACGAATTTTTCTATTCGTGCTCTAGAAACATCCCTCCCGGAAGAAGGCCGCTTGCAATAGTGGCCGAAACGTCAGTGAAACATTTGATATATTGACGATGCGGTCCAATACCCAGAAGAGTTTTATCAACAATGACAACGGCCGCGGAAGCATTCGTTTTAATGATATTCTGCTCGACTAACGCCACCTAGATGTAAATGTTTGTGAATCTATCGGACCAAACTGCGTGGTCATCAGTCCACAGCTCACAAACTACTTAAACTAAGGTAAACTAACCTAAGGAGAACACACACACACTCATGCCCCAGGGAGGACTCGAACCTCCGACGACGAGCAACCGTGCGCTCCGCAGCGAGGCGTCTTAGACCGCTCGGCTACCCCACAGCGGCACATAGATATATGACCTGTGCGCTATCTGCCAACAGTAGTCATAACACAAGCAAACTATTTGTCTTACGTACATTATGCTGAGTTGTTACACGTTTGTACATGATGGACACTGTGTTTCAGAATGTTTTTCATGTTATCTATGTGCTTCACAAAAAAACAGAACACAACGTTTGTAAATCTATGGGACTTAACTGCTTGGTTGATTTGATTTGATTTGATTTTTTCAGGGAAGCCAAAACAGTGTTGGTCCAACCCGCCACTGCCCGCACCGAAACTGAGTTAATTGTGCGGTATCGCTCCCTATGTGTCTAGTAAAGCCAACCAATGCCCTTGAACAGTGCAAGGAGTCCCTTTACCAGTTCTTTATTAGACACAATTTCTTCAGGTCTGGTTGTCCCAAATGTTCTGTGACTTTTACTCTCCAATGCAATGAATTCGAAGATTAGATGTGATGCAGTTTCATCACCGTCATCACAGATCCTACATTTAGGGTCCTCTTCTGTTATTCCCATTGTATGTAGGTGTTTTCTGAAATTCCCATGGCCTGTCAGCAACCCACCATGAGTCTAATCTCTCTCCTGTTCAGACCCAGGATTGCAGAGCTTCTTTTAAAACATGGCTTTGGCATCATTACCTTGACATGTTTTTGTTGATGGACTTTGGTCCAATATTCTACGTGCTCTCTTCTGAGCCAGTTACGTAGCTCCAATTTAATCATTGCCTTGGTGATTGTCAGGAGACGTTCCGGTCCAATAAATGGAGTCTCTGCCCCCATCCTGGCTAATCTGTCGGCATGTTCGTTGCCACTGATCCCCGAGTGGCCATGGACCTACAATAGGTTTACTCTATTGCTTTCCCCTAGCTCCACCAGAACCCTGTGACATTCTGCAACAATTTTAGACCTTGTTGCAGGAGCTGCCAGTGATCTCAGGGCTGCCTGGCTGTCTGAATAGATATAGATGCTACAATCTTTGTAGCACCTACGCAAATTCTCCTCCACACACGCTCTGATGGCAGTGATTTTCGCCTGGAATACTGAGGCCAGTTTTCCTAGAGAGATGACACCCTCCAGTCTTGGCTGCACCCCATATACCCCAGCCCCAACACCTTGGTCCGATTTTGACCCGTCAGTGAACCAGACAATATCCCCCGTACAGTGTCGAACTATTTTCTCCCTCTGCTCCCTACTTCCAATTGTTATATTGAAAGGCTTGTTGAAGCAGTATGGGGTTATAATATCGTCGGCTGGCATTTCCCCAACCTTTCCTATATTTATCTCACTCACTATTTTAGTGTGTGATTCTGGATATCCCAAAGAGTTCCAGTTGTTGCCAGATTTGAGTCTGTATGCACCAGCTGCTGCCTCCATCTTGACCCAAAGGTGTAATGGGGGCATATCCAGCATGGTTTCCATCCCAGCAGTTGGTGTGCTGCTAATTCCGCCTGTTATGGCTAAGCAGGCTAATCTCTGCACCTTACCAAGTTTCTTAGCAGCAACCTGCTGTTCTACCTTCTTCCACCACACGACTGCCCCATAGGTGATCCTGGGTCTAATCACTGTGGTGTATATCCAGTGCATACCCTTGGGGCTCAGGCCCCAATTTTTGCCACAAGCTCTCCTGGTACTCACAAGAGTACTTTTTGCCTTGGAGCAAATATTCCTGATGTGAGGGGTCCATGTCAGTTTCTCATCTAGGGTAACCCCTAGATATTTCACTGTCCCCTTCACAGGTAGAGCTTCATTGAAAAGCTTTAGATTCCAACTTGAATGTTGTATATGCTTCTTTGTGAGTGGTACAACAACAGTCTTCTTAGGAATAACCCCCAGATCCTGTTTTCTGCACGAGTCTTGCACAATGTCCAGTGCACCTTGTGCCATATTCTTCACTGTGTCAGCAAATTTGCCAAGTATTACTATGACAAGATCATCTGCATATCCTTGGCAAAAGTACTGCCCAGAGTTTAATTCTCCAATGAGATCACTCACCACTAGATTCTACAATAAAGGGGAAAGTACTCCTCCTTGTGGGCAACCCCTAGTGGTGGTGATTACCATTTTTTCAACCATCATGGTAGCCTCTACCTTTCTTCCACTGAGCATGGCCCTAGTCCACCTACATATAGTGGTCCCTAGGTCAAGCACCTGTGCTGCCCTAACCATGGAATCGAAGGTCGTGTTGCTAAAGGCCCCCTCAATGTCCAAGAAGATACAAAGGGCTATTTCCTGAAACTGTAGTGCTTTCTCCACCTTCCCAACGAGTTGGTGGAGAGCTGTCTCACATGATTTACCTAGCTGATATGCATGTTGGTTTGAATGAAGAGGAGCCCTACTTAACCTCCTTTCTTCAACATGCACATTAACCAGCTTTTCCAATGTCTTAAGAATGAAGGAGGACAGGCTGTTTGGTCTCATATCCTTGGCCTTGGTATGATAAATTCTCCTTGGCTTTGGAATGAAGACAACCTTCACTGCCCTCCAGGCATTGGGAATGATTCCTGCTGCTAGGCTAACCCTGAATAACCTGCATAGGAATCTAATAAGATTTTCTCCCGCTTGTTGCAGGAGAGCTGGAAAGATTCCATCGGGGCCAGGTGACTTGAACGGTTGAAATGTTCCCACTGCCCATCGGACCTTATTGAAATCGACATACTCCTTGGCCAGATCCCAGTCCGCTTTGCGAATACCTGAGAACCGTTGTCTCTCAGGAATCGCATTCTGGTCTGAGTTATCCCCAAGAGTATATTGAGGAAAGTGAGTCTTGAGGAGCAGTTCCAGCGTTTCATGTGCTGTCCTTGTATACTCCCCATCCTCCTTCCTCAATGATCCTCCTGGATTAGTTGGTACTCTAGTGAGGATTTTATGAAGTCTCGCTTGAGCAGCCGTGCCCTCCACTTCCTCACAGGATACCTTCCAGGATGCCTCCTTTGCCCATCTGGTGGCAAGGTTGTAATTGACAAGGGCCTCACGATACTTTGCCCATTGTCCTTTGCGCCTTGCAAGGTTAAACAGTCTTCGTACCTTTTTTCCTTTGCATTTCCAGGTTATTATTCCACCAAGGCACACTCTTATTTGTGCACTTCTTGGTGATTGAGCAGTTTTCCTGGTATGAGGTCACTATAGCAGAGGTTATGGCCTCTGCTACTTCCTCAAACTCTGCTGGATTCCTTATCGAAGTTTTAATTTCCGATAGGCTGAAGTCAAGGTCTCTCCTATATGTTTCCCAGTCCGTTTTCCTGGGATTCCTATAGGCCATGGTCTGTCTGGTTCCCATTTCAACCTTGAATTTAATATACATGTGATCTGATGAGGATGGCTCCAGGACCACATGCCACTGTTTGACGTAACTTCCCATCATCATGGAACCAAAAGTTATGTCAATTACTTCTTACCTTCTACTATTCCTGAATGTAGGTTCATCACCCATCTTCAGGATCTCCAAGTTGTTAGATAGGAGAAATTCAGGAAGGTGCTCACCTCTACTGTTGGTGTCCTTGCTGCCCCACGATAGATTGTGGGCATTGGCATCACATCCCACCAACAGTTCATCACCTTGCCGATGGCAGGTTTCCGTCAGTCTCCCCACTTCCAAAGAAGGATGAGAGCTGTCTTCGTAAGGAAGGTATGCTGAGGCCAAAACAATTTCCCTCGTGATACCTTTGTATAAATAGGGTTCTTGTATCAGGGCCACGTCCACCTCCTGTCTCCCCACGCGACGGCTCAGGGCAGCAGTGGCCCCTTTACTGCGCTGCAGGTTTATCTGCAGCACTTCCAGTCCCCATATTGCTGCCATTATTGCCTGTAAGGTCTTTGATTACCCTGACGGTGACCTGCGAGAATCCTAAAAACAGTTTCAGGTCTTGCTCTCGCATTGCCTTCAGGGACTTCTCTTCGACCTCCACCACCAGGGGTCGTCCTTCCGGAACGACCTTTTGGTTAATTGCCCTCCAATACTCTGCCGAGACTTTTGGGTTCTGAACCCTTATTTTCTCGAACAGAGTGTTTGGAGGGACATCCTTAAGGATCATTGGTACCCGTATTGATACCTTTGCGGTCTTCAGGAGTTCGGTTGCTGTCTTGACCAGCAGCTTCGCATCCTCCCACGGGAATATCATGGGCACCTTGTCCTTAAGCCATACTGCTGAGTGGCCCCCCTTGCAGACAAAAATGAAGGCACCGCGATCTAGATAGACCGTCCTGAATTTGGGTCCTGGGACAGCGTCCCCCCCCCCCAATCTCTTCAAAGATGGCCATCTGCACGAGCTCCTCCTGCTGCAAGGTGACGCTCACCAGTGGGTATCCTTCTTGGACAACCGCCATTCTACAGACCGAGACTGCAGTACTATAGGTCTGTTTTCTTATTTTCTGCCTCAGCCTTTTAGGATCACGCTTGTCCAGAGAGGAGGGAGTCTTAGATTCCTCCCTAACCCTCTTGCCACCTGTCTTTGACGTCGAGGGGGTCTGTGTATCTCCTTTGACCTGAGGCAGTTTCTTTTTGGGCGTCTTGGGCTCAAGCCCTTTTGATTCCCTCCACTTATGCTTAGGAAGCCATTCTTTTCCTTCCTTTTGCTTCTGTTCCTTGAGAAGTTTCCTCTTCTGAGCCCCAGACAAGACCTTAATCCTAATCTGGTCCAACTTCTGTGTTACAGTTCCCACTTCTTGCTCAGGTCTAGACCCTGATTCAGAA
This sequence comes from Locusta migratoria, assembly GCA_026315105.1. Classification (NCBI taxonomy): domain Eukaryota; kingdom Metazoa; phylum Arthropoda; class Insecta; order Orthoptera; family Acrididae; genus Locusta; species Locusta migratoria. Next base: position 491,981,819 of record CM048744.1, on the reverse strand, counting down.
ATAGGAGGTCCTGATCCCGATGTCTGAGTATCTGAAGTCTCAGATTGCCTCTCAGATTCTTTTAAAATACTTTATTTCTCTGTGTTCATCTTAGTCCACGAGATTTGGGTCCACACCACGATAACCCCGCGTGGTGCAAGGCTACGTACGCGGGGAGATCACCCAGTATCCTTGAAGCTCCGTTCGAGACACATCCACCCATGTGCCACGCACCCCTCGGCACGGATCGCATCGCACCTTGGGTTGGGAAAGGAATTGGGAAAGGACTGGGAGAGGATAAGGAAGACGGGACGTTGTGGGACACGCTTAGTCAGATCCATCAGCTGAGGCCTTTCCGGCAGTAGGTTCTCTACCTTCGGTATAGCCCTCAGCTTCACGCGGATACGCAAGCCTCTCCACCCGCACGGACAGTGCTTCGTCAAGGTGGTGTCCCCCGGAGAGGTAACTGCTTGGTTACTAGTCCTTAGGCTTACAAACTACTTAAACTTAGTTAAACTAACCTAAGGACAACACACACACACACACACACACACACACACACACACGACACACACACATGCCCGAGAGAGGACTTCAACCTCCACTGCGAACTGCATCTCAAACTCAGCACAGCGCTACGTAAGACAAATAGGTTGCTTTTATTATGACTACTCTTAGCAGACAGCGCACAGACCTTTTATCTAGGTGGCGTTGGCTCTACTCTGTCACTCTGGCGGTAACGTGGCTTTCGCTAATGGCTACTGGCCCTTAAAATTGCTACACCAAGAAGAAATGCAGATGATAAACTTATCGGACAAAATGGCATGTGATTACATTTTCACGCAATTTGGGTGCGTAGATCCTGAGAAATCAGTACCCACAACAACCACCTCTGGCCGTAATAACGGCCTTGGTACGCAAGGGCATTGAGTCAAACAGAGCTTGGATGGCGTGTACAGGTACAGATGCCATGAAGCTTCAACACGATACCACAGTTCATCAAGAGCATTGGCCAGACGTTTTCAGTTGGTGAGAGATCTGGAGAAAGTGCTGGCCAGGGCAGCAGTCGAACACGAAATTTACAAAAAATGTGACAAAATATCGTAAGTAATGTGTTATCATATATATTATCTGTGGATCTGTTGTTCTAATACTTTGTGGTAATCCTCAAAACAATGAATGTTATACATTTGCATTACTGTTTGAAAACGTTTCACAAGCTAAAATTAAGTATTCTGTGTTTTAAGTTACTGGTATCGAACAATTCAATTGAATTTGATGGTATCGGATTCTTAATATCGGATTCTTACGTTATAAGGTGGATGTTACACACTTCCTTTTTTACCTGCCGGTACCTGTTAACAACACTTGCAATGAGTGGCGTGGTGCAGTTCCGTACGTGCATCTACATCTACATCTGCAATTGTATTACCTGTAGTCCTGGTATTACGAAGTTCGGTCATGACTTTAGGAAATTAGTATCACATTCATCGCAACATCTCTAAAGGAAAATATTGGGAACGGGGATATCCTTTGCATGCCCTATTTCATGGGCTGTGAGGAACCGCACCCTACGGCCCATTGAATCATTTGCGTGCAGGCAGAATGTGCTTTCATCACTGAAGACCGCGGCCCGCCATTCCATCTTGTAAGCACCAGTCCAGCCGTGCCCGTCGCTGCTGTGACGTTAGTGCAAGTCGTGTGCGCGTTCCTAGTCCCACCGCCAGTAACAGGTTGGCAATATTCGTGTCGTCACTTCTGGGCTCACGCACACTCTTATCTGTGCTGTGTGAGAATGTTCACATAGCATTGCAAGCTGCATCGTTGCCCAACTGACGCAGCACGTCCACGTTGTGTGGCAATTCTCCAGTCGGAAGACCACAGTTTGATACATTTGAAACGCGCTCTGTTGGCTGTAGGAAGTACGACTCCCAGGGGGCTCACGGTCCGTTACAGCCATGCGGATAAGATGCCTGTCATCTCGACTGCTAGTGATACGAGGCCGTTTGGATCCACGCACGTACGTGCGGGGCGAGCACGGGCCCCGAGCTAATGCAGTCTTTCTTCCTTCTTCACCCCCCCCCCCCCCGGACTGCATTTCCTTTCCCGTCTCCTCCTTTCCTATCCTCACTCTTTCCCCTCCCCACCGGCAGACCGATAACCTTAGCAGTTTGGTGCCTCTATCCCAAATAACCAACCAAATATGAAGTACAAGTGCGTGTTCATGGCGTGAAGCCTGTTTGCTTGGCAAGTTGATATAACACTGATCCTTACAACTGTAAACATCTCTATACTGTGCATATGAAAAATCCGTATAACCACGCTTGTCAGCGATGAACTCAGAAACTACACTCCTGGCCATTAAAATTGCTACACCACAAAGATGACATGCTACAGACGCGAAATTTAACCGACAAGAACAAGATGCTGTGAGATGCAAATGATTAGCTTTTCAGAGTATTCACACAAGGTTTGCGCCGTTGGCGACACCTACAACGTGCTGACACGAGGAAAGTTTCCAACCGATTTTTCATACACAAACAGCAGTTGACTGGTGAAACGTTGTTGTGATGCCTCGTGTAATGGGGAGAAATGCGTGCCATCACGTTTCCGACTATGATATAGGTCGTATTGTAGCCTATCGCGATTACTGTTTATCGTATCGCGTCATTGCTGCGCACGTTGTTCGCGACCCAATGACTGTTAGCAGAATATGTAATCGGTTGGTTCGGTAGGCAATACGGAACGCCGTGCTGGATCCAAACGGCCTCGTATCACTAGCAGTCGAGATGACAGGCATCTTATCCGCATGGCTGTAACGGATCGTGCAGCCACGTCTCGATCCCTGAGTCAGCAGATGGGGACGCTTCCAACAACCATCTGCGCGAACAGTTCGACGACGTTTGCAACAGTATGGACTATCAGCTCGGAGACCCTGGTTGCTGTTACCCCTTGACGCTGCATCGTAGACAGGAGCGCCTGCGTTGATGTACACAACGACGAACCTGGGTGCACGAATGGCAAAACGTCATTTATTCGGATGAATCCAGTTTCTGTTTCCAGCATTATGATGGTCGCATCCGTGTTAGGTGACCGCACATTGGAAGCGTGTATTCGTCATCGCCATACTGGCGTATCGCCCGGCGTGATGGTATAGGGTGCCATTGGTTACGTCTCGGTTACCTCTTGTTCGCATCGACGACACTTTGAACACTGGCCGTTACATTTCAGATGTGTTACGACCCGTGGCTCCACGCTTTATTCGGTCCCTGCGAAACCCTTTATTTCAGCAGGATTATGCACGACCGCATGTTGCAGGTCCTGTACGGACCTTTCTGGATACGGAAAATGTTCGACTCTGCAGCATATTCTCGAAATCTCTCACCAATTGAAAACTTCTGGTCAATGGTAGTCGAGCAACTGACTCGTCACAATACGCCAATCACTACTCTTGATGAATTGTGGTATCATGTTGAAGCTGCATGGGCATGTGTACCTGTACACGCCATCCAAGCTGTGTTTGACACAAAGCCCAGGCGTATCAAGGCCGTTATTACGGCCAGAGGTAGTTGTTCTGGGTACTGATTTATCAGAATCTCTGCACCCAAAATGCATGAAAATGTAATCACATGTCATTTCTAGTGTAATATATTTGTGCAATGAATACTCGTTTATCATCTGCATTTCGTCTTGGTGTAGCTATTTTAATGCCCAGTAGTGTACTCTACTGATCTTCAAAAAAATGTTCAAATGTTTGTTAAGCTTATGGGACTTAACTACGGGTTCATCAGTCCCTAAACTTACAAACTACTTATCAACTACCTTATACTAAGGACGGCACAAATATCCATGCCCGTGGGGGGATTCGAACCCCCGACCGTAGTGGCCGTGTAGACCGTGACTGACGCGCCTCAGTCTCCTCGGCCACCGCGGCCGGCTACTGATCTTCATGAAATTTTGCACGTGTAACTGATTAGGTCCAACTTGAAAGACAGGATTATCTGGATGAATAACCTCAATATTAAACTTCCTGGCAGATTAAAATTGTGCGCCCGAACCGGGATTACAACCTGTGAACTTTGTCTTTCACGGGGACGCCTTGTAAAGAGTGAGATATCTGCGCTACGGTACGCTTCAGTGTTCGTCCCCACAACTTCACTTCTGCCAGTACCTCGCTTCCTACTTTTCCAACTTCACAGACGTTCTCCTGCGAACCATGTAGGCACTCCTGGAAGAAAGGATATGATGGAGAGACAGCTTAGTTGTGGGATGTTTCCAGAATTAAATTTTAATCTCTCAAGAAGTTTCATATCAGCGCACACTCCGCTGCAGAGTGAAAGTTTTATTCTGGAAACATCGCTTAGGCTGTGGCTAAGGTTGCGTTGGGTTGTTTGAGTGGGATAACGGGACTAAACTACTGAAGTTATCATTCCTCCATTGGGAAGGGGAAGGAGTGAGGATAGGAAAGGAGAGGAGGGGGAAAGGAAATGCAGTCCGGGAAGTAAAGACGGAAGGAAGACTACACTAGCTGCCCACCGCGCACGTACTTACGAAAGAACCGTGAGCCTCAGGAGAACTGTTTGGAAAGTGGGAGGCGAGGTACCGACGGAAGTAAAGTTGTGAGGGCGAACCGTGAAGCTTGCCGGGACAGCGCAGTCGCTGGAGCGCTTTCCGCGTAAGGCAAAGGTCCCAGGTTCGAATCGCGGTTCCGGTACACAATTTTAATCTGCCAGGAAGTTTCATATCAGCGCACACTCCACTGCGAGGTGAATGTTTCATTCTGGAAATCTCAATATTATTTTTATTGTAACTTAAAACTTTTATATAGGTTGAGTAAGTATCCAGTAATCAAGGGTGTTCTTCAACTTGAAGTTGCGGCTCGCGGCAAAAGTGCGCGGTTGTAGAGCAAACGGTCATGGGTTCGAAACTCTTTGGGTTCGTGGATTTTTTCACTTTCATTTTAATCCTAGCCTTCACCTCTTAACGATGCGAGGGGCCTCTACAAACGAAACGTGGTTCCCATTTCCCGTTAAACTTTCCCGGTTTGAGTACTGTGGTAGTTATATTGACAGAATCTGCTTCAGAGTATGAATCTACTGGAAATTACGTATGTGATGACTTATTAGTGACATAGTGGCTCCATTTAATATAGAATCGTCTGAACTTTGAGAGGCTAAATAATCGAATTAAGATGGTGCTCTGCTTATAAGAACACAACAGGCTATCAAACAAGAAAGTCTCTGGCTGTTGTTGTTGTGGTCTTCAGTTCGCAACTTCTATCATCTTTTTGTCAAATGTCTGTAAATCTATCGGACCAAACTGCGTGGTCATCAGTCCGTAGCTTACAAACTACTTAAACCTAGGTAAACTAACCTACGGACAAAGACACACACCCATGCCCCAGGGAGGACTCGATCCTCCACGGCGAGCAACCGCGCTCTCCGCAGCGAGACGCTTTAGACCGCTCGGCTACTCCACCGCGGCATCTTTTTGTCTGAACTTATCGTTACGTTTCAGTCACATACAATGCTACACTCCAGACAAATGCTTTCAGAAAGGACTTCTTAACGTTTAAATTAATATTGGATGTCAACAAATTTCGGTTCTTCAGAAACGGTTTTTATCCCATAACCATTCTGCATTTTATATCTTCTTTACTTCGACCATCAGAAGTTATCTTGCTACCTAAATAAAAAACTCATATCTGGCTTTAAACTTTAAAGCAGTCGTAGGCTTTCATTTTCTAAATCTCCCAATTTAACTAAATCTATAGGGGTAAAGTCGACAAACTGACTTAACAAAGTAAGGAAGAAAGGGCGAAAATATTAGGCACATATTCAAGCATTTTCATACTGATCTAGTCTTCTTGTTTACTAGATGACTCTTCACGTTGGGTTTGTAAACGATGGTAAAAACGACCTTGGTTCTATGTCCAGTATAGCATCAGCACAGTACATCTACATCTATATATTTACTGTGCAAATCACATTTAAGAGCCTGGCAGAGGACTTTTAGAACCGCTTTCATACTACTTCGCTACTGTTCCATTTTCTAGTAGAGCACGAGAAAAAGGAACAACTGTACCTCTTCGCTTTCGATCTGGTTTATCTTATTTTACGATAATGGTCATGTCTCTCTATGTAGGTGAGTGCTAACAAAATGTGTTCGCATCTGGAGGAGATACTTATTGAAAGAAATTTCGGAAATAGATCTCGCCTCTACGAATAATGCTTTCCTTTCAATGATTTCCACCACAACGCATGCATCATTTATTCATTCTCTGTCCCCTGTATCAGGATATTATGTAAAGATCAGCCCTTCTCTGAACTTATTCTGTATCCTTCGTCAGTCCCACTTGTGTGGATCCCACAGTGCGCAGCAATACTCCAAAACAGAATGCACAAGTGTAGTGAGGCAGTTTCTTTCGTAGGGCTGTTGCATTTCTTAAGTGTTCTGCTCATTAAATAAATGTTGTAAATTGTAATTCCTGTTTTATTTTTAACTGAATTTATGGTCATCAATTTTACTGATTTGTCATCTGACGGTTAAAGGTTTTCTTTTAGTGCTCATATGGATGAAGTCACACTTTTTATTATTTAGGGTTAACTGCCAATTTTCGCACTACGCAGATATCTAAATCGTTTTGCAGTCGCTTTTGAGCTTCTGGTGACTTTAATAACCTATAAAGGCTGCATTGTCCACAAATAGTCTAAGAGAGCTGTTCAAATTGTCTCCTAAATCGTTAATATAGACAAATCCTTGTACTTGCAAAATAGTTTGAACGACACACAAGATTACGAAAAAGGCAATGGAAGACAGCATAGGTCACGAATTACGCATTACACGTGTGCGCAAAACGTCAGGCGCAATAGCGCGCGTCCTGCGGAAGTATAACGTAGCTTCTCGTCCCAGCGACCAGCAGAGCGCGAGGGAAACTGCAATACACCTCAATCCGTAGCAGGTAGAATGCCGCGATGGATTAGCTGTGCGTACTGGAGCGCTGTGCTATGGTGCGCGTGGTCGTTCGCCGTCGGGGCTTCGAGTCCCCCCCTAGAGCATGGGTGTTTGTGTTGTCGTTAGGTTAGTTTACCTTAGTTTAAGTAGTTTTTAAGCTACGGACTAATACCCTAAAAGTTGAGTCCGATAGATTTACAAACATTTGAACTTACTTTTTTTTTTTTTTTTTTTTTTTTGAGCAGGTAGAAAGTTGCCGAGTTCGAGTGTTCCGTTTCACGAGAGATTTAGGAGAGTTACCGAGTTCCAGTGGTTGGTTTACCACCAGCAGGTAAAAGTTACCTAGTTCGTGTGAGCCGGTAAAATGTCCCGTCGACAGCGAGGTTATTGTAGATGAGCCAAGCCGGCCGCGGTGGCCGAGGAGATTGCGGCGCGCCAGTCACGGTCTAGACGGCCACTACGGACAGGGGTTCGAATCCCCCCTCGGGCATGGATATTTGTGCCGTCCTTAGTGTTAGCTAGTTCATAATTAGTTTGTAATTAGGGACTGATGACCCCGTAGTTAAGTTCCATAAGCTATACAAACATTTATTTATTTATTTTTAAATGAGCCAAGGTCGGATCTTTAGGCTTGCATGGGGAATGAAATTCTTTCAAATGAACCATCCCGGCATTTTCCTCCAATGATTTAACGAAATCACGAAAAACCTTAATCTGGATGGTCGAAAATGGATCTGAAAGAAGCGAATGCGAGTCCAGTGTGCTGCCAATGCGCCACCTCGCAACGGTAAAACCAAGAAACGGAGTAGGTCGACAACAAACGCACAGGCTGAGCAGCCTTTCTGTGTCCACGGCGGCCCCCGCATCCGCTGCCACAACAGCCCGCTGTGTGTTCGTGCAGCGCGCCGCCCCGCCGGAACAGCCGTCCGCCGGCTGGCGTTTTATAGTTTCCGCGCGCAGTAAACCCTGTAAGCGAGCTCCCGGGGTGCGTATAATGGTAGGCCGTGCCGGTAACCAGGTTGGTGCCGGCCGCGGCGCGGCGTTCGGCCTATTTGCAGTCCGCTTCCCGCGGCAGTGGACGGAGGGCAGAATCTGATTAGGGAGCGCCGATACGTCGCTGGCCCGCTGCCACACCTGAAATTTTGATGCCGGCGCATCGACCAGCTAACAGGTAGCACGGGGCCGCGGGTCAACCGAGGGGAAACCCGTCACACCACTCCCCCATTCTGACTGTAGGATTTCCATCGGATGGATCTGCACGGTGTATTTAGCACACAACAGCTAGTACATATTGACAGTGCGTTAAAGAAGGTGAACGGGAACTGCGCTGTATCCGACCTCGACACCAGGTCAGAGAGCAGGCAGTTACCAAACAGCAGCAGGACTCTGACGGCGTGAAAACACATTAACGGAATCTACGATACCGCATTTACGGCCTTTGGGACATACATGCCTTGCAACGCACATGTATGACAAATTCTACTACTTATTACAGTAAATTGATTCCATAATGGAAATTGTGTCTGCCCACCTCAATCTCTTCTCAATCTACCTCCCCCCCCCCATATATATATATACAGGGTGTTTCAGTAAGTGTTTTTGCCTCTGTAACTTATAAAATAATAGGTGACGGGAAATTTTAATGCGGTAGGTTCACACAAGAAATGTTACACTTTCTGCGGAGCTATGAACATAGTTTATCGTACCATTTTCCAAAGAGTTACAGCACAAAGATATAATTTTTTTTTTAATGGAACAATAATTTTTCTATCGTGCATTGGATTCGTTGAAACCAGCTGCGTCCAAATCAGTTTAAACTACATTCCTATCACTGTTAGTTTGGGAGCTACAACCCTTCAAAGTTTAGGGGGCGGAGGCTACGACAGCATAGCTGACTGGCTGGTGGTCATGAGACAGTGGGCCGTGCCCCAGGGGATAGCCACTCGGCCAGTCAGCTACGCTATCGCAGCCTCCGCTCCTGAAACTATAAAGAGTTGTAGCTCCCAAACTAACAGTGATAGGAATGTAGTTTAAACTGATTTGGACGCAGCTGGTTTCAACGAATACAATGCACGATAGAAAAACTATTGTTCCATTAAAAAATTATATCTTTGTGCTGTAACTCTTTGGAAAATGGTACGATAAACTATGTTCATAGCTCCGCAGAAAGTGTAACGTTTCTTGTGTTGACCTACCGCATTAAAATTTCCCGTCACCTATTATTTTATAAGTTACATAGGCAAACACACTTAGTGAAACACCTTATATATAAAATTCCTTTCTTTCTTATTACATTGTTTAGCCCAATTAAAATTAGCAAATTTCAGAATACACTGAATTTCGACATACGTACATGTAACCAATCATGTTCTCATGTTCTCCAGTATATCTAATTATTGTAAAATGCACGAATTGTAATTTGTTATATTCTAATTGTAGCAACAACTGTAAGCAACTGTATATATGTATTTTCTCTTTGCTTTTATTTTTTTCCTTCTTATTTCTATTTATCTAAAATAATCAAATTATGTAACATTAATGAACTAATGTATAACATGTAAAACTACAAATGTACATCCTGCTTTATTTTAAAAGGTAGCAGGATTATAAATGAGAAATAAATAAATAAATAATAAATAAATCTTCTCAATCTATATAAAAGCGAAAGGAAACTCATTCACTCACTCACTCACTCACTCACTGACTAAACACGAAATCTCGAAATACTTCACCTGTGAAGCAGAAATTTGATAGGAATGTAGTTTATAGGCAAAACACGTCAGCTGAGAAAGTCTTTTGCGATAGGACCCATAGTTGCGGAGATCTCACGTCCCCACCTTGCGAGACTTGGTAGTGTAACTTTATCAGTCCACTATTTGAGAAGGAGAGCACTTAGCGACTTGCAACAAACTTTAAACATAATTTCAAACCATTATGAAACTATTTCTCTCGCTGACAATCCCACCAAAATGATGATAGGAAAAAAAAAAAAGTTTCGGCGTTCATGCAGTAAAATTACGGCATTTAGCATGACGTTACAATTTATTACTATTCATTGAATTGTCGAGACATGTTACAGACACATACTATTGAACATACATTAGAAATTTTATCATAGTACGACACACAGTTTATGACATATGGAGTCATAAACAATTAGGTTCATGACGTCATGATTTTTTACTTCTTTCCTACTAACTCTATTCGTGACCTATTTTGCATAAATGTTTGTATGTACATGACAGAGGGTAATTTGCAAATAACTTTGCCGAGAGAAGGTAAGGTGGAAACGAACAGAGAGATAGGAGAGAAAGAGGTGGATGCAGAGAGAGGGGGAAGGGAAGGTGGACTACTAGAGTGTAAACAAATAAAGACACGAGCAACGCCGGGTTTACAGTTAGTATTGTAATAAAATCGAGAGATTTCCAGCTTGGTAGACGATATAAAGTACTTATTTTACATATCGATTTCGTCCCCATGATGGAAAATCATCAGTTCAGAGCGCAAGTCTGATGACTCATGTAGTACGCACAAAACATTGAACAGTCAGATCCATAATAAAACTAAAAAAGTCTTCCTACTGCATGTTAAAATTGAAAAAAAAAAATCAAAGTTTTAAAATTGTAACTTGTGCCAGGAAGACCTTTTTACTTATTTCATGAATCTGACAGTGAAATGTTTTATTCGAACTACATGAGTACTACATGTAATCTGCAATGATGAAAAACTGCCGGCCACGGTGGCCGCGGGGACTGAGGCGCTCCAGTCATGGTCTGCACGGCCACTACGGTCGGGGGTTCGAATCCCCCCTCGGGCATGGATATTTGTGCCGTCCTTAGTATTAGCTAGTTGGTAAGTAGTTTGTAGGTTTAGGGACTAATGACCCCGTAGTTAAGTCCCATAAGCTTAACAAACATTTGAACATTTTTTTTTTTTTTTTTATGAAAAACTGATGAAAGCTTACAAAAACATGTGAACTCTAAGTAAACTGAATGAATGTAGGCTTCCGCGATCGGTTTTTGAATTAGTACTGATCATTTAAGGATAGCCTTCTGAAATGAAATGATCGTATGGGTTGTAGTAGCCGGGACACGCCCAGAGGGTTTCGGCCGCCTACTGCAGGTCTTTCTGTTGACGCCATTTCGGCGCCTTGCTGTCGATGATATCAGCGCTCTGCAACGCTGCCACTAAGCTACGGAGGCGGACAACCTTCTGAAGAAATGGCTACTCTGCAAACAAAGAAAAGGAGCGCTTCATTTTAGAAGGTCTAAATCTTCCAATAAAAACGAACATTCTAAAGCGAAAATTCTCCATCTATACGTAAAAAGGATCACAGATCGAACCAGTAAAATTCTTAAAAAGAAAAACACGGTATTGATACGATATTTAAACCAAGAAGAAAGTTGCGCAAATATTTGAACGCCTCCAAAGACCTATGCTCACCGCTTGCGTCGGCAACAGTATATTATATCCCTTGCCCTTGCGGTCAAGGGCCCATAGGAATTACGAAAAAGAAGCATCAGGCCCGCGTAAAGGAATAAAAAGTTAATGGTTTCCTAGGTAATACTGATAAATCAGTGATACCACTAGGACCTGGCAATCATCAAATTCCATTCTCTGGCACCGTGGATATAGCAAGACATGTAAAGAGATGCCATCAAAATTCTGAAAAAAAGGGAAATCTTAACAAACTTACTTCTCACCACAAGCTTCATAACATTTGTCAGCGCGACCACGATCGCCATCTCATGACGTCATCGAACTGCATAAACAGAACGGCTTGCTGAGGAGACTTCAGTCTGAACCAGTTTCGTCTATTATGGCAACGTTGTTGACGGAACGTTAAACTCTGATCTTCCTTCCTTCCTGCTTCGGCCCACATGGTGACCATCTTCAGATGCATGTGTTTGAGGCTGTGCTCCACCGAGCAGACGCTCGGTATCCCGATCGATATCTGCTGTCTACTCCGTGAAGTAGAGCGTCAAGAACACGGATCTGAAGATGCCCAGTAAGTAGGCCGAATCCGGCCATATATTTAAATATGACTGGTGAGGTTACTGACTGTATCATTACGTTTCTGATGCTTATCTAATTTCCAAAGCCTAGACTTTTAGTGAATATCAGCAATAACAAAAATCTCAAAAATTTTGGTCATAATATCCAAAACTGTTCTAGAAGAAAGCTAGCATGTTAAGTATTCGATAATGCGCTTTCACTGTTTATTAGATAAAAAATCGTAAGATTCACCCAAAATGTTGCTATATTCTTTCAAATCCACTTATCGTAAAATATACGGCAGACAGTGGAATAAACGGAATAATCTATTTAAATGTTATACAGGGTTTACATAAAGTTTGGGAACACTTTCAATTATTTATTGCATAAAAATTTAACATTGTACACATCGCATACATATTGAATTTTGATGAGAAACTCGGAAAGATTTTTATTTTTTTTATCTATACAAACATTCGACAGGTGAACAATGAGTGAGCCGGCAGACGTCAACACTGTAACGGAATTCTTGCCATACCCGTCCCAGCATGGCATCGTCGACTGTGGCAGTCGCTTCCCGTTTTCTCTCCGGGAGCTCTGCTACATCACGTACATGGAACATACACCAGATCTTTATTGTGTCCCCACAGAAATAAGTGACACGGAGTGAGATCTGGTGATCGGGCGGCCATTTCATAAAATAGCTGTCCCCTTCTCTAGAACGGCCGTCCATCTGCTGAAAGATGCTGAAAGATGGAGTCCTATTGCATTCAACCATCGCTGCAACATGTCCAAGTAGGAATATCCAGTGAGAGTTGTAGCGCTGACTATCGGAAAATGAGCAAACTATGATGTGGCGGTACAGATGAAAAAAAAAAAAAAAAAAAAAAAAAAAAAAACCCTTCAATCCCTGAACGTCACGCCCTCCGCCTCGCCTGTCGCATATGCCCATCTTGCCCCATGCAGATCCTGTACGATCTTCCCGCACCTCCTACAGTTTCTCGAACACATCCAGTTTCTTTATATCACACGCAAAATAGAATCCCGCAATCCATTGGTCAACCCCATTCTCACCAATCCCACGACTCTGCCCCGCCTTCAACATTGCATTTCTCCCTTTCACCTGCAAAACATCGACATCCTGTCCCAGGGTAACTTCCGCCACCCCCTCTTCCTGGATGACACCCTTCGTCCCGACATCTATCCCTCCTACCAACCCTAAGCCATTCCCCATGGATGTGGTACGCCCCTTCTCCCCCTCCCCTCCTCTTCCCTTTCACCGCTTGACTATCCCCCTCCCAGACCTAGAGTCCTTAAGCTCCTTCTCTACCCCTTTCCCACCCCATTCCTCCTCCTCCTTCTCCTGCAGGGGACTTTTAATCGAGTGCCTCGTTCAGTGTCAGTGTGTCTCCTGGTGCATCAGTGTATTTTACCAGTGTCGGGGGTTCGAATACCCCCTCGGGTATGGATATTTGTGCCGTCCTAGTTCGTAAGTAGTTCATAAGTAGTTTGTAAGTTTAGGGACTGATGACCCCGTAGTTAAGTCCCTTAGACTATACAAACATTTGAACATTTGATTTTTACACAGAAATTCGCTATTGCGAGAAAATATTGATAATATTATCATCACTGTAATTCGTCACCATACGGTAATTGTCAGGGGAAGAAGTATTACTAATCGACCACGGCAATTTAGCCCGGAAGTTTTATTTGACGAATCACGACATATGTTTCTAGAGAGTGATGTTGACTTTCAAATAAATGTGACGCGAAGGAAAATACACAAATGTTTCTTTCTTGACGAATCGCCATCAATTGACGAAGAGCTTGTTGTTGAGATTTCTCTAAGCCCGTAATTTCATAAATTATTTAAAAAATAAATTTTAAATACGTTCGGCGAAACAAAACACAGAACGACCTTACACCTGAAACAAATGAGGCCACACGGAGCGAGTGAGGCCTTTCTGTTCACCCCTTGTCACGCGCCTCGGTGTGTTTACAGTCCGTCTCTCGTTTCGGTGGACGGAGTGTAATAGAGCGTACTCTGCTACGAAGAAGGTGCCGGCACCGTACTACGGAGAGGCGCCGTAGAGGAATTCTGTTTAGGGGTTGTGGAATGCGATCTGCGTCCTAGTCGCAGGTGGAGGGGAGTTGGAGGCGGCTTTGAGCAGTCGGAGCCACGTTAAAACGAGCGTCACGGGCAGACTCGAGAGGTCCCCACTGGTCTACCGTGCAGCCGGCCGTGCGTAATTACATCCGCAGTGCTTAATTAGAGAGAAGAGACAGAGAGAGAGAGAGAGAGAGAGAGAGAGAGAGAGAGAGAGAAGCAGAGAGAAAAACAGAGAGAGGGAGGGAGAGTCACAAAGAGGCAGCGGCGCAGTTGAGTAGTTGCCTGCGCTCTCTGTAAGCCGGCCAGAGCGGCTGTAGCTCGAGGCAGCCGGCGGCTGCTGCCTCGGCTTTGTGGCTTTGCCAGAGCTCTCGCTCTGGGCGACAAAGCGACGGCCCGCACTCCCGCAGAGGTCGCCACCGTTTGCATCAGCACTTGGGTGGCCACCGGACGGTGTGTGCCCGACCGGCTCAAGGGTCTATCACTTTCAATGCGCTCTTCTTGTACACAAGGCTGACCGAAAAATTCAAATTTCAAGTGTTTGTAAATGTAAGGGAGTTGGCTGTTGCGGTTGTCAGCCCCTAGGCTTAGAAGCGACTTAAGGGGACTAGGACGTCAAAAATAAAAAATAAAATCGATTTTTCAAAAATATGTTTATTTTGTAGCGCACATCTTCCTGAATAATTTGATGTATAAAACATATTTATTTGAGGAGTTATAAGGTACGTAATTTGATCTTAAGTTATGAAAATGCAGCGCCACGCCCCTCTGCACAGCATTCTTCTGTCATGCCTAAGTGTATTTCGCTCTGTAGAATTCGAATGTAATATTGATAGCAGAAACATTCCGAAACACATTTTCTTTAAAATCTAACCATGGTTCCAAATCCAAATTTTCGCATTTCTAGCATCAAAATAGTCTTAGTAGCACCCTTAAAAAAGATTTTCCCTTATATCAACCGGTTAATGGTTAAATTTCAAAAAAATATTGAAACGCGTGTTTTTGAAATTCCAATCAAAAATCTAAATCCGGAGTTTTGTATTTCTTACTTCAAAATTGCCCGAATAGCAACGTCTTTTCAAAATACTATTCATCCCGTATTTCACCTCTTAGGCACGGGAATATCGAAAAATTTCGTGATTGGATTCTTCGAAACGAGTGCATTTTTACGTGTGATTTTGTATTTCTTATATATTCTCCGATAAATGTAACATGCTTTTAGAAAAAAAGGAGATGGACAGAGAGAGAGAGAGAGTGGATAGGAAAAGTACTAACTCAAGGCTCGAATAAATAAATAAATACCCGAACAACGCCGAGTATTCAGCTAGTTTTTATATACAGGGTGTTTCACTAAGTGTGTTTGCCTCTGTAACTTATAAAATAATAGGTGACGGGAAATTTTAATGCGGTAGATCAACACAAGAAACGTTACACTTTCTGCGGAGCTATGAACATAGTTTATTGTATCATTTTCCAAAGAGTTACACCACAAAGATATAATTTTTTATATGGAACAATAGTTTTTTCTATCGTGTATTGGATTTGTTTAAACCAGTTGCGTCCAACCCATTTCAAACTACATTCCTATGACTGTTAGTCTGGGAGCTACAATCCTTCAAAGTTCCGGGGGCGGAGGCTGCGGTAGCGTAGCTAACTGGCCGAGTGGCTATCCCCTGGGGCACGGCCCACTGTCTCATGACCACCAGCCAGTCAGCTACGCTGTCGTTGCCGGCCGCGATGGCCGAGGAGACTGAGGCGCTCCAGTCACGGTGTGCACGGCCATTACGTTCGGGGGTTCGAATCCCCCCTCGGGCATGGATATTTGTGCCGTCCTAGATCGTAAGTAGTTTGTAAGTTTAGGGACTGATGACCCCGTAGTTAAGTCCCATAGACTATACAAACATTTTTGAACGCTGCCGTAGCCTCCGCCCCCTAAACTTTGAAGGGTTGTAGCTCCCAAACTAACAGTTATAGGTATGTAGTTTAAATTGATTTGGACGCAGCTGGTTTCAACGATTACAATGCACGATAGAAAAAAAAAACTATTGTTCCATTTAAAACATTATATCTTTGTGCCGTAACTCTTTGGAAAATGATACAATAAGCTATGTTCATAGCTCCGCAGAAAGTGTAACATTTGTTGTGTTGACCTACCGCATTAAAATTTCCCCTTCGCCTATTATTTTATGAGTTACAGAGGCAAACACACTTAGTGAAACACCCTGTATATTAAGCTTAACGAATTTTCCATTTTCCCAGCAACAGCATAAATGTGAATATGTGCTTCCATAAATACAGCTAAAATACCTGGCCTGTCAATAAGAGCTCATAACTTTATGCGGTGGAAGGTACCGTGTCCCGCATTTGCTGCGTTAAGGAATATGCGGACTGGCAGGTGTGAAAAGGCAGGCGGCAGGTATTTTGACAGCGCGGGCAGAGGAGGGGCAGAGCCACTAGGGAGTGGTGCGCCGTTAGCTGTGGTCTCCTACGCGCAGACCTCGGCCCCGCCTTGGCAGAATGCGGTGCACTCCCCGCTGATGAGGTCGGGTGGGCAGCCGAAGCGCTGCAGCTGCCAGCATTGTGGCCGCTGCCACTGCCTCATCCCGGTAATGCGCAGGTCGCTGGCAATGGCCGCCAAACCAGCACCACCTACAGCGCCCGCCAGCTGCACCATGATAAAGGAGAGAAAATGGCGGTGGTGACGTTTATTTACGCCGCGGCGCGTAGTAAAACAGTTGTGCTCTAACAGCGCTATTATTCAGATCAGCGACGACAGAACCGAAACCATGCCCAGTGCACGTGGTAGCGCAGCGGGACGTAGAATACGCCGAGGTCGGGCGCCGGACTTGTCACGCATCTGGTCGCCCCAACGAGCTTAAATTTCATAGAGTGGCTAACAGACGAGTGACAGACGAGTGACAGCGCTCTTTGCGGCAACCTGTGTACACGCGGCCGCCATGGTTTTGGTGGTCAGAATCTTTGAGAGGAGTCTGTCTATCGTATGTTGTTGTTGAGCATTTAGTGTATACTGTATTTAATGAGTATAATTTTTGCTGCTGATATATGCCTGAAGTGTGTCCAGCATTTAAATGCACAAATCGAAGTGATAAAACGACCCATGCCCCAGGGAGGACTCGAACCTCCACGGCGAGCAACCGCGCGCTCCGCAGCGAGGTGCTTTAGACCGCTCGGCAACTCCACCGCGGCAAATTGCTGACTAACGGCACTCAACTGCCCCAAGAGTGAAGCTTCAGAAGTTCCATCCCACAATTTCCTTCAATTACACACCATAAAAACTTGCTCAGTTTTCTACCAAGTGCGATGTGCTTTTGAGATCTTTCCTGAGATCTTGCTACTGTGGTCGATGAAACCATTTTTGACTGTGTACACCTTCTTTAAAAATATTTTCCTTAGGTGTTGACAATACGTGATCGAGAATTTTTTCACTTGTATATTTCTGTGTTCTTTGCAACAAATATGTACTTATTTCGGGATGTCAACGACGAAAGTTATTAATGATACATTATTTCGATGTGGAATGCTTTTGTGCTAGGCGACCCAGGCGCATTATTATTGCAGTATTTTAATGTCACTTTCGTCTTTGTACTCAAATATAACGTACCAAACGTTATTTCAACATGACAACATGGAAGTTATTAACGACACCTTATTTCCACATGAAATGCTTTCGTGGTAGATGACCTAGGCGCAATTTTACTGCCGCATTTTGTTGTCATTTTTGTCTTTGAACTCAAATTTTAGTGATAACCAAACCATTTGACAGCAATTTTACAAGTTTGTAGACTTAATACGGCCGGCCGCGGTGGCCGAGGTGACTGAGGCGCTCCAGTCACAGTCAGCACGGCCACTACGGTCGGGGGTTCGAATCCCCCCTCGGGCATGGATATTTGTGCCGTCCTAGTTCGTAAGTAGTTCATAAGTAGTTTGTAAGTTTAGGGACTGATGACCCCGTAGTTAAGTCCCATAAGCTTAACAAACATTTGAACATTTTTTTTTTTGACTTAATACGTTTAGTAAACACAATATTAATGTATACTAGACCCCTATGAACCACAGACATTGCCGAGGTGGGGTGGCTTGCGTGCCTCAACGATGCAGATAGCCGTACCGTAGGTGCAACTGCAGCGATGGGGTATCTGTGGAGAGGCCAGACAAACGTGTGGTTCCTGAAGAGGGGCAGCAGCCTTTTCAGTAGTTACAGGGGCAACAGTCTGGATGATTGACTGAGCTGGTCTTGCAACATCAGCTAATGTGGCTTTGCCACACAGCTACTGCGAACGGCTGAAAGCAAGAGGAAACTACAGCCGTTACTTTTCCCGAGGACATGCAGCTCTACTGTATGAACATATGATGATGGCATCCTCTCGGGTAAAATATTCCGGAGGTAAAATAGTCCCTCATTCGGATCTCCGGGCGGGGACTACTCAGGAGGATGTTGTCATCAGGAAAGACAATACTGGCATTCTACGGATCGGAGCGTGGAATGTTAGATCCCTTAATCGAGTAGGAAAATTAGAACATTTAAAAAGGGAAATGGATAGGTTGAAGTTAGATATAGTGGGGATTAGTGAAGTTCGGTGGCAGGATGAACAGGATTTCTGGTCAGGTGAGTACAGGATTATAAGTACAAAATCAGTTGGGGGTATCACAGGAGTAGGACTGATAATGAATAAGAAAATAGGAATGTGGGTAAACTACTATGAGCAGCACAGTGATCGCATTATCATTGTAAAGATAGATACGAAGCCAACACCGACAACAGTAGTACAGGTTTATATGCCAACTAGCTCTGCCGATGATGAGGAGATCGAAGAAATATATGAGGAGCTAAAGGAAATTAGTCAGACAGTTAAGGGAGAGGAAAACTTAATTGTGATGGGAGACTGGAATTCGGTAGTAGGAAAAGGAAGAGAAGGAAAAATAGTAGATGAATATGGACTGGGCAGGAGGAATGATAGAGGAAGCCGCCTGGTAGAATTTTGCACGGAACATGATTTAACAAACACCTGGTTTAAGAATCACAAAAGAAGGTTGTATACATGGAAGAGACCAGGAGACACCGGAAGGTATCAGATAGACATAGATTCCGGAACCAGGTTATAAACTGCAAGACGTACCCAGGGGCAGATATAGACTCTGACCATAACTTGTTAGTCATGAACTGTAGGCTGAAACTGAAAAAACTGCGGAAAGGTAGGAAAATAAGGAGATGGGACTTAGATAAATTGAAGGAAAGTGAAGTTCTGGAGATTTAGGCAACAATTGACAGAAACAGGGGGAAATAAAACAGTAGAAGAGGAATGGGTAGCATTGAGAGATGAAATAGTGAAGGCAGCAGAGGACAAAATAGGTAGAAAGGCAAGACCTACAAAAAATCCTTGCATATCACAGGAAATACTAAATTTAATTGATGAAAGGAGAAAATATAAAAATGCAGTAAATGAAACAGGCAAAATGGGGTTGTGAGATTACCGCCCAATAGAAATACTGGTAATTAATAGCATTTGATAATTAAACAGTATGAAGTTCACTGCAAACATTGACCATGCCAATGCACTAAATGTTACACAATTTTAATCTTATTAATTATGGTAGCAATGTATGTACACAGTTGGGTGACAACATTTATAGTTAGGCCATAGGTAGAAATTCTCCACGTTGAGATTTGCTGTGTGCTTGTAGCTGACGGGAGGCCAGCGAGCAGGCCGATGTTGGTGGCTTGTTCCAACTTAGGATTTTACAGTTCGTTTCCGGTGAGGGGAGAGAGGGACAATGGCGAGTGCCAGGCACAGTGCAGTGCACAAATATTGTAATACTACTGGCATTTGAAGTAATACGATGCAGTTAGGAACCTTTAAGGCCCTCATTACAAAATAGCCTGTTGATAAATAAACAATACATTAGCTGATATAGTCACATCTAACTTAATATATTTAATTTACAATGAAAAGTAATAAATTACCAACGAAGACAAGACAGTTACACAACTAGCATGGCAATGTTTGTTTATAAAAATAATATATTAACTATTTTTCATTTGAAATATTCAGTTAAATCAGTTATCTGTGATATAAGACATTGCACGATTATGATAAACAGTACAAAGGATGTTTATACTAATATAAAAACGTAAGAAAATATTTGTTTAATGTGTAGTGTAATTATTTTGATTTTAAGTAAAGTTTTAGAAATGTATTGGCTGAGCGCTGTACGTTGGCAAATCGGTTAGAACAGCTTACATGGGGAAGTTGATGACGTAGGGGAAAAAACCCCGGCAGTTGAGTTTTGGCGTGTGTGCGCGCGCGCGAGGGCAGGAAGTGAGGACTCCAGAGAGCACATGGTGTGGCTGGCCTGGCGGCGTCGCTCTGCCTCAGTCGGCATGTGGATCTCGAGGTGGTGACTTAAGTTTTGTGTGTGGCAATCGCCACGTGTGGTTGCTCGTCATAGACTGCACCAAGTTAAATCGAGTGCTACTGTGTGTTTGTGAATATTTAGCCTGTGCAACAAGGTGTGCATCGCATTGAATTAAAGTGACTGTGATTTGTTAATGTAACTCGTGTCGTCGCATAGGCATGAATATAAACGGTGTTTGAGACAGCCACGTGGTGTGAAATCAATTCGCGACAAATATTCATTTTTTCTGGGGGCTCACGAGCTATAACTTTATTTGGTACATTTATCGACGTACAGACGAGACAGCCACAGGGTTCAAGTATTGTGAAATAAACAACATAAAGTGAACTTTCACGTGTTTTCAAAAATAGTAGTTAGTACACCCTTTTCTCTCATGAACTTGAATTTATTATGAATTTGTTTTGTTAATCATATGCAGGGAAGGAAAGCTGCGAACGTGTGATATCATCCCCTAGAAAACGAGTCACAGTCGCAATCACAGTTCCAGTGTTTTTGCATGTTTGCGAATGGTTCGCAGCTGGTGGTTGTGAGTTTGAAAAATTAAACTTTCTCTATTTTAAACTCTCACCCCGACCTTCACTCTCGCAGAGTACAGCCGATTGAAAAATGAGATTGACAGGAAGTGCAAAATGGCTATGCAGGAGTGGATAGAAGCCAAATGTAAATCTGTAGAAGAATGTATAAGAAGGGGAAAAGTAGATACCGCCTACAGGAAAATAAAAGAGACATTTGGGGACAAAAAAAGCAACTCTACAAATATCAAGAACTCAGATGGGAAACCAGTTCTCAGCAAAGAAGGGAAAGCTGAAAGGTGGAAAGAATACATAGAACAGCTCTACAAAGAAAATGAAGTTAGAGACGATGTTGTAGGAAGGGAAGAGGAAGCAGATCAAGATGAAATAGGAGATACTATACTGAGAGATGAATTTGACAGAGCCTTGAAAGACCTAGGTCGGAAAAAGGCCCCAGGAGTAGATGACATACCCTCAGAGCTACTAAAGTCTCTGGGTGAGCCAGCCATGACAAGACTATTTGAACTGGTGTGTAGGATTTATGAGACAGGCGAAATACCCTCAGACTTTAAGAAAAATGTAATAATCCCCATTCCAAAGAAATCAGGCGCAGACAGGTGTGAAAATTACAGAACCATCAGTTTGATAAGTCATGGTTGCAAAATTTTAACACGAATTATCTACAGGAGAATGGAAAAGCTGGTAGAAGCTGACCTCGGGGAAGATCAGTTTGGATTCAGGAGGAACATAGGAACCCGGGAGGCAATACTCACTTTACGTCTTATCCTAGAAGATAGATTAAGGAAAGGCAAACCTACATTTTTAGCTTTTGTAGATTTGGAGAAAGCATTTGACAATGTTGACGGGAATACACTGTTTCAAATTCTGAAGTCAGCAGGGGTAAAATATAGGGAAAGGAGAGTTATTTATAACTTGTACAAAAGCCAGACCGCAAGTTATTAGACTCGAAGGGCATGAAAGGGAAGCATCAGTTGGGAAGGGAGTAAGACAGGGTTGTAGCCTTTCTCAGATGTTATTCAATTTGTACATCGAGCAGGCGGTGAAGGAAAGCAAGGAAAAATTTGGAATAGGGATTAAAGTTCAGGGGGAAGAAATAAAAACATTGCGTTTTGCTGATGACATTGTAATTCTGTCAGAGACAGCAAAGGACCTGGAAGAGCAGTTGAATGGAATGGACAGTGTGTTGAAGAGAGCGTATAAAATGAACATTAACAAGAGCAAAACAAAAATAATGGAATGCAGTCTTAGAAAATCAGACGACGCTGAAGAAATTAGATTAGGTAACTAAACAATGAAGGTGGTAGATGAGTTTTGTTACTTGGGTAGTAAAATAACATGTGATGGTCGCAGTACAGAGGATGTAAAATGCAGAATGGCAATGGGTAGAAAAGCATTTTTGAAAAAGAGAAATTTGCTAACATCGAATATTAATTAAAGGGTAAGGAAGTCTTTCTGAAGGCATTTGTGTGGAGTGTTGCCTTGTACGGGAGTGAAACATGGACGATAAGCAGTGCGGACAGGAAGAGGATAGAGGCTTTTGAAATGTGGTGTTACAGAAGAATGCTGAAGATTAGGTGGGTAGATCGCATAACTAATGAAGAGGTACTGAACAGAATTGGTGAGAAAAGGAATTTTTGGCATACCCTGGCTAAAAGAAGGGACCGCTTGGTAGGACACATTCTTAGACATCGGGGAATCGTAAATTTAGCATTGGAGGGAAGTGTGTGGGGTAAAAATCGCAGAGGGAGACCAAGATACACGTATAGTAAGCAGATTCTAGTGGATGTGGGTTGCCGTTCTTATGAGGAGATGAAAAGGCTTGCTCAGGATAGAGTAGGGTGGAGAGCTGCATCAAACCAGTCTCCGGACTGAAGACCATAACAACAACAACTAGACTTTATGAAAACAGTTGTCATTACACATTCACAACAAATGAAAATCCATGGTCATGATTGTTCGTCATAACAATTAGTGTTTACGGTAAGTTTCGCATCTAGTTTCGACTACGTACTTGCGTTAAAATCAACACAAATATTTTCTTAGCGGCATTTTTCTTTATTACTGCAAACCTCAGCTGTTATACTTGGAACTAAAACTGTATTACTGACAGGTTCGTAATGTTTCATTACCGCATATTTAGGAAATATAGTACCAGGCTCGTCAATTCGCAACTTCGATAAAGTCTGACGGAACTGGATGCACATCCGTATTCGATAGTCAATTTTTATTTAATACGTGGAACTGAAAAAATAGGTATAATTCTCGATTGGGTGTGGCGTACTAGATGTCAGCGGATACGTCAGTTCAATTTGCCTCAAACATGGAGGACCTATCGCCACTCTATGGAATTTAAGCTCGTTGGGTCGCCCCTCAGGGGAAGGCGACTGTGGCGCCCGCTCGTAGCAGAAGTAAAGGAACAGTCCTCTGGCGTTTCGTCAGGTTGGCACCCTGTCTCGTTCTCGAGGTCTCCATGTAAGCCGCTCGATTGCAGTAGCCGACTCGCGGTGTTTTATGGTGGGCAGGAGTGCCCTCGGGCACCCAACAGCGGCGAACCAGTCCGTCTAGGCGACTTGAAGGTAATGCCACCTGGGCTAAGTAGATGAACCGATAATGGTTTCAGTGTCGTCCATCAACAGCCAAATGATAGTTTCGAATGGGTCAGACTGTGACATTCCCAGAGGCTGAGCATTATCATACAAGTTGCACAGATTTGACTACAACATTCAAATGCATGTTTCAATGGTCACGTGGATATTGTCACACCGATATACAGTAGTGGATATTATAATGGAACATGATGTACTGGGTCCCATTTATCAGCTCGGAATCGCCTTCTTCAATTGTAAACACGACATTTGAAGTTTTCTTTTCAGTTCAATGTTTTATATACAGCTCCTTTACAGTAAGAGGACTTGTGACTTCATCTCATTAGCTCGTTTTGCACATTAAATACTGAGATAAAAACTACAGTATTTGAATGGCAACATGTGGTTCTTGTTTATTCTAGAAGTTTCGATCTTATTGTAAACCATAAGATGTCACTTCTGCTTCGTTTTAAAAAGATCTGCCTAGCAGAAATTATATTTACAGTAATAACAAAACATCTTAAAGCACTACATATTACATTGTTCACTAATACGAAAGTATACGATTCAATAGGGTAAAGCAATTTACCAATTTTTCGTGTTTAGATAAAAAAAGTTATTTTCATGAAACCTCATTATCACTAGAATATAGACTTATTCATTACATTTGTAACGATACCAGCTCGTGACTTTCACTCATTGAAACGTTAATTAAAATCATGCAGCATGTATTGTTAGCGAATTACATTTTCATATATTCAGAATTTTGTATTGTATATTCCGACGTTTTGTTTATATGTAAATTATATGCTGTTACCGATGTTTAACATATCAATTCTTAACACCGCAATGGTCGCGTTAATAAGAGAAACACTATTGATCGCGCTGTATCTGTAAGATATATGGTGAACATTGCACCCTTAGCTTTATTTAACCACAGATGCCGCAGTGTATAAGTAAACGAAACGAGGGGGAAAATCATGAAACTATTGAAATAGTAGCAGCTGGACATTTATTTTGTCAAAATTAATAAAATGTTTAGGTTGTCTGACGCGCGGGTTGCCTATACCGGGAATACGTATCATGAGATCCTATGCGACCATTCTAGTGAAGTCAGAAAAAACGGTTCTGAAATCTTATCTCTGAAGTGTGACATTCTATTAGCTGTAAAACCTGGACTGCGAACACAGGAAGAGAAGAAGCTAAATTATTTTGAAATTTGGTATTTTCGACGCATGCTCACAATAAAATAGATTGAAAAAGTTGCAAATGAAACAGTCTGGAAGCAGCGGGAGAAAGAGAAGCTTGTGGAGCCCGATTGATGAAAGAAGAGTTAAACTAACAGGCCATCTAATGAGATATGAAGGACTCCTGAAAGCAACGATAGAGTGTTTGTCGGGGCGAAAAGACCATAGGAAGACCACACCTGAAGCACATGGACCAAATTCATGAAAGTTGCGGGATGCAAGACCTATGAAGAGATGAAGCGGAATGCTGTAAAAACGTACAGAATGGACACTTGGTGCTATCATGACTGCTGCAAACCAATTCTTGTATTGACCACTATAGAGGAGGAGAGAATCTGAAAGGACGAGTATTAATTTATTTTTACATTTTCCATATAGGGTGTCCAGAAAAGGGCTCCCTGATTTCAAAATTAAATATCTCGAAAACAAAGATCGATAGAGGAATGCAGTAAACGGTAGGTTTATTGTGAAAGCTGTAAGAAGTTTATACAGCAGTTTGAAATAATAGTTACAAAAGCTGCTAACAGATGGCGCTGTACGCTGTACAGCTCATATCAGCATACACAAGTGAAATAATCGTATGAAAACACTCTTTGCAAACAAACACATCACAATGTTTTCAAAATGTTCACCATTGGCACTACAGAGGGGGCGCAAACGAAAAATGAAATTCGCCATCACATTTCGTAGTGTCTCAACCGAATTGGATTCACATGCCACAGAGATCACCGATTGAAGCTCGTCCAGCATGGCGGGATGCTTCGGGTCGACCGTGTCTTCCATTGTCCACCACCCCCCCCCCCCCCAAAAAAAATCATTCTTTTTTAAACAGACCTTGTAAAGTACTGTTCGCAACGAATTGCTTGAAGCCTTACGCAAAGCCGGCCGCGGTTGCCGAGGTGTCTGAGGCGCTCCAGTCACGGTCAGCACGGCCACTACGGTCGGGGATTCGAATCACCCCTCGGGCATAGATATTTGTGCCGTCCTAGTTCGTAAGTAGTTCATAAGTAGTTTGTAAGTTTAGGGACTGATGACCCCATAGTTAAGTCCCATAAGCTTCACAAACATTTGAACATTTGCACCTTACGCAAACAGTAACCTTCCTCTTTTTCTGAACGTCAGGTGTGCAAAATTTCATCAAAATGGGAAGAAAACTCTAGATCTGTGTCGGAATCTGTTATAGAGCGACCTTCGCGCAAAATTTTATCGCAATCGGATGAGTAGTATGGGAGCGCATAAAATACTAACAAACGTGATGCGGCAGTTTCAAACGCATCTCAATATTTATGACGTCATAACTCCTAAGTCTGACAATGAAATAATTTTGGATGAAAGAAGAAATAAATTTAAACGTCATTCATAGTGCGGCAGTACTACAGGCATCTCAGTTTTGATGCCGTCATATCTCCTGAACTATGTATCGCACAGTGATATGGCTATAACCACTGCAAAAGTTCAAGCAATATTTTGACAACGCTTTATCGCAGACCGATGGGCGGTACGTAGCACATAAATACGAATAAACTTCTTTATATATTAGATATACGAATACTCAACTTTTGTTTTAAAAGAAATAGAAGTCGATTCATGAAGTTCTAGAGACCGTGCGTTAACACTTCGAAGTTCCACTGCTGCCCGCAGTAACTTGTACGTGTCAGTACAGTCTTGAGCACTATTCCACGAAGCGTGGTGCTCTATCCTATATCATAGAACTCTGCCTGCTGGATCGTAGCAGCGCTAACTCGATGCACACACTTGATTGACACGTTGCATTGTCCGGATGAACACGATACTTAATCCAGCTGAACACGTTGCACAGTCTGTCTCTCACGCAGTATGCTCTATGAGAGTTTAGCGAATTAAATATAAACAAAACGTAATTTAAAGGACTGTTATCTGTGCGATGTCGTCCTCTGCAGGTCAGTGAGCTGCGTCGCTGACTACTGACAGTGCTTGGGTTCGATTACCGACAGGGACTGGATGTTGTCCTCATCAACACATATTTTCGACCTACTATCAGCACACAGTGTAATTCCTGGATGAATAAACTTCTATCTGCTGTTGGAGAGAAGATGTTATAGGTGAGATAGAAACTTTCTGAAGATTACTGAAGCTTCTTTACAAAATTTTCTACTACTCGAACATAAAACAGGAATGTTCTTTGAATGTTTTAGTAGTTATAATTAATTTATATCATTACAATCGTCTTTTCAAGCTCTGCAACAAACGACACTATCTACATGGGAATGCAGTAATGCACGTGAATCACAGTTCGTGTAATGCTGTGGCATGTTTCTGTCTTACTAATTTGCACAACACATTTCATGCCATTAGATTAATTAAAACATAGACAAAAATATATTGATAACTTTTAAAATAATGAACATTGACAAATAAGGTTTCAGATTGGCACTCCACGAATGAAACGCAAACATACAAAGGGAGAAGATTCCTTTTAATTTTCAATATGGTATTTTTGTTTGTGCTCTATCTTTGTGTCGTATTCTGTGGCTGTAGATCGTACGTCTTTTCGTATCTTCTATAATAACACTCTGTTCCCTACTTCCGGTTAATTTTTACTTTTGCCTTGGTGTCAGTGCGCTGATGTTAGCAACAAAATGTTCGCTTTACGAGGAAAATTAATTTACTGATCGGACAAGGGAACAACCAAGAATCTGTCAACAACAATGCGGACACCATTAATTATTTATTTCACGCTCAGCACGAAATATTATTCACTCTCATTGTACTTGATTGAGTTTCCAATGAGCCTTCTAAGGTCGCTGCCAAAATCTGCATATAACACAGCCGAGGCCGTAAGGAAAATTTTACTGTTACTTCCATCAAGTATAAGAACTTACTATCTACTTTTGATATGATGATCAACATTTTCTGACATCACAAGAACCCTCTGAATACTGTTGGAACCAGGGACAAGCTCTGCAAAACCAGCGAAACCTTCTCTGTGCACTGCACCACCCATACTCGGACCTGAGGAATACATCTACACACCTTTAATACTGCCGACAAAGGGAGTACTCTTGTCTCTTTGTGCAGGACATTTTTCGGAAATCCCCTGAAGCTCCGACCTTTTTCGACTGTGGCAGTGTCCAGCACTGCATTTAAAAACATGAAAAAATAACTCTCGTGATTAAAAAACGAATCGATAATTACTTCTCGGACAAACTCATTACTCGAAAAAGAAACGGTACAAAGGAACAGTAATTATATTATTCAATTTTTTGTTACGTTTGTCCGTTTTGTATGGCTGTGCGTATTCCGAAATATACTGTAAAACCAAATAGGATTTGAGCTTCGTACTGCTTTCCGTAGCTTCCTCTTCTGTTGGATTGATGCTACGAGTGAAAACTGAATAAAGATAAGGCTTTTGTTCTCTTAATTTCTATTGTGTTGTCTTTATGTTTCTTACATCTACATCCATACTCCGCAAGCCACATCAGGCTGTGTGGCAGAAGGTACTGAAGTGTGATAATTTATCGAATTGCGATTACTCTGTGCGTACATATCTCTGTCTTGTGTCTGTTCATTTGTTATGTGTAATTAGGTAAACTAACCTACGGACAAACACACACACACCCATGTCCCAGGGAGGACTCGAACCTCCACGGCGAGCAACCGCGCGCTCCGCAGCGAGGTGCTTTAGACCGCTCGGCTACTCCACCGCGGCGGTGTTTAATAACGCGACAATTGGTGACCCCGACGTGATCAAAATATCGTCTATGTTACTCTGTGCATACATGTCTCTGACTTGTGTCTGTTCATTTGTTATGTGTAATTATTCTTTTGTTGTTAATTAGTCTGTGCATATGTTACAGTTGAATGTAGTATGTCGTTAATAAGTGGTGTTTAATTACGCAACAGTACTTTGCCGGCCGCGGTGGCCATCACTTTCTGCACGGCCACTATGGTAGGGGGTTCGAATCCCCCCTTGGGCATGGATATTTGTGCCGTCTTTAGTATTAGCTAGTTCATAAGTAGTTTGTAAGTTTAGGGACTGATGACCCCGTAGTTAAGTCTCACAAGCTCTACAAACATTTGAGAAGATACTTCGCGCACCACTATCACTTCGCGATATAGACATCGGAGGAACCACTATATTGGTTGACTCTTCTAGGAACGTATGTTCTCGAAACTTTGACAACAGTCCTCTCCGAGATGCAAAGTGCCTCTCTTGCAGTGCAGTGTCTGCAGCGTCGTGGTTGACCATCTTCGCGACACTTTCGCACTTGGTAAATCAACCTGTAACGAAACGTGATGCTCTCGTTTGCGTCTTCTCCATCTCTTCTATCTATATGATACGAATATCACACTGACGATAGATATTCGAATTTTTGCCGACAGACTACACTTCCAATGTGTCTGGCATCTGCTTTTTTCACGTTAAATATAAATACCCACTCCATTTCAAATCGTTCCTTATAAAACGAATAAAACTACTGTTTTGTACATGAAAAGTGGTAATTGGGGGAATGAAAGGGCTGGTATCGGAGATAATTATTACTTGTGATTATTAAAAAACTTAATTAAAAAACAATGGCAAAACAATAAAGAAACAATTATTGACATAAATATTAATAAACAGTGTAGAGATTGTCTGACCTACCAAAGATTATTAATAATCGCCAAGAAATTACTGTAGATGACAACTACAATTGTTCTTTGAATAATAATCAATTATTATTTTAGGTGGTACCTCACTGGAAACAATTATTGAAACTGACATAAAATCTTAACAAACACACGGTACACAGAAACTGGCATCTGCAGATACAAGAAAATTTCACCAAGCGCAATGTTATTATTAACCATATGACAGTTCAAAATTGATCTGACACAGAAAACTAGCGGCTGAAATTTCAAAATTCCATCAAGGGCAAACTCATAAACAAATAGTTCACCCTAACACTGAAACTAACAGTCGCAATCGCCCCGATCAATTACGTGAACTTTGAACACATAAGGTAAGCAAGTAAATTTAGACACGGTAACGAGTCATGAAATACAAAAGAAAGCTTAATCAGTAATCTTATAACAGCAATCTGGTAAAGGTAAAGATTTGGAACTTGGGGTGTTTTACCATAAGCTTTCATTGGAAGGGAGTGAATTACTTTCTTCAACGGGAGTGGTAGATGGTAGTGTCTGGAAACTGACTAAAATTTTGCTCGTCAAGCAGATCTACCCCCCCCCCCCAAAGCCAAGTCCTAATTACGCCACTGGGCCCTACAAAATAGAACACCTGTTCCCCGGGCAAGGCAACAGGGTAAGAAATGGGCACACGGAAAATAGAAACCCCAGACCCATTAGCAATTAAAGGAATCTGATTATATCAATAACGATCAGTAATGATACGTTAGGAACAAGAATGCAAATTTGATAATCAATAACCAAAGAACACATGGACATTAGACCAATGCAACCACTGGGGTTTGGTTACGAGGCCTAGTCTAAGTGACGTACACACACGTAGAAAAATAAAATTACCAGGGCAGAGATGGAACAATAAACAGAAATTAAAAAAGGGGCACTAGACGCAAACAACAGAATCATATCATCAACCGGAGCTAGCGGAAACAGTATCTGGACTCCACACACTCCACACATGAATGATATGTTGAAGGCAGTTGTTGTAGTATGTATCTAACAATGCTATCGATGAACCGAAGCTACAGCTGGTTATATTTTACCCCACGTGTGTGATAACGGGTTAATCGGCACCGAAACCCCGTGCATTGTTGAGCTCTATGTAGTTTTCGGTATAATATACCGTGATTTTGGGCACTTTTTTCACTGCCGGTGTCGCCGTTGGGTTATTCCGTTGGGCAGTGGCATCCCCCGATGGATCTGCTACTGGGTTGGCGTCGATTTGCGGTAATGGGTCAATCGGGGTAAACCGATTGGCTGTAGTAATATCTGCAATTTCCTGGTAGGCACTTCCCCTTTCCGGTGACTTATGTGACGTCGTTTGTATTGCACTGTCATATATTCTGAATTGGCGTCTGATGTCTACATCGTCATCTGCAGCTTCCATTTCCGCATCGGTAATGGCTCGTTGTTCCGACGGCGTCTCCTGCGTCGGCGGTAGTGGGACTAGCACGCCTTTTAGTTGTGTCGTGTAATGCGCTGCAGTGTTTGAACACTGCTGTAGGTCACTGTTGATACCGGCGTCGCCGTCCAGTGTCCCGCGCTACGTCCTCTCGAGTCAGCATCTAATCATACCGGCGACGAGATGGACCGACGCAGTGCAGAAAATGCCAACGGCGTGACCACACCGCAAACTACTGCTCGCTTCCAGCACGTGGTATTCGCTGTGCTGGCTACCCCGCACTACAAAGACAAAATGTGCCAACTGCGATGGGGAACATCCCACCTCCTGAAAAGCGTGTCCAGAATACCGGAATCTACTCCGGAAGAGGGCAACCCGACATCCGACAGCAACCCGCCCACAAAAACAGTGACAAATCCAGCCAACAGTGGTGTCTGTGCAACGGCGACCAGGACGCCACCTGACCCAGCACCTACAGTGCCGCCGGCAGAGACAACGCCTACACCTGCGCCCGACCACCCACGAGGTCCCAGGAACCGGAAAACATATTCAGACGCGCTGATGGACCGAATATCCACGACATCGACCGAGGAAGTCAGCCACTGGACCTCCCAATGTATCATGCAGCCATTCTCCAAGGAGCTGACAGACATTGCGACGCTACTTACGTCACTGCAACAAAAGCGAGGCCAACGAGACAGGCTGCGGCACGCACGTCATGCGACGTAAGCAAGGTAGTCCTGAGCCGGCGCGATCGCCAGCTGAGTGGCTGCCCGCTATGAGGCAGTGGGTCGTGTCCCAGAGGCCGGCCAATCCGCTAGCGATCGCCCCGGCTCAAGACTGGCTTCCTTACGTCGCATGACGTGCGTGCCGCGGGCTGTCTCTCTCGTTGGCCTCGAACAGAAGATTACCTCCTTCCTTAGCCTTGTGGAAAGAATATCAAAGCGTTTGTTCCGCCTTAAAATGGATCAACGCCAGCCCACACGACACTTCTGCTTTCTCAACTGGAATGCAAATGGCATCTGGCGGAATAAAACAGAACTGAACGACTTCATTGCACGATGGAGGATTGACATCGCCATGATTACAGAGACACTCTCGAACGGGGTGGCACTCTGACTTAGAAATATGAAAACCTACCGGACAGGTCGATAAAACAGTTCTGGTGGAGGAACAGCAATATGTGTTCGAAACAACATCCGCCACCATGTGGAAATGCTGCCCCCCCCCCCCTCAAACGATGGAAGCCACCGCTATCACCATCTCTACAGCTGTAGGAACGGTCACTCTGGTGGCGGACTACATTAGTCCAGACCGCCCACTTATCAGGGACGATCTGCTCGCCATATTCGATCGCTTCCCGAGAATTCTTATGGTGGGTGATTTATACTCGAAACGCTCGTCATGGAACTCCCGACAAAATCAAAAGGAACGCGCTATTCGTGCTGAAGGAAGAGCTCGGTTGCAGCATTCGTGGGCCGATCCATCCTACGCGTATCCCGTACTTTCAACGACAGACGCCCTCACAAAAGGGATAGACCCCAATTTGCAGGCGTGAACAATCCATGATCTGTCATCAGACCACCTCCCGGTGATTGGCATACTTACCAGAGGGGGTTATCTGCTACCGCCCACCAATAGAATGGACGTCGATTCGGACCAATTTAAGGAATATCTGCATAATAACGTACGACCGACGCTCCCACCAAACTCCCCTGCTGACATTGATGTGGTAGTGGAGATGCTAACCAACAAGATTCAAACAGTACATCGCCGGGCTGCTACAGTCACAGTTCTTCCGAACCCGCAATTCGACGCCTTCCCGCCACACGTTCAAGATCTGATGGCGCAGCGCAATACGGCGAGGCGACGGTGGATACAATATAGAGACCCGGCCGATCGACGGGAAATGGTTCGACTCACCCGTGAACTACGGAACCACGTGGGAAACGACAATGGACCAGTTCGTCCTCCAAACGCGTGATGAATGGAAACTTGTCAAGAGGCTCCGTAACCCAACCCCGGCAAAGCGTACCATAAAGCGTGCCATAAATGTTTCATTTATGACGCACTGCAACACGCGGAACTGTTTGCTGACACTTATGTCAGACAGATGTCGACCCCATTTGTCGACCCACTGGCATACCGAGGACGGCTTCAGGTAGATGAGGAAGTGATCCAACAATTTACTACACACTTCCGCCAGTCGCCCCTTCAAGATCGACCAACGTTACTGACAATGTCCAGAGGGGTGACGCAAATTATCCAATGCACCAACAACTCAGACCCAGGATCGGAAGGATGACGAATGCGGGACTTCGACACTTACCATGACGAGCAATAGTCCTCCTCACCAAAATAATCAATGGGTGTCTGCTGCATGCGTACTTTCCGACTGCCTGGAAGACTGGAAAGGTTGTTCCCATTCCCAAGTAGGGACGAGACCTTTCACAATCGAACAATCACCGGCCCATCACGCTCCTGCTCACACTCGTAAAGATCCTGGAACAAGTGTTGCTTCAACGGTTGACCAGCTGCCTGCGTGAACATGAGATAATTCGTCCGGAACAGTTCGGTTTCCAACAGAATGTCTCTGCCGAATTACAACAAATCCGCATCATGGAACACATACGACATCTTTTTAATCTTGGCCAACCTACTTTCGGCGTCTTCTTTGATATAGAGAAGGCGTACGACAAGGTGTGGCGGGATAATCTTACTGCCAAAATCTATTTTCAGACGCCGCTCGTTGACTGCTATGTGAAGTTAGTGGACAGCTTCCTGCAGGACAGAAACTTCTTCGTCGCCGTGGATGGACAAAGATCTTCACATAAAACACCGTCAGCAGGCATACCGCAAGGATCTGTGAATCGCCGCTTCCTGTTTTATACATCAACGACCTTCCAACTATTCCACAGGTCACCTGCAGCCTATATGCGGATGACACGGCGTTCATCACTTCGGGAGGCATCTTCGACCAAGTGCTTACTCGTGCACAGCGCCAGATCGACGCGATGGAAGAATGGGCATTTTTTAATAAAATTACGATCAATCCCACCAAGACGGCGGCAGTGTTTTTTACCAAGTAGCGCCTCCCCGTTCTTCGGTTTCCACTGCGAGTACTGGGATAATCAATTCCCTGAATTCCGCCAAGTACTTATGAATTACTCTGTACAAGTCGCTGACGTTCACGCCAAACGCTAAGGTGCGGAAAAAGGACACAAAGAAGATGATAAAAGCCTTAATTCCGTTCCAAGTCGCAACTTGAATGCAAAATCTACATATCAATTGTTCCGGTCAACAGTACAGCCTAAGCTCTTCTATGGATGTGCAGCATGGGGTGTAACATGCGCCACAAACATTAAGAGTCTAAAACCGCTACAGAACCGTTGTATCCGATAGACACAAGGCGCCCCTTGATGGACCCGAACAAGAGAAATCATCCAAGTGTTACATGAGCAGCTACTACAAGACAAAATAGCAGACTGCCACCATATTGTTTCAAAAAGTCGATCGTCTAAGAGAAGAAGTTCGACAATTCCGACTGATTTCAAATGTCCAACCCCAACGATGCCATAAAAAAAAGTGGCATGTGCCCTTGTCCGTCCGAACCCACCATAAATCTTTGGCTCAGCATGGGTAACAAGATACAAACGACATCTACTGAAGTATTCCAGCATGTTACCTCCTTTATGGATCACAGTACCTTCGACCACACATTGAATAAATCAGGACACCCTTCCGAGGAACAAAGGACCCTTTTTGTGCCAAGTCTCCTCCTAATGAGTAATAATAAATAAATAAAAACCCTTTCATACCCTCATTCACCAAGAACAGACTTCCAAACGAATTCAGTCTTGGGGAACACACGACACCACAAAAAAAAGCCCTCCCCATGCGTTGCGCACGCGTCACCAGATATACTCGCCGATCGCCGCAACTAGCGTCGGCCGCGAGATAAACGACAAACCAAAACTAGCCACGCCACCCGCGGTGAAATAACGAAGATATATGGATACGCGAGTTGAAGCGGGATAACTATCGCCAATACAAGTAAATCGAGCCAGCATGGCTCAGTTCCACTAAAACACCTATTTACTTTATTCGTATACCTTTCACTACCACCTGTCAGGATATTAGTACTCCCCACGTCATGAGTTACGTAACTTTCTTTTTTTTTTAATCTAAGGGACTTAACTATGTTGGTCATCAGTCCGTAGGCTTACGAACTACTTAAACTAACTTACGCTAAGGACAACACAAACACCCATGCTCGAGGGAGGTCTCCAACATCCGACGGCGAGCAACCGCGCGCTCTGCAACAAGGCGCCTTAGAACGCTTGGCCACTCCACCGCGGCAGTTACGTAACTAATACAGTACCTCACCAGTAACGGGGTATGTTCACCTTGCCTAGCTACCATGCGGAGGAGACGGACGAAACGAAATAGAAATGGAACGTGCAAATCGCGATTTGATAAAAGTGTAACAAAAATATGTACTAAGCCGTCTTTTCAACCGAAAAGAGGGTGACGTAATAATAAAACAGGACCCACCAACGCATGGGATCTCAGACATTCATAGAAATGTACGAGGCAAGACACGAGGTGGCAACTGGGACACCTTCCCAACCAACTGGCGGAGACGGGGTGAGGAAACCCGGCTCGCTATTGGTGTTATCTGCGCAACGGCGGTGTCGTGGGCTTTCCTACCGTGGGCTTTCCTACTGGCCTGGGCCGGCATGACAAAGTGAGGGTCCCCTTGGACTTCCTCCCCCTCCCTCCAAGCACAGGAGTTCTCCGAGAGTTTCGAAAACAAGAGCCGCGGCGAAGTGGCCAAGCGCATTGAGGAGCATCTCAGATACGCGAGGCCGCTCCCCGTTGGGGGTTCGAATCCCCCCTCCCCCCCATGGGCATGGATGTTTGTGCTGTCTTTAATATAAATTAGTGGATCAGTAGTTTGTAAGTTTAGGGACTGATGACCCGGCAGTACAGTCGCAAACATTCGATTTTCAAACGCAAGACGTATAATGTCCTACATTGCTTATCATTTTAATTTCTGTCGTGACAAGTTACAAGGTATCACGTACTTTTACGGCGGTAACAATGAAATTGACTGTTGTCGTCGCTATTCTATAATAGCTAGTTGCCCCATTTACGACAGCACTCATTACATTATTTCTGTTGCTCGAATTTATTATTTACGTTTCGCAACTGAGACGCCATAGATCGAACGGGTGCTAATCAGAATGAAATAAAGATTTACGCAGTAATGGGCGTGTTCGTCTGAAAGAAATTACGGAGTGTTTTGGTACGCTTCGATCCGAAGTCTAGAGAACTAGTGCTGTACTTGATGTCTACATATGATAATATTCATTGCTAATATAGATGAGTCCACCCAAGTTCATCTAGTTGGAATTACTCCTTTAAAGGAATAATTTTTGGAATATAATACGTAAGATGAAATACTAAATAACTGGCAACGACTTCAATGCACATTTGTGCTGATTTTTATACTGTAGTTACAGCACACCTGTGTGGGTAGTACAGAAAACTGGAAATCATTTTACGCTATTTAAGTTTCATTCAAAGTTTTAAAAACATTCTAAACATTCTGAAAACATCTACAGACGCCATGACGTGATAACAGGGACGTAGGTACGTATGTTTATACTTTCCATAGGTATGAGGGCGCGCAGCTCGATAGCACAGTGATTGAGTGCTAGATTACAAATCCAAAGATCGCGGGTTCGATCCCGCTAAGTCCTGGGAGTTTTATCTGTCACATTCCACTTCTTTCACTTCTTGCAATGTTGCTGATGTGAAAATATCCAGTATCACTTTCGTTCGGAACCGACGTTAAACTGTAGGTGCCCCTATAACTAGCTGGGTAAGTCAGTTCGAAATGTTCAAATGTCTGTAAATTCTATGGGACTTAACTGCGGGGTCATCAGTCCCTAAACTTACAAACTACTTATGAACTAACTAAGACTAAGGACGGCACAAATCCATGCCCGAGGGCGGATTCGAACCCCCGACCGTAGTGGCCGTGCAGACCGTGACTGGAGCGCCTCAGTCCCCTCGGCCACCGCGGCCGGCAAGTCAGTTCGAAGGTCGGAGGAAGGCAACGGCATATCACCTCCAAACAGGTAAAGCCTAGTAAAGCACTGTGTTGTTCGAACCAATATTCGGATTGTTGGCTGGTTTACCTTTAGGTATGGGACCATGACCTTCAGACTGCGTACTATTTAGTAACTTTCGTTGAACCATTTTAAAAATACAAAAACCAAACTTTCAGCCGCTAGCTAAAAGGCTACAGAAATATCAGGGCACTCAACTTTATAGTTATGAAGATTACATTACACTGGGGTTATTGAAACGGTTGTCAATAGCTGTTTATTTGCCATTATGATGGGAGAATCTCAGCAACCTGGAAAACGAATTCGTCACCAGCTGAGCAACATCTAGTAACTACAGATGTATACTGGTATGTTATAAGGTTTCATTACAGACAATTGAACTTAGGTTTTAATTATTAAAGAACCAGCATGCAATCGCAAATCTTTGTTGTTTAATTCTGAGTAAGACTATATGAGAAACTTTTGTATTAGGCTTCAATAATTAATTTTAGTTATGTTTATAATGCGAATTGACGGTGTTTTGGATGTCTTCGCTAGAAACTTTTTTAACAGCATATCAATGAAACACATTTGTCTCATGTCTCCAAAAAAGCTTTATATTCCATGTCCTGACTTTAAGTGGAAGAACTCTAGTTGGCCACAGGGACACCTGTGGCGTTCAAGAGTTTCGATTCCCGCTTGATACTCTGTATCTTATGAAACAGTTCAGACATACAAATTTTCATGCAATTTCCAGCCATCTGGAACTTTTAATTTACTCCCATATCTGCTTGTTCCTCTGGCATTGTCCGCCACTTACGTTGGGAGCCTCACAGGACGAGTAACCATGTTATGTAAGAAATTTTTTCAAGTAAAATTTCAGTTTTGTTGAATTAAGAATTCAGTAAAGAGCAGATTTAGTATTACAACTTTAGAAACACGGTTGAAAGCCTACTTTTGTGAATGGGACCTGCCAAATATAAATAATTAGTTTTGTGTGACACATATGACGACTCTCTAGAATCGGTATTATTGAGGCTGGTAAAATGTGTGCTATGTCTACACTTATCGGTTTCAAACAACAATATTGTTAAGGCCTACAGAAAACTTTTCACACAGAACATCACGGTAATTTTTTTGTCATCCAACTTCTCTAACCTCTAGAGTCTAGACGCTCTCCGTGGAGACGCTCGTCTTTCCGACTA
Organism: Locusta migratoria; assembly: GCA_026315105.1. Taxonomy (NCBI): domain Eukaryota; kingdom Metazoa; phylum Arthropoda; class Insecta; order Orthoptera; family Acrididae; genus Locusta; species Locusta migratoria. The sequence goes on along the minus strand of CM048744.1, from coordinate 491,943,599 downwards.
CAAATAAATATCGAAACTGTGAGCTTTCCCACTGACATGGAAATAAGAACATCTCTTCAATTCAGGCTTCACGAAGTACGTAGTCACGTTTAGATGTTTTTTCATTTTTCTGTTTTTGTTATTGTTGTTCAAATTTACAGAAGAAAATTGATAACCTTTTTTCTTATTTTACGAATCGTAATTTATTATTCAGTTTTTTTTAAAAGGCTACAGATTTTAAACACCTTTTTTAAATCTCCGGAGTCTCAAAGACTGCCTGCTCTTTCAGTTTTTGAATCTCCGAAAACTGTCTTGAGCAGTTAAACCGGTAACCCACGCGCAATGGAAATATTCTAGACCTTATAGCCACAAACAGGCCTGACCTTATTAACGATGTCAGTGTAGAGACAGGACTTAGTGATCATGATATCGTTATAGCGTCGGTGGTGACCAAAGTTCATAAACCAATCAAGAAGGCTAGGAGCGTGTTTTTGTTGGGAAGAGCCGATAAGCAAATGTTACGATCGCACTTAGAAAATGAATGGGCATCGTTTAATTCTGGGACTTTAGATGTAGAGGAATTGTGGACTAAATTTAAGTGCATTGTTAATAAAGGGTTAGAGAAATATGTGCCAGTAAAGACGATTAAGGATGGAAATGATCCACCGTGGTATAATAATTATGTTAGAAAGCTGCTGAGAAAGCAAAGGCTGTTGCACTCTCGATTCAAAAAAGAACACGCAAATGATGACAGGCAAAAGTTAGTAGAGATTCGTGCGTCTATAAAAAGATCGATGCGTGAAGCATACAATAATTATCACAGCCATACCTTAGCAAAAGATCTTTCCGAGAACTCGAAAAAATTCTGGTCCTATGTAAAATCGATAAGCGGGTCAAAGCCCACTGTCCAGTCACTAGTTGATCATTCCGGGGCAGTAATAGAAGAAAGCAAACGGAAAGATGAAGTTCTAAATTTAACCTTTAAGAAATCTTTCACGCAGGAGGACCGCACAAATATACCATCATTTGATCAACGTACTAATTCCGAAATGGGGGACATAGCAATAGGTATTTCCGGTGTAGAGAAGCAGCTGAGAGAGCTAAATACGAAAAAGTCTGCTGGTCCGGATGGAATACCAGTTCGGTTTACAAAGACTATTCTGCGACATTGGCCCCCTACTTAGCTTGCATTTATAGCGAATCTTTAATTCAGCGCAAAGTTCCTAGTGATTGGAAAAAAGCGCAGGTGACTCCCGTTTATAAGAAAGGAAAGAGAACTGACCCATACAATTACAGGCCAATATCGTTAACATCGGTTTCATGTAGAATTTTGGAGCATATTCTCAGTTCGAATATAGTAAATTTCCTTGAAACAGCACGGGTTTAGGAAACATCGTTCATGTGAAACTCAGCTTGCCCTTTTCTCACATGACATCTTGCGAGCCATGGACGAAGGGCAACAGGCGGATTGTGTTTTTCTCGACTTCAAAAAGGCGTTCGACGCAGTGCCACACTGCAGACTGCTAACGAAGATACGAGCTTATGGAATAGGTTCACAGATTTGTGACTGGCTGAAAGACTTCCTAAGTAATAGAACGCAGTACGTTGTTCTCGACGGCGAGTGTTCATCAGAGTGTATCGTCAGGCGTGCCCCAGGGGAGTGTGATAGGACCGCTATTATTTTCTATCTATATAAATCATCTGATGCACGGAGTAAGTTGTAATTTGCGGCTGTTTGCTGATGATGCTGTGGTGTATGGGAGGGTGTCGTCTGTGACTGACTGTAATAGCATATAGGTTGACTTAGACAAAATTTCTAGTTGGTGCGAAGAATGGCAGCTAGCTCTCAATGTAGAAAAATGTAAGGTGATGCGCATGAGTAGAAAAAACAATCCCATAATGTTCGAATACAGCATTAGTAGTGAGCTTATTGATGCTGTCGCGTCGTTCAAATATCTAGGCGTAACATTGCAGAGCGATATGAAATGGAACGAGCATGTAAGGACAGTTGTGAGTAAGACAGACAGCCAATTTACGTTTTTTGGGAGAGTTTTGGGAAGATGTACTTCACCTGTAAAGGAGACCGCGTATAAAACGCTTGTACGACCACGTCTTGAGTATTGCTCAAGTATTTGGGACCCGCAGCAGATCGGTTTGAAGGAAGACATAGAGGCAGTTCAGAGGCGAGCAGCTAGGTTTGTTACTGGTAGGTTCGACCAATGCGCGAGTGTCACGGAAATGCTCCGGCAACTCAATTAGGGATCGCTGGAAGAAAGACGACGTTCTTTTCGTGAATTTCTGTTGAGTAAATTTAGAGGGCCGGAATTTGAAGCTGAGTGTAGTACGATCTTGTTGCCGCCTACTTACATTTCGCGTGCTGATCACAAAGACAAGATAAGAGAAATTAGGGCTCGTACGGAGGCATATAGGCATTCTTTTTTTCCTCGTTCAATTTGGGAGTGGAATAGGAAAGGAAATGCCTAGTAGTGGTACAGTGTACCCTCCGCCACGCACCTTACGGTGAATTGCGGAGTATGTATGTAGATGTTCACATTTGGGTGGTTCTGATTTATTGAGGAGTTTAGTTTTTATGCCAGCCTTCGACAGCGTTTGTCGTTGGTTAAAAACATTCCATATCTCCACAGGAATATTAGGATTTTCCATAACTGATATACTATATAGTCTGCAAATGTTGGGGGGGGGGGTTCGAATCCCCCCTCGGGCATGGATATTTGTGCCGTCCTTAGTATAAAGTAGTTGATAAGTAGTTTGTAAGATTAGGGACTGATGACCCCGTAGTTAAGTCCCATAAGCTTAACAAACATTTGAACATTTGAACATTTTGCAAATGTTGTGATCTTCTCTCCACCGGGCATTCGTTCCATTATTAAATTCCACGCTTCGTCGAGAGTGTTGTGGAAGACCATTGCAGTACACATGCGGCAGAACAATCCTTATCCCTGAAATCTACCGTGAATCCCAGACATAGAAGCAGTTCAGAGGCGTGGAGCTAGGTTAGTTACTGGCTGGTTCGACCAAGAAACTCCGTTCTTTCGTCACCGTCTTCAGGAAAGATTTGTTGCATATAATGTGGCTTTCAGGCCGTAAACTTGAGAACTTTGTTAAGAATCGTTGCAACTGAATAACCAATTACGTGACATCCTTGACGTAGTGATTTCTTAGGACTGAGCTAAATTGATAGTCTTCCTGATTATCTTGTGTCGACGACAAACAACTTTGTTTGTTATGTGAAACACCAGTGTTTCTTATTTTATTTTATTTATTTATTTTTGCAGCCAGTGTTTCAGGGATCCCTGGATCAGCCCTTCACCACCTTTTCACTCGTACCGCAGACCTCGAGACATCATAACGAGCTACCCGTTCTTTCTCAGGGAGCATTATCCAACTGAAACAAAATAAATGTTGTTTCTGACAAAAGTAATTATAAGAAAATTAAATATTTTAAACATGACTGCATCTCAGCACCGGTTACAGATAAAAAATTAATAATTAGCCAACCAGTTGCAACATTAGTAGTTTAATAAATTTGACGAAGGTTTCGACGGATATAAACCCGTCTTTTTCAGAAATACTTGTGATACCTAAAGACCAATTATAAATTCATAATCATCATGTCTGATATATACGTCATACCAACAATTCTATTGTCTGAAGCATCGTGAAATACAGTTATCAGAACAAAACTGGTACTTACCACAATTGCATATCACAGTTGCGAGTACCAGGTTTAATCTGAACTGTATTTCACGATGCTTTAGCCAATAGAATTGTTGTTATGTCGCATGTATTGGACATAATAATTATGAATAAGTAATTTATGCTGTCACAATCTATTGTCTTTAGGTATCACATGTATTTCTGAAAAAGACGCGTTTATATCCGACGAAACCTTGGTCGGTGGTTGGCTGATTATTAATTTGTTATCTAAGAATATTGGTCCATAAAAAATTACAACTGTTTTAAAATAGGAAGTGAGTTATCAGAGATACTGTAGTTCGTGTAGTCATAATCATCCGTGGATCACTATTGTAGGTTATTCGAAATGCCGTGCAAATACATTTAAAATTATTCATACTGCAGTCATTCCACGATTTACTACGGCAATCACGAGAAATCTAAATAAGGTTGGCAGGATTTAGACAGGAAGCATATTGCTCGCGAATACGTGGACAAACAGAGCGACATCATTCCATTTATTTTTTTGTGTATAATAATGAAGGTTTAATGCTAAACTGTTGATTGCTGTCTCAGTACCGCTCAATGCATACATTAAATTTTCATTTTAATGATTTAGCACTAAACACATAGAACAGTAAGTCACTCATTACTACTTGTGGACATAGAATTAAAAGAAGTTCTAAAGACGTCGAAGGGACCGAGTTATGGCCGACGGTCCGACGGTCATACAAACAGGTTTTTTTTTTGTTTTTTTTCATAAAAATTTTGTATCTCTAAATGTTAGGCTGTCATGAAATTAAAATTTCAAAAAGTACCAGAAACACAATACATTATTTAACATACATTATTTTTTCTTACGATTGTGCAATATGTACAAGAATGACATGCTAGTAAAAAAAAAAAAAAAAAAAAAAAAAAAAAAAAAAAAAAAAAAAAAAAAAAAAAAAAAGAAATTCCCCTTCTTTTCGAGGTATTTGCTGCCCCCCCTGCCCTCCCAAGACTGGTGGCCCGGGGCGTCCGCCCCCTCCGCCCCCCACCCCTTAGTCCGCCACAGCTGAGAAGTGTCGTTGAAAATTCGTTTCCACAATTAGCGTGCCCATTTTTATCTGTCAATACGTGAGAGTGAGTTTCCGTTGCAGGTAAATGTTGACTCATCGGTGAACGGAATAAGCAGAAAGTATCGAGCATTGGCAATGACCGTTTGACAGAATTCTTGCCATCTGGCACATCCACTTCATGCAGTCTTGCTACCACCGTTCTGTTTACTCACAATCAACCATTAGTCTTATCAGCAACACACTCTATACTCAGCCCTGGCTGGCTATGTCCCTGTCTTCCAGTTGTTTATTTCTAACTCAGCCCTGCCTGGCCATATCGCTGTAGGTTACAGCTACTGAGAGCTGTCCACGGCTGTAACTGCTCAGCTTATTTGCGACCACTCTTACGAGCTATTCTCAGCCACGGAACCTAACTCCTCCTGCTGCGATGGCTACCCTTATAATAACATGTTTTATGGGCCTCCGGACGTCTGACGTAGCAGAAGCTTTGCTCTGAAAAAAAAGTGGCTTTTTTGTTCCACCTTAAGTGCTTGCTTGTTAGTTAATATCTCTCTGACGGTATCTGGCTATGTCCCACTGTATATTTTGACTTCTTAAGCATTAGACTTTAAGAAGACTTGTCTGAACCCAGAAAGTGCGGCAGAACGTCGTTCAGTAGGTATAATGCGGAACACACATGATGCTCAACTGAACCACAGTGGGGACAGGTTGTCAAACACCGGCTGCTAGGTACAGTGGTGTGATTCGCCTGTGTTGCCCGATCGACAATTCTTACTTCATACACCGAACTTTATTGTCGGAGTTTGTCCGAGGGTTAGAACTTAAATAGTGGCGACTATTTATTCACAGCCGATACAAAAGCGTTACATGTTTCCACCTGTTACTTTCCTTCAAGTAGTCACGAGCGTTGCGTAGAAACCGCAACCAACGATGTGGAAGGCGTAGTATACCGTTAGCACAGCCTGTTCTGTTGATGGTACGAATGGAACGCTCTACTGCCTGTTGAATCTCTGGAACAGTTCTGAAGTGAGTGCCACGAAGTGATTCATTCATCTTAGGAATCAAATCAAAGTCACAAGGGAAGTATGGTGGATGGTACAGTACTTCCCAGTGTCATCATCCGAACAGAGCAGCCACAGCTTGCGCTGTGTCAATGCCACCTAGGAACATGGCCTTTTATCGTGAGTCTAAGGAGGCTGTGACGTCATGGATAGAGGTAAGGCTCCTATAAGTTTTTAGGAGCTCTAGATAGGGGTCTGACTCTAGATGGCGACACAGCGAGTTTTGAAGCGTTTCCATATTGTTTACTGTGCTTGTCGTTGGAAGTCTGTATAGTTTGTGTCGGTTTGCCCCTAAGGTGTTGTATGCTAAATTGCAGCGGCAATTACGATAATGGCTCTAAAGTCAGTGCATTTCATTTTCCATGTGACGAGAATTTAAGTCGTAAATGGATATCGACTGTTCACAGACAAGACTTTAGAGTAAGCATTTTGTGATAAGTTTGTTTGATTAATGTGCCGTAGGTGCTTCAAATGTAGTCCAGCAGAACAAAATACAGTAAACAGAGGAATGCATTTATATTCTCGTACCTCATTAGTTTTCTTTGTACTTTTTAAGGTGTTTAGTTTTTTTTATTTTTGTTTAATTTTATTTATTTATTTTTTTTATTTTTTTTTTATTTTTTTTTACATATGTGAATTGAATTTCAACAAGAGCGATATTTTAACCAGTAACAGTATGTATGATCCAAAAACCGATATGTATGGTGTGAGATCAGTTTCATATTTAGTTTTAAATATTTCAGATGCTATTCTATTGAAGGTACGAGGATGGCCATCATATTTTTAGAGTGAAAGAACAACACGAGAGGATCCAGAAAGTCGCAGGGAGCGACACATGCGAATATGATTGCTGCGATATCGTTCGATAATTTAGAACAGCTGAAAACAAAGTTGACTGGATGTGAAAAGCACAGTGATTCTGTAGTGATAAACAAAACAGTGTGAGCTTAGTATTATTAAAGCATAACCCTTACCCAAGATTTTTTGCTACATACTATAAGCAATCATTTATTACTCAGTGGGTTCAGTAATGATATTGAAGTGAAATGTATTGGAAACATGAACTTCCCCATGAAAGTAAATAACATACAGGTGGTAAGTGACGTTCTTAAGTATATTTATATCCTGTATAATAATACTGAGGCTCCTGTAGATAACATTTTGTCTTTAATTGAGGAGATGTTGCAGAATTTATTAGAGAAGTTCCCAGGAAACGAAACAAAATCACATTTTTTAAGAAACAGATTTCAATTTTGAAGTGCAAAAGTTTAACTCAGTTTAGGTATAATACTGATACATTGATAATGTGGTCATTAGTACATTCTATTATCCCACATGCTTCCAAATTTTTGAGAAACACTGGTTTTTTCTATGCCTAGTCCTAACACACCTCTTTGTAATAAACTGTTAACAAATCCTATCAACGAGCAACAGAGAGATCAGTTTATGAGTTACATCACAAATAAAGTAGGTAATTTAATATCAGATGATAAAACTGTGCGCACATTAATGGATGAAATTCATTTGGAGTCTCATCTTTACAACAACGGTGGAAATGTTGTAGGATGTGCCTTTAACATTGACAAATTTTTATGTGCAACAACCAGTGCCTATATTTTTATGATTCTGAGCATGGACTCACTTTACAAAGATGTGGTATCCATTCTGCCAATTCACACTATTCAGGCTGATGTTCTTTCCAATATTAAAGCTGCCATTATTAAATTAGAAGCAGTTGTATTTGAGGCGGTCGGTAAAGTTGTTGACAATAATGCAATTAACAGAAAAGCGGTGTGTAAGTTTTCTACTCCTCCAGACACGAAAATGAGCTACATTCACCTTGTACAGTCTTCTGCAAATTGACCATTGTACTATTTTGTGGATACTGTCCATTTACGGAAGTGTATCCGCAATAACTGTTTCAATAAAAAGGACCATATCCTATGTTTTACTGACTTCAATGACACTTTGAATGGCGGTTTATCATCTGTCAGAGCACTGAAACAATTGAACAGGATAGAAAACGATGAACAACTGCAATATGGCAGTTCATTAACTTTGAAGTCCCTGTATCCTAACTGAACTGAACGCCAAAATGTTAAGTGTTGCGCATTGTCAATGATATGACAGTTGTTGCTTTGGACAAATTTGGTTCAAAGAAAACAATTAACAACTGGAAAGGTACTGCAACATTCATAAAAATAATAAATCGTTGTTGGGATATTATAAATATTACTTAAGGGAGAAAGGATAAGAAATATTTTCCAAGAAACTTTAACTAATATAAAAATTCTTACAGTGCTTTCTGTCATGGTTATGTTCTTGGCAAGATTTTAGTGATAAAAGGAAATTGACTAGTGAGACCCATCTTGCGTTGAAACACTCAGCTGCTGCAATGATTGACTTCAGTGAGTACTGGTTGTCTGAGAAAAACAGATCTTGTTTGCTGTTAGGAAAAGTACAGACAGACAGCTTAGAAGACAGGTTCGGCAAATACCGCCAGCTAAGTGGAGGAAATTATCATCTTTCCTTAAGACATGTTTTTGAAATTGAATAAAAAGGGCACAGTCTATGTTTTCCATTGTCTTTAAGTCAAAAGTAGTTGGTGATGTTATTAAGAACAGCGATAATTTTGCTACTCATACTGAAATTCAGGGATTAAAAGAAACTTTCACTTCCAGAATTTTTAGCAGTAGATGTAAATGACGTGGACGGAATAGACGAGAATAATTGGCCATTGTTGCATTACATAGCAAGTTACTGCTCACACCAAGCTATTAAAAAACCATTGTGAATATTGTAAGGTATTTTTCACTGCAGATGAAACGAAGCAGGGTGATGATGATTATTGTAAAAGATAGAGGAGGGCTGACATACCCTGTAGTAGTAGTGTGTGTGACATATGTCTATTTAACACTTCAGAAAATTGTGAAGAAAAAAGATTTTTTTTTTTTTTTTTTTTTTTTTTTTTTTTTTTTTTTGCAACAGACAAATCAGAGAAGCGTACTTGTGAAGGTAGCATCCCACAACATTTCCAGTAATCTTTTTTCTGGGTTTCACTGTAAAAATAAACACTGTCTTGATACAGTTGTGAGTTGCATACTGTTTTGCTGTACAAATGTTTTGCTACACAATTTTACCACGAGGAGAAATGATGAAACCACTGTTAAAAAAGTAACTGTGTACAGAAGATTGAAAAAATGTTATATTGTAGTGCAGGTTGTAAGCGTATGTGTTCAAGTGTTTGAAGCTAGGTAAGAAGGTGTGAAATAAATTTATATTTTCTGTTTTTATTTCATACAAAGTATCTCATTAATCTTGGTAAAAGTTACGTATTGGACCCCTCTTGCATTCTTCAATATGCTGCGGACCTAGGCTAGATTACTGATTAATTTGTTAACATAAATCCCGATAAAGTTGTCTTACTATGTTGGTGACCTAGCGTGTTGATGTTGGCAATGGATGAGAATGACTGGAAATGTGGCGACTAATGATTGACCATACGCATTAATACTGATCATAGTTTATGCTTGCCATGTTTGTGTATGTACCCTTATCCGGTAACTAATTATCATGGTAAAGGCAACTTTTCAGTTTCAACATAAGTTCTCGCGCCATATAGCGAAAAAAAAAAATACATTAAATGTGAGACAACAAAATGCGTTCGTTTATTCCGCGTAATTAACCAATAAATTTCATTAGATTCAGCATACTATCACACTATTGGCTAATGACAACGTCCATGAGTTTCGTCCGTTGCCAGCATCATCACGCTAAGCCGCCTACATCATAAGTAAAATTAAACCAGACCAGTATGTAGACTTGTCCAGTCAGTAATCCTCGTAGCAAACAGTTCGTTGCCATAAGTAAAATTTAACCTTCCGAATAGATGCAGTATGTTATCACAAACAATATTTCACGGGGAGGGGCAATATGAAACTTTAGACTTCCTGTTTTTTTTTTTTTTTTTTTTTTTTTTTTTTTTTTTTGTAAATATGCAGAATTTGAGAGAAATTCTATGCAATTTTATTTGATAACGTTTTTGGAGTCTGAGATATTGTAGTAGTTCATTTTTCCCCAGGAGCTACATTAAATAGTGTGTACAAGGTTTAGCAAAGTTTACACTAATTTCTGTATGCTAATTTTTTCTTCAATATGTAACTGTAGGTGGTTGCCAAACGTGGCATCACAAGAAAATAAGATTTGTTATAAATACAAATTTCAGAGTACTCCGATTGCCACTCTTTCCAGTTACCGCATCTACAATTAAATTACTTAAGGCGACTTACACAGTTACAATAGTGAAATCAGAGTTGCGGGATTAGAAATTAGCATTTGCAAAACGCCTGAGTGACGGATACTAAAAAAAAAAAAAAAAAATAAAAAAAAAAAAAATAAAAAAATAAAAAAAAAAAAACTATTTTCACTTTTTGAGCCAAAGTGTACGAAATTTGATTCTGCTATGAGAAACTTTAATTTTTATTTACAGATTTTTGTATAAAAAACAGAATGGGTAGTTTACCAGAAAATAGTTAAATGTTTCAATTACGTGACACTGCTGAACAAACGTAGGGCGGATTCACAAGCAGCCCGGCGTTTCAGAATTCAGACCTGAAATCGTGACGTCATGGACACGATATGAGGCTTTGTTCGTAGTTTGCGTTGGATGTATGCGATCGCGCGTTGTCTTACAAAATGATGGGTGAGTTGCGCAGGAAGTGTTGCTGCTTCTTTCGCAAAGCTGGTCGCAGGTGATGTTTCAAAAAGGAACAGAACGTTAGGATAACAGATTCATAATCGTATATAGTGACACCGTTACGTTAGACCGTTCGCTCACAAGTGACAGTGTTTCCTTCGATTGTGCGTACGCCGGTGACGTGGGACGGACGAGTCGATTTGCTCGGAGGTAAGGGAGGTATGTCAACGCCGCTATGGATTGGTCGAGCGGTCTAGAGCGCCATACTGCGGAGCATGCGATTGCTCGCCGTCGGGGGTTCGAGTCCTCCCTCAGGCATAGGTGTCTTGTTTGTAAAGCTTATGGGACTCAACTACGGGATCATCAGTCCCTAAACTTACGAACTACTTATGAACTAGCTTATCACTTGGTTCATAAAACCATCCATTCTTGTGGACACGCGACCTTACGTTGGCATGTATGAAAAAATTGTTGAAATGTCTTGGTCGCAGTTAGCTTTATTTCATGACGCGTTTGGAGAACATCATCATCAGAAAAAGATTTTAAAAAACGATGGGAATTACAACATCTTGGTATAGATTCCTGATTACAAATTTAAAATATCATGGATGTCTGGTGAAGGTGTTCAACCAGACTTACATGCTCAACAGTTGAGCATGTAAGTCTGGTTGAACACCTTCACCAGACATCCATGATGGTATTTTAAATTTGTAATCAGGAATCTATACCAAGATGGTGTAATTCCCATCGTTTTTTAAAATCTTTTTCTGATGATGATGTTCTCGAAACGCGTCATGAAATAAAGCTAACTGCGACCAAGACATTTCAACAATTTTTTCATACATGAACTAGCTTATACTAAAGACGGCACAAACATCCATCCCCCAGGGAGGGATTCGAACCCCCGACGGGGAACGGCCTCGAGCGCCGTAGCAGTGCACCCCAATGCTCCCGGCCGCTCTGCCGCGGCTGTCTGTGTTGTCTTTAGATTTACGTTAAAGTTAGTTTTTTAAGCTTAGCGAATGATAACCACAGACTTTATGAAGGAAGGAATCTTAGGGTTTAACGTCCCGTCGACAGCGTGGTCATTAGAGACGGAGCTTACGCTCGGATTTTCGAGGAAGTATGTGGGAGGAAATCGGCCGTGCCCTTTCAAAGGAACCATCCCTGCATTTGCCCGGAGTGATTTAGGAAAATCACGGAAAACCTAAATCTGGATGGCCGGAGGTGGATTTGAACCACTGTCCTCCCGAATGCGAGTCCAGTGCGTTACCACTGCGCCATCTCGCTAGGTCACAGACTTTATGTCCCATAAGATTTACAAATTGAACATTTTTATGGTATATAAACAACGTGTGCTATCAGCGACAATAGTAGATTCCAATGCATAGGGTCTCCTCAGCAGTGTTGCCACTATTTAAGTTCCAACCCTCTTTGATGTCAAGGGTAATATGAGACTAAATAGCCGTATTTACAAAGACGTTTATTGAATTTCCAATTGCTATTTATACCTATCGTCGAGTAAACGACTGAAGTATAAAGTTTTGCTGAAAATGAATGCGAGCGGAGAAACTGTGGTGTCGCACAAGTCTGAAGTTCGCGCCACGTTCTTTCGCCGTGCGCCGCCATGCAAGCACGGCGCGGCGTTCTTACGACGTCGGCCACGAGCGCCCTCTGCTGCAACTCCGCTCGTGGCACCACTGAACTGGATCGAGCACTTGGGATCAGGACAGGCACTGAAACTGTCTCTCATCAGTAGGCAGGCTTCTACCTAGTTAAACTATGTATCCGCATTCCACTAGTCTTCAGTTAACAAAGTCAAGTATTGTAATAGTTCCTCCAAATATATATATCTTGTTCTAATGTAGCTTTCTAGTTTCTGCTGTCCCACTGGCTGTTCACCTCAGACTCTGTACCCGCACACGCGTGCATCCTATTTCCCTGTGTCGGTCTCTCTCAAGGAGGTCAGAATAAAGGGAGGTGGCGTTACCTACGCTGAGAACAAACATTGGGTGAAACCAGAGGAGCCATGCTTTTGTGCCCAAAACAAAAATTTCTCACTTAAACCCTGGGTGAATATTGCTTTCTTTGCGTAAAGCAACTAAATTGACAGTCATATTGGAGTATTTACCAACATATGACGTACATTTCAATGACTGTAAGTCCCATGCCGGCCGCTGTGGCCGAGGAGACTAAGGCGCTCCAGTCACGGTCTACACGGCCACTACGGTCGGGGGTTCGAATCCCCCCTCGGGCATGGATATTTGTGCCGTCCTAGTTCGTAAATAGTAAGTTTAGGGACTCATGACCCCGTAGTTAAGTCCATAGACTATACAAACATTTGAACAAAAACATTTGTAAGTCCCATACACAGACACTGTTTTGGGCACAAACAAATGCCGAAAAGCCCAGTTTGCTGGCTCCACTTTTTCAGTGTTATGGCATCTCCAGAGAGTCTAACCTCCTTGGTCTCTCTCTCTACTCGGCCACCGACATCCAGGACAACCGGCAGCGACAAGACACAAAAGAAACCTCGCAGCTGTGGGAACAATTGGCGAGAGATGTGTGTGGCGGCGTGCGTTCTGTTGGGAAAGGCCGGCGTGGACGGCGTCGGGCGCTCCAGTTTCGCCGTCATTCGGGAGAAAGCGGCGCCTGGGGCCAGCAGAGAGAAGACGCTGAGCTGGCCCCAGCAGACAGACGTGCCCCACATGCCGCCTTGCCTTTCCCCGTCTAGTCTGGCCGAGGCGCGGGTCCCGTTCCGTCGCGCTCTGACGCGCCGCTGGCATCCACCGAGGCCGCCCGTCCCTCCGTACGGTACTTGCCGACAGTATCTCGGGGCGCGTTTCATTTGATTTTACACTGAAATAACAAAAGTCATGCGGTGTCTCCTAATATCGTGTCGGAACGCCTTTTGCTCGACGAATACGTCCATTTTTCGTAAAAAATTGGTTGACGAATGAGGCGACGAAGGATCTGTAACAGCGACAAGGAAAATATTTCAGGAAGTAGAGAAAATTCTCGGTATTGTTAATGCAAGCCTTCGGATCAAGAGTCTTGGGGACGGATCGTGCACTGCGCTCCTGCGCGCATACAAATCGTGTCCATACGTGGCAACGACGTCCAGAAAATCGATTCTTGCTGACCGGAAGTGTCCTCGTTGTCAAACAGAATGAGAATTTATCAGCGACGACATATTTCGGAACGCAGCTAAAAAAATTTTACATCTCTTACGGTATCTAATTTTTTGTCCCACAATACTTTCATGTTTCGACAATAAAACATGTAATATAATTATGCATGTATAAACTCAAAGTTCTTATTTTTTCCAGTCAAAATATGTCAGTGGTTCTGCATCTACGGCAGATTGAAGACGAAGCAATTTTTTTCTTCACTATTTCATGGTATCTTGATAGTTTTTACCCTTTTCCGTAGCAACTAAGCAGAATTTTGTTTTAAATACTACTTGTCATACTCGAGACTAGAAATAGAGATACCTTATATTTTTTTCTCTATTTTCACTAAAATATGAAATTATCAATACTGTAAGATGGCGAGACTACATTGTGCTCCTATTTCTGTGACTGCCGCTAAAGTAGCTGACCAGAGGCATCGCCAACGAAGCCACAAGGAATTCGAATCGCTGGAGAGCAGCACCTCTGAAGTATAAGTGATAATGCAAATAAGCACTAAGTTGCATAAATGTTTGTAAATCTATCGGACCAAACTGCGTGGTCATCAGTCGCCGGCCGCGGTGGCGAGCGGTCTGCGGCGCGCAGTCGCGGTCTGCACGGCCACTACGGTCGGCGGTTCGAATCCCCCCCCCCTCGGGCATGGATATTTGTGCCGTCTTTAGTATTAGCTAGTTCATATGTAGTTTGTAAGTTTAGGGACTGATGACCCCGTAGTTAAGTCCCATAAGCTCTACTACCATTTGAACATTTGGTCATCAGTCTGTAGCTTACAAACTACTTAAAGTAAAATAAACTAATGTAAAGACAACACACACACACACCCCAATACCCCAGGGAGGACTCGAACGTCCGCATCGAGACGCTTTAGACCGCTCGGCTACTCTACCGCGGCACTTAGGTGCAGGACGGTCAGTTGTGGTACTGACGGTATAGCACAGGGCGGCCGCTGCTGGCCGGATGTCATCTAGTACGAGTATTTACCGCTGTTAATTCGAGCTGCCACTGCAGTTACTGCGTTGCCCTCGATAGGAATACAATCAGACTCCGAATATCTGGTCCAAACATTTGCATATTTCGGATCTGATTCGAGAAGGTGCTAGAAATGTAGTATTCAGAAAACTTCAATATAAATTCACTTAGACTTTGAAGCTATAGTCACGAACGTGTATTTCACTATAAGCGGCCGTATGTTACCGGCTGAAAAAAAGAAAAGCAGAGAGAAAAGTGGGAAACCAGCGGCCTAAATCCTCATTCAGCTCTCTTCAGCAAATGTTTTGGGCACGTGAACACATTAACTCTCTTTTAACACAGAACATCCTAAATTCTTTTAGGCAGTCTCACATAATAAAGGTTTCATGGACAATGCCCCTATTTCACTGTCACTGTGTAGCTACGTCTCTCTCCTACTGTCTCGGTTTCCTCCCATTAGCACTTTCTTCTGTGTCTCCCACTGCCACTGGCCTCCATTCCTTTCTCTCCGTTTTGGCCGCCAACTTCTGCTGCTGTCTGTGTCCTCTTCTTATCCTATTACATTGCTACTGCCTCTTTCTTTCTCACAGTCTACTCTCTATTTCTTCAGTCACGATAATCTTCTCTTTATATATCTACCCTTGCGAATAGTTTGCACGGTGTTTTACATTTTTGGAGATGGGAGAAAGCGGACAAAATTTTTGTTACTGAAGTTCGCCGTTTTGGAGGATCCAGATCACAGAACCTGATTGTAGTCAACATTGATCTCCCCATTTTAAATTTCACTGCCTCCTCTCTCTTTCTCTTTTGCTGTTACAGTTACTGTCTCAACCCATTTTTTTTACTGTCACTGTCTCTCTCTCACAGTGGCTATCTGTTCTCTTTCTATTCTACTCATACCGTCTCTTCTTTCTTCCAGCGCCACGGTGTTAATCTCTTTCAACACAAAAAAGCGCGAATATGTTCGCATGCCAAAATGTTTGGTAAGGAAAGCGGAATGAGGACTGATGCAGTTAGTTCCCAACTTTTCTGTCAGTGTTATTTTAAACAGGAGCATATTTGCCTGTTTGTGCTCCAAAAGGAGCTGGTTCTCTTCCTTTCCTCGTAACAGCATCGTGAGCAGCTTATATAGAACAAATTCTGTGTATCAGAATAGATGTGACAATTTCTTTCTGTGCCTTGATACATTAATATACAGGCTTTGACAAATAACTAAAAGCAATTCAGTAGCGATGTCTAAATAAAAGTTCTCACAGATCAGTGTTCTTGAAATGGAATAGTAAGTGTTTCGCATTAGACAGAGGTGGGCATGCTTAGCGTAAGGCATGTTGGGTGAAGCTGTGGCTGAATAAAGAAAAGATACGAAAATCTGCCAAAGAGTCTCCAACTATCACTGTTCCCTGACAGGTAACTCACCTGCAGATCTTCTGTCCCAGGCGGTCTGACTTCGTCTCTTACAGCAGGGGTTTCAGCGCCTGGTAAAAGGATTTAAAAAAAGGGGGGTTGGAAAAGGGAAGCTACAGAAAATGTAAGTCGGTATAGCACATAGAGGCGAGGTATCACTGTCGCAATTTTCCATATACTTTCACACACTGAATGCAGCCACTCGGCGTGGAATAGACTTGCTGTAGGCCAAGTCGCAAAATACATACAAGAATAAGAATATAAATAAGAACCAGTCCTCAGAGGTAGTTTAAGACGAAAGGTAGGAAACTAGACATGAGTTCGCTCACGATCACAAGAACAGGGTCGGACCTAGGCATCGAACATGCTACATACCGGAGCAGCAGCTCCAGAATAGACGGCGCAAATGCAGAAGTAAGGCGATCGCGACCACGGGAGATGCGAAGTGTGTCGTATCGGTGATCATGTCGACTGCGGCGCGGAAGTCTAGGGCAGGCTGCTTGCTGCCAAAGTAATGGGAAGCACGTGTCACTAAATGACGGGAACTGCCGCACGTTTATCTGCCGATTCCGATACCTCCAGGAACTGCAACGGAATGAGCCCGTAAAGTCTGTATATTAAGATGCACCCGGAAAGCGATGATGCTTGAGTACCAGAAGTGTCAACTGTGTTAAGAGTCGACTTTGCGGTCGCTATGAAACTATATTATCTGACTTAAGAAATCTACTCTCAGAAATAATTCGACTTTTGCACAGCATACAGTTCGATATCTTCGCTAGTGAAGACTTGATTTTAGTTTCGTTATTTGCCATAGTTTCTAAACAGCGTCAAATTAAGTAAAGTATTGCAACATATTTTAAAGAGTTTGCAGAGGTGAAAACACAATGCGTAGATTTAGATATATTCCTGATGAACCAATTTAAGCTATTAAGGTAAATGAAATTAAAAAGTAAATGAATGCATCAGGAACATGCGTTTGAAGATGGTAAGAATTACCTGAAAAGTGGACTATTATATCTATCTGATGAAACTCTCAGGGCTGTGGCAGTCTTTCTTTCCTGCGATTGGTAGTGCCACTTTTAATCATTTCTTGAACCATGATAATTTTGTAAGAATATATTTGCCGAAGGAAAAGGGGGAAACAGCAATGTTCCGGTGTTTTAATGGAGACATTACAAATTATCTGCCACTGACAGAGATATTATTGATCATTTTTTCAGTCATGGTCATATTATTCGAGTGCTCGTGGAATGCAGGGGAGGGGCACTAACATTCACCTATTTCCTGAAGAAAAAACTTATCATGGATACATACCCATTGCGAAGTTTTTCAATACAACGTCGATGAATGTCAATATGCAACAGGTTTACCGGCTTAACTGCATATTTTTTCGTCACAGATGCGATTTATCGGTATACCCATGTAAAATGCAAAATTTTTGTCACAGCCACAATTTACGACGATATGTGACGAATACCAGTAAAAACTGAAAAAAATTATATCAAAGTCCAAATTTACAATGAGTTGTGACTTTTATAAATGTTATTGACGAGTGAATGGGTACTATAAAAATAGTTCCTGACATCCTAACCGAGAACCGTTGCTGTTCGTTCCCTAATTTAGTTAAAACTACAATTACACGTCAATCCACATGTTACGTACGTATTTTACGTCTATGTGTACGGTAATTTGGAACCTACGGATAGTATTATGGAAAAACTTTAAGAAGCTTTCTGATATCATCTTATGTAGAACATATCGTATAAACTGCGACGATACGCCATGAATAGAAAGTGGAGATGTGTCATCGACACAGTTGGTACTTTTTAGTGTATCGTGATAACGAAAACAGATTTTTTTTTCCAAACAGAAACGGATTTTCTAGATAAACATCTAAACATCGTAGAAATACCAATCGAGTCTTTTGCTGCTCCCCAAGATACGACTCTTTTAAAAATCGCATTTTCGAACATATTGCTATCGCGTACTTTCTTGCAAGGCAGGTATTTCGTGAACCAAATAAGATATCTTTCTGCTCTCAACTTTAAATAAAATTTCTGTATGTTATCTGCATTTCATGCACAACTGCATATGAACTAAAATCGACATTTGAAAAGCCTAAGCAAGGTTTTTTATTTCCCTCTGCATGCATTATGAAATACGAGGGTCGTCCACAAAGTAAGTCCCGTTCCTATTTCTAACCACGGCAGCGCTACGATCGCATTTCCGAACATAAACGGAAGTTACACGGACTCAACGAAAGGACATGTACGCCATTTTCAGATCGCTGCTGCCGACGTGTGCTTTGTAGTGCATTATTGAAAATGCCGCCACATGTGAACTCAGATCTGTGATTCGTTTTCTAAATTAAAATTATCCGAAAGGAAATTCATCGGCAAATCTGGGAGTTAACGGACAAAATGCCATGTGTGATTCAATGATTAGAAGATGGCTCATATTGTTCAATGAAAGACATGGTCAAGTGCACGATGAAGAACCAAGTGGCCGCCCGTCTGTGGTTACTGATGAACTGGTTAACACAATTCGTAAATTTACACTTAGTGCCCTTGCTATGGACGTTCTGCAAATCTCACGATCACTAATTCATGAAATTGTTACCGAAAAACGGAAATTGCACATGGTTGCTGCGAGACTATTAAGAAATCGCGCCGCGCAATACAGAACAAGCGCCGAGGATTACTGTCTAAAGGTGTTGTTCTTTCCACGATAATGCCCGACCTCACACGGCGAAAGTGACCAAACAACTCTTGCGGAAATGATGCTCATGGAGCTGCTCAACCAGACATGTGGAGTATGGTGGTTATTATTTTATGTACATTTTACTGTTTTAATTTTGACCAGCCATCCATTTTTATGATTTTATATACGAGGCGCGTCCAGAAAGTAAGTTCCGTTTCAATTTATCTCCGCTGCAGCGCTGCGATTGCAGTTCCGCACATGCGCTATAGACGATGTGTATCAAGGAGAAGAACGTGCGCCATTTGGAGATCGCTGTCAGTTACGTACGCTTTGTTGTGCTTGTTTGAAATGTCGGCGTTGATTGAAAATCCCGCCACCTGTGAAATCAGGTCGGTGATTCGGTTTCTAAATGCGAGGAAAGTGAAACCAAGTGAAATTTATCAGCAAATTTGCGATGTTTACGGACCAAATGCGATGAGTGATTCGATGGTGAGAAGATGGGTCCGGCAGTTCAATGGTGGGCGTAGTGATGTGCACGATGAAGAACGAAGAGGGCGTCCACCTTTGGTTACAGAAGAACTGTTTCAAGCGATTGATGACAAGATCCAAGAAAACCGTAGGTTTACAATTAGTGCTCTCGCTATGGACTTCCCCCAAATTTCACGATCACTGGTGCATGAAATTGTTACCAAACAACTGAAATTCCGTAAACTTTGCTCACGTTGGGTACCAAAGATTGTCACTGAGCAACACAAAACACAACGGATGGGTAGTGCACTTGAGTTTTTGACCCGTTATACTGAAAGCGTCGAAGAATTCTGAGACGGATAGTCACAGTAGATAAATCGTGGGTTTCTTACGACACCCCTGAGAGTAAGCGGCAATCAATAGAATGGAGGCACACTTCATCCCCACCAAAGATAAAGCCGAAGCAAATCATGACGTCTCGGAAAATGGTGTGCACAGTGTTCTGGGAATGGAAAGACATCGTACCGCGTGGTCAAACAATGAAAGCAGATGCTTATTGCAAGACACTTTGGAAATTGCGCCGTGCAATTCAGAATAAGCGCCAGGGACTGCTGTCAAAAGGTGTTGTTTTGCTTCACGACAACGCTCGACCACACACTGCAAATGTGACTAAAAACCTCCTACAGGGATTTGGCTGGGACGTGTTTGACCATCCTCCGTACAGCCCTGACCTCGCTCCGAGCGAGTTTCATCTGTTCTTACATCTCAAGTCTTTCCTTGGCGGTCATCACTTAACCAATCACGACGAGCTAAAAGAAACTGTTTCCAACTGGTTGAAGACACAGGCGGCAGATTTCTATGAAGAAGGTATACAAAACCTGGTGCCACGCTACGACAAATGCCTGCAAAATTTTGGCAGTTATGTGGAAAAGTAGTTTGAGTTGTAGAATTTTGTGCAATAAAAATTTCTTCTGTATCTGTGTACAATTTCATTTTATTACCAAACGGAACTTACTTTCTGGACGCGCCACGTATGTCAGCCAGTACACCAACCAGATTTTATGTCAATGAAACCAGATGATGACACCATAGACTGTCGAAACCTGTCATCTTGAATAAATAAAAAAAATGCTATATTGGTATATGTCCTTTCATTTATACATTAAGATCGGTACCTAAGATGAGTAAATTAGCTGCAGTATTGCCATCCTTCTAATATGTACACAAACAATCACCAGAGCAAGGGATATCTAGAACAATGTACAGCAAAACTCTGTGGTCAATTGAACCCGCAATATGGGTCCCTGAATAATCGCGAATTCGCACGCATATTATTAACTTGCACTGCCATGCGCGGTATGATTACCAGAAAGCGTAATACGGGTGTGTTACGTTAGTGGTAATGAGTATTTACGAACAGTTTTGTAGCAGCTTTCAGTAAGGACGGTGTAAGACGGTGTGTCTTGGTGGCGCTGTACGGCGCAGATAGCGCTATCTGCAGTGCAGCGAGTGCCGGCGATAAGACACGCGCGACCTTGCAAGGAGACAGACGGCACGTCCTGGCGGTGACTGATGCCCCACCGGCTGTGTATGTCTCATCAGGTGGGAGCGCAGCCGCCTAGCAGCTGCGAGGCACACAGTGAGCTCACAGATAATCTGCAGCCAGCACTGCGTCCTTCCGAGAAGTGGCGCTCGTCGCCTTTCTGGTGATCGCATATCTGTCTCTCTACATCCAGTGGTCACGATGATAGGATTATACGTTTACAAAGATTTTAACATTCTGAAATTTCCAATCTTTTGTTCTCGTTGCTTACAAAGAGACTAACTGATATACAAATAGACGCTCTTTAACACTAGTTACAAAATGGTCGCGACATGGAATAAACGGTATTCCTGGAACGTAAGAACAAGAAAAGACGTATGAAATATATAGGAGGGTTATATGTTGTTAAAGTTAGCTTTTATACTACCTTGCATTAATGAATACATTACACTGCTGTAAAAAGATAAATACAAAGGTAAAAATAAGTAGATTCGAAGCTTCTTATATGCCTATGATTTTCCACCTACTGTACGTATCCAATCAGTTTGCTCATAATGGAATTCAGTACAGGCAACAACAAAAAGAAAAAAAAAAAGTTATTCAACTTGTAAATTTTGTTTCTTGACATGTTCCACATACACGAGGATCCCCTCAACATGGATCTACGGAACGAATAACTAATCTAATCTAATCTAATTGCAAGAAGCAAATACAGTGTGAAGACGTGCAGTCTACGGTAATGCAATAATTTCATTAAAAGCAACTCTAGTCTATATCTATAAATGTGAATGTCTGTTTAGTGTACGTTTATCACGTCTGAACTACAAGACATAAAGACTAAAAATTTGTACAGTTACTAATGTCTAACCGGGGAAGGCTTTAGGCACGGTTTTATGGCGATCGGATAGCTATTTGTCAATATAGATTAGTGTAAATGTCCGTTCGGTGTACAATTATGATGTCCGAACGACAAGACGAAGAGAATTAAATATTTTTACAGTTACTAATTTATACCTGACAAATGTCTTAGGCACGGTTTTATAGCGATCTGATAGGTATTTAGTAATTTCAAGAATATAATGAGAAATGCAGAACAACAATTACTCTTTGAAAATTATATTTCCTCTTTGAAAATGGTTTTATTGGTTTCATTGTTGCTTCAGGGTTGATAATGATAAAAGGGTGGAGTATGTTGGGATGAAAAGTTATCGCTGTGTATAAAATTCTACGTGTGTGTGTTAATATTTCGCTCTGCAGCGAAAACTACAGAACGCAATGAATGGTCTGTGTGTAATTGTTGCCCGAAGTCTCCCGTTGAAAACCCTAGCAGTTCCATGCCGACAGCTATAAGGGGATGGAAGGTATGGTGGTTGAAAGTCGTCAAATTATTAAACAAAAATTCGGGCTGAAAGCCAGAGATGATGTTTGCGACTGTATAGCAAGGAGGTTACGGACAGCGAAACTTGATGCCACAGGCCATATCTTTAGTCTATGCGTGCTACAATGTCTTCAGCTCTTTCTCTGTAACGATAAGCATACGAATAAGAAAATATAAAATTGAATAAATGAAGCAGTAAAAAAGAAATTTCTTTTAATACATAGCTTTTTTCTCTGATTAATGTAACATGTTTTTTAGAAAAAAGGAAATGGACAGAGAGAGAGAGTGGATAGGAAAAGAAGTAACTCAAGGTTCAAATGTTCAAATGTTTGTAGAACTTATGGGACTTAACTACGGAGTCATCAGTCCCTAAGCTTACAAACTACTTATGAACTAGCTAAGACTAAGGACGGCACAAATGTCCATGCCCGAGGGGGGATTCGAACCCCCGACCGTAGTGGCCGTGCTGTCCGTGACTGGAGCGCCTCAGTCCCCTCGGCCACCGCGGCCGGCATCTCAAGGTTCGAATGGATAAATAAATACCCGTGCAACGCCGGGTTTTCAACTAGTTCTGAATAAAAGTATAATTCACCAGCGGAATTGAACTTCATTACCTTTCCTTGGAGTTCTCCATAACCATAAGCTGCACAGTACGTCATCTTGACGAGCCACACAGCAGTTGCCTTGCTGCGAAGTGCGCGCCTGCTCCCCGTCGGAAGTTCGAGTCCTCTCTTGGGCATACGTGTGTGGCTTGTCCTTAGTGTACGTTAGTTCCAGTAGTTTGTAAGTCTATGGACCGATGACCACTGCAGTTTGGTCCCATAGCATTACAAAAATTAGAACTTATTTTCGAAAAACGTAAAACAAAACATAACAAGACTAGCTACACGTAGTAAGTAGCCAGCCTACCAGTAAGAGACCATTTTCACATCCGATGCCATGTATCCCGCTACAGGGACGTAGATAATTAATTATTCTGGCAGTAGTCTTTGAGTGCCAGTTCTCCAGTAAGAAAAGGAACCACATTTCTAAGTACTAATATTCATTCAAAGAACAGTACTTAATTTCCTCGTACAGTAAAGACGCGTAATTGCTCTTTTCTATCACATGATGGACACCCTCTTCCTACACCTCACGAAATTTTACGAAGTCTGCAATAACTATTTCTCGTTGGGGCATCCTTACCTAGGTTCAGTTAATCTGTAAGTGAAATTTGTGTTCTTAGGAAGACGCCCGACATTTCTTATCCCTAAGGCCGTCTTCACACTGCCGGCCGGGTCGAGCCGACTCCGCTTCAGCCGAGTGTTAGGTCAAAAGAAATGCGTACCTTAATTAGAACCGAAAATATCGTAAAACAAACCGTTTAAAATATTCAATGCAGTCGAAGGATACCGCATTTGAATAAAAATAAAGAATGGAGGAACTTAAATTAATTCTGATACTTAATGACAAATCTACGAATGAGTACCTTTGCCGGCCGCGGTGGCCGAGGGGACTGAGGCGTTCCAGTCACGGTCTGCACGGCCACTACGGTCGGGGGTTCGAATCCCCCGTCGGGCATGGATATTTGTGCCGTCCTTAGTTTTAGCTAGTTCATAAGTAGTTTGTAAGTTTAGGGACTGATGACCCCGTAGTTAAGTCCCATAAGCTATACAAACATTTGAACATTTTTTGAATGAATACCTTTCGTTTAAAGTCGGAGAGAACGGCCTGACCGATTGACTTTAATTTACGGCAAGGACATCCCCATATGAAATATACAGAAGGAAATCGCGTTTGAGTATAGTTAAAGATAGGCGAGAATTGTGTAAATTCTGATGCTTGATGACAGATCTGTGGATGAATTTCGTAGTTTAAAACAAAAATGAAGGACATCAGTCAGGTAGTTAGGACTGGCCGAGTGACTTTAGTTTTTGTAGATTCTTTTGATATACACGATAACAAAATCAATTAACTGTTAGCTGGCTCGAAGTAGACGGCAATGAACCAGTTTTTGTAACTTCCGTATTTCCTTCGATCTTCTGCTGACAGTGGGTGGGGATTCCTTGTTACTGGGGACAAACCCACCAAGAAGGAAAAAGAAATAAAAAACGTAACACAGGCTTCTATCCTTTACTGACATGTCCTGAAGTGTAAAGGGCTAAATTAAATTAGTGTATTTTTCTTGCAGTTAATAGAAATGAAAGTACCATCCCCTCAGACAGTCCCTAAAAAATGTTACAGTAATGATAATAACATTCATAATCTGAAAGCTGTGTAGAGCTGAAATATAGTACAGCATGACTCATATAAAACCGGTACACCTCACGTACGCCCGTAGCCACCTCTTGTAGCATTTTTTATAAGGAGGTAACTACGTGATAGTAATGTCACTGTTTCGTATTGTTTTTTACTTAATTCATTCTTAACTTAATCTTAGACGTGAGGGTACCGCTTTAATGTGGGACACACTGTAATCAGTTATTTTCACGTTCTGGTGCAACATTTTCGAGAAGTACAGAAGTGAAAATAAATTTGGTACATATTTTGTATTAGGAGTTAATGCATTTATAAATATAAGTGTATTTTTGGACTATTACTTTTATCAACTCCAACTAGAAAGCCATTAAGTGAGTGTCAGAAAATTTTATTTCAGTTCATCAACAGTAAAGTCGCACTTTACATTAATATTTTCTTCTCTTATATTTCCAAACACAAAATATATATACAATTAATTGTCTGATGGAGACAAAAAACCAGTTGTATGCCTGTTCATAAAGTCGAGTATGACCTGATGTAAAACCGTAGCAAATATTTGTCCATTAAAATCGGTCAGCACGCAAGAAATATTATTTTACACTTGTTTTGTGGTTATGGTTCATAATCACATCACGAGGGCCAGCAATTCAAATTTTTCGGCACTGCAGTGCTTCACGCTATGTTCAACAGCCGCCGTGTTCGTAGCCTTGCGATAGCGGTATGACGCCGCTCAGATAACTCTTAATTACTGGTAAAAGGATGTAGATATCGGTGCGACTACTATTTCAAAAACTTTTCTATACGTTTAGCTCAATTTCACTCGCTGAATGTATGGTCTAAAATGCATAGAACAGTAAGCTGCCCGCTATCGAACTTTTTCAATATAAGATTTGTAAATCAAGTCCACATACTTGACAAAAAGCATCATTTGAAAACGACTGTTACGAATTTCTAAAAGGTGAATGTTTTATACGAAAATTAAGATGTTGTCCTACCATGTGCCCAAAAATCAGATTTTTAACCGAATATATTCATCAAAATCGACTTTTTATTTTTTCACAGGCAAGGCAAAGCTTTTAAGAAAAAAATAACTTCATAAAACGATGTGGCATGATCATATATACCGTAAAAATTTTTAACAACTCGAAAATCGGAAAAGTTGATTTTCCCCCTCTTTTCGTCTCGGCTCGGCCCGGCGCGCAGTGTGAACGCACCCTTTTATACTTCTAAGTTAGGTGTATATTCACCTGACTCCCTTTCTTCCTTTATTGCAATAATGAAATCTGTATTTTAATGTTGAAAACTATTACGTTCGAAATTTTGCACAAGGGAAATTTCCAATGGCACCCCTTCATATTTTGTGGTGAGATGACGCAGTACGTAGCCCCTCAGAAACTGAACAGAGATCAAATATGAAATCAGGAGATAGTTGTATGCAACTGTGAAATAACAAAGGAAAATAGAAACAGGAAATGGTCGAAGTGTTACTATATGCAACATTTAGGATAATGTTAGAGTCTGCCTCGGCGGAATAGGCGTGCGTATAAGGCGTCTTGCTGCTGTGCGCACGGCTGTTTGCAGTCGGTGGTTCGAATCCTCACTCGGGCATGGGTGTGCGTGTTGTTCTTAGAATAAGTTTAGTTTCTAAGTTTAGGGGCCGATGACCACTGTTGTTAGGTCCCATACCGTTACACACATTTCACCATTTTAGTGCTAGAATAGTGTCGTCGTGGTTCTGTGGTGATAGTGACGGACTGCAATGCTGGAGGTCCGAGTTCAGACCTCCTTTCAATTTTTTGTTTTTCACAAAGCTGTGAACTGTCTTTTCGGTCATTGACATCTTCGTACTCTTTTGTAGCCTTGGAAACTGTCATCTTATACGTAAGTCACGTGTTAAGTTATATTACTGTCGGAAGTAAATATGATGAGAGTGAAAGCCGACGAGATCTCTCACAGAAATGAAAACACATTTAAAAAATCAATTTCGCTCCCAGAAATTGCTTGAAATTTTCTGATTAGTTTGGATATGCGTAGAATTTGATGATGTACTTCAACTTCAAAAACGCTAAACATATATTTTGACAGTGCATAGGGAAAATTGTGAAACTATTGTGGGCATCTGTTGTATTTATGTTATGTTTTCGTAATCTCTTTCGGACTCACAAATCTGACAACGCAGCATAATTCTGTAAGCCGCACGGAATGGCCGCGTGATAGACCACGACTGGCGGCCGTTCCCGCCGGAGGTTCGAGTCCTACCTCGGGCATGCGTGTGTGTGCTGTCCTTGGTGGAACTTACTTTAAGCAGTTTGTAATTCTAGGTATTGATGACCATAGCAGTTTGGTCCAATAGGTTTACAAGCATTTCAACATTTTTAACTTTCTCACTCAGCAAGCTATAAGCGACTCCTATCCTATAACACACATACTGTCAAAAATGTTGCGTATTGTCATGAAACGTTTGCGGCTCCCGTTGAAAATGCAGACCATATAACATCCTGTGAGTTTCCGCACCTTTTACTGCTAATACAACACTTGTGCGGTACGAACATCACAACACAGACACAAAATTAAATACAATAACAGACACGTCAGTGATCGGACGGACAACATAATTTGTGGAAAAAATATGCACTTTCATCATGTTTCTCTTCCTTTCCATTCTTTAGTAGCTCACGGGAAGAAGGAAGACCTAAATCTTTTCGTTTTCAATTTGATTTCTCTTATTTTTTAATGATGATGTTTCTGTTTATAGGTGGGTGATAACAAAATGACTTCGCTGTAGGGGAGAAAGCTGGAGAATGAAGTTTCGCAGCCTCCTTTAGTCCGGAACATGCCTCGCATAAGCGGCAGACAGCCTATCCACCAATTAAATGCATTTGAGACAGTCCGCATAGTTGAACTGCGTGAAGCGGGGTAGACGTGTCGTGCAATTAACAGACATGAGGGCCGTTAAGATGTCACAGTGGCCCGACGATGCAACCAATCGTTCGCATCCAACGACGTCGTACAAGTTTGGGTCAACCAAGGGAGATTATTTTAAAGCGCACCAACATATGCTGGATTCCCTGACCTTCGCATCCGCCATCCGGGAACGTGTACTGCAGACCAGACAACATCCTGTGAGTTCCCGCACAGCGTATCTGCCGGACTGAGGACTTAGTTGCCATTGACACCATGACACCAGTGCGGGTGTTTGGTGATGCCGTGTCCGGGAGGGATGGACAGTGGACGACGGTGTCGCTTCTTGTTCAGTGATTAACCCCGCTTCTCCGTAACCTCCGATGACCAATGACCATCGTGTTCGGGTTTGGCTTCTTCAGGGGCAGATTTTTAACATCCTACCTATTTTGTGGAGAAAGACGGAGGTGTAACCCCTGGCATCATGGTGGGGGAGTCGCAGGATACGCTTTCACGTTCCCTCTTTTCCTGTTTCGGCAGTGAGACGTAGCAGTCATTCTTCGTCCTCTCCTGCTGGGTGTCAGTCACTTGTCGGACAGTGTACTGTAGTGGCGTTGCCATTTGGTACAACGCCGGCGGTGTACACACGTCGCCGCGCCACTTCGTGACGAGGCGATAAGTCGCTCGATGGTACTACGAACGCCGGGGGCGCCTCCGGTCTCGTACCTCTCTGCCTTGCTTCGCGCGCCGGCCAATCAGAAGGCTAGATTTGCCTGCGCACCACAGCCACCACAGTTCAATCTACCAGCGAGTACGGAGAAAGTACAACGAGCCAGAAAATGTTCAAATGTTTGTTAAGCTTATGGGACTTAATACAAACTACTTATCAACTAGCTTATCCTAAGGACGGCACAAATATCCATGCCCGAGGGGGGATTCGAACCCCCGACCGTAGTGGCCGTGCAGACCGTGACTGGAGCGCCTCAGTCCCCTCGGCCACCGCGGCCGGCTCAACGAGCCAGCTGTATACTTTATCTCTAACCGGAACACTACTATTGACTGATGGAAGATATCATTGCAGATATCACAAGAACTGCCAAACGTTGAGTATTATCTTCAGTTGTAATAAAAATACACGTGAAATAATCACTTGTTTCAGTCGTTCGCCGCAGCGCATCCCAACGACACAAAATATTTCGCAAAATGTGTTTTACAATTGCAAATTATTATGTTCGAAATCGTTTAAGTACCATTTAATACTTATATTTTCCTTATTCTTTATTTTTTTCTACAAATACTTTTTTTGCAAGTGCAAGTGTTCCTTCTGAATGTTAGTGCTTACTGTTTCGGCACGGAAATTACCAAGTTCCTGCGTATATACAGTATAAAAATTATAAGAATTACATATTTTTCGTATTATTTCTGGATCTTAATTGACGAAACTGTGTATGTTTAACGAATTATGTCTAGGTTGTCCTGACGTGAATATATAACATCTCGTTTCATTGTCAAAAGTATAGTTCATGAAATTTTCATGAACTTCTAATAATATTTCTATTTTCGTGTTGCTATTCTTTTATGGATGGTATATCATCGTACAACTTTTCAATACACTTCAGGACAACGTAGACTTAAGTCGTTTAACATACACAATTTCGTTAATTAAGATGCAGAAATAATATGAAATAGCTAGCTGCGGCGGAGCGGCCGACGGCATTGAGGTGCTATGCTCCGATGTGCGAGGCCGTTCCCTGTCGGGGGTTCGAATCCCCCCTCGGGCATGGATATTTCTGCCATCTTTAATATAAAATAGTTTGTAAGTTTAGGGACTAATGACCCCGCAGTAAAGTCCCATAAGCTTTAGAAACATTTCAACATTTTTAATATGAAATATTCATATGTGTAATCCTTATATAGCCACCTGATAATAAACTACTAAAACGGCGCATCACTAACAAACGCACAAGCTTCTAACACCCAAACGTTCAGATGTCAGACACTCAGATCGGTACCAAATGTTGTATATCGATAGAGCAGCAACGGAAACTTCTAGATAATTCTAGCTATGTGCCGCCGTCCAGGAGAACGTGCGTAAACTATAATAAGAAGTAACACCTAACTTGCGGAGTAGAGGAAAAGCATAACTGTGAGAGCTTATCACGTTGTGGTACTGTGGGCTAGTTGGTAGAGCGTTAGTTGTGGGTTCAAGCCCACTTTTCTTTCATTGTTAAAAGAGAATGTCTATAACGTTCCACGGGTTCATTTCGCAAAACAGCAGTGTCAGCTGCAGCAGTAGCAGTAGCATGCGGATTGGACAGCAACGTCAGCCCCACTTGATGGTGTGGTCAAACACACGGCACTCCAGCCACTACACGCACATCCGCTGAACGGCGGTGCTGCCTTTCTAGCAGTCATTTAACATTACGGTATTATTATTATTATTATTATTACTGTTATTAATACTTTAATACTTACGCACGTATGGTGCAATTGTTTCTTTTTCTACGAATATACTCTACAGGTTTGCTACATTCAAATAAAACGAAGCAGAAGCAAACAGCCAATTACACAGTGCTATGAAATCCGAACAGTCCTTTTACATTTCAGGAACATGTCGTTCCATGTAACACTCGATGTACGTTTGTCGTCGTAGGCAATTTGCAACGTCATACAAATGAAAAAAAAAAAAAAAAAAAAAAAAAAATCGCGCCATCAGGGTTTGGGCCGGGGATCTTCAGCACAACAATGATTCGCTACATCAACTACCCCATGGGAGTTCAGCACGACAGATCCCCGGAGACACGCTTTTCCTGTGCTCCGTCTGACGTACGTTCTCCTAGACGGCAGCACATAGCAGGAATTATACAGAAGTTTCGGTTGATACTCTGTCGATATACAACTTTTGGTACCGATCTGAGATTCTGACATCAGAAGGTTTGGGTGTAAGCAGTGATATTGGATCGTTTCTTGCAATGCCGTTTCATGAAATAAACTCGTATTTCACTGCAGGTCCAACTATCAGGAAGTTTCTGCTTTGACATAATTGGGATGTTCTTTCTCGAAACCTAAGCTGATTTAAATATTTCACAATCCCGATCATTAAATACTGTTGTTTCTACACATTTCATTCCATCCCATGATGGTGGCCGGTACAGCAACAGTGGTGACTGAATAAAATAATCAGCAGTCGCTGTTGCAATTTTTGTGTAACTCGTAACTGGATTAAAAAACAAAACTAAATAAATAATTGCAACATAGACTGCTGATTGTTTGGCTGTTGCTTCTAATTTATCATCAGTAACGATTTTAAGTATTTTTATTGCATGTGCCAATCTATGCCAAAGCCTTAATTTCGTTTAGTGATATTTTAGTTTTAGTATTTTGCTGAATATTTCTGTTGATATTTTTTCCTATGAGCTGACAGTACTTCGTCTGTCCCTAACAGAAAATTGTTCAACTTTTTTTCCTAATTTTGTACTTTTGAGAATTTATTTTGCTAGTTATTGTTAATGGCTACGACTAAATTTCCATAACGTGCCTTAGTTCCGTATCGTAAATATCTTTAATTGATTTAATTTCTTTAGTGTTTGACGTAACTTTTGTTTATTGGCCTTATAAGAAGAAATGGTCAGTTCGGCGGTTGAATATTCTACTACGCGAACAAAATAACATTAATTCTCTTATCAATTCACCTTGAATCAGTCGTGTTTGTGGATTTTGACTGTTCGTGATCAGTAAAAGCTAAGCAGCGTCATCTTGAGACAACATTTTAATTTTCTGAACGTTGGACCTGGAGTGTAGAAAATGTCGTCAAATGAGATTGTAATAAAAAGTCCAGTAACACTGCTGAAAGTATAATATTTAATGCTACAGCAGTTTCGGCAGTTTGCCATTTTCAAAAGCGTCTACGATGTGCTGACTTCATTATCATCTAGCGTTACTAATATAAGAAATTTCATGAATTATTCGTGAGACCTCCACACGTATATCATTGGAAAATTCACTAATAAGGTTTGAAATATATAATGAATGTTTGTCTGTATGTCCTCTAAGTGTTCATAAACCATTCATTTGATTGCAACGAAACTTTGGTGAACTGTTCACCGTACACCCGCGAAGGTTTCTGACCCAAAAACAAAAGATTACGACACATAGCTCAGGAGTTGCGACGTCATAAATAATGCGAGGCCAACGCGTTAGAATACCCAGATTTATGAGTCAATTATGGGGAAACGGGAGTAGTTAGAAAGCATGTAAAGTTTGCATGTAATTTAGGACATTTATGAAGCGTTTTGTAAGTGTCTGTATACAATTTCGTTCGTTTCATGGTGGAGGGTACTTAACTTACGGAATTTTACAAAATACATAGTTTTGCTCCAATCTTTATGAATTTTTGCAGACACGACCTTTAAACCAAGAGGATGATCACTGACAACATAAAATGTTT
Source organism: Locusta migratoria (assembly GCA_026315105.1). NCBI lineage: Eukaryota > Metazoa > Arthropoda > Insecta > Orthoptera > Acrididae > Locusta > Locusta migratoria. The sequence continues at coordinate 491,911,867 of CM048744.1, read as the reverse complement.
GTATGGTGCCTGACAGAGGGTACCTTGCAGAAAACTTTGCCGAGAGAGGGAAAGGTGGAAACGAACAGAGATGGGAGAGAAAGAGGTGGATGCAGAGAGAGGGGAGAAGTGGATATTGTCTACGATTGTGTATGCTAAACACCCGGGCAACGCCGGGTTTACAGTTAGTTTATTATAACAGTAACGTCAGATGTTAATGGACGTCCGAACATCGTAGACGCGCTTGAAAATCACACACTGCTGAAATAGCTGTAGTATCGAATATTAAACTTTCAGCAGTGTTACAGGACCTTTTATTACAATTTCCGTTACTGATGGGGAACAATTTGTAACTGTAACGTTCATATTTATACCCGCGCTGCTACCTAATTCCCACTTCTTATTTTTAAAATCTCACACTCATGGGCTAGTTAGGATTTCAAGCGGTGTAAGTCATAAACTGTTGAATGCAATTACTTAATATAGGATGATACGTCTGATGTAGAAGCTTGAGTTCGGGGCGTGGGATATATGGAAGAAATGAAAGGTCAGGAAAGAAATGTATGTCTCGGATAAGAGGCAGAAAGTAACGGCCGTTGCTTCTGTTAAATGTTTCACCTTCTTGACTGCTGCGGTGTCGGAGGTAAGACGCGCCATTAAAATTTAGTGCAGGGAGAGGAAAGACGTACTGGCGCCCTGTCAGGCAGTGAATAAGTGAACGCAGAGCTATACTACAGATAGCTACAGCGGCAGGTTCATCCACTGGAAGCTGGTCTGTCATGTCACACCGCAAAACTGCATGCCTACACAGTTTTTAGGAGTGTACAAACTTCGCTGCTGTGTGATGCTACATTTTATCTATTTCTCTTTCGCGACACACGAGTTTTGGCGGGGGTTGCCATTATCAAGTGACGTATACGAGGTGCAGTGTCGGAACTACATTTCATTTCGCACCAGGGCACAAGTTATTTTTTACAAAAATATTTTCCGATGCAAAAATATCGGCGATTTGGCACTGTCTGTATGTAACGCATTCACACTTTTTAGGTCGCGCCGTTCAACCGATCGACACCAAATTTTGCAGACTTGTTGGCTGGTCGCTAGCGACCATAACCTTCCTCTAGCGCCATAACAAGACGCTGTTACAGAGCGGCACTATGCCCCATCTAGCCTGCTGTGCGTCTGATTTTTGTTCGAAAATATTTTCTATATTTTGACTATCATGTTTCGTGTTGTTGTAGTCTTCAGTCCGGAGACTGGTTTGATGCAGCTCTCCACCCTACTCTGTCCAAAGCAAGTCTCTTCATCTTCTCATATTTGTCCATTGGTCTCCCTCTCCGATTCCCCCCTCCCACACACTTCCCTCCAAAATCTCCTTCTCTCCTCAATTCTGTTCAGTACCTCTTCATTAGCTACACGATCTACCCACATAATCTTCAGCATTCTTCTGTAGCACCACATTTCAAAAGTTTCTATCCTCTTCCTGCCTGAACTATTTATCGTCCATGTTTTTCAGTACAAAGGCAACATTCGACACTTAAATTAATATTCGATGTTAGGAAATTTCTCTTTTCCAAACGCGCTTTTCTTTCCATTGCCATTCTGCATTTTATATCCTCTGTACTGCAACCATCGCCCAAGTAACAAAACTCATTTCTGTCTAACAGACGAATCGGAACATTGTTTAACAATGTTTTCTCTACACGCCGTGTGCTCGCGACAGAAAAGCATGTTTTCGTGCCAGTTTGCCACACTGCAGCAGAGCCACCCGAAAAATAATGGAAGACACAAGGCGTTATCGGTGTTCCCATAACTCAACGTTCCGACGGGCGCTCCCACAAGCCATTGGGGACCGCCACAGTCCCGAAAACATGCACGCTTCACCATCAGCGGACTCTCCCTTAGCATCAACGGGCAAAACGGACAGAACAAACATTGCGATTTTCTACAGCTATGTACAGTAAACACAATCAAAGGGAAATCGATATCAAATAAAGTACCTGAATTCGAGTCGGCCGCAAAATTTAAGTAGTGAGAAGGACAGATAGGATGGGCACATTAGTTACAATCCAGGCGAATCTGCAAACCAAAAGGCAGGTAACCTTTCAGGAGATAGTACTAAAATAAAGTTATACCACAATCAGATCATCACGGAAGTCATCACGAAAATCACATTAGTTGAGATCATACACAAATAAATGCATTTATTGTTTTGCTTTCATCACTACAGAGAAGAACTGACAGTGTAATTTCATTTCAACACTACAGGGAATGGACAAAATAAATGAACATCATGGAGTACAGTACATTATTGGCACAGTCGGCGATCTACGAGGGTTATTCAGTAATTAAGTTGATCTCAGGAAACAACTTTTAGTAGGCAAGTTTGGTACTTTTATGGCTCTAAGTTGGCCCCACTGAGATGAGCCCTTATCAACTGATGTATGAACATTCTTTTCTTTATAAGCTCAACAATACATTTCAAGATGTCGTGTCTGCTTAAAACTACCACATTAGTTGTACAACATTCTGTTATTCGTCTTTTACTCGCTTGAGGCAGGAAACCAGTGAATGTATACTGCAGAATGTCTAAAGTGTATGGTGAAGGTTATATGAATCATGCAAATTTTTACAAGTGGGTGGAGCAGTTTATAAATGGTCACGAGTCAGTGACAGACGAACACCGTTCTGGCCGAGCAGTTGCACTTTCAACCTCCTGCCTTGAAAGTCGAATTGGTGACATTATTCTTGCTGGGAGACTGTGGGAATGATAATTGATACGGTTTAAATTAGTACTGGTTTCAGTTCCTAACATTATCTGTAGTAAGATGAAGTACCACAAAACATGTGCAAGAATTGACGTGGCTACGCAAGGAAACAAGAGCTAAAGGAACGCCATGAAAGAGAAGGTAAACACTTCCTCAGCAAAATGTTGTGATGATAGTTGAGTTCCGTTTTATAAGCCAGAATGAAAAAGGCAATCCATGGAGCGGAAGCACACCAACTTACCTGTCAAGAAAAAATTCAAAACACAAGCATGAGTGGAACAAATCATGTGGAAGGTGTTTTGAGATGCAGAATGCCCAGTTTTTGTGATTATCTTGAAGAGCAGCGTTCAATCAGCAGTCAATAGAACTTCAATTTGCTTTTAAACAAGGTGAAGCCAGCCATTAGAAAGAAACGTCGTGGATCTCAGAGGAGAGGTGTGGTTCTGCAGCAAGAAAACTCATGTGTTCATATTGTTCAACTGACTCGTAAAACCATCGACAAAATGGGCTGGGAAGTACTGCCCCATCCCCCTTACAGTCCTGATGTAGCACCCAGTGATTTCCATTTGTTTGGCGCATTGAAGGAGGCATTACGTGGGAAGAGGTTAGAGGACAACGAGGAAGTGAAAAAATTTGTGGGAAATTGGTTCAAACATCAAGATAAAGAGTTCTTTGGAGTCAGGATAAAAAAAGCTTGTAGCCCGTTTGAAGAATTGCATAAATGTTCAAGGGGATTGTGTTGAAAAGTAGAAAAACTATTGTTTTGTATAAATAAACGATCTTTTCTGCAGATCAATTTGTCTCTTCAATTATTGGATGGCCCTCGTATTATTATTTATTAATTAGTAAATCAGTGAAATGCACAAACAAATACACACACACACACACACACACACACACAGCCAAAAAGGTTCAGACATGCCTTGTACAGCATCATAAAATTATGAAATATCTCCCCTGGACATCAAAATCACCTTGTCTCAACATAGTTGCACCGTTACGGGCAGTTGCAGACCACAGACTGAGGACCAAGTTGGCAGGTCCTACATTGTCGAAGCGATTGGCGGATGCCTCGGTACAAGAATGGATAACATACTGTTGGAAACTATAAAGATACTTTACTAATCTGTTCCTCGAAGAGTTGCAGCTATTGTGAAAGCCACTTGTGGGCCAACTGCTCACTAATAAATAAATATTGTGTCTATGTCAGGTGTCCACCCCCTGTACTTGCTTTGTTGTAAGAGAATGGCAAGTTGAGATTTACACACCAGACATATGCCACTCAACGATAAAATTATGTACCGTTTCTTTAGTGGGTAGCAATTTTAGTTTTAAATACGTAGATGGACTTCTTCGAGCTCCATTATACTTTATTTAAAAAGTAATTGCTAACACACAGGGCTCACTTTGGAGGCTTCAGTAATTTATTGTGTGAGTGTCTAATACCTCGGCGAGCTTAAAGAATACATTTATTCCCCTTGCATTACAGCGATAACAGCGACGCGGGCGCTAATGGAAATCGTGCGACAAGGTCGAAAGCGAACTGCTGCTGGGGGTTTCGTCCATTGGGCTCATGTCGCATTTGAAAATTCAGTCAAGCATTGGATGGTAAATACTAGTCATATTGCGCCATGCACTTTTGAATATAAATACGAGCAACAGTAATGGCTAAAATGTTGACATGTAAAACCATGATACTTTAGTGGGAGCTCACGGTACAGAAGATTTACGATCACTAGGTGATACATTTAATCCGTAGATTATCTACTACCAGTCTGATTTGTGTACATCAGAAGCTGCTGGTTAAGACCTCCAAAACGCACAATTTCAGTTTTGGTACACAATTCGAGTAATAACTTTGTAGGTAAACGGTAAATTAACATTGTTTTCAAAACAACTACAGGGACAAAAAGTTCTGACAATAATGAGATGGGAAACTGGATGAGAAATGTTTGCACGTAAAATTTTTTGAAATTACTCGGAAATGGCATTAGTAAACTACATTATTTCAGAAACCAAAGTTTAACGTGTTCCCTTAGTTGGCTGTTACTTCCCACTCAATTCTCGATTCTCAGTTTTCTTTATTATGGCAATGATCACAGATTTTTGACATTAGATAGCCGGTTTCAGTCAGGTAGGACCAACTCCAGATCTGAAACAGAAAAAAAAAACAGATAAATAAAAAACAGATACACTAACAGTCAGTCTACATCTCAAAAAGACTGAAAATATATTGAAAATTGTTACAGTGATCATCATCATAAACTAAAGGCTATGCTTGTCGATTTAACCACGTCCCTCTCTCCATTGTCATCGTCTTAAATGCTTCATACGATTTTATCCCCATATCTTCTTTGTTATTAAAATACGTTGCTCTTGGCCTGCATCATGGTTTTTTTCCTAAAACTTTTTCTTCAAATACATTCTTTAGAAACTGGTTGTATCTCATTATGTGCCCAATCATTTTTGATTTTCTTCTTCCTATATAATTTAGCAGAGTTCTGTTCTCATTCACTTCTCTTAAGACCTGTTCATTACTTTTACAATGTCTGTTACAGTGATAAATCTACAAAAATTCGCTTAGTGTACCACAGAGCATACATTTTATTTTACACGTATCTTAATACAGTTGAGCCGTAAAGGTAACAGACTGCCCGCTTTCTGGTGCAGATCTGAAGATGACTGAAACCGATTGTCTAATGACTGCAATTGTGATCATTGACGCAAATAAAGAAAATCATTGTTCTCTTCGCGACCATGTCACAAATTGTTCAATTGTTGAAATGTTTGTTAAGCTTAAGGGACTTAACTGCGGGGTCACCAGTCCCTAAACTTAAAAACTACTTATGAACTAGATTATACTAAAGACGGTACAAAAATCCATGCCCGAGGGGGGGATTCGAACCCCCGACGGGAAACGGCCTCGCGCATCGTAGCATCACAACTTGTGAATTCTGTATACAACAGCAGAATTCAGTGTTGTAGCTTTGGAGCAGAAACGGAGTCGTAAATCGTGGTGACAAGAAATATTACCGCGTTTCCTCACGTCAGCGTTAACACTGATAAAGATGGCTCGCCATGGCTGTTCCCTCGGCCATTGTTCTGGAAGTACCAGTGGCGCAATTAATCCACCAAGATTAATGGTCTTCATCTGCAACAAATATTTTACTGACGAGACTTGTAACTGTGGAGGTATTAAGACAGCACTTCCTTTCCATTCTTAAAATATTTCCACTGCACATAAATTTACACTTCAGCGGTTCCCTACAAACACCGCCTGTGTCTTGGCGCTGTCCGCAAAGCGATCCATTTGCCCTGACCACAGACTTTGTGAACAGAGGATAACGAAAAAACGTAGTGCATCAGGGCTTACATGATCAACTCTCTAATTCGCAAGAACAGAGCAATAACAAATAGCACAAAGATCTAGTTGAAACACTCGTGTTTTAGGTCTTCTTTTGTGGTTGCGAAACATGGACAGAGACAAACAGCCCATCGATGCGTTTGAGATTTGGTGCTGGCGTAGGATGTTACGCATAAAATGGACCAAAAGAATAAGAAACTTTTCCTTTATTGAACAACTCGATAGCTCTAGACGCCTTTTTTTTCGAGTCACCAAAAATATTCTCCAGTTCTTTTGCCATTTTGTGAAAAGAGATGGAAAATATCTAGAGAAAATAATCTTGCAAGGAAAGATAGAGGGCACGAGACGATGAGGAAGAGAAGCAAACAGCAAAGAGCTGACGGCACCCTGGGTCATAGTGTATATCGGAAGACAACGCACACTGATCTGTATTTACACGCAGACAGCTGTCATCACCCTTCACAGAGGAATGGGGTACTTAAAACTCTAGTACATAGGGCGCGCACTATCTCCGACGCAGAGAGTCTACCCCAGGAATTGGAACACCTGAGAACTGTATTTGGAAAAAATGGGTACTCAGAGTGGCAGATTCAGCGGGCTCTCCGCCCAACCACTACAACACAACCTGTGGAAACGGATGAGAACGCAAGGGAGGATGTAGGCACTGCGTTCGTTCCATATACCGGCGCACTCTCAGGGAAGATCGCCCGCATTTTGAGAAAACACCAGGTTGAAACTGTTTTTTGTCCGCCGAATAAAATTCGTGCACTGGTGGGGAGCGCTAAAGATGATCTCGGTTTGAGGAAGGCGGGCGTGTACCAGATTCCGTGTCAGTGTGGAAAGTCATATATTGGACAGACGATGCGTACCGTCGAGGATCGATGCGTTGAACACCAGAGGCACACACGATTGATGTATCCGAGCAAGTCGGCGGTCGCTGAACATTGTTTGTCGGAGAATCACGCCATGGAGTATGAACACACTAGGATTTTGGTACAGACGTCGAGATACTGGGACTGCGTCGTTAGAGAGGCCATTGAAATTCGCACAAGTGACGACCTCATAAACCGTGACTCTGGCTATAATCTTAGCAAAGCTTGGGAACCAGCGATTGGGTTAATTAAGAGTAAATCTAGCAAACGTAACGAAGTGACGACCACGGCGGACAGAGCCCTCACACCGACGTCTTCTCAGACGCCGGCGCAATCGGTTCCACTGCGCGGCCGCGGCGCGGGGCGCGGACCGCGGAGGGGTCGCTCCGCGGGCCGCGGGTATTTAAATGGCCCGCTACCGGGCTAGAACCCAGTTCCCTTCGAGCAGCCGTAGCGTGCGGACCTCCGTGCCGGCGCGTTTCCAGGAGCTCAGTCCGTCAGTTCACCTGATGATGGCGACATGTATGATCGCCGAAATATTGTGCCCGTTGGACACTATAGACCGGCAGTACACCCGTGGATATTTTGATCATATTTTATAGTTAATTATCTCAATTTTCACCACGGTTTTTAAGAGATTTGGATAATTCTAGTTTCTTACACCTGGTTTGTAAGGTGCGCAAAGTTCGTCGATGCATATCTCTTACTTATGAGGAAAAGTGAACCTATAACTAATAAATAAATGCAGCCAATAGTAGGTGGAAAAAAGATGAAATTTCAGATAGAAAATAATTTGTTGTAGCTATGTAGACTTTCCCGGTGTATTAATTGATCAAATTCTTCACGGTTTTCCAGCCGGATCAGTCTAACATCTGTACACAATTAATATTTTTGCGGTCCAACTGTGCGCCATCATCAAGTAAGGAAGCTAATCCGCTCTCGCCGTGACTGAGTAAAACTGTTTTTATTTTTTTTTATTTTTTTTTTTAATTTTTTTTTTATATTGAGATTTAAATTCTCCTAAAAAGGGGCGGGCCGGCAGCGCTCACTGGCGCTCTTCAGCCTACAGAAATAATACAAAATTTGACGGAGGAGAAAACATACGAACATAAAGGAGATAAAACGTTGGAGATAACATAGACATACAACGGAGATGTAAAATGGAGATAAAACAAAGTACATAAAATGGAGGGAAACGGTGGTGACATAAAAGAGTTGGAACGGCGATAGTGGTGAATAAAAACAGCTACTCGAAGCTCAGTAGCACACACACACACAATTAAAACGAGCGTAGGGCGGCGGCTATGGTGAGACCGTCCGCTATTTGGAGTTAAAACAAAAAACACAGCACACCCTCGGAGAATGGACTATTCGTTGCTATTTGATGCAGATGCCGATGTTTCTTCAGATATGATAACACAGGATTCCACGATTTACTCAGAAAATGACCACTGTCACGATTAATTTTGTTTCAATTGAGTCTTTCAAAACACAATCCCAGTAACGTGAGGTGTTTGCAGCAACTCGTGTCTCATCGTATAGCGTTCTGTGTCCCCCTGAGAGACAGTGTTCAGCCACCGCGGATTTTTCAGGCTGCATCAATCGCGTATGGCGGCGGTGTTCAACACATCTATCACTGACGGTACGAACAGTCTGGCCGATGTATGTTTTGCCGCATTCACAAGGTATTTTATAAGCGCCAGGCTTTATTAGGCCTAAATCATCGTTAAAAGAGCCAAGAAGTGTTCTAGTCTTAGCTGGTGAATGAAAAATGCACTTTATTTTGTGTTTCTATGGACCCATAGTAAACAAGGATTTAGACAGTATCATTGTTGTGAAACACAGCTAGCTCTTTACTCGCATGATGTGATGAGTGCTACCGGTGAGGGATCTCAAACAGATTCCGTATTTTGTTTGGTTAAACAGTCATTTGAATGATGTTAATTTTGCCATTTTGAAGTCACTTGCAGTACATAAAACGTTTTGTACATAGTTATATAATTATTTGTGAAGTTTTAAGTTATTTTAAAAGGTCTATATATTTACGTTTTTGGCACATTATGTGTCCTTGAGTGGTGGTTCCTTTCCAGACTTTTTTCACAGTTTTATGCTTTTTAATATTTTCAAATGTTATGTTTTGTGCAGTTTATTATTTGCACTTATTACATTTTGACAGCACAGATCACACCATTGGTTTATATGTTTAAAAAACATTTGCATTTCTTTTTTGTATGTGTTATTTATATGCAAAATAATCATTTAATTCTACACTTCAATTTGTTTTCGCAGTGATATAATTTACGTTTCGTAATATCTCTGTTGTTTTGATCTTGAGGTGTCGAAAATTATCCTTTCTTTTTAAGAAACTCAATGAAGGTTTCTAAATATGTTAAACAGCTTAATGCAAGTTGTGTTGTTTTTCAAGATAGATAGGTATTTCTGCTAATTACATGAATACTAGGTAATGGGCTTACTTCATTAAAGAATAAAGTTATTGCTTTGGCGAATGAAAAGAAGGTAGCAAATATATATTAGTGATAAAATCCCGATAATAAAAGTACTCTACGACATTGCCATCTCCACTTAGTAGCTCACTGTGTCGCAAAAAATGCCTTCCTTCGTTTCCCCCTTGCAGCGTTTGTCATATACCCGTCTCACTCCCATAAATGCTGCAGGCATTGCAGTGGTGCGAGAAGCAATGCGCCAGTTAAAACGGCTCGCACCCGATGTGAGCCAGCACTACAGGGACTGGGAGAAAATGCACCTAAAATTTTTATCTGTATTTTTAAAAAAAATATTTACTTGTAAAAATGAGACTCTATAGTCCTTATATAAAATTATTTTTAAAATAACATATATATTTCAGAAGAAGCCTACTGTATATATGACGAGTGTATATGTGCTATACATATAAAACCAAATGTGGGTCACCAAATTACTAAGTTTTTCTTCGATTCGTGTTTTGGTATTTCCTAAAGCTTCGCGTAGTGATTGTGCCATACAAACAGTAACGGTTACCTAAACAGTGAATGATTTGCTTGCTTCGCCGTTCTTCGACCACATTACAGAGCTGCTCTTCCTCTGTTACTTCGTTGACGTTGGATCTCACCGCGGGACAGTCCAGCGCAGAACAATGCTGTGCGGTCTCTTTCCACTGCTCTCTCTCTCTCTTAATGACACTAGCGACACACGGCCGCGGCCGGGGCGGTGAACTACAGTGTACTTCGCCAGGGGGCGGGGGGATTGCTTTTCAAGAGCCAACTTAATCTAAATTCATGTGGAACTAGGTTAAACGCGCGGCTCCGCTCGCGTGTTGGTTGATTGTGATAGATAACGCGCGAAACGTCAAATCGATTTTTTTAAAGAGATGTATTAAAAGAAATTTCTTTTTTACTACTTTATTTATTCTTATATTTCCTTATTCGTATGCTTACCCTTACCGAGAAAGAGCTAAAGACATTGTAGCACGCATAGACCAAAGATATGGTCTGTGGCATCACGTTTCGCTGTATGTAACCTCCTCCGGCTTTCAGTCCGAATTTTTTTATATAATTTGACTGCTGTCAACCACCATATCTTCCACCCCCTTATAGCTATGGGCATGGAACTGCTATGGTGTACAACTGGAGACTTCGGACAACAATTAACACGGACCATTCGTTTGCGTTCTGTAGTTTTCACTGCAGAGCGAAATATTAACAAACACACACGTAGAATTTTATAAACACCGATAACTTTCCATCCCAATATACCCCACCCTTTTATCATTATAAACTCTCAAGCAACAATGCAACCAATAAAACCATTTTCAAAGAGTAAATATAATTTTCAAAGAGTAATTGTTGTTCCGCATTTCGCGTTATATTCTTCAAATTATTAATATCTATCAGATCGCTATAAAACCTTCCTCTGGTATAAATTGGTAACTGTACAAATGTTTAAGTCTCCACGTCTTGTCGTTCGGACGTGATAAGCGTACACGGAACAGACATTCACATTTATAGATATAAATTTAAGAGAATATTTTGTTTGTGGCCTGGAAAAGCAGTGACAGCTTCATAATAAAGCTGATGTACTGTCTGATCCGAGTTCTTCAGCATGCTCAAGACACTTTTGTAGTCAGGATAACTAATACTGTTGTTCATGATGACTTTTTCATGCTACAATTCGTGCTGTGCATGCTATTATTTTTTTTTTTTAATAAAAAAAAGGATCAAATGTTTGTAAATCTATGGGTCTTAACTACAGTCATAATCAGTCTCCAGACTAACTTAGCTACTTAAACTAACCCAAGGACAGTAGACACACACTCATGTCCGAAGGAGGACTCGAACCTCCGACTGGGAGCAACCGCGCGCTCCGCAGAAGGTGCCTAGAGACATTGGTCATTCCTCTGCGGCAAATGTTAAATAGACCATTGGACGTGCCTAAGCGGTATCCATTCTATTCAAATGTTTGCTAACCCGCGAGAAGTCCTGCCTATAAAAGTTACGCGATCGATCGCGTGTATAGCATTTCTCTTACAGTCAAAGAACAGTTTGTAATGTACTTAATATGTATAAATAAGTATTTCTAGTTGCGTTTACAAGAAAACACAAATATTTGACTATTCAAAATTGCTAAAATGTCGATTGTTTTAAAATTACTGTGAACAAAATGCTCACGCGCAAGTCCTCGCGGGTTAAGCTTACGGAACTTAACTGCGGGGTCATCAGTCCCTAAACTTACAAACTACTTATGAACTACCTTATACTGAAGACGACCCAAACATCCATGCCTGAGGGGGCATTCGAATCCTCAACGGGAAGCGGTCTCGCGCATCGGAGCATAGCGCTTCAATGCGCTCGGCTACTCCGCTACAGCGTTACATTGTGTAGTCGCTGCAGCTCTTCCCCGTCGCCTCTGCCCTCTCGCTCGCACTAAGTGCCTCCCATTTAAGTGATTTGCTGCTGGCTGCGCGGCTAACCTTTAAAGGTTACGAGGCCCTTGTCGATTACGCGTTACACTCTCTGTAGTAGGCTGCGGCGACCCCACGATTTTGTTTCATAACTGTAGAATTAGCCTCTCTAGTGTTGGAAACCATGGCAGGCAAGAAGCTTTTACACGTTTTTGCCTGACGGCGGGTCGTTCCGCGGTTTTTCCATTGATCACAGCTACTGTGACGAATGGCAACTAAAATGCCTGGGGTTTCATTACTTTTACTTCTTTTAAAATAAACTACAAGAACAGATTAAGATGCTCATGGACACTGATGCACAGTTAACAAGAGAATACACGAGAAGCGATTTTAAGAAAGTTACTCTGTTACAATGAAGAGACGCCCTAACTTGTCCTCACGAGACAATGTAACCAGTTCCAGCATCTCAGATCACGCATGCGCAAAGACTGCTGTCTCCCATCTCTTCTCAAACAGCTAAATATTTGTAACAATGAAGAGTATATGCGTCATCGACTCTCGAAATTGCGATATAGTCGGAAAGAAGTGGCCAGACATTTACGGCAAGTAAAAAGGTAAAGCAGTCAACAATCCGAAGATTGGTTTGAACACCACAGTGCTTTCCTAGGCATGGTCCTGTATGGAGGTGGTATGCCGTTGCCTTCCTCCGACCATCGAACTGACTTACCCAGCCAGTTATAGTGGGACCTACAGTTTAACGTGGGTTCCGAACCACGGTGCTACTCGGTATTTTTCACATAGCAATACTGCCAGAGGTGAAAGAAGTGGAAAGTGACAGATAAAAATACCAGGACCTGGCGGGGAAAGAACCCGTGACCTCTGGATTTGTAGTCTGGCACTTTACCACTGTGCAACCGAGGCGCACTTACGGCAAGTAACAATACAAAAGTTATCGCTGGTTCCAGAATAAACGATAAAATGGAGCAAAAAAAAACCTTGTAGCCGATCGCAACCTCGTTCCTCTTACTCTACTATGTAATGTCTTCAATCACGTGGCCAATCTCACAACTTTAAATAACATTATTATCTTTCATCTTGGAATTTTCCCGAGGCTTTTACAACTGATACGTCATTACTTGATATTTAATTATAACAATTTTTACCAAATATGACGGTTCATATATCTGAAATGCACCAAAACTGTGCTGCATTTACCAGAAGGCTGAGTAACCTGGAGCCTAGAGCGCCAGGTTTTAGGAGCGGCAAATTTGGGGCCAAAATTTTTAAACTTTACGTTAGAGTAATAAATTAAATCTAATAACGTTTACCGAATGTACGTTATTCTGTAAGAAGTATTAAGATATACCTTACGCCCAGGTTAACAGTATTAATGCTTTTATTAGCTCAGAAAAATACACAAAAACTATTTCTAGTGCGATCTTAACAAAATAATTGGGTTGTAAAAGTAAACTAGGCGGTGACACTTCGATCCCCTAGTTCACAGTCACATTAAATACGGAAAAATGTGTATCATTAGGACGATAGTGCACAAAACATAAAGCTAAAACTTAATGACAAAAAATTATGGTTTCTATGATTGTGAAATAGGGTATAGAATTGTAGAGGTCAGCAATGGCGGCAAAGTTTGAATAGCTTGCTGGCGGCAAATGTGAAAATCCGATAAAAAGAAATGTGAGGCGCATTTTCGTAATCAATTCAGTCACAAGGACTTCGGGGAGTGTGGTAGATGGTACAGTACTTCCCAGACCCATCGACCGAACAGAGTAGTTACAGCTTGCGCTGTATTCGTCCACGCATTGTCGTGCAAAATGATGGGTGGGTTGCGCAGAAAGTGTTGCCCCTTCTTTCGAAAAGATGGTCGCAGTGATGCTCCAAAAGTCAAAAGTGCGTCAGATCCCAAGAATGGTGAAAGTTACGGTGATTCTCGTGTACGACTGTGATGGTTTTATCCTAACGCATTACGTTCCTCTACAGCAGACTGTCAATGTACAGTATTACTGACCGTTTTTCGAGCATCACCTGCGACCAGCTTTGTGAATGAAGCGGCTAAACTTTCGGCACAAACCATCCATCATTTTGCACGAGAACGCGCGGGTGCATACAGCGCAAGCGGTGGCTGCTCTTTTCGGAACTGGGATGGACTGTACCATACTCCGCGGACGTTTGTGACTTTGATGTGATCCCCGAACCGCTTCGTGGCATTCGCTTCAGAACCATTCAAGAGATTCGACAGGCAGTAGACCGCCCCATTCGCAGCATCAACAGAACAGGCACTGCTAACGCCTTGAACATCACTAGCATCTGGTTCTACACAACTCTGGTGTCTACTTTGAAGGAGAGTAACAGGTACAAACATGTAAAGCTTTTATATCGTATGAAAGAAAGCGAAAATTAACTGATACTCTATCACTGTGGATTATTGCCTTTCATTTGGAACTATATAAAGGAAATCTGTCGGATAGAACGACTGACCTTAGTTCGCAGCAAGGCCAATCCCATAAGAATAGTACAGGAGATCGCGTTGGAGTATAAATAAGATAAGGCGACAGTTACGTGAATTCTGATACTAGATGACAAGTCTGTGGATGAATACCTTCAGTTAAAAAAAAAAAAGAAGGAAATCGGCTGGACAGAACTCCATGACCGACTGACTTTATTTAGTTTTCGTAATTTTTTTCAGTATGTAATATCAATAATTTTTATGTATAGAGACAAACGAGTAGAACTCAATTTTAGTTTTACTGATAATTAATTAATCAATACGAATAACCAAGGGTCTTCTCAGTGATAAATGACTAAGCGTATTTCTGAATATATTGTACTTACCTTTCCCTGCTGCAAGTTTTAATTTTTGTCATCAATACCGTTACTTTTAGCTACGTTATTTCCTGGCGATAAAATCTCCAAACTAAAGAATCATGCTTAACTCGCAGTGATCTAGGATAGTTGTGAATTACTGTGCCTTGATAAACTCCTTTCTGGTGTCACTACCGAAACATGCAGCTTTTTGTAGTCTAGTATAGTACCTACCGTTTATTCCACATTTTATTGTTTTTCAGGCAAGTAATCATTAATCGATTATGCAAATGGAATGAGTTGCACATTAATCTTCATACTTAGGAGAATAGGCTTTCATTCGCTATTTTTCCAAAATGGTTAGAAACTCACGAACAGTGCCAGATTTGTTCATTTTATAATCGTGTCCTTGACATGTAAATATGGAGTGACATCGCTAATCGATGTCATTAAATAATCAATACATATTGCATTTTCTTCTAATTTTCAAATATTTTTATACTATACAAACGACGTACCCTACGGATAATCACAGTAGCAAACAGGCCTCGCCGGCCGCGGTGGCCGAGAGGACTGAGGCACTCCAGTCACGGTCTGCACGGCCACTACGGTCGGGGGTTCGAATCCCCCCTAGGGCATGAATATTTGTGCCGTAATTAGTATTAGCTAGTTTGTAAGTGTAGGGACTGATGACCCCGCAGTTAAGTCCCATAAGCTATACAAACATTTGAACATTTGAAACAGGCCTTGTTTTATGCTGGATAAATTTTGCGGCTGGCATTGATTTTTCACATTTGAGCAATTGACCAGATTAAGGAAAATGTTTTGATGCTAATATAACAAATTTCAACAAGGCTTCTTCTGGTTTTATCGTTCAAACCGTGAAAAAACGATTATTCACAGTATAGAACAAGTGGCAGTGACATATAATTAATGATCGTAATTCTTTTTGACCGTGGATCAGTTGGTAAGCTGGTGGTGGGCTTCGAGTGTCGCGCAGACTCGACGAATCCACGGACCGAAGTTGTCGACAACGAACTGTGCAAGCTGGATGTCGGCGCGAGGGACTAGTGAATTAAGCGGTCAGTCATCATCAGAATGGGAAGAGATTACATATGGTGTCCCACAACCATCCATCTTAGCTCATTTCTTTTACCTGTGTACAATAAGACCGCTCATCAGTTACGCCGCCAAAAGTTCGTTTTGACTGCAGATGATACAACTTCAAAATGTTCAGATGTCTGTAAATCTATCGGACCAAACTGCGTGGTCATTAGTCCGTAGCTTGCAAACTACTTAAACTAAGGTAAACTAACCTAAGGACAAAACACACACCCATGCCCCAGGGAGGACTCGAACCTCCGACGGCGAACAACCGCGCGCTCCGCAGCGAGGCGCCTTAGACCGCTTATTTTATTTTATTTTATTTTTCTGGTAGTTCTATGCATCGCGTTCGTCAGTTCAGTTTGTTATTGGTTGTTTGTTGAATGGTTGGCCCAGATTTTTATTTATTTATTTTTACTAGACGGCTTTTAGCCCCCTGACCGAGTGCGCTGAGCCACGGGGCCCGATAACCGCTCGGCTACTCCAACGCGGCCATGATACAAGTAATGCAATAACTAGCGTGTCGAGCATGTTGTAGAAAGGTTTGCTAATAACATTTTCATAGACTTTAATAATTGATTTATAGCGAACTCACTGACATTAAACTTAGACAATATTCACTACGCGCAGGTCAGAGCACGTAAGAGGTTTCCATCTATCGTATACATAAAGTATGGGAAGAGCAGATGGAAGAGGTTGACAGTATTAAATTCCTGGGATTACAGCTTGATAACAAATTAAGTTGAGAGGAGCACAATACAGAACTGCAGAAACGCCTTAACATATCTTCATTTACAATTCGAGTGTTAATAGACGTAGGCGGCAAAAAAATTAATTTCTCACTCCATAATGTCATATCGTGTAATATTTTGGGGGAGCTCTTCAAGACAAGCAAAAGTTCAGAGTCCAAAAACATGTGATACATATTATTTGTGGAGTAAATTCATGGACATCCTGTAGAAGCCTCTTCAAAGAACTGGGTATAGGCTACTAACTACTGCCTCTCAGTATATTTATTCCTTAATGAAATTTGTCAATAATAATGTATTCTTTTTTCTAACAATACTAAGCAAAAAACGATGTACACAATGACTTAAAAGCACTTCAGAAAGGGGTCAAGTACTCAGAAACACACATTTTCACTAATTTTCCAGCAACCATAAAAATTTAGCTACAAATAACGACCAGTTTAAGAGGAGCCTGAATTACTAACGGCCAACTCCTACTCCACTGACGAATTTCTGAACAGAACCAAATCAAATATTGTATGTTTACATTATATTATTATTTCAGCTTGTAGAAAAAAATATGTACTGACATGTACCACATCCACGAGGATCTTCTCAATACGGATGTATGGAATGAATAGCTAATCTAATCTAAATAGACTGGATGTACTGCTAGAAGCGGCTACTAGGATACTGTTTGCAGCGATTTGTGTACTTCATGTACCCAAACAATAATGGAATTTTTGTGGATGACAAAGCACCGTGTCACCACGACACAGTTGTTCGCGATTAGTTTGAACAACATTCTGGACAATTTCAGAGACTGATTTGGCCACCAATATCACCGGAAAGGTATCCGGTCGTAAATTTGAGAGATATAAGAGAGATGTCAGCTCGTGTATAAAATCCTCCAGTGGCAGCAGTTCTGCATTTATGGATGGCTTTAGAGACATAATGGTTCAATATTGCTCGCGAGGAGTTCCAACGACTTGTTGAGTCCATGCCATGTGGAGATGGTGAACTTTGCTTGTCAAAAGGACGTCCGACCGATATTAGGAGATAACCCACAGTACAACTGTTCCGTCGTTCCGTACATTGCTAAGAAAGTTCATATGAAAGTCAGACTAGACCACAAATTTTATACTTTGGTTACCGGTTTCACCCACTTAAATGGCCTTCCTCAAACCACTACAACTGTAATGATAGACATAAGAGGGATAAATTACTGTCTAAATCAAGTATTTATATATAATAAATGAATTATACCCAAAGTATTCGGCAACCGGTTGCTGTCAATCGGCGCTGTCAATAAAGTTGAGTGTCGAGTGCTGTAGAAGTAAGTGCAGTCATCATTTAAATACTAGAACCTCCGCCCTCTAATTCAAACGTTGGCCTAACGAATATAAATAAGTCTTAACAGTAGTTATAATAAAATGCATTTCAGTATGTACAAAAACCAAATTATGTAGAATGATTGAAATAATAAGATATAACATATACTATATGTAACACTCTAAAACGAACATTAAAATATCTGTTAAGAGAATACAAAACATCGCTAATCTGTACATATCCTACCCTCTGTGCTGCGGCGATTCCAAAGAGCTCAAAATAATATCGTCATGTGCAGCAGACGCCACTCCAAAGATACATATGCATGTTAGATAAGGTTGGATTTCATTGATTATACCAGACGACATACTAAAACTGAGGAAGTCAGTAGACATGTCAGACATCATCAAATTAAAATATCGGATGGACAATATTCATAAACTAAGAAAACACTAATTATCATACAGAAAAAGTAAAAAAAAAAATAAAAGTACATTATGTACGGTCTTGTAAATAGGGATATGCAATATATGGAAGTATAGAAAGCCGTGCAGTGTTCTAATTTAAGAATAGAATTCAGAGGTACTATATTACCTTTGTAAACGGAGGCTTCCGCGGCCGTTGTCATTGTATATAAAACTCTTCTGGGTGTTGGACCGCATCGTCAAAATATCAAACACTTCACAGACGTTTCGGCCACTATTGCAAGTGGCCATCTTCTGGCCAGAAGGGGTCAATAGTGGCCGAAACGTCGGTGAAGTGTTTGATATTTTGACGATGCGGTCCAACACCCAGAAGAGTTTTATATATATTACCTTTGTTAGGGTATAAAATAAAATATGTCAGAACTGACTTAAACAAACGAGCTTCCTCCTAATTATGAATGTATAGTGTCTGTAATAAAATACTCTTCGGTAAATTGTTTGGGTATCAGGGCCCTTGGCTTGAAAATAAAAGCCAGATAAAATATATGCCAACGTTATAAGGTACTGTCTGTAAACCTGTAACGTCTGTAATATAAACTTATGTGGTTGAAATATATGCCAATGAGAGCCTAAGCCATTAACTAAAATTAATCTGTCTAATATTTCACGTTAGACCTGTGGCTTAAAATGACAAATAAAATTGGCACAAAACACTAACTTCTCAACAGAAGATCATCAAATATCTCTCAAACCCAGCTGTTAATTTAGACAATCTAATGGTTTATTCTTACGATGTGTGCACATTTCTATTTATTCTACTACATTAAGTATATGACCGTTGGATGCATTTTATTCCTTATACTAAAATATTTGTTTAGAAATTTATGTATCCCTCTAGTGGTATATTATCCGTATAATTGCAGTTCTGGTGGTCAATGATGGCCATGTAAATGGCCGAAACAGGTTACAAAAAAGTAAAAATTACAATCTAGACTGATTTTTACATGAATTAATCATTGATATCGCTGGTATTCCATGACGTTTTCAAAGATAGGTAAGAAAGTGTCACTTTTAGGTAGTCGTCCGTGGACCGTGCAGCCAGGACGTAGCAGTTTCCGGGCCCCGAGGCTCAGGTTGGGAGGCCTGCGTGCTCCCCAGTCCCACTTGCCTACATCTGCCGCTCTCAACTTGGCCACCAGCCGCTTAGAAATCCGACTCTGGCGTGAAGCCGACGCGATGTAGCACCAACGCCAACTTTGCCCTGCTATCTCTTCCACATCTCTGCCGAAACAAGGTGAATCTATGTATAAATTATTCCTCCCGTCCCAAAAAATTTAACTTTAAGCCATACGTAATAATTAGTTTCTCACGCAGAAGGATCGCGTGGTTTAAAGCGTCATGCTACGGATCGGGCGATCGTTCCTGCCGGTGGCTCAAGTCCTTCATTGGGCATGTGTGTGTGTGTGTGTGTGTGTGTGTGTGTGTGTGTGTGTGTGTGTGTGTGTGTGTTGTTCTTAGTATAAGTTAGTTGAAGTAGTTTGTAGGTCTAAGGACTAGTGATCGTACGATAAGTTTACAAACGTTTGAATATTTTTTTCAATAACTAACCAAATATTGAACTGGTTTTTACAGTATCAGTACGTGCATGCTTGCTTTAATACTGAAGAGCCAATGAAACTGGTATACCAACACAGAGATGTGTAAACTCTCACAGGAAGGCTCTGCTGCCGCCGACACCTATATATGACAACAGGTGAAACTTCCTACCGGAACCGGGACTCGGTCCTGGGACCTTTACCTTTCGCGGGCAAGCACTCTACACAATTTTAATCTTCCAGAAAGTTTCATATCAGCGCACACTGCGCTGCAGTGTGAAAGGTTCATTCTATGACAAGAGGTGTTTGGCAGGGGCATTAGATCGGTTTCTGCTGCTACAATGACAGGGTTTCACGATTTAACTGAGCCGGCCGCGGTGGCCGAGGGGACTGACGTGCTTCAGTCACGGTCTGCACGGCCACTACGGTCGGGGGTTCGAATCCCCCCTCGGGCATGGATATTTGTGCCGTCCTAGTTCGTAAGTAATTCATAAGTAGTTTGTAAGTTTAGGGACTGATGACCCCGTAGTTAAGTCCCATAAGATTTACAAACAATTATTATATTATGATTTAAATGACATGGGAACATGATCAAGTCGACCTCATATTTCTTGAGAAAAAAATACATGAGCTCGATATCAACTCCAGAAAGCGATATCACGTGAAAATTTGGGCCATTATTCAGATACAACGCAGTTACGGCCTCCTCAAAGTGCAGCTTTTAAACATTCGCGCCCTCTCGTTGTTCGTCACTCAGCCCTCACCACTGCGGCCGCTTAATGTCCGAACGCGAAGTGCTGTGCAATGAAGGGACAACAGCGAGTCCCCCGAAATGTGAATTTTGATGAGCTAGGGAAGTGGAGGAGGAAATAATATTACAAAATGAAACATATGTACTGTAACTCTTTCAAGTTTACTCCACTTCAGTAGTGTCAGCTTGACATATAACAAAATGATGTGCATAAAAGGTACTGAAAATTAAATCACGTAACACTACTTGTTGAAAAAGCGTCTAATTCGTTTCCACTGCAGCTGTGACGCGCTGTATGACACGCAAACGGCTCGTTGCATATATTCTTCTGTTACGGAGACGGGCAAAGTGGTATTCGACGATTTAAAATCATTCAAACAGCTTTCACCATAAGTGACGACCGCAATTTCACACCATAACTCCGTTGAAGCAATGAAAGTGCTCGACGAATCTGACGGTGGTGAAATGGCAGCGTCGTTATCGCCGACGTCATCCGCATGTAAATCTGCACCGAACGTCAACCCACTATTCTCGTCAATATCCAGCACGTCTTCATCAGTGCAATTGTCTACGATATCTGCAACGCAGTTGAAAGATAGAAGGAAAAGCATTTTCTTTTACCGTGTATAGTACGTCTAATAACTGCAAATGATTATGCTTATCGTTGACGACTTTTAAAGAGCTCTAATTCTTTGACATTTAATCGTTGCACATTAGTCATCATTCCATACCGCTCCTGGAGGTGTCGCACGACAGTCTGTGGGTTAATTGACATTGTGAACACAAACCTCAGCAGCCACAGTGAAGTCGGCCGAGTGAGGAACAGCCCGAGGCCGCGAATTTTTGAAAGCTGCACTTTGAGGAGGACGTAACTCCGTAGTATCTGAATAATGGCCCAAATTTTCACGTGATATCGATTTCTGGGGTTGAAATCTAGCTCTGTATTTTTTTTTTCAAGAAAATTTGAGGTCGAGTTGATGATGTTTCCTTGTGAGTATAGTCACCACACGATAGATGGGGTTCAGCATCTCCAAGGTAGCGATGGTGTTGAGATGTTTCCCGTACGACCCTTTCACGACTGCACCGTGAATATCAGGAATTCAGTAAACCATCCAATGTCAGGCCGCTGCGGCCGGAAAAAGGATCCTACAACAACCGGATCAACGACGATCGAAGAGAATAGTTCAACGTGACAAAAGAGCGACCCTTCGGCAAATAGCTGCGATTTTCAGTATACTCAAGTTGACTACAAGACAGAAAGCTTTACGCCACACCTACGTCTGTCTACACCGACATTGGGCATGATAGGAAGCATGTTGTCTATTTTGACGAGTGTTGTTTCCGATTGTGCAGAGCGGATGGACGTCTAGAGACAACCTGATGAAACTGTGGACGATGCGTATCAGCGGGGGACTGTCCAAGCTGGTGGAGGCTCTGTAACTGTTTGAGACCCCTGATACGTGTAGATACGCCTCTGACAGCTATATGAGTTCTACTGCCATTATATCTGAGTTAATTAAAATTTATTTGCAATCAACTTAAAATAAATTTTAGAGGTGTGAATTAAAATCAATTGACTTGATATCACCGACAAGTTTATTCCAGTCCATAGAAGTTCAACAGAACTCAGTTACAATAGCACGTCAACAGAACACAACTCAGACTAAAACCAAAACCAAAACCTGGCGCGAAATAGCATCCTTATATACTATTTAAACAATTACTGGCATTGTTATACTTAATTAAACAATTCAATTAGTAATATCACAGATATTTTAGAGCAGATTACGATATACAATAAAAATGCAGTTCATCAGGATTCATTTCAGTTAGTAAATTAACCTTTACATGATTTTAATATCGCAAATATCATTTATATATGAGATATAACTTAATTCGTGCAATTAGCCTCAAAATTACATTCTTAATCTGGATATTTATAATTGAGAAATTTTACAAAGTTGGTTTGCATATGTTATATGATCTGCAATTTGCAGTTGCTTAAAATTCATGGTTTTCACACAGTAATTAGTACATTTGTATGAATATTGACAATGAAAAGCAATAGGGAATTATAGAGAGTTCCACATTGTGTAATTAGTTCATTATTCAACATTTATGATTCTATTCCTTGATAATTATTTTGTTTAGTATAAAATGACTTCTTGAGGTTAATTAATTACATGTAAATTCAAGTCATGCCACAAATACCATGTAATAGACGAAATGGAGTAGTTAGAACAAAAGGAATGGAAGTAGTATCGGTCTGTAAGGAAGGAATATGGTATCCTGGTCTTCACTAAAGCATGGTATCCTGTACTACATCAATAAACTGCTCGTGCCGTTACTTTACACAGGTACGTGTACGTACGCATCCCGTCTGATCCTCTGCACCCATTCATGTCCATTTCGGCGACTTGGGCAATTACAGCAGGACAATGCGACACCATACACGTTCGGAATTGCTACAGAGTGACTCAAGGAACATTCTTCTGAGTTTAAAGAACTTCTCTGGCCACTAGATCTCCTAAATATGAACAATATTCAGTCATCTTACAACGTGCTGTTCGAAGAGATTTCCACCCCGTTTTAGTTTTACGGATTGTTTTGACAGCCCGACACAATACATGTTGTCAGTTTTCTCCAGCATTGCTTCAGACACTGGTCGAGACTACTCCACGTCGTCTTGCAGCACTTCTGCGATCTCGTGGGACACTACACGATATTAGGCAGGTGTGCCCGTTTCTCTGGTTCTCCGGAGGTAAAGTGCCGCTACGCTAACAGATTTTTAATCTTCTTTTACCTTCTGACGCGGCTTTTATGTTGAGGACCTGTCTCAGTGTAACGCTTTATATCAGACTACCTGTAAACCCGGCGTTGTCCGGGTGTTTATTTAACCGACACTCTCGTACTCCGCATTCCCCTACTCTCTCTCTCTCTCTCTGCATCCACCTCTTTCTCTCCCATCTCTCTGTTCGTTTCCACCTTTCCATCCCTCGGCAAAGTTTTCTGCAAGGTACCCTCTGTCATTCACCATACAAACATTTATGTACCCAATGATCTTCCTCTTGGTTTAAAGGTCATGCGTGCAAAAATTCAAAAAGATTGGAGCAAAACTATGCATTTTGTTAAATTTCGCACCGATCAAAATTCTATACAGACAGCGACATACATCTTGTTTTTAAAGTAGAGTGTGCAAAATTTCATCAGTATCGGAACAAAACTATACATTTCAATGCAATAGAAGCGCAGGGTCACATTGAAAAACGCACTTTGTTGTTCACAAATATTCCAGTTTTATTTCATACAGCTCTTGTTTGGAGAATAACGAAAACAACAAATAAAGGATCTGTGAAATCGGTCGAACTGTTCTCTGGTTATGTCGCGACCAAGGTATTTAGCGATTCACTTTTAGGTTGCAAAGTACCCTCCCCCACGCACCGTATGAAACTTAAGGTACACGATGACCTTCCTCTTGTTTTGAAGGTCAAGTGTGCGAGATCTCGTGAAAATCGGAATTAAACTGTAGATTGAGTCCGTAGGAGAAGTATTCTCCGCCATGCACCTACCACAAAATACTTTCTTAGCTGACGTTTTCTACCTATAAACTATATTCCTGCCACCAGCTTCATAGTGAAGTAGTTTTCCAGAATTCGTGTTTAGTCAGTGAGTGAGTGAGTTCCTTTCGCTTTTATATAGATAGAGATTAAGAACACAGATTGATTAATCTTGGATGCAAGAGAATTAAGGGAGACTTTCAGACAAAAGTAAATAGTAACATGCAAATCAGTACTGATACCTTTATTTGATACAAGTTCATGCCTGATGCGACGGTTTTATGGCATCTACAGCTAAACTGTTGTGAGCGATAGACTTCTTTTCGTTTCATAATTTTGTGTGTGTGTGTGTGGGGGGGGGGGGGGGTCCCGTTACAAAACGATTCATAAACGTCGGAAATTGCATGCAAACTCTGTTACAGGTCCCTAACTACTTCTATTTTCCAATAATTGACGCATGAATCTGTTTATTCTCCCGCGGTGGCCTCTCATTATTTATGACGTCATATCTCCTGAGCTATGCGTCGTGCTCTTCTGTTTTCGGGTCAGGAACCTTCGCTGGCGTAAGGTGAACAGTTCACCAAAGTTTCATTCCAATCGAACGGATGGTTTATGAACACATAGAGAACATACAGACAAACATTCATTTTTATGTATAGATGAGAAGGTAAAGATGTAAACCATTCGCTTATGAAAATATACTGTTTTAGATATGGGATGGATTTTATTCAATTTTAATACATAGTTGACAGAGCCCCAACAGATAGTTTGAAATGCAAGTTGGTTACACCTCGAGAAAAATGATGGGGATCAGCTAGTTCAAACTTCATGTAATATATTGTTATGACTTGAATGTTAGTACACAACGACCCATATAATGTAATTGATATTTGCTTTACAGGGTTGATAAAGTTAATTTCTGATTCTGTATTTTCTTTATCTTATATTAAGGAAATAATCACCTGCTGATGCAAATTTATTTTTCGAATCCGGTCGTGTGTTCTCAGTAAAGAAGTTTTAACAGTTGCAGCGGTGTATTGTCAAGAAAATGAAAAAAAAAAATCATCTATATCTATCTTATAAATGGCAATAACTATCTGAATGTGTTAGTATGCGATAAACGGGAAAGCGGCTGGACTAATTGGGCATTTTTTTTTCTAATAAACAGAAAAACTGGAAGAATTGTACGGAAAACCCAGAAACATAAAAAGTATCTCGCTTTCACCCATTCAGACCTCTGTGTTGTAACTGAACTCCTAAACCGCTGGACCGATTTTGATAAAATTTGGTGTGTTTGTTTGAGTGGGACCCTTAATGATTTAGATTCACATTTGAATTCGGCAGGTGACGTCGAAGAAATTTACGTTGTTGTTTTTTTTCTATCGGCGTCGCCACTTCTGATTAGATACTTACTTCGTGCCCTGCCCTAGCGTTCATCCGATTTCAACATAATGAGGAAGATAACTGTCTCCATTAATTTTCGTATGGCCTTGGCAGAGAGTACTTTACTTACGATAAAGACGTTGACAAAATCTACAGATTTATTCCGATATTGATGAAATTTTGCACTCTTGACCTTCAAAATAAGAGAGAGGCATTGCCTAAGTAATAGTTCGTACAGTGAATGGGCTGAAGGTAGATTCATACACCAGTCTACACTTATTTCGATATGATCTTTAAAAAAATTAAAAATAATAATAAACAACTTCAGAAGGATACCTTATTGCAGACTTCGATACTGTGCGCGCGATCACCATTATATTGCGCATATACAGGATGCATAAAAAAAGATGGTGCAAACTTACACGGTTGAAAGTACACGGTAATAGAAGCAAAAATGTCCCAGTAAACATGGGTGCACAAACGAGCCGTTTCCTTAATAACAACAAATGTATGGTTCCAAACCGTCACGACGCTAGAGGCCGTCCTATGTCCGTTGTTCGGCGTCGTATTCCAGCAACGTCAGAGTGTGGTACTTGCATGATGGAGCTCCGGCACGTTTTGCTGCTGCTGTGAGACATCTAACGTGCAGACACGGCCAAAGATGGAAATGTCGAGGCGGAGCTGTACCTTGGCCTCCAAGATCACCTGGTCTACATCCTTCGGATTTTTGTATCAGTTGTTATTGTGGTTTTCAGTCCGCAGACTGGTTTTATGCAGCTCTCCACTCAACCCTGTCCGGTGCTAGCCTCTTCATCTGAGAATACGTACTGCAACCTACATCCTTTTGAATATACGTCTTCGGTTTCCCTCTACGCTTTTCATCCCACACGCTTCCTTCTAATACTAAGTTTTCGATTTCTTGATGTCTCACAATGTGTCCCACCAACCTATCCTTTCCCTTAGTCAGGATATGCCAGAAACTCCTTTTCTCCCCAATTCTGTTGAGCACCTCCTCCTCCACCTCCTCACCTAATATTCATCATTCGTTCTGTAGCACCACATTTCGAAAGCTTCTATTACCTTTATGACTGAACTCCTTATTGTCCACGTTTCACTCTCATACAATGTTACACTCCTAACCTTTAAACTAATATTCGATGTTAGCAAGTTTCTCTTCTTCAGAAAGCTTTTCTTCCCATAGCCTTTCTGCATTTTATATCTTCTTTACTCCGGCCATCAGAAGTTATCTTGCTACTCAAATAACAAAACTCATCTACTAGTATTATAGTCTCTTTACCTATTGTCTGATTTTCTGACACTAAATTTCGTTATCTTTGTTTTACTCTTGTTAATGTTTATCGCCGCTCGGAAGTAGCCGAGCGGTCTGGAGCGCCGTGTTGCGGATAGCACTACCTCCCGCGTCGGAGGATCTAACCCTCCTTCGGGCATGGATGTTTGTGCCATCTTTAGTATTAGCTAATTCATAAGTAGTTTGTAAGTTTAGGGACTGATGACCCTGCAGGTCTAAAAAGAAATGTTCAAATGTTTGTAGAGCTTATGGGACTTAACTACGGGGTCATCAGTCCCTAAACTTACAAACTACTTGCGAACTAGCTAACACTAAGGACGGCACAAATATCCATGCCCGAAGGTGGATTCGAACGCCCGACCGTAGTGGCCGTGCAGAACGTGACTGGCGCGCCGAAATCCTATCGGCCACCGCGGCCGGCCCCCGCAGGTCTAAATTTCATAATCTTAACAAACATTTGAGCAGTTTGTTAATCTTTATCTTATATGTTCCTTTCAAGAAACTGTCCATTCCGTTTAATTGCTCTCCCAGGTCTTTTGCTGTCTCTGACAGAATCACTATGTCGTCAGCAAACAGCAAGGTTTTTATTTCCTCTCCCTGGACTTTAATTCACTCTCCAATTTCTCCTTGTATTCCTTCAGAACTTGCTCAATGTACAGATTGAACAACATTGGGGAAACGCTACAACCCTGTATAACTCCCTTCCCCAAGCACTGAGACCCTATCATGCCCTTTGACTCTAATAATTGCTGTCTGGTTTTTGAACAAGGTCACCTCCGAAGTGAACAGCACACCCGTTTACACGGTTGACGAACTGGAGCGGAGAGTTGTACACGCTTGTCAAGAATTCCGAAATAGTCCAGGTGTTTTCGAAAGAATTCGAAATTCATTGCACAGACGAGCACATTACTGCATGCAGATGCAAGGAAGACACTCCGAACACCTCCTTTAACAGATAACCCATACGTGAAATATCAACTAAATGCGATGCAAAATCTAATAGTAAAGTCTAAATTTCAAATTAATTCGTACTAACTAGGACGATGATTACAATTAAGTCAGTGGCGGCTTGGAACCACACGTTCGTCATTATCTCGGAAACGGCTCGTTTGTGCACCCATGTTTACTGGCACATTTTTGCTTCTATTATCATTTACTTTCAACCAAGTAAGCTTCCTCTATTCCTTTTGATACATTTCATATATATAATTTTTTATATACATGGGTTGGGGGAGATGGACAGAGAGAAGGACTAGTACCTGGACAGACACAAGCTATTTACATAAAAATAAAACGAGTGCCTGAACGTCTGAAGCGCATTTACATTTCGTCCATCCATAAACATGGCCGCTGCTCGTCGTATTTAAACGAGCCACAGGAAGTCTAGCGATAATTGTAATAAACGTCCCTCCCTGTGCCGGACTTGCATAGCGGAATCTACGAGCACTCATGGGTAGCTGACAATGCGCGGCATATGGGAGTTTACGTCGGTCCGGCAGTCGTGCGCAAATTAACGCGACCACTCGAAAAATGCCGGAAATCTGGGTCCCAGTCCTCCGGCACAAATTTTCATACGTCACCATTAAATCTCACAGCTGACGCTGATTCACATTCGCAACGGCAAACAAATTTCTTGAATTTCGTTTGACAGCTGTAGTCGCTTTAGTGTCCCTTCGTTCAGTTATGCATGCATGTCTGAGGAGGGACATTTGCATAATGTTCACACGTAGAGATAACTAGAGGACCCCTGCGAATACTTCGCACCGTTAGTGGAATGACAAAAAAGTTGAGAACAAATGGAAGTTGAATGTTCACGCACAGCTTTCTTCAGATCGATAAATGCAAGTGTTTAAAAGCGCAAATGAAAGAGCTTGATCCGCTGAGTGTAGTCAGGTCAAAAAGAACTGCGTACCTTAATTAGAACCTAACATATCTTAAAACAAACCGATTAAAATATTCAATGCAAGGACAGAAGGATACCGCGTTTAAATAAAAATAAAGGATGGAAAGACTTAAGTTAATTCTGATACTTGATGACAAATCTGTGAATGAATACCTTTCTGGGCTTACAAACTACTTTAAGTTATGCTAAGTACAACACATACACACACACACACACACACACACACACACACATACATACACACACAAACCGATACCCTAGGGAGAAGTCGAACCTCCGACGGCGAGCAACCGGTCGCTCCGCATCAAGGCGCATGGATATTTGTGCCGTCCTTAGTCTTTGGTAGTTCATAAGTAGTTACTAAGCTTGGGGACTGATGACCCCGTAGTTAAGTCCGATAAGTTCTACAAACATTTCAACATTTGTTGTCCTTAGGTTAGTTTACCTAGGGTTTTTTTTTTGGGGGGGGGGGGGGGGTCATCAGTCCCTAAACTTACAAACTACTTATGAACTAGCTAAGACTAAGGACGGCACAGATATCCATGCCCGAGGGGGGATTCGAACTCCCGACCGTAGTGGCCGTGCAGACCGTGACTGAAGCGCCTCAGCCCCTTCGGCCACCGCGGCCGGCTACCTACGTTTAAGTAGTTTGTAAGCTACGGACTGACGACCACGCAGTTTGGTCCGATAGATTTACAAACATTTGAACATTTTACAAACTGCTTATGAACTAGTTGATACTAAAGACTGCACAAATATCCATGCCCCAGAGGGGTTTCGAACCCCCGACGGAGAACGGCCTCGCGCTTCGTAGCATAGCGCCTCAATTCGCTCGGCCGCTGCGCCGCGGCATCTCGTAATGGTTCAGTCTTTTGTAACACGCTGACGAAATATTTCAGAGCGTATTTTATGTATAATGCGATGCAGGTGCTGCTGAACGTGAACTAGCAGGAAGTGACACCACAAAACTTGGTTGGTAATTCGTCCCATTTCAGGACGGTTTAGCGTGCAGCGTGCTAGCTGGTGGGACCCACCCAGGATGCTAGCAGCATACATAAACCAAAAAGCGTGATTCACCAACCATATTTAATGTCGTAAACAAAAAGCGGTGATTCACCGACCAGCTTGAAAGGCCCACACACTTCCTCTCTTCAGTTACCTTGACGCCTGTGGCGTCACGAAGGTGTCCAGCCTGTATGATGCTGATGGCAATAATAATAATAATAATCATAATAATAATAATTATTTCTTATAGCCGCATCGGCGACTTGCATGTCCCTAAACTACCCCAGTTATCCAATAGGGAGGAAGGGACCTACGGTTTAACTTGTATTCCGTACCACACCTTCCGTTTCTGGTGATCCGATAATTTGTAAAATATGGAAATTTTTCGGCAGTCAGTCGTGAAAATATTTATTTATTTGCAGATCTAGATTTCGACCACTGTGTGGTCTTTATTAGTCCTTAAAAACAATTAAAATACTTAAAACATCTAGACCTCCATGTTGGAGGTTGCGTTCGTACTTCCACCACGGAATCAAACCTGATAAAATTTGTAAAATGCAGCAATCACATTGGAGAGACATTCAGGAATTTCCGAACATGTTACACTGAACACATAAAAGCTCTGAAGAGCGTTAAGTGCACATTCAACCTTTCCAGAACAGTTGATGAATGAGAATCACCATGCCATAACTATTGAAACTGTCCTACAGAAATAAGAAACAGTGACCTACACTGCTCAACACCTCCTCATTTCTCATTCTATGGTCCATTTCACTTTTTCCATTCTTCTCTATAGCCACATTTCAAAACTTTCTAAATACATTTCTGTTCTTTTTGTCTGATTGTCCACGTTTCAGATTCATATGACATCACACTCCACACAAAACATTTGGCGAACCTCTTCCTTAGAGTAATGGGAATACTTTTGGTTGTTAGCAAATCTTTTACTTTCCTGAAAGCTTTTTTCCCCATACAGACTCTACGCCTTACTTCCTCTGTGCAACTTCCACTGGATGTTATCATAATTCCTAAATATAGAAACGATTGCACCTGTTCCAATACTCTTCCAATATTTGATTGTATCATCTTCTTTTCCAATTTTCATGACTTTGGTCTTACCAATGTTTAACCTCATTCCAAAATATTTACCCACCATTTCAATATTTTCCATCATTTCCTTGAGCGAGTCTTCTGTTTCTGCTAATACTATCATATCATCTACATATTTTATAGTTTTTATTTTTTCTCCTCCCACTACAGGTCCTTTTGCTTCTTCCAAGGCCTCATCAACTAGCTTTTCAGCATATATATTGAAAAGTTCTGGTGACATACAACAACCCTGTCTCACACCTCTTCCGATACTGACGTCTTCAGTTTCATCTTCATATATTCTCACTACCACTTTCAGTCCAACATGAAGTTGTTTTATTAATCTTCTATCTTTCCAATCTATACTAGCATCTCTCAAAATCTTCGACAGCATACTCCAGTTTGTCAAACGCCTTTTCCAAGTCAACAAAACAGACATATATTCCTCGGTTCACTTCTAAAAACCTCTGTCAACATCCTAAAGCACCCAATTGCATCTCAG
Source organism: Locusta migratoria (assembly GCA_026315105.1). NCBI lineage: Eukaryota > Metazoa > Arthropoda > Insecta > Orthoptera > Acrididae > Locusta > Locusta migratoria. The sequence continues at coordinate 491,880,487 of CM048744.1, read as the reverse complement.
GTTCCTCTTACTTTTCTAAATCTGCACTGATCTTCTCCTATATTCTCCTCTATTTTCCTGTCTATTCTTCTTAGCACGAATCTGGTCACAGATTCCATAACATTACATATAAAACTAATTGTCCTATAATCTTTACATTATTTGGCATTACATTTCTTAGGTAATGGAACCATTATAGTTTTTACGCGAGCTTTAGGCCAGATACCTGTGTGATATATTCTGTTGATCAGATTTGTAAGTCAGATTATAGTACCCTTCCCTAACGCCTTCATTGCTTCTACCGGTACTTGATCACAGCCCGACGCTTTCCTTTCTTTAAGGTCCTGGATTGCCTTCTCCACCTCCCATTTTTCTATTAGAGGTCACCAGGTATTTTCATCACATTCGTGTTTATCCTCTAGTAGCAGTCGTTCATGATCAGCTGCAAAATTGTATAGATCTTCTATGTATGTCTTCCAACCATGTTTTCTTCAGTATTCTTTGTTATTTTTCCCACCTTATTCCATCATCTTTCGGGAGTGGACCCGGGACAGCGACAATTCGGGTGCACTCCCGAAAGATGATGGAATATTATGTCCGCCGGGAAAAATTCAAGAATCACTTTTCCCACCTTGTTTAGTATTTCTTGATTGCTAATTTTTCTCGGTTCTTTCATTGTTATAGACTTTTCAGCTCTATACATTTCGTCTATTTTTCCTTGCCTTTTCAAATATTCTGTTTTCTCACATTGCTTTATCATCCAGTTTTCTCTTGCTTTGTCGGTAGTCCCTCAGTTCGTTATTCAACTTCCTATACTGCAGAGTAGCATAACGCTATTGCAGATGTCCGCACTGTATTTCCCCATGTTGCTTCTGTCAGCTTTGTAACAACATTGTTCCTGTCAGCCACATTTTGCCTTGTTTTTAAGCAGTGCTCTTTATATGTGAGAGCAAAGTGACTCCGAGGTATTTTACTGTCTTGCGGCGTTCTAGAGAGTTTCCTTCCCAATGTATCTTTAAGGTTCCGCTATCCTGTTTGTTTCTGAGGTGAAAAGCGTAGGTCTGGGTGGATTTGGTTTCAGCTGATTATTCCTGTAATAGACATTAATTCTATCAAGGCTCGACACTCTCTAAGCTATATCCTTGAGATGTGATTTGCACGGTCATCTGCATATATGAAACTTAATGTTCTTTCGTGTATATATTGAACAGGGTGGGTGCCAACACACTGCCCTGTGGAAATTCATTTTTCTGTTGCCTCCATCTGCTTTTGTGTCCTTGGTATTCCACATTGGAGAACATGAGAGAAGGCTCCACGAAGGTTATACTTTGACTACTAGTCTACCCAGGTGGGCGTCCGTGGTTGTTTATAGATTCTCTCACACCAGAAGCAAGTATGTGGGCAATAACTGCTAGACACAGAATAATGAAATTCGGTCAGTTACACACTCAAAACTGACGTTGGCGGGGATGCCAACCGCATTTCGCTCCAGGACTCCTTTGGGATGTAATTAAGAATGTTCCGGAACTTTTTGAACAGGCCTGTTACACGCGAAGCCGTAGCAATTACTTTACTTTCTCGTGTCCGAATCCACGTAATAGCACATCAGCCCAGTATCGAGCCAAGTCTAGGCGTTGTCTCAAGCGTTCCATAAATCATCAAGGGAGCAGGTCCTTGGGCTGTTCTCGCACGTCAAGAGATGTTCCATATTCTGACTCTCTCCACAGTTACATCTGTCGTCACTTTCGTCGATGATTCCCCATTTCACTAGGTTCGTCTTTACAGGGGCGACTCCTGAGACCAGAGACTTCCAGCTTCTCCAGTCAGAGTGATAGCCTAGTGGGGATTTCTGAGTTAGTGGATATTTGTCTGGTGGTTCCATGGGGACAGACCTCAGAAAACAATTGAAGCCGTGGCAAACAAAACACCGGTTGCGCTGTCGTCATCCATCCTGCCTCTGCAGCAGAAGAGAAGTTTCATACTATTGGGTGATAGGAAACTGTGCAGGTGAGGACAAATTTATACGGCAGCCTAACCGAGAACGCCAGCACTGTATATTCCTGCCCAGAAACAAAAGAGTTAATGTTGCGCCTATAAAGGAGCGATTAAAAGTAGTCGTCGGTTTCTATAGGATCCTCTGCCCGCGGGACGTAATAAACTCCCCGAGCGCTATTTTGCTGGCAGCGAGCCGTCCAAGTTGGTCCCGCGCAGCGTTCCAGCAATAAGTTTCAAGCGTGACGCAATTAAGAGTTTGCAGCGCGGAGAGGAAGTTGGCGGCGGGAGATTGGCTGGTGGGCGCCTATTAATTTCTGGTATCTGGTCGATTTACGACGGCGGCGCTCCCAGACGCAGCCTGCAGGCGAGAGCAGGCGCGCCGCCACAGGCGTCTATTAATAGACGCACTCCGGCAGTATTTCCGTCCCTCAGCGGCACACATGAACTGTTGACGTCAAAGCGGCTGCAAGCGGAACTGTCAATAGACGCCACGGGCCGAGCTCTGGAGGAACACTAAGTGCATGAAATTTCTGTACCAAAGATCAGTCACGAATACTGCCTCAGTTCTTCATTGCATCTGTGTGCAACCCAAATTTACACATTATAATATTATTTTGGAACTGTCGGAATAAAGCAAATGAAAATTTGATGATTTACGAGAACCCTTGGGAGCGATGTATTTCGCTCTCAGTGCTATCGATATGTATCGGACGACTGATTGTCTCGACATGTAGAATTTATTCTACAAAAGACGTACGTATTTTAAATTCTATTTACCTGCATCCAGTAGCGAAATTCAATAATTGATAAAGAATTTTTACTGTCAGTGTATCACCTCACTCGTCAGTGACAATTACGGATTTCCCATCAGTGGAAAATCACCGAATTTATGAACACCACTAAATATTACTTATACGTCGAAAGTCCGATACCATTACCGCTTCTTCGCAACAGGGATATTTTTATGAAGATTGGAAGGAAGTACCAACAGATGTATTTACACTTTTTAATTAATTAAACGACCAGTTTCGACACTGTATTCGCACCATCTTCAAGAACCTGATCAAAAGAGACAAGTACAACAATTAACTATACTATTAAGCAAGAAATGTATAGTAAATTCAATATACAAAAATATTGTCAAGTAATAAACGTGCATTTTAAAAACTATTGTCAAGCAATAAACATGTTAAAAGATCACTATGTAAACAGATTGAAGTTATTTACATCATAAAATAGTTTCTTTCATTTATTTTTTTGATAAGGGGTCGTTAAGAAAAAACAGAAGCTAATAATAGCATTGTATAAAGTACTAAGTGAAATAAAAATGTTAATACAATTTTATACACAAAATATTATCAAAGAATTGTTATTAAAGTGGACAATCTATACGATATTCAGAAAGAATAATATGGACAATTTTTTTTACAAAGATCCACTTGTGAATGGCATGTATGGAATCCAGATTCATTAACATGTGTCACATACTTAAGAGAGGCAATGTGAGAAGGCATTAATCGAAAACTAGAAAGGGAAAATTATCACAGTTATCGTGTTTATATGTGATAAGATAGATGAAAGTAAAAGGCTATAAACAAGATTCATATACACGTAGAGTTCTCATCTAATAATGTATCAACCCACGAAGACCATAATTAGAGGTAGTGTAAGCAAACACTGTCAAAACAAATTGCTCCTAATCTGGATTGACATCATGTTGCAGACAATAACCATCTACTAATTATCGAGAGAATTAGGGATATTTTTGTACTACCTCTAGAGAAACGTAGCCACGGTGGTGTAGCCGAGCGGTCTAAAGCGTCTCGCTGCGGAGCGCGCGGTTGCTCGCCGTGGAGGTTCGAGTCCTCCCTGGGGCATGGGTGTGTGTGTTGTCCTTAGGTTAGTTTACCTAGGTTTAAGTAGTTTGTAAGCTACGGACTGATGACCACGCAGTTTGGTCCGATAGATTTACAAACATAATTTTTAATTCTAGAGAAAAGTACAAACACACTCGCAAATTATGGCAACAAAATGTATGAAATGCATAATACTCTATTACTATGTCAATACGCAAATATCCAAAATCGGCACTGCAACATTCACTCAAATATAGTAAATGTAGTATGCAGCATTGGTCGTATTTTTATTGTTTTAGCAAATCGATTTCGATCATATAATGATCATCTTCAATGCACCTTCAATACAAGAAAATACAGAAATCATTACAGGGTCCAAACACATAAAATAAAAAAAGAAAATAAAAATCAAATCCAATCCAATTCAATTCAAGAGTACAGTAACTTTGGAACGTCTCGGTGGCTCCTCTCAGCAAAATTTGGCCAAGTGACATCTTTGCAGTTATGGCACACTGTAATGCTTTTCGTATTTAGTGGGTTTCGGTCAATAATTTGTGTGCGACATGTCATTTGAGGGCACCAGTGGATTAAAGTTTTTACAACAAATGCGGTTTTTCTGGTGCAATATGTGAATATCGTAGTTAACTATTATCTTCACACCTTTATTAGTATTATATATATATATACCAAATATCACGCCATGTTGAGATATATATATATATATATATATATATATATATATATATATATATATATATATATATATATATATATATATGAATATGTGGTATGGTGGTCAGAGTGTTAGACTGTTGGATGCATTGGTTCGTTGAGTTTTTGACATGAATAGATTAAGAAATTTATAGCTACCAGTGTTAACAGCTACCTTCTTCAAATTTGCTATTACTGACAGTTGCATAGTGGGGGCCTGAAGATGGTGTGATTGTAGCACTGAAACCGGTCATGTAATTGAATAAATAATTTATATACAGCTGCAGGTATTTTCTTTCACCTTCACATTTATCGGTTGTGTTCCAATCCATCTATTATGGAGAGAATTAAAAATGTTTGTAGAAAAAAAGGCGAGGCAACTGATTACACAATGTACACTGCAGTCTGATTAGTAAAATGAAAGCTCTGAGAGAATTCTAGTACTTCATTTACATTTGCCAGTGATTATATGATGCTACTTATAATAGTATATAATTTATAACATTCATTACCATGCAATCACCACAATTTCCTCAGTTATGTAATGTGGATGCAGGTCAGACAACATTTAAGAATAGCAATAGCTTAATGTTAATAAACGTTGGACCAGTTATTCTGGTTGAACGTTAAGTATTGAATTACGTGATTTTATTAAGAGCAATGTATGGTCTCGACTGCAGTGTTGACTACACATGTGTAAGTGCAAAATATGAGTAATTACCACTCTGGATCCGTAGACAAGCTACACCTACAGTCTCAAAATCTCGTAAACATTCTCTTAACAAGTCGTTTCCTCAGTAGAACAAGATGGCTCACAAGATCCGGTTCACAAGTGAACTGATTCCGATTCCAAATGGCTCAAAAGAGCCACAGATTATCTGGTTCATGAAAGAGCCATGGCTCAAAAGACTCGTAGACCGGTTCAGCGGTTCACTAGTGATCCAGCTCACGAAAGAGCGACAGCTGCTCCCAAAGAGCCGCAGCTCACTTTTACTGAGCGGTGGCTCACTGACTCGCTGCAGAGAGCTGCTCAAAAGAGTCGGATTCTGAGCAGGTGACCCACCTCTACTCATCACCAGCTCTGTGCATGTGCAGTTCTATCGGCAACAAACTGACACACACTTAAGAGGAGTTGGAATGCCGCAAAATGGTAAATAATCGTAATTCCTGCTTTTAAGCTTATAAAGAAGAAATCTGAAGTTTTGTGCTTAAAATAGTGCAAGTTCGTTAAGAAATTCTAATAAAAAGTATTTTTATTTCATTTTGCAAAATTATATGTCGTCCAAGAAGACTATCCAACTTGTGATGTTTACACATTTAAATCTTCACAATTCGGAAAAACATTAGATATAGAAGGCTGTGGATTTCGCTGTTCAGTTGTAGACTCTTTGATCCTTCCGTTGGTTTTCATGGTTGTGCCCAGAATCAAAACGAGTCATTCAAGAACCTTATATGGACTTGTGTACCTAAGAATGCATTTGTTGGTATAAAAGCTTTGAAATGAGGTATCAATGATTCTGTTTTTTTTTTTTTTTTTTTTTTTTTTTTTTTTTTTTTTTTTTTTCATTCAATTCATTCAAAGAAGAAGAAAGTGTGTGGGCGAAGAAGAAGAATTAGAAGATGAGTGATTACTCTGCTGGACGCTTTTAGTAATAGAATAAGAGGAATTTGTGAATTTTGTTTGTAAATTACTTCAATCACATTTTCTGCCATTTGACGTTTTTAGTGTTACATGTACCTTTATCTCACAAACCACTAAACCAATAACATTCAATTTTTCAGAAATGTTATAAAATAGTTAAAAGAGACCACTGAACTAGAATCAAGACAAAATCTGGCTTATTCTCTGAACCTGGGAAATTTATATTAAATTTTTTGCAATAAAAATGACTTAACGGTAAAAAATTCATAAATACTGTACCTACAAAAAAGAAAAGATTGGTTATAGTTCAGTGAGCTAAACATTTATGCTGAAAATAGCTACCAAAATTTCAAAGTTTTATATGTAACAGTTCCAGAGAAAAATGTACATAGAGTTATCAAATTTAAGATTGGCGAGATACAGCATTCCGACTGCCCTTAAGTCGCTTATGAATAAGATAATCCGTTGATATCCGTGCCACTCACCATCTTATCCGCAAAGTAACAAATACTGCAGATATGCGTAGATATATATAGGGTGTCCCAGCTATCTTGTCTCTGGAACAATAACAGCTATTGGAAAACGACTTTCACCGGTATCAATGTATGGCTGGGGCCCATGAATGTACATATTTGGAAACATTCTAAAACGAAAGCAAATTTGTTTTTTTTTAACAATTTTTTTTAATGGACACCCTATATTTTTCCTTCAGCAATCCATAGCATGACAAATCATATAAACAATGGCATTGATTGCATCGAAATATTCCAATTACATCCCGAGATATTGCGACGCGAAGTTGACGCTTGAAAAACCCGAAATCCGCTGCTAGCGCACGTCCTGAGGCTCAGGGGTGAACCCCATGCTGCGCGTAATCGCGATGTGATTGACATGGGTAATCGCACTTCCATACTTACCAAGAGGTCCGAAACGAATAATATGGTCTGCTGCCATCTTGAATTAAAGTCGTACATTCCAGCAGGTATTTATCCCATAGGCTAGGGGTGATGTGGTTCTGTAACATATCTGTGTACCGCAATGTTAGAAAGTTAAATTCGCTATGGTTAATCCGTTACTAAAAAGGTAATGCCGTTCAACATTAAAACCTTACTTTACTGTAGATCTAGCGCAAATGACAGTGAATCATTTACTCATAATAGTAAAATTCATGTTGATGGTTTTAGTGAAACGAGCAAGTGGACTAAAGGTTTTACCGTTGTTTAGGTAAAAATGTTTTGATTTGGGAAGTTCAGGTAAGACATAGAAGATGAATGTAAACATGTTTAACCAATTAGTTTTATTATCACACAAGTATCAATGTTATGTTTATCTAATGCGTTACATGAGAAATTGTTTCAAACAAATGTTTCTGAACATTCTGGGTAAAATGGCCCTTTGTAGAAACTTGCACTATGATACCAGCACTACATACTAAAGATAGCGTTCACATATCATGCTCAAAGTGATAACCATTGGCTTGCATACATAGGGTCACTCTGCGGATAAAGGATGCCCTACTTCGTGCTACTGTTTCCTCTTTGATGGCTGTATAAGCATCAATAATGCGTTGCTTCATGTCCTCTGGTGTTGTTGGTTCATGTTGGTAAACAACATCCTTCACTGCTCCCCAAAGAAAAAAATCTAGCGGTGTAAGGTTCAGAGATCGGGCAGGCCACCTAACTGGGCCACCACGTCCAATCCACCTATCAGGGAACTTACGATTCAGAAGTCGTCGTGCTCTTAAGTCGTTATGTGCAGGGCATCCGTCTTGCTGGTACCACATGACCATTCTCCTCTTCAGAGGTACGGTGTGCAAGAGAACAGGAAGATTACGTTGTATAAATCTGGAGTACTGTCTGCCATTTTGGACGCCATTTACAAAGAAAGGTCCGATAATGGTATCTCCAATAATCCCAGACCAAACATTCACTTTCCACGGACGTTGATGCTCTACCTGACGGAGCCATTTTGGATTGTTTGCGGACCAATAATGCATATTCCTCATATTGACAATTCCTTTGTTGGAGAACGATGCCTCGACGGTAAAGAGATCATCTGCGAAAAAAATTGGATTAGTCAGAAGTTTTTGCTGAGCCCACCGACAAAATGTTACCCTGTTGCTGAAGTCATTTCCATGAAGATCCTGGTGTAAATGAACATGGTAAGGATGAAATTTATGACGTTGAAGAATACGCTGTGCACTTGATTTTGGCCGGCCGCGGTGGCCGAGGGGACTGAGGCGCTCCAGTCATGGTCTGCACGGCCACTAAGGCCGGGGGTTCGAATCCCCCCTCGGGCATGGATATTTGTGCCGTCCTTAGGATTAGCTAGTTCATAAGTAGTTTGTAAGTTTAGGGACTGATTACCCCGTAGTTAAGTCCCATAAGCTATACAAACATATGAACATATACTTGATTTTGACACACCAACTTCACGTTCAGTTTGACGTGTGCTGATGTGAGGATTCACAGCTACGGTAACGAGCACAGCAACTTCAGCACGTTCATCTATGCGTGTTGTAGGACGATGTCTAGGTCTTGGATTTAAGCTTCCCGTTTCACGTAGACGAGATGTGAGACGACCAGACATCCGGCGCGAAGGCGATGGCTTGTCAGGGAATCGTCTTCTGTAGAGTCGTTCTGCCTGAACAGAATTTTGCTCGCCTACAACAGGGTACAGTACAGGTATGTAGAGTAGGGTAGAAAACAGACATATCAACGTAATAATCATAATGTTCTCTAACAGTACTATAAACAAAGAAGCAATCTAATAACGCATTTCCCGTCAACGTACATTCTACATAGATCAGCAGTATTTCCACCATATCTTCATGTGTGTACATAATACAGTATAAGTTCCACAACACAAAGTTTATTCACGATGTGTACTATCTCCGTGCCGTCACTAGATTACTCTGATGCACGCCTACACTGACAAGCGCTGTACTGCACGGCAAAGCAAAAACAAATGGGATGCTCGGAGGGTGGTGAAGTACAGGAGTTTACATGGGTCGCAAATCACAAACAAGGCGAAGTGGTAACTGTGGCTGTAGTGGGAACTACGTTGGACACGTGCTAGGTAGAGCTAGGCCCTGGATGAACGAGTGCGCGAAAGGCACAATGGGTCATTTAACGTATTCGATAAACCTTATTTTGGGTGTGCAGGATAAATAAGACAACCTGACCGGTGTATACCGATCGGTACTGGTTCACATTGTGTACGTAGACACATAAAACGTGCAAGAGGGAAACGATTATGTGCTTATGAGAATCGATGGCAGCAGACCGTATTATTGGTTTCGGACCTCTTGATAAGTATGGAAGTGCGATTACGCATGTCAATCACATCGCGATTACGGGCAGCATGGGGTTCACGCCTGAGCCTCAGGACGAGCGCTAGCAGCGTATTTCGGGTTTTTCAAGCGTCAACTTCTCGTCGCAATATCTCGGGATGTAACTGGAATATTGCGATGCAATCAACGCCATTGTTTATGTGATTTGTCATGGATTGCTGAAGAAAAAATATAGGGTGTCCATTAAAAAAAAAATTGTTAAAAAAAAAACAACTTTGCTTTCGTTTTAGAATGTTTCCAAATATGTACATTCATGGGCCCCAGCCGTACATTGATAGCGGTGAAAGTCGTTTTCGAATAGCTGTTATTGTTCCAGAGATATTTTGGGTGGACGAGATAGCAGGGACATCCTGTATATATTCGAGAATGGACTGGGAGATAAATAGTATATAGGTGGTCCGATGAACCCTCTGCCAGGCACTTAAATTTGATTTGCAGAGTATCCCATGTAGATGCAGATGTAGATGTAGGTATCCCTGCAGACCTCTGACGGGGAGGTGGGGAGTGTTACAAGTTGCTGTCGTGAGCTGTAAAGTGTAGTAACTGCAGCGGGACAAAGGGAACAATGGCAGGGGGCTGGGGGGTCGGTGACGGCGGTGATGAAGTGCGTGTCGTTAGGAGGCGATGAGCGGAGCGACGTGTCTGCTAGCTGCTAGCTGTGTGTCTGCTGTGTGTGGGAGGCGGCTGTCTGGCTGTCTGGCTCTGCGCCGCGCCGTTACGTTGCAGGGCGGGCGTCGCGGCGTCTGCTGGCTGCAGCCGCAGTGGGACAACTGCCGCTTATAGCTCTGTATGGCCAGCCTGCCAGCGTCGGCCATGCTGGGCCTATCCCTCTGTTCCTTACATGCTGACCGCTTCAGCGTTCCCAACTATACGATTAAAAAACTTAATTTTTTCACATCTTATAGTGTGATATCTTCGGTCGATAATGATCCGACTTTCTATTCGTTATATAGTATAGTTACTGTTGCGTAAACTTTTTAACAGTTCGCAGACGCAAAATCACATTGCGTAGACTTTGTGTACGGTTGATATTAGCACATGCAAAGCTGCGGGCGAAATGTAGGTAACGTATCGAACTTTTACTTAAGGTTGAGAGGAGAACGATGTTTAATTTCCTTCTTGAGATCGATATTTACAGTGTTATATCCGACGGATAGTCGCGGGAAGTGCGCGCAGTTCTGTCTATGCGGACTTGCCGGCTCTACGAAATACTTGTCAGCCGATTTTAAGAAAACAGATTCGTTTGTGGGTCCACACCGAAAGAGTTCAACTATAAATTCAGACAAACCTGTGCCGTAGCCCAATATTTAAATGGACTGTGAACCTTTCCTCATCAGAACAAACAACTGAGATAACGGACAAGTTTTTGATGAGTATTTTCGTACATATTAGGTACTTAAACTTTACATGAACTATGCAAAATAAGTACAAAGACTGAATACCATTTTCAGAAACCAATCGAATCGATTCTGAAAATAGAAAAAAAAATCTACTGATCTAACAGTAGGACCTTTCTTAATGAGCATAATTCGCTTTTGAGTTTTGCTTAAAATGCGAAATACTCGTTCAGCAAAATACATTTTTGTTATGCGTGGAATTTACGACATAAACTAGGAAATGGTAAACTTGAAAATGTGTACCCAGCTGAGTGTAGTGAGAATGCTTACTGTTGCAGAGAGAACCTTTTTAGTGGAAGAGTTTTTCCGAGCAGGAGGAAAGAAGAAATTTCAGTTCTCTCGACAGGTGGTAATTTTGCAGTGACACCACTTACAGTGCCCAAGGAGGACAGCCATCCGCGGTGGCCGAGGGGACTGAGGTGCTCCAGTCACGGTCTGCACGGCCACTACGGTCGGGGGTTCGAATCCCCCCTCGGGCATGGATATTTGTGCCGTCCTAGTTCGTAAGTAGTTCATAAGTAGTTTGTAAGTTTAGGGACTGATGACCCCGTAGTTAAGTCCCATAGACTTTACAAACATTTTGAACAAGGAGGACATTATAGCGAATGTTGAGGCAGGAATCCGTCTGTTACCTTCGCAATCTGCAGATAACATTATGACAGAAACGGCCAGAATATTACGCAAAGCGAAAGCACCTCACAGCAATTTGTCTCAAGTGGAAAGAAGGGCTCTAAGGGAGATCAATGCGGACAACAATATCATTGTACTATCCGCTGACAAAGGAAATGCTACAGTTGTGATAAAGCGCGAAGATTATCACAAGAAGATCACTGATCTCTTGGAACCCACAACTTACAACAGACTTGAGAAGGATCGTACTCCGAAAATTTTGATAACAACGAATCATCTGATAAAACAGTCTTCTCTCTCTTCGGATGATAAAAAACAACTGTGCAAAACAGAAACTTACGCACCCAGACTATATGGCCTACCAAAGGTGCATAAGCCCATGGTCCCGTTAAGACCGATTGTGAGCGACATAGGATCTCCCACCCGTGAGGTGGCCAGACATCTCGCATCTCTACTGTAGCCGTACATTGAAAAAACAGACAGCCACATTAAAAACTCTGTGCATTTTATTAAGAAAGTAAAGGAGATTAATGTCAGCCCGAGTTATATTCTGGTGAGTTTTGATGTAGTGTCCTTGTTTACTGTGGTTCCTGTAAACGAAGCTATTGCATACATAGCAGATATGTTTCCAGTTGACATCGTGGCCTTGTTCAGACATTGTCTTACCACAACGTATTTCCAGTACAACGATGAGTTCTATGAACAAATTAACGGAGTGGCTATGGGCAGTCCTCTTAGTCCAGCTGTTGCCAACTTATTTATGGAGTTATTCGAACAGCTGGCGCTGCAGACTGCCAGAAAGAAGCCAACTAATTGGTACCGATATGTTGACGACACCTATGTAGTATGGAGCCTTGGTGAAGAGGAGTTGGATGTCTTCTTATTGCATCTCAACAGCATTTATCAGAATATACAGTTCACGATGAAGAAAGACAGAAATGGCCAACTTAATTTCCTGGATGGATCGGTAATAAAACCATTGGACGGAACTCTGGGCCATAAGGTATACAGAAAGAACACACATACTGATCGATACCTCCAAAATGAGTCAAACCATCATCCGAGGCAAAAAAAGAGGTATCATTAAAATGGTGGATAGAGCCAACAAAATTTGTGAGCCAGTTTACTTGGAGGATGAACTAAATCACTCACGGGCGGCCTTCAAGAAAAATGGATATGGTGCCAAGGAAATTGATCGAGCTCCCCATCAAAGAGGAGAAGAATCCAGAAGTTCTGATCAACAACGACAACAATCAGGAAAAGTTTTTCTGTCGTACATTAGCAGGATTACCGATCGAATCTGGAAAGTATTGGCCAAGCATGGCGTCGAAACCATCTACAGACCCACAAAAAAGATCAAAGAATATTTGAGATCAGAAAAAGACACACGTCACCCCCTAGCAATACCTGTGGTTTATAAAATTTCTTGCAGCTGTGGTAAAGTATATATTGGTACAACAAAAAGAAGCGTCAACACTCGCATATCTGAACATAAAAGGAACTGTCGTCTGGGCCACATGGAAAAATCGGCAGTGGCTGAACATGTTTTTGAAAAAGGAAATCATGAAATAAAATTTGACGAGACGAGCGTTTTAGCTAGGTCATGTCAGTACCATGCAGGCATGTATAGAGAAGCAATAGAGATCCACAAACACCAGAATAATTTTAATAGGAAAGAAGAAGGTCTGAAGTTAAATAAAATATAGATGTCGACACTGCACCAACAAAACGACAATCGATTATTTTTAATCGAGAATGACGACGTCATGCAGAGATAGTTACAAAGTCAGCATCACGTGACGTATGGTGGCGCCCTCTATGCCCTCTATAAATGCGAGAGCCCCTCGGCCCACAGTGGCAGTAGCTGGAATATCCTTGAAGATGTCTCGCGCAGTTGGAGACGAAACGTCGGGAGGAAGTTTTACATCTGGACCACGGCCCCTTTTACTGAAGGAGGGAACTTCCACGGAGCATGTGAGACGACAATTTAGATTGCGTTTTCCTACACCGAGGTGTCCACATCGTGACAATGAACGTTATTTAATTCCCAATTTCAGGACAACACGTTCATTTCGCGATGTACTGCTAGGCCCAAGTTTTAACAGAATGGAAGCTCGACATTCCAGTCATCATGTTGCGGAGTGCAACAAAATCAGCAAGGAAATTATCACAAGAGGCTAAAGTCTTTCGTACGACAGCACATAAGGCTGTAACCAAACAACTGGGGCTACATCCGTATAAAATTGCTGCAGCGCAACAATTGTATTCTATGGACCACGTGAAAATAATATTGTGAATGGTTTCTCCGATTTATTAATACACTTGGACTTTGTGTTTTAGATCGAACATTTTTCACTGATGAGTCTTGGTTTCACCTAACTGGCCACATTAACTGTAAAAATTCACATATTTGGTCATCCGAAAATCCAGATGCCTTCAGAGAAACGCCATGGGAAGTAGAGAAAATCGGATTGTGGGTTGCCATAACACAAGCGCGAATAATACGGCAGATATTTTCAAAACTACCGTCATCTCTGAAATCCATTTATAGCACTGGTGAATGAAGGTGAGATCAGTTATTCATTTTTCCAACAAGACAACGCCACTGTACAGCACACCCATCACTACGACTTTTAGATGAATTCTTTGGAAACAGAATAATTACAAAAAGGTCTCTGGACGTCTTGCTCACCGGATTTGTCTCCTCCCGACTATTTCCTTTGGCGAATTCGAAATACGTAAACATTTCGACCGTTTCAGGGCACTGAAATAAATCCAATGTCAAAAATGAATATTTGTGCTGCACCGGGATTCGAAACCGGATTTCCCGCTTTGACCAGTGGTCTCCTTAACCAATTAGGGTATCCAGGTACGCTTCCCTTCCAACCCAAATTCTCATCTTGTGCCACTTGCTCGGAGCCTATAGTGGATTCCCACAATAGATCGATCGTATTAATGCGTCCGCATTGAAATTGTCAATTTCCTGTTGGGGCAGATATACAATCATTTATATGGTGTCTGTTGTTTTCGGACATGTACGAAAGGAATAGACACCATATAAAGAATTGTACTTCCTTTGGGGTGTGGCTAAAACTTTAGTTTATCAAATGTTGAAATATTTGTAGAACTTATGGGACTTAACTACGGGGTCATCAGTCCCTAAGCTTACAAACTACTTATGAACTAGCTAAGACTAAGCACGGCACAAATATCCATGCCCGAGGGGGGATTCGGACCCCCGACCGTAGTGACCGTGCAGACCGTGACTGAAGCGCCTCAGTCCCTTCGGCCACCGCGACCGGTTTTAGTTTATCAAAATAACCCAAAGACAATACCCGAACTTAAGACAGCAATAACTGAATATCTGCATTCGATTGCATGTGAAACATTGGTAAAGGTATTAGAAAATAAATGAAAACGTGTTGAAGTATGCCTTCAAGAAAGAGGCAATTGTTTCCGGCACCTACTGTGATAATGGTGAGTACAGTGTATTTTCTTCTAATTAATATAATTAATTTCACTATTTTAATTGTAATAATGTCGAATCCAATCTCGCAACATAACTGCAGCCAGCAGCAGTGAAACCCGGCCGCTAGCTTATACGACGACATGACAGTGCTGCCACCCTTAAGCCGTCGGTCCACGGAGCGTGTATCTGAACGAGTGTGGCGAACGTGGAGAGTTTGTGACATCACAACATGCGAACCGCACGTTTGCGAGGCTTTCCGAAAGTCTCGGGCAGTATCAAGCACTCGAGATATTCTCAACGTGCGTCTGAACGATCACCCATAAGGTGGGAGAACGCCACCGACGTCACACCACGTGGCTTCAGGGGAGGGGAGGAGGGCGATCTTTTCGGTAGAGATATGAAGATGCCATATTGTCCGTCGTGTTTCACGGGTTGTATGTATATAGCTTAGGTCTTATGAAATTATGACATTTCAAAGCAAATAAATTGAGAATCTCTCGAAAATCGGTCAGTAGAGGTACTATTTGTAGGAATAAATGACTGGAAACATCTTATATGTGGTTAAAAAAATTTCAGTATTAAGTAATCTGCCGTTTCAAGACAGAAGACTGAAGATCTATCAACACGGATTGTTGTTTACATCATTTGTTGGAATTACATGTCAGTAACCGACATATCTCCCATGGTGTATACAACATGTCTGATGATTCACAGGTGATTCACAGATACGTTAGTGACCGTAGGTACGCAAAAGTCGTAGACTGTGAAATGGACGATATCCCTCGGCGCTGGTTCAAGATTCGCACCGGGCGCCGTGGTTCAGCGCGCCCGGTCAGAGGGCTGAACGCCCACTGTAATAAAAAAAAGCTGAGCCAAAAATCCTTCTAACAAGAACGAACAAATACAATCAGCGTCTGCAACGAGCAGAACTACCTATAGGAATAAAAAAAAATAAAATAAAAAAAAAAAAAGCGCCTCCGGTCGGGAGATAAGCGCCCTCTATAACAAAAGAGCTGGGCCACCTATTCAACGAACAACCAAGAACGAACTGAAAACCATAGGCCTACCTGAATAATAATAATAATAAATCCTCTTCGGAAGCAAAATATTTCTCTTCTTATATTCAGCACTGGTTCAAGACTCGTTGGAAACAAATATTTCTTCTTCTAATATTCAGGTTTCCTGATAGATCGAAAGACTTTCCTATAAATTTCATAGAAGTATACTGTATAATATTCGATGCTACGTAAACATAAGTGCGCATGCTCTGAGGAGTGAGTCTGTTGGATTTTACTTTTATGAACAGGGCAGTTTGCACCTTAATTAGAGTAAAATAAGTACTATATTGTTTCTGGTATTGCATTTTACAAGTTCTTAACATTCTTGTACTGAATAGTAACATTGACCGTGGAAGATTGACCTTTAATTTTTACTAAAAAGTGAGACTGTTGCAATAATGTTTGCCTCAGGTGAAGGGCTTTTCTAATTTTATATCGCACAGTTTGTCATGAAACTTTTAGAATTCGCTGCACTTATTGACATGACATACAACATTTATATTAGTCTTATGTTCATAGATACTTTGTTGTTACTTGCGTAGGCCTCTATCACAGAACATAACGGACATATGCAGAAGCGCGGAAGTAAGCGATTTATTGGAGGTAAAGCAGGAATTCCCTCTTTTGATTTGGTGAACAGTGTGATTCCAGAACCTGATGCCGCCAACTGTCACTGGAGCGCGCTGCGGTCGCGTGTAGCTCTTGGAGGCACACATCTCGTATGCACATATAGCGCCGTCTCCGAGCGTTCAGCCGCACGTTTGACTCGGCACGTTGGCAAAAAATGTTCAGATGTTTGTATAGTTTATGGAACTTAACTACGGGGTCATCAGTCCCTAAACTTACAAACTACGTATGAACTACTTACGAACTAGGATGGCACAAATATCCATGCCCGAGGGGGGATTCGAACCCCCAACCGTAGTGGCCGTGCAGACCGTGACTGGAGCGCCTCAGTCCCCTCGGCCACCGCGGCCGGCGGCACGTTGGCCACACACGGTCCGACACACGCTCCATTATTGCTCCGCACGCAGACGGCCTTACGCGTCTCGCAAGGCGAGATACGCGGAGCTCGCCGCTGCGAAGAGACTTTGCGGACACACTGTAAATGTGTTTACAGAATAAATGAAGGGCGTAAACAAATCGGACGCTCCCTTTGATAAATTCCTAGGTACGCCTTTGTAATAAGGCGGACGCTTGTAGCACAAACTGTTTGAGTTTCAGCGGCGTTGTAGGGAGAGAATGGTCATGCGTGAGACTGCTCCTGATTGGCTGAGAGCCCAGGATGCCATTTTTTTACCAGGTCTGGTGGGCTTTACATGTTTGCGAATAGCTGCAGTTACGTTTCTGTATTGTGGTGTGTCTTAAAAACTTCTGACAGCGATTTCACTGTACATTTACGTACACGTCTTTTGTCGTTTTTGTTTACGTAAATTAACGTGTTTTTCGTTGGTCGTTGACGATAATCTTTGAACTTCGGGGCAATTTTTAAGATTATATGTTGGTTTGAAGTAGTTTACTGAGTGTAATTAACAATGTGCTTTACATAATCATTAAGCGCAATCAAGAGAAATGGCTCCTGTTTGTTCTTCCTCTGTTGGCTGTAAAAACCGAAGTAAAGATTGTTATATGATGCTTGTGTTCGCAAGGAATGAGGAAATAGGGAAAAAGTGGGCAGTGAAAATTAACCGAGAAAGCAGGAACCGTAAAGGCGACTTATAAGGCAAGAAAGGCGTTGATGAAATTCGGTAATAGAACTACTGCCTGTGAAATTCCCGCGTGGTGTAGGGGTTGCGTACTGCATTCATTATGTGAAGAATGTGAGTTCGAATCCGATAAGCGGTCAATTTTTTTAAAAAGTATTTGCTAGCTTTTTGTTAGTTCACGGTTCTGCTTTTTGATATGTCGCGCTACAAGGCATGTTTTAACATGGCTACGGCACCTCCCACTTGGCTGTGTATTATTGGCTATTGACAATCCTATAGTTGGTTACAAGATGTAATGTGAGAAAGTGATGCGGAGGTGGTAGATATTCACTTATCTATTTTGAGTCTCTTTCTGCTGTTTCACTGGAGATAGTATCGATATTTTTCCGATTTTCTGTGATTATATATCCCTAAAACTATCTACAGTATGACGTTTTTGGTATTTCTTAGTGTAGGAGAATTTTATAAGATCAACAGCACACTTAAAATGAATTATACTGGGACGGAAAGCGATAACATTGTACTAGTTTCGGCGATGGATATTCAGACAGAAAATTCTGAAATTGCATTATTTTCTTTGAGATACATAACATGGAGTATCTCTCTTTCTTATTAGTCAACTGTCAACTGTCGAAACTAGCAGAACGTCGTAAAACACGGTGTTAACATTCGACAGTCATAGAAACTGTTCCACGAGACTTATTTGCTTAGAAATTTATTAGGCCTATATACACACAATGAAAGACATTTCTTTAACCGTGTACTGATTACTGAGCTGGAAGATGTGGTTTGGTGTGATGGGTGGAAGTGATAGTTTATTTCAGTCTTTAAAGGGCTGCATTTCTTCCTGGGTCACTATTCAAGGGCTGCATTTCTTCCTGGTCACTATGTAAGTCTGGTAAAAGCATGGCGGCCAGAAGCGGTTTTTTAATTTAATTGTTTATTGTTTATTGATATTTTAAAGCCACATGTGGTGGCAGTCTGGCAGCAGCTTCAGCGCTGCTCTTCAGCCGATCGACTTTACGAAGTTGAACAAGTTGATACAAAACATTGAATGTTGATAAAATGCAGAATGAAACAGTTTGATATGAGATTAAAACACGGAGACTGATACATATAAGGAAGAATTATAAAACACATATTCAGAATTAAAATACCCATGGTGATTAAAATCACATATATGTAGAAGTTTAAAATCCTGAGTGTTTAAAAAGACAATGGCGGAGCACACAGAAAGACGACGAATGCTTCAAAACACACGGCAACACGAATATTCTGCCTATGCGGCAGTCACTTACGTTTTAAAAGACACTTGCAACACTAAACACAAACACTGGCAAAACACTAACGGTGCACTGTTAAAATTGGAGGGAACAGGTACCCTACAGGGGATGGAAGGAGGGGAGAGAAGGCGCGGAGGGAAGGGACGGGACGTGAAGGGTTGGGAGGGATGGTGGAGAGAGGCGCAAGGACTCCGAGAGATGGGGAAGGAGGGAAAGCCAAGTGAGGGAGGCAATGGGATGGGAGGGGGAAGGAGAGGCGGCGTACAGATACAGGTAGATGTCGGGATGGAGGGCGTCATCTGTTACCATCAGAGAGGATGTAGAGAGTGTGAAGGCGGAGGGAGGAAATAACAAGGCAACGGCGTGGCAGAGGCCTGGGATGCTACAACAGGTGGGAGACAAGTGGGTGGTGGGAATCCAGTTTTCGGGTGATATATCGGAGGTGGAGGTGTTCGAGGAATTTGAGCAGGTGTGGGAAAGGAATAAGGTCGTACAGGATCCACGTGGGGGACAGAAGTCAGATGCGATAAGCGAGGTGGAGGGCATGGCGTTCAAGCATCTGGAGGGATTGGTAGTGGGCAGCGGGAGCGGAGACCCATATGGGGTGGAAGCAGCACAGGACAGGACGCTTTATTTGTGAAGAAAATGGTGGAGGGGCTGAGGTCCCTTGTCTGGCTGGAAAGGAGGAGGTTGAGGTGGGAGACGGCTTCTTCACGGAGTGTTTGAAGGTGGGGTTTCCAGGAAAGGGAGCGGTCAAGGGTTAGGTCTCGGTGGCGGAAGGAAGGGGTGGTGTGACCTATAATGATTGCCTGGGATTTGGTACAGTCAACTGTGAGCAGCCACTAGTTACATCAGGAGGAGAATTCGTATAGATGGGACTGAAGGAGAGTTGGTATCAGGTGAGGGAAAGGACGAGGGCAAGGAAGGCGGTGTAGTCAGCAAGTTGTAGGATGTGGACAGGAGGCTGGGGTTGCGGCGTGTCAGCCGAGTATATGAGGTAGAGGAGGGGGGAGAGGAAGGAGCACTGGGGCACCCTGGCGGAAGGGTAGAAAAACGAGAATCGGAATTATTAACAGTGACATAGGATGGCTGGCGAGCCAGAAAGGATGCAGTGAAGCGGACATAGTTAACGGGAAGGGCGTAGAATTGGATCTTGAAAAGGAGACCTGTATACAACACGCGGTCGTAGGGATATGAGGATAGTGGCATGAAGGGAGTTCACTTGGACACAGGCCGGTTGGCCACACTCTCCCTATATAGCCTCTCTACAGCGTCGGCGCTCGGTGTGCCCCCTGTGGTGCACGTGTGATGAATGTATGTGGCGCGGCTGTCAGCAGGCGAGGCAGCCAGCAGGCGAGCAGACAGAGTGCAGGCTGGCGGGGTGCCCGACCTGCGAGCAGCCTTGGCGGGCGGCCTGCCAGCGACCTGACCTGCGGCCACGCAAGCCGTGTGGGCCCGACAGTCACCAGTGGCTGCCTCCACTGCGCCGCCCACTGGCTGGGCCTACTCTACTGCTGGCTGCACTGTGGGCGGCGCCGACGCCTTAGCGGACGCTGCCCGCTTCTCGACAACCCACCGCTCACTTGGCTCGCCTCCAGTCTGTGGGCCTGCAGCCTCCTCGTTTGACGAGGCACCTTACACTGCCTGCGTCAAGCATTTTTCAGCAAACAAGCTGTGATATTTTAACACGTGTATTCTTATATTTAGACTAAGTGAAACACAGCTACCTCTTTACTCACGTGTTGTGATGAGAGCTATCGACAAGAGATGTCAAATCGGTTCTATATTTCTAGATTTCCGGAAGGTTTTCGACACTACCTTACAAGCGTCTTCTTATAAAACTGCATCCTTATGGAATATCGCAACAGTTGTGCGATTGGATTCGTGCCGCGGTGGAGTAGCCGAGCGGTCTAAAGCGTCTCGCTGAGGAGCGCGCGGTTGCTCGCCGTGGAGGTTCGAGTCCTCCCTGGGGCATGGGTATGTGTGTTTGTCCTTAGGTTAGTTTACCTGGGTTTAAATAGTTCGTAAGCTACGGACTGATGACCACACGGTTTGGTCCGATAGAATTACAAACATTTGAACATTTTTGATTGGATTCGTGATTTCCTGTCATAAAGGACACAGTACATTGTAATTGACGCAAAGTCATCGAGTAGAACAAAAGTGATATCTGTCGTTCCCCAGGGAAATGTTATGGGACCACTATTGTTTCTTATTTTTATAAACGACTAGCTGTAAACCCGGCGTTGCCCGGGTGTTTATTTATGCTACTCTCTAGTAGTCCACATCCCCTTCCTCCCTCTCTCTGCATCCATCTCTTTCTCTCCTATCTCTCTGTTCATTTCCACCTTCCCCTCTCTTGGTAAAGTTTTCTGCAAGGTACCCTCTGTCGTGTGCCATACAAACATTCATCTTGCCTTAAAAGTCATTTGTGCAAATATTCTTAAAGTTTGTAGTAAAACTATGAATTTTCTAAAATTCCGTAAGTTAAGTACACTCCACCATGCACCGAATAAAATTTTATACAGACAGTGACATTCCCCTTGTTTTTAAGGTAGTGTGTGCCAAATTTCATCAATACTCTTGTTTTGAAAGTCAAGCGTGCGAAATTTCGTGGAGATCGGAATGAAACTGTAGATTTCGTGTCTGTAGGAGAAGTGTGCTCCGCTATGCACCTGTCACAATATTCTTAGCTGACATTTCTACCTATAAAATGCATTCCTGCCAAATTTCAGCTTCATAGGTGAAGTTGTTTTCGAGATTTCGTGTTTAGTCACTGAGTGAGTGAGTGTCCTTTCACTTTTATATAGATAGAGATTAAGAAAACAGATTGCTTGATTTTGGATGCAAAAGAATTAAGGGAGACTTGCAGACAATAGATGGTTTATAGGGGGATGTAGAATCTAGGCATTTATTTGTTACAAGGTCATGCCTGATGCGATAGTTTTTTGGCATCTACAGCGAAACTATTGTGAACGGTAGACTTATTTTCGTTTCATCATTTTGTGTGCCTGTTTGGTGGGGGGATGGAGGGGGGGCAGTTACAAAACGCTTCATAAGCGTCCGAAATTACATGCAAACTTTCCTAGAGGTCCATAACTACTCTCATTTTCCAATAATTGACGCATAAATCTGGGTATTCTCACGCGGTGGCATCTCATTGTTTATGACGTCATATCTCCTGAGCTATGTGTCGTACTCTTTTCTTTTTGGGTTAGAAACCTTCGTTCACCAAAGTTTCATTGCAATCGAATGCATGGTTTATGAACACATAGAGGACATACAGGCAAACATTCATTTATGTATACAGAGATTTAGGAGACAATCTGAGTAGCTCTCTTCAGTTGTTCGTGGAAAATGCTGTCACTTATGGGTTAGTTAAGTCACCAGAAGATCAGAAGCAATTGGAATATGATTTAGATAAGATATTTGCATGGTGCAAAACATGGTAATTGACCCTTAACAACGAGAAATGTGAAGTCATCCATATGACTGTTAAACTTCATTTACACGATAAATCAGTCATAATTACAGGCCAGTGCCTAGTTATCTGGCAGTAACAATTACAAAAATAAAACTTAAATTGGAAAGAACACATATAAAATAATGTAGGAAAGGCGAAGCAAAGACTACGGTTCATTGGCAGAACACTTATAGATGCAACATTTCTACTAAAGAAACTGCCTGCACCACAATTGTGCCTCCTATTGTGGAGTATTGCTGTGAATTGTGGGATCCACAACAACTGGGACGGACAGACGATTTAGAGAAAGTTCAGAGAAGGGCGGCTCGTTTTGTATTATCGCAATATAGGGGAGAGAGTATCACGCAAATAATCTATGAGTTGGGGTGGAAATAATTACGTCAAAGGCGTTACTTCTTGTGATGAGATCTAGTTGCGAAATTACTTTCACCAACTTCTTTTTCCGAATGCGAACCTATTTTGTTAACACCCACCTACATAGGAAGACATTATCATAAAAATAATATAAGAGAAATCAGATCGGAAACGAAAGATTTAGGTGTTACTTCTTCCCGCGAACTATCAAAGAGTGGAACTGTAAAGAAAAATCATAAAAGCGCTTCGATGAATCTTCTGCCATGCACTTCAATGTGACTTTCAGAGTATTTATGTAGGTATAGGTGAAAATGTAGAAATGCTATGTTGCACGTATTATTTAATGCCCAACTTGTAAAATTTGATATAAGCAGATGATGGTGACATAGCACACTGAAACAAGTCATAATTAAATAAATATTTATCGACCTTGGCGTTTCACTTTTGAAGATTGTTGATCCTCCGATGTCATGTAATATAAACACCCGCTCCATTTAACACATTTCATTCCCAATATCAGTAAAGTCGAATAGCATGAAAGGTTAGGAGACTCCGAACGGCAGGTCCAGATGCCTCTGCTTGACCTTGCTGTCTGCAAGACTTTTGTACAACGTGGTGGCCAATTTTGAGGCACTTAGAAATAATTTAACCACAGTTGAACTTTATTAAAGCTTTACGCGTTCCGACATACGTCATTATCATAGGCTATAAAAACACATTAGTGCTAATAATCCATACAACATTTTGCTGAAACATAATAAGTAACAATAACTGCACCCTTACCAAAGCTGTGTTAAAATATTCCCCCTTAAAATAAATCGTTTTGTAGGCATATGTCATATAGAAAACAATGTTTAAAATTCTCCCCAGAACATCACCATAGCCGACCGTAGTGGCCGAGCGGTCTGCGGCGTGCCAGTCACGGTCTCCACGGCCGCTGCGGTCGGGGGTTCGAATCCCCCCTCGGGCACGGATGTTTGTGCCGTCTTCAGTATAAGCTAGTTCATAAGTAGTTTGTAAGTTTAGGGACTGATGATCTCTTAGTTAAGTCCCATAAACTCTACAAACATTTGAACATTTGAATATTTCCATAGAAAGTTCCAGTGGATATTCATGCCTGCTTGAACGCCCAGTGACTGTGTGAAGAATCCGCCAGATGGCGATACTTTCTGCTCCTTTTCCCACACAGTTCTGCATGTATTCTCCTCCCCAACACCTTCCTCCTACCCCAGCCTCCATATTTCCGTCACCTAGATTCTGTAAAGAGACTGTGAATTTGGTGTTTCTCACCATGGTTTTGCTTAATACTATCTAGCCTGAAACACATAAAACTATACTGTAACAAAAAAATTGTATAGCACTCATTTACAACTGTATATTTCTGACAGGAAAAATTCTTGTACAGCACTCAGTTATTTGAAATTGTATGTAAGATATATTAAAAAAATAAAGAAAGAAAAGAAAAATAGACAGTATGGTGTATCGAAGGAGATGTTCTGGGGCGAATTTTAAAAAAAATGTTTTATGTATGACATATCTCTACGACAAAAATTGTTTTAAGGGAAAATGGTTTAACACAGCTTTGCTGAGTGTACAGTTATTGTTACTTATTATGTTTTAGCAAAATGTTGGACGGAATATTAATACCAATGTGTTTTTATAGCCCTTGATAACGCCGTATGTCGAAACGCGTAAAGCTTTAATAAAGTTGTATTGTGGTCAAGACAGTTAAATTATTTCCACTTTTCCTTGTATTTCCAGCAACAGGCACCTTTCCTTGGCAAAACATGAGAGTTGTCTACTGAGCTTTCTATGTTAAGTGTGGGTAGGGTGACCAGACGTTCAGATTAATTCGGGCAGGTCTTCTCTTTTAGCTCTTTGCGGGGGGTCCAGGCTGATTTTTACATTGTTCTTTACTGCAAAGTTGAGCGTAATAAAATTACATTTACAATTAGTCCCGTTCTATTGCTCTTCCAATATTTTGTCTGAAAGATGTTGCCTAATGTATGTTTTCCAAGGACTGATAAATCTAAATAAGACGCCTCGTACTTATTAACCCTGTGGGTTAGATGAGTTAGATCTGATACACCAGTCCATGTCCAGGTTGTTTCTTTACCCTTTGCAAACAGGAAGAACGGAAAACAAAATAATTTATTTGTAGAAATGCAGCTGCAAATTCAACCATTTCGTTTGTATATATGTTCGTTAAGAGATCTGGAGAATGTTTTGTTTGTGCTTGCTTCAACACGAGCTGAGCCGTCAGCCTACAAAGATTCATTTCAGACTTTTCTTTCGTAGCTTAAAGCTGCGAATTTTGTTTCCAAAAGATACTGAACGTTGTTTATTTTTCTTTGATACAAAAAATCATGAACACTAAAACACAGTAAGTAACTAATCACAATGTTAAGTGACTGTAAAGAAATGAATCTGTTACAATTGAAGAGACAAGCTAACATCGGGTCACGTGACACTGTAAGCAGCACTTCCTCCTAACATTACGCATGGGCAAAGGCTGCTCCCCCAGCTCTTTTCAAACAGTTAAATATTTGTTACAACGAACGTATAAATGTCATTTACCCTCAAAATCGCGACACATTCGGAAAAACGTCCAGACATATGTGACAAGTAAAAATACAGAAGTCATTGCTATTCGCGAATCTGGTAAAACGAAGAATGGTTTAAAAAATTGTTTGCAGTCAAGCTCGAACCCAATACCTTTAAGGTCTAAGTGTGATTACGGTAACCATGCGGCTATTCTTGCTCGGTGGAGAGTAGTGACTTTATTATTGTTCATGATCGGATCTTCTGGAGACTTATACAGTTGATGTGTTTGTAACTGATAGTTGAAGTGGAAGCAACACAGCACTTATACTGAAAGCAGGTTTATTGCCAACTTAACATACACGCAGCACTGACTGCCTGTCGGGCAGAGTGCTCTGACATGTATACACAGACAGAATGTACCAGAAATTAGAAGAAGAGTTAACATAAGAAACAAGTATAAAGTGCAAGTGAAAATAAGAACCGTGTAGAACATTCTGGAAATGTTAATTACAAATAAATAAATTTTTACCTGTTGACGGGATTGAACCGACGACCTTCACCATTGCAATCGGAGACGCTACTGCTTGCGCCACGCGGGCACTCCATCAACGTCGAGTCTCGCGGCAATATGACGTGTTGTTGATAGAGCTTCATTGCGCCAAAAACAAATATGAATGGCGGATGTTGCCTTCATGGAGGATTTGCCAGGTGCGCAGTAGCTCCATTGTTTTTGCTTCGGAACCGTTCGTGCGTGATCGCCAGAGCTCGGGTAGCAGGAGCTGTTGTTTTGTACCAGTTTCATCGCCAATGTTACAAACGGCGTTTCCCCTCGTCCCTCCCTGCCGCGGGAGCGTCTATATGCTGCCTTCAGGGAGTTCAGGAGAGAATTTGAACCTCATCCGCGCATGCGCATTGCTACGCTGTGAGCACTGCCACATACATTAGGCAGTCGCGCAACGACTTGTAAATGTGCTGTATCCGCGATATAAAACGTTTCTCATACGATAAAAATACTTTAAATGTGCATGTAAAATGATCTGATCGAAGAACGAAACGAAGAATGATAGTTTAAAAACACTTTTTATTTTATTTTTAAACTTATTTTTCACGACGAGATTTTTTTTCCAGGCGTTCATTGAACCTGTGAACACATAGGACGCATTGCTATATATAATGTTTATATTACTATTAATTGTTGTATAGTATTTGGGTCGCGAAAATTCTCCCTTAAAGATTGTGGTTCCCATTACGAAAATATTGGGAGCCACTGTGTTACGCTACTTTTGCCGCGTCGCCCCACGGCAGCGCCAGAGGTTTCGCCCGCAGTCCTTTTAATTTCCCCTGATTTCGCGACTGGTTCTTCAAAATCGGCGCTCCGCCGCCTGCCGGTTACTCGTGTCCCAGCGAAACCCGGTCAAGCGTGCTCCAAATCTCCTCGCGGCCTCTGGAGAAAAGAGTCTCGTGCGGAGTTAGTTCACTCGCCTATCCGCGGCGTGCCAATTACCCGGCCGGAGACCTTTAATTAGAGTCCTCGGCGTCGCCGCACCAGCGGCACGGCAAGCCGCGCAGCTGACAACAAAAGACTTGCAAGTGGCGAAAGGCGCGCAAAAGCAGAGCAGAAGAAGAGCGGGGGAGAGGGAGAGGCGGAGAGGAGAGGTCGTGGAAAGCCGTCGGCTGCAGCGCCGATGCAAGTTTTAAAGGCGACCGTGGCGCCGCCGGCGAGCACCGCGGGAACCGCGTGCATTCGCGGCCCCTCTGCTGTGAAGAATGAGCCAGTCTCAAAAAAAAACCTGCGCCTTAATTGAAGCGCACCAGCAGTCGCATGCAGGAGCACCACATTCAGCTGAGATCGGCGCTTTTCAAAAGCGAAATTCAGAGAGTGCGACAGCATTTTACTCTTCAGGTAGAAATAATCTGAATTCTGTCAAAAAAGAGATGGGAGCTGGGTTAGGTGTGTCCTACTTGGGCAGCTACGTGGAATGAGCCTATTATTAGCAGCGTCGAAAATATAGTGAGACGTGCGGCCAGATTTTCATCTAATTTGCTATTAACCCGTGAGGACTTGCGCGTGAGCATATTGCTGACAGTAATTTTAAACCAATCGGCATTTCATCAACTTTAAACAGTAAAATATTTGTATTTTCTTATAAACGCAACTGGAAATACTTATTTAGACATATTAAGTACATTACAAACTTTTCTCTGGCCGTCAGAAAAATGCTATACACGCGATCGATCGCGTAACTTTTAAAGGCGCGAGTTCTAGCGGGTTAAAAGAGGTCGCTTCCATAATTAGTGGCACGTAATGATATAACTATAAAGTATTATGTAGAACAACAGTCAAGATCATTACTCCTTTTTTATATTTAGATAACCAATTATACTGCCATCATCGGATCTGTCCTGTAACGTCCGCCCCCCCCTCCCTTGAATACCAATATTAATGGTGTTTCTATGGTGCCATATGAATGGTAATTTTATTGTTTTGACACTTGTCAGCAAAGATGTATAGTTATGAAAGTCAAACAGTGATCTCTATATAAACTGGATGTGTAACTCTGAGCATGAAACTACAGCGTGCTTACAGTTTCTGATGTTTTCTACACTTTTCCGCATTGTCCAGCAGAGTGGCGGACTAAGGCTGTTGGAGGCCTGGGGCGGTGGCGAAACAAAATGAGCCCCCCCCCCCCTCCACTTGGCAATATATTACTACAAAACAGTAACTTTTGAGATTTGGAGGCCCCCACAGGACGAGAATCATGGGCCAGTCTAAGAAGAATAACTTACGAGATTTGGAGGCCCCAGCAGAAAGAGGTGCCAAGCGCGCTCAAAAAAAAAAAAAAAAAAAAAAAAAAAAAAAAAAATCCTTACTTTCCAGGTATTTGGAGGCCCCCCAAGACCGGAGGCCCGGGGCGATCCGCCCCCTCCGCCCCCCTCCCTTTTAGTTTGGTCATAGACATACCAATTTCCAACAGTTATTACGTGTCAAAGAACTGCTTGCGTATCGGTGGACTTTAAATATCAATACGCGAGGTAACAGGCTAATATGGAAGCGTTATCGAAACCTATTTTCTTCTCGTTTTCTTGTAATACTTCATAGCAGCTATATTTGAATTTGCCAATAAACGCTATATGAACATCTCTGGCTGGCACGCTCAAATAGCTGAAATTTAACTCCAATTAGTACAGAGATCAATGAAGTCAAAGGAATGTAAAACAATTTAGATTCCTGGACGCCATACTTTTATTCTTCACTTATTTTGTATCATACATTTGTTTATGGCGATCGTCGACAGCGATATATTTCAAGAAATGCATTGTACACTTTGCTGTCATGTAAAATTTAATTCATTGTGCTACCGGTTTTGGGAGTGTCCCATCTTCCAGGCATTTCTATAATAGTACAAAAATGAATTAAGCTTCAATGCGACACAAATATAAAATATAAAGATCTTCATCCATGGTAGAAGTACTTACAAAATTACATGAGCAGTTTAGTTTAATACATTTTCTGTATAATTTAACAGTGTCGTCATATCTATAAATCCAATTAAAATACAAGTTAAAAGTGATAGTGATAACAACATCAAGGGGTTCCTGCACTTAACGTAAATAAAATCAGTACTATTTCGTAATACAATAAGTCAAAGATAAAAGGTAACAGACTCAGAGAACAGGGTATGTCAAAGATGTAACAAATTGCCAATGTGCTCGCTTCTTGTATCGTTAACACATTTTGTATCCATTAACATTAGTATCTTTGAGCCTGCTGGTCTTAAGAAAAAAAAATGTTTTCATCTTCTACAGATTAGTAATTTGCAAAATAATGCCCTCAAATGTAGCAGCATGTAAGGTAGAAGGTTTTTTTGTTAAATACAGCACAGTTACCCTGCAATTTTAAGCCATTTTCAATTATTTTAGCATCGACAAATGAGCCGCTATTGCTGTCGATGAGCACCCTACACCGTTACGCGGTACATTTGAAACTGGTCATGATTTAAAATATGTCAGAGCAGGGTGGAAAGAGTTAAAACTCTAACTGGCATTTTCTTTTACTGAACGAACAGAAAGTATTATTTTGGAAGATGAAAGGAGTAAGTACGCACCAGTGACGAAAGCGAACGGTGTGAATAAATTACCTGGGCTTAACAATAAATGTTTCTGATTACGGGAGCAAATACTGATTTGTATTGTTCAGAGAGTTTAAACGGATTTAACTGACAGTGCCCGATGGCAAGGGTTCATAATATTTGTATTTATATTCTCATTTCAAACCAAGTAAGTTTTCGGCTAGCACTTATAACCATTAAACGAAGCTGCAACGTTAGATAAACACTCAGTTTTATGGTAGCGTATATCAGAGACTTCTAATTTACAATAACTCATAAAAGATACTAGTATTACCTCAGTCTAACATACACCGTCGCGTCACTTAATTATTTTAGCTTAAAAAACAATGTCATTAATATTCTAACTACCGTCTGTGGTTCAGCTGTAGCAACAATATTGTTAAATTGAGTTCTTCTTTGTTGGAAAACGTTTGATTGTTTTTGCCGTTTTATTGCCACGTCTCAGACGTTTTTCTTTCAGCTACAGCTGTGGTGGCTGATTTTTTACATTACATACTGTAGTTATTGCACTCCACATACGTTTCCTACGTTGCACCATCACCGATTTTACTAAGTAGAAAAGCGACGTCTTCCTGCCAAGGGCGGTCTTCTGGTGTTACCTAATTTTTTTAATTTTTAACAGACATTGAAATTTAAAAGCTTCAGGTAACAAGGTAACTGTAAATTAACTATCCTGTAACATAGTGTTTCGCACCTTGTAAGGGATCTTAAGAAACCTATGACTGAGAAATGTGGAGCTATTTTAAGTTATTACCTATTTTTATGGCACTGCATACCTTCCCTAATGTAAAAAGTATGTTAAAACCAATATAAATGACATTGTTCGTACTCATTCAATATCGTATTCAGAAGTGTAGCTTGCCGGCTGCTTGGAGCGCTGTTGTCGCAGTGTACGACAAAAATCTGCAGGAGTGTCGTGACTAGGTGTTAGACTGTGGTATTAGCAACTATTATGGAAAGTGATTTAATGCTTTAAGTTTGTACATTTATTTATTTCGCAACCCAAGTAACTTTCATTGGCATGGGATTAAAATACTATTATTTTCAAACAAAATACGCACAGCATCCATATCTGCAGTCATTTATACTTTTTGCTAATTCAGTACACTGTTTGCCAGTACGAACAGCTAACATTATCAGAATAGAGCCATACGTTTACACAACCAACGTGACAGTTCTTAACATACGCCACATCAAATAGAAAACTTAATAGAAATGAAGTTTTCGCCAACGCTATCTTTGGGGCGCATGTCATTGCACCGGGCCATTTTTTCAACCTTGCAACAACTCTGATTGAGGAGAAGATATGAAAGAACGTCCGAAAATGCATGGTTTCCATGCTACATCGATTTATTCAATAATGTTGTTACAGATGTGGTGTCGCACAAGTACAAAGTGCGCGCCACCTACTTTCGCCGCGCGCCGCCAGGCACGCTCGGCGCGGCGTTCTCACGACGACAGCCACGAGCGCCCTCTGCGACAACTCCGCTCGTGGCCACCACTGAAGGACTGGTCACTTCGGACTGAGATAGCAACGAGTTAGGACCTTCGTAATTAGATAGGCACCAGTGAAGACTTTGCTATTGTACAGGCACTAGGCAGGCCTCTAACAACTATGTATCAACATTCTGCAGTACTATGTAAAAGTTAAGTATTGTTACATTCTGTGCAATATATATATTTTTCTAATTTACTCGAGTGTTTATAGTTTCTGGCTGCACCCCTCCGTACCTGCACCAGCGTGTCGGTCTCATTCCACTCGGCCACCGACACCTACGACGAGGCTGGGACACAAAAGCGGCGACGAAGTCGGGACACAAAAACAGAGACTGTGAATATTAGACCTAACGTTAATTATGTATATGGGCGTAATAACTTTGTTAATTTTATCACAACACACTCGTTACCAAAGAACTGAAATTCGTCGCTAATATTAAAACACTTCAAATTATTAAGCTTCTTAGCAAAGTCATCACGTTTCTCCACAGTACCCATAGGTTCA
The DNA here is from genome assembly GCA_026315105.1 of Locusta migratoria. NCBI lineage: Eukaryota > Metazoa > Arthropoda > Insecta > Orthoptera > Acrididae > Locusta > Locusta migratoria. The sequence goes on along the minus strand of CM048744.1, from coordinate 491,848,895 downwards.
CAGATTTGTGAATGGCTGAAAGACTTCCTAAGTGGTAGAACGCAATACTTCGTTATCGATGGCGAGTGTTCATCAAAGATTAGGGTGTCATCGGGCGTGCCCCAGAGGTGTGTGATAGGAACGCTATTATTTTCTATCTACAGTACATAAATGATCTGATGGACAGAGTAACTTGTAATTTGCAGCTGTTTGCTGATGATGCTGTGGTGTATGGGACGGTGTCGTCTTTGATTGACTGTAGTAGCATAGAGGATAACTAGTCAAAATTTCTGGTAGGTGTAAAGAATGGCAGCTAGCTCTAAATGTAGAAAACTGTAAGGTGATGCTCATGAGTAGGGAAAAAATCCCAAAATGTTCGAATACAGCATTAGAAGTGAGCTTCTTGAAACAGTCGCATCGTTCAAATATCTGGGCGTAACGCTGCAGAGCGGTATGAAATGGAACGAACATGTATGGTCAGTTGTGAGTAAGGCGGACAGCCGACTTCGGTTTATTGGGGGAATTTTGGAAAGATGTGCTTCATATGTAAAGGAGACTGGGTATAAAACACTTGTAAGAACACGTCTTGAATATTGCTCAAGTGTTTGGGATCCGCAGATCAGTTTAAAGGAAGACATAGAAACAGTTCAGAGGCGAGCAGCTAGATTCGTTACTGGTAGGTTCGACCAATGCGCGAGTGTCACTGAAATGCTTCGCGAACTCAAATGGGAATCGCTAGAGGACGACGTTTTTTTCGAGTAATTCTGTTGAGGAAATTTAGAGGGTCGGATTTTGAAGCTGAGTGTAGTACGATCTTCATACCCCCTACTTACATTGCGCGTAAAGATCATAAAGACATGGTAAGAGAAATTAGGGTTCGTACCGAGGCATATGGACATTCTTTTTCCCTCGCTCTATTTGGGAGTGGAATAGGAAAGGGAGTGCCTAGTGGTGGTGCAATGTACCCTCCGCCACGCACATTACGATGGATTGCGGAGTATGTATGTAGTTGTAGAGGTACACACTATACCATACAGCCACAGTTGCAATGAGCATCGTTTCCTCCTAGAGGTTTGTACTGTTCCTCGCGCTAGTCGGACGTTGCTGTCGTGCGCTCCACGACTCTCGCCACTTTCGAAGGGTAAAAGTGTACGAATACGTTTCGGAACATCGCGTGTGTTTTCGGAAAGACCTTCTTGTGCCGTGTTTGGAATTTCAAGGTGAAAGGTTCGGAATCCAGCTGTAAAACCGTGTGAACAGTGTTTGGTGCAGGTACGCGGCAGACCGCTACAGTCTGCTGTACCATATGTTACCGCTAAAAGCTGACTTCTTGTGCTTTTCATCCAAAGGAAAGACACTCGTGTGACGTTTGAAGGTGAACTATAACGTTTTACGTAGGAATAAGTGAACTTTCTCCAGATCGTAGCTGTACTATAATACTTTATTAGCAGTGATATATTACAAGGATAATTTCTGTAGTAAACATAGCGTGTGAAGCACATAGTGAGGTAGAACAGAGTATTTTAGGCATAACTGTTTTCATTACATGGGCACAAAACCGATAATAACAAGTAAACATTGGTATAGTGATAGTGTATGAACCATATGTTACGCCTTTTCTTAAAGTTGGAAAGTGGCACAAATGAACCAATACTGTTAACTGTAAGGTCAAAGTGAACGCTACGTTCCATAGTGACTTTGGACATATCGAACAATTACTTTTGGTGTTACACTACAGTAACGCAATAGACTGAGAACTGCTAAGTCCGCTGAGTGGGCCAGTGCGCTGCGCGTCGTTGCTGGGTGCGAGGCATCGCGGCTCAGCCGCCAGAGGACGGGCGTGTCTTGTTGCTACGCAACTGCAGCGCTGTCATCGCGTGGCCGGTGCCACGGGGTAGGCGCGGCGCCGCGCGGCCTATCGCCTCAGTCGCTGCCCGGCTGCGGTCAGCGGCGGTACGGTCTTGCGTCCAACATGGAGTCGACACCAATCACCAAAAGGCTTAGCACAAGAAGAGACTCCTTTGATTCCGTCAAAAGCGAAACAAGTGTGTGCGAGGACAAACTTGCGGATGTTGACGCGTACATCAAAGACCTAACAGAGGACCTAAAAATTAGAAAGTTAAGCACCAGTGTCGTTCCACAAGTCAAAAAATACCTTATACAGGCTGCCCTCCGTGAATCAAAACTCGAAGGACAAATCATTGAATTGAGAAACGAGAACAAAAGACTCAATAAGGCCCTTGAAATCGCCAATGTGCAAATATCAAGACACGATTTGGACTCAGCCGAAAGCCTGCAACTTGCCAGACTGGAGGGTCAAATCGATATACTGAAGGAGCAAAACAACAAACTGATCGGCGACCTGGATTCGAAGGATTTGGACATTATCAGTTTAAAAGTTCAGAATGGAAAACTACAGGACGAAATACAAAAATTACAAGGAAAAATCACAGACGAGGAAGAAGTTGCCAAGCTGGAGGCAGAACTAAGAGTATTAAAAGAAGAAAACAAGATAATCAGGACGACCAGTCAGGCACCCACGTATGCAATGATGGCAGCGGCCCCGTCGCAAACACCGAGACAGTCGTCGGCCATCGAAACTAGAATGCAGAGGGCTAAAGAAAAACAGGATAACGTCCTGTTTTTCAAGGCAACAGATAAAAAATCGACTAAAGAGGTGATGGCCGAAATAACCAGAACCATCAATACAAAAGAAGACAGGGTGAAAATCAAGGGAATCAGATCAACTACCAACACTGTGATCGTGGAAACGGTAACAAAGGCTGACGCTGCTAAGGTTGCTGAGTAGACCGCCACCCTTCCAAACATACAATGCGAGGAAACTAGAAAGAGAAGACCAATGATTATAATCCATCAGGTTCCAACATAACTTAAGGATGAAGAATTTATGGAGCAATTATACGAAATAAATCTCAGAGATCACATCCCCAAGGACGAATTTAACAAAGAGGCATGTCTTAAATTCAAAACCGGACGGAAAACAAGCAATAAGGCCAACAATGTACTTGAAGTTAGCCCCAGAATATGGTGCATTCTTGTCAAGGCCGAACGAGTATATATTGATTTTGAATCCCTAATAGTTAAAGACTTCGCTAGAGTATCAAGATGTTATACATGTCAAGACCTGGGCCACTCAACAAAGCAATGCAAGCTAAAAGAACCTGTGTGCTACAGATGTGCCAAACCAGGGCACGTTAAAGCTGACTGTCAAAATGATGAAGTCGCATGCATTCCGTGCATGTACCGTAAACGAACATGTAGCCACAAAGGGGGACCAGACTGCGTAACACATAAGCACCTCTTGGACAAGATAATAAATAACACCGATTATGGATTATAACCAACAACAAGAGTTACCAGGAAGCCACTACAACCCACAATCTCAACACCACCACCCCTCTCAACAGAGGAAGAAGTCACCGTCGACCAGGGCACGCTCATGGCAGCGCGCCATCGCGTGGCGGCGGCAGATGGGCTTCATTCCACCGCCGGTCGGTGAACTGGACCTCGGCTGCATCCCGTCCCTGGTCGCCTCAGACGTCGCACAACAGCAGTTCCTGTGCGCTGCAGAATACGTCGAGGACCTGTGTAGGCGCGGCGCCATAAACCATGAAGACGCCAGAATAATCAAAAGATGCTTTCTTGACAGTATGATTGCACAAATTAACCTAATGTATAGAATAGAAGAATTAGAAATAGATCTAACTCTTAGTAACACTGTAGATATAGGTTTTGTTAATAATGAACTAGATGTAGATTTAGGTAGTAATGAACTAACACCACGTGAGGATAAACAAACAGCCGACATGGAAACTCAAACAAATATAACTTCCAACAGCCGAAGTCACAATACACCGAAGGATAGGATCACTGGCAACCTAAAAAACCTAGCTAAGCAAGTAGAAGAAATAGAAAATGATATCGAGATCCTTGAAGTAGACATTAAGGAGGATGAAAAATCTAAAAGCCTCAACACCAAAAAACCAGAACCAATACTATACACAGACAGTAACATAGATTACACAAAATCAAAGGATCGTTTCTCAGTCAACCTAAACAAAGTAGCCAAAAGAGTAGTGGAAATAAAGGAAGGCCTAGAAATAACAGATGAGAACATACAGGAGGATGAAATAAATAGTACCAATAAAGAAATAACACTCGATAAAAAAAAACTTCACTTTAAACGCTTCCACACCAAAAATATATAACGTAGATAAATGTAAACACAAAATAAGACCGATCGCCTTTCTGTCGGGGGGTGTCATTGACTCAAGTGGTAAATACACACCCACACAAAACAACACAAATACACACCAATACACCAACACACAACCAAACCTGGAGGCACCAACAACGACAACTAACACAGAAATTACTCACGACGACATAACCAATACTGACAAGGTTGACACAACTGTATCTGACTCTAATACCACACAACCTACAAACTTAGTAATAGAATTAGACCTTGACAAACGACGACGAGCTGAATATGAACTTGACTATGCGAGCGTGAAGGTCGGGGTGAGAGTTTAAAATAGGGAAAGATTAATTTCTGAAACTCACAACCACCAGCTGCGAACCAAATTCCTAAACATGCAAAAACACTGGAACTGTGATTGCGAATGTTTGACTCGATTTCTAGGGGATGATATCACACGTTCGCAGCTTTCCTTCCCGGCATATGATTAACAAAACAAATTCATAATAAAATCAAGTTCATGAGAGAAAAGGGTGTACTAACTACTATTTTTGGAAACACGTGAAAGTTCACTTTATGTTGTTTATTTCACAATATTTGAACCCTGTGGCTGATACGTCTGTACGTCGACACATTTACCAAATAAAGTTATAGCTCGTGAGCCCCCAGACAAAATGAATATTTGTCGCGAATTGTTTTCACACCACGTGGCTGTCTCAAACACCGTTTATGTTCATGCCTATGCGACAACACGTGTTACATTAACAAATCACAGTCACTTTAATTCAATGCGATGCACACCTTGTTCCACAGGCTAAATATTCACAAACACACAGTAGCACTCGATTTAACTTGGTGCAGTCTACGACGAGCAACCACACGTGGCGATTGCCACACACAAATCTCAAGTCACCACCTCGAGATCCACATGCCGCCTGATGCAGAGCGACGCCGCCCGGCCAGCCACACCACGTGCTCTCGTCTCGTCACTTCCTGCCCTCGCGCGCGCGCGCGCCAAAACTCAACTAACGGGGTTTTTTCCCCTACGTCATCAACTTCCCCATGTGAGCTGTTGTAACCGATTTGCCAACGTACAGCGCTCAGCCAATACATTTCTAAAACTTTACTTAAAATCAAAATAATTACACTACACATTAACAAATATTTTCTTACGTTTTTATATTAGTATAAACATCCTTTGTACTATTTATTATAATAGTGCAATTTCTTATATCACAGATAAGTGATTTAACTGAATATTTCAAGGTAAAATACACAAGATTAATTGAAAATAAAAATGAAAAATAGTTAATATATTATTTTTATAAACAAACATTGCCATGCTGGTTGTGTAACTGTCTTGTATTTATTGGTAATTTATTACTATTCATTGTCAATTAAACATATTACGTCAGATGTGACTATATCAGCTAATGTATTGTTTATTTGTCAACAGGCTATTTTTGTAATGAGGGCTTTAAAGGTTCCTAACTGCATCGTATTACTTCAAATGCCAGTATTATTACAATATTTGTGCATTGCACTGTGCCTGGCACTCGCCATTGTCCCTCTCTCCCCTCACCGGAAACGAACTGGAAAATCCTAAGTTGGATCAAGCCACCAACGTCGGCCTGCTCGCTGGCCTCCCGTCAGCTACAAGCACACAGCAAATCTCAACGTGGAGAATTTCTACCTTTGGCCAACTATAAATGTTGTCACCCAACTGCGTACATACATTGATACCATAATTAATAAGATTAAAATTGCGTGACATTTAGTGCATTGGCATGGTCAATGTTTGCAGTGAACTTCATACTGTTTAATTATCAAATGCTATTAATTAGCAATATTTCTATTGGGCGGTAATCTCACAACTACCGGACAATGGAGGAAAATGCAAAACTATCAAGACTGGAAAATCCACATACCTTTCAGGCCTTAAGACAAGTGACAAGACAAATGCACCCTAAAGGAGCCAATGTCTGCTACCCAATAGCAGAACAAACAGACAGACTAGTCCTGAAGGCACTCAATCTCCCCACAGACGGACTTGGACTCTGTGACATCCTTAGAAAGGCTTGCTCCAGGAGAGGCGAAAGCTTCAACCTGGAGAAAGCCTACCGAGACATGGCTAGGGCATACGGGAGGGTGTACCTAGATCCTACACTTGAGGGTCCCAGATGCATGGTTTGGACCCACTACCCATGAAAATTCTACAACTAAATGCACAAGGTAGTACACTGGCCTGTTTGGAACAGGGAGTAGACATTGTATGCCTCCAGGAACCACACCTAAGAAAACGGCAAAATTACAGGAATGCCTCACAAATACACAACCATTCACCATACGGACGCTATGGCAGCCATAATCGTCACTAATCCGCAACACACCATTACACAGATATCTCACCTCTGTACCACGCACCTTGTCACTGTGGAAATAATTATAGGAAGGACTAAGTGTTTAGTTGCCTCAATGTATGCGCAATACTCGCACGACATTGAGCCCTACCTACACTACATAGACTGCCTAGCCAATATTACTAATAACAGGTACTTAATCATTGCCACGGACATAAACGCCTGGTCCACTCGTTGGTTCTCTAACACAACTAATGTCAAAGGGGAAATGGTCAACCAACACCTTGACCTCAATAACCTATTCGTGGCTAACTCACCCAACCAACCGCCTACTTACAGAGGACCAGGTGGAACTAGTAGTCGTATAGACATTACAATTGTCAACTCCAAAACCCTTCCACTAGTGACGGGGTGGCGGGTACTTGACGGTACCATCCATAGCGACCACAATCCCATCATAATACACCTAACATCTACACGTACACACATCGACGAGACACAACGACGACTGTGTTTTAACAAAGCGGATAGTAGCAAATTACAGCATATAATAGAGGACGCTCATATAAATGAACTAAGGGGATCGGTGGACCTAAGAGCTCATGCTCTGACGACCATATTACAGATAGCGCAAAATTCCTCCGTACCGACTGCAAAACTAAACAAAAATAGATCCCCTTGGAACAACAGACTAACTGCACTAAGACAGGACTCAAGACGTAAGAGAACATGGTACCAAAGGGCTAAAACCGAGCAAGAAAAACGATACTGGCAACAACTCTATTTGACAGCGAAAAAGACTTACAAAGACGCACTCTTGCAGACAAGACAACAACACTGGAACACACACATAGAACAGCAGATACAAACAAACATATGGGGAGAACCTTTCAAAATTTGCACGGAGCGCATCAAAACACCTTTTGTCCTATCGACACGGCACAAACACCGAGGGATGGAGAAGTTTAGCATAATATCTGCTAAACAAACTCCTACCTGACGACACCAACACAGATGATGATGCGTTCCACACAACACTCAGACACAACACCAACACTGAATATGACAACGATGCCGTCACCATTCCTTTTGCACAGGAAGAGGTTGCCATTGCAATCTCCAAACTAAAAAATAGGAAAACACCAGTCCCTGATGGAGTTTACTCGGAAACCATCAAAATGGCCGCACCACAGATCATACCCTTCATGACCAACTTATTAAATGACGCCTTACGGCTGGGACGGGTACCTGCTCCCTGGAAACTGGCAAATGCAGTGATCATTAAAAAAGCACCTGACAAGGACCCACTGAACCCCAAATCCTATAGGCCAATTTGCCTAATTAACAAACTGGCTAAGATCCAGAAACGTCTCTTGTGCGAACGTATACAGTCGCACAGGGAGCTACTAGGACTTAATCCTACGCAGTATGGTTTCAGACGAGGCAAGTCAATTGATGACGCCCTACATGTGGCAGGGAGCTACTAGGACTTAATCCTACGCAGTATGGTTTCAGACGAGGCAAGTCAATTGATGACGCCCTACATGTGGCAACTGATTTGGTCCACTCAACAACACTCAAATACGCTTTGGCCATTCTTGTGGATATTGCTGGCGCCTTTGATAGTCTTTGCTGACCGGCACTGTTCACAAGACTACGGGAGCTAAGGGTACCTAAGGCCCTTTATAACAGTCTTTTAGACTACTGCAAAAATAGGGCAGTTGAATGGCGTAAGGACTCTCAAAAGGAAGTAAAGCAAATCACCAAAGGGTGCCCCCAGGGATCGATCTGTGGACCCGTCTTCTGGGACATAACCTTTGAACCACTCCTGAACCTACTGGGGCAACAGGAGTTGGTCAAAGGCACTGTAGCGTATGCAGATGACCTACTTGTTTTGGTTACAGCTGACTCGAGAATGCAATTAGAACACAAGGCAACACATGTCCTGGCAACTATAGGACAATGGTGCACACAGAACAAATTACAGATGGCAGCACATAAGACAGTCTACATATTACTAAAAGGAACCCTAATCAGGGACCCAATAATAAAACACAACAACATCAAAATACGCAGACAACAAAATACACGTTATCTTGGTGTCCAATTGGACGAACGCTTGACCTTTAATGTACATATACGACTGACGACCGACAGGGCCACCAAGATGACTCAAAAACTTGCCAGGCTACATTAGCCCTCTTCGAGTCAGTAATCTGTTTCGCGGCCAGTTCATGGGCACAGCGTCTGGCACTACAGACCAACATTGCCACTGTTAGGAAAGGTCAAAGAAGTGTCCTATTAAGGCTAACTGGAGCCTCCAACACTACCTCAGACGAAGCACTCTGCGTGGTACTGGGGATACCACCAATAGACCTTACCATACGACTAAGAGCTGCTATGTACTGGCTGAAGGCGGAGAAATACGACAAGATCCACGAACTTGTTGGACAAGAGATAACAGAACGGAGGCAACTAATTAAATGAAGAATGGACACATGGCAAAGGGAATGGGAAAACTGCGAGAAAGGAAGACGTGTCTATGACTTTTTCCCGAATATAAGGGAACGTCTTCGAATGGGTCATATCAATCCCAGCCGGGGTATGATCCACTTCCTAACGGGACACGGCCCCTACCCCACACACCTCACACGTGTGGGTCTCAGTGACAATCCATGCTGTACGTGTGGAGAAATTGGGACCCCAGAACACACTGTCATACACTGTCAGCTCTACAAAACACACACTCACACTATGTTTGACACGACTAAAGACCTAAACGAACTAATAAGAGATAAAAACGGATGGGACATAATGAACAGGCTGACGGACGAAGTTTCACTACGAAAAAAAGAGGAGTACACACAGAACGTAAGACGTAATGCAACACGAAACGCCCACAACAGAAGACAAAACACTTATGATGAATCTGATACGGAAAGCACAAACAGTACAAATTACACCACAGATGACAGCCCCGACACAGAGGACGATATAAACACATGCGAAATGTAACCTACAGATATAGCCAATCATAAGAGTCTCAAAATGAGAAAACTCCAGGATGGCAGGGCTCGAAGTAAATTCCGAGGCCTCCCACCCTGGACTTTCCTCTCTTATTCTTCAGACTGTCACTCAAACCAATCTTTCCTATCTTCTATTATTCTCTTCTTAAAATATTTGATGTTTTTAAGTTGCCTTTCCATTTTCCTTATGATAAGTTTTTACGCTTTTCTTTGTATTTTTTTATCTAATTATTGTAAATGTATAAAGAAAATAATGTATCATAGTGGCATAAATGTATCACATAGTTTTTGTAATCACGACCAGCTATATACCCAAAGGCAGCTGGTCCGCAACAAGGGTAAATAATAAATAAATAATAAATAAATGTTTCTCTTACTGTGCCATTGATAACTCGAAGGGTCAGTCGGCTGCTACACGACGGCGCTGCAGCCCACTTCGCCGTTAACGTGCGGACGCCTCTCAGCCTGGTCTCACTTGGTCGATGGATCAGACAAGGCGGTCCTGCTGCAGGATCTACTCGTTTACCGGATCTCAACCCGTGAGATTCCTTTTCATTTGACCACCTCAAAAGTAGTATGCAGAACCCGTTCCAAGTGTGTAGACACTGGAGCTGCGTAATCATGCAGCGTTGTCACCACTGGGCACTGGGCACAGAACTAATAGTCATTATAAATGTTAAGAATACAAAACTAATAAGTACTGATTTTACACATTTTGTTAGCTGTACCCTTGCCACATAAAAGCCTCTCCCCTAACCACTAAAAACTCTCCCTGCCCCCACCCTCTTTGTCCTTACCTCTTCCCCCCTTGCCTCCAACATACACAATTGAGCAGAGACACTTTGCACTGTCACATACTCACTTATATTTCAACATACCCACATTAACTCAGTTACTTCGCAATATACATTTCTAACAATTCAGCATATCACCCACATGCCGCATTCCATCCCCCCCCCCCCCACTCCTTTCGTATAGTAGATCTAGTCTCAAATTTGTTCGTTTAGTATCCAACATCTATAGTACATTTATATTAATCTTTTCCTACTTCATATTCCTGTTTCATTCATTAGACTTGACTGTACAGGTTGAAATAGATTTTTTTATCGACATTTCATACTTTTTCATCTTTAAATTGTGACATAGAGGGAGTTCAAATGAACTATATCCCTAATGAGTTGCCTCATTGTATAAGAAATATCTTACCCGTTCAAACACAGTTGTAACTTTGTAATCCGATTGATACTGAGGAGTGAAAGGTCACATGACATTTCGAGCAAAGAATGAAAAGCTTTTTCACAAGAGATAAGTAGGATTCTTAGCCATGTACATAATAGATCTTTAAAGCAAAGTATTTTCCCGGATAGACTGAAATATGCTATCGTTAAACCTTTGCATGAACAAGGGGATACGTCTGATGTCAACAACTATCGCCCCTTCTCACTTCTGACTGCTCTAGCCAAAATCCTTGAAAAAGATGTATTCTGGAGTAGCTTCACATATTAGTAAAAAAAAAAAAAAAAAAAAAAAAAAAGTTCTAACAAAATGTAAGTTTGGTTTTCAAAAACGCTTTTCAACAGAAAATGCTATATATTACTTCACTGATGAAATATTAAATGCTTTGAATACCGGACATCATCCGCTGGGATTTTTTGTGATCTCTCAAAGGCCTTTGATTGTGTAAATATAGATAAGCTTAAGTATTGTGGTATGAGTGGGACAGTGCATAAATAATTGTAAGAGTGCAGAAAGCTGAAATGAGCAGTTCACATGCTATAGAAGAAACAATTCCTCTAACTGGCGAGTTATCAAAAATGGGGTTCCACATGGTTCGGTCTTGTTCTTAATATATATTAATGACTTCCCATTCTATATTCACTGAGATACTCAGTTCTATTTGCTAACGATACAAGTATGGCTATCACGCATGACAAACAGGAATTAACTGATGAAATTGTAAATGATGTATTTCAGAAAATTATTAAGTGGTTCTCTACAAATGGACTCTCATTAAACTTTGATAAAACCCAATATATACAGTTTCATACAGTAAATGGGATGACACCATTAATAAATTTAGACTTTGAATAGAAATCTGCCTGTCAGAGGGTTTATTAACCACTTTCATAACCTTTCTCTACTGTTACATTCTCTAATAGCGCGCGGGAAGAAGGAACATGTAAATCGTTCCATTTTCGATCTGATTTCTCTTGTTTTATTGGGATGGTCATGTCTCCCTATGAAGGTGGGTGCTAGCAAAATATTTTCACATTCAGAAGTAAAAGTCGGTGATTGAAATTTCGTGAATAGATCTCGTCGTAACGAATAACATCTTTCTTTTAATGATTTCCACCTCAAATCGTGCAACATTTCCGTGACGCTTCCCCCCCCCCCCCCTAACGTGATAAAACAAAACGATCTGCCTTTCTCTGAATCACGTCAATGTCTTCCGTCAGTCCCACCTGGTGAGGGTCCCATAATGGGCAACAGTACTCCAGGAGAGGACGCACCAGTGTGATGTAGGCAGTCTCTTTGGTGGAGCTGGTGCATCTTCGAAGCCTTCTGCCAATGAAACGTAACCTTTGGTTCGCCTTTATTATGTGTTATCTCCATTCTAAGTTGTTCGTAATTGTAACTCCTATGTATTTGGTAGAATTTACGACCTTAAGGTTTGACTGTTTTATCGCGTAATTGAAGTTCAGCGGATTTCTTTTAGTGGTCATTTGTATTACTTCACACTTTTCTTTATTTAGTGTCAATAGCCAATTTTCGCACCATGTAGAAATTTTGTCTAAATCTGTTTGCAGTTGCTTTTGATCCTCTGTTGACTTCATCAACCGCGAACAGAATAAGGGAGCTATTCAGATTGTCTCCTAAATCGTTTATAAACACAAGGTAGAGTAGGGGACCTATAACGCTTCCCTGGGGAACGCCAGATATCACTTCTATTTTACTCGATGACTTACAGTCAATTTTTACGAAATGTGTCCTTTCTGATAGGAAATCGTGAATCCAATCGCACAATTGGGGCGATATTCCATTAGCACGCAATTTCATTACAAGCCGCTTGTGAGGTACGGTAATTGCAAAATTTGGTGGTATAGCCTACATCTCAGTAAATTAGTTAACTATGCCTATTTTCATTAAATGCTTTCATATGGAATCATATTCTGGGGCAATTCAACGTTGAGTAAAAAAGTATTCATTGCACAAAAGCGTGTAATCAGAATAATTGCTAGAGGTCGCCCAAGATCATCCTGCAGACATTTATTTAAGGATATAAGAATCTTTACTGTAGTTTCACAATACATGTATATTTACTCATGAAATTTGTTATCAACAATCCAAACAATTCAAAAGTAATAGCAGCGTGCATAGCTACAACACTAGGAAGAAGGGTGATACCCACAATTCAAGGTTAAACCTAACTTTGGAATAGAAAGGGATGAATTATGCAGCCACAAACATCTTCGGTCACTTGCCAAGTAGCATCAAAAGTCTGACAGATAACCAACTGGTATTTAAAAAGGAATTAAAAGAATTACTGAATGGCAACTCCTTCTAGACTGTAGATGAGTTTTTAGATAAAACTTCAATAAATTTAAAAAATCTTTAAAATATTGAATGTCACGTATAGACACCTTTTTCTAAAGTGACACGTTCCACATAATTGCGAAATGTCATATATATGATCTATAGGACAAATATTAATCTATCACAAGTATCACTAAGTCGCCCATAGTTTTTATACCTAACAAATGATCTAAACGATGGTTATTCAAAATTTTATTTACTTTATTGTCTGATAGTTTTGGGTATCACAGATAACCTAAATGATATTTTATTCGATATTTTTATTTACTTTTCATTAATTATTAGTTTCTAACTAAAACTTCAGAATACTTTATAATATCATAGCTGTCACTGTGATATACATGTATGTTTTGTTCTAATGTTGTAACAGTTTCTGTTGGACACATCATTTAGTCAAGTCATTGCACTGTTTACATAATGATATTTCCAAAGATTGTCACATGCAGATCACAACTATAGAAACTCCCTTATGTTCTTTGCCTATAATATTCAAATTGATGATGCTTGCAATCTCTGGTTTAAAACATGTTTGCCTACAAGTTCACCATAATGCCTGTTAGTCTGTAATGTGCAGTCACTTTGCGTTCATGCTGTTTCAGTTTATTAAAATGCAGGATATACATTTCCTTCTTTTCTGTCGTTTTCAACATTGTGATATGTCATTTTAACCATATGTTTATGCTCCATAAGTATTTTTATATATCATTTATACCATGTTGCCGACATTTTTTTTCTTTGCAAGTTGTAAGTCAATGCACTTTTTTTAAACCTGTGTCTTTGTGTGTTTACGTTAGGCTGGCGGCTGATAGTGAACTGATGCTGATAGCTTTGGGCAAACATAAGCAACAGCTTTTGGTCAATCACAATGGTAGCCGCTGCGGAACGGTCATGCGTGCTAAGACGCCTTGCCGGCCGCGGTGGCCGAGGTGACTGAGGCGCTCCAGTCACGGTCAGCACGGCCACTACGGTCGGGGGTTCGAATCCCCCCTCGGGCATGGATATTTGTGCCGTCCTAGTTCGTAAGTAGTTCATAAGTAGTTTGTAAGTTTAGGGACTGATGACCCCGTAGTTAAGTCCCATAAGCTTAACAAACATTTGAACATTTTTTTAAGACGCCTTGCTGCTGTGCGTCTGGCTGTTTCACGTCGGAGGTTCGAGTCCTCCCTCGGTTTTATATGTGTGTGTGTGTGTGTGTGTGTGTGTGTGTGTGTGTGTGCGTGTGTGAGTGTATGTGGTGTGTTTGTGTGTGTTGTCATTAGTGTAAGTTATTTTAAGTAGTTGTAAGTCTAGGGAATGATGACCGTAACATTTTGGTCCAATAGGTTTACAAACATTTGAACATTTCACAATGATGTTTTACATTCACAAGCTGTGTAAGACTGAAAATTCATGACGTCATAGTAATCTGCTCACAGATGTCAAAATAGCCTACATTACTTATAATGCTGACAATTTACGAGTGATATGTGAGAGATAAAATCCTCATTCCACTTCGTTGGAATCTCATAATAAAATTTAAATATATAGTCTTCCCTTACAATTCGGAGATATATATAGTCTAGGGCGTAGTATTCGTTATTTATTACCAACCGGTTTCAACCCATTTGAGCCATCCTCAGGATTTTCCTGCAAGATTGTTTACAGAGGCGCAGGAGCTGCGGGTCCTCAAGTATGTGTGTGAGTGTAATTCTGTTTTATTATTATTTTTTTTATTTATTTAATTCTTTTTTTATTTTTATTTATTTATTTATTTATTTATTTATTTATTTATTTATTTATTTTTTATTTATTTTTTCTTTTTTTTTTTTTTTTATTTATTTTTTTTTTTTTTTGCTACCATATTGAGAAGGGTAATATATTCACGATATAGTATGCCTAATCCTGAACATAAGTGCCCAATATCCGCATTTTCCATATTCCAGTAGGACACTACATTTTCTTCAAACAGATTTTAATTCAGGGGTGCTGTCTTCAGTGACCAACATACAATTTCAATCCCGAACGATGTCTAACGATGGGAAAGGACAGTGTCCTTGAAGCCTCACAGGTTGAGGAATTTTCCTTTGTCCTAATTTAACTTCCACCCTGAAATATGACAATAATCATATAATTGTCTGTTTTAACAATGGGATTCCGTCACATCGACATCATTGGCAAACGCCGTAAATGTGAAATTATTTTTCGAAAGTGATACGTAACATAATCGGTCGGCAACTAAATGCAGTTACAGTCGAAGGGAGAAGAAAACGAGTGTTAGCCCTCAACGGAGGATAAATGGTGATACCGGTACTCTGCAACAGATGATCAATACATGTGCGTGATTGACGTGATCAAATGGATTGGAAAAATTCAAGTCTGAGTCAAAATTAATAGATGTAACAGCTGCTGCTGACAAGGAGAGGGTCTGACAAGTGAGTCACCGACTTCGATCAAATTTTGCATCGACGATCTATAACGAATATAAAGAAGCACATGTTTGGGCTTTTTGCTAGACAGTAGTTTAAAAAATATTTAGGTCAAAATTGATTATGACAAATCTCGTTTTCAATGCTATAAACTACTACAAAACACAGTCTGAAATGAGCATTTTAACTAATGGGGTGAAAAGTTAATTATGTTCGAGTAATTAACGTTTTTGTGTTTTCATGCTGTAGCTTGGGCACTCGTAAACATGAGCAATTTGAATAGTCCAATTGTGGTGGGACGGGATAATGTTGATGTTAATTGTATAATTTATGTCCATAATGGAATGATAAACTCGTATGTCGATACTAGTTATGAAATTAACTTGATTTTATGCAAGAGTATTTAGTTGCTAGGTGGTTGTTGACTTGTTGTTTATTGTTCCTTAGCAACACCAACTGTTGAAAGCTAAACGTGAAAATTTTACTGACTTCGTTACGAAGTTCTCGCGCCACAGCAAGAATCAGACAAAAAGAAAATAAATCTTTAAATAGTTCATGAATAAAATATTAGGTTTTTGTACGAGCAGGGGCAGGAGATTAGATCTGTAACAGTTACTGAAATTTAACCCAAAGTCTAACACAGGAACTGTGTTGATAGCTTCAACTGGAATATTAAAATTCTCCGCCTGCTAAACTCAACGTTCCACATTAACACTGAATATAAATTTATTGTCACAGTCGAATATAAGTCAATGTTAGTCTCCACTATTATATTAAATCTCTTCTTAAACAAAGTAAAACTTCTCTATAAATCAAATTAGTCTTCAAGAAAGTATAAATCACACATTAAATAAATCTCAATAACGTTCAAAATACTTTTCAACCTAATACATGTTTATTTTCTTCTGATTAGTACAAGTTCAAACTAGTAAAGCTTGTAATAAGACATATATTCAGCACGACTAACTCAGAACGACTATTAACAATGTCATCAATATATATACATATTCTTCTTTGAAACGAATGACGAGCAGCAATAAAGAAGGCGCAGATGGATCCGTTGGCCCTCGGCCGTCGGTTAAATTCTGATAGTGGCCGCCTACTGTAATGTTGGCTGTAGCGGCGACGACGCTGCCCTTGTTCATTGCGGCGCCTCGATCGTACATGAAACATACAGAGACAAATAAAAAAATTTTAATAATCACATTAGAACATGCTAATATTTACACAAACAACAAATATATACAATTTTGTACAACTTTCGGTTTATAGCCTTCAAAACAGGGCTGACATAGGCAAGTGGAGATAGTCTATGTTCGTTCCACTACACAAGCCCTGGACTGCTCGACCAGCGACGGCGCTCGGTTAAGTCGTTCATGTCTACGAGTACTCAGGCTACAGCATGAAAACACGAAAACGTTAAATACACGAACGTCAGTAACTTTGGACCCATATTCAGGGTGTTACAAAAAGGTACGGCCAAACTTTCAGGAAACATTCCTCACACAAAAAGAAAGAAAATATGTTAAGTGGACATGCGTCCGGAAACGCTTAATTTCCATGCTCATTTTAGTATTTCTCTTTAAAGGTAAATTGAAATAATTCGTGCAGACAATTATCAAAATATCCAATTGTTTCGTTAGTGTGTACTGTACTTCCTCGATTCACCGGCAGTTGGCCCAATTGAAGGAAAGTAATGTTGACTTCAGTGCTTGTGTTGACATGCGACTCATTGCTGTGCAGTACTAGCACCAAACACATCAGTACGTAGCATCAACTGGTTAGTGTTAATCACGAACGTGGTTTTGCAGTCAGTGCTATGTTTACAAATGCGGTGAATCGAGGAAGTACAGTACATACTAACGAAACAATAGGGTATTTTGACAATTGTCTGCACGTATCATTTCATTTTACATTCAAAGAAAAATACTCAAATGAGCTCTAACATGGAAATTAAGCGTTTCCGGACACATGTCCACATAACATATTTTCTTTCTTTGTGTGTGAGGAATGTTTCCTGAAAGTTTGGCCGTACCTTTTTGTAACACCCTGTATACTAGTAAAACATGCTATTTTTTAGTCGATGTTTCGGCATAAAAACGCGATTTTCCATCATTAACTTAGACCTTGATTTTCTTTAAAAGGTACTGTCTATAAAAAAGCTGAAACACGTGTCTCTTTATATTCAATATAGAACGTCAATGCATATGCAGACTGTTTCATTGGACCACGATCATGGACCACGACATGGAAGGCAAACAATGGTGTTTGTCAATGAGACAGCTAATTAAAAGGGATAATCTGCTGTTCTCAGCTCGTACATTAATTTTGTAGTCAAAAGTAAGTGGCTTGGGAGAAGGGAAATCTGCCGTCGTTAGGCGGAAAGCAGATCCTAAGAGAGTCACAGAATCAGAGGCCGTCTGTCCCTGGGGATTTGTCGCAGGCGGAACAGGCAATAAAATGAAACACTTCATTCTCCAGATAATCAGCTAAAAGTGAGATTCTGGTTAGGTGTAAGCTTTGACCAAGAGTCGCCAAGTCGTGCGTCAGTAACCGGTTTCGTGGGGTCGTTGTCTGCACCAACTGCGCAAAGTACTGATGTGCAACATGAGTCACCTCAGCTTACTTAGTCATCTGACAGCCATCCCATCAGATGCAGTAACGGAGAAAATAAAAACCCGACGTCAGCGGATGGGATGACGCTGCAGATCAAGTAAAAGTGGTCTGTCTTCTCCGTCAGCTGGACCTTGAAGGTAGCCTGTTATTAAAACAAGCAAGATCTCGGGCAGTTGAGATCTGCAAATGTAAGTTAAAACTCTCACAACTGCTTTAAAGTACTTTATGCGTGGCCGCAGTACATGCGCAAGACATATTTAATGTAACTGCTCACTCCTTAAGGGAGCAGCCAACACAAAATCAATGTTAAAAAATAAATGAATAGATCATTAAACATAGTACGGGGAGCATGAAATCATAAAGCAAAGGTTTGATCCTTTAAAATCATAATCTGTTGTTGTTGCTATGGTCTCCAGTCCGGAGACTGGTTTGATGCAGCTCTCCACCCTACTCTATCCTGAGCAAGCCTTTTCATCACCTCATGAGAACGGCAACCCACATCCATTTGAATCTGCTAACTATACGCGTCTCTTGGTCTCCCTCTGCGATTTGCGATTTTTACCCCACACACTTCCCTCCAGTGCTAAATTTACGATTCCCCGATGTCTAAGAATGTGTCCTACCACGCAATCCCTTCTTTTAGTCAGGATATGCCAAAAATTCCTTTTCTCACCAATTCTGTTCAGTACCTCTTCATTAGTTATGTGATCTACCCACCTAATCTTCAGCATTCTTCTGTAGCACCACATTTCAAAAACATCTATTCTCTTCCTGTGCGCACTGCTTATCGTCCATGTTTCACTCCCGTACAAGGCAACACTCCACACAAATGCCTTCAGAAAAGACTTCCTTACACTTAAATTAATTATTCGATGTTAGCAAATTTCTCTTTTTCAAAAATGCTTTTCTTCCCATTGCCATTCTGCATTTTATATCCTCTGTACTGCGACCATCGCATGATACGTTACTACCCAAGTAACAAAACTCATATATCATCTTCATTGTTTCGTTACCCAGTCTAATTCCTTCAGCATTGCCTGATTTTCTAAGACCGCATTCCATTATTTTTGTTTTGCTCTTGTTAATGTTCATTTTATACGCTCTCTTCAAAACACTGTCCATTCCATTCAACTGCTCTTCCAGGTCCTTTGCTGTCTCTGACAGAATTACAATGTCATCAGCAAAACGCAATGTTTTTATATCTTCCCCCTGAACTTTAATCCCTATTCCAAATTTTTCCTTGCTTTACTTCACCCCCTGCTCGATGTAAAAATTGAATAACATCGGAGAAAGGCTACTACCATGTCTTACTCCCTTCCCAACTGGTGATTCCCTTTCATGCCCTTCGAGTCTAATAACTGCGGTCTCGCTTTTGTACAAGTTGTAAATAACTCTCCTTTCCCTATATTTTACCCCTGCTGACTTCAGAATTTGAAAGAGTGTATTCCAGTCAACATTGTCAAATGCTTTCTCCAAATCTACAAAAGCTAAAAATGTAGGTTTGCCTTTCCTTAATCTATCTTCTAAGATAAGACTTAAAGTGAGTATTGCCTCCCGGGTTCCTATGTTCCTCCTGAATCCAAACTGATCTTCCCCGAGGTCAGCTTCTACCAGCTTTTCCATTCTCCTGTAGATAATTCGTGTTAAAATTTTGCAACCATGACTTATTAAACTGATGGTTCTGTAATTTTCACACCTGTCTGGGTTTGATTTCTTTGGAATGGGAATTATTACAGTTTTCGTAAAGTCTGAGGGTATTTCGCCTGTCTCATACATCCTAGACACCAGTTCAAACAGTCTTGTCATGGCTGGCTCTCCCAGAGAGTTTAGTAGCTCTGAGGGTATGTCATCTACTCCTGGGGCCTTGTTCCGACCTAGGTCTTTCAGGGCTCTGTCAAATTCATCTCTCAGTATAGCATCTCCTATTTCATCTTGATCTACTTCCTCTTCCCTTGCTACAACATCGTCTCTAAGTTCATTCCCTTTGTAGAGCTGCTCTGTGTACTCTTTCCACCTTTCAGCTTTCCCTTCTTTGCTGAGAACTGGTTTCCCATCTGAGTTCTTGATATTCGTAGACTTGCTTTTCTTGTCCCCAAATGTCTCTTTTATTTTCCTGTAGGCGGTATCTATTTTTCCCCTTCTTATACATTCTTCTACAGATTTGCATTTGGCTTCTAGCCACTCCTGCTTAGCCATTTTGCACTTCCTTGCAATCTCATTTCTTAGTCGTCTGTACTCCATTTTTCCTGTTTCATTTACTGCATTTTTATATTTTCTCCTTTCATCAATTAAATTTAGTATTTCCCGTGACATCCAAGGATTTTTTGTAGGTCTTGCATTTCTACCTATTTTGTCCTCTGCTGCCTTCACTATTTCATCTCTCAATGCTACTCATTCCTCTTCTACTGTTTTATTTCCCCCTGTTTTTGTCAATTGTTCCTAAAGCTCCCTCTGAAACTCTCCAGAACTTCACTTTCCTTCAATTTATCTAGGTCCCATCTCCTTATTTTCCTACTTTTCTGCAGTTTTTTCAGTTTCAGTCTACAGTTCATGACAACAAGTTATAGTCAGAGTCTATATCTGTCCGTGGGTATGTTTTACAGTTTATAACCTGGTTCCGGAATCTATGTCTTACCATTATAAAATCTATCTGATACCTTCCGGTGTCTCCTGGTCTCTTCCACGTATACAACCTTCTTTTGTGATTCTTAAACCACGTGTTTGTTACGATTAAATCATGTTCCGTGCAAAATTCTACCAGGCGACTTCCTCTTTCATTCCTCCTGCCCAGTCCATATTCATCTACTATTTTTCCTTCTCTTCCTTTTCCTACTACCGAATTCCAGTCTCCCATCACAATTAAGTTTTCCTCTCCCTTAACTGTCTGACTAATTTCCTTTAGCTCCTCATATATTTCTTCGATCTCCTCATCATCGGCAGAGCTAGTTGGCATATAAACCTGTACTACTGTTGTCGGTGTTGGCTTAGTATCTATCTTGACAATGATAATGCGATCACTGTGCTGCTCATAGTAGTTTACCCGCATTCCTATCTTCTTATTCATTATCAGTCCTACTCCTGTGATACCCCCAACTGATTTTGTATTTATAATCCTGTACTCACCTGACCAGAAATCCTGTTCATCCTGCAACCGAACTTCACTAATCCCCACTACATCTAACTTCAACCTATCCATTTCCCTTTTTAAATTTTCTAATTTTCCTATCCGATTAAGGGATCTAACATTCCACGCTCCGATCCGTAGAATGCCAGTATTGTCTTTCCTGATGACAACATCCTCCTGAGTAGTCCCCGCCCGGAGATCCGAATGGGGGACTATTTTACCTCCGGAATATTTTACCCGAGAGGATGCCATCATCATATTTCCATACAGTAGAGCTGCATGTCCTCGGGAAAAGTAACGGCTGTAGTTTCCCCTTGCTTTTAGCCGTTCGCAGTAGCTGTGTGGCAAAGCCACATTTGCTGATGTTACAAGGCCAGCTCAGTCAATCATCCAGACTGTTGCCCCTGTAACTACTGAAAAGGCTGCTGCCCCTCTTCAGGAACCACACGTTTGTCTGGCCTCTCCACAGATACCCCTCCGCTGTGGTGGCACCTACGGTACGGCTATCTGCATCGTTGAGGCACGCAAGCCACCCCACCTCGGCAATGTCTGTAGTTCATGGGGGTGGAATCATACTCTATTCAGAAAAATAGCAAGCAAATAAATGTGGGGAGACCAAATTGAGCACACACCTTGGACATAAGTGTATTAAATCATATAATTACTGCCCATATTAAAATTGATGTATCAGACAGGCGAAGTACTCTCATACTTTAAGAAAAAAAAAGTTATAATCCCCATTCCAAAGAAAGTAAGCGCAGACAGGTGTGAAAACTACAGAACCATCAGTTTAATAAGTAATGGTTGCAAAATATTAACACGAATTATTTGCAGAAGGATGGAAAAGATGGTGGAAAGTGACCTCGGGGAAGATCAGTTTGGGTTCAGCAGAAATGTAGGAAGGCGGAAGGCAATACTCACTTTACGGATTATCCTAAAAGATCGATTAAGAAAAAAGCAAACCTATATATGTAGCTTTTTTAGATTTGGAGGCGGCTTTTGAGAATGTTGATTGGAATAAACTCTTTCAAGTTCTGAAGCAAACATGAGTAAAATATAGGGAACGTAAGGTTATTTACAACTTGTACAAAAAGCAGACAGCGGTTGTCAGAGTTGAAGGACATGAAAGGTATGCAGTGGTTAGGAAGGGAGTAAAACAGGGTTGTAGCCTTTCTCCAATGTTATTCAATTTGTTCGTTGAGCAAGCTATAAAAGAAAGCAAGGAGAAATTTGGAGAAGGAATTAAAGTTCAGGGTGAAGAATTAAAAACATTGCGTTTTGCTGACAACATAGTAGTTCTGTCAGAGACGGCAAAGGACCTGGAAGAGCAATTGAACGGAATGGACAGTGTGCTGATAGGTGCATATATGATGAAAATTA
Source organism: Locusta migratoria (assembly GCA_026315105.1). Taxonomy (NCBI): domain Eukaryota; kingdom Metazoa; phylum Arthropoda; class Insecta; order Orthoptera; family Acrididae; genus Locusta; species Locusta migratoria. The sequence goes on along the minus strand of CM048744.1, from coordinate 491,826,189 downwards.
ACAAGAGCAAAACTAGAGTAATGGAGTGCAGTATAAGAAAATCAGGTGGAGGTAGATGAGTTTTGTTACTTGGGCAGTAAAATAAAACATGATGGTCGCAGTACAGAGGATATAAAATGCAGAATGGCAATGGGTAGAAAAGCGTTACTGAAAAAGAGAAATTAACATCGAATATTGATTTAAGCCTAAGGAAGTCCCTTCTGGAGGCATTTGTGTGGAATGTTGGCTTGTATGGGAGTGAAACATGGACAATAAACAGTATGGACAGGAATAAGGTAGAGGCTTTTGAAATCTGGTGCTACAGAAGAATGCTGAAGATTAGGTGGGTGGATCGCATAACTAATGAGGAGGAATTGAACAGAATTGTGGAGAAAAGGAATTTCTGGCATACCTTGATTAAAAGAAGGGATCGATTGGCAGGACACATTCATAGACATCAATGAATTGTGAATTTAGCGTTGGAGGGAAGTGTGTGGGGTAAAAACCGCTGAGGAAGACCAAGAGATGGATACAGTAAGCAGTCAAACAGATGTAGGTTGCTGTTCTTATGTGTAGTTGAAGAGTCTTGCTCAGGTTAGGGTATTGTGGAGAGCTGCATCAAACCAGTCTCCAGACTGAAGACCACAACAACAACATTACAATCGTTTCAGCCCTTTATGAATATGGAGGTAACATGGAAGGAAATTTTCAAATACACAATGGGTAGTTGAAAGCACATTCATTCATTCACAGACACATGCATTTTGCTAGGTGGTACATTACTCTCTGGGAACAATTGAAAGTAGTGGCGAAATGAGGCTTTGGCTGCGTCTTGACGAGATGGCAGATGCATTGATCACTAATTTTAAGTACACTGTGCACTAAACGAACACATTTTCAGGGAGGTAGTGACTTACTATTCTTAAGTACCAAGTGGTGTGCGACCACGCCGAATTTCATAGCATTTACAGTAGAAATTAATTTGGAATAAGCGAGTAAAGCACACGTGAGAATTCGTATAGAAGGAAGCTAGTATTAAGAAAAGCATGGCTGAAGGCCAAAGTGATGACCGTTACGAAAGCACATGGTGCAGCCAGTCATACAATACAGGAAATACAGAATGAAATCAAAAAATCTGAGAAATACTCATTGATACAGATGTGACATGAAAAGTTATTTAAAAATACAAAGGAAATTCAAACATACTAGGTTTACACAAAGGCTGAAGGCCACACATGTATATTCTAACGTGAGCAAAACTGGAAACAAAATCATCATCAGAATGAAAATGCAGATAATAAATATACATTGAATTTATTCGAGTTCCGTAAATTAAGAAACACTTCGCCTCACATAGCGAAAGAATTACTCACTGAAAAACCAAGACTGCCTGATCACGACGAAATCAGTACAAAAAGGAAGTAAAGGAAAAATAGTAGGTGAAAATGGACTGGGGAAAATGCGCATCGTAACCAATATATCGTAACCAATGAGGTTTATCCGAGGTGCGATTATTGCTAGTTGAAAAAAAAAATGAATGAGAGAGGGGGTAGCCTGATAGAATTTTGCGCAGATCACAAAGTAATCATCACACACAGTTTAAGGACCATAATGAAGGCCACGGAGAATTGTATGAGTAGAAAGACAAGGCCTTATAGAAATCCTTGGCTAACACAGGAAAAAATATAATAATACAGTAAGTGAATCAGGCAAAACGGCTGAAAAATGAGATTGACTGGATAAGCAGGAGTGGCTAGAGGACAAATGCAAGTCTGTAGAAGAATTTGTAACTCAGGGAAAGATAGATGCCGCCTACAGGAAAATAAAGAAACATTTGGAGACAAGAAAAGAAGATGCATGAATATTAAGAACTCCGAATTCAAAAGTTCAAAGGGACTTAATTGCGGGGTCATCAGTCCCAAAACATACAAACTACTTGCCGCGGTGGAGTAGCCGAGCGGTCTAAGGCGCCTCGCTGCGGAGCGCGCGGTTGCTCCCCGTCGGAGGTTCGAGTCCTCCCCAGGGCATGTGTGTGTGTGTGTGTGTGTGTGTGTGTGTGTGTGTGTGTGTGTGTGTGTGTGTTTTCCTTAGGTTAGTTTACCAAGGTTTAAGTAGTTTGTAAGCTACGGACTGATGACCACGCAGTTTGGTCCGATAGATGTACAAACATATAAACATGTACAAACTACTTATTAACTATGTTATACTAAAGACGACACAAACATCCATGCCCAAGGGGGGATTCGAACCCCCGATGGGGAACGGGCTCGCGCATCGTAGCGTAGCGCCTCAATGCGCTCCGCCGCGGCAAAACTCCGATGGGAAACCAATTCCAAGCAAAGAAGGGAAAGTTGAAATGACAGGGGAATGATAGATTTGAATGGAAACAAGGCCCCTGAAGTAGCGATATTCCCCCTGAACTGCTGACATCGTTGGGAGAGCCTATCACGAAGAAACTGTTCCACTTTGTGTGCAAAATATATGACACTGGGGAAATAAAATCAGACTTCAAGAAGAATATTTGTAATTCCAAAGAAAACAAGTGCAGACAAGTGTGAAAATTACGTAACTATCAGTTTAATAATCTCCCCGATGGTGTCCTTACCTTGCAGCGGTGGTAGGGCTTGTGTGATCAAATGACCCCGACAGCTAGACTGGTGGTAGCGTTGCTACTAGCAGGGTCTTCCATACCAGACAGATGATTAAGACTAAATGGAACACCCTGGTCTTCCAGGTTGGGGGTTGGGCATGGGGATAACAACACCTCACCGTAAAAAAAAGTTAATTGTTACGAAACACCAACAAATAGCCTCGGATTCGGTATGGAACAGCAAGTCAAAGGATAATGCAAAGAAATTACGGATCAAACAGTGTGAAGTGCGTCACATGGAATGTGAAGACTGATATGGTGGCAGGATTTTTAGAATAAGTGGTAAGGTGCTAAGCCCAAGATATAGTGTTAAACCAAAATTTATTTCACCATAAATGAAACACATCAGTTGCCAAGGAAAATTTATAAGACTGAACATTTAAAACATAGGCAATTGATATAGATAATAAAATTCCTTACTGACACCTTTAAGGCAATAAACAATGATTCCAGGTACTCAAAATCTAAGAATGAACACTTGAACATAGACAGTTAATACAGTAAATCCTGAAGACAATTTTACCCAAGGAACAATTGCCTTATATCAACTACAAAACACACCATAGTAAAAACCCTTTTTTTAACACAGCTGGTAAACGAATTAAACGTGGCCGCTAAACAATACAGAGCAAGTTAATGTCCTCAAAGCCGCAATACAATCGGAATGCCTGTAAAGAACGTACGCTATTCAACAGAATGACGATGATAAAACAATCAGATATTGCACTGAAACAATTTTGTCCCAGATCATTGTACACGCCACGGCCAGGTTGGACAAGAAATGGAAAATTTACTTAACTTAAAAACACGTTGCACGACCGGGCCTCAGTGCAACTGGTAAGCCCACAACTTCAGACTCTGCTTACTTCTTACAATTTATGCGAGATTTAGTATCTTTTAATTTCCTCGGACGGACTTGTGAGCAACACAACATAAGCCACAACTTTTTTAGTAACAACTCATGAACTTTGCCACGCTCGTACGAGTAATACAAACAATTCCTGTATCAGCAGTTTTACACACACTTTGCAATTTTAGGACTATACGGAACCATCTCAAGCTGGAAGGAAGCGCGGCGTCCCGTGCCGATGGGAATGGTCGACATAAACATATCATCAAGGAGGTACAGTCACAATCTAGGATGTAACTCACGCCCTTAAGGTCAAAATTCGAAATCGTGTGCACATAGCTCCTCAAGTTTTGCGGAAGCTCAACACGACACCCACGACACCGTGCGCAAAACTGTCGCAATTCCCAGAGCACCACCGCTCCTGCGCGGACCAAGTTCACGTCCGCCGTCTTTCACCGACAACAACCAACAACCTTCCTCTCTCGCTCGGCCGCCAGAGGTCGGGGCCGACTCGGCGATAGTATTTCGATTTCCCCAGCGGTACAAACACAATCTCTGAAAATCGAAATTGATTCCCTGTGCTACGCACGGCACAAAGACACTATACTCACCTGAAAAGGTAAAGGTGCTTGATGAAGAACTGAATAGGTACAGGCTAGACAGTGGCGCTGCTACTTCTACAGTGAAAATAAAGAAAGTAAGCATCATTTTGGAGTGGGCTTTGCAGTAGCCAACAGATTAAGGGGAAATATCATTTACTTCAAGGCTGTTAATAAGAGAATATGCTGGATAAGAATAAAACGAAAGTTTTACAATATAACAATGGTTTAATTTCACCTACAGAAGGAAATACGAAGACCTAGAATCAGTATACGAGTATGCACCATCATACGATTGTAGGTTTTCCTTGGCGCTGCCAATGTTAAAGGAGGAAGAGAGGATACTGCAAGACATTACGCTAGACTTCACAATCTACATGATTCTTCCAACAACAATGTATTGAAATCGGTCAATCTGGCAGCTTCAAAAACTTAAAAATTGTTTCCTCGCAAAGACAAGATAACATCGAAGTCGCCTGACCAAGAGACTCCGAACCGAACGGACCACATACTTGTGGGTACCAGGCACAGAATTTGTATCCAGCATGAAAAGTCTCAAAGAGGTGCAGAAATAGGATGAGACCATTACCTAGTGCTGACAACTATACAGGAGAGGACAAAAAGTCTTAACAATAGCATGAGAAGACCAGAAAATAAATACATACCTACTGAAAGATGACCACATTAAAGACAGATATGCACTTCAGGAACAGGTTTGCTGACATTGAAGAAGAAGATGAATAAAGAAAAGCTTTGTTCCAAACACGCCTAAGATGCAGCAGCTGAGGTGTTAAAACTATTGGAGGAAGAAGGAAGAACAGAGGATGGTTTAATGATGGGTGTAGAGATGCGGTCACCACTGTTATGGTTGACGAATGAACAGGATGGAAGAACAAGGTTCGGGTACATGCAAGCAGCTAAAGAAGCAAGAAAAGTCCTGCGAACAGAAAAGCGAGAGTTAGCAAGATAAAATTCGCAGAAGAACACCGGACAGCAGGCAATTCAAGAGACTTTTAAAGGACAGTCAGGTTTACAAGAAAGGATATAACCAAAGGATTGACATTACTAAAGGTCAAGGAGGACACATGAAAACTGACACAATACGTCGAGAAGGTGCTGGAATTCCAACAAGCAGGCTTCAGAAAGTCAACTGTAGACAATCTACATTACAATAAGATAAGTGCTGTCAAAGAGCTGGGAATTCCGAAAAAAAAAAAAAAAAAAAAAAAAAAAAATGTTCACTGCCTTTTTGTAAACTCGCAAAAAATATTATTATGGGCGGAACAAACAAGAAAAATGGCAAGGACACGAAAGGGCTCAAGTACCCAGAAAACAAAACTTAACACAAGTATGCAAGAAACAACATGCTTGGTGAAAGTGAACGGAAACAGAAACGTTCCAAGTTAGTACCGGAGTGTGACAGGGAGACTGTCTCTCCCCCCATCTGTTTAACGTGGTACTGGAGAGAGCTCTGAGAACAGTGGCAAGCCTATAGACAGGAATAGAGTTGGGAAGAAGGATCAACACCCAAGCCTATGCGGACGATGTTGTTCTAATAGCAAAGAGCGAGCAAGACCTGGCTCAGATGACAAAAGCATTAATAGAAGAGGCAATGAGAACGGGTCTGAAGTTGAATATGGATAAGACCAAGTACTTCGTAGTTTCAGAGAAAATGATTACAGACCTCTAAATATGGATTACAATTATTTGGAAGCGTAAAATTAAATACCTTGGGGCAATACTCAATGAAAGGAACGAGATATACCAGGAAATTACCGCACGAATACAGGCTGGAAAAAGGTCAAGGTTTGCTCTGGTAAGCTACTAAAGTCTCGACTACTACCGAGATCCTCAAAGACTAACGTGTATAAGACAATAATACAACATGTAGTCTTATATGGAGCAGAGACCTGGACCATTCTCCGAAAGATGCAAAGGAAACTCCTGACATTTGAGAATTCCATCCTCAGATTTTCAGGCCGGTGACGGATAGAGATGAATGGAGAAACAAAAATCGTGAATTGGAGGACTTATTCAAGTCAATGGACATCGTGGCAGTAACTACAGAAAGAAGAGTGAAGTGGTATGGACACGTAATGCGTCCAGAAGGCCAGATCATCAGGCAGGTAGTTGAAGAGGACACCAGCGTCAAAAGACCAAGAGGAAGACCACGACTGCGATGGACTGACAAGATCAGAGACAATATGAGTACCCTGGGATAGTCTGAAGAAGATTACATGGACCGAGGACGCTGGAGGATGATGGGTGACGGCAAAAACCGACTGCGGTTTGTGTGGCCAGTGCATTAAGTAAGTAATCAGTCTAATAATTCATGGTTGCAAAATACTAACACGAACTATTTACAGACGAATAGAAAAACTTTTAGAGTCCGACCTCGGGGAATATCAGTTTGGATTTAGAAGGAATGTAGGAACATGCGAGGCAATACTGACATTATGTAGGTGAAGGAAAGTAAGATCGGATTGTTAGTTCGAAATTATTCTTTTTCGTGGTTTACTCCACTAGATTCTTCCGCTGTCACATTACGACTCTGTGCAATATCTGTCTGCACTCTTTTCGGGTGCTTTCTCACATTCTTCGTTCCACCAGTTTGTCCGCTTTGTCTTTGCCACGCCGAGAGCTTTCTTTGCACCTCTTCGGAGGTGTTCCCTAGTTCCTGTCCTAGAGGAGCGGATTTCTTTTCTGGAGCTATTGGTCGATGTTCATACGGTTGGTTATATATCTGGTCACTTTGTCTGGACCACTCTTTCATTCTGTTCGGCCTGCCGCGGTGGCCGAAGGGAATAGGCGCTACAGTCACGGTCTGCACGGCCACTACGGTTGGGGGGTTCGAATCCCCCATCGGGCATGAATATTTGTGCCGTCCTAGTTCGTAAGTAGTTCATAAGTAGTTTGTAAGTTTAGGGACTGATGATCCCGTAGTTAAGTAACATAGACTATACAAACATTTGAATTTTTTCATTCTGTTCGGAGAAAACGCATTTTACTTTGGAGAAGTAGTAATCGGAATCAAATTTACCATCTCTGATTACTTTAACATGCATTACTTTTCTCGTGTTTGTACTGGTTATTGCTACATGGTCCAGCAGGAATTGTCCTAGGTCGGGATTTAGAAATACCCATGTCTTTGCTGTTTTGGGGAGTTTCCCTAAATGAGTTGACATTAGCTTCAACTGGAAAGTTTTGCAGAATTCAGTGAGCCTTTCTCCATTCAGATTTGTTCTCCTGTGTGCTGGGTAGTCTCCTACTATGTCTTTGTATTTTCTTTCTATCCATATCTGTGCGTTGAAGTCTTCCAGAAGGAGTTTTGTATGGTTCACAGGTATCCTGAAAATTTCTGTTTCCAATAAATCCGAGATCTTCTTTCTGTGGGTTCTTCTTGTACGTTAATTGGAACATGGCAGTTTATGAGAGTCTATCTCTTGTTTTTGCACTTGATTGTCAGTAAGGATAATCTTTCACATTTTGATGAGATGTTTATGACAGTGTTCACAATGGTTTAGTTTACGTAAAATGCAGTCACCAGGAGAAGGGTCTTAATCATTTTCTTTATTTCTGGCTTCCCTTTGTAGTGTTGTGTGTCCATGACGTGCTCATCTTGGAATCTGGCCTCTTGTACAGCCAAGATCTGAATTTTGTCGTCGACCAGGAGCTTTTCGAATTCTTTCTGTTTTCCGACTCGGAGAAGTGAATTTACGTTTACGATTTCAATGAAGTATTTCTTCGTGAATTTGTTTGGAAGGTGTTTTAAGTCGCCCCGACTCATGTTCTATGCAGGTGGTGGGATAGTGCAGAACAAATTTCAAAGTAACATCCGATTGTTCGTCCGAAATCAGTCTTTTTTGTGGTTCACGAGGTTCTTCCGCTCTCTCAGCCGTTGACGACTGAGGCCCCTTAGGCAAGGGTTCTTACTGGGTGCTACTATCCCAAGCCAGATTCATCCAGTCTCTTTTTTTTTTTTTCTTTTTACGAGGATGTTACTCCTCCCACTTCTTATTCCTCATATCGTGCAAATGAAGCTCCGGGCTTTATTATAATTATAAAAGATAAATTGCTTTCCTTTAATTTTAGGGTAGTCAGCGGAAAAAGTTTAATATAAGTTTGAAGTTTATTTCAAAGTTTAGTGCAATTCGCCAAGTGCTCTCATTGTCGCCGTTTTCGCGTATTTCCTTGTTTATGACATCATATCTTCTGAACTATGAGTTGTAGGTGGTTATTACGCTCATAGCGATAGTTGTCTAGTAAGGACATTCTGTACCAAGATCGTCTGAAATAGTTCCAGTAACTTAGGAGATCATTCTGACACCCACACATATAAACACACACACACACACTCACACACACACAAACACACATACATACATACATGCACACATACATTCGATTACATCCATTTTTCTACATAATATGTGTAGGTTGTGGAATACATTTATTTCCCTAAAAGAGGCGATGGAATCGGTGCTATTCGTCACGTTATGTCCTGGAAGCAATCAGTTGACTGTCGACATTTTCTCGCCCAAAGAACGGGGCAGAGTGCGGTCCAGAAAAGGTCGCTAAAGAATGGATAGCCGTCGTAATGAAGAGAGATGTGGAAGATTGCTGGACAGAGTGTTAACTGCGGACAATTGAGGGGTGACGGCCAGGCAGATCCGGAGAGGCCAAGGAGCGCCAAGTGGAATGTGGTCACAAAATGGCAGCCACGGACCCTGCACAGTAACCCTCACACTGTTGATGGTCGTACTGGCATAAGGTGAGGAAAATCTCCAGGGCTCGACTGCAGACAGTAACCGTTCTTCTCCGGTTTTATATGAACCTACAATAACCCCTTGAATGTTACGGTTCTTTTTTGTTTATGAGCTTGCTAAGAGAAACTGGAGAGAAATCCTACTTTGTTCAAGATACCGTTTTATGATTTTAGTTCCGCCCAGACACGTTACAACACTTTTGGGGCTACGTTCGGTTGGTTTATAGATCGTTTACATTCTGGGGTGGAAGTATTGGTTTGTACATGTTGGTAGCATTAAATCTACGATACAGCGTGGTCAGAAACCGTCCGTAATGTTTTAAGGGTGTTTGCAACGTAGCCTTCGTTGATAAGTAGTGTCGTTGCCTATTTCATTAGCCATGAATTTGGTAAATTAGCTACATGCGCACGCTAGTTCAAGCAGCTTGCCAGTGGCAACGTTGTCACACGTGTTCTTCATTGTTTTCTCAAACTGAACGAAAGAAGCGCACTGAACGATAACAAGGTTCTATGGCCACGACGCTTGTTCCTATCTTTTGGTTCGTTCGGTTTGAGCTAAGCAAGAAATGAAGCGATTAGCGACACCGCCTCTGACACACCCCTTGGATATTGTCAACTTTCTAGCCAATTAAATCGGCTGCGGCCTGTTACTGATTAAATGGTAAGAAAGAACAGAAAATCACACATATTTTTGGAAACATTTTTGTTTCACTTATGGGAAACGGCACATCTTATTTAAATTTATATATAAAGAACAGTCTAGAGTGCAAAAGATTTTATTTTTTCGACTAGTTTCGGTCTTATTTTAGACCATATTCAGGAAATTAAGCTCCATTAATATTGTGGAGCTTAATTTCCTGAAGATGATCTAAGATAAGACCGAAACTAGTCGAAAAAAAATTTTTTTTTGCACTCTAGACTGTTCTTTATATATAAATAAAAATCACACTATGTGTAATTTCATAATGCTTTGTGAACAGAAATTGTATATACGCTACATTCAAAAATCCCACCTCCCGTTAACTCTGGGTACCTCCCTCTGCCCTATCCTTTATTTCACTTTATTTCTGCTTATCCTTCTCTCTATCTCTACTCTTTCACCTCTATCTCCTCTTCCCCTCTCTTTGGTCATCCAATCCTCTTTCCCCTGCTTTCTACGCATCTTTACCTTCATATCTTCGTCATGCTCTCACTACTCATCTCCCCCTTCCCTTCTTCTACGACAATTTCCTCTCCCTCATCTCTTACAAATTTGTCTGACCTAGAGCCATGTTTAGTATAATGTTCAACTTTTATATCTAAGGATAGTATTGCTCATATGCTATAAAATATTAACCCAACGTTGCCATGTTATGCGTGCGTGTTCATATGTACCTAATTTTTAAGCGTACCGATATCTGATGTATTTATTTGTATAAATTTTAAAATGGTAAAACGTTGTAGCAATAATTGCATCATTATGAAGTCGCCGAAGTGGCGTCAGCTAAAAAGACTTGCACCAAGCAGGCTGGACACGACGCCAGTAGGGGTCGAACTGCCATAAATGCCGCTCGATCATAATCACAAGAACAGGCAAAAACAGAACTCTATTAAAAAGGCCTATATTTTCACCAGTCCGCTGCTATAATATTTTTTATTTTATACTATGACAATTTGGACTATAGTGCCATCTTCAGGTGATCTACAATGGTATGTTACAAATTTCATGCCGGCCGCGGTGGCCGAGGGGACTGAGGCGCTCCAGTCACGGTCTGTACGGCCACTACGGTCGGGGGTTCGAATCCCCCCTCGGGCATGGATATTTGTGCCGTCCTAGTTCGTAAGAAGTTCATAAGTAGTTTGTAAGTTTAGAGACTGATGACCCCGTAGTTAAGTCCCATAAGCTTAACAAACATTTGAACATTTTTGAACAAATTTCATGTCTTATTACAATACAAAAATTACAGGATACAATAATTTTTTCTATAAAATTATGTTGAACATACTTCCTGAATCTTGTGTTTTCCATAGAATACTGTTAATTGTACAGTCATTCCAAAAGGTTTCATGCTATTGTGACAGTTACTTATGATGGTTACAGCGGTTTGTTTGGATTTAGAACAAAATGTATTAAGCAATCCGAAGGGTATAGCATCAAATTGTAGTACAAACGAACTGCAGAAAACCTTGTCGCGTAACAGAACAAGTAACGATATTCGATGGAAAACACAGGATTCACGAAGTGTGTACAATTTAATTTTACATAAAAAATTATTGAATCCTGAATCCTGAATTATAATAACACACCATTGCAGATAACCTCAAGATGGTATTATAACCGAAATGGCCATAGTGTAAAATAAATAAATATTATAGCAGCGAACTGATGAAAAGCTATTTAACACGAGGGTATTTCGGAAAGCAAAGATACACCGTACGCCAGAGGAACAGAAGAGTTTTGGCGAGCAAGTAGGCATCACTGGTGTTAACCTTGAACCATTAGCTTTCTCCTCGCGGTCGTTCGGCAATTGAACGTTGCTTCTGGTTGGAGTAGGTCGTGTTTAAAATGGCTGCGCCGATTTAGAATCCCGCCAAATGGGAAGTACGCTCCGTCATAGGTTTTCTTCATGCAAAAGGTCAGCGACCAGAGGATATTCACAAAGAAATTGTTTCTGTTTATGGAAACATTATGAATCGACAAAATGTAACGAAATGGTTTCGTCATTTCTCTGAAGGTAGGACCGATGTTCATGAAGAACAAAGAACAGGTCGGCCATCTGTGATCTCTGATGCCCTTCTTCGGAGAACGGAGGAAGCAATTCGTGCGAATAGACGTCTCAAATTGAAAGAATTGCATCAGATCATACCGGACGTGTCAATGACAACTCTTTGTGACGTTGTGACTGTCAAGTTATGGTACACGAAATTGTGAGCGCGTTGGGTTCCAAAAATGTTAAAGGAAGAACACAAAAAGAAAAGGATGGAATTTGCACTCGACTTCCTCACAAGCTATGCTGAAGCAGGTGATGAGTTCCTTGATCACATTGTGACAGTTGACGAGACGTGGGTTTATCTCCACACACCTGAATCCAAGCAAAATTCAATGGAATGGCGCCATTCGAATTCACCAAAAGCCAAAAAATGCAAAACGTCGATTTCAGCGAAGAAAATCATGGCTTCTGTTTTTTGGGAAAGAAAAAGGATTCTTCTGTTGGAATTTATGCCTCCTGAAACGACAATATTCAAATGTTCAAATGTTTGTAAAGTCTATGGGACTTAACTACGGGGTCATCAGTCCCTAAACTTACAAACTACTTATGAACTACTTACAAACTAGGACGGCACAAATATCCATGCCCGAGGGGGGATTCGAACCCCCGACTGTAGTGGCCGTGCAGACCGTGACTGGAGCGCCTTACTCTCCTCGGCCACGACAATATCAATGATGCTGCATATTGCCAGGCTTTTAAACGTCTTCGAAGGGCAATTCAAAACAAACGCAGGGGAATGCTGACAAATGCAGTCCGCTTGCTTCACGACAACGCTCGGCCTCACACAGCGCTCGTAACCAAAGCACTAGTCAAACAATTCAAATGGGACGTATTGGACCATCCGCCATACAGTCCGGACCTTGCGCCCACTCACATTCATGTCTTCGAGTACCTGCAGTCACCTCTTGATGGAAAATCATTCCACGACGATGAAGAGGTCAAAGATGAAGTTGGAATGTGGTTCCGACAGCAGGCGGCAACCTTCTATGACCGAGGGATACAAAAGCGTGTGCACCGACTTAACAAATGTTTGGATAACGGGGGTGATTATGTCGAAAAATAACAAATAATGCAGTTAATAATGCGTTTTCTAAATAAATGTTCTATTTAATGAATGTCGTTAAATGACATTTACAGCGCTGCAGGGTCCAAAGATTACAAACAGAACTATATGCTTATGAAGCATGAAATGTGTGTTTATATTCTATCGGTTCCAGCAGAATAAAATGTTTGTAAAGTCTATGGGACTTAACTATGGGGTCATCAGTCCCTAAACTTACAAACTACTTATGAACTACTTACAAACTAGGACGGCACAAATATCCATGCCCGAGGGGGGATTCGAACCCCCGACCGTAGTGGCCGTGCAGACCGTGACTGGAGCGCCTTAGTCTCCTCGGCCACCGCGGCCGGCTCCAGCAGAATAACCCGCAAATATAAATACATTTCAAAGTATTTATTTTTTGGATATGTTGTATGTCATATCAGTAAGGGTTGCTGTTTTCACGGTAATCCATGTCTCTTGGTAATTTAACAGTGTACGGAACGGACAATTGTACAAACTGTTTCGTTAATAAAAAAATAAAAATAAAAAACCTGCGTGTGTCTACTTCCTACCTCTTGGAGCGCAGCTGTCAAACGTTAACAACTTCAAAAGCAGAGTGTCTTACGTCAGTATGTATTAGACAACTTTTTTTTTCTTGAAATGTGTCCATAATGTGGTGCTCTCCATTAGAGAGTGGCCAACGGCAGCTAAGTGCCTATCATCTACAACTCGTATGTCGGAGAGCAATGCTTTCTGTGCCAAGTGCGAGATTTATGGTTTCTAAACGAGCTTTGTCAATAAGAAGCAGATCTTCGGCCGAGGAACTGGGAGATCGTATTTCGCCCGCCGCTGCCTGACAGATGGCCTCGAGGCAGAGTTTTTTTCCCGTGGGAGTCCACCACTCCTCGGAGAGCTGCTAAAGTCTGCCGTGCTGCTGCGGAGCTGATTCTGCGAATTCCGTTCGGGTCGATCGCATTAATGGCGCGCGCATTAGCGAGATTGATAATCGATAGCTTCATCTAGCCGGAAATGGACTCGTCAGTTTAATTAGAGCCAGGTGGGGAGTATGGTGCCGCACCAGGCTAGCAGACTAGACTGGCTGCGATCTCGTTGCCTGTCATGACGTCAGCAGACACGGCGCTATTTCCAGCGGGTCGCTGGCCTGCATGACACTGCACACTGCACGGCATTTCATCTAAAGTTGCTCATTTTCTTATTATAACAAAACTGTACGCGCAGCGACGGCGCGTCCTATGTGTTCACAGGTTCAATGAACCGCTGGAGAAAAAAATCTCGTGAAAAAAAGTTTAATAAATAAAATTAAAATTTATTACATAAAAATTAAAAATTACATAAACTTGAAGTCCTAGAATGAAAAACCATTCGAAAAATACTTGGTCCACTAAGAAATACAGACGTATCGAAACTAAGAAGTAATGCAGAAGTTTATCGCAACATAGAAAACATAACCTAAACACTATGGAAGAGGCTACTGCTATTTTTTGGACATTTGTACCGAATGAACAGCATCAGGTTAACCAAACAGATTTTTAAATAAATCTGGGACAAGAAGTCAACAATATCATGGATTCAGGAAGTTAGGAAAGATTGAAAGGAGTACACATAATTTTTGCCTGTCATAGAGCATTTAGCATGTTTTGTTATAAAAACCAAAACTGTAATTCTGCAGAAAACAAATTTATGTATATTTTGTACCATTTCACTAATCGATATAACATACTGTACTCATTTTCATTATCTTTGCTGTCAACCAAAGACTTTGTTTTATCTTTGGAGTGTGTCTTGCACACACGGTTGTTGCGTTTAAAGAGTCGAGGTGTGACCTTCGAGTAGAGAAGAGTCGATGTCTGACTGTGTAGAGAGGAGTCGGTGTGTGACCTTCGTGCAGGATACTGTCGGGCTAGTTTGTCTGTGTGTTAGACTCGAAGAGTAAAAATTCAGTTTTGAAGAGTCGCAGCCAGTCAGCAGATTGAAAATTTTGTATCGAAATTTATGTCTCAAATAAGGTAAACTTGTACTTTTCTATTGTTATGTATGGTAGCCTGTATGTAGCCTATATTGTAGTTGGTTTGTCTTTTGGGTAATGAATACTGTTTAATTCAGCTCGCATTTATCATTTATCCCTGTGTCATTTTACCAGTTCCTCGTTCCTTTCACCAATTTCAATTGCTATCTGTTCTGATCATTGTTTCTTATGATAATGTTGCATAATTATTGTGTTTGTAAATTTGTATGCTAATAAGAACAGTTCAGTGCAGACATTTTGTGATGATCAGTTGGTCTATTAATGAGAGCAGGTAGTAGTTTGTTCATAATTGCAGTAAAGATCATAGTTAAAGATTTTCTCAGTCTCAATGAAAGTTCAGATTGTTAAGGTAGTTAATGTTAGTAACAGTTAAAGTGATTTGTCTGCTCAGAAGAGAAGTAGATCACGTAAAGAGACGAGAAATATTTGCAGTGTGTGATACTTGAAATCTTTACCAGATTTGTAGAATATATTTTTTTTTTTATTATTTCATTGAATCTGTGTGGTAATTGTTGTACAGATAGGCACATTATCAAGTGCAGTGGTCTTGATATCCAATTAATATCAAATATCCTTGTTTGGCATCCTGTTAATTCAAGTAGCAAAATTATCACTGTAGTAGCTCTTTCAGTTCGCTCTCGCAGTCGAATTTTACATGTATAGTCTGGCTGCTGGTATATTGTGCACGCTAACAGCTCTGAACATTTCATTTGCTCACATTGTTTCTCACACACGAGATTAATGTGTACACCAATTACGAGTTTAATTTCTGTTGATTTATTAACAACTGTACAATTTAAAGTGTTTTCCGTTGCGCATAAAACTAAACCACATTTACATAAGATCATTGCATCCCATGTCAGTTGCAATTTATTCTAACAGGGCAAAAGAAGGTACTAAGTCTCATTGCTTAGTCAAATTATTTTGTTACCAAAACCACAACAGAACATTTATTTGGGAATTTTAGCGCGGACAGTCTCTTATCAAAAACAGTGACACGCTCGCCCCACAAACACATACTACTTTTCATTACAAACAAACACACACTACTTTTAAGATTTGGAAAGAAACAATATAAGCAGTGTCGTAGCTACTACACCAAAGGCCCCGGGGCAAAAATGACGTTGGGGCCCTCTCTAAACTAAAACTATACCACAGGCGCCGACTTCTTGGGGTGTGCTCAGTGGTGTTTCCAATAGGGGGGCAGGTGGTTGCCGGCCTGCAGCGCACTCCCCCCCCAGGTATTTCTAAAAAATATTATATTTTTCCAATTCCAGGTACAGAGGTAAGGTAATAATTTTGTTTTATTTGAGTAATATTTCTTCTTTTTTGCTTCATCTGGTGTTAACTTAGGACCATTTTAATATCTGAAAGGAGAAAAGTAATTTTTTAACATACAGTAAAGAAATTAACAGCCATTAATTTCAATTTCACGTTTCAGAACTACTGGACGGCTTTTGCGACCATTTGAACCTGTTTAAAAAAAAATGTTCAAATGTTTGTTAAGCTTATGGGACTCGACTACGGGGTCATCAGTCCCTAAACTTACAAACTACTTACGAACTAGGAAGGCACAAATATCCATGCCCGAGGGGGGTTCGAACCCCCGACCGTAGTGGCCTTGCAGACCGTGACTGAAGCGCCTCAGTCTCCTCGGCCACCGCGGCCGGCGAACCTGTTTTCCCGTTGTAGTGAGTACAGAAATCATTTTCAGAGTTTTCGTCTTCTTAGACATGCATATCAGATAATGGTGTGCCTGTATTGTGAATACTGTGTTCATTATCGCAAAAACTAACATCGGATGGTCTTCCTACCTTCATTCTTTTGCAGATTTATTTTCTCTACAGTGTTACGAAAAAAGTCCATAACCACTTCTGCTGTCTTACTATGTCCGTCGATACCTATAGGTTTTACAACCCATTGTTACATCACACACCAGTTCAATAAACAGGATGAAAAATGTCACGACTTAATACTAACACGATTCTTTGAAGACGGTTGACTTCTAAGAGAATACATAAACGTTAAGTTAGTAGTATACACGTTTTCATCGTATCGTACCAAACCCGATATTTCTAGTTATTTAATACAACAATTAAAGGTTACCGCCTTCAGTTTACGATATTGAACTTACAAACAGCATTCCATTAACATTCGGACTATTTAGAAAACGATCACTTCACTCACATGTCAACATGAATTTTAATGCGTACGAATTCAATTACCTGTTTGTTTTACATAATCTTTTTACAGCGGTGTATTACAAAAGTCAGCCACCCATCAATGGAAAGAGAGAGTAGAATTTAATTACAATCAAGAAATATAACGCAAAGAAAAAAATAATACCAAATTTTCAGTGGGGTAAGCCGAGCATACCCACTCAAATTTTGGGGTATGCTTGAGCGACCGAGCATACCCGTAATCGGCGCCTATGAACTATACAGATGCAATACTACTTCATCAGGTCCTTACCGCTTACTGGAAGACATAATAGAGCAAACCTAAATACTCTTAGGTAAATTACTGTGTGTCACGCAGTAGATAATAATTAATCGTACTCCTCTAATATAATTATAACTGTGAAAGTTAATTATACTTTCAAGCAGAAACTACTGGGTGGATTTGGATGAAATTTTGGAGAGGGATAGAGTTGGACCTGGGTAGGACATAAAGATAAAACTACCATGGAATAGTTTTCGAAGTTGCTCCATACTAGGTGAATGAAGTCGCAGCATCTAGTAAAAATGAACAATGAAGGTTTACTCAACCACGAAAATATGGCCCTTCGCCGCGAATAAAACCATGAACAGAATTGTTACATACTGCTAGTAATTCAGCAGGTGGTAGGGTGCACGTCTTAGCGAACATGCAATATCTTTTTATGTTTATATTCTGAGATGGGAACAATCTTTGGATTTCACTTCTTGCTTTTGAAGTTTGTCGGCAGTGTTCGAAAAGTTAAAAGTCGAAAATCCTTCATTGAGCTAAAACATTATATACAGTAGAACGTCGATTATCCGAAGTAATTGGGGGATATGAATGTTCGGAAAACCGATTATTCGTATAATCGAACTGTACACTTCTACTTGCCAATAAGAAGTACTGTATAGTAAATGTATTTATACAGTATTTGGAGTCGCGCGATCCTTCACATTGCGCCGAGCGGCACGCCGCGCCGCAACACTTGGAAGGCGCAGCTGTTGCTGTGGACAGCTTTGATGCTGCCGCTACTTCTGCAGACTGGAGTGTGCCGATTGTTGTACTCAGCTACTGTCGACTTCGCCCGTCAGGAGGCCCCACTAGAAGCAATGTTCCGTCACCCTGTGGCCCGGTGCGGCTACTGTGGGAAGCTTAGTTTGACGGGAGGTGGAATTGATGGACGGTAGGGTGGGAAGGTAAAAAAAATAAATAAATAAATAAATAAATAAAAAATAAAAAAACGACGCTCTACTGTAACTTTTTCCGAACTTTGCTCACGGAGGCCGAGGGGCCCCTAGGTCTCGGGGGCCCCGGGGCACTGCCCCGCCTAGCCCTGTAATAGCTACGCCACTGAATATAAGTGAAAAAGATGCAACAGAAAGAGAAACTTTTAAGAAGAAAGTGTTAAAAATGGAAGGATTCCAAGGCAGAAGGGAGAAGAAGACAGGAGTAAAGTGGTCTGAGGAGAGAAAAAGGATGCATAGTGAAAATATGAAAGAATATTGGAGGAAAAAAAGAAGAACAAAGGAGAAAACATTGAAAGTGGTGCGTGGTCCGTAGATGGCCGAAACGAAGAAAGAAGAAAATGAAAAGTGTTCTTAAACTATCATTCTTCGTTTCGTTCTTCTATCACATCATTTTATATGCACATTCAAATGCTTTTTTATCGCATGAGAAACTTTTTACGTCGCGGTGACAGCACACAGACGAGACGTAGCGCGGCCGCTTAACATAGGCG
The DNA here is from genome assembly GCA_026315105.1 of Locusta migratoria. Classification (NCBI taxonomy): domain Eukaryota; kingdom Metazoa; phylum Arthropoda; class Insecta; order Orthoptera; family Acrididae; genus Locusta; species Locusta migratoria. The sequence goes on along the minus strand of CM048744.1, from coordinate 491,807,567 downwards.
GCAGTGGTCGCAACGTTGAAATGCGCATGCGCGGCTGAGATTCAAATTCTCTTCTGAACCCCCGGGCGGCAGTCAGTATACGAGCGCTCCCGCGGCAGGGAGGGTCGAGGGGAAACGCCGCTTTTAACATTGACTGTGGAGCTGGTAGAGACTCCAGCTTCTGGCTACTCGAGCTCTGGTGGTTACACACGAACAGTCCCGAAGCAAGGCAATGGAGCTACTGAGCACCTCGCATCCACGAAGGCAACATTCGCCCTTCATATTTGAAGGGTGCACGGGAAAAACGATCAAAGTCCATCGCAGATCGAATTTTAGCTTGCACTGCCATCTTGTAGTAGAAATGAAGAACTTTCAGCCTGTGAAACTTTGAGTTCGGAGAATTGATCAGTGTCCATGTAATTCAGTCTCAAAGTTTTTGCATACTTTGGAAGAACGATCAGAGTCCACAGACGCGGGCATTAACCATCTATTATTGCATTTCATTGTTATAAACACAGTCTTAGAATAACATTGTTAGTGCACAGTCAGTTGTGCTGTAGCTGTGTGTGAGTCAGTGTTCGAAAAATTTCACAATGTCAAGAAGTAGTGAAGAAAGTTCTAGTGCAAAACCTGGAACCTGTCCAAAGAAGAGAAAGGTTCATGGGCAAGTTACAGATTCTTCAAAACGCATTCGAGCTATGAGTCACATTACCGGCGACGACTGTAAGCGTTCACGCTTGAAATGCTTTGTAAATACAACTAACACAGAAAGAAATACATTGATTAAGCATTTTAATGAAATGGCATCTGATGACAAACAAAATGCACACTTATGTGGTCTAATCACTGTGAAGCCTATATTGCGCAGGAGACCAAGAAAGAATTCTGATGAAGCACAATATCGTGATTTCTCCTACAGTTACAAAGTTCGGGTGGTAAGGGATGGAAAGGTAGTTAAAATACTAGTCTGTCATGCAGCACTTATGTAAATTTTGAAGCAATTTTGTGGTCTAGAAGCTCAACAATATTTCAGTTCATTACCAGTCGGCGAAACTAATGATGAAGATGAGTGAGATACCTTTTCATAATTTTACAGACATTGTAACTCTGGATTTATATTTTCCCTATTTATATACCAGTATTAATTTGTTACTGTTTTGCATTATTAAATAATAACTTGTGTGTCACATATAAAGGTAAATAATTTAGAAAATCTGTCTCACTATAATAAAGCCCTAACAATTGTTTGTATGCTTTTAAAATAATTTCAGATATTGTAAGCATTTTGATAATAATTTTACTATACAAATTCTGTGTTTTTTTGTATTAACTTTTTTCAATGTCTTACTAATTACCGCAATTAGACCTATTATTAGGTATAGATGTAAGATTTCTTTATTGAATATATCCTGTGTGTCATGTGTAAAGTGGTGCAATGGTAATAAGATTCACAAAAAAGTAGTTCATAAGCTTTTAAATTCATTTATGAATGGACTTAGATCGTTTTTACCTTGGAAATTTTGTGTATTGTTGTTTGGCTATGATTTTCCATTGTTGTGCTGTACTATTGTAACTGGTTATTATTCAGTGATATAACAAATAAAGTAGATAACAATTTCAGGGGAAAAAATCTACAAATTAATTAAATCTGTAACCAGATAACAGACTTCAAAGTTTGAAATTTAATTTTCTCAGGATTCTCCAAAGTGGACTTAGATAGTTATTCCCGTGTGCCCTTCATTTGCTTTTGGCGCATTGAAGATTCGTCAGAAACACGTCACATTTGGTAAAAATCTTATAACTATAAATTAGAGACGGATCAACTGTAAAAGCTTTCAGAAGATCGGATCATGAACAGTAATGAAATCACTCTTCTCCACCTTGCAAGAATAGCCGTGTGGTTAGCAGCATCGCGCTTCGTTGTCGAAAGTAGTGAGTTGGAGACAGACTGAAAGCAATATTTTTGAAACCCAATCTTTCTTTTAACAGATACGGAAACAACAATGACTTTTGTATTGTTACCTGCCACGAATCTTTGGAAGTTTTTGCAAAGGGGATGCGATTTTGAGGATAAATGAGTTATTCTCGTCGTTGTAACAAATATTTAACTGTTTGAAAAGGTGTTGGGGACAGCAGCCTTTGCGCAAGCATAAGGTTAGGAGGGTTGCTGCGTCTCACGTGGTAGCCTGTCTTTTCATCGTAACAGATTCATTTTGTTACGGTCACTTAACAGTTTAATCAGATACTTCCTGCGGTTTAGTGTTCATGTGCATATTCGTATGATCTTGGTGTTTTTTATCAAGTAGATTAGGTAATGCAACAATAGAGGTGTTAGATGAGTTTTGTTAATTGGTCAGTAAAATAACATATGATGGTCACAGTACAGAGGATATAAAATGCAGAATGGCAATGGGAAGAAAAGACTTTTTGAAAAAGACAGATTTGTTAACATCGAATATTAATTTAAGTCTAAGGAAGTCCTTTCTGAAGGCATTTGTGTGGAGTGTTGTATGGGATTGAAACATGAACGATAAACAGTGCGGACAGGAAAAGAATAGAGGCTTTTGAAATGTGGTGTCACAGAAGAATGTTGAAGATTAGGTGGGTGGATGGAGTAACTAATGAGGAGGTACTGAACAGAATTTGGGAGAAAAGGAATTTCTGGCATACCTTGACTAAAAGGAGGGATCGATTGGTGGGATACATTATTAGACATCAAGGAAATGTGAATTACCATTGGAGGAAAGTGTGTGGGGTAAAAATCGTAAACGGAGACGAAGGGATGAATATAGTAAGCAAATTTAAATGCATGTAGGTTGCCGTTCTTATGACGAGATGAAGAGGCTTGCTCAGGGTAGAGTAGGGTGGAGAGCTGCATCAGACCAGTCTGCGGACTGAAGACTACAATAACAATATCAACAACAACAACTGGATAAATTCATAGCAAGCTGCATGTACTACAGGGACTGTAGTACATAGTGACTACGAGTTTGAGTACTGTGAGCAGGGTAGAGCTGGAAATTTGTGTCTGACGGGAGGCGTGCTTAGGTAGTCCTTGCAGGTGTGGTGATCACTGTGTACCCAATGATGGAGAGGTCAGCGCAACTGCCTAGAAAGCAGGAGACCCGGGTTCAAATCCCGGCAGGGTACACATTTCCAGCTTTCCCCATTCGCCGTTGATGTCATATATTCTGTAAATACGAAAAAAATAATAAATAACAGGTGTAATTCTTCGTGGATCAGATTCATACAGTGTCTTCATAGTTTACAACAGTGTTATCCAGTCTTACACCAGAAACTCCGCCTATTACTTCAATGAAGTTTGAGCTTAATGTCTGGTACTCAGTGTGAACACGTACGCAGTGGCACCACCTTTCTGCGTGATGTTGTTTTACTTCATTACGTTCATATTATTTCGTCCACATTCTGTACATTTAATAGCTCGCTGAGGTCCAGTTACTCATATTTATTGCATTAATTACGCTGCCACTTACTGACAACGCACAAGTCAATTGTCGAGTGGCTTTGTTCTTAAACCACCGGGCTCGGCAGTGCACTGTCTCGTCGCAGACTGCATTTGTGATGTAGTAGGACACGTTGATGAGCGAGGCGCGCTCCCTGGCCGTGACTAGGCACACAGCTGCCGCCACACAGTGCTGTTGGGCCACAGAGAGGCGGGAAGCTGGCGTGGGCGCCCCTCTGCAGCGTGCAGCGGCCGCTCACCTCGCCAGCGCAGGGCGACGGCTCCCCCTGTACACCCACACCCACCACGTCTGCTCAGCGCACTGCGCTGCCGTTCCTCGCACGCCGACACCGGCAAACATACACAACTTTGGAACAACAGTGCAGTGCTTCTGTTTAATGGCACCCATAATAATTCTGAAAAAAATTTCTTCACCAGGTATATACAGTATAAAGGTAAAACAGTCAACAATCAGAAGATTGGTTTGAAAACCACAGTGCTTTACTAGCCATGGCCCTGTTTCGGGGTGGTATGCCGTTGCCTTCGTCCGACCTTCGAACTGATTTATCTTACAGTTTAACGTGGGTTCCGAACCACACGTTGCTACTCGGTATTTTTCATATGACAAACACTGCCGGAGGTGAAATAAGTGGAAAGTGACAGATAAAAAACCTAGGACCTAACGAGGATAGAACCCACGACCTTTAGATTTGTAGTCTGACACTCTACCACTGTCCTACGGAGCCGATATACAACTCTTTATTATTCATTATACATTCACTGTCTAGATTGAACCTGTTGGTTTTAGGCATAAATCTTTTCATGCGCACTTTCTTCTTACAATTATCTTTAAAAAATCTAGAAACTGCATGAACGCATAAGTAAGTAGTTGTGAATATCATTAATCACATCAAATTTAAAGTGCGATTAAGCTTCAGTCTTTGGAGAAAAAGCACACGATAGTTCCATCAGGGAGTCTTCCTGGAATCCTGATAGTTTTACCCTTTTAAGGTTGTACTCTACTAAGGGATTTTTCTGCCCAAAATAATTAATTTTGAATTTACGAAAAGAAGCATACAAATCCCTCGATTGCGACAGGGCACTGAAATAAATTCAGTGGCAATGTTGGAAATTGATATTGGACCGGGATTCGAGCCCGGCTTTACCGCTTTGGGCCGGCGGTCGCCTTAACCAGCTGGTCTATCTAGACACGCTTCCCGCGCAGTCCAAACTCGCACACTTAGATAGTTGCTCGCAACTTACCTGTATTTCTGCAAGGGATTGAACGTATTTGTTCACCCACGCAGAAATGTAAATTGTCTTCAAATGTTTGTAATCCTATGGCACCAAACTGCGTTGGTCACCAGCCCCTAGTCTTACAAACTACTTAAACTAAATTAAAGTAACCTAAGGACAAAACACACACACATACACATCCATGCCCGAGGGAGGATTCGGATCCCCGACGCGGGAGGCCGCGCGGTACGTAACGTGTCGCTCCAGACCGCTAGGCTACTCCCGCGCGGCGGTCAATTGTCTCTTAGGTTCATTTTTGCAATTGTTGATATAGTGTCTGTTCTTTCGGACGTGTCCGACAGAACAGATAAGATATGTAGGAGGTATGCCCATAACATAGGCTGCGTTTCGTTACATTAAACAAACGTGTACAAAAACAGAAAAAAATTATTATACAAAAAACTACAACTCTTAAATAACTTTTCTACAAAGCTTCCGAAATTTTGTACGCACTTGTCATATCATGGTACAAGTTTTTGTATGCCTTCTTCATAGAATGTTCCTGCTTGTTTATTGAACCGTGTCATAACATTTTCTTTCAGATCCTCGCCATTGTTAGTTAACCACCAAGGACACATTTTACGTCTAAGAAGAGCTGAAAGTCACAAGGAACGACGTCCGGGCTGTACGGAGGATGATCACAGACGTTCTAGTAAAATTTCCGTAAGAGTTGTTTGAGCACATTCGCCGTGTGAGGTCGGGCACTATAGTGGGGAAAAAAACTGCTATTATTCTACATTGTGCGGCGCAATTTCTTAATGGTCTCTCAGTAACCATGTGCTTTGATTGTTTGGACTCGTGGTAAGAAATCAATCAGCAAAATGCCTTTTCTGCCCAAAAAACGGTGCACATGACTTTCTGAGGTGTCAACATTTGCCTAGGCGTAACTTTCCCTGGCAAAATGCGTTTTCTGCCCAAAAAACGCTGCACATGACTTTTCTAGGTGTCAAGATTTGTTTAGGCTTAACCTTCGTTGGGGATGAAATGTGCCTCCATTCCATTGATTGCCGTTTTGTTTCACGGTTGCCGTATGATACCCTAGTTTCATCCCTCGTGGCTATCCGAAAAAGAAAACCATCGCCTTCTTCACTATAGCGTCTCAAAAACTAAAGTGCTCTGCTCATCCGTGGTTTTTCTGGTTTTTTTTTGTGTTGTTCAGTAAGAATTTTGGGTTCCAAACGTGAGCAAACTTTCCGAAATTTTCATGAATTAGTGATTGTGAGATTTGCGGAACTACCATAGCAAGGCCACTAAGTGTAAACTTATGGTTGTGCTTAATCTTCCCTTCAATTGTGTGAACCAGTTCATCGGTAACCAGAAAAGGGCGTCGAAATCGTGATTCATCGTGCACTTGCTCACGTCATTCATTGAACAGTCTAATCCATCTTCTAACCTTCGAATCAGTCATAGCATTTTGTTCGTAAACCGCCCAGATTTGCCGATGAATTCCCTTTGGTTTAACTTTCTTTGCATTCAGAAAACTAATCACATCTAATTACAACGCGGCGGCATTAAAATTACGGCTGACATTATGAAGAAGCACTACAAAGCACACGTTGGTAGCAGCGATCTCAAAATCGCGTATGTGTCTTGAGTCACTTTCAAGCATGTTCGGAACTGTGATCGTAGAAATGTAACTTACTTTGTGGACGTCCCTCGTATAATCATTATGAATTCTTGGAAACTAACTACATAATCATGAACTAGAAATAAGTAACACTCCCAGAATAGTGCTATTCCACTGAGCCTGCCGCGGCGGAGCGGTCGAGCGCATTGAGGCGCCATGCTACGGTGCGCGAGGCCGTTCCCCGTCGGGGGTTCGTATCCCCCCTTGAGCATGGATGTTTGTGCCGTCTTTAGTATAAGGTAGTTCATACGTAGTTTGTAAGCTTCGAGACTGATGACCCCACAGTTAAGTCCTATTGTGTTGTTGTTGTGGTCTTCAGTCCGAAGACTGGTTTGATGCAACTCTTCACAATACCCTATCCTGAGCAAGCCTCTTCAACTCCACATGAGAACGGCAACCTACAATTGTCTGAATCCACCTCTTGGTCTTCCTCTGCGGTTTTTACCCCAAACACGTTCCTCCAATGGTAAATTCACGATTCCTTTGTGTCTACGAATGTGTCCTACCAATCTATCCATTCTTTTAGTCAAGGTATGTCAGAAATTCCTTTTCTCCCCAATTCTGTTCAGTACCTCCTCCTTAGTTACGCGATCCACCCACCTGTAGCACCACATTTCAAAACCTCTATCCTCTTTCTGTCCGCACTGTTTATCGTCCATGCTTCACTACCATACAAGGCAACACTCCACACAAATGCCTTCAGAAAGGACTTCCTTAGGCTTAAATCAATATTCCATGATAACAAATTTCTCTTTCTCAAGGACAATTTTCTACCCATTGCCATTCTGCATTTTATATTCTCTGTACTGTGACCATCATTTGTTATTTTATTGCCCAAGTAACAAATCTCATCTACCTCCTTTATTGTTTCGTTACCTAATCTAATTCCTTCAGCATCACCTGATTTTCTTAGACTGCACTCCATTACCCTTGTTTTACTCTTGTTAATGTTCATCTTATATGCAACTTTCAGCACACTGTCCATTCCGTTCAGCTACACTTCCAGGTCCTTTGCTGTCTGACAGAATTACTATGTCGTCGGCAAAACGCAGTGTTTTTAATTCATCTCCCTGAACTTTAATTCCTTCTCCAAATTTCTCCTTGCTTTCCTTTATAGCTTGCTCAATGTACAATTAGAATAACATTGGAGAAAGGCTACAACCCTGTCTTACTCCCTTCCCAACCACTGCATCCCTTTCATGCCCTTCAAATCTGACAACTGCTATCTGGTTTTGTACAAGTTGTAAATAACCTGATGCTCCCTATATTTTACTCCTGCTTGCTTCAGAGTTTATTCCAATCAACATTGTCAAAAGCCTTCTCCAAATCTACAGAAGCTAGAAATGTATGTTTGCCTTTCCTTAATCTATCTTCTACGATAAGCAGTTAAGTGAGTATTGCCTCCCGTGTTCCTACATTTCTTCTGAACCCAAACTGATCTTCCCGAGGTCGGCTTCTACCAACTTCTCCATCCTTCTGTAAATAATTCGTGTTAATATTTTGCAACCATGACCATGCATCATACACACCAGGTGAAACAGTTTTCTCATGGCTGGTTCTCCCAGAGACTTCACTATTTCATTGCTCCTCTACTATTTGATTTCCCCCAGTTTCTGTCTTTTGTTGCCTAAAGCTCCCTCTGAAATTCTCTGGAACTTCATGTTCCTTCAATTTATCCAGATCCCACCTCCTTATTTTCCTACCTTTCTACAGTTTTTTTCAGTTTCAGCCTAAAATTCATGGCCAATAAGTTAATGTCAGAATTTATATCTACCCCTGGGTATGTCTTACAGTTTTTAACCTGGTTCCGGAATCTCTGTCTTACCATTATAAAATCTACCTGTTATCTACTGGTGTCTGTAAGTCCTATAAGCTTTACAAACATTTGAACATTAGAACCACTGAGCCTAACGTGAAAATATTAGTTCATAAGACTTGGAAATTTTAAAACAGTAGTCCGTAAACATTATAATTTTTAATAAGGTAGCATCAATAGTTGGCTAAATACTTTTCTTTTGGATGTGAAAAACACCATGAATTTAATAAGTCTTCTGAAAAACATTTTCAATTTCTTTCATCCCGTAAGATGTTTTACTCTGACATTTTAAACGTCGTTTGACCTACCTCAATCGAACTCGCCACCCACTACAGGGTCACAACCCATAGTTTTGGAACCACTGACATACCTCATAAAGGAATCCTGCTAATGTGATATCTCAATAAATACGACTAAAAAAAAAAAAGGAGAAGGGAAAATGTAAGAGGAGAACCGCGCTAACCGCATCATTTTACCTTTGGCATTTCATATTATTTACTTACAAAATGTATACCAATGGAAGTTCAAAAAAATGTTCAAAGGTTTGTAATACTAAGGGCCAGCCCACGTTGGTCATCAGTCCCTAGTCATACAAACTACTTAAACTAAGTAAAAGTAACCTAAGGACAACACACACATCCATACATCCATGCCCGAGGGAGGATTCGAACCTCCGAGCTGGGAGACCACGCGCTCCAGACCGCTCGGCTACTCCCGCGCGGCCGGCCGCGGTGGCCGAGAGGACTGAGGCGCTCCAGTCACGGTCTGCACGGCCACTACGGTCGGGGGTTCGAATCCTCCCTCGGGCATGGATATTTGTGCCGTTCTTAGGATTAGCTAATTCATAAGTAGTTTGTAAGTTTAGGGACTGATGACCCCGTAGTTAAGTCCTATAAGCTCTACAAACATTTGAATTCCCGCGCGGCACCAATGGGTGTATGAACAATAAGAATTAGAACTGTTAAATGCCACTGAGTCAAAGACAAAGCCACAGGAAAATTCAGCCATAAATATAAACTAACGAATAACAAGTAAGCCCTTTCATGGTCTTCAAAGCTGCTTAAAACTGTGAGGAGATTTTGGTAATATGCTCCTGCGATGGTTTGCACCTTACGAGGAAAATCTGTGAACACCCCAAGATATGTCCCGAAATCACTGTGCACCAACGTGCCCAATTCTGAGTCAATCTGTGCGTTTTCCGCCCGTAACTCCACATGTCTCCACTGCTGGTGTCCCTTGTCCCGTGGTCAATGAGAAAAACGCCGCGGCATTCGTCCATGGTGATTAGGTGGCGAAAGAACTCGTGTGTTTCGTCTGACACAAATGAAACATTGGCGCACACTCCTCAGCTCGCTCGACTATTTAAAATGTCATTAGGAGTCGAAGAACGCATCGAAAGCAGACTTCTTATGTTCAGAATGTCGTGCGAAATGTTTAACGCCCATTCGTGACTCGTTCCACTTTTTTGTTACCGCCTTGATTGTCACCGGTATATGATCACGAGGACAGCCACTTCTTTGATTCACTGCTCTTCACAAGGAAATAGTTAGCCTCCTAGTCTGACCACATTAAGTATCCAAGGAACCTAACTATTCTGTCAATGTTGGTTATCGTGCACTTCAAGTAGTGAATTTTTACAGTGATGTTTCCCTTTAAATGCAGAGAAACGAATTACCATGAATACTCATAAATGTTTCAGGTAACCAGTAATAAAGTATTGCTTAGTATTAAATAACTGCGTACACTATATATTTGTTCCACAATAATATTTATTTTGTTCTAAAGTAATTTTCGGCTGCTTAGACCATCTACAGACAACTTAATACTGCAGATTATCCACATCACACCAGCTGCTGTGTTTCGTGTACAATGATTTTACAAAGGTATGGGTCAGTCAAAGACTACGTAGCCTTTAAGTATTTTATAACAAACCTAGATGCCCAACTAATTAAAAAACTGTAACTAAGAAATAAATGTACATTAATTTTCAACAAATAAGCTGAAGCAAAAATACCACTGTATATTAAATTAACTTATATATACGAAAAAAAGTAGGAGGGGAACAGGTGAGTGAGGAATACATAAAAATGAAATGTTGGTGGGGGACAATTCCAAGTTTGCAACATGTGAATATGGAATAAAGGAGCGTATTAAAATTCGCTGGTTTTCACGAGAATGGTGTGAGTAGCACAAGGAAGGAAAAACATTGGAATGTGGGTGAGAGACATTACACTAGTCAAACAATTATACCATTGTTGGAACTTAAGTAATGGCAACTATTTATTCCCAACCGATACAAAAGCGTAACATGTTTACACTACTGCTGTCCTTCAAAGTATTCTCCGGCGTTGTGTACAACCGGTTGCGAGCGATGTGGAAGGCGTAGTATACCGTTTGCAGACCCTGTTCTGTTGATGGTCCGAATGGAGCGGTCTACTGCCTGTCGAATCTCCAGAACAGTTCTGAAGTGAATGCTACGATGTGGTCATTTCATCTTCGGAATCAAATCAAAATCACAAGGACCTAAGTCCAGGGAGTATAGTGGATGGTACAGTACTTTCCAGTGCCAATGAACAAACAGAGCACCTACAGCTTGCGCTGTATGCGACCGCGCATTGTCGTGCACAATGATGGGTGGGTTGCGCAGAAAGTGTTCCCTCTTTTTTCGCAAAGCTGGTCGCAGGTGATACTCCAAAAACTAACAGTAATGCTGTCCATTGACTGTCTGCCATGGACGAACGTGATGCTTAGGATAACACCATCTCAGTCGCACACGAGAATTACCATAACGTTCATCACACTGGAGCTCTGACGCACTTTCGACTTTTATGGTAACCCATAATGACGCCATTTGTTGGACTCGCGTTTCACTTTTGGCTCGTACAATATGGCCCATGTCTCATGCACTGTTACAATACGATGTAACAAACTCTCTCATTCTCGCTCACGGCGCTTCAAGTGAGTCTGAGCAGCGTCGTAACGCACCCATTTTTTCATTTCTGTCAGTTTATGCGGATCCCATCGTGATGCAATTTTTCGCATGCGCAGGCGTTCCTTCAGGATGCGAAGCACAGTCGTATGCGCAAATCCGGTTTCGTAGGCGAACTCAACGAATCGTCTAGCATCAATCACTGTCCACTAACGTGGCAACAGGATGCACTTCTTCTTCAGAGTCGGTAGGACGACCTGCCCGATGCATGTTTGTTTGTAAATCTATCGGACCAAACTGCGTGGTTATCAGTCCGTAGCTTACAAACTACTTAAACCTAGGTAAACTAACCTAAGGACAACACACACACCCATGCCCCAGGGAGGACTCGAACCTCCACGGCGAGCAACCGCGCGCTCCGCAGCGAGACGCTTTAGACCGCTCGGCTACTCCACCGCGGCCCCGATGCATGTTTGCCGATCTTGGTTGAAGGCTTTTACCCAACGTGCCACTGTTCTGTACGGAAAAGCCGATTCCCCGCACGCCTCTTGAAAACCTTGATGACACTGTCGTGCTGTACGATCTCTGGCACATTCAATCTCGATCTAACTCTGTTGTTTCTGTTTAGAAAACATGTTAGTTTTAGACCCCTCTCTCACAAGTGACTGTATTTCGCTCGATTGTGCGCATGCCGGTGACGTAGGACGGGCGAGTCCATTTGCTCGGAGGTAAGGTAGGTATGTCAACAACGTGTGCTATCAGCGACAATAGTAGATTCCATCGCATAGTATCTCCACAGCAATGTTGCTACTTATGAAGTTCCGACCATCGTCTTTTTATCAAAATGAATTTTTCAGGTATACACGTGAGTTTCTGACGCTTTGAAAGGTGAGACGCAGTAACGGGATTTTTGTATAGCTCAGCAGTTTGTAGTTAATTAAGGCCTTGTAGGATACAGAGAGCAAAAATATCTACATAGCACGAATTTTATCAGTAAAATGCAATTGTTACACAAGAGTAGTGAGTACTTGCAAGTTTTATTGTGACAATGACAGTGTCATTATTTCAATATTAAACTCCCATTGAACGCTCCACTAAGTATTCAACTGCAGTTTTTAAAGTTATTTCCACTATGAAATATAAAAAAGCCAGACAGCGTTTATTCAGCAGAAGAGCAATTTTATAAAACAAATTTATTTAAATGGCCGATTTCGGGCAAGATGCCTCTCTTACAGTCTAACGTGTCCATTCAGAAATAGAAGTTAGTATCATGATAGTGAAAATCTTCTTTCAAATTAAAATGCTCAAATGTTTGTAATATATTGGACCAAACTAATGTGGTCATCAGTCCGTAGGATTAAAAACAAGTTTAATTTAAATTACCCTTAAATAGGCAAGATCGCAATTTACTTAAAGATTAGCGGTTTCGACTATCTAAATGGCCATCCCCATACCACTACAACCGTCGTGCAGGCCACCGATTTCGTCGGCTGCTCAAAGCTTCGATCTCGACCGACTTTAAATTTATTGTGATCGCTGATTCTCCACGATGTTTTCAAAAATAACTTAAACTAACGTAAGAATAATACATACACCCATGCCAGAGGGAGGACTCGAACCCCCGGTGGGAGAGGCCTCGCAGGCCCTGACATGGCACCTAAGACCGCTTCGGCATTCGCATGCGGGTGATTTTTACCCCTTTATTGATATTTCATCCCAGTCGCCCTATATGGAAAGTGGAGAGAGTGCTATCAACACATACAATTTGCTGCTCTTCAGCAAGGTACGTCACGAAACTCAGGAAACACATTAAAATTTTTGATTTGGCGGTACATGTTGATGTATGACACTATTTGAAAAAAGTATAAGTTGAATTGCATACTTTAATAAATAAAAATAATTTTGTTGTGCGATAAAAATGTACAGAGGGGAATAAGAAATGATCAACTGTATAAGTTAAAAGAATAACAGATGATTTGGTGTTTGATATAAATATATATATATTTGAGTGAAAAGTTATTACAGTAGATGAACTTCTGTAATCAATGTAGATCGTGAAGGGTAAGGAGATCAAGGGATTATGGTGAGTTGTGGAGAGGTAGGCTAGGTTTGTGTGGCGGATGTGATGCAGGGATTTGGAAGTATGAGAAAGGATGTAGTTCCGAACAAAGAAGTAAGCGAAGGTAGTTAAAACAGAGCCCTATCGAAGTGGGGAGTGTTTTCTTACGTATTTTGAAAAGGGTACAGGAGGACTGATCTCGTGGCCACGCAGAATGAGGTGGTTTGATTGGGAGAGGATGTGGTCAGTGTCCAGGTGCAGTGATGGAGGAATGCGCTGAAAGAAATGTGGCAGAGCACTGAGAGCAGTCAGCGGGTGGGGGGGGGGGGGGGAGATGTTCATTGTCGAGTTTGCTGAACTTGGTGCAAGCGCAGGGACACTAAAACTCGCTCTGAACAAAACAGCTGATGGGCCATGGCGGAGGACTGTACTGATAAAGCTGCCAGGGACTTTCGGTGTTACTGCATTGGAAGCTCTGTTGTGGTACTAGGAATATACCCAGTCGTTATTACGATCACATATCGTGTACTAGCTGAAATCCCGGCGTTTCCCGGGTATTTATTTATTTATTGTTATACTAGCTTAAACCCGCAGCTCCGCTCGCGTGTTGGTTGATTATGATAGATAATGCGCGAAACGTCAACTCGATATTTTTAAAGAGATGTATTAAATTTTTTTTTACTGCTTTATTTATTTATTCTTATATTTCCTTATTCGTATGCTTATAGTTACAGAGAAAGAGCTGAAGACATTGTAGCACGCATAGACCAAAGATTGTGGCATCACGTTTCGCTGTATGTAACCTCCTTGCTATAGAGTCGCAAACGTCATCGCTGGCCTTTAGTCAGAATTTTTTTTATAATTTGACGACTTTCAACCACATTATCTTCCACCCCCTTATAGCTATCGGCATGGAACTGCTATGGTGTACAACGGAAGACTTCGGACAACAATTACACACAGACCATTTGTTTGCGTTCTGTAGTTTTCGCCGCAGAGCGAATTATTAACACACACACACACACACACATAAAATTTGATATACAACGATAACTTTCCATTCGAATATATTCCACCCTTTTATCATTATCAACCCTGAAGCAACAATGCAATCAATGAAACCATTTTGAAAGAGTAAACATAATTTACAAAGAGTAGGCTAGTTATTGTTCCACATTTCGCGTTAGATTCTTCTAATTACTAATTATCTATCAGATCGCTATAAAACCGTGCCTAAAACCTTCCTCAGGTACAAATTAGTAACTGTAAAAATACTTAAGTCCCTGCGTCTTGTCGTTCGGACGTGATAAGCGTACACCGAACAGACATTCACATTAATATATATATATATAGCTATCCGATCGCCATAAAACCGTTCCTAAAGCCTTCCCCGGGTAGACATTAGTAACTGTACAATTTTTTAGCTCTTTATGTCTTGCGGTTCAGACGTGATAAACGTACACCGAACAGACATTCACATTTATAGATATAGATTAATAATATTGGTACTAAAAAGGGAGACTTGATATGTTTCAACAAATCACAGGAGTACCACTTAACAACAAGAGCCATATTTGGCGGTTGCACACCTGACAAACAAGAATGGGAGGTAAGTGATAACGGGCGCCGTGAAACGACGTATTCCATAAGAGCGTCTGAAGATGAGCTGAACAATCCCCAGCCGTAGCGTTTCATTTTATGACGGGGCATAACATTATCCAACGCGTATCTATCGTGTGAGAAACGACTCTAATAATAAGTGCGGATAAACTGGCATCCGAGAAAACACCTTCCTGACATGCAAGCTGCTGAAAAGCTAAGGCAATCAGGAAAACACAGAAATGACTCCATACACGACATAGTACGAAACGAAGACACGTGGAACACGTCATCACACTAGCATACACGCTCTCTGCCTGACTATACACTGAATACAGGAAAAGACGACAAAACGCTGGATCACATAATATGAAATACCATGACTAGGGCACATGAATGCGGACGATTTGTGAAAGAGCACATCACAAAGTATGTACATATACTTAAATATACGTACCACAATTGGGACGCAGGCATATTACATTTGCTAATTTTTTATTAAAGAAAGGAAGGAAGAAGGATGAAGAAGGAAAAGAATCATTTTAGTCAGCAATTTCCGTTCTCTGGGGCCCGCAGTGTGGAGTATGTCTTTGATTGACATGTTCAATACCACAATAATTATAAATTATTTTAACACTGCTTTAAACTTTATTAACTCACTATAAGCTTATTTCGGCCTTAGGCCATCATCAGGTGTTATTACTTATAATATTGTTGTTGTTTATTTGCTGCCCAATTGATTATAGAAGCTGATGTAATGTTTATCGGTATATGTGCAGCAGCACTATTTACATGATTCATTTTTTATCAGTTTTCGAAAAAAATGTAATCATATAACCAGTGCTGCTGCACATATATACAGATAAGCATTATATCAGCTTCTATAATCAATTGGGCAGCAAATAAACAACAACAATATTATAAGTAATAACACCTGATGATGGCCTAAGGCCGAAATAAGCTTATAGTGAGATAATCAAGTTTAAAGCAGTGTTAAAATAATTTATAATTATCGTGATATTGAAGAATCATTTTAGTTGCACTAGGGCATTGAAATTACGCAGTAGCGAGATGGGAAGGTGTGAGTCGGGCCTGGATTCGAATCCGGATCCCCCGCTTCGGGCCAAAGTTCGCCTTAACCGCTTGGCTACCTGCGCTTGCCTCCCGACCGTCTCAAAAATCCATTAAGTGACACAATATGGCTGTAGCTCCCCCATCGTCCATGCCCTCTTATACTTGCCATTTCGGATTTCCGTACGAGGTAGAACATCAGTACATTATTTATGGTGAAGTAGATGAACCTTACGTGTTATTGCGTTTAAATACATTATATAGATTGGTGTGAAATGTTCTGAAACTTTGTTCTAACTATCCCCTCTGATCTTCCTCCTATTTTCATTTCCTACATAAATTGTTAGCTTTAAGTATTCCCTTTATTTTTATTCAGTTCTGTAATTAGTTTTAAGTAGAGCTCGACCGAAACATTCTTTTTGGTGACCCAAAACCGTAAACGACTATTCGGCACCTCTGTTAGTTTCGGCCGAAACCGTAACCGAAATCGAAACTTACGTAATTAAGTTAAGATTTATGTATATTTATGTTACACCACAAATCACTAGTTTTCCTGCTTTTTTCAAGATCCCCTCCCAGTACTAAGCCTCTTGAATTTGTGTAAACCTAATCTGGAGTCCGTAGAAGATGGAGGCCAACAGATTTAGACAAGTCGACGATACTTTTATTAAAGTACTTCCAAATTGGATTCTTTTCACCTAAGAAAGAAAAATTATAGGAAGTTAGTCAATAAGTAAACTGAAGTCGATGCAGTGGAGTCTCGGAATTAGCGTTTCCCATGAATACGAGTGTCATAAAACAACTGCGGGTACATTCTATCTTCACAGGAAAAGGCACTCCACCATTATAACGTGAATATTGAAAAGACTTTAAAACCTTTAGGCTTCCAATGTAAATGACTATTTAAATTTGTTTTTAAAACGATCATATTTTCTTACACGCCTATTCTTTTCAACGTCGATTATCTTCTTTTTCACACGTAAATTTCGGTAGTTCGTTGTGATCCCTGTCTCGTTCACCTCGACCTAACGAGACTGATGACCAAGATTAATTATTAAGAAAAGGTCCTCGCTTTCAAGGAATCTCATTAATGAAACTTTACAGCACAAATATTATGATAACCGGTTCCATTAGTTACAATACTCAGTAAGTTAAATTGTTATTAACATAGTGTAAGAATATCACTACTAGATACGATTGCGTAGTATTGTGCTTAATTACAACATATCCATACAATTTTTACGCGTGAGAAGAGACTCCTAGCAGTTACATGGCGAACCGTCAACTGAGGTAAAGCCTTACTGTTGACTGAATCCATCCAGAACGCGATCGGACTTACCAAGAAGAAGATTCTATTGATTTCAGGCCGAAACCAATATTTGGCCGAAACTGGTCGAAACCGAATATTCGGTCGGACCTTAGTTTTAAGTTTACTAGTATTTGCACATACATAAAACTATTAAACGTAGTTAAAATAAAAATTCATAAGATTCTGGTATGTAACAGTGAATATTGTAAAACATACACCTGTCTTGGAATTTAGGCGCCAGGTTTTTGTAAAATGGCAGCCAACAAATAAATAAAATATAGAAACATAGAGGTCTTATTGAAATTTTCAATTTTAGATCACTGGTTTCATTGATTAAAACGGTAATATTAACTAAGTTTCGACACTGGGTAAAAACCTTTTTCTGTTTGACACCCTCAGATGGTGTCGAAACCTGGTTTTAATCAGTGCAACTAGTGATCTAAGTTGAAAATTTTTTAAAGAATTGTATGATTGCTGACTGCACAGCCTTGTTTAAAAGTATAAAAGGTATTCAAAAAAACTTTCGGGTATGCATTCAGGTTCAGAAATCGACGTCGTCCGATATTTCGACGGGAGACGACCCTGCAATACTGCAGCGAGGAAGCAATGTGCAATGACGTTTAACCTCGGTTTTCAAAGACAACACACACCGAGATATTAAGTAAACAGTACCATCACACGAGCAAAGATGAAAACCGTCAGAAATATCGATAATTTGTCCCGGACACGACGTTAAACTGCCCCCAACCCAAGGTGTGGTGCGACCCGTGCCGAGGGGTGCGTGGCACATGGGTGGATGTGTCTCGAACGGAGCCTCAGGGATACCGGGCGACCTCCCTGTGTAAGTAGCCTTGCACCGCGCGGGGTTATCGTGGTGTGGACCTTACAAATCACCAAATCTCGTGGGACTAAGATGAACACAGAGAAAAAAATTATTTTAAAAGAATCCCAGGGTAATCTGAGACCTCAGATACTCAGACATCAGGATCAGGACCGATGGAGTGCGCTCCTACTTCTCAGTCAGGGTCTAGACCTGAGCAAGAAGTGGGAACTGCAACAGAGAAGTTGGACCAGATTAGGATTAAGGCCTTGTCTGGGGCTCAGAGGAGGAAACTTCTGAGGGAATCAAAAGGGCTTGAGCCCAAGACCCCCAAAAAGAAACTGACTCAGGTCAAAGGGGATACACAGACCCCCTCGACGTCAAAAGGTGGCAAGAGGGTTAGGGAGGAATCTAAGACTCCCTCCTCTCTGGACAGGCGTGATCCTAAAGGGCTGAGGCAGGAAATAGGGAAACAGACCTATGGTACTGCAGAATGGCGATTGTCCAGGAAGGATACCCACTGATAAGCATCACCTCACAGCGGGAGGAGCTCGTGCAGATGGCCCTCTTTGAAGAGATTGGAGGGGATGCTGGTCCAGGACCCAAATTCAGGAGGATCTATCTAGATCGCGGTGCCCTCATTTTTGTCTGCGAGGGGAAGCACTCAGCAGAATGGCTTAAGTACAAGGTGCCCATGATATCCCCGTGGGAGGATGCGAAACTGCTGGTCAAGACAGCAGCCGAACTCCTGAAGACCGCAAAGGTATCAATATGGTTACCAAAGATCCTTAAGGATGTCACTCCAAAGACTCTGTTCGAGAAAATAAGGATCCAGAACCCAAAAGTCTCGACAGTGGATTGGAGGATAATTAACCAAAAGGTCATTCCGGAAGGACGAACCCTAGTGGTGGAGGTCGGGGAGAAGTCCCTGAAGGCATTGCGAGAGCAAAGCCTGAAACTGTTTTTAGGGTTCTCGCAGGTCGCCGTCAGGGTAATCAAAGACCTTAAAGGCAATAATGGCAGCAAGATGGGGACTGGAAGTGCCGCAGATAAACCTGCAGCACAGTAAAGGGGCCACTGCTGCCCTGAGCTGTCGCCTGGGGAGACAGGAGGTGGACGTGGCCCTGATATATGAACCCTATTTATACAGAGGGGGTGTATCGGGTACTGGAGGTAAGCTGATGTATGCCAGAAACCTAAAAAACTCCAGAACATGCATTTATGTTAGAAATAGAATACCTTTCGTACCAATGATGGATTTTTGTTCCAGGGACCTCGTGACCATCATGATGCAGCAACGTGAGGAAGGTATCACGAGGGAAATTGTTTTGGCCTCAGCATACCTTCCTTACGAAGACAGCTCTCCTCCTTCTTTGGAAGTGAGGAGACTGACGGAAGCCTGCCATCGCCAAGGTGACGAACTGGTGGTGGGATGTGATGCCAATGCCCACAATCTATCGTGGGGCAGCAAGAACACCAACAGTAGAGGTGAGCACCTTCTTGAATTTCTCCTATCTGACAACTTGGAGATCCTGAATAGGGGTGATGAACCTACATTCAGGAATAGTAGAAGGGAAGAAGTAATTGACATAACTTTTGGGTTCATGATGATGGGAAGTTACGTCAAACAGTGGCATGTGGTCCTGGAGTCATCCTCATCAGATCACATGTATATTTTAAATTCAAGGTTGAAATGGGAACCAGACAGACCATGGCCAATAGGAACCCCAGGAAAACGGACTGGGAGACATATAGGAAAGACCTTGACTTCAGCCTATCGGAAATTAAAACTTCGATAAGGAATCCGGCAGAGTTTGAGGAAGTAGCAGAGGCCGTAACCTCAGTTATAGTGACCTCATACCAGGACAACTGCTCAATCACCAAGAAGTGCACAAATAGGAGTGAGTCTTGGTGGAATAATAACCTGGAAATGCAAAGGAAACAGGTACGAAGACTGTTTAACCTTGCGAGGCGCAAAGGACAATGGGCAAAGTATCGTGAGGCCCTTGTCAATTACAACCTTGCCATCAGACGGGCAAAGGAGGCATCCTGGAAGGTATTCTGTGAGGAAGTGGAGGGCACGGCTGCTCAAGCGAGACTTCATAACATCCTCACTAGGGTACCAACAAATCCAGGAGGAACATTGAGGAAGTAGGATGGGGAGTATACAAAGACGGCACATGAAAGGCTGGAACTGCTCCTCAAGACTCACTTTCCTCAATATACTCTGGGGGATAACTCAGACCAGAATGCGATTCCTGAGAGACAACGGTTCTCAGGTATTCGCAAAGAGGACTGGAATTTGGCCAAGGAGTGTTTCGGACTCAGTAAGGTCCGATGGGCGGTGGGAACATTTCAACCGTTCAAGTTACCTGGCCCCGATGAAATCTTTCCAGCTCTCCTGCAACAAGCGGGAGAAAATCTTAGCCGCGGTGGAGTAGCCGAGCGGTCTAAAGCGTCTCGCTGCGGAGCGCGCGGTTGCTCGCCGTGGAGGTTCGAGTCCTCCCTGGGGCAGGGGTGTGTGTGTTTGTCCTTAAGTTAGTTTACCTAGGTTTAAGTAGTTTGTAAGCTACGGACTGATGACCATGCAGTTTGGTCCGATAGATTCACAAACATTTGAATTTTGAGAAAATCTTATTAGATTCCTATTCATGTTTAGCCTAGCAGCAGGAATCATTCCCAATGCCTGGAGGGCAGTGAAGGTTGTCTTCATTCCTAAACCAGGGAGAATTGATCATACCAAGGCCAAGGATATGAGACCAATCAGCCTGTCCTCCTACATTCTTAAGACATTGGGAAAGCTGGTTAATGTGCATGTTGGAGAAAGGAGGTTAAGTAGGGCTCCTCTACATTCAAACCAACATGCATATCAACCAGGTAAATCATGTGAGACAGCTCTCCACCAACTCGTTGGGAAGGTGGAGAAAGCACTACACTTTCAGGAAATAGCCCTCTGTGTCTTCCTGGACATCGAGGGGGCTTTTAGCAACACGACCTTCGATTCCATGGTTAGGGCAGCAGAGGTGTATGATCTAGGGACCACAATATGCTCAGTGGAAGAAAGGTAGAAGCTACCACGATGAATGAAAAAATGGTAATCAACACCACTAGGGGTTGCCTGCAAGGAGGAGTTCTTTCCCCTTTATTGTGGAATCTAGTGGTGAATGATCTCATTGGAGAATTAAACTCTAGGCAGTACTTTTGCCAAGGATACGCAGATGATCTTGTCATAGTAATACTTGGCAAATTTGCTGACACAGTAAAGAATATGGCACAAGGTGCGTTGGACATTGTGCAAGACTGGTGCAGAAAACAGGATCTGGGGGTTAGTCCTAAGAAGACTGTTGTTGTACCATTCACAAAGAAGCATATACAACATTCACGTTGGAATCTAAAGCTTTTCAATGAAGCGCTACCTGTGAAGGGGACAGTGAAATATCTAGGGGTTACCCTAGATGAGAAACACATCAGGAATATTTGCTCCAAGGCAAAAGGTACTCTTGTGAGTACCAGGAGAACTTGTGGCAAAAATTGGGGCCTGAGCCCCAAGGGTATGCACTGGATATACACCACAGTGATTAGACCCAGGATCACCTATAGAGTGGTCGTGTGGTGGAAGAAGGTAGAACAGCAGGTTGCTGCTAAGGAGCTTGGTAAGGTGCAGAGATTAGCATGCTTAGCCATAACAGGCGGAATTAGCAGCACACCAACTGCTGGGATGGAAACCATGCTGGATATGCCCCCATTACACCTTTGGGTCAAGATGGAGGCAGCAGCTGGTGCATACAGACTCAAATCTGGCAACAACTGGAACTCTTTAGGATATCCAGAATCACACACTAAAATAGTGAGGGAGGTAAATATAGGAAATGTTGGGGAAATGCCAGCCGACTGTATTATAACCCCATACTGCTTCAACAAGCCTTTCTATATAACAATTGGAAGTGGGGAGCAGTGGGAGAAAATAGTTCGACACCGTACGGGGATATTGTCTGGTTCACTGACGGGTCAAAATCAGACCAAGGTGTTGGGGCCGGGGTATATTGGGTGCAGCCAAGACTGGAGGGCGTCATCTCTCTAGGAAAACTGGCCTCAGTATTCCAGGCCGAAATCACTGCCATCACGGCATGTGTGGAGGAGAATTTGCGTAGGTGCTACAAAGATCGTAGCATCTATATCTATTCAGACAGCCAGGCAGCCCTGAGATCACTGACAGTTCCTGCAACAAGGTCTGAAATTGTTGCAGAATGTCACAGGGTTCTGGTGGAGCTAGGGGAAAGCAATAGAGTAAACCTATTGTGGGACCCTGGCCACTCGGGGATCAGTGACAACGAACATGCCGACAGATTAGCCAGGATGGGGGCAGAGACTCCATTTATTGGACCGGAACCTGTCTTGACAATCACCAAGGCAATGATCAAATTGGAGCTACGTAACTGGCTCAGAAGACAGCACGTAGAATAATGGACCAAAGTCTATCAACAAAAACATGGCAAGGTAATGATGCCAAAGCCATGTTTTAAAAGAAGCTCTGCAATCCTGGGTCTGAACAGGAGGGAGATTAGACTCATGGTTGCATTGCTGACAGGCCATGGGAATTTCAAAAAAACACCTACGTACAATGGGAATAAAAGAAGTGGACCCTAAATGTAGGATCTGTGATGACGGTGATGAATCTGACTGCATCACATCTAATCTTCGAATGCATTGCATTGGAGAATAAAAGGAACAGAATATTTGGGACAACCAGACCCGAAGATATTGTGTCTAATAAAGAACTGGTAAAGGGACTCCTTGCACTGTTCAAGGGCATTGGTTGGCTTTACTAGATATACATGGAGCGATACCGCACAATTAACTTAGTTTCGGTGCGGGCAGTGGCGGGTTGGACCAAGACTGTTTTGGCTTCCCTGGAAAAATCAATCAATCAAATCAATCAGTATCGATAATAAACATCAGTTTTCAACTGGCCAGGTGGGATAAATTTTGTCCCTTTGTTTATTGACACGTGAGAGAGCAGGATTCCAAGCAGAATTGGAGAAGAAGCCTCCATTCCTATTCACAAGGTTATACGCTAGTTCCATATCAGCCTCTTCCTTGAAAACACCATCAAGTGCATGCCAACATTTCCGTTTTGCTATATTTCATAGCGTGACCTGTTAAGGCAGCAGTTTTGTTGTAAACGTGAGCGACGTCTATGCTCTTTACGTCGGTCCTCAACAGTCCTAATTGTTAGTCCAATGTGTGACATGCCACAGCTGCATGGGATAAGTTATACACCCGCCGTGCGCAAACCAAGATCGTCCTAAAAGAGCCTTAATCTTAGATGGTGGTCGAAACACACATCGTGTTTATGCATTATACGATCCAATCTTGTTTGAAATGCTGCCAAAGTATGGCAGAAAGGCCGTGGGTCCCACATCTTTGTTATCATCACTAGCCCCTTGCACAGTTGGTCGATAGCGCGACACTATTTTAATCTGCCCTTCACTATAACCTATTTGGCAAAAAAGTGACCTCCAGCTTAGTTGACAAACTCTCCGTGTGAAATGACGAGAGCCCTGTGCATGAAGGTACGAAGAACCACTTCACGATGAGCTGGGTGGTGACAACTATCAGCCTGCAAGGTAGTTACACTACGTTACTTTGAAACTACTTCGTTCATTAAATCTTGTATACCAAAGTCGTTAGAACTTTTCTAATACCGCTGGTGAAATACTCAGTGAAAATCGAGGCTGCCTGTGACTCAGGGCTCCTCTTCCACTCTGCTGTCAACAGCAAATCCCGGCGTGGAACGTGGCCAATGAGAAGCGACCTGGTTTTCACGCGATAAGCAGACTTCTGAGCCGCCATGTTGCAAACGGAATCCGTATTTCGTGCCTTCTTTCGCTGTAGCCTGGTTGTTGTTGTTGTGGTCTTCAGTCCAGAGACTGGTTTGACGCAGCTCTCCACCCTACTCTATCCTGAGCAAGCCTTTTCATCTCCTCATAAGAACGACAACCCACATCCACTTGAATCTGCTTATTATACGCGTCTCTTGGCCTCCCTCTGCGATTTTTACCCCACACACTTCCCTCCAACGCTAAATTCACAATTCCTTGATGTCTAAGAATGTGTCCTACCAATCTATCCCTTCTTTTAGTCAAGGTATGCCAGAAATTTCTTTTCTCACCAATTCGGTTCAGTACCTCCTCATTAGTTACGCGATCCACCCACCTAATCTTCAGCATTCTTCTGTAGCACCACATTTCAAATGCCTCTATCCTCTTTTTGTCCACACTGCTTATCGTCCATGTTTCACTCCCATACAAGGCAACACTCCATACAAATGCCTTCAGAAAGGACTTCCTTAGGCTTAAATCAATATTAGATGTTAACAAATTTCTCTTTTTCAAAAACGCCTTTCTATCCATTGCCATTCTGCATTTTATATCCTCTGTACTGCGACCATCATTTGTTATTTTACTGCCCAAGTAACAAAACTCATCTACCTCCTTTATTGTTTCGTTACCTAATCTAATTCCTTCAGCATCACCTGATTTTCTTACACTGCACTCCATTACCCTAGTTTTACTCTTGTTAATGTTCATCTTATATGCACCTTTCAGCACACTGTCCATTCCGTTCAGCTACACTTCCAGGTCCTTTGCTGTCTGACAGAATTACTATGTCGTCGGCAAAACGCAGTGTTTTTAATTCATCTCCCTGAACTTTAATTCCTTCTCCAAATTTCTCCTTGCTTTCCTTTATAGCTTGCTCAATGTACAAATTGAACAACATTGGGGAAAGGCTACAACCCTGTCTTACTCCCTTTCCAACCACTGCATCCCTTTCATGCCCTTCAACTCTGACAACCGCTGTCTGGTTTTTGTACAAGTTGTAAATAACCTTACGCTCCCTATATTTTGCTCCTGCTTGCTTCAGAACTTGAAATAGTTTGTTCCAATCAACATTGTCAAAAGCCTTCTCCAAATCTACAAAAGCTAGAAATGTTGGTTTGCCTTTTCTTAATCTATCTTATAGGATAAGCCGTAAAGTGAGTATTGCCTCTCGTGTTCCTACATTTCTCCTGAACCCAAACTGATCTTCCCCGAGGTCGGCTTCTACCAGCTTTTCCATCCTTCTGTATATAATTCGTGTTAATATTTTGCAACCATGACTTATTAAACTGATGGTTCTGTAGTTTTCACACCTGTCTGCACCTGCTTTCTTTGGAATGGGGATTATTACATTTTTCTTAAAGTCTGAGGGTACTTCGCCTGTCTCATACATCTTACACACAATGTGAAACAATTTTGTCATGGCTGGTTCTCCCAGAGACTTCAGTAGCTCTGACGGGATATCATCTACTCCAGGCGCCTTGTTTCGACTTAGATCTTTCAGTGCTCTGTCAAATTCATCTCTCAGTATAATATCTCCTATTTCATCATCATCTACATCCTCTTCCCTTCCTACAATAGTGTCTCGAAGTTCATTTCCTTTGTAGAGCCCCTCTATATACTCTTTCCACCTTTCAGCTTTCCCTTCTTTGCTGAGAACCGGCTTTCCATCAGTGTCCCTGACATTCATAGAGCTGCCCTTCCTATCGCCAAATGTTTCTTTTATTTTCCAGTAGGCTGTATCTATTTTTCCCCTATTTATACATTCTTCTACATCCTTGCATTTGCCTTCTAGCCATTCCTGCTTAGCCATTTTGCACTTCCTGTCAATCTCATTTCTTAGTCGTTTGTACTCCATTTTGCCTGTTTCATTTACTGCATTTTTATATTTTCTCCTTTCATCGATTAAATTTAGTATCTCCTGTGATATCCAAGGATTTTTTGTAGGTCTTGCCTTCCTACCTATTTTGTCCTCTGCTGCCTTCAATATTTCATCTCTCAATTTTACCCATTCCTCCTCAACTGTTTTATTTTCCCCTGTTTCTGTCAATTGTTGCCTGAAGCTCCCTCTGAAATTCTTAAGAACTTCAGGTTCCTTCAATTTATCCAGGTCCCATCTCTTTATTTTCCTACCTTTCTGTAGTTTCTTCAGTTTCAGCCTACAGTTCATAATCAACAAGTTATGGTCAGAGTCTATGTCTGCCCCTGGGTATGTCCTACACTTCAAAACCTGGTTCCGAAATCTATGTCTTACCATTATAAAATCTATCTGGTATCTCCCGGTGTCTCCTGGTCTCTTCCACGTATACAACCTTCTTTTGTGATTCTTAAACCAGGTGTTCGTTATAACTAAATTGTGTTCCGTGCAAAATTCTACCAGGCGGCTTCCTCTTTCATTCCTTTTGCCCAGACCATATTCCCCCACTATCTTCCCTTCCCTTCCTTGTCCTACTACCGAATTCCAGTCTCCCATAACAATTAAGTTTTCCTCTCCCTTAATTGTCTGAATAATTTCCTTTAGCTCCTCATATATTTCTTCGATTTCCTCATCATCGGCAGAGCTAGTTGGCATATAAACCTGTACTACTGTTGTCGGTGTTGGCTTCGTATCTATCTTGACAATGATAATGCGATCGCTGTGCTGGTCATAGTAGTTTACCCACATTCCTATTTTCTTATTCATTATCAATCCTACTCCTGTGATACCCCCAACTGATTTTGTATTTATAATCCTGTAGTCACCTGACCAGAAATCCTGTTCATCCTGCCACCGAACTTCACTAATCCCCACTATATCTAACTTCAACCTATCCATTTCCCTTTTTAAATTTTCTAATTTTCCTACTCGATTAAGGGATCTAACATTCCACGCACCGACCCGTAGAATGCCAGTATTGTCTTTCCTGATGATCACATCCTCTTGAGTAGTCCCCGCCCGGAGATCCGAATGGGGGACTATTTTACCTCCGGAATATTTTACCCAAGAGGATGCCATCATCATATGTTCATACAGTAGAGCTGCATGTCCTCGGGGAAAATAACGGCTGTAGTTTCCCCTTGCTTTCAGCCGTTCGCAGTAGCTGTGTGGCAAAGCCGCATTAGCTGATGTTACAAGGCCAGCTCAGTCAATCATCCAGACTGTTGCCCCTGTAACTACTGAAAAGGCTGCTGCCCCTCTTCAGGAACCACACGTTTGTCTGGCCTCTCCACAGATACCCCTCCGCTGTGGTTGCACCTACGGTACGGCTATCTGTATCGTTGAGGCACGCAAGCCACCCCACCTCGGCAATGTCTGTGGTTCATGGGAGTGGCGCTGTAGCCTAGGATGCATGAATGTAACCTCTTTTAAAAAGCCAGAAAAATGAGGAACTTTAGAAAACATGTAATTTTAGATATGATTTGTTACAATAAATTACCGGAAACTACGCTTTTATAGCTTTAAAGGTATTTAACGTGTGTCAGTGATATGATTTTTATAATGTGAAAGAATATCGTTCCTTTGCTATGGTATAACACCATTCTAAAGGAGCGCCTTCGTGATGCTATATATATATATATATATAATCATATTACAACATGTTTTAGGTGTATAGTATACCTGGAAACTGGAAAAGAGAAAGAAGTACAGAAGTAGCGTAGTCGGTAGCGTTGGAGGCTGAGGTGTAGAGGATAGTAGCTAACCACTTTCGTGTTTATGTACTACCAAAATATTTTTTTCCTTAATGTTTGTGGTTCTTCTTTGCTAATTTAAGTATAATATCCAATATTTCTTTTTAAGATGACGTATTAACGTGGTGGTTGGCATTACGAGCAAAAATAATCACAACTAACATTGTGAAGCTGATGCGTTGTCTTGCGTGTATTAACAAGTATCAGGCAGAACCTATAATTTCCGAAGGAGTGCCAAGGTAATCATTTGAATGTGCAAAATATGTCAACTTGGAAAATGGGAATATAAGAGAGCAAAACAGTGGAGCTTGTGCAGATGACGTATTTTACCGTTGACATTTTGTTTTATGATTTCTTTGACGACAGTGATTTGATAGCAAATTTTGTTATCATTCTCATATGCTGTGGGATAAATGTACCGACTTTGTGTTTCTTGAATATATATTTTTTTTAAATGGAAAAGTATTGCATGGCATTTGCATGCATAAATATGTTTGTAAATGTGTGGGACTCCCTAAATATCAAGGGGTAACACTTGATAGAACGCTCAGTTACAAGTAACACCTAGCAAAAGCAATTGCCAAAATTAAAACCCGGAACAATATCCTCCAAAACCTCTGTGGCACTTCTTGGGGATCATCTGCATCCACTCTCCGTACTTCAGCTCTGGGTCTTGTATACCCAATTGCGGAATATTGCTCCCCAGCTTGGTTAAACAGCTCACACACTAAACTTGTGGACGCCCAGATCAATCATACCATGCGTCTTATAACTGGCACAATTAGGCCCTCACCGACTTTCTGGCTACCCATACTTAGCCACATACAACCTCCATCATTACGGCGGAAAAATGCACTAGTATCCGAGTACAAAAAGCTGCAAAAGAATCCCCACCTTCCTGTGCATGAAGACATACCAAGCATAAGAAAAGCAACGCTTCGCTCTCGTCATCCGCCCCTTGAGACTGCAAGAACTTTAGTTACCAACCGCTTTAATACCGATGACTGCTGAAGACAAACATGGCAGATTAATGCAACACCAGAACAACTGAAGATATCGTGCATATCAACCAAGCCACCTGGGTTTGATTTACTTCGCAAAGACTGGTCAGCACTTAACAGAATAAGAACCAACACTGGAAGGTGTGCAGTCCTTCTGTACAAGTGGAAGAAAATAGCTTCTCCAAGCTGTGACTGTGGCACTGAAAAGCAGACTGTCTACCATGTGGTTCAAGAATGTCCCCTGAGAGCTTTCGCTGGCGACGAGAGTTCCTGATGGTTACGGAGGGATCACTGGACTATATTCATGGACTTGATATTAGTTTGTAGTTTGTTACACGTGTAATATTAAATTGTATCTTTGTTATTAAAACAAATAACTGTAAATTTTGTGATGTAGCAATACGCTAAATAAACAAAATGAACTGAAACTAACCTAAGGACAAACACACACACCCATTCCCCAGGGAGGACTGGAACCTCCGATGTCGAGCAACAGCATGTTCCGCAGCGAGGCGCCTTAGATCGCTCGGCCACTCCCCCGCGGCTTTAAGTATATGAAAAGCTACAATTTTTTTTTCTTTGTTCAACGATCGCTAACAGAGATATCGGGTAATTTTACGCACATCAATCTTCAAGAAAGGCAGTAGGAGTAACCCACTAAACTACAGGCCCATTTCATTGACGTCAATTTGCAGCAGGGGTTTGGAACATATCCTGTATTCAAATATTATGAATTATCTCGAACAGAACGATCTATTGACCCAAGGTCAACACAGATTTAGAAAATATCGTTCATGCGAAACACAACTAGCTCTTTATTCACACGAAGTGATGGGTTCTATCGACAAAGGTTCGCAAATCGATTCCGTATTTCTTAATTTCCAGAAAGCTTTTGACACCGTACCTCACAAACGGCTTTTAATCAAATTGCGTGGTTATGGTATATCGCCCCAAATTTGCGATTGGGTAGGGGATTTCTTGTCAGAGAGGACACAGTTCGTAATAATCGATGGTAAGGCATCGACTAAAACGGAGGTGATATCGGGCGTTCCACAGGGTAGTGTTATTGGTCCTCTGCTATTCCTTATTTACATAAACGATTTAGGGGAAAATCTAAGTAGCTCTCTTAGGTTGTTTGCAGATGACGCCGTCATTTACCGTCTAGTAAAATCATCTGAAGATCAAAACCAACTGCAGAACGATTTGAATAAGATATCAGTATGGTGTAAAAATTGGCAGTTGGCTCTAAATAATGAGAAGTGTGAAGTCGTCCACATGAATACGAAAAGAAATCCGTTAAACTTTGTTTACAACATAAATCAATCAAATGTGAAGGCCGTAAACTCCACAAAATACTTAGGAATTACTATTACTTCAGACCTAAACTGGAAAGAACACTTAGATAATATCGTGGGAAAGGCGAACCGGAGACTACGTTTTATTGGCAGAACCCTTAAAAGATGCAACAGAACTACTAAAGAAACTGCATACACTGCGCTTGTCCGTCCATTTTTGGAGTATTGCAGCCCAGTGTGGGATCCTTATCAGGTGCGTTTGACGGAAGACATCAAAAGAGTCCAAAGAAGGGCAGCTCGTTTCGTATTGTCACGATACAGGGGAGACAGTGTTACGGAAATGATACAGGATCTGGGATGGGAATCACTACAACAACGGCGCTTATCGCTGCGGCGTGGGCTACTTGCGAAACTCCAATCACCAACATTCTCCTCCGAATGCGAAAATATATTGTTGACTCTCAAGTACATAGGTAGAAATGATCATCAGAATAAAATACGAGAAATCAGAGCTCGAACAGAGAGATTCAGGTGTTCTTTCTTCCCGCGCGCTATTCGAGAATGGAATGGGAGGTAAATAGTATAATGGTGGTTCGATGAACCCTCTGTCAGGCACTTAAATGTGATTTGCAGAGCATCCCATGTAGATGTAGAAGTAAAGCCCGCAAAGCGCGCTGCGGTCGCAAATCACGATGAGCAGCACAACCCGTGGGATGTGGCAGGTCGGTTTAGGCATGCTGTAGCTAGACAGACAGCACGTCTGGCGTGCGCCACGTTGGGACACGTCCTGCGTGAGAAAGGCTTTTATGTTCGGTGCCGCCCCCGCGGGCTGTTGACAGGGAGCTGCTTTCAGCCGCAACCGCCGGCAGCGCCCCTTGACTCTACGCCAGACCAGACCACCAGCAGGTGGGCTCCCTCGGCTGCCTGCTACCGCCAGATCGATGTGGCGCCGCCCTCCGCAGACGGAAATTAGCCCGCTGCCCCACAGACTGTGCCTCCTCCTCCTCTCTCCCGCCCTACCCCTGGCGTACGTTCGCCCCGGGGCCCCGTCTGGTGGCGGCGCGGCGCCTGCATTCCGTATGAGCCGGCGCCGAGCTACTTGCCCGTTTCCACTCACTCTGACCAGCAGAATAAGGGACGGCTCTCTTCCTCTGCTCTCATTCTGGAAACCTGGGCGACTTTTATTGCGCGACACCTTACATCTAAATTCCCCACCAAACTTCTACAAATACCTCGAGACCCTTGAACGCCACGATCTCCGTATCTATTTACCCTCCCTCAACTGGACCCTATATCATCGAATTTCGACCTTTCCTCAAACACACCTCAGAATATCCTACATCATCCACAAAACCGACCCCAAGAATCCTATCACGGCCGGCCGCGGTGGCCGAGGAGACTGAGGCGCTCCAGTCACGGTCTGCACGGCCACTACGGTCGGGGGTTCGAATCCCCCCTCGGGCATAGATATTTGTGCCGTCCTAGTTCGTAAGTAGTTCATAAGTAGTTTGTAAGTTTAGGGACTGATGACCCCGTAGTTAAGTCCCATAGACTATACAAATATTTGAACATTTTTTGAATCCTATCACGTCTCCCATCCATTCCAATCCAAGCGAACTGCCGTGAGTCATATATAGCGTGTTACAAAAAGTTACAGCCAAACTTTCAGGAAACATTCCTCACACACAAAGAAAGAAAATATGTTACGTGGACATGTGTCCGGAAACGCTTAATTTCCATGTTAGAGCTCATTTTAGTATTTACGGATGAGGCTTCATTCCAACGTGATCAAATTGTAAATTTTCACAACCAACATGAGTAGGCTGACGAGAATCCGCACGCAATTGTGCAATCACGTCATCAACACAGATTTTCTTTGAACGTTTAGGCAGGAATACTCTACCTATGCTGCTAGAACATGTGCCTTTACAAGTACGACACAACATGTGGTTCGTGCACGATGGAACTCCTGCACATTTCACTCGACGTGTTCGTACGCTTCTCAACAACAGATTCGGTGACCGATGGATTGGTAGAGGCGGACCAAATCCATGGCCTACATGCTCTCCTGACATCAACCCTCTTGACTTTCATTTATGGGGCATTTATTTATCTTTAGTTCAGGGGCAAGTATTTTCATTTATGGGGCATTTATTTATCTTCAGTTCAGGGGCAAGTATGTTCATTTAAGGGGCATTTATTTATCTTTAGTTCAGGTGCAAGTATTTTCATTTATGGGGCATTTATTTATCTTCAGTTCAGGGGCAAGTATGTTCATTTATGGGGCATTTATTTATATTTAGTTCAGCTGCAAGTATTTTCTTCCTTATCTTTCCTCTACATCTGCGACCACGTCAATATTTTAACAGGACCCTCACTAGTTATTTGTAACCACCCTTCGTTGCAACCCCGGTACCAAATGTAGAGGCTCTTCGTGCTTGTATTGTGGACGGCTGTGATACACTACGCCATTCTCCAGAGCTGCATCAGCGCATCAGGGATTCCATGCGCCGGAGGGTGGATGCATGTATCCTCGCTAACGGAGGACATTTTGAACATTTCCTGTAACAAAGTGTTTGAAGTCACGCTGGTACGTTCTGTTGCTGTGTGTTTCCATTCCATGATTAATGAGATTTGAAGAGAAGTAATAAAACGAGCTCTTGGAAATTAAGCGTTTCCGGACATGTCCACATAACTTATTTTCTTTGTTTGTTTGTGAGGAATGTTTCCTGAATGTTTGGCCGTACCTTTTATGTAACACCCTGTGTAACATCCCACCAACCCTGCACATGTGCACTCTCCATATCCTATCCAAAGAAACCCTCTCCCGGATCATAAGCTACAACCGATCTCATTCACCCATCCTACCCCACTCTATCCCTCCCCAATCTCTTGCCCCACGCTTCTCTCCCAATCACAACTCTTCCTCTCCCCTTCCGCTCCCCACCCCTTTCCCTTCCAAATCTATATATCCTAATCACAATCACTGCTGTCTTCTCCACTAACAGCCAATCCTATCGCGTCAACACGTTACCAGCTCCCACTGTCATCACTGCCACTCTGTCTCCCCATAAGCTTCAAATGTTCAAATTATTGTATAGCTTATGGGACTTAAC
The DNA here is from genome assembly GCA_026315105.1 of Locusta migratoria. Taxonomy (NCBI): domain Eukaryota; kingdom Metazoa; phylum Arthropoda; class Insecta; order Orthoptera; family Acrididae; genus Locusta; species Locusta migratoria. The sequence continues at coordinate 491,774,639 of CM048744.1, read as the reverse complement.
TACGGGGTCATCAGTCCCTAAACTTTCAAACTACTTATGAACTAGCTAACACTAAGGACGGCACAAATATCCATGCCCGAGGGGGGATTCGAACCCCCGACCGTAGTGGCCGTGCAGACCGTGACTGCCGCCCCGGAGTCCCCTCGGCCACCGCAGCCGGCTCCCCATAAGCACTCTCCACCAACCCCCCCCCCCCCTCAGTCATTCTAGGGCAATGATAAGTCTGTTCTTAAGGAACGTAAATATGACAGCCAAGACATGCTAAAGATGGTGTAGTATCTCTCTCCTCGTCATGGGAATCACTGCTAACTGCGTGCGAGCATTAAGGGAAGTAGACAAATGTAACATATAGAAGTTAGGGTCTGGCCGGGAAGCGTGTCCGGGTGGCCGAGTGGTTAAGGCGACCGCTTGCGAAAAGCGGAAGACCCGGCTTCGAGTCCCAGTCCGGCACAAATTTTCGTATGTTCAAAATGATATACCGACTGAAGAAGAGCAGCTAAAGTCGGGAATTCTCGCAAATTGCAAAGTAATGAATGCATATTTTGATTCTAGGGCAGTTATTACAAATTCGCATCCGTCCCCTTAAAGCAGGCGTGTCAGACTCGTTTAAGAAGTGGACCATTTAACACAACTGGTCAGATACACAATGGCCGTATCAAAGCTATACGGTTTCTTAAAAGTTCATCATTTCGTGGTTGAAGGGAAGTGCCTGGCTTGGTGTGGGTTGCTGTGATAATGCGGGAGCAAATAATAACTAAACGATCTTATGTAATTAACTGAATTCATTACAATAACATAAAATAGTGTAGCACATTATATTCAAGAGCTTGCAACACACTCCGGCTTCATGCGGGGAGCATACCTTTAGCCACCTTTGTTTTCTGTTGTAGTGTCGTATCAGCCTGATGCATCGAGCATTTTTTATGAGATTAAAAAGTATCTCATGTTGGAAATTGGAAGGAAAATTAGAGTTTAACGTTCCTTCCACATCGTGGTCATTACAGACGGAGCTTACGCTTGAATGTTTGCAGAAGGAAGGGGGATGAAATCGGCCGTGCCCTTGAAAAGAACCATCCCGGCATTTGTCTCGAGCGATTTAGGGAAATCACGGGAAACCTAAATCTGGATGGCCGGAGATAAATTTGAACCACCGTCTCCCCGAATGCGAGTCCACTACGATAGAACTCCGCCACCTCGCTCGGTCCGTCATGTCGAACCTACGCATTATGAAACAATAACAGCACTGTCAACAGTCCGGTAATGTTCGTATGTCACAGAACATAAAGCATTTTCTAAGAATACAGTATTTATTGCTCTCTTTGCGGATTTTTGCTCACCACTGCCACGCGTCTTAATGTATAATTCTTGAATTACGTCGTCCGTTGGTGAAATCGGTTTGAAAATCCGTTTATTAGTTTTCGAGTTTATCGCGGACAGACAGCCGTGGCAGAGGAGGATTTTGTTGTATAATATGTATAAATATATCTTATTTGATATTTACAAATCTAACATTTATTCTTTTTCCCTGAAACCTAATGGGCTTTTTACCTACCAGTTTACCAGATCAAGATTCAAAGAATAAGAGCAAACAATTGTCATTATGGCAGCTACATGTCAGTCAATCGAGATGTCTAATCAGTTTTATTTCATTTCCTGCATGAAAACATTTTCTCACATAAGTATATATTTCCAAAACTGCATAAAATCTGTTCATCATTTTTTTTCTGAGTACCTATCACCTAAGTAAAATGTAGAAATGTTTGTAAATGTATCAGACTCAACTGCTTGGTCATTAGGCCCTAGCTTACAAACTACTCCTTCTTGAGGACGTTTGTTTCTAGAACAGTCTCGTTTTATAAAACAATTGCAACTGAAAAAACATCGAAGCTATTTTCAAACTCAAAGGAGAAAAATCGAGTGAAAAATGTAGCTGAGTGGATTTAAAAAGTTTCTAGCCACAACGGTGAGCTAGCAGGGCTTGGCAGCAGTAATCTGGGAGTGTCTCAACCTGGCCCGCAGTTTCGATCAGAACTACTGGAGGTATGTGAGTCTTATTATGGACAAACTACAAACAGCCTGGGATAACTAACAGTTCTTTGAGATACGGTATTCGTTGTATATAGATTTATTGCCAGAAACACGTGTCGTAAGAAATATTTACGTTACGAATTCACTTTAGTGAAAGGGCCTGTGGCCAGGGCCACGTTTGGGGCCTCCAGTTTGACACCCCTGACTTAAAGCCACAGTACTTAGCTCAGCCGCTTTTACAATTTCGCCCGACATACATCTCGACCACAATCAAAGTCTATGCAGCCCTTCCACCAGTCACTCTCTGGTATCATATTTCAGAACAATTAACGAGAATATGTTCGCAAGCCAAAGTTTTTGGTGAGAAAGGTGGGATTATCTTTTAATCAGGATCTTTTAAATAGTAAGATATTTACATTTTTTCGAAGGCAGAATTTTTCAAATGGTGCCTTTATTTTACTTGCTACAACAGAGATCGCTACCTTTATAACACCAATCCCTTGGATAAGTAAAGCTCTGGTAATTTTTTTATGTTTGTTTATATGTTTTAAAGAGAAGTTATGACAAATAACAAAAATAAATTAATGGATAAGTACACTACTTTGAACCTCTGGATCTTGCTATCGGATACGGACAAATTTATAAACAGCTGTTGAAAACATTGATTTAGTTGGGAGTACGAGGTCAGACTCGGAGGACATATCAGATGTTGTGTCATACAGACTACGTATTTGAGTAGATCGTCCAGTTATGCCTGGGTGGTGCATGTGTTGGCGCAACTGTCTAGGAAACAGAAGGCCAGCACAAATTGTTATATGTCCATGTTGCATGATAACAACGCCTATCAGCAACTGTCACAAAAATACCCAACTATACAGGGTGGTCGGAATCCCCGTTTAAACTTCTAGGACTTGTAGAGGGTAGTGAGTACATAACATTTTGAATAGCAACCCATGTCCGGAAACTTATCGTTTCCGTTCAACGACGGTTTCAATTCAGACGATTATCTCAACCACTTTTACTGGAGGAATGCAATTAGGCATGACGCAGTACAATAGTGAAATCAATTTGAAAAGAATACTGAATCGTTCCGTTATTACTTACGCATTTTCATTACAATTTACACCTTATGGTTTACATTACTGGACAACAACAAGAACCCAGCATCTACGGCACCAATCGCAACTTGCTGATGCATTACAACAGCGGCTCGATGTGGCGACCACCAACGTCGTTACACACACATTGTATCTCTGAAGCATGTTCTGGTACACTCTCTCCATCTCAGCTGGTGTCTCTTCAGTGTCTTGTGCAGCGGCCAGAACTAGTGCAAGCATATCTCCCTCTGTCTCTACAGGTGTCTCACAAATTAGGCCCTTCATACGAACCCACAAGAAGTAGTCCATAGGGGTTAAATCCGGCGATCGTGGCGGCCACGCAGTTGGGCCACCACGGCCTGTCCATCTTTCACCAAATCGTCTGTTGAGATGTCTCCAGACAGCCAGCGAAAAGTGAGGTGGTGCACCATCATGCTGAAGCCACATTTCCTGACGGACATTCAGTAGCACATCTTCCAAGAACGGATCCAATACGTGTAGTAGAAAGACTAAGTATGCGGGACCCGTGAGCGTGGATGGAAGGAGGTATGGTCCAATCACATGACCGTCCAGAATACCTGCCCACACGTTAATTCAGACCTGTATTGAAATCCCTGAACATGATTGGCATGATGGTTTGAAAGACCACCGTTATTTGTAAAATTAGTTCTAGCTGAAATGAGCCAGTTAAAAGCTTACTTTCAACTTACTTTAAATTCAGGCCGTAAAAACCTGTTAAAGGACTCGCATGAACTACGGACTACTTCCTGCAACAGAATCTTGGTCTCGGCCCAAAACGTAGAACTGACTCAAAATTTACTTCAGCAGCAGGATGACTAAGAGACGGTGGCCGACACACGTTGTAGATCACGAGAATTACACACAATCATTAATACACAAGCCACCCCGAACTAAACCATTTCATGAAGGTGACTGTGAGAACATTTATGGCGCAACGGTATTAAAAATAAGATAATCTGCATCTGAATTTGTTCTCAGCACTGGTGAAAACTTTGAATAAAAGGGAGGATATTCATTGAGTAATAATCATAAGTAGAATAAAATTTCACTGACAATAATTTATTTATTCAGTTCAAACATGGGGGAACCAATTTTGTTAAACAATAAAAATGCATCCCATTCAAAATTAACCTAAAGTACAATGTTTGGTTGTGTGGCCACATTCCGCAGCACTTGTTAAAATTGATTATAAGAGGTAATCTGTCTTATGCTCACTGCAATTAAGAGATTTAATTTACACCAGACGCGTTTCGCTTTTTTATTTTAAAATCATCTTCTGTGGTCTGTAAATGATACAATGGTTTGTACAGTTTGATTTCGATAAATAGGTTAAAAACAGTTTTTTAAAAACATTTTGCACGTTAGGCCTAAGAGTTTTCGGTCTTCTCACGGTGTTGATGTCTCTTCTTTACATGTTACTACTGTTTCTCCGTCTTGTTGGCTGTAGTTCGTTGGTTCCTGGCGTGTGTTTGTCGGCTGTGTACAGCACTTTTCGTGTGTTTTTGTTTCGTTTCTTCCTTTTACAGACCACAGAAGATGCTTTTAAAATAAAAAAGCCAAACGCGTCTGCTGTAAAATAAATCTCTTAATTGCAGTCCGCATAAGACAGATTACCTCTTATAATCAATAACCTAAAGTAATCTGAACTGAACATCGTCGGGGGAGGGATTTACTATCAACAAGCATCCAGCCACTCACAAGCGCGAAGCAAAGCGAAACTCACCCAACTCAGCGTACTGATACGAAGCAGAAGCAGGCGCCGCTATCGTAGCCGAAATTCAGCGAACCAGGATGTACCACACAACACAAGGAAAATGAACTTCGTAGATCGCTCTGGTCTGTCTTTCTTTATTTGAGATGGTACGCGATAACAGCGAGATTAATTTCCATTTAAATCAAAGCGTGAGCATGCAGACTTACTGAGACACACGACACGTGTCTGCTTCATTACATACTCACACCCCATTGAAGGCGAAGTGCTTAAAGATCGTATTCATTTCAATAAAAATCAACGGAATCATAGATTATGAAGCTAGAATACACAATAGTAAGACACTGGCATGTGAGCAGTGGCGAGAACTCAAGTGACTAGCTATAAACCTTGAAGTCGGTTCCGAAAACCAGTAAAAATAGAAAAATTCAATTTTTCGAAAAATGAAGAAAAATATATACGGTATGCAACCCTTAGAAATGCGTAGGATATCATAAGGAAGTTAAAGATATACAGTTAGACGCGATTGGGAAGTAGTCCAGTCAATTGGTGCTCAAAACAGCCTGTTTCGTAACAAAATTCCGAAAGTTTTTTTCTCGACGGTTCTGTATGTTTTTTGGGGCGCTGAATTCGAATTTCAAGTTTTCTGCCTTGTAGGAGGTCGGCTCCACAACGAAAAACTCAAAAAACCGCAAAATGTTCGCAGTTTTTTCAGTTTCTTGCTTCTATCTCGAAAACTACGCGTTTCTCTAAGCTTATCATTCTGAGCAAAATTAAAGTAGACAAACTTTCCTACAAAATGCACTACTCATCTTTGATTTCCTGACGAGCAGTATAGGCGCTAGAACTCAATGAAAAAGAGCAAAATTTGGCCCTTCTGCGAAAACGTCAAAAAACGCACACTTGCACGCCGTACAACTCGAGCAATATACATGTTATCAACAAAATCTCTACAGCGCATGAAAGTACATTAAATTTCCTATAAGGGACGTCTATAATATTCCATTTTCTCGTAATGAGGGAAGCACCAAACGAAAATTACGAGCAATGCTTTCTGCGCCCTATAGTACAACGCTCGCTCCCACCTGCCTATCTCTCGCCGGCGTTATATTTTCGATGTGTTGCACTGAAAAGTGATGTTTTGAATAGATTAAAGAGAAAGTATGTTTGAAAAAAAAAACATTATCAAATTATATTTAGAACATTTTAATTACATGACACTGAGCAGAAAACTGAATATGAAATCAGCATGTGTTATGAAATGACTGGGTGTCGGCCCAGGATTGAACTATCAAATATTGTAACAAAACCTCCTACCTCCTATTGTAAATACATTAAATGTCCATCAGCCGAGTCAAAGTGATCGAACCCTATCCCCAGCCCCTAATGGGACGGTCCTTCCATTCCTTTGTATACAATCAGACGAAGAAGTAGAGGATTTCTTAACCTACGAATTGGCTCCATATCCCCTAGCTTTGTTCCGTTAATGTGGGCTGCGAAAAGGCACAAAATCTGCTTTGTATAAAGCTTTTAAACCTCTTCTAGACACCACACTGCTGGACGGCACTACAGTTTATTAATATAGATGAGGGGTAAATTTTTTTCCAACAAGTCTTCAAACACTTAGATTTGTTCAATCATTTATCCACATAAAGCTACAACTTTCATACTCATCCAGTAACTTTTCTCTACACTACATGTAATACATCCATGCATCAAGACATGAACCCACTAACTCCTCAAAAATGTCTGACTGCTTTCCAACCTCCCAAAACACAGGTAAAGTCATATAAGTATAAAATTACAAAAGATTTTTGTATGAGATAAAATATCAAATAAATATGAAAGGTTTGCATTTACTACTTTAATTTTGATAATTTCATTATATTGTTTTATGTTTGTCGTATCTTGAGCTATGTGTTATGAATTTAATCCTTAGATGCCTTTGTTGTAGTATCTTCGTTTCGCAAAATGAGGAAATTCCTCAGCGTATCAGACAAGGGATAAAAAAGCCAAGGATAACTGCAAACAAATACGGAGGGGATAAGTTTCCAGTTACCGACAGCACCGTACATTTACTGCACTTATACTTGCGTATCTTTCGCACCTCCCGTGACTGAACTCCAGTGCGGTCAGTGACCGACCAAGTGCCCCGTTCTTCCGGCCCGGCAAAGTTAATGCCACTTCCTTTCGTTGACGCTTCTGGCGTTTTTCCTTTCTCTCTGGCTGCTCAGCGATTTCTATTACGGCGGTTTCTGCGGTAGAGGGAGGAGGGTTCTTCATTCCACCCAGCAAAATTGTTTTCCGTGGCCCGAATTCCACCGACGGCTGATTCAGACGTATTTCCTTCATTAAAAAGTTACGTAATTACTCGGCCGAGTTCTTCGCTGAGAGGATTAACTCGTTTCGGGAGCGGACTTTATAACCTATAAGAAGCTCGCTACATTTTAGGCGCACAGAACTCGGTCGACGCCATAATTACTTTAGTTTCCGCCGTGGTTAGGAGATGGAAGACAGTATGGCGGCAGTATCTATGCGGTCGGTCCGAGGTACCTCATCCAGCCGAAGCAAGCAGCAAATCGTGCATGCTATTGCGTAAATAAACAGCACTTATGAATTTGTTGTTCACGAAATTTGTATCAGAATTGTTATTTTCTTATTTATTTTGTATATTAAGTTTTTGCATATCCGTGCATTCAGGTCGTGAAACTTGCGATTTCAACCGCTTGCCCCGTAATATTCCGAAATATTTTGAACGAGAGCCTAGATAATTCAATGTGGAGCCGTCAAGCAGGAACCGTATTTCCGTTTGATACTGTTAGTGGACCTGCTATTCAGACACATTTCAGCAGCATGAAAAACCACCTACAAGCCGCAGCGACGTGAACGAGCGCATTGAGGCGCTATGGCTCCGATGTGAGAGGCCATTCCCCGTCGGGGGTTCGAATCTCCCCCTCGGACATGTATGTTTGTGCTGTCTTTAGCACAAGTTAGTTTATTAGTAGTTTGTATGTTTAGAGACTGATGACCCCGCAGTTAAGTACCACAAGCTTTACAAACATTTGAACATTTGAACCACCTACAAAGGGATGGCACGCAGTCGCAAATATTTATTTATTGTCGCAAATCTACATTTCAGTCACTATGTGAACGTGAATACTTAAAACATACAAAAAATTTCATTCAGCATGTTGAGGATTACTTTCACATCGAGTTGCCTTTAATATGGTTCAGCAGCCTGGCTAGCAGTTTCAAAACGTTTTCGTCTATGAATCTTTTTGAATGTGTTTTCTAATTTCAAGATCTATCTACTAATCCCTAAATTCGAGTGCTTTATATTTTCTTTTAATTTTTAGTGCTAGTGAGCCAAACGCGCTCAGCTAAGTGCCCCCACATCTCTGTTGTGTTTCCGGATCCTGTGTACTACCGTGTCTCATTCACTTCTTTTCAGTTTCATATATATTTTGTCTTGAATGTTTTAGAACCTATCCTGGATTGCTCAGTTCTCTAAAGAGGTGTCAGAAATTGAGCACGTTACTGTACCTTGCATAATCATTTTATTTAGTCTCTTTACTAGCAGTCGCATACCAACTATTTCTTTAAAGGGGAGGGGCGACAAGAAAACCTATTTACTGACTTCGTCTTGGCGATTCCAGGACTTTTGACTGGAAGGAGGGGGCGAGGTCGTGGAACTTTCATTTAGGTTTTTATTTATTTTTTTTTTTTTAATGACTCGTTAAGTTGCGCTTGCATCTCATTTATATGTAATAGCGAATTTGAGCGGCCCATCAGTACAAATGTTGTCCGCTATTACCAGTCACAGTCTGAAAAATAGAACGAAAGGAGAGGACAGAGTGTAGTAGTTCTTACAAGATGCTTCAGTCAAAGCCAAAAATGGCTATAAAAATACTGGAGGGGGGGGGGGGGGCAGAAACTTTGTCTTGCCAACACCACCTAGAGAAGGCCTTACAACAGGAATGGCTGGCCGCTTGGACACGCCCACTGCCACATAGCGGGCAGCCAGTAAGCTGGCGGCCGCGGTCTGGTCAGTGTGACGTAGCACGGCCTGTTGTAAGGCCTTGTCTCTAGGTGCTGTTGGTCTTGCCCCTCCAAAGTTGGTGGGCGACTGCCCCTCGTGATCCCCTTTGGTTGATACGCCATTATTTACTAGCTTGGGATTTGTTGCTGATAAAGCTTGAAGTTAATGTCTGGTCGTTTGTCACTGCTCATCGTATATAATTATAAGTCACGCATTGTTTTACGGCAATGTCCGCTGTCAGCTTCACAAACGTGTTCATTATCTTAAATCTTCTACAATTAATGATTATACATACTAGATGAAAATCTTCTATGCTATATGTTTTGTTAATTAGTTATACAACCCTGCTAATACGCATAATGTGCATGAATGTATGCAGGTGATCAGACGGGATGTGTAGGTACGTGACAGCTGTCAGAGACGTATCTAGAAATGTCACGGGTCTCACCTCTCTCCAACTGCACACGCTCCACACCATTACAGAGCTTCCACCAGCTTGAACAGTCCCCTGATGACATGGATTCATGAGGTTGTCTCCATACACGTTGAAACATTTACGACGGCCGCGGTGGCCGAGGTGACTGAGGCGCTCCAGTCACGGTCAGGCCGGCCACTACGGTTGGGGGTTCGAATCCTCCCTCGGGCATGGATATTTGTGCCGTCCTAGTTCGTAAGTAGTTCATAAGTAGTTTGTAAGTTTAGGGACTGATAGCCCCGTAGTTAAGTCCCATAAGCTTAACGAACATTTTGAAACATTTACATGCTATATAAGTAATTACATTTCATTCTACCACTTTCAAACAGAATACTCAGCTTTTCAACATTGCGATATATGGGGATTCTGCTCGCTGCAAAATTATTCTCCTGGGGCGTCGTGGTAGAAATAGATACTCGTAGGTACAATTTTTCACTTCTTCTTTAATTTGAATCAAACTTCTTCTCTGCCAAAACATTTACAACATTACAATGGAACAGAACTTAGCTGGTAGTACTTCCATTTCAAAACACAGACTGACATAGGTTCCAGTGCACTTTAGAAAAGCCAAAACTCCAACTCCCCCACGCAAGGCGGTGAGGCAAACATATAACATCGACAATAATGACATTACATTATGCATTGTTCATAACAATTGAATATACTAATTTACAATTACCGAACACAACAGTAAAACATTTCATGTAGACAAAAATAATCACGATATAAAATGTAAACCATACATACAATAATTTTGGATGGCTTAAATCTTTTTAAGTCAAAATTTCAGTTCTTTCTGTTGACAACAAACAGCAATGTTAAATGTCAATTAATTAGTTAATGATTACATCATACACGTTCCTAACATATATTGAACTATCAAATATCTTCACAAATCTGAAAATAGGTTCAAAATCTCACGTCAGTCAATATATACAAAGAATTACAATATTGGAATTTCGACTTTTACATTAATTAACACAATTAGCTGGTCAACACAACTTGTTTATGAACCAGACATATATACAATGCTATTTATTTTAATGTCTTTATGTGTATACAAAAGTTTTTACCATTCGCCTGTCTATTTATTGAAATAATATACAATGACAAAACTATTGTTTATAGAACTGTCTGGAAAGCATCTAAACAATTAATGAAATCTATCACTTGTTTTAATCACAGTATCACCGAGACACTGACCTACACTGATTTCTAGGCTGGCTATTTCGTTTGTAACTTCACACGCAACTTGTATCACTATTGAACCATACGATTCCGGATCCGGCACAGACGGTATCGTACAATAACATTGAGATGAGAGGGCCGGCAGTATCGTTACAACGTCCATCCGCTCGATGTAACTGGAAACGAGACTCGTGAGACCAGGCGATGCGTGGTGCTTTGTGTCGTGCAGTCAGCACACGAGTGTATCTTCGGCTCCGAAATCCCACACTGAGGATGTTCCAGTGAATGATTTGCACGCATAGAAATCCTCAGCAATCTGTAGAAGGGTTACACTTCGGTTATGTTGAACGATTCTCTTCCGTCGTGTTTGGTCGTGTTCTTGCAGGCCTTTGTTTAGGCCGCAGCGATCTCCGAGAACCATATTTTACGGGATTCCCAAAAGCGACGGTGCACTCGTGAAATGGTTGTACGGGAAAATCGCCTCTTCATCTCGGATATATGTGTCCCATCTCTCCCGCGGCGACTATAACACCGCATTAAAACTCACTTAAATCGTGATAACCTGCCAACTAACGGCACCTGTTGTTTTATATAGGCGCTGTCGACAGCAGCGTGTTTCCATATCTCTGTCTTTGCATGCAATAGACTATAACAGTTTTTTTGGCTCTTCAGTGTAAATCTTATCCCGCGTGGGGCATGGATGTGTGTGTTGTCCTTAGGTTAGTTTACCTTAGCTTAAGAACTTTGTAAGCTACGGACTGATGACCACGCAGTTTGGTCCGATAGATGTACAAACATTTGGTAATTTTTGAGAAATTTACTTTAAATGAGGGGAATTTCAGTGACCTTTTTTTCGTGAAGTACTACTATTGTCTCTGTTCATTGTGGACTTTGGTTCCCCTTCAGAATAAACCTTTGGGAGCTTCATACATCGGTGTCTAATCGTAATGAGCGTCTAATCGTATTAACTCAGATTTCTTTAAAAATTGTCTCAGTACTTCATTTGCGTTTGTCGATGTGTAGGGGGTCCTAATTGTACAGGAAAGGGTTGGCTCCTGGGAACATTTCTGTTAACTTATCACATGTCGTTGTAGCCATTTTCGGGAGACATCACTCATCGAGGCAAACTGTAATGTGGAGTGGGAACTGAATTGGAACTAAAGATATTTGTATGTGCCTGTATAATGAAGTGTTTGCTTCTAGTTGTTTCTTTTTTTCTTCTTTTTTTCAGTATTTGTTGATTGTAACCGTACTTACATCGTGTGTCTTTTTTTTAATGAATACTAAACTACTGAAATTAAATTACCTTAGGTTAAATTGCAGTTTTCTTAAACATGTGTTTAACTACCGTGATCAAGTTTTAAAACAAAAAGTTATGTCTTAATGTAAATTCCGATTATCCCAACGTAAAATCATGTTACTTTTTTTGATTACGTACCTAAATGTGCTAATGCATAAAGCTGATTTGTGGTCATTTATTTTTGAAGAGTTAAGATAATCTAGGGGCGTTGAAATGAATTCTGCGTTTATTTCATTAAGATTCTTATTCATTAATGAGTAGGCTAACAGCTTTGTTTTGAACTAAAATCTTTAAAGCAGTTACTGAGCAATTAATTTCAATTTTACTGCAATTATTTTAAATAATTATTAATACCATATTAACGTATGAATTGTGTTTCTGTTTGTCATTCACCTGGACCTCGCTCCACACACCTAAGTGGTACAAACGTTACGAGCCGCTTTGAGTAATTGCCTTTTGCGTCTTATCTGACTACGAATGGCTCTTACATGCAGTTCCTTTCGCAAGATTCGTTCGTAATATTGCTAATTGTGTGTCCTGACAACAGCAGTTCCCGACGTGTTAGCCACTGACACCGCCAGGCACTTGTCTTTACTACCTGTCGTTTAGGACGTATTGCGACCATTGTTCTCGGGCCGTGTTCCATGAAAACGGGTGACACACTGTTCCTTAAAGACACGTCGGGCAGTCCACGCTGGCACACTAACAAATCGGGTGCCAGCGTTGTAGCGAGCACGCCCAAGCAAGACACTTGACTGCGGTCGCTTTGTGTCATTGTCCCGTAGAGTCGATCCATTGTAGCGCATTGTTCGCGACTCCTTTCTTCGCCTCCCACCCTCCCTTTCTCTCTCTCTCTCTCTCTCTCTCTTCATTCGGCAACTAACTTCAGAACCGATTGTTCGGGTATGTATTGATTCAATTCTTGTATTATTTCAACTTCTCCTTTCTCTACTGCGCATTGCCTTCCGTCCCACTCGCTTTCCATCTTACCTACGTGTGAAGCGAAACTCGATCTTTAGTTTCACTGTCAAGCCTTTCAGTTCTTACAATTTACCCGGTGATTAAAAATGTTCAAATGTTTGTAGATCTATCGGACCAAACTGCGTGGTCATCAGTCCATAGCTTACAAACTACTTAGACCTAGGTAAACTAACCTAAGGACAAACACACACACACCCATGCCCCAGGGAGGACTCCAAACCTCCAGGGCGAGCAATCGCGCGCTCCGCAGCGAGACGCTTTAGACCGCTCGGCTACTCCACCGCGGCCCCGGTGATTAAAAAGTCAGTATAAATTTGAAAACTTAATAAATCACGGAATAATGTAGATAGAGGCGTAAAAATTGACACAATTGCTTGGAATGACATGGGGTTTTATTAAAAAAAAAAAAAAAAAAAACTCTTGCACGCGTCGTTTGATGGTGATCGTGTGCTCAGCCGCCACTTTCATCATGCTTGGCCTCCCAGGTACCAAGACCTCAGTCCGTGCGATCATTGGCTTTCGGGTTACCTGAAGTCGCAAGTGTATCGTGATCGACCGACATCTCTATGGATGCTGAAAGACAATATCCCACGCCAATGCCTCACCATAACTCCGGACACGCTTTACAGTGCTGTTCACAACATTATTCCTCGGCTACAGCTATTGTTGAGGAGTGATGGTGAACATATTGAGCATTTCCTGTAAATAACACCATCTTTGCTTTGTCTTAATTTGTTATGCTAATTATTGCTTTTCTGATCAGATGAAGCGCCATCTGTCGGACATTTTTGAACTTTTTTTTGTTCTAATAAAACCCCATGTCATTCCAAGTACGTGTGTCAATTTTTACCTCTCTATCTACATTATTCCGTGATTTATTAAGTTTTCAAATTTATACTGACTTTTTGATCACCAGATATATCTTCTCAACTACGTGTCCGACAATACTATAATTTTCTAGATTAGTTTAATTGGAATATTAGAAAAAGTCCCTTATGTGTATTTCGAATAAAGTAGTAAAGTCATAGTAAATTAAAACCTCGTACTGGATGGGACTGTACAATGTCGCACGAATACAGTGTGTAGTGTAGAAATAAGAAATTATAACGTAATGCCGAATACCGTACTTTTACAGTAAGAACAACGGAAAAGTAGTAAGGGATAAACATTTTTGCTTTCATCATTTGGTTGTATTTGTCATTGATAAACTGTTTCATAAAAGGTTTCAATTTATGTGAATGTATAATGCGATGAAAGTTCCCATCGTGCGTTTACGTATGCATGAAGTGACAGTATTTTTGCTATTCTCATTATTTATTATGTCATATTTCTAAATTATGTGACTTAGATGATTATTAGCTCCATACCAGTTGTTCCTTACGATGAGGATACGTATTGGGTATCAGAGATAAAGTTAATGAAATGCTTATTGATACTGATTCTGACATTATTGGAATTTCAGAGCACTTTTTAAGTGGTGTGACAATTCAGAGACTTCCTTTGCCGGGATACAGGTTAGCTGCCTTCTACTCTAGGAGTTCCTTGCAGTGTGGGGGAGTGGCCATGTATGTAAAAAAACGATTTTTCACCGGAGTCAATCGATTTTTCTGAACACTGCACAGAACAGATATTTGAATGTTATGCAGGAGTTGTTAATGTTAATGGAACTAAACTAGTAACAGTTGTTATTTATAGATCCCCTGACTCAAATTTTAAAAAGTTTCTGCCCAAGATGGAATTGGTTCTGGGTTCACTGTATAGGAAGTATAAAACTTTAATTGTGTGTGGAGATTTCAACATTAATTGTGTAGGTGATAGCTCAAGGAAAAGTCAGCTGTTAGATCTATTTAATTCCTATAACATGATGCAAACAGAATTTTTCCCACGAGAGTGCAAGGAAATAGCAGTTCTACCATTGACAATATTTTTGTTCATTCTTCATTATTAGAGGGGCACTCTGTCAGCAGAATAGTAAATGGCTTATCAGACCACGATGCCCAACTTTTAATTCTAAAAAGTATTTGTTCTCAAACAAATGTTAAACATAAATATCAACTACTCAGAAAAGTTAATCCAGTTGCAATTGAGACCTTTTTAAGCCTAATTAAGGAACAAGAATGGCAGGATGTTTATAGTGCTGATAATGCAGATGATAAATATAATGCTTTTCTGAACACATTTATTATGCTGTTTGAAAGTTGCTTTCCGCTATAACGCTCAAAACAGGGTACTTTCAGTAACAGACAGCCAGGGTGGCTGACAAAGGGGATAAGAGTATCATGTAGGACTAAGCGGGAGTTGTATGAAAATGTTAGAAGCAGTCAGAATGAAGATGCAGTAGCTCATTACAAACAGTATTGTAAGGTTCTGAAAAATGTCATTAAGAATGCAAAAAGTATGTGGTACGCAAAAAGAATAGCAAACTCTCGGGATAAAATTAAAACTATCTGGTCAGTCGTGAAGGAAGTGTCTGGTCAGCAGCAGCTATGCCATCGGTTTTTTCAAAGTTATTGAAAAGGCTGTATATTCAAGATTAATTGATCATTTCAGTTCACATAATTTCCTGTCAAACGTACAGTTTGGTTTTAGAAGTGGTTTAACGACTGAAAACGCTATATTTTCGTTTCTCAGTGAGGCACTTGATGGGTTAAATAAGAGGCTACGGACATTAGGCGTCTTCTTTGATTTAACAAAAGCGTTTGATTGTGTTGATCACAAAATATTGTTGCAGAAGTTGGAACATTATGGAATACGGGGAGTAGCCCACAACTGGTTCACCTCTTACTTTAATAATAGACAACAGAAGGTAATTCTCCGCAGTGTAGAAAATGGATATGAGGTGCAATCCCAATGGGGCACAATTAAGTATGGGGTGCCCCAGGGGTCTGTTTTGGGACCATTGCTGTTTCTTATTTATATAAATGATATGCCTTCGAGTATAACAGGTGATTGTAAAATATTTTTGTTTGCTGATGATACCAGCTTGGTAGTGAAGGATGTTGCTCGTAATATTGACACAGTATCAAATAATGCAGTTCAAGAGATAAGTTCATGGCTAGTAGAAAACAAGTTGATGTTAAATCACAGTAAAACTCAGTTTTTACAATTTCTAAAACATATTTTGACGAAAGCTGACATTATGATTAGACATAATGGGCATGTGATAAGTGAGACTGAACAGTTCAAATTTCTAGGTGTTCTTATAGACAGTAAGCTGTCATGGAAAGCCCATGTTCAGGATCTTGTTCCAAAACTAAATTCTGCTATATTTACCATTAGAACAATATCTGAGATAAGTGATTTTTCAACACGAAAAGTAGTCTATTTCGCTTACTTTCACTCACTTATGACGTACGGCATTGTTTTTTGGGGGTAACTCGCCTGATGTAAAAAGGATATTTCTGGCTCAAAAACGGGCGGTTCGAGCAATATCTAGTGTAAGTTCGCGAACGTCATGTCGCCCCCTTTTCAGTAGTCTGGGAATTTTGACTCTGGCGTCACAATACGTTTTTTCTTTAATGTCGTTTGTTGTTAATAATATCAGCTTATTCCCACGAGTTAGTAGCTTTCACTCGGTGAATACTAGACAGATGTCTAATCTACATTTGCACCACACCACCTGAACACTTGTGCAGAAAGGGGTGCAGTATTCTGCGGCATCCATTTTAAATAAGCTGCCACAAGAACTAAAGAATCTTAGCACTAATCCACATGCTTTCAAATCTCAATTGAAGAGTTACCTCGTGGCTCACTCCTTTTATTCTGTCGAGGAACTCCTAGAAAAGTTAAACAATTAAGCTAATTCATTTTTTCTTTATTGATTCTTTTCACTTTGTCTTAAGATTGTCGTGTGCAAAGGACTACTTAAAATTTTTCTATTACCATTCTTGTATAACAATGTATTGACTTGTTCCATGACCATGGAGTCTTACTCCTCAAGTGGGTCCTATGGAACAGAAAAAAACCAATAAAATAAATAAAATAAAATATTAAATTTGACTGAAATATGACCAGTGGTTTAGGAGGAAACTACATATACATTGTTTTTTATAATATGTGTGGATGAAAATGTTTCACGAGGACAAAGAACTTTTACTTAGGTACCGCCATTGTTTATTGTTCCACTGCGCTTATCGCAAGGTGTTTGCACTGTATATATTAAATATCATGTGAATTCATGGCCGAACACATTTAAAAATTGAAAGTAGACCCTTACGTATTCCAGGCTCGTGAATATTTATTGCCGTCATGGTTATTCATAGAAACAAGGGTTCCTCTGAGGATTCCCGATACCTGTGCTGGGCCATTAGCGAAAAGTGCCTTTACTGCAGCCACCTCTTCATTTCAGGAATACAACAGATATGATCAGAATTGCATCATTTAATTTAAGGATTATGCCAACGGTACTACTAAAGAAGTCGCTAAGAAAAATTGCTGGCAAAGTCGTGTCTCTTTATAAGTGATGAACGCCGAACTTCACCAACAAAATTTCGGAAATAGCTGGCCTAAAGTGAGTTACCTCAGTATGGTTGTGTAAGGGACCCGAGGGCTATGGATTTCATCAAAGAATTAACGAATGTTGGTAAATCTATGGGACTTAACTTCTGTGGTTATCAGTCTCTAGGCTTACATACTACTTAAACTAAGGGCAACACACACACACACACACACACACACACACACACACATATATATATATATATATATATATATATATATATATATATATATATATATATATATACGCCGGCCGCGGTGGCCGAGGAGACTGAGGCGCTCCAGTCACGGTCTACACGGTCACTACGGTCGGGGGTTCGAATCCCCCCTCGGGCATGGATATTTTAGTATAACATAGTTGATAAGTAGTTTGTAAGTTTAGGGACTGATAACCCCGTAGTTAAGTCCCATAAGCTTAACAAACATTTGAAACACATATATACAAACACGCACATTCCCGAAAGACGATTCGAACCTCCGACGTGGAGCAACCGCAGCAATGCGCCTTAGAGCACTCGGCCGTTCCCTCGCAGTCGACAATCATCGACCAGACATTATCTATAGATAAGAGATCTATATGTCACGTGTAATCGCTTACTAGAATTTTTCAAAGTGGCCGTCAGCAAGCGTGGAAGATATGCGAGAACAACAGGCTCCACCACTTCAGAGATGTAACGTAGTTTTCTAGGGTAGCGGCAATGCGTATTACGAGGTAGGGGAGTGGAATCCAAAACCATCTCGAACTGTGTATAAACAATATCGTTCCAGTTCTGATACTATCTGCATAAGCATGACGGTCGGATTAGAACGAAGGGAGGAATAGCAGGAGCCGCGTCGCTCATCCGATCGTTTCTATATTCCGTTCACCGAAACGAGAGACGTACTGTAAACACAGCGAGGCGCGTGACCAGGTATGGACAAAACTGGGGCGCTCGCATCCCTTTCAGGTGTAAAGCGTTTGTGCATGTTATGAGGGTGGTATTAGAGGCTGGCTAGAAATTTCGTCTTAAAGGACCAGTTGCTGAATAGCAGCATAAGTATTAAGCTTTCATATTCTCTTTTTCGCTTTCTCGTCTTTATCGCGCAAGTGTGAACTCATTATGTCATCCTACATTTTGAAACCACGCAAGAAGCGATCAAAGGAGAAATAAGTTCTTAATGTGTTTAAAACGAAGCCGCGGTGGAGTAGCCGAGCGATCTAAGGCGCCTTGCTGCGGAACGCGGGGTTGCTCGCCGTCGGAGGTTCGAGTCCTCCCTGGGGCATGCGTGTATGTGTTGTCCTTAGGTTACTTCACTTTAGTTTAAGTAGTTTGTAAGCTACGGACTGATGACCACGCAATTTGGTCCGATAGATTTACAAACATTTGAAAATTTTTATAAAACGAAGCAGTTGTGTCCAGAACAATAAATGAAAGATATTGTTATAAAAACAGATGCATCTACGGGTGTTGTTCGTTCCTCAGTTTATCACATGACAATTGATTAAAAGGCCACATACTCTTTGAAGAGTAAAAAAAAAAAAAAAAAAAAAAAACACACAGCAACATCGAGACAGAAGCTTACAGAAACTTTTGATGACTTTCATACGAATGTGATACGAACGAAAGTATATGATTTGTTGTTTTGTTGACACTGTTCTTACTGCTATAAACTAAAATGCAAATTTGGGCAGTTTTCGGAGATTCTATGAATTATTAAAACAAATGAATTTTTAATATCCGTGATTTATATCACTACTATATAGCAAAACACACAAGCGCTTTAGACCTGGAACAAAGGTTTTAATTCAACTATTAACTTATCCACCAGCAGTCGTAAAGTTTATATCATTTTACTTAACGAACGGTTTTGGTATTGCATTAATACCATCTTCAGCCCCTATACAAATGAAGATGCAAATCGGTGTTGTATGCACAGCATCATGCTGTACGTACGTCATACAAAATATAAAGAAGAATTAATGTAATACTGAAACCAGGCGTTAAGTACAACAACATAAACTTTACGGCTGTTGATGGATAAGTTAATAATTTTGAATTAATACTCGAACAACAGCCGCAGTTCCTAATCCATTGCAACATGGGAACAAATTGATTGAAATGAGCGTATGGCTTTTTTGGCCGGGAGATCCCGTGCGGGATTGTTCGGCCGCCTTAGTGTAACTCTTTTTCGTTGACACCGCGTGGGCGACTTACGTGCCAATGATGATGAGATGATGATTAGGACAACACACAACACCCAGTCGCCTGCCGGGAATCGAACCCGGGCCCGTGGTAGTCAGCGATGCTACCGCTGAGCTTCGGAGGCAGACAACAAATTGATTGATACACAGGTAGCGACAGTGAGCGAGCGTCGCGTTTTTGTCCGCCCCGGTCTGTTTACAGTTTGTCTCTCGTCTCGGTGAACGGAGTATATGCGCATTATCAGGGGCTTCGGGACTGCCCCCGCCGGAGGTTCGAGTCGTCTCTCAGGCATGGATGAAGTTTGTAAGCCTAGAGACCACAGTATTTTGTTGTCATAGATTTAGAAATATTTAAAAGTTTGAATCTAAGGGTTCAACGTACCAGAGCCGGATCGCTGTACGACATCGATCTATGGGCTTGTCGAAGGGCTTTTCTTTGTCCCATGGTGTGATCGCGGTGGAGCACGCCTCCGGCAGGGCGGAGTTGGCTGACCGCTGGTGGCCGCAGTGACGTCACGCGCGTCGTGTGCGGCGCTCTATTGAGAGATTCAGTGAGGCTGGCGGGTCGCGAGCTGGTAGCTGGTACTGCCGCTACCCAACAGGCGCAGTCGTAGCGCGCCCCGGCATTGTGGGTGTAATTTACGCCAGGAGAGACTTCTCAGGGACATGGAATCTTGCCTGTGTTGCGTGGCAACCGGCACTAATCAAATAGTGAACTGCTTTTGAACTTCTAATTTTGGCGGTCGTCCTGTTATTCCCGTCAGTGCCAGCACGTCAACTATAGCTGTTTCGATTCACCATACCGAGTGACCTTTGGGATTACTAAATCGTCATGGTTTTCGTCTGGTGAACAGTGCCCCCTGCTCGAACTCATAACTGTTAAAAAAATAACAGCAAGTATGATTCCACCCCCTTCCCTCCTATATGAAAGTGAGAGTAAAAAGAGAGAGAGAGTAAAAAGAGAGAGAGAGAGAGAGAGAGAGAGAGAGTGAGAGAGGAAAGCTCACATTATTGGTATTTTCGTCTTTATTGTTTTTTATTATCAAAGTTAAACATGAAGTTAATTAAGATATGCTTTTTAATAATTCACTAATATTGTGAATTTAAAGGGTCACTAAGTCAGAGGTCATTTTGGGGCAAGTTGTACACAGCTGTCGTGTATGTTCCTTGTCTCATCAATAATCGTGTATTTAATTTGACTGATTGTTTTAAGGTGTTGCATTATATATTTAACTAGGTTGTTGTTTTCAAAACTATTCAAATGTTCAAATGTTTGTTAAGCTTATGGGACTTAACTACGGGGTCATCAGTCCCTAAACTTACAAACTACTTATGAACTACTTACGAACTAGGACGGCACAAATATCCATGCCCGAGGGGGGATTCGAACCCCCGACCGTAGTGGCCGTGCAGACCGTGACTGGAGCGCCTCAGTCTCCTCGGCCAGCGCGGCCGGCTCAAAACTATTCATCCTAGTCTTCTGCCTTAAATATTTTAACCAGTCGTTTGTTGACTTCTTGATTGTTTCTCTATTTTAATACGTGCGCATTTACTTACAGTCTCACTTATAATTAAGCTGCTTTGAAACACAAGTCACCATTAAAAAAAATGAGTGTGGTTAATTTAAGGTCCATCATTGTATTACAAGGAAATTAAATACGATAGTTAGAAATTAAATACTGGCAACTATTTATTCACAACCGATACGAAACCGTTAAATGTTTGTACTCTTACTGCCCTTCAAAGTAGTCACCAGCGTTGTGTAGAACCCGTTACCAGTGATGTGGAAGGTGTAGTATACAGTTAGCAGAGCCTGTTCTGTTGAAGGTGGGGATGGTCTACTGCCTGTCGAATCTCTGGAACAGTTCTGAAGCGAATACCACGAACTGATCTTCGGAATCAAATGAAAGTCACGAGGACTTAAGTCCTTACCGGTACCATCGACCGAACAGAGCAACCACAGCTTGCGCTGTATGCGCCCGTCATTGTAGCGCAAAATGATGGGTAGATTGCGTAGAAAGTTTGACGCTTCTTTTTTAAAGCTGGTCGCAGGTGATTCTCCAACAACGAACAGTAAAGCTGTGTATTGACGGTCTGCTGTGGGGGAATGTAATGCGTTAGGATAACACCATCACAGTCGTGAACGAGAATTTCCATAACTTTCAGCATACTGGGGCTCTGACGCACTTTCGACTTTCCCGGCGACCCATAATGAGGCCATTCGTTGGTTTGGCTCGTGTGCAATTTTTTTACATACCCAGGCGTTCCTTCAAGATGCGAAGCACAGACATATGCGGTAATCCGGTTTCGTGGGCGAGCTCACGAATCGTCTGGCATGGATCACTGTCCACTAATGCGGCAACAGTATGCACTTATTCTTCAGAGACGCTAAAACCACATTCCCCATGCATGTCTGCCACAGTTTGCCGACCTTCGTTGAAGGCTTTTTCCCAACGTGCCACTGTTCTTCACAGCAGTGCCGATTCCTCGCATACTTCTTCAAGACTATGATGAAATCGTCGTGTTGTAAGACTTCAATCTTGATCCAACTCCGTTTCGAATACATAATGACACCGTTACGTCAGCTCGCTCACAAGTGACTGAGTTTCCCTTGTTAATGCGCACGCCGGTGCGAGGGACGGGCGAGTCCATTTTCTCGGTGGTAAGGTAGGTATGTCGGCAACAAGTGCTATCAACCTTTGCCCGCGAAAGGCAAACGTCCCAGGTTCCAGTCCCGGTTCCAGCACACAGTTTTAATTTGCCAGGAAGTTTAGTGTGGGTTTAGGCCTCTTAGAGGCTGTCAAGACCAGAATTTTAGCCTACGGCAGATAATGGAAAAGTGCTATGCGTGGAACAGGGAATTGTATCTATGTTTCATAGATCTGGAAAAGGCTTATGACCGTATTCCTAGGAGGCAGCTACTATCAGTTCTTCAAGATTATGGTATAGGAGGCAAACTTCTGCAGCCAATTAAAGGACTTTACGTAGACTGTCAGGTTGCAGTTAGAGTGGATGGCAAATTAAGCTCATGTTTCAAGGAAGTTTCAGGGGTAAGATAAGACAAGGCTGTAACCTATCACCACTTTCGCCCATACTATTCATGAATCATATGTTGAAAACAGTAGACTGGCAGGACGGGATTAAAATAGGTGAAAACAAAATAAGCATGCGGATGACTTAGTTGTAAGGGCCGATTCGATTGAAAGGTTACAAACTTATATTTGCTCGAGCTCGATCAGAGGTGCAAGGATTCTGATATGAAGATCAGCATCTCCAAAACGAAATTAATGTCTGTGGGAAAGATATTCAAACAGATTGAGTGCCAAATAGGAGGAACAAAGTTAGAACAGGTAAACAAAGTACCTGGGATATTTTTTCTCATAGGATGGCAACATAGCGAAACAACTGGAATCGAGGTGCAGCAAAGCTAATGCAGTGGGTGCTCAGGTAAGATCTACTCTCTTTTGAAAGAAGGAAGTAAGTAGCAAGAATAAGTTAGCAGTGCACCGCTCTATCTTTCGACCAATTTTTTTGTATGGGAGTGAAAGTTGGGTGGCTACAGGTTACCTTATTAGCACACTGGTAGTGTGTCAGACTATCAATCGAAAGTTCGCGGGTTCGATCCCCGCCAGGTCCTGGGATTTTCCACTTCTTTCACCTTTGGCCGTATTGCTCATGTGAAAAATACCGAGTATCACCGTGGTTCGGAAACCAAGTTAAACTGTAGGTCCCCCTATAACTGGCTGGGTAAGTCAGTTCGAAGGTCGGAGGAAGGCAACGGCATACCACCTCCAAACAGGACCATGCCTAGTAAACCACTGTGGTATTCAAACCAATCTTCGGATTGTTTACTGCTTTACCTTTTACCCTTTATGGTAGAGGTTGCAAATATGAAAGTAGCAAGAATGATTGCAGGTACTAATAGATGGAAACAATGTCAGGAGCGTGTCCATAATGAGGACATCAAAGAAAGACAGGGAATGAACACCATAGATGAAGCAGTTAGAGCGAAGAGACTGAGATGGTGTGGTCATGTTACACGCATGAAGAAGCAAGGTTACCTAAGAGACTCATGAGCTCGGCAGCAGAGGGTAAGAGGAGTCGAGGTAGTCCAAGAAGAAAGTACTTAGATTCGGCGAAGAATGATTTTGAAGTAAAAGGCACAACATCAGACGAGACATCAATGTTATCATTGAATAGGGGATCATGGAGGAATTTTGTTAGAGGTACTATGCTCCACACTGAACCCTGAAAGGCATAAACAGTCACTAATGATGATGATGATGATGATCCACATATCGATGTAAAGAAGAGCGGAATGCAAGCTCGAAGTAGCACGATCTAAGGCTCTATGCCGGCACTTCCAAAATATTTCACTAAACTTGAACAAAACAACAGTGTTCGTATAAGCTACGTGTTGTGTTTAGCATTCGCAAGGAATGAAAATGGCGGATGCGCCAGCCTATGTGTTTAGGAGCTCTAAGTGACACCGTTACGTCACACCGCTCGCTCATAAGTGACTGTGTTTCCCTTGATTGTCCGCACGCCGGTGCGAGAGACGGGCGAGTCCATTTTCTCGGAGGTAATGTAGGTATGTCAGCTCAAAGTTCAAAGTTCAAATGTTTGTATAGCTAATGGGACTTAACTACGGGGTCATCAGTCCCTAAACTTACAAACTACTTATGAACTAGCTGTGGTGTCCCACAAGTCTAAAGTGCGCGCCACCTACTTTCGCCGCGCGCCGCCATGCACGCACGGCGCGGCGTTCTTACGACGTCAGCCACAAGTGCCCTCTGCTACAACTCCGCTCGTGGCCACCACTGAACGACATCGTTCACTTGGGACTGAGATAGGAACCAGTTAACACTTCGGAATCAGATAGCCACCAGTGAAGACTTGGCTATCGGATAGGCACTAGGCAGGCCTCTAGCTCAACTATGTATCAGCATTCTGCAGTACTGAGCTATGTAAAAGTTAAGTATTACTAAGTCTCTGTGAAATATATATCTCGTTCTAATTTACTCTAGTGTTTCTAGTTTCTGCTGTCCCACTGGCTGCTCATCTTCGTACCTGCACAAGCGTGCATCCTTTATTCCTGTGTCGATCTCTTTCTGCTCGGCCACCGACACCTACGACGGAAACGAGACACAAAAGCGGTGACGAGGCTGGAACACAAAAGTAGCTAATCCTAAGGACGGCACAAATATACATTCCCGAGGGGGGATTCGAACTCCGACCGTAGTGGCCGTGTAGACTGTGACTGGAGCGTCTCAGTCCCCTCGGCCACCGTGGCCGGCGGTATGTCAGCAATCTGTGCTATCAGCGATCTTTGTCTCCATAGCAGTGTGGCCACCATTGAAGTTCCAAGCCTCGCATTATGGCAGCAGACCAGCGACGCAGCCGTGCGGCGGTGAAGGCCAGCAGCTGTTGGACGAGGCGTCGGCCTGTGACGTCACGGCAGGCACCGCTAGAGCCACAGTGGTCAGTGTGAGGCCCCATAAGGCTGCGGCCGAGACGGGCGAGTCCATTTTTTCGGAGGTAAGAAGTGTATGTCAACAATCTGTGCTATCAGCGACAATAGTCGTGTCTCCACAGCAGTGTTGCCACCATTGAAGTTCCAAGCCTCGCATTATGGCAGCAGACCAGGCGACGCATCCGTGCTGCGGTGAAGGCCAGCAGCTGTTGGACGAGGCGTCGGCCTCTGACGTCATGGCAGGCACCGCTAGAGCCACAGTGGCCGCTGTGGCGCCCCATAAGGCGGCGGCCGCGGCAGTGGGCTGCACACAACAAGGCCGGCGCTTTGTCCCGCGGCCTTCCCGCTCGCCCACCAACCGCCGCCCCCGCACTTATCTCGAGTGTCCCCACAATCGATTGCCAGCAAGCGCGCCTTCTTCCCGCACCAACTTTGCCCTGCGACACGGCTTCCATCTCACGATAGCTCCACCCGTCTTACCACACTGCAGAATTCTGAGTAACTGCGGCTGCTCGTGTGTCCGTGATGAGTGAACCAGCCATATGTTTGAAGCTTTTCTCATTTAAGTTTATGTGTATCCGTTCTTGTGGATAGAAGTGGGACGTCAGCTGGTCAGTTCAGTTTTTGAAAAAAATTTTCCGACGGCTGTTCACGTTATGATTTTATTTAGGCGACTAGTTTCGGTACACCAATTGTATCATCTTCAGGCCCCAATAGTGAATTGGAGGAGCTTATCCAAATTTTCACTATTGGGGCCTGAAGATGGTACATTTGGTGTGCCGAAACTAGTCGCCTAAATAAAATCATAACGTGAACAGCTGTTGGAAATTTTTTTGCAAGACCTTTGTCATTTAAGGTTAATCACCATTCACTCTTGTGAAATACAGCTTGTCCTTTATTCATATATATATTCCAAAGAAATTCTGGTCATATGTGAAGTACACTAGCGGCAAAACACAAACAATACCTTCACTACGCGATGGCAATGGTAATACTACCGATGACATTACTGCTACGGCAGAATTACTAAACACATCTTTCCGAAATTCGTTCACCAAAGAAGACGAAGTGAACACTCCAGTATTCAATCCAAGAACAGCTGCCAGCATGCGAAACCTCACAAGCGGCTTCTAATGAAATTGCGCGCTGATGGAATATCTCCCCAATTCTGCGATTGGATTCACGATTTCCTATCACAAAGTAGTAATTGACGGTAAGTCATCGAGTAAAACAGAAGTGATATCTGGCGTTCCCCACGGAAGCGTTATAGGTCCCCTACTCTTCCTTGTGTTTATAAACGATTTAGGAGACAATCTGAATAGCTCACTCAGACTGTTCGCGGATGATGCTGTCGTTTATCGGTTAGTGAAGTCAACACAGGATCAAAACCAACTACTAAGCGATTTACACAAAATTTCTACACGGTGCGAAAATTGGCAATCAACACTAAATAAAGAAATGCGTGAAGTAATACACATTACCACTAAACGAAATCCGCTGAACGATAAATCAGTCAAACCTTAAGGACGTAAATGCTACCAAATACCTAGGAGCTACAATTACGAACAACTTAGACTGCAGAGAACACACAGAAAATATCGTGGGGAAAGCGAACCATAGGTTACGTTTCATTGGCAGAACGCTTCGAAGATGCAACAGCTCCACCAGAGACTGCCTACATCACACTTGTGCGTCCTCTCCTGGAGTACTGTTGCCCAGTGTGAGACGGAAGACACCGAGAAGGTTCAGAGAAGGGCAGCTCGTTTTGTTTTATCACGTTACAAGGGGGGAGGGAGCGTCACGGAAATGTTGCACGATTTGAGATGGAAATCATTAACAGAAGGACGTTATTCATTGCGGCGTGATCTGTTTACGAAATTTCTATCACCGACTTTAACTTCTGAATGTAAAAATATTTTCCTAGCATCCACGTACATAGGGAGACATGACCATCCCATCAAAATAAGAAAATGTTTGTAGAATCTATGGGACTTAACTACGAGGTCATCAGTCACAAAATAAGAGAAATTAGATCGAAAACGGAACGATTTAGGTGTTCTTTCTTCCCGCACGCTATTAGAGAATGGAACAGTAGAGAAAGGTTATGAAAGTGGTTAATGAACCCTCTGCCAGGCACTTCGATTTGATTTGCAGAGTATCTATATAGATGTAGATGTTGCTCGCAAGTTACTTTACCAGCTTTTGTACACCACCTTTTGTACACCACCTTTCGCAGAACTCCCTAATTATTTTACAAGTAAAACTAAGTCCAGAGTTTTCTATGACCGCGGCAGAATAGCCGTGCGCACTGAGGCGCCCTGATGTGGTGCGCGCGGCCGTTCGCCGTCGGGGGTTCTACTCATCCATCGGCCCTGCGTGCTTGTGTTTCCTTAGCATAAGTTACCTTAAGTTAGTGTAAATAGTTTGCAAGCCTAGGGACTGGTGACCAACGTAGTTAAATCCTTAGATTTACAATCATATGAAAATTTCCGAGTTTTCTATTTATACAGTGAAAGGTTCCTCTTTAATTGTTTTGGGTCAAAGGTTTCTGTTGAAAATTGTTTTACTACAATGAAAGGAACTTTATTAAGCAGATCTTGATGTAAGACTTTAACATTCAGATTAATTAGAATAAAACAGCTCAGTGACGTCAAGGTAATCATAGTCCTCATCTACACTAAAATCCTATCCTTTTAAGCCACGATGAAATTAATTTTACGTCTTAGAGAAACAATTACTTTTTATCACCGAATTTTATGTCCCTTAAGTTGCACTTACCTCAGCAACGAGTAACAATGCTCTACCGTTGCTCTACCAACACTTTCGACAGACAACACACTAATCCGACAAGGGAAAAAACAAATGGTGGCTCTTGCATCAAAAGGTATCATTATCATCATGATCTACTAGAGTTTCCAGCCTCTGGTCGGGTCTGCTTGGAACATAGGCCTCGTTCCCTATCCTCCCATCAATTCTCTTGTGCATTTTGTCCCACTTCATTCCTTGACTCATCTATCTCTCTGTCTTCTTCTTGGTCTCCGGCTTCATATTTCCATCTCATCGGTTTACTTTAGAATCCTGCCATCTTCCATTCTCTTGACATGTCTATACCATCTCAGTCTTGACTGCTCTAAGGTGTCTTGTTGAGGTTCCTCCTTCACCATTTAACCTCACCTTCTCGTTTCTCATTCTTCCATTATGGTTACACAAATCCTACTTCCGTGGAATTTTATCTCACACGCCTGTATTCTGCCTTTTCTTCGTAATCCACGTTTCTAATACGTACGTGAATACTGGAGCATAATACTGTCGATATATCACCTGATTACTCTTCGGGGTTACGTCTTTGTTCCTCGTCAGTCTTCACACACTTTGCATGAATCTGTGGTCTCACTTTCCTTTTTCACTGACTCCATGTCATTCCTCCCTCTTTCTTCAACCACACTTCCCAGATACTTAAATCGGTCTCCCCTCTTTACTATTTCCCCTCCGATCATTACATGTGCTGCTGCTGCTGCTCTTTCTTAATTCCTCGTTGTCACCATAATTTTTCACACTTGTTAGCATTAAATTTCATTCAGTACTGAGTCACCACATTCTCCCATGCATTTAATCTCTCTTGTACTTTTCCTTTTCGATTACCCTTCGCCAATGTGTCATCTGCAAACACCACCGTTTTCATAACCTCTCCTATTCGTGTTGCAACCCCTGCCATTATTTCGCCCATTACAATGATCAATAGTAGACGAGATAGAACACTTCCTAGCTTCAGTCCATTGTTCTTCTCAAATCATTCCTTCGTCTTATCTTTACTCACCTTACACTTATTGGTACATTTCCTTTATTCTCCAAGCGGTTTGCCTCCCAACTCCCCTTTTCTCCAAGTGCTTCCCATACTTTGCTTTTTTCCACACTAACAAACGCTTTTTCCATGTCGAGGAAGATCATTATCAAATCTCTTCCACATTCATAAAGTTTCTCTTGCAGTTGCCTTACACTAAAAATCAGGTCTGAACCCATACTACTTCTCCCTCAACCCTTTTTCCACTCTCTTCCGTACTCTCCTTTCCAGTATATTCTCGTATATCTTATACCTTAACTATATGTCACTCCCCTATCATTTGAAAATAATTTCTTACACCCTTTCTTAAAATCGTTACAATTATTCCTCTTTTCCACTCCACTCGTGACTTCTTTTCCTTCCATATCGCTCTCATGACCTGGTAGAATCACGCACTCGCACAACGCGAGCTGCCTTCACCATTTCCACGCTGCCCTATTCCAATCCCGATGCTTTTCCTGGTTTCATGGCCTTCAGTGCTTCTTACACTTACTCCGCGTTAGGTCTTTCTCTCCCTCCTCCACCTGCTCTTGTTCACTATAAGTCTTAACATGCTCCTCCTCTACAACGTACAACAGGTATATTTTTTCACTATTAGCGTAGCTATTTTATTTTAATATACTCTTTGCATGGCAGAAAAAGTGAAGCACACAGAAGTGAAAAGAGGATGGAGCGAAATGAAACGTCTTGAGCTGGAGGATATGTAGTGTTATTTCAAAGTTTCTTTACTTCCGGGAGACTGCCATGGTGACAGAAAATGAATTTCTAAGGCCAAGTGTTAGGAGACTGAACGAAAGCAAAACAGCCCTCTTTTTTACAGACGCTAATCGAGAGGCTCGCCCCTTAAGCCCAGACACCATAACCACCGAAAATTTGCACTGCAGAAAAGTATGTTACGTAAATTTTTGAATTTCTAGTGTTCAAAGAGTGTCGCTGTCAACTACGAGTACAGAAGGTTCTGTTAACTCTGTTTATTGCACATAATGTACTCTCCATAACCGTTCCTTCCCTCTCCTGGTAACTCCATCTTGAGACTGTCCGTCAGAAAGCCCTCTCCCACCTCAACCTGCTCAAGCTCCTCTCCAGCCGGACATGGGGACTGAACCTCTCCTCCATTCTCTATACCTACCGTTCCCTAATACGTCCTGTCCTGTGCAGTTTCCACGCTGCCTGGATTTCCGCCTCCTCTGCCTATTACAAGTCCCTCCAGGTCCTTGAGCATCACCCCCTCTATCTCTCTTACCGTATCCATATCCCTTCCCCCGGTTCCTATACGACGTTACTCCTTTTCTACACCTTCTCAAATTCCTGGAGCATATCCGTACCCTCTACATGTCCCACAATATAGAATGCCGTCACCCTCTGGTTTCCCCCCTTCCTCTTGAATCTCGGGCCCCTGCTGCACCATTACCAACATATCCCTCCTCCCCTCCATATCCTTCCTTAGGTTAAATTCCATTAGCTTCCCCTTTCAGACGACGCCCTCCATCCCTACATCTATCCCTCCTACAGTCTTAATCCTTCCTCCTCTACCCCACCCTCTCCCTCCCTCGCTTCGCTCTCCCTTCTCTCTCCCTTACGCCCCATCTCCCTCCTCATTCCCACCCCTCCACAATGCCCCTCCTCTCCTGGAACCTTTCAGGGTCACCATGAAGTGTTTTAACTCAGTGTGCCAGTGCTTTTTGTTCTAATCTTTGTGCTATATCGCCGTGTTTTAAAACGTCAGCGAGAACATGTGTTTTTAGTCTGTCCTCCAGTCTCGTTGCCATTCTAGTTACCAGTGTTGACTTTATTGTGTTTTAGCCACCGTCGCTGTTTTTAAATTCAGCCTTTGAGTGTATCAATATGCTTTCTATGTTATTTTAACTCATCATCGTTCACCTTGTGTACTTTTAAATTATTCTTTTCTTTCTTTCTCCGGTATTTATAATCACTTATTATTTGTCCACTGAAGTCACTCGGCTGAAGAGCAGCGCTGAGGCCTTGTTAGCCTCCCTATCAGGAACTTTAAAATATCACTGTATGGTGACGAATTACAGTGTTGATATTTTTATCAATATTATTTCGCAATAGCGAATTTTTCTTAGCGTCCCTGTATAAAGTATGGGTGTTGTACCAAATGGTGACATATGAAAAATTGTGCCGGACTCAAACCCAGGTTTCCCGCTTTTCGCGAGCGTCGCCTTAACCTCTAGGCTACCCGAACACGACTCCAGGACCGTTCCAAACTTCCATATGCCACACTGACTGCACATATGAGTCAACTACATTCATCCCTAAGCACTTGCAGCTTAATCTGTATTCCCGCACCAGGGAGAGTGAAAACAACGAGGCATTAACCTACGCTGTTATCGTCATTGCCTCGCCTAGGCATCTGTTAAATAACTGTATGGTGACGAATTACAGTGTTTATACTTTTATGAATATTATTTCGCAATAGCAAATTTTTCTTAGCGCCACTGTATAAGGTGTGGACGTTATACCAAATGGTAACATATGAAAATTTGGGACGGTCTTGGAGTCGTGTTCGGGTAGCCTAGAGGTTAAGACGACCACTGGCGAAAAGCGGGAAACCCGGGTGAGAGTCCCGGCCCGGCACAAATTTTCATATGTCACCATTTGGTACAACATCTATACCTTATACAGTGACGCTAAAAAAAATTCGCTATTGCGAAATAATATTGATGTAAAATAATCAAAAAAAAGTGGCGTCAATAAAAAGACTTGCAGTTTGCCATCCGAATCCAGATGGTGGTATCACCCGAAATGTGTAATAGTACTTGTAAGAAAATATCTGGCCGGCCGCGGTGGCCGAGGGGACTGGGCGCTTCAGTCACGGTCTGCACGGCCACTACGGTCGGGGGTTCGAATCCCCCCTCGGGCATGGATATTTGTGCCGTCCTTAGTAGAAGGTAGTTCATAAGTAGTTTGTAAGTTTAGGGACTGATGACCCCTAGTTAAGTCCCATAACCTTTACAAACATTTTGAAAATATCTATAAAACCTTTGTTTCAACTTGTGAGGAAAATTCTAAAGTGTCTGGATACCACAAAGTAAATGTCGAGCATCAAACGCTCACCGTCATCTCTACTCTCGGGAGGGGTGAAGCGGTACTTGTGAGAAACGGACCGTTAACGTTGTTTCATCCTGACGGGGCGCCTCCCTCACACGGCGGAATCACGTTTGATGGCCCACTCAGGGGGCTGGCGACGACAGCAGGGGTCGCTGGGATGACGGGGCTCTCTGAGGGGAGGCGGGCGCCGAAAACAGCGCAGGGGTGGCCTGCTGCCCAAACACGCCCCGCACTGTATGCAAGTCTGCCTCATGTATTATACAGTCAGTCACACAAATGACTGCGCAAACTTCTAGAAGTTGTACAAGTTACGTATATTTGGTGTCTGTTCTTTCGGACATTCTTGATCCTGCAGTTCTCATCATATTCACGGAATGTATGACATTAACTGCGAATGGATAAAGTTGAAACCGGGGTCTCCTACTTTCTAGGCAGTTGCGCTGACCCCTACACCACTGAAGACACAACGATCACCACGATACCGGTACATTGTAATTAAGCACAGCTATACCGCTCGTGCTTCATTCGAACAACCAATAGCGGAGCACGTCAACAGTTCTCAGCGTCCTCAGCTAAAAATGTTCAAATGTTTGTGAAGCTTAAGGGACTTAACTGCGGGGTCATCAGTCCCTACACTTACAAACTACGAGGGTAAGTCAATTATTATCCACAATTTATATTTTTGTTTATGTTGGTAGTACTGTCCTTTTACGTTGGTGACGCATGCTTTATTTGTTGTTATATCTTAGCAATTTTCAAGCTGCTACGTTAGTTTCGTTGTCGCTGCCGTGCTGTTAATGATGGCTACTCCGCTATTTGCACCAAAGAAGAGCAACGTTCAGTGATACGTGGTTTTTTTTTTTTTTTTTTTTTTTTTTTTTTTTTTTTTTTTTTTTTTTTTTGTGGGCGGAAGGTGTATCAGGGGCCGAAAATCATACAAGACTTTCAGTACAGTACGGGAGCACTGTTTTGCCACAACGAATTGTGTACGAGTGGATTGAAAAATTCCGAAATGGTCGCACGAGTGTTAAGCACGATGAAGGAGCCGGACGACCGTTTACCGCTACAAATGAAGAAACCATTGAGCGATCACGTGAAATGATTCTCTTAGACAGACAATTAACTATTGATGAAGTGGCTCATCGTCTTCAAATTAGTCATGGTTCTGCCTACGAAATTATTCACAACAGACTTCGGTTTCGTAAAGTTTGTGCAAGATGGATCCCAAAACAACTCACACAGTTGCATAAGCAAACGCGCCTCGACATCTGCAAAAAACATTTGCATCGCTATGGTAACGAAGGGGACAACTTCTTAGACAGAATCATTACTGGTGACGAAACATGGATCCATCATTACGAGCCAGAGAGTAAACGGCACAGTATGGAATGGAAACATCCACATTCGCCGTGCAAGAAAAAGTTCAAGACCCAACAGTCAGCAGGAAAACTGATGCTTACGGTTTTTTTGGATGCACGAGGTCCTGTACTGGAACATTATGGTGAAAGGGGCACAACAATACGTTACAGTGAGATGCTTACTGACAGGCTAAAGCCTGCAATTCGAAGCAAACGCCGAGAATTGCTGTCAGAAGGTGTTGTGTTTTGTTGCACGACAATGCCCGTCCGCATACTGCTGTCCACACTGCTGGACCGCTCCAGAAACTCAAATTCGAAGTACTGGATCATCCTCCATATAGTATCGATCTTGCCCCTTCTATCACTTGTTTGGTCCACTCAAACAGGCATTAAGGGGCCGTCGATTTGATTCGGACGAAGCAGTGAAGGAAGCGGTGCATTCCTGGCTCGCAGCTCAACCGAAAACCTTCTTTTATGAGGGCATAAGGAAGCTTGTAGAGCGATGGACGAAGTGCATTGAAAAGCAAGGAGACTATGTCGAAAAATGATGTTCTTGTAAGTTTCGTATTTTATTACAATATAATTTTATAACTACTTTGCGGATAATAATTGACTTACCCTCGTACTTATGAACTACCTTATACTACAGACGGCACAAACATCCATGCCCGAGGGGGATTCGAGCCCCCGACGGGGAAAGGCGCATCGGAGCAGCATAACAGCGCCTGAATGCGCACGGCCACTCCTCCGCGGCACCTTCAGCTCAAATCGGCAATTATAAAGTGAACAGTTAATACTTGAAAAAGGGGATACACTACTAAGGAACGCACATTTTCAATCATTTGCCAACAACCATACAAAATTTAGCTACTAATAAATATTATTTGAAGAGGAGTCTGAATGGCTTATTAGTGGACAACCCCTACTCCGCTGACATTTTTTAATAGAACTGGTAAAATAATAAATATATGTTGCCATGTCCCACATCCACGAGGATGTCCTCAATACCAATCTATGGAATGAACAACTAATCAAATGTAACATCTAATCTGTTAGCCGGACGGTAGTGACCATGCGCTCTCAGATACCTCGCTGCGGAGTGCGCGTCTGCTCCCCGTCGGAGGCTCGACTCGGGCATGGTTGTGTGTATTCTCCTTAGCGTAAGTAAGTTTAAGTGGTTTGTAAGTCTAGGAACTGATAAAGTTTAGTCACATATCTTTAAAAACATCTGAAGATTCTGTTTTGATACTTGCTCTGTTTCCAGTTTTTGATGTGCAGTCGACTGCATCAACTTACACTAAATTTGAGGGGGGCAGGGGGAGAGTGGGGAGCTACAGTTATAAGTGACTGACATACTGAAGATGTGACCAAGAATTTTTTAATTCTTTATTCTTCTTTTATTATACATTAACCCATTACCTATTACATAAATGGGTCCTTTTATCCTACTACATTTTTGTGCTTATTATGCTACTTCTAACTTTTCTACAAACCTACATGATTTGTTGTTTTTGTTGTTGTGTTTGTTCAAATGTTTAAATGTGTGTAAGGCCTATGGGACTCAACTACGGGGTCATCAGTCCCTAAACTTACAAACTACTTATGAACTACTTACGAACTAGGACAGCACAAATATCCATGCCCGAGGGGGGACTCGAACCCCCGACCGCAGTGGCTGTAGCGTGACTGTAGCGCCTCAGTCCCCTCGGCCACCGCGGCCGGCGTTGTATTTGTTGTGTGTGTGCTGTGTCGTGCAGGGTGTTCTGGTGTTTTATGTGGAAGTCGCTACTTACTATATCTAATATCTGTGTTGTGTGCCCTCCCCCCCCCCCCCCCTACAGTGCTCACAGGTGTGCCAGTGATGTACAAACCTACGGGTTGGCCAATGCCCCCCAAACTAAATCCGGAGAGCATGCCCTTGGCACTGGGCTGACCGTATGTACTGCAGTCCTTGTGATGGTTCTGTGTGTTTTCTTAACCCATGATGGCGCTGCGGTCAGAAGTAGCCCTTTAAACTGCCCAGAGCAGGCGGCAGGTAGCGGCTGTCCCCACCACCACCTCCCCTCAAACGCCAGCAAGCCGGACACAGCCGTGGCCTCGTGGCAGGCGGCACGAGCTCTCCCCTCAGCCTCCCCTCCACGCTACTCTCTGACGTGCGAGAGGCACCCTCAGAAGTGCCTCTACTGTGGTCTACCGGTACTAAGCCAGAGAACCGCCTGTCACCTGCTAGCATCTTACGCAACTACGAGGGGAGTGTAGGACAGTGGTTTATGGGGGGCTGCTTCTCTGCATATGTTACTCTATGACACAGTCCTCCTGATCCAGGGCACGGCGGTTCCCGATCATTGCTGGCGGCCATTCAGCACCTCGGCGGCACGGCCTGGTGAAGGAGTCACGTCTGGAAAAAATGTCTCACAATCGGTTTAAGAATTCATTTCTGATGTGGCTTAAAATTTTGTCTATTAGTTCATTCAGAAACACTTTGCAAAGAGGTTCGATGTGAAGGTCCCAGAAAGAGGAATCCTTTGGTGATCTTGTACGATGTGCCTGTAGATCTAAATGAGAATGACATGGTTGAAGGTACCCGAAAACAGAATTGTGAGGACATAGAGTCGGATGCTTTCGAAGAAGACTTCAAGCTGAGTTTTAAAACTGGGCCCCGTGACAAGGATATTGTGCACCATGTCGCGAAGATAACACCTAAACTTTGGAAGTCGTTTTCGACTATGGGAAGAGTTTACCTGGGTTTCTCCTCAATTAATGTTAAAGATTACATCGTGGTACCACGTTGTCACAACTGCTGTGACCTAGATCACGTCCAAAAAAATTGTTCAAATAAAGCAGCCTGCTCCAAATGTGGATCATATGAGCAAACAAGAAAAAATTGCAAGGAATCTGTCGTCTGCATACCATGCAAGCGTATA
The DNA here is from genome assembly GCA_026315105.1 of Locusta migratoria. Classification (NCBI taxonomy): domain Eukaryota; kingdom Metazoa; phylum Arthropoda; class Insecta; order Orthoptera; family Acrididae; genus Locusta; species Locusta migratoria. The sequence goes on along the minus strand of CM048744.1, from coordinate 491,738,452 downwards.
GGGAAGAAAATTTGCGGAAACAGTGGACGAAATTGTCCCACGTATAAAATACTTGAGCAAAGGCTGATCTCGCGCATTGACTATGGCTAGTACCGAGTCCAACAATGGTTTATCGCACACGTATTGGAAATATTATCACCTTCACACGGACTAGGACAGGCCTGGCCAGCAGGCGGCTAGACGAGCACGAGCGCTCTCGCTGGCTTGCTGCCTGTGCAGTGAGAGCTCGCGGCTGAATGGAGCTGAACGCTCAGGCGTCGCGGTGTACTGCAGCAGAGCAGGGGAGTAGAGCTGTAAACAGGTGCTGTCTTCACACGACTGGGAACAACGTCGTTCCGGCTGAGCTTTAGATGCGACCGCGTGTACCCACCACGCAATGCACAACATACAGGGCATCTCTTTTCACGTCGGAGAAAGTTAGTACGATGGCTCCAAAGTGAAAAGCAGACACATCAATTTTTAATGAAACTCCAGCTCCAGTTGCATTTATTGGTGTTTTATTTAAGCCCACACTACCGGTTTCGGCCTGTATGTTAGGCCATTTTCAAGTGTGACAGACGTTATGCCATAGAGAAAGCAAAGTCAAGTGATTACAACAATAGAACTCAGAGAATTTAAAACTTTTGTTGCCCAATGGCGACATGAGAAAAATGGGCGTATCGTATTTAACATTCCAAAACATTATAATCGGCATATTCTGATGTGTTCTGATATAAACATTACATCATTGCAAGCATGAAATTCTAAACATTAGTTGATAAAATGTAAAGGTCAATAGTAAAATATTATAAATGTCAGTTATGATACTAAACGGAACATATAGCGACCAATGAGGCTATGTTTATATCAGAACACATCAGAATATGCCGATTATAATATTTTTGAATGTTAAATACGATACGCCCATTTTTCTCATGTCGCCACTGGGCAACAGAAGTTTTAAATTCTCTGAGTTCTATTGTTGTAATCACTTGACGTTGCTTTCTCTATGGCATAACGTCTGTCACACTTGAAAATGGCCTAACATACAGGCCGAAACCGGTAGTGTGGGCTTAAATAAAGCACCAATAAATGAAACTGGAGCTGGAGTTTCATTAAAATTTGAACCACAGTTGCGGCAACAGCAAGCCTCCAGTGATGGAGAAACTAATAAATACATCAATGTCAATCTATATCTATAAATGTGAATGTCTGTTCGGTGTACGTTTATCACGTCTGAACCACAAGACATAAAGAGCTAAAAATTTGTACAGTTAGTAATGTCTACCCGGCGAAGGCTTTAGGCACAGTTTTATGGCTATCGGATAGCTATTTATCTATATATTTTAATGTGAATTTCCGTTCGGTGTTCGTTTATCACGTCCGAACGACAAGACGCAGAGACTTAAATATTTGCACAGTTACTAATTTAAGTAAACGAAGGCTTCCGCGGCCGTTGTCATTGTTGCTAAAACTCTTCTGGGTGTTGGACCGCATCGTCAATATATCAAATACTTCACCGACGTTTCGGCCACTATTGCAAGCGGCTATCTTCTGGGTGCAATAGTGACAATAGTGGCCGAAACGTCGGTGAAGTATTTGGTATATTGACAATGCGGTCCAACACCCAGAAGAGTTTTAGTTACTAACTTATACCTGAGGAAGGTTTTAGGCACGGTTTTATAGCGATCTGATAGATATTTAATAATTTGAAGAATATAACGCGAAATGCGGAAAATGATTACTATTTGAAAATTACATTTACTCATTGAAAATAGTTTTATTAGTTACATCGATGCTTTAGGGTTGATAATGATAAAAGGGTGGAGCATATTTGGATGGAAAGTTATCGGTGTATATAAAATTCTACTTGTGTGTGTGTGTGTTAATATTTCGCTCTGCAGCGAAAACTACAGAACGCAAATCAATGGTCTGTGTGTAATCGTTGTCCGAAGTCTCCCGTTGTACACCATAGCAGTTCCATGCCGATAGCTGTAAGGGAGTGGAAGATACGGTGGTTGAAAGTCGTCAAATTATAAAAAAAATTCAGACTGAAGGCCAGCGATGACGTTTGCGACTCTATAGCAAGGAGGTTACATACAGCGAAACGTGATGCCACAGACCATATCTTTGGTCTAAGCGTGCTACAATGTCTTCAGCCCTTTCTCTGTAAGGATAAGCATACGAATAAGGAAATATAACAATAAATAAATACCCGGGCAACGCCGGGTTTTCAGCTAGTATTTCCTATATGAGATGTCTGAAAATTCTTAGCATGCTTCAAAATACTTGACAAACGAAGAAATGTAATTTACAACAGCATTACAGCACCATCCATGCGAAAGATTATGGGCACTTGCAAGAAGAAGAGCGGAAAATATTCAAATAATTGTTAAGGTTAAGGGACTCAACTGCGTGGTCTCAGTCCCTAAATTTACAAAGTACTTATGAACTACCTAATACTAAGGACAGCACAAATATCCATACCTGAGGGGTGGATTCGAACCCCCGACCGTAGTGGGCGAAGAGCGGAAAGCAGAGGTCCAGAGATTACAGAACGTACTACCAACAAGGAGAGGGTCTGAAACGTGGGTCACCGATGTAGATCGAATTTTGCACAAACTTTCTATACTAGATATACCAGGACACATGTTTTGGCTTTTTGCTAGACAGTAGTTTTTGAAATATCAAGGTCAAATTTGATTATGGAAAATAGCATTTTGAATGCTATACAGGGTGTTACAAAAAGATACGGCCTTACACACAAAGAAAGAAAATATGTTATGTGGACATGTGTCCGGAAACGCTTAATTTCCATGTCAGAGCTCATTTTATTACTTCTCATCAAATCACATTAGTCATGGAATGGAAACGTACCAGAGTGACTTCAAACACTTTGTTACAGGAAATGTTCAAAATGTCCTCCGTTAGCGAGGATACATGCATCCACCCTCCGTCGCATAGAATCCCTGATGCGCTGATGCAGCCCTGTAGAATGGCGTATTGTATCACAGCCGTCCACAATACGAGCTATTTTTTTAAATATATATGGGGCCAAAAGTTAATGATGTTCAGACAGTTAACGTTTTTTGTGTTTTCACACTGCAGCTATTAACATTCATATCTGTTTATAGCTGTTTCATTTGTGGTAAAAGAAAAATGTATTTACTCTGCCACCCATCAGGAACCTCTTTCATTCATAGGAAATGAATTGTATTTTCTCTTTCATACATCGGTTTCATACAATTAATTTGCCGCAGAATAGATTATTGAACCACCGAGAACTGTAACATCTCCGTAGAACATATTAGTGGCCGTAGAATTAGAGCGACCGACTCAGGGCCGGCGCAAGGCACGTGCGAAACGTGCGGCCGCACGGGGCGGCACTTTCTGGGGGGCGGCAAATCTGCCGACCCCCCCCCCCCCCCTTTTTCTGTAGTACAAACTCAACATTCATTCCCAAGAGGGGATTCGAAACCAAACCTCGGAGGGAGCGGCTTCGGGAACTGTGGCATGGCGTCTCGACTACTCTGCCTGCATGAACACAATTAAACTCTGACGAGCGCATTTGTGTGACAATACTACTCACACACTATAACTTTGCAAACATTTATTTACTTTATAATGCGTGTGAACCCATGTTTCGTCTAAGTAAACTAATGGTCGCTTTAATTCTGGTGAAAACCTGAGAAAGTATGATCTTTTAGCAACAATGCCTTCTCGTCCAAGCGAAACAAAACGTTTATTTTGACACCTTGTAAAACTGAAATCCACAGACAGAACATTGCTTCTAAGGGTTTCCTTGCTAGCTTTGAAGCTCATTTCTGTTTGACAAAAGTTGTGCAGTTTTCGCAAGTTCGTATTTCTTTCTATTGTTCGTAATGCTATAAAAATTACTGCCTGTTAATACATTTATTCATATCATCGGTCACAACTTATTGTGAGCTTCTTGCTTCATCTTCTTGGGCGCTAGTTTAACCGTAGCCTCTCTGTCCCTCGTCACGTGACCTACAGCAGTTCCTGGCACTGCCGCGTCACCACTTCGCCTTTCCAGACAAAAGGTATTGTTGCGTTCTCTACAACGAAAACTAAAGAAATCGTTTCGATATTTGACCGAGAGAGTCAAGATTGGTCAGAAGCACATTCGTTGCGTTTCACAAGAACAGAAGAATTGATGCGTCCAAATTTCTTGCAACTTGGGATGTAATAGGTAAGGGCTTTTCATATAACGTACAATTAGTATTGCGCATGCACGTTACTCATAAGTTAGAATTTTCGTCCTTCAAGAATTCAGAATAGGAAAATTTATTTTTCTTATGATGTTATTTAAAAAATTGGCAAGTCGGCAAATGACGCCCGTCATCCCAATAGCTAGAATGAAAATAAAGCGCAGAAAAGTGACGTGATATGGCGATGACTAATTTGTTACCCCTTATTCCATAATCAGACACGACAGAACTGACACATGAAAATTACGGCAGATATGAATAACCGCAGTGCAGTAAGTTAATATATTTCGACTAGCATAAGTACCCCTCGATTCCAGAGTATGTATTTATTGCATTATTATGTTACTCCATCTCCTTATTCTTCCCCTCTTCATTGTCTTCCGCCCCACTCTTGGCCGTTTCTACTGTTTTTATTTTCCATATCTTCATAGATTTCGAGCACAAAGTGGCTATTCTCAATGCTTTGAGTTATGCTTACATCTACACCGTCGTGCTGAACGTACCTGTCAACAATACTATTTGGATGTAAGCACTTATTAAAAGCTTTGAGACTGGCCACTCAGTGACCGAAACCTAGGTAGATCTGAAAAGAAAAACAAAAATTGCGATTGATTGCTGTCTTTTCCTACAGATTTGTAGATTTGTTTAAATAAAATTTCCCAAACGTTTTGTAAAAAAAAAGGTTTGGGGTGGGGGCGGCAATTTAGCAGCTCGCGCGGGGCGGCGCTTGGGCTTGCGCTGGACCTGGACCGACTGTTCTCCGTTGCGAAGTTACTTTGTTGTCATTCCCGCCTCCCCTCACTGCCCCTCACAACTCTTTTCCGTTACCGTCAGTCGCCGCGAGCCGGTAGACAGCTCACTGCTGTGGCGTGAGCGCGAGACAGCTCGCTCGAGCAGATTACTGAACAGGCCTGCACTACGAGATGCTGAAAGGTACGACCAGTGTTGCCAGACGTAGGGAATTTTCCCTACACGTAGGTACTTTAAAGCATTAAAATCATGTAGTGAATTTTCATCCGAAAGTCCCCAACGCGTAGGTACTTTGGTAAAATTTTACAAGGCCTAGCGGATAATGTTGGGAACAGAACAGTTGTTAGCACGCGGGAATGAAGCCGACCAATTGTGGCAAAGTTTGAAGTAGCCAAGATATTTTAGACGGCATAGTTATTTTCTGTTCATAGTAAACATTGATAATATTCATCTCGGGTATGCAGCCGGCCGCGGTGGCCGAGGGGACTGAGGCGCTCCAGTCGCGGTCTGCACGGCCACTACGGTCGGGGGTTCGAATCCCCCCCTCGGGCATGGATATTTGTGCCGTCCTAGTTCGTAAGTAGTTCATAAGTAGTTTGTAAGTTTAGGGACTGATGACCCCGTAGTTACGTCCCATAAACTATACAAACATTTGAACATTTTTCGGGTATGCAGCCGGATACCATCGTCAAATGGACACGATATTTCGGCAGACCAACTGGTTGCCATCTTCAGGTGAGAGCGCTAATACATTAACTCGCCGGAAACTGAGGTAGAACAAGAAACAGCGGACCCTTTATGCACCGCTGACGACCCACCGCGCGTGCGCGAAACCAAAGTAGAATCCACCTAGGCGCAATAGAACTAGTAGCGCGCCGGTGGAGAAAATCGTTACAAACGATGGGTCGAAACAAGGATAGTTAAAAGAAACAGCAGGTCGAAATGAAGACCGTTGTTGCTTAATGTCAGATAAGATCGGGTTCCAAGTTTTACTAAGAGAAAAGCCCTTGTCCCTATTAATAATATTATCGGCCATACGAATTTCCATGGATTCTTTAAGAACACATTCCCAGTAGCGGGAAGCAGGAGCAATAAGTTTAGTTTCATCATATAACATCTTGTGTCCCTCATTCAGACAATGTTCAGCAAAAGCTGACTTTTCAGGTTGAAGCAAACGTGTATGACGGTGGTGTTCCACACACCGATCCTGAACTGTGCGGATCGTTTGGCCGATGTATGTTTTACCACAGTAACATGGAATACTATAAACACCGGGTTTCCTCAGTCCTAAATCATTTTTGACTGACCCAAGGAGGACCCTAGTCTTAGGGGGGGGGGGGGGGGCATAAAAACACTTTTAATGTCAAATCTTCTTAAAATTCTTGAAATTTTTGAGGAAATATTCCCGACGAAAGGCAAAAAGGCAGTAGACTTGTAATTGTCCTCTGATGGTTCACCTTATGGATCAAATTGAAAAGTACGACAAATTGACTTGGAACCCGATCTTACCTGACATTAAGCAACAACGGTCTTCATTTCGATCTACTGTTTCTTTTAACTAGCCTTGTTTCGACCCATCGTTTGTACCGATTTTCTCCACCGGCGCGTTACTAGTTCTATTGCGCCTAGGTGGATTCTAGCACAGAATAAGGGGTATACAGAAAGGAAACTCCCGCTGCAGTCTGTCGTCCAAAATTTAGTGCGCATGCGCGAAATCGGCCATCTTGAAAAGCAGTAAACGCGTGGTCACTCCCTACTCTGTGGCGCAGTAATGCGCCGTCTTTGTTTGTTAATTGTGTATTTTAGCGGCCTGAATCGCATAAAAGTAAACAAGTATTTGGTGCAATGAAAAGAAATAACTGTGTGTCAGTAGGTGTAGCTGTTCCGTTTTTATTACGAGCAGCAATAAAAGGAAAGGCGGTCGATGGTGTTCAGCACCTAATTGTCGCAATAATTCTCATACAAATAAGGATATTAGCTTCTTCATCTTCCCAAAAGATGTTGAATAGTTAGTGAACGTCACTATATGTGTGGTAAAAGTTAAATGTACTCAGTTTCGAATGAGAGCAATGTGTGCATAATTATTAAAAGTAGCCTTGCTTCTTCTCTTGGCGATAACTCTCGCGTTGCTGTTGCTGTAGCATCGAAATGTTGAAGTACGTTTGTATTTTTAATTATAAGCTTAATGTCGCAGGGAATAATATAAAATAAAAGACAAAGAATAGTGCGTAAGTACGGGACTTCAACATTTTGTGCGTGCGTTCCCTTCTCTGGTTGCCCACATAGTCGAGATAATTCAGGAATTTTTAAGGCTCATCTGCCTGCTTACCTTCACATAATTTGATGCAAACGGTAAAATTTTACTAACGGCAACGGAGGCGTTGCGTGCTAATGTTAACGACCGGTGATCCTCTTACAAGGGGAGGTCGGAAATCGGAACCCGCCGATTTCGCCCAAACTGCGTGTGAAGAAGGAGATTGGTCTCCCTATAACGTGCCTGAAATATTTCACCTGAGTGGGCCTTAGGAAAGGAGAAAATGCTCTCGAAAGTTTTTCCAATAGTACTGTACATCTTATTTAGTTATCTGTTCGTGACTAACGGCGTAGCGTAATGGTTAAGTGAATTACTTGCGAAACAGGCGCTTTGGGATCAATCCCAGGAGCTTCCTATTTTATTTATTCATTTTTACATTACGCTGCGCCGTTTATTCACGAACAGAGTGCTGAATAACATGTACAGTGCTATTGGAAAAACTTTCGAGAGCATTTCCTCCTTTCCTAAGGCCCACTCAGGCGAAATATTTCAGGCACGTTATGTGGACACCCATCTCCTTCTACACACGTAACTTGGGCGAAATCGGCGAGTTCCGATTGCCGACCTCCCCTTGTTACGATATTCAAACAAATGGAATAAGGGGAATAATCTTGCTGTTCTTGCTCTGTGGTTCGCAGTTTTTTGTATCTACCTTTCTCTGGTCGGTAAAGTAATTGTCCTCGTAAAACGAACATTATGTTGCCAACATTAAAACATTACGCCTCCACTGCCGTAAGTAAAACTGAACCAGTCAAATCGATGACACTCATCCTGCCTCCTATCCTTGTCCTACGCTGCTTAGGCAGATAAAATTTTTCTTACGGCAATGGAGGCGTAGTGTGCTAATGTTGGCAACGAATGCTCTTCTCATACTGGAACAAATAGATTAAGGGGAATAATTATTTTATGCTGTTCCTGCTCTATGGTTGACAGATTTTTCTATATGCCCTTCTCCGATCAGTAAATTAATTATCCTCTTAAAGCAAATACAACTTTTCCAACACTGAAACACAACTACATCACTGCCATAAATAAAATATAACATATAGGTATGTTTTAAAGGAAATATTTATTTCCATTGCTAAGAAACGGACTGTGAATTCAAGGAGAACTGATTTACTTAAAAATATATTATCCAATATTTAGTAAAACTTTTTGTCACAGTGAGAATTTTCTATTTCTTGAAGTTCACAAATAGAGACTTGAAAATAAACCAAAATTGAAAAAATTTCAAAGTGATAAAAGTGACCCATCTGTGAGGTACAAATGGTGTGTTATGTTCTAGTGAATGCATATTGACAAGGAAGACTACGAGGAAAATGATGAACACTTTTTCCTTTGCTATAACTGAAACAATGTGTGCCACAATATGACAAGTACAGAGTCAGTTTGTTATGTAGTTTTATGTTTCCGCTACCTGTCTTTCATTTTTGTGTAGTTTAACAGTTTTGTATATGCGGAGACGTCATTACTTCTGAGTAATCACGTTGTACTGCTAAGTCTGACTTGTGCAAATTTATTCATGTCAAATAAAACCTGGCAGTTATAATGTCACTTTCTTGTTTATAACTAATTTCCCAAACATAACTTCGGGTTACTTGGGATTTTCTGGAGATAAGCACCAAATAAAACGATCATTGATTCCACTGTACATTTTCGTAGTTGTATTAAAATTTAGGCCTACTTTTTTTTCGTTGGATTGCAATTAGGTGCAAGAACAGGGCGCAAAATATAGGAGAGCATAATGAAAAGCCGTTTCCTTTAATAAAAGTCGGCGAGGTTAGCTGCAGTTCGTAAAAAGTCCATTTCCAGCCAAAGTACTAAGTGGCTATAGTTCCGCGTTTACTGCTTTTCGATATGGCGTCGAGCGCAACGCTTGGTAACACACAGATCAAAGGCGCCGCCTCCAACTTTCCGTTCTGTATGTTTCCTATTCTGTGACTCTACTTTCGTTTCGCGCACGCGCGGTGGGTCGTCAGCGGTGCATAAAGGGTCCGCTGTTTCTTGTTCTACCTCAGTTTCCGGCGAGTTAGTGTACTAGCGCTCTCACCTGAAGATGGCAGCTAGTTGGTCTGCCGAAAAATCGTGTCCAGTTGACGACGGTATCCGGCTGCATACCCGAGATGAATATTATCAGTTATTACGCCGGGAAAGTCTACGCAATCATAGTAAACATTATTAATTTGAAAATCCAGTTTCAGGCACATTAAAATTGATGCGAATTACTATGATTTCAATGTATATCAGTGTATTGGAGAGTCGGTTTGGAAATTTAGAAAATGTCAGCATAAGAAAAATTCATTGTTTCCATGTACGGAACACGTTTTATTACCTTGATTAGACTATTATTGATTTACGACAGGACGATATACTAGTTAGTACTTGTAAATGAGAAGATGCTGACAAGAACACGCTAAAACATTTGTGACAGCCAATGCTATAATGAACAAAGCGCTAGATGTTCGTTGTCAACATAGTATTACTCTTTGAAAATCGAATCATGTACAGTGAACGGACTACTGTTGCTACTCTATGCTTGATAGTGTCGCGATGTATCCTCGTGCAGTCAATAAATCAGTTATCTTCGTGTAACAGTGCACTCGGAATTAGCGTCATATTTGGGGAAACTAATTAATGCTGTCCTCTCTATGGTTGCCAGCTTGTTGAGGTACCCTTGTTCGATTGATAAATTAGTAATTTTCTTGTTAAAGAGCACTTGGAATTCGCGGCATGATCTACACTTGACTCCATCAATCAGTAACGATCAGTCACTGGAAAAACATATCTAGCTAGTCAAGGATGATGCCAAATATTTATTTTAAAGATTTTCAAAATTGTAACATGTCACATTAATCAACTGGTTAACCTCTGCTGGCTGGACTCCTGGATTCAGCCACTCCCAGGTCCAAATCCTAGCTACGACCCTGATGTAGGGACATTAATGAGGTGCAGTGGCGTAACTAGGACTTGGATTTGGGGGGGGGGGGGGTAGATCTGCTTGACGAGCAAAATTTTAGTCAAGCCACCCGACGGTGCGTGGTGGAGGGTACCTTGAGTACCACTATCGATTTTCCCTCCTATTCCAGACACGGAAAGAAGGATTGTCGGTATGCCTCTGTGTGGGCTCTAATCTCTCTGATTTTATCCTCACGATCTTTTCGTGAGATATACATAGGAGGGAGCAATATACTGCTAGACTCCTCAGTAAAGGTAAGTTCTCGAAACTTCGACAAAAGCCCGTACCGAGTGACAGAGCGTCTCTCCTGCAGAGTCTTCCAATGGAGTTTAGCGATCATCTCCGTAACGCTTTCACGATTACCAAATGATCCTGTAACGAAGTGCGCTGCTCTCCGTTGAATCTTCTCCACTTCCTCTATCAGTCCCACCTGGTACGGATCCCACACTGGTGAGCAGTATTCAAGCTGTGGGCGAACAAGTGTACTGTAACCTACTTCCTTTGTTTTTGGACTGCATTTCCTTAGAATTCTCCCAATGAATCTAAATCTGGCATCCGCTTTACCCACAATTGATTTTATATGGTCGTTCCATTTTAAATCCCTCCTAATGACTACTCCCAGATAATTTATGGAATTAACTGCTTCCAGTTGCTGACCTGCTATAGTGTAGCTAAATGAAAAAGGATCTTTCTTTATGTGTATTCGCAGCTCATTACACTTATCTGCATTGAGCTGCATGTGTCAATTCGATGCAGATCCTCCTGCATCTCAATACAATTTTCCATTGTTACAACATCTCTATACACTACCGCATCATCTGCAAAAAGCCACTCCCGTTGAAAGCTTATGGTAAAACAACCCAAAGTAGGGAAAACGTAGGTACATTTTGGTGAGACTGTAGGTATTTTCTCTCTCTGCCATCTGGCAACACTGCGTGCAACGGAGATCCTGAATAGCTCCTAGCTACGACCCTGATGTAGGGACATTAATGAGGTGGTAGGGAGAAAGTAGGGAAAACGTAGGTACATTTTGGTGAGACTGTAGCTACTTTCTCTCTCTGCCATCTGGCAACACTGAGTACAACGGAGCTCCTAGGTAGCTCCTAGCTACGACCCTGATGTAGGGACATTAATGAGATGGTAGGGAGAAAGTAGGGAAAACGTAGGTACATTTTTGTGAGTACGTAGGCATCTTCTGTCTCTACCATCTGGCAACACTGGGTACAACGGAGCTCCTGGGTAGCTCCTAGCCACGACCCTGATGTAGGGACATTAATGAGTGGTAGGGAGAAAGTAGGGAAAACGTAGGTACATTTTGGTGAGACTGTAGGTAATTTTCTATCTGACATCTGGCAACACTGGGTACAACGGAGCTCCTGGGCAGCTCCTAGCTACGACCCTGATGTAGGGACATTAATGAGGTGGTAGGGAGAAAGTAGGGAAAACGTAGGTACATTTTTGTGAGTATGTAGGCAATTTCTTTCTCTGGCATCTGGCAACACTGGGTACGACGGAGCTCCTGGGTAGCTCCTAGCTACGACCCTGATGCAGGGACATTAATGAGGTGGTAGGGAGAAAGTAGGGAAAATGTAGGTAAATTTTTGTGAGCATGTAGGCATTTTCTCTCTCTGCCATCTGGCAACACTGGGTACGACACAACTCCTGGGCAGCTCCTAGCTACGACCTTGATGTAGGGACATTAATGAGGTGGTAGGGAGAAAGTAGGGAAAACGTAGGTACATTTTTGTGAGTACGTAGTCATCTTCTGTCTCTACCATCTGGCAACACTGGGTACTACGGAGCTCCTGGGTAGCTCCTAGCTACGACCCTGATGTAGGGACATTAATGAGTGGTAGGGAGAAAGTAGGGAAAACGTAGGTACATTTTGGTGAGACTGTAGGTATTTTTTCTGTCTGACATCTGGCAACACTGGGTACAACGGAGCTCCTGAGCAGCTCCTAGCTACGACCCTGATGTAGGGACATTAATGAGGTGGTAGGGAGAATGAAGGGAAAACGTAGGTACATTTTTGTGAGTATGTAGGCAATTTCTCTCTCTGGCATCTGGCAACACTGGGTACGACGGAGCTCCTGGGTAGCTCCTAGCTACGACCCTGATGCAGGGACATTAATGAGGTGGTAGGGAGAAAGTAGGGAAAACGTAGGTACATTATTGTGAGTATGTAGGCATTTTCTCTCTCTCGCATCTGGCAACACTGTGTGCGATGGAGCTGCTGGGTAGCTCCTAGCTACGACCCTGATGTAGGGACATTAATGAGGTGGTAGGGAGAAAGTAGGGAAAACGTAGGTACATTTTTGTGAGTATGTAGGCAATTTCTCTCTCTGGCATCTGGCAACACTGGGTATGGCGGAGCTCCTGGGTAGCTCCTAGCTACGACCCTGATGCAGGGACATTAATGAGGTAGTAGGGAGAATGTAGGGAAAACGTAGGTACATTTTTGTGAGCATGTAGGCATTTTCTCTCTCTGCCATCTGGCAACACTGATTATGACAGAGCTCCTGGGCAGCTCCTAACTACGACCTTGATGTAGGGACATTAATGAGGTGGTAGGGAGAAAGTAGGGAAAACGTAGGTACATTTTTGTGAGTACGTAGGCATCTTCTGTCTCTACCATCTGGCAACACTGGGTACAACGGACCTCCTGGGTAGCTCCTAGCTACGACCCTGATGTAGGGACATTAATGAGTGGTAGGGAGAAAGTAGGGAAAACGTAGGTAATTTTGGTGAGACTGTAGGTATTTTTTCTGTCTGACATCTGGCAACACTGGGTACAACGGAGCACCAGGGCAGCTCCTAGCTACGACCCTGATGTAGGGACATTAATGAGGTGGTAGGGAGAAAGTAGGGAAAACGTAGGTACATTTTTGTGAGTATGTAGGCAATTTCTCTCTCTGGCATCTGGCAACACTGGGTACGACGGAGCTCCTGGGTAGCTCCTAGCTACGACCCTGATGCAGGGACATTAATGAGGTGGTAGGGAGAAAGTAGGGAAAACGTAGGTACATTTTTGTGAGTATGTAGGCATTTTCTCTCTCTCGCATCTGGCAACTCTGTGTGCGATGGAGCTCCTGGGTATCTCCTAGCTACGACCCTGATGTAGGGACATTAATGAGGTGGTAGGGAGAAAGTAGGGAAAACGTAGGTACATTTTTGTGAGCATGTAGGCATTTTCTCTCTCTGCCATCTGGCAACACTGGGTATGACAGAACTCCTGGGCAGCTCCCAGCTACGACCTTGATGTACGGACATTAATGAGGTGGTAGGGAGAAAGTAGGGAAAACGTAGGTACATTTTGGTGAGACTGTAGCTACTTTCTCTCTCTGCCATCTGGCATCACTGGGTACAACGGAGCTCCTGGGTAGCTCCTAGCTACGACCCTGATGTAGGGACATGTATGAGTGGTAGGGAGAAAGTCGGGAAAACATAGGTACATTTTGGTGAGACTGTAGGTATTTTTTCTCTCTGCCATCTGGCAACACTGGGTATGACAAAGCTCCTGGGCAGCACCTAGCTACGACCCTGATGTAGGGACATTAATGAGGTGGTAGGGAGAAAGTAGGGAAAACGTAGGTACATTTTTTTTAATTTGTAGACAATTTATCTCTCTCTGGCATCTGGCAACACTGGGTACGACGGAGCTCCTGGGTAGCTCCTAGCTACGACCCTGATGCAGGGACATTAATGAGGTGGTAGGGAGAAAGTAGGGAAAACGTAGGTACATATTTGTGAGTATGTAGGCATTTTCTCTCTCTCTCGCATCTGGCAACACTGTGTGCGATGGAGCTACTGGGTAGCTCCTAGCTACGACCCTGATGTAGGGACATTAATGAGGTGGTAGGGAGAAAGTAGGGAAAACGTAGGTACATTTTTGTGAGTATGTAGGCAATTTCTCTCTCTGGCATCTGGCAACACTGGGTATGGCGGAGCTCCTGGGTAGCTCCTAGCGACAACCCTGATGCAGGGACATTAATGAGGTAGTAGGGAGAAAGTAGGGAAAACGTAGGTACATTTTTGTGAGCATGTAGGCATTTTCTCTCTCTGCCATCTGGCAACACTGATTATGACAGAGCTCCTGGGCAGCTCCTAGCTACGACCTTGATGTAGGGACATTAATGAGGTGGTAGGGAGAAAGTAGGGAAAACGTAGGTACATTTTTGTGAGTACATAGGCATCTTCTGTCTCTACCATCTGGCAACACTGGGTACAACGGAGCTCCTGGGTAGCTCCTAGCTACGACCCTGATGTAGGGACATTAATGAGTGGTAGGGAGAAAGTAGGGAAAACGTAGGTACATTTTGGTGAGACTGTAGGTGTTTTTTCTGTCTGACATCTGGCAACACTGGGTACAACGTAGCTCCTGGGCAGCTCCTAGCTACGACCCTGATGTAGGGACATTAATGAGGTGGTAGGGAGAAAGTAGGAAAAACGTAGGTACATTTTTGTGAGTATGTAGGCAATTTCTCTCTCTGGCATCTGGCAACACTGGGTACGACGGAGCTCCTGGGTAGCTCCTAGCTACGACCCTGATGCAGGGACATTAATGAGGTGGTAGGGAGACAGTAGGGAAAACGTAGGTACATTTTTGTGAGTATGTAGGCATTTTCTCTCTCTCGCATCTGGCAACACTGTGTGCGATGGAGCTCCTGGGTAGCTCCTAGCTACGACCCTGATGTAGGGACATTAATGAGGTGGTAGGGAGAAAGTAGGGAAAACGTAGGTACATTTTGGTGAGACTGTAGCTACTTTCTCTCTCTGCCATCTGGCAACACTGGGTACAACGGAGCTCCTGGGTAGCTCCTAGCTACGACCCTGATGTATGGACATTAATGAGGTGGTAGGGAGAAAGTAGGGAAAACGAAGTTACATTTTGGTGAGACTGTAGCTACTTTCTCTCTCTGCCATCTGGCATCACTGGGTACAACAGAGCTCCTGGGTAGCTCCTAGCTACGACCCTGATGTAGGAACATTAATGAGTGGTAGGGAGAAAGTCGGAAAAACATAGGTACATTTTGGTGAGACTGTAGGTATTTTTTCTCTCTGCCATCTGGCAACACTGGGTATGACAAAGCTCCTGGGCAGCTCCTAGCTACGACCCTGATGTAGGGACATTAATGAGGTGGTAGGGAGAAAGTAGGGAAAACGTAGGTATATTTTTGTGAGTATATAGGCATTTTCTCTCTCTCGCATCTGGCAACACTGTGGGCGATGGAGTTCCTGGGTAGCTCCTAGCTACGACCCTGATGTAGGGACATTAATGAGGTGGTAGGGAGAAAGTAGGGAAAATGTAGGTAAATTTTTGTGAGAATGTAGGCATTTTCTCTCTCTGCCATCTGGCAACACTGGGTATGATAGAACTCCTGGGCAGTTCCTAGCTACGACCTTGATGTAGGGACATTAATGAGGTGGTAGAGAGAAAGTGGGGAAATCGTAGGTCCATTTTTGTGAGTATGTAGGCATTTTCTCTCTCTCGCACCTGGCAACACTGTGTGCGATGGACCTCCTGGGTAGCTCCTAGCTACGACCCTGATGTAGGGACATTAATGAGGTGGTAGGGAGAAAGTAGTGAAAACGTAGGTAAATTTTTGTGAGCATGTAGGCATTTTCTCTCTCTGCCATCTGGCAACACTGGGTATGACAGAACTCCTGGGCAGCTCCTAACTACAACCTTGATGTAGGGACATTAATGAGGTGGTAGGGAGAAAGTAGTGAAAACGTAGGTACATTTTGGTGAGACTGTAGCTACTTTCTCTCTCTGCCATCTGGCAACACTGGGTACAACGGAGCTCCTGGGTAGCTCCTAGCTACGACCCTGATGTAGGGACATTAATGAGGTGGTAGGGAGAAAGTAGGGAAAACGTAGGTACATTTTTGTGACTATGTAGGCAATTTCTCTCTCTGGCATCTGGCAACACTGGGTATGGCGGAGCTCCTGGGTAGCTCCTAGCTACGACCCTGATGCAGGGACATTAATGAGGTGGTAGGGAGAAAGTAGGGAAAACGTAGGTACATTTTTGTGAGCATGTAGGCATTTTCTCTCTCTGCCATCTGGCAACACTGATTATGACAGAGCTCCTGGGCAGCTCCTAGCTACGACCTTAATGTAGGGACATTAATGAGGTGGTAGGGAGAAAGTAGGGAAAACGTAGGTACAATTTTGTGAGTACGTAGGCATCTTCTGTCTCTACCATCTGGCAACACTGGGTACAATTGAGCTCCTGGGTAGCTCCTAGCTACGACCCTGATGTAGGGACATTAATGAGTGGTAGGGAGAAAGTGGGGAAAACGTATACATTTTGGTGAGACTGTAGGTATTTTTTCTGTCTGATATCTGGCAACACTGGGTACAATGGAGCTCCTGGGCAGCTCCTAGCTACGACCCTGATGTAGGGACATTAATGAGGTGGTAGGGAGAAAGTAGGGAAAACGTAGGTCCATTTTTGTGAGTATGTAGGCAATTTCTCTCTATGGCATCAGGCAACACTGGGTACGACGGAGCTCCTGGGTAGCTCCTAGCTACGACCCTGATGCAGGGACATCAATGAGGTGGTAGGGAGAAAGTAGGGAAAACGTAGGTACATTTTTGAGAGTATGTAGGCATTTTCTCTCTCTCGCATCTGGCAACACTGTGTGCGATGGAGCTCCTGGGTAGCTCGTAGCTACGACCCTGATGTAGGGACATTAATGAGGTGGTAGGGAGAAAGTAGGGAAAACGTAGGTACATTTTTGTGAGTATGTAGGCAATTTCTCTCTCTGGCATCTGGAAACACTGGGTATAACGGAGCTCCTGGGTAGCTCCTAGCTACGACCCTGATGTAGGGACATTAATGAGTGGTAGGGAGAAGTTGGGAAAACGTAGGTACATTTTGGTGAGACTGTAGGTATTTTTTCTCTCTGCCATCTGGCAACACTGGGTATGACAGAACTCCTGGGCAGCTCCTAGCTACGACCTTGATGTAGGGACATTAATGAGGTGGTAGGGAGAAAGTAGGGAAAACGTAGGTACATTTTGGTGAGACTGTACCTACTTTCTCTCTCTGCCATCTGGCAACACTGGGTACAACGGAGCTCCTGGGTAGCTCCTAGCTACGACCCTGATGTAGGGACATTAATGAGGTGGTAGGGAGAAAGTAGGGAAAACGTAGGTACATTTTTGTGAGTATGTAGGCAATTTCTCTCTCTGGCATCTGGCAACACTGGGTACGGCGTAGCTCCTTGGTAGCTCCTAGCTACGACCCTGATGCAGGGACATTAATGAGGTGGTAGGGCGAAAGTAGGGAAAACGTAGGTACATTTTTGTGAGCATGTAGGCATTTTCTCCTTCTGCCATCTGGCAACACTGATTATGACAGAGCTCCTGGGCAGCTCCTAGCTACGACCTTGATGTAGGGACATTAATGAGGTGGTAGGGAGAAAGTAGGGAAAACGTAGGTACATTTTTGTGAGTACGTATGCATCTTCTGTCTCTACCATCTGGCAACACTGGGTACAACGGAGCTCCTGGGTAGCTCCTAGCTACGACCCTGATGTAGAGACATTAATGAGTGGTAGGGAGAAAGTAGGGAAAACGTAGGTACATTTTGGTTAGATTGTAGCTACTTTCTCTCTCTGCCATCTGGCAACACTGGGTACAACGGAGCTCCTGGGTAGCTCCTAGCTATGACCCTTATGCAGGGACATTAACGAGGTGGTAGGGAGAAAGTAGGGAAAACGTAGGTACATTTTTGTGAGTATGTAGGCATTTTCTCTCTCTCGCATCTGGCAACACTGTGTGCGATGGAGCTCCTGGGTAGCTCCTAGCTACGACCCTGATGTAGGGACATTAATGAGGTGGTAGGGAGAAAGTAGGGAAAACGTAGGTACATTTTTGTGAGTATGTAGCCATTTTCTCTCCCTCGCATCTGGCAACAATGTGTGCAATGGACCTCCTGGGTAGCTCCTAGCTACGACCCTGATGTAGGGACATTAATGAGGTGGTAGGGAGAAAGTAGGGAAAACGTAGGTAAATTTTTGTGAGCATGTAGGCATTTTCTCTCTCTGCCATCTGGCAACACAGGGTATGACAGAACTCCTGGGCAGCTCCTAGCTACAACCTTGATGTAGGGACATTAATGAGGTGGTAGGGAGAAAGTAGGGAAAACGTAGGTACATTTTTGTGAGTACGTAGGCATCTTCTGTCTCTACCATCTGGCAACACAGGGTACAATGGAGCTCCTGGGTAGCTCCTAGCTACGACCCTGATGTAGGGACATTAATGAGTGGTAGGGAGAAAGTAGGGAAAACGTATATATTTTGGTGAGACTGTAGGTATTTTTTCTGTCTGATATCTGGCAACACTGGGTACAACAGAGCTCCTGGGCAGCTCCTATCTACGACCCTGATGTAGGGACATTAATGAGGTGGTAGGGAGAAAGTAGGGAAAACGTAGGTACATTTTTGTGAGTATGTAGGCAATTTCTCTCTATGGCATCAGGCAACACTGGGTACGACGGAGCTCCTGGGTAGCTCCTAGCTACGACCCTGATGCAGGGACATTAATGAGTGGTAGGGAGAACGTCGGGAAAACGTAGGTACCTTTTGGTGAGACTGTAGGTATTTTTTCTCTCTGCCATCTGGCAACACTGGGTATGACAGAACTCCTGGGCTGCTCCTAGCTACGACCTTGATGTAGGGACATTAATGAGGTGGTAGGGAGAAAGTAGGGAAAACGTAGGTACATTTTGGTGAGACTGTAGCTACTTTCTCTCTCTGCCATCTGGCAACACTGGGTACAACGGAGCTCCTGGGTAGCTCCAAGCTACGACCCTGATGTAGGGACATTAATGAGGTGGTAGGGAGAAAGTAGGGAAAACGTAGGTACATTTTTGTGAGTATGTAGGCAATTTCTCTCTCTGGCATCTGGCAACACTGGGTACGGCGGAGCTCCTTGGTAGCTCCTAGCTACGACCCTGATGCAGGGACATTAATGAGGTGGTAGGGAGAAAGTAGGGAAATGTAGGTACATTTTTGTGAGCATGTAGGCATTTTCTCTCTCTGCCATCTGGCAACACTGATTATGACAGAGCTCCTGGGCAGCTCCTAGCTACGACCTTGATGTAGGGACATTAATGAGGTGGTAGGGAGAAAGTAGGGAAAACGTAGGTACAATTTGGTGAGACTGTAGCTACTTTCTCTCTCTGCCATCTGGCAACACTGGGTACAACGGAGGTCCTGGGTAGCTCCTAGCTACGACCCTGATGTAGGAACATTAATGAGGTGGTAGGGAAAAAGTAGGGAAAACGTGGGTACATTTTTGTGAGTATGTAGGCAATTTCTCTCTCCGGCATCTGGCAACACTGGGTACGGCGGAGCTCCTTGGTAGCTCCTAGCTACGACCCTGATGCAGGGACATTAATGAGGTGGTAGGGAGAAAGTAGGGAAAACGTAGGTACATTTTTGTGAGCATGTAGGCATTTTCTCTCTCTGCCATCTGGCAACACTGATTATGACAGAGCTCCTGGGCAGCTCCTAGCTACGACTTTGATGTAGGGACATTAATGAGGTGGTAGGGAGGAAGTAGGGAAAACGTAGGTACATTTTGGTGAGACTGTAGCTACTTTCTCTCTCTGCCATCTGGCAACACTGGGTACAACGGAGCTCCTGGGTGGCTCCTAGCTACGACCCTGATGTAGGGACATTAACGAGTGGTAGGGAGAAAGTAGGGAAAACGTATACATTTTGGTGAGACTGTAGGGATTTTTTCTGTCTGACATCTGGCAACACTGGGTACAACGGAGCTCCTGGGCAGCTCCTAGCTACGACCCTGATGTAGGGACATTAATGAGGTGGTAGGGAGAAAGTAGGGAAAACGTAGGTACATTTTTGTGAGTATGTAGGCAATTTCTCTCTCTGGCATCTGGCAACACTGGGTACAACGGAGCTCCTGGGTAGCTCCTAGCTACGACCCTGATGTAGGGACATTAATGAGGTGGTAGGGAGAAAGTAGGGAAAACGTAGGTACATTTTTGTGAGTATGTAGGCATTTTCTCTCTCTCGCATCTGGCAACACTGTGTGCAATGGACCTCCTGGGTAGCTCCTAGCTACGACCCTGATGTAGGGACATTAATGAGGTGGTAGGGAGAAAGTAGGGAAAACGTAGGTAAAATTTTTGAGCATGTATGCATTTTCTCTCTCTGC
Source organism: Locusta migratoria (assembly GCA_026315105.1). Taxonomy (NCBI): domain Eukaryota; kingdom Metazoa; phylum Arthropoda; class Insecta; order Orthoptera; family Acrididae; genus Locusta; species Locusta migratoria. The sequence continues at coordinate 491,718,029 of CM048744.1, read as the reverse complement.
CATCTGGCCACACTGGGTATGACAGAACTCCTGGGCAGCTCCTAGCTACGACCTTGATGTAGGGACATTATCGAGGTGGTAGGGAGAAAGTAGGGAAAACGTAGGTACATTTTGGTGAGACTGTAGCTACTTTCTCTCTCTGGCATCTGGCAACACTGGGTACAACGGAGCTCCTGGGTAGCTCTTAGCAACGACCCTGATGTAGGGACATTAATGAGTGGTAGGGAGAAAGTCGGGAAAACGTAGGTACATTTTGGTGAGACTGTAGGTATTTCTTCTCTCTGCCATCTGGCAACACTGGGTATGACAAAGCTCCTGGGCAGCTCCTAGCTACGACCCTGATGTAGGGACATTAATGAGGTGGTAGGGAGAAAGTAATGAAAACGTAGGTAAATTTCTGTGAGCATGTAGGCATTTTCTCTCTCTGCCATCTGGCAACAGTGGGTATGACAGAACTCCTGGGCAACTCCTAGCTACGACCTTGATGTAGGGACATTAATGAGGTGGTAGGGAGAAAGTAGGGAAAACGTAGTTACAATTTGGTGAGACTGTAGCTACTTTCTCTCTCTGCCATCTGGCAACACTGGGTACAACGGAGCTCCTGGGTAGCTCCTAGCTACGACCCTGATGTAGGGACATTAATGAGGTGGTAGGGAGAAAGTAGGGAAAACGTAGGTACATTTTTGTGAGTACGTAGGCATCTTCTGTCTCTACCATCTGGCAACACAGGGTACAATGGAGCTCCTGGTTAGCTCCTAGCTACGACCCTGATGTAGAGACATTAATGAGTGGTAGGGAGAAAGTAGGGAAAACGTATACATTTTGGTGAGACTGTGGGTATTTTTTCTGTCTGATATCTGGCAACACTGGGTACAACAGAGCTCCTGGGCAGCTCCTAGCTACGACCCTGATGTAGGGACATTAATGAGGTGGTAGGGAGGTAGTAGGGAAAACATAGGTACATTTTTGTGAGTATGTAGGCAATTTCTCTCTATGGCATCAGGCAACACTGGGTACGACGGAGCTCCTGGGTAGCTCCTAGCTACGACCCTGATGCAGGGACATCAATGAGGTGGTAGAGAGAAAGTAGGGAAAACGTAGGTACATTTTTGTGATTATGTAGGCATTTTCTCTCTCTCGCATCTGGCAACACTGTGTGCGATGGAGCTCCTGGGTAGATCCTAGCTACGACCCTGATGCAGGGACATCAATGAGGTGGTAGGGAGAAAGTAGGGAAAACGTAGGTACATTTTGGAGAGACTGTAGCTACTTTCTCTCTCTGCCATCTGGCAACACTGGGTACAACGGAGCTCCTGGGTAGCTCCAAGCTACGACCCTGATGTAGGGACATTAATGAGGTGGTAGGGAGAAAGTAGGGAAAACGTAGGTACATTTTTGTGAGCATGTAGGCATTTTCTCTCTCTGCCATCTGGCAACACTGATTATGACAGAGCTCCTGGGCAGCTCCTAGCTACGACCTTGATGTAGGGACATTAATGAGGTGGTAGGGAGAAAGTAGGGAAAACGTAGGTACATATTGGTGAGACTGTAGCTACTTTCTCTCTCTGCCATCTGGCAACACTGGGTACAACGGAGCTTCTGGGTAGCTCCTAGCTACGACCCTGATGTAGGGACATTAATGAGGTGGTAGGGAAAAAGTAGGGAAAACGTGGGTACATTTTTGTGAGTATGTAGGCAATTTCTCTCTCTGGCATCTGGCAACACTGGGTACGGCAGAGCTCCTTGGTAGCTCCTAGCTACGACCCTGATGCAGGGACATTAATGAGGTGGTAGGGAGAAAGTAGGGAAAACGTAGGTACATTTTTGTGAGTACGTAGGCATCTTCTGTCTCTACCATCTGGCAACACAGGGTACAATGGAGCTCCTGGGTAGCTCCTAGCTACGACCCTGATGTAGAGACATTAATGAGTGGTAGGGAGAAAGTAGGGAAAACGTATACATTTTGGTGAGACTGTGGGTATTTTTTCTGTCTGATATCTGGCAACACTGGGTACAACAGAGCTCCTGGGCAGCTCCTAGCTACGACCCTGATGTAGGGACATTAATGAGGTGGTAGGGAGAAAGTAGGGAAAACGTAGGTACATTTTTGTGAGTATGTAGGCAATTTCTCTCTATGGCATCAGGCAACACTGGGTACGACGGAGCTCCTGGGTAGCTCCTAGCTACGACCCTGATGCAGGGACATCAATGAGGTGGTAGGGAGAAAGTAGGGAAAACGTAGGTACATTTTGGTGAGACTGTAGCTACTTTCTCTCTCTGCCATCTGGCAACACTGGGTACAACGGAGCTCCTGGGTAGCTCCTAGCTACGACCCTGATGTAGGGACATTAATGAGGTGGTAGGGAGAAAGTAGGGAAAACGTAGGTACATTTTTGTGACTATGTAGGCAATTTCTCTCTCTGGCATCTGGCAACACTGGGTATGGCGGAGCTCCTGGGTAGCTCCTAGCTACGACCCTGATGCAGGGACATTAATGAGGTGGTAGGGAGAAAGTAGGGAAAACGTAGGTACATTTTTGTGAGCATGTAGGCATTTTCTCTCTCTGCCATCTGGCAACACTGATTATGACAGAGCTCCTGGGCAGCTCCTAGCTACGACCTTAATGTAGGTACATTAATGAGGTGGTAGGGAGAAAGTAGGGAAAACGTAGGTACAATTTTGTGAGTACGTAGGCATCTTCTGTCTCTACCATCCGGCAACACTGGGTACAATGGAGCTCCTGGGTAGCTCCTAGCTACAACCCTGATGTAGGGACATTAATGAGTGGTAGGGAGAAAGTGGGGAAAACGTATACATTTTGGTGAGACTGTAGGTATTTTTTCTGTCTGATATCTGGCAACACTGGGTACAATGGAGCTCCTGGGCAGCTCCTAGCTACGACCCTGATGTAGGGACATTAATGAGGTGGTAGGGAGAAAGTAGGGAAAACGTAGGTCCATTTTTGTGAGTATGTAGGCAATTTCTCTCTATGGCATCAGGCAACACTGGGTACGACGGAGCTCCTGGGTAGCTCCTAGCTACGACCCTGATGCAGGGACATCAATGAGGTGGTAGGGAGAAAGTAGGGAAAACGTAGGTACATTTTTGAGAGTATGTAGGCATTTTCTCTCTCTCGCATCTGGCAACACTGTGTGCGATGGAGCTCCTGGGTAGCTCGTAGCTACGACCCTGATGTAGGGACATTAATGAGGTGGTAGGGAGAAAGTAGGGAAAACGTAGGTACATTTTTGTGAGTATGTAGGCAATTTCTCTCTCTGGCATCTGGAAACACTGGGTATAACGGAGCTCCTGGGTAGCACCTAGCTACGACCCTGATGTAGGGACATTAATGAGTGGTAGGGAGAAGTTGGGAAAACGTAGGTACATTTTGGTGAGACTGTAGGTATTTTTTCTCTCTGCCATCTGGCAACACTGGGTATGACAGAACTCCTGGGCAGCTCCTAGCTACGACCTTGATGTAGGGACATTAATGAGGTGGTAGGGAGAAAGTAGGGAAAACGTAGGTACATTTTGGTGAGACTGTACCTACTTTCTCTCTCTGCCATCTGGCAACACTGGGTACAACGGAGCTCCTGGGTAGCTCCTAGCTACGACCCTGATGTAGGGACATTAATGAGGTGGTAGGGAGAAAGTAGGGAAAACGTAGGTACATTTTTGTGAGTATGTAGGCAATTTCTCTCTCTGGCATCTGGCAACACTGGGTACGGCGTAGCTCCTTGGTAGCTCCTAGCTACGACCCTGATGCAGGGACATTAATGAGGTGGTAGGGCGAAAGTAGGGAAAACGTAGGTACATTTTTGTGAGCATGTAGGCATTTTCTCCTTCTGCCATCTGGCAACACTGATTATGACAGAGCTCCTGGGCAGCTCCTAGCTACGACCTTGATGTAGGGACATTAATGAGGTGGTAGGGAGAAAGTAGGGAAAACGTAGGTACATTTTTGTGAGTACGTATGCATCTTCTGTCTCTACCATCTGGCAACACTGGGTACAACGGAGCTCCTGGGTAGCTCCTAGCTACGACCCTGATGTAGAGACATTAATGAGTGGTAGGGAGAAAGTAGGGAAAACGTAGGTACATTTTGGTTAGATTGTAGCTACTTTCTCTCTCTGCCATCTGGCAACACTGGGTACAACGGAGCTCCTGGGTAGCTCCTAGCTATGACCCTTATGCAGGGACATTAACGAGGTGGTAGGGAGAAAGTAGGGAAAACGTAGGTACATTTTTGTGAGTATGTAGGCATTTTCTCTCTCTCGCATCTGGCAACACTGTGTGCGATGGAGCTCCTGGGTAGCTCCTAGCTACGACCCTGATGTAGGGACATTAATGAGGTGGTAGGGAGAAAGTAGGGAAAACGTAGGTACATATTTGTGAGTATGTAGCCATATTCTCTCCCTCGCATCTGGCAACAATGTGTGCAATGGACCTCCTGGGTAGCTCCTAGCTACGACCCTGATGTAGGGACATTAATGAGGTGGTAGGGAGAAAGTAGGGAAAACGTAGGTAAATTTTTGTGAGCATGTAGGCATTTTCTCTCTCTGCCATCTGGCAACACTGGGTATGACAGAACTCCTGGGCAGCTCCTAGCTACAACCTTGATGTAGGGACATTAATGAGGTGGTAGGGAGAAAGTAGGGAAAACGTAGGTACATTTTTGTGAGTACGTAGGCATCTTCTGTCTCTACCATCTGGCAACACAGGGTACAATGGAGCTCCTGGGTAGCTCCTAGCTACGACCCTGATGTAGGGACATTAATGAGTGGTAGGGAGAAAGTAGGGAAAACGTATATATTTTGGTGAGACTGTAGGTATTTTTTCTGTCTGATATCTGGCAACACTGGGTACAACAGAGCTCCTGGGCAGCTCCTATCTACGACCCTGATGTAGGGACATTAATGAGGTGGTAGGGAGAAAGTAGGGAAAACGTAGGTACATTTTTGTGAGTATGTAGGCAATTTCTCTCTATGGCATCAGGCAACACTGGGTACGACGGAGCTCCTGGGTAGCTCCTAGCTACGACCCTGATGCAGGGACATTAATGAGTGGTAGGGAGAACGTCGGGAAAACGTAGGTACCTTTTGGTGAGACTGTAGGTATTTTTTCTCTCTGCCATCTGGCAACACTGGGTATGACAGAACTCCTGGGCTGCTCCTAGCTACGACCTTGATGTAGGGACATTAATGAGGTGGTAGGGAGAAAGTAGGGAAAACGTAGGTACATTTTGGTGAGACTGTAGCTACTTTCTCTCTCTGCCATCTGGCAACACTGGGTACAACGGAGCTCCTGGGTAGCTCCAAGCTACGACCCTGATGTAGGGACATTAATGAGGTGGTAGGGAGAAAGTAGGGAAAACGTAGGTACATTTTTGTGAGTATGTAGGCAATTTCTCTCTCTGGCATCTGGCAACACTGGGTACGGCGGAGCTCCTTGGTAGCTCCTAGCTACGACCCTGATGCAGGGACATTAATGAGGTGGTAGGGAGAAAGTAGGGAAAAGTAGGTACATTTTTGTGAGCATGTAGGCATTTTCTCTCTCTGCCATCTGGCAACACTGATTATGACAGAGCTCCTGGGCAGCTCCTAGCTACGACCTTGATGTAGGGACATTAATGAGGTGGTAGGGAGAAAGTAGGGAAAACGTAGGTACAATTTGGTGAGACTGTAGATACTTTCTCTCTCTGCCATCTGGCAACACTGGGTACAACGGAGGTCCTGGGTAGCTCCTAGCTACGACCCTGATGTAGGAACATTAATGAGGTGGTAGGGAAAAAGTAGGGAAAACGTGGGTACATTTTTGTGAGTATGTAGGCAATTTCTCTCTCTGGCATCTGGCAACACTGGGTACGGCGGAGCTCCTTGGTAGCTCCTAGCTACGACCCTGATGCAGGGACATTAATGAGGTGGTAGGGAGAAAGTAGGGAAAACGTAGGTACATTTTTGTGAGCATGTAGGCATTTTCTCTCTCTGCCATCTGGCAACACTGATTATGACAGAGCTCCTGGGCAGCTCCTAGCTACGACTTTGATGTAGGGACATTAATGAGGTGGTAGGGAGGAAGTAGGGAAAACGTAGGTACATTTTGGTGAGACTGTAGCTACTTTCTCTCTCTGCCATCTGGCAACACTGGGTACAACGGAGCTCCTGGGTGGCTCCTAGCTACGACCCTGATGTAGGGACATTAACGAGTGGTAGGGAGAAAGTAGGGAAAACGTATACATTTTGGTGAGACTGTAGGGATTTTTTCTGTCTGACATCTGGCAACACTGGGTACAACGGAGCTCCTGGGCAGCTCCTAGCTACGACCCTGATGTAGGGACGTTAATGAGGTGGTAGGGAGAAAGTAGGGAAAACGTAGGTACATTTTTGTGAGTATGTAGGCAATTTCTCTCTCTGGCATCTGGCAACACTGGGTACAATGGAGCTCCTGGGTAGCTCCTAGCTACGACCCTGATGTAGGGACATTAATGAGGTGGTAGGGAGAAAGTAGGGAAAACGTAGGTACATTTTTGTGAGTATGTAGGCATTTTCTCTCTCTCGCATCTGGCAACACTGTGTGCAATGGACCTCCTGGGTAGCTCCTAGCTACGACCCTGATGTAGGGACATTAATGAGGTGGTAGGGAGAAAGTAGGGAAAACGTAGGTACATTTTGGTGAGACTGTAGCTACTTTCTCTCTCTGGCATCTGGCAACACTGGGTACAACGGAGCTCCTGGGTAGCTCTTAGCAACGACCCTGATGTAGGGACATTAATGAGTGGTAGGGAGAAAGTCGGGAAAACGTAGGTACATTTTGGTGAGACTGTAGGTATTTTTTCTCTCTGCCATCTGGCAACACTGGGTATGACAAAGCTCCTGGGCAGCTCCTAGCTACGACCCTGATGTAGGGACATTAATGAGGTGGTAGGGAGAAAGTAATGAAAACGTAGGTAAATTTCTGTGAGCATGTAGGCATTTTCTCTCTCTGCCATCTGGCAACACTGGGTATGACAGAACTCCTGGGCAGCTCCTAGCTACGACCTTGATGTAGGGACATTAATGAGGTGGTAGGGAGAAAGTAGGGAAAACGTAGTTACAATTTGGTGAGACTGTAGCTACTTTCTCTCTCTGCCATCTGGCAACACTGGGTACAACGGAGCTCCTGGGTAGCTCCTAGCTACGACCCTGATGTAGGGACATTAATGAGGTGGTAGGGAGAAAGTAGGGAAAACGTAGGTACATTTTTGTGAGTACGTAGGCATCTTCTGTCTCTACCATCTGGCAACACAGGGTACAATGGAGCTCCTGGGTAGCTCCTAGCTACGACCCTGATGTAGAGACATTAATGAGTGGTAGGGAGAAAGTAGGGAAAACGTATACATTTTGGTGAGACTGTGGGTATTTTTTCTGTCTGATATCTGGCAACACTGGGTACAACAGAGCTCCTGGGCAGCTCCTAGCTACGACCCTGATGTAGGGACATTAATGAGGTGGTAGGGAGGAAGTAGGGAAAACGTAGGTACATTTTTGTGAGTATGTAGGCAATTTCTCTCTATGGCATCAGGCAACACTGGGTACGACGGAGCTCCTGGGTAGCTCCTAGCTACGACCCTGATGCAGGGACATCAATGAGGTGGTAGAGAGAAAGTAGGGAAAACGTAGGTACATTTTTGTGATTATGTAGGCATTTTCTCTCTCTCGCATCTGGCAACACTGTGTGCGATGGAGCTCCTGGGTAGATCCTAGCTACGACCCTGATGTAGGGACATCAATGAGGTGGTAGGGGGAAAGTAGGGAAAAGGTAGGTAAATTTTTGTGAGCATGTAGGCATTTTCTCTCTCTGCCATCTGGCAACACTGATTATGACAGAGCTCCTGGGCAGCTCCTAGCTACGACCTTGATGTAGGGACATTAATGAGGTGGTAGGGAGAAAGTAGGGAAAACGTAGGTACATATTGGTGAGACTGTAGCTACTTTCTCTCTCTGCCATCTGGCAACACTGGGTACAACGGAGCTTCTGGGTAGCTCCTAGCTACGACCCTGATGTAGGGACATTAATGAGGTGGTAGGGAAAAAGTAGGGAAAACGTGGGTACATTTTTGTGAGTATGTAGGCAATTTCTCTCTCTGGCATCTGGCAACACTGGGTACGGCGGAGCTCCTTGGTAGCTCCTAGCTACGACCCTGATGCAGCGACATTAATGAGGTGGTAGGGAGAAAGTAGGGAAAACGTAGGTACATTTTTGTGAGTACGTAGGCATCTTCTGTCTCTACCATCTGGCAACACAGGGTACAATGGAGCTCCTGGGTAGCTCCTAGCTACGACCCTGATGTAGAGACATTAATGAGTGGTAGGGAGAAAGTAGGGAAAACGTATACATTTTGGTGAGACTGTGGGTATTTTTTCTGTCTGATATCTGGCAACACTGGGTACAACAGAGCTCCTGGGCAGCTCCTAGCTACGACCCTGATGTAGGGACATTAATGAGGTGGTAGGGAGAAAGTAGGCAAAACGTAGGTACATTTTTGTGAGTATGTAGGCAATTTCTCTCTATGGCATCAGGCAACACTGGGTACGACGGAGCTCCTGGGTAGCTCCTAGCTACGACCCTGATGCAGGGACATCAATGAGGTGGTAGGGAGAAAGTAGGGAAAACGTAGGTACATTTTTGTGATTATGTAGGCATTTTCTCTCTCTCGCATCTGGCAACACTGTGTGCGATGGAGCTCCTGGGTAGATCCTAGCTACGACCCTGATGTAGGGACATCAATGAGGTGGTAGGGGGAAAGTAGGGAAAAGGTAGGTAAATTTTTGTGAGCATGTAGGCATTTTTTCTCTCTGCCATCTGGCAACACTGGGTGTGACAGAACTCCTGGGCAGCTCCTAGCTACGACCTTGATGTAGGGACATTAATGAAGTTGTAGGGAGAAAGTAGGGAAAACGTAGGTACATTTTGGTGAGACTGTAGCTACTTTCTCTCTCTGCCATCTGGCAACACTGGGTACAACGGAGCTCCTGGGTAGCTCCTAGGTACGACCCTGATGTAGGCACATTAATGAGGTGGTAGGGAGAAAGTAGGGAAAACGTAGGTACATTTTTGTGAGTATGTAGGCAATTTCTCTCTCTGGCATCTGGCAACACTGGGTACAACGGAGCTCCTGGGTAGCTCCTAGCTACGACCCTGATGCAGGGACATTAATGAGGTGGTAGGGAGAAAGTAGGGTAAACGTAGGTACATTTTTGTGAGCATGTAGGCATTTTCTCTCTCTGCCATCTGGCAACACTGATTATGACAGAGCTCCTGGGCAGCTCCTAGCTACGACCTTGATGTAGGGACATTATAAAGGTGGTAGGGAGAAAGTAGGGAAAACATTGGTTCTATTTGGTGAGACTCTAGCTACTTTCTCTCTCTGCCATCAGGCAACACTGGGTACAACGGAGCTCCTGGGTAGCTCCTAGCTACAACCCTGAAGTAGGGACATTAATGAGGTGGTAGGGAGAAAGTAGGGAACACGTAGGTACATTTTTTGAGTATGTAGGCAATTTATCTCTCTCTGGCATCTGGCAACACTGGGTACGACGGAGCTCCTGGGTAGCTCCTAGCTACGACCCTGATGGAGGGACATTAATGAGGTGGTAGGGAGAAAGTAGGGAAAACGTAGGTACATTTTTGTGAGTATATAAGCAATTTCTCTCTCTGGCATCTGGCAACACTGTGTGTGATGGAGCTCCTGGGTAGCTCCTAGCTACGACCCTGATGCAGGGACATTAATGAGGTGGTAGGGAGAAAGTAGGGAAAACGTAGGTACATTTTTGTGAGAATGTAGGCATTTTCTTTCTCTACCATCTGGCAACACTGATTATGACAGAGCTCCTGGGCAGCTCCTAGCTACGACCTTGCTGTAGGGACATTAATGAGGTGGTAGGGAGAAAGTAGGGAAAACGTAGGTACATTTTTGTGAGTACGTAGGCATCTTCTGTCTCTACCATCTGGCAACACTGGGTACAACGGAGTTCCTGGGTAGCTCCTAGCTACGACCCTGATGTAGGGACATTAATGAGTGGTAGGGAGAAAGTAGGGAAAACATAGGTACATTTTGGTGAGACTGTAGGTATTTTTTCTGTCTGACATCTGGCAACACTGGGTACAACGGAGCTCCTGGGCAGCTCCTAGCTACGACCCTGATGTAGGGCCATTAATGAGGTGGTAGGGAGAAAGTAGGGAAAACATAGGTACATTTTTGTGAGTATGTAGGCATTTTCTCTCTCTGGCATCTGGCAACACTGGGTACGACGGAGCTCCTGGGTAGCTCCTAGCTACGACCCTGATGCAGGGACATTAATGAGGTGGTAGGGAGAAAGTAGGGAAAACATAGGTACATTTTTGTTAGTATGTAGGCAATTTCTCTCTCTGGCATCTGGCAACACTGTGTGCGATGGAGCTCCTGGGTAGTTCCTAGCTACGACCCTGATGAAGGGACATTAATGAGGTGGTAGGGAGAAAGTAGGGAAAACGTAGGTAAATTTTTGTGAGCATGTAGGCATTTTCTCTCTCTGCCATCTGGCAACACTGGGTATGACAGAACTCCTGGGCAGCTCCTAGCTACGACCTTGATGTAGGGACATTAATGAGGTGGTAGGTAGAAAGTAGGGAAAACGTAGGTACATTTTGGTGAGACTGTAGCTACTTTCTCTCTCTGCCATCTGGCAACACTGGGTACAACGGAGCTCCTGGGTAGCTCCTAGCTACGACCCTGATGTAGGGACATTAATGAGGTGGTAGGGAGAAAGTAGGGAAAACGTAGGTACATTTTTGTGAGTATGTAGGCAATTTCTCTCTCTGGCATCTGGCAACACTGGGTACGGCGGGGCTCCTGGGTAGCTCCTAGCTACGACCCTGATGCAGGGACATTAATGAGGTGGTAGGGAGAAAGTAGGGAAAACGTAGGTACATTTTTGTGAGTATGTAGGCAATTTCTCTCTCTGGCATTTGGCAACACTGGGTACGGCGGAGCTCCTGGGTAGCTCCTAGCTACGACCCTGATGCAGAGACATTAATGAGGTGGTAGGGAGAAAGTAGGGAAAACGTAGGTATATTTTTGTGAGCATGTAGGCATTTTCTCTCTCTGCCATCTGGCAACACTGATTATGACAGAGCTCCTGGGCAGCTCCTAGCTACGACCTTGATGTAGCGACATTAATGAGGTGGTAGGGAGAAAGTAGGGAAAACGTAGGTACATTTTTGTGAGTACGTAGGCATCTTCTGTCTTTACCATCTGGCAACACTGGGTACAACGGAGTTCCTGGGTAGCTCCTAGCTATGACCCTGATGTAGGGACATTAATGAGGTGGTAGGGAGAAAGTAGGGAAAACGTAGGTACATTTTTGTGAGCATGTAGGCATTTTCTCTCTCTCGCATCTGGCAACACTGTGTGCGATGGACCTCCTGGGTAGCTCCTAGCTACGACCCTGATGTAGGGACATTAATGAGGTGGTAGGGAAAAAGTAGGGAAAATGTAGGTAAATTTTTGTGAGCATGTAGGCATTTTCTCTCTCTGCCATCTGGCAACACTGGGTATGACACAACTCCTGGGCAGCTCCTAGCTACGACCTTGATGTAGGGACATTAATGAGGTGGTAGGGAGAAAGTAGGGAAAACGTAGGTACATTTTTGTGAGTACGTAGGCATCTTCTGTCTCTACCATCTGGCAACACTGGGTACAATGGAGCTCCTGGGTAGCTCCTAGCTACGACCCTGTTGTAGGGACATTAATGAGTGGTAGGGAGAAAGTAGGGAATACGTAGGTACATTTTGGTGAGACTGTAGGTACTTTTCGGTCTGACATCTGGCAACACTGGGTACAACGGAGCTCCTGGGCAGCTCCTAGCTACGACCCTGATGTAGGGACATTAATGAGGTGGTAGGGAGAAAGTAGGGAAAACGTAGGTACATTATTTTTAATTTGTAGGCAATTTATCTCTCTCTGGCATCGGGCAACACTGGGTACGACGGAGCTACTGGGTGGCTCCTAGCTACGACCCTGATGTAGGGACATTAATGAGGTGGTAGGGAGAAAGTAGGGAAAACGTAGGTAAATTTTTGTGAGCATGTAGGCATTTTCTCTCTCTGCCATCTGGCATCACTGGGTATGACAGAACTCCTGGGCAGCTCCTAGCTACGACCTTGATGTAGGGACATTAATGAGGTGGTAGGGAGAAAGTAGGCAAAACGTAGGTACATTTTGGTGAGACTGTAGCTACTTTCTCTCTCTGCCATCTGGCAACACTGGGTACAACGGAGCTCCTGAGGAGCTCCTAGGTACGACCCTGATGTAGGCACATTAATGAGGTGGTAGGGAGAAAGTAGGGAAAACGTAGGTACATTTTTGTGAGTATGTAGGCAATTTCTCTCTCTGGCATCTGGCAACACTGGGTACAACGGAGCTCCTGGGTAGCTCCTAGCTACGACCCTGATGCAGGGACATTAATGAGGTGGTAGGGAGAAAGTAGGGAAAACGTAGGTACATTTTTGTGAGCATGTAGGCATTTTCTCTCTCTGCCATCTGGCAACACTGATTATGACAGAGCTCCCGGGCAGCTCCTAGCTACGACCTTGATGTAGGGACATTATAGAGGTGGTAGGGAGAAAGTAGGGAAAACGTTGGTTCAATTTGAGTGACTGTACCTACTTTCTCTCTCTGCCATCTGGCAACACTGGGTACAACGGAGCTCCTGGGTAGCTCCTAGCTACGACCCTGATGTAGGGACATTAATGAGGTGGTAGGGAGAAAGTAGGGAAAACGTAGGTACATTTTTTGAGTATGTAGGCAATTTATCTCTCTCTGGCATCTGGCAACACTGGGTACGACGGAGCTCCTGGGTAGCTCCTAGCTACGACCCTGATGCAGGGACATTAATGAGGTGGTAGGGAGAAAGTAGGGAAAACGTAGGTACATTTTTTGTGAGTATGTAAGCAATTTCTCTCTCTGGCATCTGGCAACACTGTGTGCGATGGAGCTCCTGGGTAGCTCCTAGCTACGACCCTGATGCAGGGACATTAATGAGGTGGTAGGGAGAAAGTAGGGAAAACGTAGGTACATTTTTGTGAGAATGTAGGCATTTTCTCTCTCTGCCATCTGGCAACACTGATTATGACAGAGCTCCTGGGCAGCTCCTAGCTACGACCTTGATGTAGGGACATTAATGAGGTGGTAGGGAGAAAGTAGGGAAAACGTAGGTACATTTTTGTGAGTACGTAGGCATCTTCTGTCTCTACCATCTGGCAACACTGGGTACAACGGAGTTCCTGGGTAGCTCCTAGCTATGACCCTGATGTAGGGACATTAATGAGTGGTAGGGAGAAAGTTGGGAAAACGTAGGTACATTTTGGTGAGACTGTAGGTATTTTTTCTGTCTGACATCTGGCAACACTGGGTACAACGGAGCTCCTGGGCAGCTCCTAGCTACGACCCTGATGTAGGGGCATTAATGAGGTGGTAGGGAGAAAGTAGGGAAAACATAGGTACATTTTTGTGAGTATGTAGGCAATTTCTCTCTCTGGCATCTGGCAACACTGGGTACGACGGAGCTCCTGGGTAGCTCCTAGCTACGACCCTGATGCAGGGACATTAATGAGGTGGTAGGGAGAAAGTAGGGAAAACATAGGTACATTTTTGTTAGTATGTAGGCAATTTCTCTCTCTGGCATCTGGCAACACTGTGTGCGATGGAGCTCCTGGGTAGCTCCTAGCTACGACCCTGATGAAGGGACATTAATGAGGTGGTAGGGAGAAAGTAGGGAAAACGTAGGTAAATGTTTGTGAGCATGTAGGCATTTTCTCTCTCTGCCATCTGGCAACACTGGGTATGACAGAACTCCTGGGCAGCTCCTAGCTACGACCTTGATGTAGGGACATTAATGAGGTGGTAGGTAGAAAGTACGGAAAACGTAGGTACATTTTGGTGAGACTGTAGCTACTTTCTCTCTCTGCCATCTGGCAACACTGGGTACAACGGAGCTCCTGGGTAGCTCCTAGCTACGACCCTGATGTAGGGACATTAATGAGGTGGTAGGGAGAAAGTAGGGAAAACGTAGGTACATTTTTGTGAGTATGTAGGCAATTTCTCTCTCTGGCATCTGGCAACACTGGGTACGGCGGAGCTCCTGGGTAGCTCCTAGCTACGACCCTGATGCAGGGACATTAATGAGGTGGTAGGGAGAAAGTAGGGAAAACGTAGGTACATTTTTGTGAGCATGTAGGCATTTTCTCTCTCTGCCATCTGGCAACACTGGGTACAATGGAGCTCCTGGGTAGCTCCTAGCTACGACCCTGATGCAGGGATATTAATGAGGTGGTAGGGAGAAAGTAGGGAAAACGTAGGTACATTTTTGTGAGTATGTAGGCAATTTCTCTCTCTGGCATTTGCAACACTGGGTACGGCGGAGCTCCTGGGTAGCTCCTAGCTACGACCCTGATGCAGGGACATTAATGAGGTGGTAGGGAGAAACTAGGGAAAACGTAGGTACATTTTTGTAAGCATGTAGGCATTTTCTCTCTCTGCCATCTGGCAACACTGATTATGACAGAGCTCCTGGGCAGCTCCTAGCTACGACCTTGATGTAGCGACATTAATGAGGTGGTAGGGAGAAAGTAGGGAAAACGTAGGTACATTTTTGTGAGTACTTAGGCATCTTCTGTCTTTACCATCTGGCAACACTGGGTACAACGGAGCTCCTGGGCAGCTCCTAGCTACGACCCTGATGTAGGGACATTAATGAGGTGGTAGGGAGAAAGTAGGGAAAACGTAGGTACATTTTTGTGAGTATGTAGGCATTTTCTCTCTCTCGCATCTGGCAACACTGTGTGCGATGGACCTCCTGGGTAGCTCCTAGCTACGACCCTGATGTAGGAACATTAATGAGGTGGTAGGGAGAAAGTAGGGAAAACGTAGGTAAATTTTTGTGAGCATGTAGGCATTTTCTCTCTCTGCAATCTGGCAACACTGGGTATGACAGAACTCCTGGGCAGCTCCTAGCTACGACCTTGATGTAGGGATATTAATGAGGTGGTAGGGAGAAAGTAGGGAAAACGTAGGTACATTTTGGTGAGACTGTAGCTACTTTCCCTCTCTGCCATCTGGCAACACTGGGTACAACGGAGCTCCTGGGTAGCTCCTAGCTACGACCCTGATGCAGGGACATTAATGAGGTGGTAGGGAGAAAGTAGGGAAAACGTAGGTACATTTTTGTGAGTATGTAGGCATTTTCTCTCTCTCGCATCTGGCAACACTGTGTACGATGGAGCTCCTGGGTAGCTCCTAGCTACGACCCTGATGTAGGGACATTAATGAGGTGGTAGGGAGAAAGTAGGGAAAATGTAGGTAAATTTTTGTGAGCATGTAGGCATTTTCTCTTTCTGCCATCTGGCAACACTGGGTATGACAGAACTCCTGGGCAGCTCCTAGCTACGACCTTGATGTAGGGACATTAATGAGGTGGTAGGGAGAAAGTAGGGAAAACGTAGGTACATTTTGGTGAGACTAGCTACATTCTCTCTCTGGCATCTGGCAACACTGGGTACAACGGAGCTCCTGGGTAGCTCTTAGCTACGACCCTGATGTAGGGACATTAATGAGTGGTAGGGAGAAAGTCGGGAAAACGTAGGTACATTTTGGTGAGACTGTAGGTATTTTTTCTCTCTGCCATCTGGCAACACTGGGTATGACAAAGCTCCCGGGCAGCTCCTAGCTACAACCCTGATGTAGGGACATTAATGAGGTGGTAGGGAGAAAGTAGGGAAAACGTAGGTAAATTTCTGTGAGCATGTAGGCATTTTCTCTCTCTGCCATCTGGCAACACTGATTATGACAGAGCTCCTGGGCAGCTCCTAGATACGACCTTGATGTAGGGACATTAATGAGGTGGTAGGGAGAAAGTAGGGAAAACGTAGGTACATTTTTGTGAGCATGTAGGCAATTTCTCTCTCTGCCATCTGGCAACACTGGGTATGACACAACTCCTGGGCAGCTCCTAGCTACGACCTTGATGTAGGGACATTAATGAAGTGGTAGGGAGAAAGTAGGGAAAACGTAGGTACATTTTTGTGAGTACGTAGGTATCTTCTGTCTCTACCATCTGGCAACACTGGGTACAACGGAGCTCCTGGGTAGCTCCTAGCTACGACCCTGATGTAGGGACATTAATGAGTGGTAGGGAGAAAGTAGGGAATACGTAGGTACATTTTGGTGAGACTGTAGGTACTTTTTCGGTCTGACATCTGGCAACACTGGGTACAACGGAGCTCCTGGGCAGCTCCTAGCTACGACCCTGATGTAGCGACATTAATGAGGTGGTAGGGAGAAAGTAGGGAAAACGTAGGTACATTTTTTTTAATTTGTAGGCAATTTATCTCTCTCTGGCATCTGGCAACACTGGGTACGACGGAGCTACTGTGTAGCTCCTAGCTACGACCCTGATGTAGGGACATTAATGAGGTGGTAGGGAGAAAGTAGGGAAAACGTAGGTAAATTTTTGTGAGCATGTAGGCATTTTCTCTCTCTGCCATCTGGCATCACTGGGTATGACAAAGCTCCTGGGCAGCTCCTAGCTACGACCCTGATGTAGGGACATTAATGAGGTGGTAGGGAGAAAGTAATGAAAACGTAGGTACATTTCTGTGAGCATGTAGGCATTTTCTCTCTCTGCCATCTGGCAACACTGGGTATGACAGAACTCCTGGGCAGCTCCTAGCTACGACCTTGATGTAGGGACATTAATGAGGTGGTAGGGAGAAAGTAGGGAAAACGTAGGTACAATTTGGTGAGACTGTAGCTACTTTCTCTCTCTGCCATCTGGCAACACTGGGTACAACGGAGCTCCTGGGTAGCTCCTAGCTACGACCCTGATGTAGGGACATTAATGAGGTGGTAGGGAGAAAGTAGGGAAAACGTAGGTACATTTTTGTGAGTACGTAGGCATCTTCTGTCTCTACCATCTGGCAACACAGGGTACAATGGAGCTCCTGGGTAGCTCCTAGCTACGACCCTGATGTAGAGACATTAATGAGTGGTAGGGAGAAAGTAGGGAAAACGTATACATTTTGGTGAGACTGTGGGTATTTTTTCTGTCTGATATCTGGCAACACTGGGTACAACAGAGCTCCTGGGCAGCTCCTAGCTACGACCCTGATGTAGGGACATTAATGAGGTGGTAGGGAGAAAGTAGGGAAAACGTAGGTACATTTTTGTGAGTATGTAGGCAATTTCTCTCTATGGCATCAGGCAACACTGGGTACGACGGAGCTCCTGGGTAGCTCCTAGCTACGACCCTGATGCAGGGACATCAATGAGGTGGTAGGGAGAAAGTAGGGAAAACGTTGGTACATTTTTGTGATTATGTAGGCATTTTCTCTCTCTCGCATCTGGCAACACTGTGTGCGATGGAGCTCCTGGGTAGATCCTAGCTACGACCCTGATGTAGGGACATCAATGAGGTGGTAGGGGGAAAGTAGGGAAAAGGTAGGTAAATTTTTGTGAGCATGTAGGCATTTTTTCTCTCTGCCATCTGGCAACACTGGGTATGACAGAACTCCTGGGCAGCTCCTAGCTACGACCTTGATGTAGGGACATTAATGAAGTGGTAGGGAGAAAGTAGGGAAAACGTAGGTACATTTTGGTGAGACTGTAGCTACTTTCTCTCTCTGCCATCTGGAAACACTGGGTACAACGGAGCTCCTGGGTAGCTCCTAGCTACGACCCTGATGTAGGGACATTAATGGGTGGTAGGGAGAAAGTTGGGAAAACGTAGGTACCTTTTGGTGAGACTGTAGGTATTTTTTCTCTCTGCCATCTGGCAACACTGGGTATGACAGAACTCCTGGGCTGCTCCTAGCTACGACCTTGATGTAGGGACATTAATGAGGTGGTAGGGAGAAAGTAGGGAAAACGTAGGTACATTTTGGTGAGACTGTAGCTACTTTCTCTCTCTGCCATCTGGCAACACTGGGTACAACGGAGCTCCTGGGTAGCTCCAAGCTACGACCCTGATGTAGGGACATTAATGAGGTGGTAGGGAGAAAGTAGGGAAAACGTAGGTACATTTTTGTGAGTATGTAGGCAATTTCTCTCTCTGGCATCTGGCAACACTGGGTACGGCGGAGCTCCTTGGTAGCTCCTAGCTACGACCCTGATGCAGGGACATTAATGAGGTGGTAGGGAGAAAGTAGGGAAAACGTAGGTACATTTTTGTGAGCATGTAGGCATTTTCTCTCTCTGCCATCTGGCAACACTGATTATGACAGAGCTCCTGGGCAGCTCCTAGCTACGACCTTGATGTAGGGACATTAATGAGGTGGTAGGGAGAAAGTAGGGAAAACGTAGGTACATTTTGGTGAGACTGTAGCTACTTTCTCTCTCTGCCATCTGGCAACACTGGGTACAACGGAGCTTCTGGGTAGCTCCTAGCTACGACCCTGATGTAGGGACATTAATGAGGTGGTAGGGAAAAAGTAGGGAAAACATGGGTACATTTTTGTGAGTATGTAGGCAATTTCTCTCTCTGGCATCTGGCAACACTGGGTACGGCGGAGCTCCTTGGTAGCTCCTAGCTACGACCCTGATGCAGGGACATTAATGAGGTGGTAGGGAGAAAGTAGGGAAAACGTAGGTACATTTTTGTGAGTACGTAGGCATCTTCTGTCTCTACCATCTGGCAACACTGGGTACAACGGAGCTCCTGGGTGGCTCCTAGCTACGACCCTGATGTAGGGACATTAATGAGTGGTAGGGAGAAAGTAGGGAAAACGTATACATTTTGGTGAGACTGTAGGTATTTTTTCTGTCTGACATCTGGCAACACTGGGTACAACGGAGCTCCTGGGCAGCTCCTAGCTACGACCCTGATGTAGGGACATTAATGAGGTGGTAGGGAGAAAGTGGGGAAAACGTAGGTACATTTTTGTGAGTATGTAGGCAATTTCTCTCTCTGGCATCTGTCAACACTGGGTATAACGGAGCTCCTGGGTAGCTCCTAGCTACGACCCTGATGCAGGGACATTAATGAGGTGGTAGGGAGAAAGTAGGGAAAACGTAGGTACATTTTTGTGAGTATGTAGGCATTTTCTCTCTCTCGCATCTGGCAACACTGTGTGCGATGGACCTCCTGGGTAGCTCCTAGCTACGACCCTGATGTAGGGACATTAATGAGGTAGTAGGGAGAAAGTAAGGAAAACGTAGGTAAATTTTTTGAGCATGTAGGCATTTTCTCTCTCTGCCATCTGGCAACACTGGGTATGACAGAACTCCTGGGCAGCTCCTAGCTACGACCTTGATGTAGGGATATTAATGAGGTGGTAGGGAGAAAGTAGGGAAAACGTAGGTACATTTTGGTGAGACTGTAGCTACTTTCCCTCTCTGTCATCTGGCAACACTGGGTACAACGGAGCTCCTGGGTAGCACCTAGCTAGGACCCTGATGCAGGGACATTAATGAGGTGGTAGGGAGAAAGTAGGGAAAACGTAGGTACATTTTTGTGAGTATGTAGGCATTTTCTCTCTCTCGCATCTGGCAACACTGTGTACGATGGAGCTCCTGGGTAGCTCCTAGCTACGACCCTGATGTAGGGACATTAATGAGGTGGTAGGGAGAAAGTAGGGAAAATGTAGGTAAATTTTTGTGAGCATGTAGGCATTTTCTCTTTCTGCCATCTGGCAACACTGGGTATGACAGAACTCCTTGGCAGCTCCTAGCTACGACCTTGATGTAGGGACATTAATGAGGTGGTAGGGAGAAAGTAGGGAAAACGTAGGTACATTTTGGTGAGACTGTAGCTACTTTCTCTCTCTGGCATCTGGCAACATTGGGTACAACGGAGCTCCTGGGTAGCTCTTAGCTACGACCCTGATGTAGGGACATTAATGAGTGGTAGGGAGAAAGTCGGGAAAACGTAGGTACATTTTGGTGAGACTGTAGGTATTTTTTCTCTCTGCCATCTGGCAACACTGGGTATGACAAAGCTCCTGGGCAGCTCCTAGCTACGACCCTGATGTAGGGACATTAATGAGGTGGTAGGGAGAAAGTAGGGAAAACGTAGGTAAATTTCAGTGAGCATGTAGGCACTTTCTCTCTCTGCCATCTGGCAACACTGGGTATGACATAACTCCTGGGCAGCTCCTAGCTACGACCTTGATGTAGGGACATTAATGAGGTGGTAGGGAGAAAGTAGGGAAAACGTAGGTACAATTTGGTGAGACTGTAGCTACTCTCTCTCTCTGCCATCTGGCAACACTGGATACAACGGAGCTCCTGGTTAGCTCCTAGCTACGACACTGATGTAGGGACATTAATGAGGTGGTAGGGAGAAAGTAGGGAAAACGTAGGTACAATTTTGTGAGTATGTAGGCAATTTCTCTCTCTGGCATCTGGCAACACTGGGTACGGCAGAGCTCTGGGTAGCTCCTAGCTACGACCCTGATGCAGGGACATTAATGAGGTGGTAGGGAGAAAGTAGGGAAAACGTAGGTACATTTTTGTGAGCATGTAGGCATTTTCTCTCTCTGCCATCTGGCAACACTGATTATGACAGAGCTCCTGGGCAGCTCCTAGCTACGACCTTGATGTAGGGACATTAATGAGGTGGTAGGGAGAGAGTAGGGAAAACGTAGGTACATTTTTGTGAGTAAGTAGGCATCTTCTGTCTCTACCATCTGGCAACACTGGGTACAACGGAGCTCCTGGGTAGCTCCTAGCTACGACCCTGATGTAAGGACATTAATGAGTGGTAGGGAGAAAGTAGGGAAAATGTAGGTACATTTTGGTGAGACTGTAGGTATTTTTTCTGTCTGACATCTGGCAACACTGGGTACAACGGAGCTCCTGGGTAGCTCGTAGCTACGACCCTGATGTAGGGACATTAATGAGGTGGTAGGGAGAAAGTAGGGAAAACGTAGGTACATTTTTTGAGTATGTAGGCAATTTATCTCTCTCTGGCATCTGGCAACACTGGGTACGACGGAGCTCCTGGGTACCTCCTAGCTACGACCCTGATGTACGGACATTAATGAGGTGGTAGGGAGAAAGTAGGGAAAACGTAGGTACATTTTTGTGAGTATGTAGGCAATTTCTCTCTCTGGCATCTGGCAACACTGGGTACGGCGGAGATCCTGGGTAGCTCCTAGCTACGACCCTGATGCAGGGACGTTAATGAGGTTGGTAGGGAGAAAGTAGGGAAAACGTAGGTACATTTTTGTGAGCATGTAGGCATTTTCTCTCTCTGCCATCTGGCAACACTGATTATGACAGAGCTCCTGGGCAGCTCCTAGCTTCGACCTTGATGTAGGGATATTAATGAGGTGCTAGGGAGAAAGTAGGGAAAACGTAGGTACATTTTTGTGAGTACGTAGTCATCTTCTGTCTCTACCATCTGGCAACACTGGGTACAACGGAGCTCCTGGGTAGCTCCTAGCTACGACCCTGATGTAGGGACATTAATGAGTGGTAGGGAGAAAGTAGGGAAAACGTAGGTACATTTTGGTGAGACTGTAGGTATATTTCTGTCTGACATCTGGCAACACTGGCTACAACGGAGCTCCTGGGCAGCTCCTAGCTACGACCCTGATGTAGGGACATTAATGAGGTGGTAGGGAGAAAGTAGGGAAAACGTAGGTACATTTTTGTGAGTATATATGCAATTTCTCTCTCTGGCATCTGGCAACACTGGGTACGACGGAGCTCCTGGGTAGCTCCTAGCTACGACCCTGATGCAGGGACATTAATGAGGTGGTAGGGAGAAAGTAGGGAAAACGTAGGTACATTTTTGTGAGTATGTAGGCATTTTCTCTCTCTCGCATCTGGCAACACTGTGTGCGATGGAGCTCCTGGGTAGCTCCTAGCTACGACCCTGATGTAGGGACATTAATGAGATGGTAGGGAAAAAGTAGGGAAAATGTAGGGAAATTTTTGTGAGCATGTAGGCATTTACTCTCTCTGCCATCTGGCAACACTGGGTATGACACAACTCCTGGGCAGCTCCTAGCTACGACCTTGATGTAGGGACATTAATGAGGTGGTAGGGAGAAAGTAGGGAAAACGTAGGTACATTTTTGTGAGTACGTAGGCATCTTCTGTCTCTACCATCTGTCAACACTGGGTACAACGGAGCTCCTGGGTAGCTCCTAGCTACGACCCTGATGTAGGGACATTAATGAGTGGTAGGGAGAAAGTAGGGAATACGTAGGTACATTTTGGTGAGACTGTAGGTACTTTTTCGGTCTGACATCTGGCAACACTGGGTGCAACGGAGCTCCTGGGCAGCTCCTAGCTACGACCCTGATGTAGGGACATTAATGAGGTGGTAGGGAGAAAGTAGGGAAAACGTAGGTACATTTTTTTTAATTTGTAGGCAATTTATCTCTCTCTGGCATCTGGCAACACTGGGTACGACGGAGCTACTGGGTAGCTCTTAGCTACGACCCTGATGTAGGGACATTAATGAGGTGGTAGGGAGAAAGTAGGGAAAACGTAGGTAAATTTTTGTGAGCATGTAGGCATTTTCTCTCTCTGCCATCTGGCATCACTGGGTATGACAGAACTCCTGGGCAGCTCCTAGCTACGACCTTGATGTAGGGACATTAATGAGGTGGTAGGGAGAAAGTAGGGAAAACGTAGGTACATTTTGGTGAGACTGTAGCTACTTTCTCTCTCTGCCATCTGGCAACACTGGGTACAACGGAGCTCCTGGGTAGCTCCTAGGTACGACCCTGATGTAGGCACATTAATGAGGTGGTAGGGAGAAAGTAGGGAAAACGTAGGTACATTTTTGTGAGTATGTATGCAATTTCTCTCTCTGGCTTCTGGCAACACTGGGTACAACGGAGCTCCTGGGTAGCTCCTAGCTACGACCCTGATGCAGGGACATTAATGAGGTGGTAGGGAGAAAGTAGGGAAAACGTAGGTACATTTTTGTGAGCATGTAGACATTTTCTCTCTCTGCCATCTGGCAACACTGATTATGACAGAGCTCCTGGACAGCTCCTAGCTACGACCTTGATGTAGGGACATTATAGAGGTGGTAGGGAGAAAGTAGGGAAAACGTTGGTTCTATTTGGTGAGACTGTAGCTACTTTCTCTCTCTGCCATCTGGCAACACTGGGTACTACGGAGCTCCTGGTTAGCTCCTAGCTACGACCCTGATGTAGGGACATTAATGAGGTGGTAGGGAGAAAGTAGGGAAAACGTAGGTACATTTTTGAGTATGTAGGCAATTTATCTCTCTCTGGCATCTGGCAACACTGGGTACGACGGAGCTCCTGGGTAGCTCCTAGCTACGACCCTGATGTAGGGACATTAATGAGGTGGTAGGGAGAAAGTAGGAAAAACGTAGGTACATTTTTGTGAGTATGTAAGCAATTTCTCTCTCTGGCATCTGGCAACACTGTGTGCGATGGAGCTCCTGGGTAGCTCCTAGCTACGACCCTGATGCAGGGACATTAATGAGGTGGTAGGGAGAAAGTAGGGAAAACGTAGGTACATTTTTGTGAGAATGTAGGCATTTTCTCTCTCTGCCATCTGGCAACACTGATTATGACAGAGCTCCTGGGCAGCTCCTAGCTACGACCTTGATGTAGGGACATTAATGAGGTGGTAGGGAGAAAGTAGGGAAAACGTAGGTACATTTTTGTGAGTACGTAGGCATCTTCTGTCTCTACCATCTGGCAACACTGGGTACAACGGAGTTCCTGGGTAGCTCCTAGCTACGACCCTGATGTAGGGACATTAATGAGTGGTAGGGAGAAAGTAGGGAAAACGTAGGTACATTTTGGTGAGACTGTAGGTATTTTTTCTGTCTGACATCTGGCAACACTGGGTACAACGGAGCTCCTGGGCAGCTCCTAGCTACGATCCTGATGTAGGGGCATTAATGAGGTGGTAGGGAGAAAGTAGGGAAAACGTAGGTACATTTTGGTGAGACTAGCTACTTTCTCTCTCTGCCATCTGGCAACACTGGGTACAACGGAGCTCCTGGGTAGCTCCTTGGTACGACCCTGATGTAGGGACATTAATGAGGTGGTAGGGAGAAAGTAGGGAAAACGTAGGTACATTTTTTTTAATTTGTAGGCAATTTATCTCTCTCTGGCATCTGGCAACACTGGGTACGACGGAGCTACTGGGTAGCTCCTAGCTACCTCCCTGACGTAGGGACATTAATGAGGTGGTAGGGAGAAAGTAGGGAAAACGTAGGTAAATTTTTGTGAGCATGTAGGCATTTTCTCTCTCTGCCATCTGGCATCACTGGGTATGACAGAACTCCTGGGCAGCTCCTAGCTACGACCTTGATGTAGGGACATTAATGAGGTGGTAGGGAGAAAGTAGGGAAAACGTAGGTACATTTTGGTGAGACTGTAGCTAATTTCTCTCTCTGGCATCTGGCAACACTGGGTACAACGGAGCTCCTGGGTAGCTCCTAGGTACGACCCTGATGTAGGCACATTAATGAGGTGGTAGGGAGAAAGTAGGGAAAACGTAGGTACATTTTTGTGAGTATGTAGGCAATTTCTCTCTCTGGCATCTGGCAACACTGGGTACAATGGAGCTCCTGGGTAGCTCCTAGCTACGACCCTGATGCAGGGACATTAATGAGGTGGTAGGGAGAAAGTAGGGAAAACGTAGGTACATTTTTGTGAGCATGTAGGCATTTTCTCTCTCTGCCATCTGGCAACACTGATTATGACAGAGCTCCTGGGCAGCTCCTAGCTACGACCTTGATGTAGGGACATTATAAAGGTGGTAGGGAGAAAGTAGGGAAAACATTGGTTCTATTTGGTGAGACTCTAGCTACTTTCTCTCTCTGCCATCTGGCAACACTGGGTACAACGGAGCTCCTGGGTAGCTCCTAGCTACAACCCTGAAGTAGGGACATTAATGAGGTGGTAGGGAGAAAGTAGGGAACACGTAGGTACATTTTTTGAGTATGTAGGCAATTTATCTCTCTCTGGCATCTGGCAACACTGGGTACGACGGAGCTCCTGGGTAGCTCCTAGCTACGACCCTGATGGAGGGACATTAATGAGGTGGTAGGGAGAAAGTAGGGAAAACGTAGGTACATTTTTGTGAGTATATAAGCAATTTCTCTCTCTGGCATCTGGCAACACTGTGTGTGATGGAGCTCCTGGGTAGCTCCTAGCTACGACCCTGATGCAGGGACATTAATGAGGTGGTAGGGAGAAAGTAGGGAAAACGTAGGTACATTTTTGTGAGAATGTAGGCATTTTCTTTCTCTACCATCTGGCAACACTGATTATGACAGAGCTCCTGGGCAGCTCCTAGCTACGACCTTGCTGTAGGGACATTAATGAGGTGGTAGGGAGAAAGTAGGGAAAACGTAGGTACATTTTTGTGAGTACGTAGGCATCTTCTGTCTCTACCATCTGGCAACACTGGGTACAACGGAGTTCCTGGGTAGCTCCTAGCTACGACCCTGATGTAGGGACATTAATGAGTGGTAGGGAGAAAGTAGGGAAAACGTAGGTACATTTTTGTGAGTATATAAGCAATTTCTCTCTCTGGCATCTGGCAACACTGTGTGTGATGGAGCTCCTGGGTAGCTCCTAGCTACGACCCTGATGCAGGGACATTAATGAGGTGGTAGGGAGAAAGTAGGGAAAACATAGGTACATTTTTGTTAGTATGTAGGCAATTTCTCTCTCTGGCATCTGGCAACACTGTGTGCGATGGAGCTCCTGGGTAGTTCCTAGCTACGACCCTGATGAAGGGACATTAATGAGGTGGTAGGGAGAAAGTAGGGAAAACGTAGGTAAATTTTTGTGAGCATGTAGGCATTTTCTCTCTCTGCCATCTGGCAACACTGGGTATGACAGAACTCCTGGGCAGCTCCTAGCTACGACCTTGATGTAGGGACATTAATGAGGTGGTAGGGAGAAAGTAGGGAAAACGTAGGTACATTTTTGTGAGTACGTAGTCATCTTCTGTCTCTACCATCTGGCAACACTGGGTACAACGGAGCTCCTGGGCAGCTCCTAGCTACGACCCTGATGTAGCGACATTAATGAGGTGGTAGGGAGAAAGTAGGGAAAACGTAGGTACATTATTTTTAATTTGTAGGCAATTTATCTCTCTCTGGCATCTGGCAACACTGGGTACGACGGAGCTACTGGGTAGCTCCTAGCTACGACCCTGATGTAGGGACATTAATGAGGTGGTAGGGAGAAATTAGGGAAAACGTAGGTAAATTTTTGTGAGCATGTAGGCATTTTCTCTCTCTGCCATCTGGCATCACTGGGTATGACAGAACTCCTGGGCAGCTCCTAGCTACGACCTTGATGTAGGGACATTAATGAGGTGGTAGGGAGAAAGTAGGCAAAACGTAGGTACATTTTGGTGAGACTGTAGCTACTTTCTCTCACTGCCATCTGGCAACACTGGGTACAACGGAGCTCCTGAGGAGCTCCTAGGTACGACCCTGATGTAGGCACATTAATGAGGTGGTAGGGAGAAAGTAGGGAAAACGTAGGTACATTTTTGTGAGTATGTAGGCAATTTCTCTCTCTGGCATCTGGCAACACTGGGTACAACGGAGCTCCTGGGTAGCTCCTAGCTACGACCCTGATGCAGGGACATTAATGAGGTGGTAGGGAGAAAGTAGGGAAAACGTAGGTACATTTTTGTGAGCATGTAGGCATTTTCTCTCTCTGCCATCTGGCAACACTGATTATGACAGAGCTCCCGGGCAGCTCCTAGCTACGACCTTGATGTAGGGACATTATAGAGGTGGTAGGGAGAAAGTAGGGAAAACGTTGGTTCAATTTGCTGAGACTGTAGCTACTTTCTCTCTCTGCCATCTGGCAACACTGGGTACAACGGAGCTCCTGGGTAGCTCCTAGCTACGACCCTGATGTAGGGACATTAATGAGGTGGTAGGGAGAAAGTAGGGAAAACGTAGGTACATTTTTTGAGTATGTAGGCAATTTATCTCTCTCTGGCATCTGGCAACACTGGGTACGATGGAGCTCCTGGGTAGCTCCTAGCTACGACCCTAATGCAGGGACATTAATGAGGTGGTAGGGAGAAAGTAGGGAAAACGTAGGTACATTTTTGTGAGTATGTAAGCAATTTCTCTCTCTGGCATCTGGCAACACTGTGTGCGATGGAGCTCCTGGGTAGCTCCTAGCTACGACCCTGATGCAGGGACATTAATGAGGTGGTAGGGAGAAAGTAGGGAAAACGTAGGTACATTTTTGTGAGAATGTAGGCATTTTCTCTCTCTGCCATCTGGCAACACTGATTATGACAGAGTTCCTGGGCAGCTCCTAGCTACGACCTTGATGTTGGGACATTAATGAGGTGGTAGGGAGAAAGTAGGGAAAACGTAGGTACATTTTTGTGAGTACATAGGCATCTTCTGTCTCTACCATCTGGCAACACTGGGTACAACGGAGTTCCTGGGTAGCTCCTAGCTACGACCCTGATGTAGGGACATTAATGAGTGGTAGGGAGAAAGTTGGGAAAACGTAGGTACATTTTGGTGAGACTGTAGGTATTTTTTCTGTCTGACATCTGCCAACACTGGGTACAACGGAGATCCTGGGCAGCTCCTAGCTACGACCCTGATGTAGGGGCATTAATGAGGTGGTAGGGAGAAAGTAGGGAAAACATAGGTACATTTTTGTGAGTATGTAGGCAATTTCTCTCTCTGGCATCTGGCAACACTGGGTACGACGGAGCTCCTGGGTAGCTCCTAGCTACGACCCTGATGCAGGGACATTTATGAGGTGGTAGGGAGAAAGTAGGGAAAACATAGGTACATTTTTGTTAGTATGTAGGCAATTTCTCTCTCTGGCATCTGGCAACACTGTGTGCGATGGAGCTCCTGGGTAGCTCCTAGCTACGACCCTGATGAAGGGACATTAATGAGGTGGTAGGGAGAAAGTAGGGAAAACGTAGGTAAATGTTTGTGAGCATGTAGGCATTTTCTCTCTCTGCCATCTGGCAACACTGGGTATGACAGAACTCCTGGGCAGCTCCTAGCTACGACCTTGATGTAGGGACATTAATGAGGTGGTAGGTAGAAAGTACGGAAAACGTAGGTACATTTTGGTGAGACTGTAGCTACTTTCTCTCTCTGCCATCTGGCAACACTGGGTACAACGGAGCTCCTGGGTAGCTCCTAGCTACGACCCTGATGTAGGGACATTAATGAGGTGGTAGGGAGAAAGTAGGGAAAACGTAGGTACATTTTTGTGAGTATGTAGGCAATTTCTCTCTCCGGCATCTGGCAACACTGGGTACGGCGGAGCTCCTGGGTAGCTCCTAGCTACGACCCTGATGCAGGGACATTAATGAGGTGGTAGGGAGAAAGTAGGGAAAACGTAGGTACATTTTTGTGAGCATGTAGGCATTTTCTCTCTCTGCCATCTGGCAACACTGGGTACAACGGAGCTCCTGGGTAGCTCCTAGCTACGACCCTGATTCAGGGATATTAATGAGGTGGTAGGGAGAAAGTAGGGAAAACGTAGGTACATTTTTGTGAGTATGTAGGCAATTTCTCTCTCTGGCATTTGCAACACTGGGTACGGCGGAGCTCCTGGGTAGCTCCTAGCTACGACCCTGATGCAGGGACATTAATGAGGTGGTAGGGAGAAACTAGGGAAAACGTAGGTACATTTTTGTAAGCATGTAGGCATTTTCTCTCTCTGCCATCTGGCAACACTGATTATGACAGAGCTCCTGGGCAGCTCCTAGCTACGACCTTGATGTAGCGACATTAATGAGGTGGTAGGGAGAAAGTAGGGAAAACGTAGGTACATTTTTGTGAGTACGTAGGCATCTTCTGTCTTTACCATCTGGCAACACTGGGTACAACGGAGCTCCTGGGCAGCTCCTAGCTACGACCCTGATGTAGGGACATTAATGAGGTGGTAGGGAGAAAGTAGGGAAAACGTAGGTACATTTTTGTGAGTATGTAGGCATTTTCTCTCTCTCGCATCTGGCAACACTGTGTGCGATGGACCTCCTGGGTAGCTCCTAGCTACGACCCTGATGTAGGGACATTAATGAGGTGGTAGGGAGAAAGTAGGGAAAACGTAGGTAAATTTCTGTGAGCATGTAGGCATTTTCTCTCTCTGCCATCTGGCAACACTGATTATGACAGAGCTCCTGGGCAGCTCCTAGCTACGACCTTGATGTAGGGACATTAATGAGGTGGTAGGGAGAAAGTAGGGAAAACGTAGGTACATTTTTGTGAGCATGTAGGCAATTTCTCTCTCTGCCATCTGGCAACACTGGGTATGACACAACTCCTGGGCAGCTCCTAGCTACGACCTTGATGTAGGGACATTAATGAGGTGGTAGGGAGAAAGTAGGGAAAACGTAGGTACATTTTTGTGAGTACGTAGGCATCTTCTGTCTCTACCATCTGGCAACACTGGGTACAACGGAGCTCCTGGGTAGCTCCTAGCTACGACCCTGATGTAGGGACATTAATGAGTGGTAGGGAGAAAGTAGGGAATACGTAGGTACATTTTGGTGAGACTGTAGGTACTTTTTCGGTCTGACATCTGGCAACACTGGGTACAACGGAGCTCCTGGGCAGCTCCTAGCTACGACCCTGATGTAGCGACATTAATGAGGTGGTAGGGAGAAAGTAGGGAAAACGTAGGTACATTTTTTTTAATTTGTAGGCAATTTATCTCTCTCTGGCATCTGGCAACACTGGGTACGACGGAGCTACTGTGTAGCTCCTAGCTACGACCCTGATGTAGGGACATTAATGAGGTGGTAGGGAGAAAGTAGGGAAAACGTAGGTAAATTTTTGTGAGCATGTAGGCATTTTCTCTCTCTGCCATCTGGCATCACTGGGTATGACAGAACTCCTGGGCAGCTCCTAGCTACGACCTTGATGTAGGGACATTAATGAGGTGGTAGGGAGAAAGTAGGGAAAACGTAGGTACATTTTGGTGAGACTGTAGCTACTTTCTCTCTCTGCCATCTGGCAACACTGGGTACAACGGAGCTCCTGGGTAGCTCCTAGGTACGACACTGATGTAGGCACATTAATGAGGTGGTAGGGAGAAAGTAGGGAAAACGTAGGTACATTTTTGTGAGTATGAAGGCAATTTCTCTCTCTGGCATCTGGCAACACTGGGTACAACGGAGCTCCTGGGTAGCTCCTAGCTACGACCCTGATGCAGGGACATTAATGAGGTGGTAGGGAGAAAGTAGGGAAAACGTAGGTACATTTTTGTGAGCATGTAGGCATTTTCTCTCTCTTCCATCTGGCAACACTGATTATGACAGAGCTCCTGGGCAGCTCCTAGCTACGACATTGATGTAGGGACATTATAGAGGTGGTAGGGAGAAAGTAGGGAAAACGTTGGTTCAATTTGGTGAGACTGTAGCTACTTTCTCTCTCTGCCATCTGGCAACACTGGGTTCAACGGAGCTCCTGGGTAGCTCCTAGCTACGACCCTGATGTAGGGACATTAATGAGGTGGTAGGGAGAAAGTAGGGAAAACATAGGTACATTTTTTGAGTATGTAGGCAATTTATCTCTCTCTGGCATCTGGCAACACTGGGTACGACGGAGCTCCTGGGTAGCTCCTAGCTACGACCCTGATGTAGGGACATTAATGAGGTGGTAGGGAGAAAGTAGGGAAAACGTAGGTACATTTTTGTGAGTATGTAAGCAATTTCTCTCTCTGGCATCTGGCAACACTGTGTGCGATGGAGCTCCTGGGTAGCTCCTAGCTACGACCCTGATGCAGGGACATTAATGAGGTGGTAGGGAGAAAGTAGGGAAAACGTAGGTACATTTTGGTGAGACTGTAGCTACTTTCTCTCTCTGCCATCTGGCAACACTGGGTACAACGGAGCTCATGGGTAGCTCCTAGCTATGACCCTGATGTAGGGACATTAATGAGGTGGTAGGGAGAAAGTAGGGAAAACGTAGGTACATTTTTGTGAGTATGTAGGCAATTTCTCTCTCTGGCATCTGGCAACACTGGGTACGGCGGAGCTCCTGGGTAGCTCCTAGCTACGACCCTGATGCAGGGACATTAATGAGGTGGTAGGGAGAAAGTAGGGAAAACGTAGGTACATTTTTGTGAGCATGTAGGCATTTTCTCTCTCTGCCATCTGGCAACACTGGGTAAAACGGAGCTCCTGGGTAGCTCCTAGCTACGACCCTGATGCAGGGATATTAATGAGGTGGTAGGGAGAAAGTAGGGAAAACGTAGGTACATTTTTGTGAGTATGTAGGCAATTTCTCTCTCTGGCATTTGCAACACTGGGTACGGCGGAGCTCCTGGGTAGCTCCTAGCTACGACCCTGATGCAGGGACATTAATGAGGTGGTAGGGAGAAAGTAGGGAAAACGTAGGTACATTTTTGTAAGCATGTAGGCATTTTCTCTCTCTGCCATCTGGCAACACTGATTATGACAGAGCTCCTGGGCAGCTCCTAGCTACGACCTT
This sequence comes from Locusta migratoria, assembly GCA_026315105.1. Taxonomy (NCBI): domain Eukaryota; kingdom Metazoa; phylum Arthropoda; class Insecta; order Orthoptera; family Acrididae; genus Locusta; species Locusta migratoria. The sequence continues at coordinate 491,686,554 of CM048744.1, read as the reverse complement.
GATGTAGCGACATTAATGAGGTGGTAGGGAGAAAGTAGGGAAAACGTAGGTACATTTTTGTGAGTACGTAGGCATCTTCTGTCTTTACCATCTGGCAACACTGGTTACAACGGAGCTCCTGGGCAGCTCCTAGCTACGACCCTGATGTAGGGACATTAATGAGGTGGTAGGGAGAAAGTAGGGAAAACGTAGGTACATTTTTGTGAGTATGTAGGCATTTTCTCTCTCTCGCATCTGGCAACACTGTGTGCGATGGACCTCCTGGGTAGCTCCTAGCTACGACCCTGATGTAGGGACATTAATGAGGTGGTAGGGAGAAAGTAGGGAAAACGTAGGTAAATTTTTGTGAGCATGTAGGCATTTTCTCTCTCTGCCATCTGGCAACACTGGGTATGACAGGACTCCTGGGCAGCTCCTAGCTACGACCTTGATGTAGGGATATTAATGAGGTGGTAGGGAGAAAGTAGGGAAAACGTAGGTACATTTTGGTGAGACTGTAGCTACTTTCCCTCTCTGCCATCTGGCAACACTGGGTACAACGGAGCTCCTGGGTAGCTCCTAGCTACGACCCTGATGCAGGGACATTAATGAGGTGGTAGGGAGAAAGTAGGGAAAACGTAGGTACATTTTTGTGAGTATGTAGGCATTTTCTCTCTCTCGCATCTGGCAACACTGTGTACAATGGAGCTCCTGGGTAGCTCCTAGCTACGACCCTGATGTAGGGACAAATGAGGTGGTAGGGAGAAAGTAGGGAAAATGTAGGTAAATTTTTGTGAGCATGTAGGCATTTTCTCTTTCTGCCATCTGGCAACACTGGGTATGACAGAACTCCTGGGCAGCTCCTAGCTACGACCTGGATGTAGGGACATTAATGAGGTGGTAGGGAGAAAGTAGGGAAAACGTAGGTACATTTTGGTGAGACTAGCTACATTCTCTCTCTGGCATCTGGCAACACTGGGTACAACGGAGCTCCTGGGTAGCTCTTAGCTACGACCCTGATGTAGGGACATTAATGAGTGGTAGGGAGAAAGTCGGGAAAACGTAGGTACATTTTGGTGAGACTGTAGGTATTTTTTCTCTCTGCCATCTGGCAACACTGGGTATGACAAATCTCCCGGGCAGCTCCTAGCTACAACCCTGATGTAGGGACATTAATGAGGTGGTAGGGAGAAAGTAGGGAAAACGTAGGTAAATTTCTGTGAGCATGTAGGCATTTTCTCTCTCTGCCATCTGGCAACACTGATTATGACAGAGCTCCTGGGCAGCTCCTAGCTACGACCTTGATGTAGGGACATTAATGAGGTGGTAGGGAGAAAGTAGGGAAAACGTAGGTACATTTTTGTGAGCATGTAGGCATTTTCTCTCTCTGCCATCTGGCAACACTGGGTATGACACAACTCCTGGGCAGCTCCTAGCTACGACCTTGATGTAGGGACATTAATGAGGTGGTAGGGAGAAAGTAGGGAAAACGTAGGTACATTTTTGTGAGTACGTAGGCATCTTCTGTCTCTACCATCTGGCAACACTGGGTACAACGGAGCTCCTGGGTAGCTCCTAGCTACGACCCTGATGTAGGGACATTAATGAGTGGTAGGGAGAAAGTAGGGAATACGTAGGTACATTTTGGTGAGACTGTAGGTACTTTTTCGGTCTGACATCTGGCAACACTGGGTACAACGGAGCTCCTGGGCAGCTCCTAGCTACGACCCTGATGTAGGGACATTAATGAGGTGGTAGGGAGAAAGTAGGGAAAACGTAGGTACATTTTTTTTAATTTGTAGGCAATTTATCTCTCTCTGGCATCTGGCAACACTGGGTACGACGGAGCTACTGGGTAGCTCCTAGCTACGACCCTGATGTAGGGACATTAATGAGGTGGTAGGGAGAAACTAGGGAAAACGTAGGTAAATTTTTGTGAGCATGTAGGCATTTTCTCTCTCTGCCATCTGGCATCACTGGGTATGACAGAACTCCTGGGCAGCTCCTAGCTACGACCTTGATGTAGGGACATTAATGAGGTGGTAGGGAGAAAGTAGGGAAAACGTAGGTACATTTTGGTGAGACTGTAGCTACTTTCTCTCTCTGCCATCTGGCAACACTGGGTACAACGGAGTTTCTGGGTAGCTCCTAGGTACGACACTGATGTAGGCACTTTAATGAGGTGGTAGGGAGAAAGTAGGGAAAACGTAGGTACATTTTTGTGAGTATGTAGGCAATTTCTCTTTCTGGCATCTGGCAACACTGGGTACAACGGAGCTCCTGGGTAGCTCCTAGCTACGACCCTGATGCAGGGACGTTAATGAGGTGGTAGGGAGAAAGTAGGGAAAACGTAGGTACATTTTTGTGAGCATGTAGGCATTTTCTCTCTCTGCCATCTGGCAACACTGATTATGACAGAGCTCCTGGGCAGCTCCTAGCTACGACCTTGATGTAGGGACATTAATGAGGTGGTAGGGAGAAAGTAGGGAAAACGTAGGTACATTTTTGTGAGTACGTAGGCATCTTCTGTCTCTACCATCTGGCAACTCTGGGGACAACGGAGTTCCTGGGTAGCTCCTAGCTACGACCCTGATGTAGGGACATTAATGAGTGGTAGGGAGAAAGTAGGGAAAACGTAGGTACATTTTGGTGAGACTGTAGGTATTTTTTCTGTCTGACATCTGGCAACACTGGGTACAACGGAGCTCCTGGGCAGCTCCTAGCTACGACCCTGATGTAGGGGCATTAATGAGGTGGTAGGGAGAAAGTAGGGAAAACATAGGTACATTTTTGTGAGTATGTAGGAAATTTCTCTCTCTGGCATCTGGCAACACTGGGTACGACGGAGCTCCTGGGTAGCTCCTAGCTACGACCCTGATGCAGGGACATTAATGAGGTGGTAGGGAGAAAGTAGGGAAAACATAGGTACATTTTTGTTAGTATGTAGGCAATTTCTCTCTCTGGCATCTGGCAACACTGTGTGCGATGGAGCTCCTGGGTAGCTCCTAGCTACGACCCTGATGAAGGGACATTAATGAGGTGGTAGGGAGAAAGTAGGGAAAACGTAGGTAAATTTTTGTGAGCATGTAGGCATTTTCTCTCTCTGCCATCTGGCAACACTGGGTATGACAGAACTCCTGGGCAGCTCCTAGCTACGACCTTGATGTAGGGACATTAATGAGGTGGTAGGTAGAAAGTAGGGAAAACGTAGGTACATTTTGGTGAGACTGTAGCTACTTTCTCTCTCTGCCATCTGGCAACACTGGGTACAACGGAGCTCCTGGGTAGCTCCAAGCTACGACCATGATGTAGGGACATTAATGAGGTGGTAGGGAGAAAGTAGGAAAAACGTAGGTACATTTTTGTGAGTATGTAGGCAATTTCTCTCTCTGGCATCTGGCAACACTGGGTACGGCGGAGCTCCTGGGTAGCTCCTAGCTACGACCCTGATGCAGGGACATTAATGAGGTGGTAGGGAGAAAGTAGGGAAAACGTAGGTACATTTTTGTGAGTATGTAGGCAATTTCTCTCTCTGGCATTTGGCAACACTGGGTTCGGCGGAGCTCCTGGGTAGCTCCTAGCTACGACCCTGATGCAAGGACATTAATGAGGTGGTAGGGAGAAAGTAGGGAAAACGTAGGTACATTTTTGTGAGCATGTAGGCATTTTCTCTCTCTGCCATCTGGCAACACTGATTATGACAGAGCTCCTGGGCAGCTCCTAGCTACGACCTTGATGTAGCGACATTAATGAGGTGGTAGGGAGAAAGTAGGGAAAACGTAGGTACATTTTTGTGAGTACGTAGGCATCTTCTGTCTTTACCACCTGGCAACACTGGGTACAATGGAGCTCCTGGGCAGCTCCTAGCTACGACACTGATGTAGGGACATTAATGAGGTGGTAGGGAGAAAGTAGGGAAAACGTAGGTACATTTTTTTTAATTTGTAGGCAATTTATCTCTCTCTGGCATCTGGCAACACTGGGTACGACCGAGCTCCTGGGTAGCTCCTAGCTACGAACCTGATGTAGGGACATTAATGAGGTGGTAGGGAGAAAGCAGGGAAAACGTAGGTAAATTTTTGTGAGCATGTAGGCATTTTCTCTCTCTGCCATCTGGCATCACTGGGTATGACAGAACTCCTGGGCAGCTCCTAGCTACGACCTTGATGTAGGGACATTAATGAGGTGGTAGGGAGAAAGTAGGGAAAACGTAGGTACATTTTGGTGAGACTGTAGCTACTTTCTCTCTCTGCCATCTGGCAACACTGGGTACAACGGAGCTCCTGGGTAGCTCCTAGGTACGACCCTGATGTAGGGCATTAATGAGGTGGTAGGGAGAAAGTAGGGAAAACGTAGGTACATTTTTGTGAGTATGTAGGCAATTTCTCTCTCTGGCATCTGGCAACACTGGGTACAACGGAGCTCCTGGGTAGCTCCTAGCTACGACCCTGATGTAGGGACATTAATGAGGTGGTAGGGAGAAAGTAGGGAAAACGTAGGTACATTTTTGTGAGCATGTAGGCATTTTCTCTCTCTGCCATCTGGCAACACTGATTATGACAGTGCTCCTGGGCAGCTCCTAGCTACGACCTTGATGTAGGGACATTAATGAGGTGGTAGGGAGAAAGTAGGGAAAACGTAGGTACAATTTGGTGAGACTGTAGCTACTTTCTCTCTCTGACATCTGGCAACACTGGGTACAACGGAGCTCCTGGGCAGCTCCTAGCTACGACCCTGATGCAGGGACATTAATGAGGAGGTAGGGAGAAAGTAGGGAAAACATAGGTACATTTTTGTTAGTATGTAGGCAATTTCTCTCTCTGGCATCTGGCAACACTGGGTACGACGGAGCTCCTGGGTAGCTCCTAGCTACGACCCTGATGCAGGGACATTAATGAGGTGGTAGGGAGAAAGTAGGGAAAACATAGGTACATTTTTGTTAGTATGTAGGCAATTTCTCTCTCTGGCATCTGGCAACACTGTGTGCGATGGAGCTCCTGGGTAGCTCCTAGCTACGACCCTGATGAAGGGACATTAATGAGGTGGTAGGGAGAAAGTAGGGAAAACGTAGGTAAATTTTTGTGAGCATGTAGGCATTTTCTCTCTCTGCCATCTGGCAACACTGGGTATGACAGAACTCCTGGGCAACTCCTAGCTACGACCTTGATGCAGGGACATTAATGAGTGGTAGGGAGAAAGTAGGGAAAACGTAGGTACATTTTGGTGAGACTGTAGGTATTTTTTCTGTCTGACATCTGGCAACACTGGGTACAACGTAGCTCCTGGGCAGCTCCTAGCTACGACCCTGATGTAGGGACATTAATGAAGTGGTAGGGAGAAAGTAGGAAAAACGTAGGTACATTTTTGTGAGTATGTAGGCAATTTCTCACTATGGCATCTGGGAACACTGGGTACGATGGAGCTCCTGGGTAGCTCCTAGCTACGACTCTGATGCAGGGACATTAATGAGGTGGTAGGGAAACAGTAGGGAAAACGTAGGTACATTTTTGTGAGTATGTAGGCATTTGCTCTCTCTTGCATCTGGCAACACTGTGTGCGATGGAGCTCCTGGGTAGCTCCTAGCTACGAATCTGATGTAGGGACATTAATGAGGTGGTAGGGAGAAAGTAGGGAAAATGTAGGTAAATTTTTGTGAGCATGTAGGCATTTTCTCTCTCTGCCATCTGGCAACACTGGGTATGACACAACTCCTGGGCAGCTCCTAGCTACGACCTTGATGTAGGGACATTAATGGGGTGGTAGGGAGAAAGTAGGGAAAACGTAGGTACATTTTTGTGAGTACGTAGGCATCTTCTGTCTCTACCATCTGGCAACACTGGGTACAACGGAGCTCCTGGGTAGCTCCTAGCTACGACCCTGATGTAGGGACATTAATGAGTGGTAGGGAGAAAGTGGGGAAAACGTAGGTACATTTTGGTGAGACTGTAGGTATTTTTTCTGTCTGACATCTGGCAACACTGGGTACATTTGAGCTCCTGGGCAGCTCCTAGCTACGACCCTGATGTAGGGACATTAATGAGGTGGTAGGGAGAAAGTAGGGAAAACGTAGGTAAATTTTTGTGAGCATGTAGGCATTTTCTCTCTCTCTGCCACCTGGCAACACTGGGTACGACGGAGCTCCTGGGTAGCTCCTAGCTACGACCCTGATGCAGGGACATTAATGAGGTGGTAGGGAGAAAGTAGGGAAAACGTAGGTACATTTTTGTGAGTATGTAGGCATCTTCTGTCTTTACCATCTGGCAACACTGGGTACAACGGAGCTCCTGGTCAGCTCCTAGCTACGACCCTGATGTAGGGACATTAATGAGGTGGTAGGGAGAAAGTAGGGAAAACGTAGGTACATTTTTTTGAGTATGTAGGCAATTTATCTCTCTCTGGCATCTGGCAACACTGGGTACGATGGAGCTCCTGGGTAGCTCCTAGCTACGACCCTGATGTAGAGACATTAATGAGGTGGTAGGGAGAAAGTAGGTAAAACGTAGGTACATTTTTGTGAGCATGTAGGCATTTTCTCTCTCTGCCATCTGGCAACACTGGGTATGACAGAAATCCTGGGCAGCTCCTAGCTACGACCTTGATGTAGGTACATTAATGAGGTGGTAGGGAGAAAGTAGGGAAAACGTAGGTACATTTTTTTGAGTATGTAGGCAATTTATCTCTCTCTGGCATCTGGCAACACTGGGTACGACGGAGCTCCTGGGTAGCTCCTAGCTACGACCCTGATGTAGGGACATTAATGAGGTGGTAGGGAGAAAGTAGGGAAAACGTAGGTACATTTTTGTGAGTATGTAGGCAATTTCTCTCTCTGGCATCTGGAAACACTGGGTACAACGGAGCTCCTGGGTAGCTCCTAGCTACGACCCTGATGCAGGGACATTAAAGAGGTGGTAGGGAGAAAGTAGGGGAAACGTAGGTACATTTTTGTGAGCATGTAGGCATTTTCTCTCTCTGCCATCTGGCAACACTGATTATGACAGAGCTCCTGGCAGCTCCTAGCTACGACCTTGATGTAGGGACATTAATGACGTGGTAGGGAGAAAGTAGGGAAAACGTAGGTACAATTTGGTGAGACTGTAGCTACTTTCTCTCTCTGCCATCTGGCAACACTGGGTACAACGGAGCTCCTGGGTAGCTCCTAGCTACGACCCTGATATAGGGACATTAATGAGGTGGTAGGGAGAAAGTAGGGAAAACGTAGGTACATTTTTTGAGTATGTAGGCAATTTATCTCTCTCTGGCATCTGGCAACACTGGGTATGGCGGAACTCCAGATTAGCTCCTAGCTACGACCCTGATGTAGGGACATTAATGAGGTGGTAGGGAGAAAGTAGGGAAAACGTAGGAACATTTTTGTGAGTACGTAGGCATCTTCTGTCTCTACCATCTGGCAACACTGGGTACAACGGTGCTCCTGGGTAGCTCCTAGCTACGACCCTGATGTAGGGACATTAATGAGTGGTAGGGAGAAAGTACGGAAAACGTAGGTACATTTTGGTGAGACTGTAGGTATTTTTTCTGTCTGACATCTGGCAACACTGGGTACAACGGAGCTCCTGGGCAGCTCCTAGCTACGACCCTGATGTAGGGACATTAATGAGGTGGTAGGGAGAAAGTAGGGAAAACGTAGGTACATTTTTGTGAGTATGTAGGCATTTTCTCACTCTGCAATCTGGCAACACTGGGTACGACGGAGCTCCTGGGTAGCTCCTAGCTACGACCCTGATGCAGGGACATTAATGAGGTGGTAGGGAGGAAGTAGGGAAAACGTAGGTACATTTTTGTGAGCATGTAGGCATTTTCTCTCTCTGCCATCTGGCAACACTGGGTACAACGGAGCTCCTGGGTAGCTCCTAGCTACGACCCTGATGTAGGGACATTAATGAGGTGGTAGGGAGAAAGTAGGGAAAACGTAGGTACATTTTTGTGAGTATGTAGGCAATTTCTCTCTCTGGCATCTGGCAACACTGGGTACGGCGGAGCTCCTGGGTAGCTCCTAGCTACGACCCTGATGCAGGGACATTAATGAGGTGGTAGGGAGAAAGTAGGGAAAACGTAGGTACATTTTTGTGAGCATGTAGGCATTTTCTCTCTCTGCCATCTGGCAACACTGATTATGACAGAGCTCCTGGGCAGCTCCTAGCTACGACCTTGATGTAGGGACATTAATGAGGTGGTAGGGAGAAAGTAGGGAAAACGTAGGTTCATTTCTGTGAGTACGTAGGCATCTTCTGTCTCTACCATCTGGCAACACTGGGTACAACGGAGCTCCTGGGTAGCTCCTAGCTATGACCCTGATGTAGGGACATTAATGAGTGGTAGGGAGAAAGTAGGGAAAACGTAGGTACATTTTGGTGAGACTGTAGGTATTTTTTCTGTCTGACATCTGGTCACACTGGGTACAACGGAGCTCCTGGGCAGCTCCTAGCTACGACCCTGATGTAGGGACATTAATGAGGTGGTAGGGAGAAAGTAGGGAAAACGTAGGTACATTTTTGTGAGTATGTAGGCAATTTCTCTCTCTGGCATCTGGCAACACTGGGTACGACGGAGCTCCTGGGTAGCTCCTAGCTACGACCCTGATGCAGGGACATTAATGAGGTGGTAGGGAGAAAGTAGGGAAAACGTAGGTACATTTTTGTGAGTATGTAGGCATTTTCTCTCTCTCGCATCTGGCAACACTGTGTGCGATGGAGCTCCTGGGTAGCTTCTAGCTACGACCCTGATGCAGGGACATTAATGAGGTGGTAGGGAGAAAGTAGGGAAAACGTAGGTAAATTTTTGTGAGCATGTAGGCATTTTCTCTCTCTGCCATCTGGCAACACTGGGTATGACAGAACTCTTGGGCAGCTCCTAGCTACGACCTTGATGTAGGGACATTAATGAGGTGGTAGGGAGAAAGTAGGGAAAACGTAGGTACATTTTGGTGAGACTGTAGCTACTTTCTCTCTCTGCCATCTGGCAACACTGGGTACAACGGAGCTCCTGGGTAGCTCCTAGCTACGACCCTGATGTAGGGACATTAATGAGGTGGTAGGGAGAAAGTAGGGAAAACGTAGGTACATTTTTGTGAGCATGTAGGCATTTTCTCTCTCTGCCATCTGGCAACACTGGGTACGACGGAGCTCCTGGGTAGCTCCTAGCTACGACCCTGATGCAGGGACATTAATGAGGTGGTAGGGAGAAAGTAGGGAAAACGTAGGTACATTTTTGTGAGTATGTAGGCAATTTCTCTCTCTGGCATTTGGCAACACTGGGTATGACGGAGCTCCTGGGTAGCTCCTAGCTACGACCCTGATGCAGGGACATTAATGAGGTGGTAGGGAGAAAGTTGGGAAAACGTATGTACATTTTTGTGAGCATGTAGGCAATTTCTCTCTCTGGCATCTGGCAACACTGGGTACGGCGGAGCTCCTGGGTAGCTCCTAGCTACGACCCTGATGTAAGGACATTAATGAGGTGGTAGGGAGAAAGTAGGGAAAACGTAGGTACATTTTTGTGAGCATGTAGGCATTTTCTCTCTCTGCCATCTGGCCACACTGGGTATGACAGAACTCCTGGGCAGCTCCTAGCTACGACATTGATGTAGGGACATTAATGAGGTGGTAGGGAGAAAGTAGGGAAAACGTAGGTACATTTTGGTGAGACTGTAGCTACTTTCTGTCTCTGCCATCTGGCAACACTGGGTACAACGGAGCTCCTGGGTAGCTCCTAGCTACGACCCTGATGTAGGGACATTAATGAGGTGGTAGGGAGAAAGTAGGGAAAACGTAGGTACATTTTTGAGAGTATGTAGGCAATTTCTCTCTCTGGCATCTGGCAACACTGGGTACGGCGGAGCTCCTGGGTAGCTCCTAGCTACGACCTTGATGCAGGGACATTAATGAGGTGGTAGGGAGAAAGTAGGGAAAACGTAGGTACATTTTTGTGAGCATGTAGGCATTTTCTCTCTCTGCCATCTGGCAACACTGGGTACGACGGAGCTCCTGGGTAGCTCCTAGCTACGACCCTGATGCAGGGACATTAATGAGGTGGTAGGGAGAAAGTAGCGAAAACGTAGGTACATTTTTGTGAGCACGTAGGCATTTTCTCTCTCTGCCATCTGGCAACACTGATTATGACAGAGCTCCTGGGCAACTCCTAGCTACGACCTTGATGTAGGGACATTAATGAGGTGGTAGGGAGAAAGTAGGAAAAACGTAGGTACATTTTTGTGAGTACGTAGGCATCTTCTGTCTCTACCATCTGGCAACACTGGGTACAACGGAGCTCCTGGGTAGCTCCTAGCTACGACCCTGATGTAGGGACATTAATGAGTGGTAGGGTGAAAGTAGGGAAAACGTAGGTACATTTTGGTGAGACTGTAGTTATCTTTTTTGTCTGACATCTGGCAACACTGGGTACAATGGAGCTCCTGGGCAGCTCCTAGCTACGACCCTGATGTAGGGACATTAATGAGGTGGTAGGGAGAAAGTAGGGAAAACGTAGGTACATTTTTGTGACTATGTAGGCAATTTCTCTCTCTGGCATCTAGCAACACTGGGTACGACGGAGCTCCTGGGTAGCTCCTAGCTACGACCCTGATGCAGGGACATTAATGAGGTGGTAGGGAGAAAGTAGGGAAAACGTAGGTACATTTTTGTGAGTATGTAGGCATTTTCTCTCTCTCGCATCTGGCAACACTGTGTGCGATGGAGCTCTTGGGTAGCTCCTAGCTACGACCCTGATGAAGGGACATTAATGAGGTGGTAGGGAGAAAGTAGGGAAAACGTAGGTAAATTTTTGTGAGCATGTAGGCATTTTCTCTCTCTGCCATCTGGCAACACTGGGTATGACAGAACTCCTGGGCAGCTCCTAGCTACGACCTTGATGTAGGGATATTAATGAGGTGGTAGGGAGAAAGTAGGGAAAACGTAGGTACATTTTGGTGAGACTGTAGCTACTTTCTCTCTCTGCCATCTGGCTACACTGGGTACAACGGAGCTCCTGGGTAGCTCCTAGCTACGACCCTGATGTAGGGACATTAATGAGGTGGTAGGGAGAAAGTAGGGAAAACGTAGGTACCTTTTTGTAAGTATGTAGGCAATTTCTCTCTCTGGCATCTGGCAACACTGGGTAGGCGGAGCTCCTGGGTAGCTCCTAGCTACGACCCTGATGCAGGGACATTAATGAGGTGGTAGGGAGAAAGTATGGAAAACGTAGGTACATTTTTGTGAGCATGTAGGCATTTTCTCTCTCTGCCATCTGGCAACACTGGGTATGACTGAACTCCTGGGCAGCTCCTAGCTACGACCTTGATGTAGGGACATTAATGAGGTGGTAGGGAGAAAGTAGGGAAAACGTAGGTACATTTTGGTGAGACTGTAGCTACTTTCTCTCTATGCATCTGGCAACACTGGGTCCAACGGAGCTCCTGGGTAGCTCCTAGCTACGACCCTGATGTAGGGACATTAATGAGGTGGTAGGGAGAAAGTAGGGAAAACGTAGGTACATTTTTGTGAGTATGTAGGCAATTTCTCTCTCTGGCATCTGGCAACACTGGGTACAACGGAGCTCTTCGGTAGCTCCTAGCTACGACCCTGATGTAGGGACATTAATGAGTGGTAGGGAGAAAGTAGGGAAAACGTAGGTACATTTTGGTGAGACTATAGGTATCTTTTTTGTCTGACATCTGGCAACACTGGGTACAACAGAGCTCCTGGGCAGCTCCTAGCTACGACCCTGATGTAGGGACATTAATGAGGTGGTAGGGAGAAAGTAGGGAAAACGTAGGTACATTTTTGTGAGTATGTAGGCAATTTCTCTCTCTGGCATCTGGCAACACTGGCTACGGCGGAGCTCCTGGGTAGCTCCTAGCTACGACCCTGATGCAGGGACAGTAATGAGGTGGTAGGGAGAAAGTAGGGAAAACGTATGTACATTTTTGTGAGCATGTAGGCATTTTCTCTCTCTGCCATCTGGCCACACTGGGTATGACAGAACTCCTGGGCAGCTCCTAGCTACGACCTTGATGTAGGGACATTAATGAGGTGGTAGGGAGAAAGTAGGGAAAACGTAGGTACATTTTGGTGAGACTGTAGCTACTTTCTCTCTCTGCCATCTGGCAACACTGGGTACAACGGAGCTCCTGGGTAGCTCCTAGCTACGACCCTGATGTAGGGACATTAATGAGGTGGTAGGGAGAAAGTAGGGAAAACGTAGGTACATTTTTGAGAGTATGTAGGCAATTTCTCTCTCTGGCATCTGGCAACATTGGGTACGGCGGAGCTCCTGTGTAGCTCCTAGCTACGACCTTGATGCAGGGACATTAATGAGGTGGTAGGGAGAAAGTAGGGAAAACGTAGGTACATTTTTGTGAGCATGTAGGCATTTTCTCTCTCTGCCATCTGGCAACACTGGGTACGACGGAGCTCCTGGGTAGCTCCTAGCTACGACCCTGATGCAGGGACATTAATGAGGTGGTAGGGAGAAAGTAGCGAAAACGTATGTACATTTTTGTGAGCATGTAGGCATTTTCTCTCTCTGCCATCTGGCAACACTGATTATGACAGAGCTCCTGGGCAGCTCCTAGCTACGACCTTGATGTAGGGACATTAATGAGGTGGTAGGGAGAAAGTAGGGAAAATGTAGGTACATTTTTGTGAGTACGTAGGCATCTTCTGTCTCTACCATCTGGCAACACTGGGTACAACGGAGCTCCTGGGTAGCTCCTAGCTACGACCCTGATTTAGGGACACTAATGAGTGGTAGGGTGAAAGTAGGGAAAACGTAGGTACATTTTGGTGAGACTGTAGGTATCTTTTTTGTCTGACATCTGGCAACACTGGGTACAACGGAGCTCCTGGGCAGCTCCTAGCTACGACCCTGATGTAGGGACATTAATGAGGTGGTAGGGAGAAAGTAGGGAAAACGTAGGTACATTTTTGTGAGTATGTAGGCAATTTCTCTCTCTGGCATCTAGCAACACTGGGTACGACGGAGCTCCTGGGTAGCTCCTAGCTACGACCCTGATGCAGGGACATTAATGAGGTGGTAGGGAGAAAGTAGGGAAAACGTAGGTACATTTTTGTGAGTATGTAGGCATTTTCTCTCTCACGCATCTGGCAACACTGTGTGCGATGGAGCTCTTGGGTAGCTCCTAGCTACGACCCTGATGAAGGGACATTAATGAGGTGGTAGGGAGAAAGTAGGGAAAACGTAGGTAAATTTTTGTGAGCATGTAGGCATTTTCTCTCTCTGCCATCTGGCAACACTGGGTATGACAGAACTCCTGGGCAGCTCCTAGCTACGACCTTGATGTAGGGATATTAATGAGGTGGTAGGGAGAAAGTAGGGAAAACGTAGGTACATTTTGGTGAGACTGTAGCTACTTTCTCTCTCTGCCATCTGGCAACACTGGGTACAACGGAGCTCCTGGGTAGCTCCTAGCTACGACCCTGATGTAGGGACATTAATGAGGTGGTAGGGAGAAAGTAGGGAAAACGTAGGTACATTTTTGTGAGTATGTAGGCAATTTCTCTCTCTGGCATCTGGCAACACTGGGTACGGCGGAGCTCCTGGGTAGCTCCTAGCTACGACCCTGATGCAGGGACATTGATGAGGTGGTAGGGAGAAAGTATGGAAAACGTAGGTACATTTTTGTGAGCATGTAGGCATTTTCTCTCTCTGCCATCTGGCAACACTGGGTATGGCAGAACTCCTGGGCAGCTCCTAGCTACGACCTTGATGTAGGGACATTAATGAGGTGGTAGGGAGAAAGTAGGGAAAACGTAGGTACATTTTGGTGAGACTGTAGCTACTTTCTCTCTCTGCATCTGGCAACACTGGGTACAACGGAGCTCCTGGGTAGCTCCTAGCTACGACCCTGATGTAGGGACATTAATGAGGTGGTAGGGAGAAAGTAGGGAAAACGTAGGTACATTTTTGTGAGTATGTAGGCAATTTCTCTCTCTGGCATCTGGCAACACTGGGTACGGCGGAGCTCCTGGGTAGCTCCTAGCTACGACCCTGATGCAGGGACATTAATGAGGTGGTAGGGAGAAAGTAGGGAAAACGTAGGTACATTTTTGTGAGCATGTAGGCATTTTCTCTCTCTGCCATCTGGCAACACTGATTATGACAGAGCTCCTGGGCAGCTCCTAGCTACGACCTTGATGTAGGAACATTAATGAGGTGGTAGGGAGAAAGCAGAGAAAACGAAGGTACATTTTTGTGAGTATGTAGGCATTTTCTCTCTCTGGCATCTGGCAACACTGGGTACGACGGAGCTCCTGGGTAGCTCCTAGCTACGACCCTGATGTAGGGACATTAATAAGGTGGCAGGGAGAAAGTAGGGAAAACGTAGGTACATTTTTGTGAGTATGTAGGCAATTTCTCTCTCTGGCATCTGGCAACACTGGGTATGACGGAGCTCCTGGGTAGCTCCTAGCTACGACCCTGATGCAGGGACATTAATAAGGTGGTAGGGAGAAAGTAGGGAAAACGTAGGTACATTTTTGTGAGTATGTAGGCATTTTCTCTTTTTGCCATCTGGCAACACTGGGTACGACGGAGATTTAATAACAAAAAGTGGGCCGGCGTTCGCTAATTATTTGGTTCGGCTGGGAGCGGCGATTACGAGTGTCGGGATTTAATGACTCGCGCAGGGACGCTTGAGCGCCGCGGCCGGCAGGTGGGTGTCGGCACGCGACGCGCCGATGACTGGCCGAGCTGGGCAGGCGAAGCGCGACCGCCAATCAGCGTAATGGCGCCGCCGCCGCGCCGCATCCGGCCTGCGCCTCGCATCGCCTCGCCTAATGAAAGCCGTGGCGTGACAGCGCCACAGCGCTCCTGACGTCCGCACCTGCTGCCGGATGCGCTGCCAGCTCTTAATTGTGTCAGCTGCGGTCAGGGGAAAACTGCGGACGTACCAGAGGATTAGTCGGCTATAAAAGTCGAGCCGAAATACGATGACCACTGGTGGTTGCGCCAATCGGCTCTGAGCGCCGCCTGCGGTACCAGATCACTGGATAAGCTTAATGCAAAGGTTGCTCTGCGTATGCGCGTGTCCGGCTGCGCTGTGCACGTTTGCCAGTTCTGTCAGACAGCAGCGACCGTTAAGGCTAGTTGACACGACGACACTACGTTTCATGAAACTGCGCTACTGGCCAATGCGCATGCGCAGCTAGCCTTCGCGCAACTCGTTGTAGTTTCGTCACGTTCCAACTTTGGCGAAACTGATTGCTCGTGTTCTTAGATTAGAACAAAATACAACATAAAGGGGTGAACGGGAGAAATAATTCGGTTTATGAACATATATGCGTTGTGTAGGTGTTTGTGCGATTTTAACGGCGTGTTAGTGCTCATCTGACAAATATTTGTGAAACTAAATATTGATGAGCTGACGATTAGTGAATTGCAGACTAAAATACATCCAATTTGAAATACCTATACAAACGAAGTACGGCAATTGTGGATTTCGGAACACGGTACAAGTACTCAGAGACGAATATCTACTTGACAAGAAACGTAATGCAATTTGTAATTTCAGTTCTGGTAACTATGCTTCACAAATAACGGTAATTTGTTTCTTTATTGCATTACTAACTCTGTTTAAAAGGAACGTTAACTGCTCTGGTGACATTCTAAGTTGATTAAAATAGCTTCTAGGGTCTTCAATCACAATTTCTTTCAGCAATGTAGCTGAGCAACAGAGCTGACGTCTTTTTTTTTAATCCAGTCACGAAATCAAACACGTTTCTTATTCTTTTTATGTTTAGTCTTAAGCAGCGACTTCACACAGACAAGCAATAGATTCGCCACAACTCGTACAGCTACCAAAACGTTCATTTTACGGCGACTACACAAAACAGCGAAACTGAAGTGTGTGGTATTGGCGCCGTGTCTACAGACATACACGAAACTAGTGGCGCGCAATTCATTTCATGCAACGAGTTTCGCAACCTAGTGTCGTCGTGTAGACTAGCCTTTAGCTATACTGCCCGGCAGCGAATTAAGTATTTTGCAACATGGTTTCATCCAGTTTCTCCGAGTGGGGCGGTCACCCAGCCCAGTAGGCGGAGCCAGGGATCATCATGTTCCGGCCCGACTACAGTTTCAGTCACAATGTTTTGGTAAAGTGTGAATTAACAGCCGTCACCTGTTTAATAAAATGCATATTTAACCATCAGCTGTTTATTAAGTACTAGCTGAAAACCCGGCGTAGCCCGGGTAATTAGTTACTTATTCAAGCCTTGAGTTAGCACTTCGCCTATCCCTTCTCTCTCTCTCCATCTCCATATTATATTTATCAAAGAATATATATAAGATACAAGGCTGTCTTGCATATTGTACAAAATTTCAAGTACAGTATCCAAACAAACAAAGACAGAAATCAAATTACAAATAATGTGTAACATTAATACATTCTTGAGGTTTGATTCGGACTGATGACCACGCAGTTTGGTCCGATAGATTTACAAACATCTGAACATCTGAGGTTTGATTCCATTTTTTTTTTGGAACGGTGTGCTCAGCGACCACAAAACAATGACAATGAATATAATAAATATAGAATGCAGCATTGGTCGTTTTTATTAATGTTTTGCAGATCGATTTCGATCACATAATGATCATCCTCAAAGCACCATCAGCTATGCATAATTATATGCCATATTAGCTGAATGTAACAGACTTTTTTGAACATATCAATGTACTGTCAAACCATGAAATGCACTTGGACACTACACTGATATGTTCAAAAAAGTCTGTTACATTCAGCTAATATGGCATATGATTAGGCATAGCTGATATTACGATGACTGGTGCATTGAGGATGATCATTATGTGATCGAAATCGATCTGCAAAAACATTAATAAAAACGACCAATGCTGCATTCTATATTTATTATATTTATCCATACATTCATTTGATTCACAACTTTATTATAAACAACGCTGAGCGAGGTGACGCAGTGGTAACACACTAGACCCGATTTCGATTTCGGGCCAATGCCGGGGTGGTTCCTTTCAAAGGGCACGGCCGATTTCCTTTCCCATCCTTACCCTACAACCCAAGCGTAAACTCCGCATGTAATTACCATGCTGTCGATGGGGCGTTAATCACTAATCTTCCTTCCTTCCTTTCTTCCTGACTATAAAGAATGTGACTTGTCCAGGATCTAATCTCTTTCTGTAGTGAGCCGATCCTTGAGCAAACGACATAAAGCTGTCCGTGTGAGAAACATGGAGATACCAAATACACTCCACAGTATTGAGTAGAATGCACTGTGATTTGTTAATCATAATAGACAATGCAAGTCTCACTGCAAACTGCAGTCTATTAAAGTTAAAAGCCAGATCTGTCGGAAATGATGGGTACTCGACGGATGTACACTGTTTCATTCTCTTCCTATCCTTGTAGTTCTATAGAAGTCTACTGCTTCTTCTTACAGCGGTATGCGCTTCACAGTTCATAGTTGCTTCAAAGTTATCAACAGCACTGTCATCTTTCAGGAATTTCCTTAAGCTCACTGGAATACAATAGTGTCTTAGCAGTAAATAAGACATGTAGGAAAAACGTGGTGCGTCATGTGAACAGTTTTTACCCAACGAAATATATATATATATATATATATATATATATATATATATATATATATATATATATATATATATATATATATTATTTATTGAGGTATATCTTGTACAATTGTAGAATTTTTCAAGTATAATTGATGTATGTCTGTAAAATCTGTTGCGAATACAGTTAGTAGGGAAATAATAAAGTAAAATTTTGGGCGTGATGGCGCAATTTTCCATTAACGTTACTGTTTATGTGCTCATCTATATCTATAAATGTGAATCTCAGTTCGGTGTACACTTATCACGTCCGAACGACAAGACGTAGAGACTTCAATATTTGTATAGTTACTAATTTATAACTGAGGAAGGTTTTACGCACGGTTTTATAGCGATCTGATAGATATTTAGTAATTTGAAGAATATAACGCGAAATTCGGAACAATAATTACTGTTTGAAAATTATATTTTCTCTTTGAAAATGGTTTTATTGCTTGCATTGTTGCTTGAGGGTTGATAATGATAAAACGATGCAGTATATTGGGATGGAAATTTATCGGTGTGTATATAAAATTCTACGTGTGTGTATGTTTCGCTCTGCAGAGAAAACTAAAGAACGCAATCAAATGTTCTGTGTGTAATCGTTGTCCGAAGTCTCCCGTTGTACACCATAGCAGTTCCATGCCGATAGCTATAACGGGGTGTAAGATATGATGGTTGAAAGTCGTCAAATTATTAAAAAAAAAATCGGAATGAAGGCCAGCAAAGACGTTTGCGACTCTATAGCTAGGAGGTTACATACAGCGAAACGTGATGCCACAAACCATATCTTTTGTCTATGCGTGCGACAATGTCTTCAGCTGTTTCTCTGTAAGGATAAGCATACGAATAAGGAAATATAAGAATAAATACATAATGCAGTCAAAAAAGAAATTTCTTTTAATACATCTCTTTAAAAAATCGTTTTGACGTTTCGCGCATGACATCAAGTACAATACTACTAATAATGTAGTTTACCAGAAGGCCCTAAAATAAAAAGAAAATGAATGTGGACATTACTCTCACTATACGTGTTGAGATATTGAAACATAGGCTATAAGGATTAATGCATATATTATTTATTGTAAATCATTAAGCACTTCACATAATTGTATTTTTTATTTGAATGTTGATTAAAATGATTGTTTCTAAAGAAGGTATTGAAATTAAATACATCCTTGAAAACTAGTTTCATAGCACACTACTGAAAGATATCTTATCTATCATAATCAACCAACACGCGAGCGGAGCCGCGGGTTTAAGATGGTGTCTCATAAACTACATGTAGTACTGTGATACAATTTCGAAGATACATTTAGCTTTATGTGTCTATACTGTCTGTAAAATTTCCTATGTGTACAATATGTAGTGTAGAAATTATAAATTGCAACGTTATACTCAATGCCGTAGTTTTACTCCGTGAACAGCGGAAAAGTAGTAAGCGAGAAACTTTTTTCCTTTCGTCATTTTGCTATGGTAGACCGCAAGAAAAAGTTTCCTAAAGGTTTAAAATTACGTTGAAGTTTTGTTGCAAGTCGCTAAGTGCTCTCCTTCTCAAATAGTGGACTTATAAAGTCACACTATCGCGTGCCGCAAGAAAGGGAAGTATTCATTATTTATGACCTCATATCTCGTGAACTATAGCCCATGTTGCCAAATCCTTTCTTAGCTGACGTCTTCTACCTATAAACTACATTCCAGCCACATTTCTCCTTCATGGGTGAAGTAGTTTTCGAGATTTCGTGTTTAGTCAGTAAGTGAGTGAGTGAGTGAGTGAGTGAGTGTCCTTTCGCTAGTTCCGGTCCTGGAGCATCATCACCAGACTACTTAAATTGTAATATTATATTGAAGGTATTTCACTTATCTGTCTATGCAACTGATTTAATAAAATATGCTATTGACATATGCATTTCGCCTTTATTTGGAAGGCATCATCAGTGGCCTGTAATATATACATGATTATTTTTTACAAAATTTTATATTTACATTTCTCAGTATTTTTTAGGTTATCAACAGTTCCGATGCGTTATTTTGGTATAGTATTGATATCTGGATATTGTACTTACAATATTTCATGGATATAGCTTTTCATCTGGTGCTCATGCACGGAATTGAAGCACAACAGCTGGAAGCAACCAATGAGCACCAGATGATACGCTATATCCATGAAATATTGTAAGTACAATATCCAGATATCAATACTATACCAAAATAACGCATCAGAACTGTTGATAACCTAAAAAATACTGAGAAATGTAAATATAAAATTTTGTAAAAAATAATCATGTATATAATACAGGACACTGATGATGCATTCCAAATAAAGGCGAAATGCATTTGGCAATAGCATATTTTATTAAATCAATTGCATAGACAGATAATACCTTCAATATAATATTATAATATAGCAACTGTGGTAAAAAAAAAAAAAAAAAAAAAAAAAAAAAAAAAAAAAAAAAAAAAAAAAAAAAACCAGGACAAAAGGAACTAAAAATGTTACTTAAATTGTGTTATAAATACTTACAAGGTATTAAAACAGGTAAGGAGGTTCGAGTTATCCCTCGAACATACGTGTGTGTGTTGTCCTTAGGTTAGTTTAAGTAGTTTTTAAGCCTATGGACTGATAACCAGAGTAGATAAGTCCTATATATTTACAAACATTTGTGAAACAAGAACATAATTTAAACCAATAGCGTACATAGTAATTAAATCCAGCTGCTCGTTTTCGACGTGATCCAGAGGCTGCTACATTATTGCGATTCCAGATGTTGGGTTACCACAAGATACACCAAACCCCGAGATAACAACATAAGGCTTTAAATGCAACATACAGAACTTTGTGGAGGACTTTAAAACGTTTGTGGTCTACTTCGTGTCGAGCGGTTACGCCACAGTTAGTGAGATGAGCTGGCTTCGTTTCGTCTCACTGTGCCGTCATTGCTCACTCTTCTTATTTAGAACAGCCTCATACGTCCTGCTAAGATGATACCCGACGCACGCGTTATGTCATCTCGCACCTAATCTTAACATCTGCGCTTGGGATTGTCTCTATGCATGTGTGAGGCAGATCGTGTGCTGACAGCCAGCAATTACTTATGATAAAAGGTTTGTGGTACTTACAGAACGCTTGATTCTTCTGGACACGAAAATACAGAGCAACGCAACGCAATGGACTGAAACAGCTGCAAAGCTGAAATTCCTCTTTGCGTACTTCTCTTGCGTCACGTGAAGTGTCTTCTGTGACAGACACTGCAACCGCAAACGTTTTTCGCTGTTTGCTTGCACTGCGCACGCATAAAGAGACTCCTCCCTTTGTTGCACACCCGAGCACACAAAAACCGTAAAGCACCAAAGTGTTCTCGAAACGCTGGGAAGTGGGACAGACTCTGGACAGAAAAACTCGTGCATCTGCGCTTGCATCCCGGCCGCGTTTAATTATTTTCACGTTGGCGGCGCTTGCGGCAGAACTAATTGCTGGGGCATTCAGCGCGCTGCAGACTTGGGTTCTCTGCTCCCTGCGCTCTTTGTGGGCCAGCAGTAACCACTGAAAGCTCGTTTGGTCTGCTCCCCTTTACAGGGGCGCGTCTAAAACCGTTTTTGATACTCGTCGGTTTCCAGGCTGAGGCGCATTTTCGTTTCAGAAATTCTGACGTCCTCCAAATATTTTTAAACGAACGTTACTCGGAATGCTCGACTAAGCAAACTTTCAAAATCTGCTAGAAATGAGCCAGAAAAAAATATCAGTATAAGAAGTATCTTTTTTTTTATGACACAGTGTAAACAACAGTGTTATTTGATTTACTTACCTTTCTTTTTTCAGTAAACTGAACATTTATATGTTAATTTTTGTCCTGAATAGAACACGTGAATTTATATGAAACGAATCAGTAAATATAAAAAAGTATTTCAGAGGTATCCACTTCTTATTCAAAGTCAAAAGCGTTAATTAAGTCCACTGAAAACGACTAGACTGCTATTAGTATACTGTTGATAAGAACTGGTATATTAGCGCTGCAGACGGTATGTTAGGAAGGGCGAAAGTTATTCAACTGTCCCGCTGTAGTCTTATTGAGTCACACGTCACGCGGTATGGAATAATAATCACCGTACTAACTGAAACAATGTATTAAGCTACTTCTTCCAAAACATTTGGAAAATATTAACCCATATTATTAACTTAACTTCCTTTTTGAACGTAAACGTTTCAGTAACAATGTTCACTGATAATCTTCAAAAGTAGCCAAGACTGAAAAATACCTATTTATTTTATGACAAGGGTTTCAGTGCGCTATGTCACCGTCATTTGGTCACATCAGATTTTCCAAGTTCATCTTATTTAAAAAATGGAGATTACATAGTAAGTGCAACATAACTCTTAGACTAAATATAAAAATACACAAGTCAAAACATCAACAGCTTGTAAGAGTCTCTTACAAGTTGTTGATGTTTTAACTCCAACCATTACGTATTGGTCATGAACTGTAGACCTAAACTGATAAACCTGCAAAAAGGTACGAAAATAAGGAGATGGGACCTGGATAAATTGAAGAAACCTGACGTTCTTGAGAATTTCAGAGGGAGCAACAATTGACAGAAACGGGGGGAAATAAAACAGTAGAAGAAGAATTGGTGGCATGGAGAGATGATATAGTGAAGGCAGCAGTAAGGTAAAACCTACAAAAAATCTTTGGATATCACAGGAAATACTAAATTTAATTGATGAAAGGAGAAAATATAAAAATGCAGTAAATGAAACAGGCAAAATGGAGTACAAACAACTAAGAAATGAGATTGATATAAAGTGTAAAATAGCTAAACAGGAGTGGCTGGAAGGCAAATGCAAGTCAGTAGAAGAATGTATAAATAGGGCAAAAATAGGTACCGCGTACAGGGAAGTAAAACAAACATTTGGAGACAAGAAAAGCAGCTGTATGAATATTAATAACTCGGAAGGAAAAATGAGATCTCAGCAAAGAAGGGAAAGCTGAAAGGTTGGAAAGAGTATATAGAGGGGCTCTACAAAGGAAATGAACTTAGAGACAATATTGCAGGAAGGGAAGATGATGTAGATGAAATAGGAGATACTATACTGAGAGAAGAATTTGACAGAGTACTGAAAGACCTAAGTCGAAACAAGGCCCCTGGAGTGGACGACATTCTCTCAGAACTACTGAAGTCTCTGGGAGAGCCAGCCATAACAAAACTATTTCACCTGGTGCGTAAGATGTATGAGACTGGGGAAATATCCTCAGACTTTAAGAAAAATGTAATAATACCCATTCAAAATAAAGCTGGTGCAGACAGATGCGAAAATGACGGAACCATCAGTTTAATAAGTCATGGTTGCAAAATCTTAACATGAATTATTTACAGAAGGATGGGAAAGCTAGTAGAAGCCGCCTTTGGTGATCAGTTTCGTGTAGGAACACGTGAGGCAATCCTCACTTTACGGTTTATCTTAGAAGATAGATTAAGGAAAGGCAAACCTACATTTCTAGCTTTTGTAGATTTGGAGAAAGCTTTTGACAACGTTGACTGGAATACAGTCTTTCAAATTCTGAAATCAGCAGGTTTAAAACATAGGTAACGGAAGGTTATTTACAATTGTACAAATACCAGACAGTAGTTATCAGAGTAGAAGGGCATGAAAGGGATGCAGGAGTTAGGAAGGGTAAGAGAGGGTTGTAGCCTCTCTCCAATGTTATCCAAGTACATTGAACAAGCTATGAAGGAAAGCAAGGAGAAATTTGGAGAAGTTCAGGTTGAAGAAATAATAAGCTTGCGTTTTGCTGGTGACATTGTAATTCTGTTAGAGACAGCAAAGGACCTGGAGCAGTAATTGAACGGAATGGACAGTGTGTTGAAAGGTGCGTATAAAATGAACATTAACAAGAGCAAAACAAGGGTAATGCCATGCGATGCTGAAGGAATTAAATTAGGTAACGAATCAATAAAGGTGGTAAATGAGTTTTGTTACTTGAGTAGTAAAATAACATATGATGGTCGCAGTACAGAGGATATAAAATGCAGAATGGCAATGGGCAGAAAAGCGCCTTTGATAAAGAGAAATTTGTTAACATCGAATATTAATTTAAGCATAAGGAAGTCCTTTCTGAAGGCATTTGTGTGGTGTGTTGCCTTACATGGGAGTGAAAGAGGAAGAGGATAGAGGTTTTTGGAATGTGGTGCTACAGAAGAATGCTGTAGATTAGGTGGGTGGATCGCGTAACTAATGAGGAATTACTGAACAGAGTTGGGGAGAAAAGGAATTTCTAGCATACCTTGACTAAAAGAAGGGATCGATTGGTAGGACACATTCTTAGACATCAAGGAATTGTGACTTTAACGTTGGAGGGAAGTGTGTGGGGTAAAAATCGCAGAAGAAGACTAAGATATGAATACAGTAAGTAAATTCAAATAGATGTAGGTTGCCGTTTTTATGAGGCGATGAAGAGGCTTGCTCAGGATAGAGTAGGGTGGAGTGCTGCATCAAACCAGTCTCCGGACTGAAGACCACAACAACAATATCCTGTATTGTGTATGTGTGTTGCTATTGCTGATGTTGTGTGCAATATGCGTGAATAGTTAGTATACGCAAATTAGCAGAAAGATTGATAACTATCAATTCATTAAAAATCTTGAAGTATTTTTCGAAGTAGCACAACAACACAAAAACGTGGACTTAAAAGAAGGTCTACTTCTAATGTCTTAGCAACACGCGGAAACAAGTGCTGTGGCCATTGACCAATCACAAAGTTTCCGTTCATTCTGTGTGTTTACAGCAGGTTTACTCCAAAGCTGAATGAAGTACAGGTACTGTTGCCATATTGGTAGACTAAAATATCTGGGAAAAAAATTGATAATGTCGAGAGTTTATAGTTGTTGACGGGAGAAATAAATATTTAAAATTAAAATGTTACTTTTATTTTAAAAATCATCTACCTGCTCATTCTTGGTCATTATTAATTTACACATAATTTTTATGTTGTCACTCGCATTCGGTACTGAAAGCTATTTAGTCCTCCAAGTCTGATCTTTTAATAGTAGTCAGAAACGATTTCACATTCAAACAATTTGGACTCAAGTTCATCCTAATTATAACAAGGAAATCGATACCTTTATACGGTATATAAATTATTTAACACGCTAAACAGCTTTTCACATTAAGCATGATGACACCACAAATTATTACTTACTTAAACAATTTTGAGTTCGTCTTATTCGTATCTTTATACGTGCCTGATTTATTTTTATCCCTGTTATTGGGTGATGTTCAAATATTTCTGGCAGACAGCATTAAACGGTATTCAAGACTGTCGAAGTAACTAGAAATTTTAAGCACCACGGGTAATTTATAAATAAATCTCTTCTAATGTATCCCGCCCGAGAGCCCCTCATGTTCCTTCCGTTTGAGAAAGAATTAACTGAAAGTGAAAGCAACAAGCAATTTTAAATTAGCCTAACGAGAAGCTGTTTGTCGGGAGTCTGGACATCGTAAGAAATGTCGGAAGGATCCTTCGAATCCCGACCGTCTGGGAACCATATCCCACCGACGAGTGTACACTCCAGTGAAACAGCTTCAGTCATTTGAAAGGAATTACATTTTGGACATTGTCGGATTCTTGCTCATGTTGGGTGATGAATTGCAACATTCTCACAATTGCAGATTCTAGACGTCCGTATGATACAGACGCACATCAAGATCAGTGCAATTGGCGGACAGCGGAGGCCGAATGTACGTCATTCAGTTATTAAATTCTGGATCTTGTTACGTCCCCTATAACATCATTTTTAATTTATACATACAAGTGGCCTTAATGAAGTCAGGGAAAAGTCACAGATAAGTATTCTAGTTCATGGCCAAAAAGTAAATATGTTACGATATGCAGATGATATTGCTGTCCCAGCTGAGAGTGAAGAAGACCGTGTAGCCGCGCTAAATAGAATCGATACAGTTATGGGGGAAGAATATAATATGAAAAATAAAGAATTAAATAAAGCAAAAGTTATGGCCTGTGGCAAGCAAGGGAAAGCTAAAATCCAAGTTCAGGTAAGCAAGGTACAACTTGAGCAGTTTGATACATTTACGTACCTAGTCTGAAACATCACCAGGGTTGGAAAGAGCAAGGTAGAATTTAGAAGCAGAAATGCCCAGGCAAATGCTGCTTTTAACAACAAGAAAAAAGATCATAATTTCTAAGAGCATCAAAAGTCCGAAAAAGAATTCTGAAGTATTGTCTGGAGTGTGGCATACTACGGCTGTGAAATATGAACTCTGGAAATGAGGAAGAGAAGATGCGTAATTCTTTTGAACTGTGTGGTTTTCGACGCATGCTCAAAATAAATTGCATTCACAAAGTTACAGATGAAGCGCTTTTGGAAAGAGCGGGAGAAAAGAGAAGTTGTGGAGACTAATTGTTAAAATAAGTATTCAACATACAGATCATGTAATGAGACATGAGGCACTCAGAGAAACAATAATTGAGGGATATATCGGAGGGAAAAACCAAGAGAAGGATTGCACCTGAGGTACATGGGCCAAATCGTTAAAGATGGGAGATGCAAGTCCTATAAGGAAATGAATGGCTGGAAGACTTGCTACTTTAATTACTGCAAACTAATTCTTGGTACAAATCATGGTGATGATAATGAATTAAGTATATGCAACGCCAGTAACATTTCTTTGAAAGATATTTAATTCAACGATACTAATAACAGACTGCGCGAGAAATTGTGCAAGTAAATACACTGCTGACAATTAAAATTGCTACACCAAGAAGAAATGCAGATGATAAACGGGTATTCATTGGACAAATATATTATACTAGATCTGACATGTGATTACATTTTCACGCAATTTGGGTGCATAGATCCTGAGAAATCAGTACCCAGAACAACCACCTCTGGCCGTAATAACGGCCTTGATATGCCTGGGCATTGAGTCAAATAGGCTTGGATGGTGTGTACAGCTACAGATGTCCATGCAGCTTCAACACGATACTACAGTTCATCAAGAGTAGTGACTGGCGTACTGCGACGAGCCAGTTTCTCGGCCACCATTCACCAGACGTTTTCAATTGGTGATAGATATGGAGAATGTGCTGGCCAGGGCAGCAGCTGAACATTTTTCGTATCCAGAAAGGCCCGTACAGGACCAGCAACATGCGGTCGTGCATTATCATACTGAAATGCAGGGTTTCGAAGGGATCGAATGAAGGGTAGAGCCACGGGTCGTAACACATCTGAAATCTAACGGCCACTGTTCAAAGTGCCGTCGATGTGAACAAGAGGTGACCGAGACGTGTAACCAATGGCCCCCCATACCATCACGCCGGGTGACACGCCAGTATGGAGATGTATACACGCTTCCAATATGCGTTCACCGCGAGGCCGTCAAACACGGATGCGGCCACCATGATGTTGTAAACAGAAGCTGGATTAATCCGAAAAAATGACGTTTTCCATTCGTGCACCCAGGTTCGTCGTTCCGTACACCATCACAGGCGCTCCTGTCTGTGATGCAGCCTCAAGGGTAACCGCATCCATGGTCTCCGAGCTCATAGTCCATGCTCCTACAAACGTCGTCAAACTGTTCGTGCATATGGTTGTTGTCTTGCAAATGGCCGCATTTGTTGACTCAGGAATCGAGACGTAGCTGCACGATCCGTTACAGCCATGAGGATAAGAAGCCTGTCATCTCGACTGCTAGTGATACGAGGCCATTGGGATCCAGCACGGCGTTCCGTATTGTCCTCCTGAACCCACAGATTCCATATTCTGCTAACAGTCATTGTATCGCGACCAACGCGAGCAACAATGTCGCATACGATAAACCGTAATCGCGATAGGCTACAATCCGACCTTTATCAAAGTCGGAAACATGATGGTACGCATGTCTCCTCGTTACACGAGGCATCACAACAACGTTTCACCAGCCAACGCCAGTCAACTTCTGTTTGTGTATGAGAAATCGGTTGGAAACTTTCCTCATGTCAGCACTTTGTAGGTGTCGCCACCGGCGCTAACCTTGTGTAAATGCTCTGAAAAGCTAATCATTTGCATATCACAGCATCTTCTTCCTGTCGGTTAAATTTAGCATCTGTAGCACGCCATCTTCGTGAAATTTATATTTAAAACGTGTAAATACTTTGAAACATATATTTCATGTCAATTATATTCAGTTTTGTTATAAAAATATTTGTAGTCTCTCTCTCTCTCTCTCTCTCTCTCTCTCTCTCTCTCTCTCTCTCTCTCTCTCTCTGTGTGTGTGTGTGTGTGTGTTTACGTGTGTTTTTATCTTCATTTCATTTGCCATCTCTCTTCATCTCCACCTACCCTCTCCCTGCCCATCTCCACCTTCTCCTTCCTTTACCAATCAACGCCGCACTTCTCTGTCGAACTGTTCCTCTACCTCCTCAGTCCATTGTCACCTACCTAAATATAACACTATTATCGTAATGGGTGAAATGGTGTCTAATTTTATTACATAGTACCCTCCGCAATGCACCGTTCAAAATCTTAGGTATATAGTGATGATATTCCTCTTGTGCAGGAAGTTAACCGTGCAAAATTTCATCAAGGTCGAAATAAAATCGGAGATTTTGTAGAAGTCCGTAGGTAAATTACCCTTGGCATGCACCGTACAAAATTTTTCGTAGACATTAACTTTGTGTTGCTTCAGGCTTTTCCGACGGATTTCTTCTAAATATGGTTCTCGGGTGAGACGTCGGATATTATTGTCATAACTACACAATATTTCGTCGCCACACCTGGCTGACATCTTCAGGTGCGATGGACACACTGTTGGTTCTTGGCCGACGAATTTCTATTTAAAGCATACAAAGAAGGAAATGCGCATTCGTGAACGTTCCAAAAACGCTGGCCAATAACACACAAGGAGTGATTTTGGGAATTTTCGCTTAAGATGAACAGTTGGGATATTTCTTTATTTATTTTTATTTTTGTATTATAAGGTTTAAAACCTTCTTATTAGTTTTCATTCATTTTATTATTCTATTACTGAAGGTGATAATATTGTAGATTTTTCGTACCGCATCCATAAACGAAAGAGCCAGCTGCGCCACCTGTTGGACTATGAGGTAAACATTTCGACACTCGAGCAGAAGCCGCATGCCGATATACTGTGTGTCTATGCTGGCCTGTGTCCATCTCGCCATGGTCAACCGATAAAACTACGTCGCTGCCGATGCCTCTTCAGCAGCACACCAGTCGTTTCCTCCGGTGGTCTTCGTGGTGTTAAAAGATTCAGTGCAGGATCCCATGCTGTGTTGAGATAGTAGCCGGTGTCCCTGTTGAGCAGCCTCTTTAATAACACTGTCCCAGTACGATCACGTCGATGAAATATTTCTGGTGTTTTCTTAATGCATACTGTGCCCTGTACGGAGGCAGTGTTCTGCCACTGCAGATTTCTCTGGCTGATCCAGACGCGTATGTCGCCGAAGTTCAACGCATCTGTCCTCCACGGTGCGACACGCTTGTCCGATATGATTCGCCGCAGCTACAGGGAATCTCGTAGAGACCGGGCCTTCTCAGACCAAAATCGACCTTTATAGATTCGAGAAAGAGCTCTTGGTTTCGTTGGCGGGCGGGCGGAAGGCATATTTAACATTCTGTTTCTTCAGTAATCTTCCTATTTTTGAAGAAACACCGCCGATATATGGAAAGATGACTATTCATCTATGGTCTTCGGTTTCTTCCTGCATCTCACTCTGACTGACATGCGCCGGGTGTAAGGCACGGCGAATATCCCGTTCAGAATATCCGTTCTTTAATAAAACGGTACGGAGGTGGCGTGATTCATCAGACAGGCTTTCCGAGTCTGATAAGACACTTCAGGGTGAGGGATGGTGTCAACTGGTGGCCTGCAAATATAAATCCGTGTCTGTTGATTTACGGTACACGGCGTGACCCAAGATGCCATCCTCTTTCTTCCTTACCAAAACAACCAGAAAAGTTAGATCACCGTTTCTTTCCATCTCTATAGTAAACTTGATGTTCCGATGAAGAGAATTTAGGTGGTTGAAAAATGAATCCAGCGCTACAGTACCGTGGGGCCAGACTACAAACGTATCATCTACATATTGCCAAAACAGGTAGGTTTCACTTCTGCTGACTGAAGTTCTCTGTCCTCGAAGTCTTCCATAAAAAGATTCGCCACAATGGGTGACAGGTAACTACCCTTTACGACACCGTCAATTTCTTTAAAATATTGGTCATTAAATAATAAGTAAGTCGAGGTGAGCACATGTTAAACAAATCAACAAGTTCCCTTTCGAACTTCTCGCCAGTGAGCGGCAGTGATTCCTGTAATGGCACTCTGGTGAAAAGTGATACCACGTCGAAACTAACGAGAATATCAGACGGTGAAAGCCGAAGGTTCTTGAGGCGACTGATGAAATCTTCAGAGTTCCGGATGTGATTTTCACACGTTCCTACCGAAGGACCCAGTTGCGCTGCCAGGAATTTCGCTAAGTTGTATGTAGACGCTCAAATTTACTGACAATCGGTCGAAAAGGCACGGAATCCTTATGTATCTTGGGCAGCCGTACACTCTGGGAGGAACCCGTGCCTGGGAGCGGAGTCTCTTGGCCACATCAGGTATCGTTGTGTTCCTAATAAGCTCCAAAGTCTTCCGTTGTATCTTGTTTGTGGGATCCTTGTTTAGAAGGCGATATGCAGAGTCGTCTAATAAGTGGTTCATCTTGCTTAAGTACTTCGGTTTCGATAGGATGACTATAGTGTTGCCCTTGTCCGTCGTTAAGATCACGATTTCAGTATCGTCACGTAGCTATCGAAGCACTGACCTCTCTGCAGCGGAGATGATGTTCGTGGGCGCTAGCGCCCGTGTCAGAGAACGCCAAGTCTCTACATCTACATAGATACTATGTAAATCACATTTAAGTGCCTGATTTCCTCTTAGCTTCCCTCGGCAGTTCAACAGAACTTATAATATCCAGAATGGGCGGTGTTCTCGGGGTGGATGCGAAGTTCAGCCCTTTCTCCGAAACCGAAAACGCTGCGCCAGGTAAAATTTTATCTGTGATGTTGTACACCGTCTATGAAGTTTATCTTGTAACTTCTCTTCTTCCGGACAACGGTCTCTGAGGCGGTGGAATTTTTAAGTCTGATTTGTGTCATGTTTTCACTTCCAGTCTGAAAATGCCCAGGTGGTGCTATCAACCCACGCCCAAAGTTCCGTGCGTTCTGAAAGAATCTTCAGGTGAAGTGCCATTAATTCTCTGGATACAAAGTGCAGTTCCCGTCGAGCTTGATGATTCCGCATACTCCTATAATGTCATCCAGGTGTGCTGACGAAATATCGTGCAGTTATGACAATAATATCCGACAGACGCCCGAGAATCATATTTAGAAGTAACTTTCTTCTTATTTTGAAGATCAGCTGAGCAAAATTTTATCAAGATCCGGATATAACTCTAGATTTTGTTGAAGTCTGTAGGTAAAGTACCATCCGCCATGCAAAAAATGAGCCGGCCGCGGTGGCCGAGGGGACTGAGGCGCTCCAGTCACGGTCTGCACGGCCACTACGGTCGGGGGTTCTAGTCCCCCCTCGGGCACGGATATTTGTGCCGTCCTTAGTATAAGATAGTTCATAAGTAGTTTGTAAGCTTAGGGACTCATGACCCCGTAGTTCAGTCCCAAAGTTGAACATTTTTGAGCAAAAAATGAAATTTTGTGCATACAGTGCATACAGAGACGTTCCTCCCCCCCCCCTTTTTTTTTTTTTTTTTTTTTTTTTTTTTGAAGTTTAAGTGTCCAAAATTTGATGAAGATCGGAACAGAACAGTAGATTTGTGTGTCATAGAAATAAACAAAGACACAAACACTCTATTTGTATAAAAAGCAGAAAGAAGAATATTACGCTCTGTTGATTACATCATGTCCTGTTTTCTTAAGACTTTTACGGCCATTTTCAGCTATACGGATAGGCGGCAACAGTTGCTTATGTTGCGGAAAGATTATTTTCAATATAATTCTGTCTATCCTGTGTAGGAATACGAAGACTTTTTTTAAAAATTGATTCGTTTGACTGTGACTAATAGATTCATGCTATAATGCTACTGCCTGTTTGAGTCTTTTTGGTTTACGGAAGTAAAATTTTGAAAAAAAAAAGAATTGTTGAAGTATAATAAGGCCTAAAACTGACAACTGATTGCAATTTGGTACATAATTTGAATATGAAGGTCATAAATAAGTCGGCTAGTAGCACTATAAAAATTAGGAATCAAGTTATCCCATTGTTCTAGATGATACTGCTACTGAAACATTCTGCCGTCGATTATGCTGTAAATTTAATATCATTATATTGTTAACTTCTTCTTAGAGTGACCCGAACTAGTTATTACTATTGTATCACGGACTATAAGAGTGAGTAGAATGTTTGAAATCAATTCGTAACAATGGAAATTACGAAAAAATTTCAGGAATGCCTATCGGAATTTTATATAAAGGTATGATTTCATACTCTACCGGTATTGTAAATGAGAAATATGAAATGATATATTATTTATGGAATATTATAACGGATTATACATGATACTTCTCACCATAATGGCGTCCGAATCACCATAAGACTAAGTACTCAAACATTAACGCTAATGTGGGCAAAAATATGTGACTGAAAAATAATTAATAATTATTTCAAAGGTAGTTTTAACCCTAATTTGTTCATATTAATCTCTGGAACAGGCACACTCACATTAAAAATGTGGAATTTACAGGAGCGGGACTACACACGCCCTTCCAACACAACGGAACGAGCAGGACAGACGAGGATTGAACGTCTTTCTTTCGCAGAGAGGGAATAAAAGAAAGTAACACTACGAGGTACCTCTTGCTGCGGAAAGAAAGACGCTGACTCGCGGTAAAATTATAACTGTGGCCTACCAGATGAATTGTGTAACACTTCATTGCTATACTATTAATGAATTATAAGATTTACGATTTTTTCCAGCCTGTGGCGCTTTTTTTACTTGACATACATTAAAGCCACATTTTTCTATACATCACCTGTTGCAAATGTTCAGTGGTCTCGAAGATCTCGTAGCTCGCCTGCCATTAACACATTATAAAATTATGTTATGACGTCGAGTTCATTTAAGAAACCATAAATGTAACACTTTTCATTTTTTAAGTATATTTATTTATCCATTCCTGATAAAGCACAAAAGTGATGCAAGAGTAAGACTGGTTCATAACACACTTCTATACTAACTAAGATGTTACTCCTCTAAGACTGCCTTAAGACGCCCAGTTCGCGCCAGTTCGCGCCAGTTCGCGCCAGTTCGCGCATATTAATACATAATAACATTTCTAGAACCTTCTAGAACACGTATGTACAATATTCAAATATTCAACAATTTGTTCATAAAACATACACATACTTTGCTTTACGTGGAGATACACAATATTATGACAAATGTAATAAGTTTTTTTACATCAAAATAAACAATAGAAAAGATCGTAAGTAAACAACAATTAGCGCAATGTTAATATATGTTTACATTATTGTTCGACGTTAAGCTTCAATAATTTAATTAAGTTTTTTTTTAATATTCATAGAATATATGACATCAACTGCGATTGGGCAAAGTTGAAAATGTGTACCCAGCCGGGGTTCGAACCCGGGTCTCCCGCTTTCCAGGCAGTTGCGCTGACCACTACACCACTTTTTTTTTTTTTTTTTTTTTTTTTTTTTCATCAGGTAGATCTATGCTTTGCGGTCGTTCTCATTGTTCGTTCTTTGTCGTTCGTTGATCATTTGGCTCAGCTTTTTTATTACAGAGGACGTTCAGCCCTCTGACCGGGCGCGCTGAGCCACGGCGCCCGGCTCCACTGGGGACACAGTGATCACCGCACCTGCAAGGACTACCCATGCACGTCTCCCGTCAGATACAAATTCCCAGCTTCGCCCTGCCCATAGTACTCAAACTCGTAGTTATAACTAATTCCCGTAAGAGTAAGGGCTTCAAACTTGCCCACCCCTCCCCACTAACGATAGGATCATTGCCCGTCAACGGCATATTAATAACAGCTGCAGGATCAGAAGTGACGTCTGTTCTTTCGGAACAGACGCCACACACATATATATTAATTAAGTTTGTTAGAAGACCCTAGTAACGCAAATGATAATCAATGTGACTTGACAGAAGCGCTATAAAATGCTTATGTAATATAAACATGGAATATTAGGTTACAATACTACGACCAACTATGGTATCGTATACTTCAATTATTCAAACAAACAGGACCCTCCTGGCTAAATACATTACAAGCCTACTGAAATTTCTAGTCAATCTGGGCTCTACTCATTTAATTTTTATTTTATTTTATTTATTTATTTATTTTTCTGTTGTGTATATTTTTATCACCAAACAGCCTTACTACCTGCGCATTATCATTTCCTAGTGGACTACTAGAAGTGTAGAAAGTTTGTAGAAAATCCGCGATGCGAACAAAATGCACCGCTGCCTCCCCCTTGTTAGTTTTCCCCAGCTATGCACGTGGCTGAGGGCCTGATTCCGTAGCCTGTGCGCCTCGCATACTGTTTACAGGCGCTGTCGGTGCAGCAGACCCTCCCCTGGCTGGAGGGGTCGTGACTCAGCTGCGGCGGCCCTCGCCACCCTCCACTCGGCCCACACCCTTCCACACCTCCGCTCGCATCTCCCTCTACGACCACGTTGAAAACAAAGCACAGGGGGAGACCAAAGAGCAGAAACGAAACGCTGCCCATCACCACCTAGAACCAACACAAACAATCGATGCTTCGTCCATACTTCTACTGTCATAAACATTAATCTACACAACCTACAATAATGTCTAAGCGCTCTAGTTTACTAACCAATTACTGTAACACCTATTATCTAATCGCTGCTGTTTTCACATCTAAGCAAACGGATGGATACGAGGATCTTTCCGAAAGTAACACAACGTCAAAGTCAAAGCGGTAGGTGGATCAAAACGAAGTGTCCAGACACTCTGTGACGTAAATGGCATTGAAACAGACGATGACACACAAAAGGCGGAATTACTAAACGTCTTTCTCCAAAGCTGTTTCACAGAGGAAGATTGCACTGTAGTTCCTTCTCTAGAATGCCGCACATATTACAAAATGGCAGATATCGAAATAATTGACAGAGGGATAGAAAAACAATTAAAATCGCTCAAAAGAGGAAAGGCCGCTGACCTGATGGGATACCAGTTCGTTTTTACACAGAGTACGCGAAGGAACTGGCCTCCCCTTCTCGCAGTGGTGTATCGTAGGTTTCTAGAAGAGCATAGCGTTCCGAAATATTGGAAAATGGCTCAGGTCATCCCCGTTTTCAAGAAGGGTCCTCGAACAGATGTGCAGAACTATGGGCCTATATCTCTAACGTCGGTCAGTTGTAGAATTTTGGAACATGTATTATGTTCGAATATAATGACATTTCTCGAGATAAGGAATCTGCTCTGTAGGAATCAGCATGGATTTCGAAAAAGGCGTTCGTGTGAAACCCAGCTCGCGCTATTCGTTCACGAGACTCAGAGGGCCATAGACACGGGTTCTCAGGTAGATGCTATATTTCTCGACTTCCGCAATGCGTTTGATACAGTTCTCCACAAACGTTTAATGAACAAAGTAAGAGCATATGGTCTATCAGACCAATTGTGTGATTGGATTGAGGAATTCCTAGATAACAGAAAGCAGCAGGTCATTCTCAGTGGAGAGAAGTCTTCCGAAGTAGGAGTTATGTCAAGTGTGCCACAGGGGAGTGTCGTGGGTCCGTTGCTGTTCACGACATATATAAATGACCTTGCGGATAACATCGGAAGTTCACTGAGGCTTTTTACGGATGATGTGATAGTATATAGAGAGGTTGTACCAATGGAAAACTGTATTGAGATGCAGGAGGATCTGCATCGAATTGACGCATGGTGCAGAGAATGGCAATTAAAGCTCAATGTAGACAAGTGTAATGTGCTGCGAATACACAGAAAGAAAGATCCTTTATCATCACTATAGCAGGTCAGCAACTGGAAGCAGTTAATTCCATAAAGTATCTGGGAGTAGCAATTAGGAGGGATTTAAAATGGAACGACCATATAAAATCAATCGTCGGTCAAGCAGATGCCAGACTTAGATTCATCGGGAGAATCCTAAGGAAATGCAGTTCTAAAACAAAGGAAGTAAGTTACAGTACACTTGTTCGCCCACAGCTTGAATACTGCTCACCGGTGTGGGATCCGTACCGGGTGGGGTTGATAGAGGAGGTAGAAAAGATCCACGGAGAAAAAAAATGTTCAAATGTTTGTAAAGTCTATGGGACTTAACTACGGGGTCATCAGTCCCTAAACTTACAAACTACTTATGAACTAGGACGGCACAAATATCCATGCCCGAGGGGGGATTCGAACCCCCGACCGTAGTGGCCGTGCAGACCGTGACTGGAGCGCCTCAGTCCCCTCGGCCTCCGCGGACGGCGATCCATGGAGAGCAGCGCGCTTCGTTATAGGATCTTTGGTAATAGAGAAAGCGTTACGGAGATGATCGCTAATCTCCAGTGGAAGACTCTGCAGGAGAGACGCTCTGTCGCTCGGTACGGGCTTTTGTCGAAGTTTCGAGAACATACCTTTACTGAGGAGTCTAGCAGTATATTGCTCCCTCCTACGTATATCTCTCGAAGAGATCATGAGCAAAAAAACAGAGAGATTAGAGCCCAGACAGAGGCATACCGACAAGTCTTCTTTCCGCGAACAATACGAGACTGGAATAGGAGGGAAAATCGATAGTGGTACTCAAGGTACCCTCCGCCACACACCGGCGGGTGGCTTGCGGAGTATGGTTGTATATGTAGATGTAGATGAAACGTTGGGCGTAACATAGTGAAAACATATCAGAGGCCTTTGACATTATACTATTTTTACAGTAACTATTTCTAATTTACTGTATAAGGAAGGAAGGGAGGAAGCTCAGGGTTTAATGTCCCATCGACATCATTAGAGACGGAGCTTACGCTCGGATTTTCGAAGAAGGATGTGAAAGGAAATCGGCCGTGCACTTTGAAAGGAACCATCCCGCCATTTGCCAGGAGTGATTTAGGGAAATCACGGAAAACCTAAATCTGGATGGCCGGAGGTGTATTTGAAGCACCATCCTATCGAATGCGAGTCCAGTGTGTTACCACTGCGCCACCTCGCTCGGTTTACTGTATAAGGAATTATGCAGCTTCGCAAATTGATTTAAATGATTATACTTTATCTATATTTCAGCACGTCTATGGGTGTCTTTATCAGAAAAGCCGAGCAGGAGTAGCCGAGCGGTATGGAGCGCCACGTTGCGGATCACGCGACCTCCCTCGTCGGAGGTTCGAATCCTCCCTCGGGCATAGATGTTTGTGTTGTTTTTAGTATAAGTTCATAAGTAGTTTGTAAGTTTAGGGACTGATGACCCCGCAGTTAAGTCCCAGAAGATTTACAAACATTTGAACATTTTACTAGAAAATAAAATTATGACGTGAGACGTCAACACTTAGAGCCAAATATTCTCATATCGTATAGAATGACATTATGTTTATTTATAAAAATACTTGCTATTTAAATACTAGTGGTTTAAAGAAATTAAAAGTGAAATGGCTGGCTGCTATTGGCTCATCACTGCAAGCACGTCAGTAGCCCGAAACGGCCAGCCATTTTATTTTTAATTTCTGTAAACCACTAGAACTTAACTAGCTTGTATTTTTATAAACAAACTTAATGTCATTCTATACGACATGAGCATTTTAGGCTCCAAGTGTTGACGTCTCATGTCATAATTTTATTTTCTAATAAAGACACCAATAAAGGTGTTGAAATATAATTATTTAAAGCAACTTGTGGGGCTGCATATTTCTTTATACAGTAAATTCCGCTGTTACTGTTGCTGCTTTAGTCTAGCGATATTCAAAATCATAGCTTTTTCTCTACACAATGGCACTATTCAACAGTTTTCATTACAAGCTATACATTTCGATCACCGTCGAAATCCTCTTTGGAAAAAATGAGGTTTGCACTGTTGAAACCACTGCTTGACTGCCATTTGGACCTCGTATGTATCCTGAAAGTATCGTCCTCGAAGACTGTCGTTCATTGTGCCATAAAAGAAGAAATCAGAAGCTGTACGACGGTTGAAAGAGCGCTGAGCAGCTCAATTTGCCAATCTCCTGACATGTGGCCGTTCTCCGAATTGTCATAATGAAATTAAATCGATTACAAATTTTAGTTAGGTCTCTTCCTCCGTATGGCTTCTCGAAGATTCTTAAGTGTTGTAATGTAGCTTATGTTGAATCGTATTACGTACAACATGTAAACAATAAAAGTATTTTAATAAACGTGACAAATTTCAAACTTCAAAGAATAAATAGCTGCTCCAAGAAGTCTTCAAGAGTATCAGAAGCTATAAGCTATGGTCAGTTGTTCCATATTTCTAATCAACAAATTTCTTTAATTACACACTTTCTAAAGTAGCCTATTTTCCTCTTTGGCGTTCAAGCTATCTCGATACTTAATTTAATCAAAATAGGTTAAGCGGTTTAGTCTTTAAAGCGTAGCAGACAGAGCTTCTTTCGCATTTATAATATTAGAGTGGGTATGGATATTTTTGCGTTGAAAAGGAAGTAGGCTTGACTTCGACGGCAGCGTTGTCAACTGAACACAGCACTTATACTGAAAGCAGGTTTATTGCGAAATGAAACATACACGCAGCACTGACTACCTCTCGGGCATAGTGCTCTGCTAATTATACACAGACAGAATTTACCAGAAATTAGAAGAATAATTAACATAAGAAACAAGCAGAAATTACAAGTTAACATAAGAAACATGTAGAATATTCTGGAAATGATAATTATAAGGAAATAAATTTTTGCCGGTGGACGAGATTGAACCGCCGCCCTTCAGCACCGCAATCGGTGACGCTATCCCCTTGTAAGATACCTGTTAGTATTATGTGTAACATATTTGTTAACGATGTAATTGTGGATAAAAGATTTTGTTATGTTATAAATTAATTTCAAGGCTAATTAGAATGTTTGCTGTATTTAAATATATCAAAATTTACCGTAAAGTATTTTTCAGAACATATAGAATCTCCATGTAATTGCTATGAAGAGAAAAATGGTTGTTCTTTGCTTATAGAGTTTAGAGTATTCTATAGGAGTATGTTATTATTATTAGAATGTTATGGAAAGTGAATCGATGTATTACGAACGCTCAATACATATATTTCAACTTAAAGTATGTTCTGCTTTTGTCTACAATTATTTAATCTCTTCAACATGTAATTTTGGTGTAGTAGAAAGAGAGTCTACGTGAGCTACCTCATCTGGAATTACGAACCTGCAGATTTCACACACGGGACTTTATTTGAAGCTAATTATAAAATTGACTGTTATATTAGACACAGATACTCCTGGCAATTCCAGATTGGGTAGTGAATTTTACATTTAGTACATAGAGACCTTCTGTTATCCAAGAAATTAAATAAAAAAGTTTACAGGTTCACACATCATTGCAGACCATGAAGTAAGAAACTACGAGCTGCATCGACACCACAAAGTCTAGCCTGTGGTGGTAAGAAATAAATAAAATTGTTCCTTTTCAGGAATTTCACAGCATCTTATCAGAAACTGACCAGAGACATTTAAATCAAAATAATTAAGTCAGACGTATATATATATATATATATATATATATATATATAATTATTTTACCCTGCGCCACGCCGGCACTCGGTTAACGATGGGACTCGCGGCAATATTGCGTATAGGAAGAAGACTTTTTAATTCAAATTTATGCTACAGCTGGGATATTCGCAATGTTCAAATGTTCGTAAATTTATGGGACCTAACTGCGGCGGTCATAGGTCCCTAACTTAATAACTACTTAAACTAATTTAACTTAAGAACAACACACTCGCCCCTGTCCTAGAGATGACTCGAACTTCAGACGGCGAACGGCCGCGCGCACCACAGCAACGCGCCTTGGCGCTCACGGATATTTCCCCGCGGCAACTGGGATACCAAACAAAAATTGTCACAGAACCAAATATTAATTGATATAAATTAAGTACCAGCTTGACATAACACAAACTAGTAATTCCTTAGTCTCTACAGTCATGACGAACTTCCAAGCTAGTTGCACAAGAGAAACGTATTAACATTCGCTTATATCCATATGGCAAAAAACGAATAATTTGGATCATAAATCTATAGGGTGACCAACCGTCCTGCATTTTATAGAAGTCCCGCAATTGTTTGGTTTTATATCTGAACGTATTTTCGTGTTCCGTCATTGGTACGAATTTTTATAATACGAAACAGTCCTGTCCTCTATCTTCAATTGAAGGTAGTGGAACCGTTGCCTACAGTATGATCTTTGAATGTGCAAAGAAGCAGGATATATGATCTTTGGAGAAGTGTTCCGGATGTCCCGTTAACCTCTATGTTTTGTGATTTTTGAAATACGTAGATTCGGTGTCGGATAGTGATAACTCTTCTACTTCGTCACAAAAACGAAAGCTATAATTTAAACTCGCGACGGCGAAAGGTACAAATAAATGCGTATGTGCATTTAATTCAATTTTGGACATCAAGACGCCTTCCTTGTCTGCTGATCGAAGTAACAACGTCCAAAAGGCATTTTGTAAATTTTGCAAGAAAGCCTTCAGTATTTCTCATGGAGAATTCTATGATTTAACACTACAATGTCAATAACAACAGAATATGACGAAATAGTCAATTTTTGGTTCCAGTTGTAGCACCGTCCAACAAGACAAAGTGACTGCTTGAGAACTGCCAAAGGTATTACACCATGTTTTTCAGAACGTGCCTTGTCATTACTACAATTTAAACTAATCCCAGCAATATTTTCAGATTCAGAAATGGGAAAAACATATTTCTAGGACGAGCAAAAGTTATAGCAATTGTTACCAATGTACTTGCACTCATTCCTGTTAAAGAATATACCAAAGGACTTGTAGGGGAAAGGTAGATATTGTTCTCTATCTACAGACGCATCTAACCATGTTCATGTCAGTTAGTTTCCAATAGTATTAAAGTACTTTCATCATGACAAGTGATTTGTGCACGTTTTGCAGGACTATCATTTCAGGAACAGTACTGTTGGTGAAAAATGGGATACTGGCACCACAATTCTATGAAAAATTTTAATTTTAATTTTTTTATTTGTTTTATTTTATTGGCCGGCCGCGGTGGCCGAGGGGACTGAGGCGCTCTAGTCACGGTCTGCACGGCCACTACGGTCGGGGGTTCGAATCCCCCCTCGGGCATGGATATTTGTGCCGTCCTAGTTCGTAAGTAGTTCATAAGTAGTTTGTAAGTTTAGGAACTGATGACCCCGTAGTTAAGTCCCATAAGCTTAACAAACATTTGAACATTTTTATTTTATTGTTTCAAAATTGCAGCAAAAATTTTAGCTGTGTCCCAAAATTGTGGAATATTCCCCCTGTCCCCTGTAGTTATCCTTATGTCCTTCAAAATGTTCAAATGTTTGTTAAGCTTAAGGGACTTAAGTACGGGGTCATCAGTCCCTAAAGTTACAAACTACGTATGAACTACCTACATCTAAGGACGGCACAAATATCCATGCCCGAGGGGGGATTCGAACCCCGACCGTAGTGACCGTGCAGACAGTGACTGAAGCGCCTCAGTCCCCTCGGCTACTGCGGCCGGCACTTCTATCTTTAAGAGGCGAGACAACTGCCTATTTACTTTTATCAAGTATTGCTCATTCAAAAATGCATGAACATGATTTTCAGGAGGGATGGTTTCGAACATTTGTGAACCGTGATATAGAGCACCCACACTGATTTTCAAAAGGCGGCGCCTCTGGGTATACGTGTCATGTAATACGACAGACGAAAATATAGGCAGTTCTAGTCCTATACGTTTGGGGTACTGGTGCATACTGATATACGATAATTATTGATACGACCACGGGCAATAACAATTTCAATGGGGACGCATTGATACGCTCGGTCCGTTGTGGGAGTACAGTATAAGCTGTGAGCAAGCGGAAAATCGCATTGTGCTATAAGATGAGTATGGAATGGTAGCCTGCCTAATTGATTAAGACGACCGCTGGCCAAAAGCGTAAAGTCCGGGTTCGAATCCCGGTCCAGCACAAATTTTCAGCTTGATGAAATAAATCGCAATTTGCGATCTGTTATGGCTTCTCTGTACTAGGTTTAGATGGAATAACAAACTGCGGCGAATCAAAATTAGTGCCCGGCCGGGATTCGAACCTGGAATCTCCTGGTTACTAGGCAGACGCGTTGACCACTCCGCCACCGAGGACACGGTGACCAGCCAGACTGCAGAGGACTCTTCTCTGCACGTCTCCCGCCACACCCAAATCTCCTTTCGCCACGCTGTCTCTTTCTTATTACCAGGCAGAACAAATAGGCTGTGGTATAGGAAAGAGACACCATGGTGAATGGAGTTTTGGGTGTGGCGGGAGACGTGCAGAGAAGAGTCCTTTGGAGTCGGGCTGGTCACTCTGTCCTCGGTAGCGGAGTGGTCAACGCATCTGCCTGGTAAGCAGGAGATGCCGGATTCGAATCCCGGCTGGGCGCTAATTTTCATTCGCCGCACTTTGGTATTCCATCTAAACCTAGTACAGTGAAGCCATAACAGATCGCAAATTGCGATTTATTTCATTAAATGAACGCTGTATCGTGGTCAAAAATATATATAATTGTAATTTTCCACTTAGTCGTTAAATTTATTCCAACGCCCTGAAACGGTCCAAATGTTTCCATATTTCGTTAAGTACGATAGTTGTGTGGTGTAATACCGTGTTTAGTCTGCACATCCTCGGAAGAAAACCTCGCGAACGGATGCTCCCGAACGGCCGGTAGCGCAGAGAAGTGGAGAACGAGGTTAGAAGCGTAGCCGGCGCGGCAGTCGGGCTATTTCCCCTAACGACGCAATTACCGGGCCAGAAATGCGCCCCTCCACCCAGAGGGGGCGGCGAGTCGCCATTCCGGGGGGACGAGCTGCAAATTGTTAGCCGTCCGCCCTCTGCCGTCTGGCCGCTGGATCGATGGTCCGGCAAACGCCGACAAGGAAGGGGAGGGTCGGCGCGCTACTGAGGACCCAGCCAGTCTGATGAGGGGCAATTCGCGACCAGCCGGAACAAGGTCCGCGTAATTACCGCGGCAATGGACAGCGAATACTGCCCAGGCAAGAAGACCACGGGGGTTTTAAAACACGGTGGGGACAGCACAGTACGCGATTCAGATTAGTCCTTGGTACTTCGCGAACGAACTACAGTGAATAACTTTAATATTCGGACACTGTGATATTTCAATCTTGGAACATCATAACTTTATTTACAACAAAACAAACAAAACATATACGCAATTATTGCATTAAGTGATGTGTCTTGTAAGTGATAATATAAATTTTATTAAGATAACTTACATAACTGCCTTAATAATACAATTTAAAAACAACTCGGTCCTATATCCACGTTACTTTAATATTCAGACACTTTGCAGAACTAAGTATTTCAAGACAAAATTTTATGGAAAATAAATGTTTCAATATCTTGTTGGGTAGCTATTCTGTTTTATCACTTCTTTCAAACGCTGCGGCATACTGCTAATGAT
Organism: Locusta migratoria; assembly: GCA_026315105.1. Lineage (NCBI taxonomy): Eukaryota > Metazoa > Arthropoda > Insecta > Orthoptera > Acrididae > Locusta > Locusta migratoria. The sequence goes on along the minus strand of CM048744.1, from coordinate 491,643,275 downwards.
ATTTTTTACATAGCCCGCACGTAGACCGTCCCATTCTTCTTTTAGTCGACGCTTCAGACTTTCTTTGGAAGATATAGGAGTACTTCTAATACATCGCTTCAGTTCTCCCCACACATTCTCAATCGGGTTGAGATCTGGTGACTGAGGTAGTAGTTGTAGGACTTTGGGGCAGTTGTACAACAAATATTCCTGCACAATGCGAGGCTTATGTTTCGGGTCATTGTCCTCGTAAAATTTGAAGGTGTTTGATATCCCCGTGGTTTCATCACTTTTCGTAAATTGTTCTTTAACTTGTTCAAATAGACATATTTGTTCATAGTATTGTCGATGAACACCAATTCGCCCGGTCCAAATGTCGATATACAGCCCCAGACAAGGACGTTGCCACCTCCATGTTTTACAGTTGGTTTAATATTTATGACTCTAAATTCCTCATTCTTCTTCCGCCACACCATGCTTCGTCCATCCGACCCACAAACGTTAAATTTACTTTCGTCATTCCACCAAATTGCATCCTTCGTAATAAACTCCGTAGTAAAGTCCAATCTTTTCTGTCGATTCTGTTGATTCAAATACTGTTTCTTCCTAGCCACTCTTCCATTGTATCCACATCCTTTCAATGCTCTGCGAATCGTTAAGGATGTACCTTCTTGCCAGTCTCGTTTTGAAGCTCAGGTGCTAATCTCGGTGCTCTGAGTGTAGGATCCTTCTTTATTTTCCGTATTAGATTCCTCTTGTCACGTTCATCCAACTTCTGTGGCTGTCCCATTTGTGGTATGCAGTCTACACGGTCCTCGTTTCTGAAACGCCTGATAATATCTGCCACATGTTGAGAATGGCAGCAATTTGTCGATATGATTTTCCTTTCGCATTGTGAAAAATAGTAAGTTGTCGTTTCTCAAAGCTGGTATTAGCTTTGCGTGGCATCGTACCGTCTGGACAGTCGATCGCGCTTGTAAGCACACTCTTGCCTTCTGACTAGAAGCAGCCCTACTCACCCCGGCGTGAACGGTGACAAGTACGACACCGCAAACTGTCCGGATGTTAAAGTAACGTGACCAGCGAAGAGTGGTTTATTTTAATCGCATTCTTTAATAACTGTTTTACGATGTGTAAACAACGTTCATACTGTTATTTACATGACATGTACCTTCATATAATATTTGGTAATATTATATTTTTGTTTGTTCAGAATACAGTTATAAAGCAGCAAAGTAAAAATATCTTGGTGTCCGAATATTAAAGTTATTCACTGTAGTTCGGAAGAGCACTCCCACAGGCGAACTACGCGAACTAGTTCGCAGCTCCCTCGCCTCTTAGTTCGTCCGCTCCTTTTCCGAAGACTGACGGGGAACAGCGAGAGGACGCGAGAGCGCGCAGAATCGCGTGATTCCCTTCTGCCTGTTACCGTCATTTCGAGATGAGATGCAGCTCTGCTGTAGTTTCATAGTTCACTGCCACAAATTTTCTTTTCTAATGATTGGGTAGTACTGCTGTGAAGCTGGTTAGGTCGCAAATTCTATGTTATAGGTCACAATTCATGTACAGTGTGCCCTCAAAAATGATGTGTAGGTAGTCTGCTTTCGTATGTATAGCCGGCCGCGGTGGCCGAGGGACTGCAGTCGCCGTGGCTCAGCGCGCCCGGTCAGAGGGCTGAACGCCCTCTGTAATAAACAAGCTGCGCCAAAGAACACGTAGAACCAAAACGAACAAACAGGATCAGCGTCCGCAAGGACAACAACTACCAATAGAGCAAAAAAAAAGGGGGGGGGGGACTGAGGCGCTCCAGTCGCGGTCTGCACGGCTACTACGGTCGGGGGTTCGAATCCCCCTCGGGCTCGGATATTTCTGCCGTCCTTAGTGTCAGCTAGTTCATAAGTAGTTTGTAAGTTTAGGGACTGATGACCCCGTAGTTAAGTCCCATAATCTATACAAACATTTGAACATTTTTTTCGTATGTCTATCAAACACCATCTTACATCTGTTCACGAGTGCACGTTGCACGGAAGAGATGCTAATCTGATGATGGTAAATCCGAAACACGTCATTTTTGAGGGCACGCTGTACACGAATTGTGACCTACAATAAAGAATTTACGACCTAACCAGCTTCACAACAGTACTACCTAATCATTTCAGCATGGTCACCTGCCTCCTCAATGACTTTATGCCGCATTTACAATATTTCTTTTCTAAGGTATTCAGCATTGTCTAAATATAACCCCCATTCCGTTAAAATACTAAGAGTACTCTGTATGCAAAGTAGTTGAGTACCATTGTATCACCCATTCGTATAAATAACTGGTTTATTTGCTTAAGTATTTGATGTCTAATTGCCCAAAAATACGGGTAATAGAACACGCTTGGGCAACAATGATAATTTTATAATAAAGCTGTCATAACAAAAGAAAGAGCTCTTTTATTAGCGGTAGCAAAAACCAAAAAGAGCGGACGAACTAAAAAGAACGACCTACTTCGCGGCCGAACTGCGAACTAAAAGGAGAGCTACCTGTCGCGAACTAAAATATGCGCGATCGGTCGCGAACTAAAATATGCGCGATCGGTCGCGAACTAAAATATGCGCGATCGGTCGCGAACCAAAATATGCGCGATCGGCCACGAACTAAAACATACGAACTATTATGCCAAACGTATCTCGCTTCTTAGTTCGTTGGATTCTTTTCCGAAGACCGACGGGCAATAGCGAGAGGCCCCCAGCAGAATTAAAATCACGTGTTTGCCTTCTGCTCAAGAGAGCCAATCGAGGTGAGCGTCTGCCTGCTAGATTACATAGTTCAGTGCTACAAAATTTCAGTTTTGAAGTATTCTGCACTCTGCAATATCTGACTAATAAATTCCATAATGACAAGATATAGAGATAACTTCAAAGCGAGAAATTATCCACAAACTGTTTCTTTTGGTTTGCCTGATACCGTTAGCGGCTGAAGCAGCACGCGCATGACGCAGCTAGGTGGGGGAACTTCTCTCTCCACCTGCATACGCAGACCGCGCCGCAGGGTCTTCACTGGGAGCGGACTAAAGTGAGCGCTACCGATCGCGAACTATTACGCGCAAGTCTATTTGAGATAGACACCACACAATTAAATTATCAGTTGAAATATCTGCGTTCTGAAGTATTATCATCGGCAGAAGGAACGAAAATGGTTCCACGTTTTTCTGTCGGTTCTACACAGTGAAGAGAACAATAACACGGCAACCAAAATAGTGGTAATAACAGAGAGTTGCTGCAGAGAGGTTGGAGTTGTGTTTACTGTACCAAACTAATTACACAAGCAGTTGGGTTAAGATAGTGTAGTGAGTAGATAGTGAAATGCAACAACAATGTGACATACCCGAGGCTATGACGTGAAGAGCCATAGGAAGGTTGGAAGCGGGACAGACACAGGAGGGAGGTGGCTGCAGCTATTGGAGTGTCCCAAAGTGCAATTTTCAGGACCTGGCAGCGATTTCAGAAAACAGGAACCGTTAAGAGAAGGCAAGGCCAAGGTCGTTCACAGTTATCAGCAAGAGATCACCGTTATCTCCGTTTAACAGCCCGTCGAGACAGGAGGCTGAATGCAACTCAGCTGCAACGCACCCTCCAGGCAGCAACAGGACGCGCCATATCAACACAAAACACTCTGAAATCGCCTTCGGGAATATGGCCTCTACGCACGAAAGCCTATGCTGTGTGTTCCATTAAAATCACGACACCGTTTAGCACGCAGCAACTGCGCGGCGATCAGGATTGGAGTAGTAACGAATGACTCCAGCTTTTGTTGACATAAGTGCCAACTGTCACCAGTACCACATCGTAAACAGCGCTAAGCTGCCGGACTCAGTTTTGTTGAATTGACAGTGTAGTTACCACTGACCACAGTTCAGTCAGCAGCCAGCCGCCTTGAGTACTAGGCTTCTTAAAAGTTGATTATTTAATTTTCTACTTTCTACAGTTAATTGTATCGATAGGATGGATAGGATGTGTGCCTGCTGTGTGCGGACGCAGGTTCGCGGTTCGCGAACAGCTAGCGTGCTGTTGTCTACGGTCAGCCGTCTTCAGGCTGCTGTCTCGGGGTGCAGCGATGGTGGGGAGTCTGGTGCGTCGAGTGGGACACCTCAGGTGTCTCACGCTTCGCTCTCTGTCCCTGCTACCGAGGCACCTTCAGGTGTAACGGACGTCATCGAGCCGCCTTCTCCGCAAGGGAAGTGGCGAGTTGTACGGCGTTCGTGTCGCTCGAGGCGGAAGGCCAATGTGGAGGCTGGACGTCCGTCCGCGCCCGTTCGTCCTGTGAGTGAGCGTGTGGCCACTCCTTCAACAGGGTCCGAGCAGGTGCACGGGGGGAGGGGATTATTAGTTATTGGGAGCTCCAATGTTAGGCGCGTGATGGAGCCCCTTAGGCAGATAGCGTCCAGATCCGGAAGGAATTCCAACGTGCACTCGGTGTGTCTACCGGAGAGCCTCATCCGAGATGTGGAGGCGGCCTTGCCGGCGGCTATCGAGGGTGCGGGGTGCAGTCGACTGCAAGTCGTGGCTCACGTCGGCACCAATGACGCTAGTCGCTTGGGTTCTGAGGACATCCTCGGGTCCTACGAGCGGCTGGCGGAATTGATGAAGGCTCCATCCCAATATCAAATTCACCATGGAGGTTGAAAGCGATGGGAAGCTTCCGTTCCTGGATGTCATGGTGTACAAGAAACAGGATGGTACCCTGGGACATAGTGTTCATCGGAAGCCCACACATACAGATCTGTACCTCAATGCAAGAAGCTGCCACCCACCACACCAACGCAGTGGCGTCCTTAAGACTCTGGTACGCAGAGCTTATGCAGTTTCCGATGCAGAAAGCCAATCACAGGAACTTTCACATTTGACATCTGTGTTTAAGGAAAATGGGTACTCCGAGAGGCAGATTCTTCGAGCTATGCAGTTTGGACCATCCCGGGAAGCACATGAAGAGGAAGAAAGATCTGTTGCTTTTATTCCGTATGCAGGGGGCATATCTCACAAAATTAGCAGAATCCTAAAGAAATTTAACATCCAGAGTGTGTTCCGTCCACCACCCAAGATCAGGACACTTTTAGGATCCGTTAAATACGACTTGGGCCTTAAAAACAGGGTGTGTACAGGATTCCATGCGAATGTGGGAAGGCGTACATTGGCAGGTCGATCCGCACTGTTCATGACAGATGTGTGGAACATCGCCATCACATCAGGCTTCTACAGCCCGAAAAGTCATCAGTTGCGGAACATTGTCTTAACGAGCAACATAGGATGTTGTTCGATGAGACTCGTATTGTGGCCAGCACTTCCGGTTTTTGGGACAATGTGTATAAAGAGTCTATTGAAATCTGGCTGTCTGAAAATTTAATTAATAGAGACAAGGGTTTTCCGCTTAGCAGGGCGTGGAACCCGGTTTTATCACACATGAAAAAACATCGATCTTTTATGCAACCCACCAGATTGCTGGAAGACAACCCATGACTGCGACATAGTGTTCATCGGAAGCCCACACATACAGATCTGTACCTCAATGCAAGAAGCTGCCACCCACCACACCAACGCAGTGGCGTCCTTAAGACTCTGGTACGCAGAGCTTATGCAGTTTCCGATGCAGAAAGCCTATCACAGGAACTTTCACATTTGACATCTGTGTTTAAGGAAAATGGGTACTCCGAGAGGCAGATTCTTCGAGCTATGCAGTTTGGACCATCCCGGGAAGCACATGAAGAGGAAGAAAGATCTGTTACTTTTATTCCGAGCACCGCCTTTCCGCCACCGGCGGCGCCGCAAGACCTGTCTATGTGCAGTAACTGTGGCAGGCCGCGCATGCGCCTTCATCACTCGCAGGCCTATATAGGACGGCGTTCCATGCCCTCGGCATCAGTTGTCGGCGAGTCCAGCAGCAGCAGTTCCCCTGAGGATGGCGGACAGGTGTTCCGCCGAAATATTGGGTCAGTTCGACTTCAAAATCCGGCAGCAAACCCGAAGAAACTATGAAAGAGAACTGACCCATACAATTACAGCTCAATATCGTTGACATCAGTTTCATGTAGAATTTTGGAGCATATTCTCAGTTCGAATATAGTAAATTTCCTTGAAACAGAAAAGCTTCTTTTCATGAATCAGCACGGGTTTAGGAAACATCGTTCAAGTGAAACTCAGCTTGCCCTTTTCTCACATGACATCTTGCGAGCCATGGACGAAGGTCAACAGGCGGATTGTGTTTTTCTCGACTTCAAAAAGGCGTTCGACGCGGTGCCACACTGTAGACTGCTAACGAAGATACGAGCTTATGGAATAGGTTCACAGATTTGTGACTGGCTGGAAGACTTCCTAAGTAATAGAACGCAGTACGTTGTTCTCGACGGCGAGTGTTCATCAGAGACGAGTGTATCGTCAGGCGTGCCCCAGGGGAGTGTGATAGGACCGCTATTATTTTCTATCTATATAAATGATCTGATGGACAGAGTAAGTTGTAATTTGCGGCTGTTTGCTGACGATGCTGTGGTGTATGGGAGGATGTCGTCCGTAACTGACTGTAATAGCATACAGGATGACTTAGACAAAATTTCTAGTTGGTGCGAAGATTGGCAGTAGCTCTTAATGTAGTAAAATGTAAGGTGATGCACATGAGTAGGGAAAAAAACCAAAATGTTCGAATACAGCATTAGTAGTGAGCTTCTTGATGCTGTCGCGTCGTTCAAATATCTAGGCGTAACATTGCAGAGCGATATGAAATGGAACGAGCATGTAAGGACAGTTGTGAGTAAGGCGGACAGCCGACTTCGGTTTATTGGGAGAATTTTGGGAAGATGTACTTCACCTGTAAAGGAGACCGCGTATAAAACACTTGTACGACCACGTCTTGAGTATTGCTCAAGTGTTTGGGACCCGCAGCAGATCAGTTTAAAGGAAGACATAGAGGCGGTTCTGAGGCGAGCAGCTAGATTTGTTACCGGTAGGTTCGACCAATGCGCGAGTGTCACGGAAATGCTCCGGCAACTCAATTGGGGATCGTTGGAAGAAAGACGACGTTCTTTTCGTGAATTTCTGTTAAGTATTTTTTTTTTCCCCTCGTTCAATTTCGGAGTGGAATAGGAAAGGAAATGCCAATTAGTGGTACAGTGTACCCTCCGCCACGCACCTTACGGTGAATTGCGGAGTTTGTATGTAGATATAGATTTCGTGTTCAGCCAGACAATCGTCGTTCCCTCATGTGCACTGGACGTCCAGTTCGGAAGAATCACGTTTATGTGCACGAAACACCACCTTATCGTGTTCGTAATCAGACCTCTTTGTCGTTTAGAATGGCGTTATGCCTGCTCGGAGGTATAGAGAAGTGATCCTTCTGCATCTACATGGAATACTCTGCAAATCACATTTAAGTGCCTGGTAGAGGGTTCATCGAACCACCTTCACACTATTTATCTCCTATTCCATTCTCGAATAGCGCGCGGGAAGAAAGAACATCTGAATCTCTCCGCTCGAGCTCTGATTTCCCGTATTTTATTCTGATGATCATTTCAACCTATATAGGTGGGATTTTCGCATTCGTAGGAGAATGTTCGTGATTGGCGTCTCGTAAGTAGACCACGCCGCACGATAAATGCTGTTGTTGTAATGATTCCCATCCCAGACACAGTATCATTTCCGTGACGCTGTCTCCCATACATCGTGACAATATAAAACGAACTGCCCTTCTTTGGACTCTTTCGATGTCCTCCGTCAAACCCACCTGATAAGGATCCCACACTGGGCAGCAATACTCCAAATGAGGGCGGACAAGCGTAGTGTATGCAGCCTCTTTCGTAGTTCTGTTGCATCTTTTAAGCGTTCTGCCAATAAAATGCAATCTGTGGTTTCTACGACATTCTCTACTGTTCTTTTCAGTCTAAGTCTGAAGTAATAGTAATTCCTAGGTATTTTGTGGAGTTTACGGCCTTCACTTTTGATTGATTTATCTTGTAAACAAAGTTTACCGGATTTCTTTTCGTACTCATCTGGACGACTTCACACTTCTCATTATTTAGAGTCAATTGCCAATTTTTACACCATACAGATGTGTTATTTAAATCGTTCTGTTGTGCTCTACGCTGATGCCATAGCAGATGGGTTCCTTATGGTGGACGATAAGGGTCGTCCCGAGAGAGCTACATTGATGGACAACATGCTCGAAGCGGAGGGAATTGAACAAATTGAGTGGCCAGTATGTTCACCGGACTTAAACCTGATGGGGCACATCTGGTATGCACTTGGAAGATGCATTGCAGTCAGACCAACTCTTCCCGTAAAGGTTGCAGAGCACGATATAGCACTCGTGGAAGTATGGCCAAATATAAGCCAACAGGTGATTGATAACCTGATACTGTCCATGCCGCGCCGGTGTACAACGATATTGGCTGTCCGAAGTGATCACCCACGGTATCAGAGGGCAACAAGACTGACTTTTTCACTAATATGGTGGGCCCCATGGTTCGTCGCTTTAAGTAAACCCCACGTAAACCTCAAGTAAAGAGCTGAGAGATCAAAATATCGTAACGTACCACATGAAAATTACAATTGTAACCAATATCTGAATAAAATACCACATTATCAAAAAGTCTGTATAAATTTGAAAACTTAATAAATCACGGTATAATGTAGATAGAGAGGTAAAAATTGACACACATGCTTGGAATGACATGGGGTTTTATTTGAACAACAACAACAACAAAATTTGGAAAAAAGATCCCTTGCGCGCGTCGTTTGGTGATGATCGCCCAGACCTCAGTCCGTGCGATTATTGGCTTTGGGATTACCTGAAGTCGCAAGTGTATCGTGATCAACCGACATCTCTGGGAATGCTGTAAGACAACACCCGACGCCAATGCCTCACCATAACTCCGGACATGATTTACAGTGGTGTTCATATTATTGCTCGATTACAGCTATTGTTGAGGAATGATGGAGAACATGTTGAGAATTTCCTGTAGAGAACATCATCTTTGCTTCTTCTTAATTTGCTATGCTAATTATTGCTTTTCTGATCAGATGAAGCGAAAGTTTTTGAACTCTTTTTTTTGTGGTTCTAATATAACCCCATGTCATTCCAAGCCTGTATGTCAATTTTTACCTATCTACATTATTCCGTGATTTATTAAGTTTTCAAATTTATAGTGAATTTTTTATCACCAAGTACGTTACCGTATGTGTATTATATCTCATGTGATCTCCTAATTATATTGAGCAGTGTCGTTCCAAAACGTTTATGCGCATTTAAGTGAGAGGAAGTATGAAGAAATAGGACGGAAATGAATGCATTTAGTTGCACTAGGACACTGAAAAGACTCAGTGGCGAGAACTGAGAATGTGAACCGGGACGGGATTCGAACGTGGCTACCGCTTCGGACCAACGGTCGCCTTAACCACTTAGCTACCCGCGCTCGCCTCCCGTCCGTATCAAATGCCCACAAGTCGCACACTACGGGTGTAGCGTCCCTATCGTCCATTGTCCTCTTCTACTCGCCATTTCGGAGGTCGAACCTCATTATCCCATCGGCGGTCAAGTAATGAACCATACGCCGACTTCACTATATACATGGGAAAGCTCCGGGATTCGATAGAGGAATTGACAACAAGCAAGCATTACATATATGGATTTTTCGTTATTGTGGTACAGGTAGGGTACAGTACACAAACGACTTCACTATCTAAGTTGGTCATTTTTATTGATACAGTATAATTTACTACGTACTGTTCTCTAAAGAAGGTGCTCACTATGGTTAGAGTCATTGCACTGACTGCCTCACTCGTTCCCATATTCCAGGCATCTGTCGTATCTCCTGAACCCTTGCTCTATGCGCTGTTGCAGTAAATCCACGTTACGATTAGGGGGGCATACACACTGACCTTCTGATGACCACATAAGTAGGAGTCTATATTGAATAGAAGTTCCAAGGCGCCAGGGTCGGAGCGCGAGATTGCTCGCCGTCGGAGGTTCGAGTCCTCCCTCGGGCATGGGTTATCGTTAGGTTGGTGTAAATTAGTTTAAGTAGTCTGCAAGTCTAGGGACTGATGACCACTAACGTTTAGTCCCATAGCTTCACAAACATTTCGAAACTTGGCTTTCAAAACAAATGCACACAGCGTGAATAGGGACGAAGCTTACAAGTCGCTTGTGTTTGTGTGCCTTACACAAATGACAACCTGCATAGTGAAGTGGTCTGTGTTATGTATACAACAACAAAATGCCTTAGCAAATAAACCGTATGTGTATAGGGCATGTTCTGCTTGTTGTCCGGTCCTCTGCGGCGGAATACGCGTGCACACTAAGGCGCCTCGGTGAAGTGTGTGCGGCCGTCCGCCGTCAGAGTTTCGAGTCCTCCCTCAGGCACGGGTGTGTGTGTGTGTGTGTGTGTGTGTCTATGTGTAAGTGTGTGTGTGTGTTGTTCTTCGGATAAGTTAAGTAGTTTGTAAGTTTAGGGACCGATGACCACTGCACTTAGGTCCCATAACTTTACAAACATTTGAACATTTGTCCGGTCCTCTATCGAATCTCTGGAGATTGGTGTGGTGTCTGTTCTTTCGGACATGTTCATAAGAATAGACACCACACCTAATTGGCAGCCATTTATGTAACTGCACATTTTAATGAAAAACTGAAAAAGTAAAATACAGGAAAGTATTCACTTAATTTGCACTAGGACATTGAAATAACTCAATGGCGACAGGTGAAAATGCCCCGTATTTGTTCTTTGCATAGAAAAATGCCAGCGACTGAGGCTATCGCATGACAATGGATACAGTTTGATACTGGTGCTAAGCTGATAGTGTGTATTTCTTCGGACGTGGGAAAGTATTACTGTTTCGTACTAAAGTATCATGCCATATGAGCTGGCTGTACTAGTAGAATCTCAATAAATCGATCATTGAATGTGATAGTTCACATAAAAACCTGCTTCCCAACAAGGATTAATTGGTGACATTTTGTTATTTACTTTGACATCTGCACAAAAATTTGTGTTTCTTATGACGGTCAAGGTTTTCCTTGTGGACCTCCTTGCGATTAAAATTGTCATAGTACCTAAGAGTCATACGTACATCCGTTACTGTACCGAATCTTTTCTCATTAGGTTCATTCTACACCTGGCAGAATTTGACATTTACCCAATTTATTTAACAGGTGTAGTATATTTAAATCTTCTACTTTATTACAAAGGTAATATGAGTTTCAGCCTTCGCCTATAATGTGGGAAGTCAGCTCAGATGGAGACAACAGATTTTTTCAAGTGGTTGGATTAGTTAAAATCTGCCTCTACTGTTCCTTTATCCTGCTTCAGTTCTATAATCCCCTTAATGAGGTAATTATACCTCATATTTTCTCTAGGGAGACTGTTTGTCTCCCTTTCCCAGTCCAATTAGTGCTTCGCGAGTCATGCACTGACAAGCTGTCAGAATCCAACAGCATTTCTTTTTTCTTCGAACAAAATAATTTGACAACCACTGTCTGCAAAAGATGACTGGCGAAGGACTGGTATAGTAATTGTTGACTTACCGCGGCATAGGCGTCCATATCCCGGGGGTGAGGATTGGTTGGCGGTGGGGAGGACTGTGGGGCGCACAGTTAATAATTCTCCAAGATAGGAAAAAAAAAAAGATGTAGTTTAAACAGATGATTTTCTCCCAAGAAAATGTTGAAGTCTTTATTTTATTAGTAGCACTAAGTTTCTAGCTGCTTAAAAGTTTGCATTCGTCCTCCAAGATATTACTATTACTGAAATAATGATTTTAAATCACTTTCTTTCAAGAAAAACCATCAGTTTCAATTACATTTTTCCTTTCTTGCGTAGCTAGGGAGCTCCTTTCCCTTCTTGGTTCATGGATACGGGCGCCCACGCATGTTATTCTCTCCATCTTTCTGTAATGATACTGGGTTGGACAAATACAGAAACTTCGTTGTGTGCCCTAACAGTCTGCGTGCTATACGATGTAACAAGCTTATTTTGTTTAAATGACTAAAATAGCCATTCAGTATGGAAGATGTTGTGAAAGTTAAAATCTCCTATTCGAAAAATGTTTGGACAATACAAGCGCGAATGGAAATAACATCAACAAGGGAAGTCATTTCGATCCCATGTGATACAAATATCTTCACAATCTACAAGTACTTTTTTACTTTTTAGCAAAGAGTGCAGATATACTACCGTAATTTCATATATCGTTACCATAACATTTTTCAGTTTCGCTTACAAACCCAATAATACCTCTAAGTGATTCGCACTACAATTGCATGGACGCCTCAATGAACATTCCGTGACAGCCAAGTGAGAACCTTGAAGATGTACCTCTTCTTCAAATTTTACGCTGTTGACAAGGCATTAGACGGAATGTATTATGTTTTCCAACGGTATCTCTGTATTGGTTTTCTCAATAAAGGCACCATGTGTACTTGATGTTGTAGGTGAATGAAATAATACGGTTGGCGCGCATAGAAGAGTTGTTATTAACACACAACGTCTCGTTGCATCTGGGCAAACAATCACTTAGCATATTTTCGCTTAAAACACGCAGAAGGCCGTGGTAGTTTAAAGCGTTCAGAATAGCCGTTCTTAGCCGAAGAAAAATGTAACTCTGTTCACAACAAGAACATGAACAGATGGAAAAAATGATATATAACCAAAGATTGTTTCAATATTAAAGAAAATAGTATTGAGCTACTTCTTTTATGCACTAGCAAAACAGTTAGGGGATCAGTTTATATATCTCGGTTCTGAAGTATTGTCATCCGAGATAATGGTAATTACAGAAAATTGCTGCAGGGGGCGTCAGTGTTGACTTATATTTACTCTACAAAACGAATTACACAAGCAGATGGGTTCAGATAGGCTGGCCGCTGTGTCCGAGCGGTCCACGGCGCGCCACTACGGCCGGGAGTTCGAATCCCCCCTCAGGCATGGATATTTTTTACCGTCCTTAGTATAAGGTAGTTCATAAGGAGTTTGTAAGTTTAGGGACTGATGACCCCGTAGTTAAGTCCCATAAGCTCTACAAATATTTGAACATTTTGTTTGGATAGTGTAGTGGGCAGTTAGTGTAATGTGACAACATGACTTACCCGAAGCGATGGCATGGAGAGCCATAGAAAGGTCAGAAGCGGGACAGAGGGATGTGACTGCAGATATTGGAGTGACCCAAACTGTAAATACACGCGATTTCTAACATGAGCAAGAGACGACCGTTATCACCGGTTAAAAGCCCGTAGAGACAGGATGGTGCATGGAACTCAGCTGCAATGCACTCTCCAGGACGTCCAATGTCAACATAACAGTCCGAAATTGTCTTCGGGAATGTGGCCTCTAGGCACGAAGGTCTATGGCGTGTTTCCCATTAAAACCACGACAGCGTTTAGCCCGCAGAAACTGGGCGGAGGAACATCAGGATTGGAGTCGTTCTGCTCATAGCTGTGTACAGCCGTACATGTGTCGTTCCCTCATCTGGAGAGAACGTGGAACTCGGAACAGTGCTGCTTACGTTCAAGAAACATCACTCTATCGTGGTGGTGGACGAATGGTGTGGTAAGGAGTCAGTATTGGCGGACATCTGTGACGTTCGGAATGGCGCTTTGACTGCTCAGAGGTACAGAAACAAGATCCTTCGACCTTTTGTTGCGCCCTACGCTGCTACCATGAAAGATGGGTTCTGGCCAACGATAATGATCGTCCCCACAGAGCTACTCTGGTGGACATATTCTTCAGATGAGGTTAGCCACTATGTTGTAAAATTTTACTTACTAGCCGCTGGCTAGCATGTGTTTCAATGTTATTTATCTTTTGGACTTGAGCATATTGCTCATAGGTTTACGTGTCATATAATAATTTTAATCTTCTGATCAAGTATCTAAACGTGCAACTTGTTGGACTGTTTCTACAATTATTGTAACTTTAGTACGGTTGCTGCAATTTTTGACAATATATGTTTAAAATCGTTAAACTAACCAAATAACAACATACACATCTCCATGCCCGAGGGAGGACTGGATCCTCCGACAGGGATCAACCTCTCACTCAGCAGCAAGGCGTCTTAGAGAGTTCGGACATTCCACTGCGGCGGGAAACAAAAAATTAAAATAATTTTGTGAAAGAACAACAATGGTCCATGACTTCTGTTTCAACAAAATGAAACCTGTGGCGTGGTTCTTGAGGCGGTCTGGTCGGACCACCGTATGTGGCACACGGGGGCTCCATTTGGGACCTGTTGCTGGTTGAGCACCGTGACTCACTCTCGCCGAACAGGTTTCCGCCTCGTCTGAGCCCACACAGAGCAGGCACTAACCTCTGGTGTCCCCAAAACATTCCACGCTGCGTAACGTGCCAATGTCCTCTCGATGTTCACATTGGTTGTTCCCGGTGCCAAACACAGTAAAACTTCTCCTAACGGAACCTATTAAATGTTGACGCTTCTAAATTTCCTAGCAGATTAACGTGGGATTTAATGTCCTCTCCGTGATGGACATTGCCAATAATTGACCCACGCAAATGAATCTCCACAATGCAAGACAAATATCTTAATAATAGACAGTGTAATAGCCTTAACTTGTATTTATTGTGAATCTCTCTCTCAGAGCAAAGTGTCAGGCTACTGGTAGAATGTGCCGATGACTCCCTTATACAAGAATGGTAAAATAATGGACCCGCAAAATGACAGAATATCAGTTGTTGCAGTATTCTTGAACATATTCCAGTGAGATGTAATATATTTTCTTGGCACTGGAAAGCTTTTGCCCCTCATCAGCAGGGTTTTAGAAAGAATCGCTCGTGTAAAATTCAAATTGCCATTTTCTCACATGATATTTTGCGAGTCATGGATGAAGGGCTACAGGCAGAGATATATTTCTTGCTTTCCGAAATGGCTTCACGCGGTGCCGACTAGAAGTTCGCAGATGTGTGAGTAGCTTAAAAAGCAGAAACTAGTACATTGTCCCCAAGTGACTGCGAGAGCCAAAGGTACTGTCAAGAGTGCCCCACGGAAGAGCGATGAGACTACTGAGTCAAGGCAACACGTCCGAATAACGACACAGAAAAATCTAGCTCTGAGATTGATGAAGGGGAGCTGAGAGAGGTGATCAACACGACTCGGAAGCTGGAGTGACGAATGCCACTGGAGGGTGGTAATGTTAGCGGTGGCTCTTCGTAGTTATTAGAAACTACTAAGTGAAGTATTGTTAAGAACAATGAATAGAGCGAACCTGTCTAGTGCAAGTGCATAAGTGTGGTACTGTGTTTCTAATGTTTCTGTACATCATTATAGACAGTTTTTTGATCTAACAGTGTATAAAATAATGTAACATATACGTTAATTAACAAGACGACGGGTGAAAGGCATCCCGCAAGGCAGGTGCTGCCACAGTTAGCTCCATTACACTCTCAATCACCACTTTCGAACGAGGCTGCGATCCGTGCATTTTCAGTGACTGAGATACATCTTTGAAGATGCAAAGCAAGTGTCTTTCAGAAATAACCGCGAGATTTGTCGTATTTGCATATCTCCAACGACAATATGAGGTGTACACCTGCTCTGTCACAACCATAGGCTGGGCATGTATTGCTTACGCAAGGTGTGTGTTGCAGCACATTTGCTGAAAATGTTTTTCAGGTGTCTTTTTTTTTTTCAGTTGGTTCACAGGTGTACCAATATTACCAAGTATTGGTCTCAGAGTAAATCCTTTCTTGTGTACCTTGGAAAGGTAGTTTTGTCGAGGCCACAATGTTGATCAAGTTTTAATAGTCTTAATGATCTAACCGTGCAAGCCTGACTCGCTAAGAAGAGTCATCATCTTCCTCTTGATTTTATTCGTAGGATCGGCATCTGTTTGTCGTATGCAACGTCATTCGAAAGATCGAATATCATCTCGTTGTAGTCCACCTGTAATATTAGGATTGTAATGTTTCCCTTGTCAGCTGACACAATTTCAGTCTCTTTAACCTTTCGCAGAATTTTTAGTGCTATTCGCTCTCCCTTGTAGATGTTGGATTTTAACATTTACGCCTTGGTAAGTGCTCTGCGGGTTTTACGACGAACCTTTTCTATCCCTTTCGGTGGGAGAGAAGCTGAAACCGGCACCGTGGAACTGATGTGATATGATTTTGGATAACAACAGTTATACATGGCATATTCAGTTTAGCAGAAAAACGCGGCCATTTTCAACTATATATCAGGAAACATGATGGAACTGATGTGATATGATTTTGGATAACAACAGTTCTACATGGCATATTCAGTTCAGCAGAAAAACGCGGCCATTTTCAACTATATATCATCTATAGTCCCAAGAAGTACCGTACCACTTTCTACGCTAGTTGAGGGAGAAAAAAAAGGTAATTTCAATGTTTGAGCAAAGTCACTTCTTGAAGTTAAGGTCTCTAAAACTGTAAACGGACATCACAGTGCAACCAAGTTACAAAATAATTCTGCACAGTAAGTTCTCAAACCTGGAAGATGGGGATTTTGTTCGATGAAAATATGATTGGTTCACTGCGTTTCACAGCTTTTATCAAGAGTACAAATGACTAAACATCAGTTGTAAATTTTATCTGTGTGTCCAACTCTTTGATGTTAGAAGAGAACAAGACTAAAATAAAAAAGAAGTTGTGAAATAATCATATGTTTTGTGAAATAATTTGTTTAAAGGCAGGTTGTGCAATAGATTATAGAAACATCTGGCGCCGCTCAGTGGTGTGTAGCGCTGCTACAGCATCGTTCGAAGGTGTTTCAACCATTTCTCTAATCTGTTTCATTTCTTACTTTAAACAATTTCTAGTATTTGTTTAGGCTTTTAGTAATTTGTTTTCTATTTATCCACTTTGAGATGAATTAATCGATGGGAGTTTTTAATTATTCTCTTTCTTTATTAAATTATGAAGCAGATATTTTCAATTTTTAATGTTGACTATCGACGCAATATTACTTGTATATGAGGGAGAAAACAGTACTTGTGAACATATTTGATATTTATTACCTTAGTCATAGGAAGTACTGCGTTAATTTTATGAGGATAAAATTTAAAATGGTTTAATTAATAAAATATCACCGACGTTCTTATTAATAATTGTAAATTAATTATTTCATACATATGATTATCTTTAGGTCCAAACTTTGACTTCCAATAACTTTTGAGACTTCGTGTGTAATTAATTCTTGGTTTACGAAAGTTTCTACAACTCACTGAATCAATAATATCTTCTTTTTACGTCTTTGTTAATTATGGATTAAGCATGGTTTACTTTTAGGGCATAGTCGGATGCCAGCCCTGTCACCCTTGAATCAACTATATCAAAAATGGTAGTTTTAGAACTGTGTCTTCCTTGAATGGACATCTTTGGTGGATGCACATGGATCTAAAGAAACTTTAGTTTCTGAAGTGGTGAACGTCAAGTATACATTCGATCAATTCAAGACTCAGATAATGAAGAAGATAAACAATGTTAATTTTTGTTTGTGTAACCATTAAAATTCTACAGACATGAAAACCATAACAGAGTTGTAATGTGATGAAAGAAATAACATACATACAGCTGGCTGTAGGGCTTGGGAAGCATACAGGGTGACAATTATTGAACTACATGAAACAAAACGTAAATTAGTTACACACTACAGCTTGCACATACTTTACACAACATGTAAACGTCACTACAGATAATCGGATTTAGGTTATGACGTGTTCAATAGGCTGGCATTTCGTGGCGATGATGTGGCGCAGACGAATACCGAAATTCTGCATGACTCGCTGAAGTGTCGGAACATCGATGATGTCGATGACCTTCTTAATTTGATGTTTTCATCTCAGCAATAATTTTGGGATTGTTGTTGTACACCTTGTATTTAATACAGTCTCACAGAAAGAAGTCGCATGTGTTCAGGTCTGAAGAATACGAAGGCCAATCGAGGCCTACATCAGTGTCCTCTGGGTACCCCAGAGCCAAAATGCGCTCCCCTAAGAACTCCTCCAGGACATCAAACACTCTCCTGCTTCGATGGGGTCAAGCTCCGTCTTGCATGAACTACATCTCGTCGAAATCAGGGTCACTTCGGATAAACATCGTTCAAGCCGCGTTTGGGCTGTTATTGCTGACATAGTAGCCCCTCACTAGCACTAAACGCATAGGCTCGCTGTACCGTGACATTTTCACGTGCAAACAGCTGACAGCGGCAAGTCGCGTTCGCATGCGCATACTAAAAATAATTCCCAACATGCCACGCAGCAAAATGTTCAAATGTTTGTAGAGTCTATGGGACTTAACTACGGGGTCATCAGTCCCTAAACTTACAAACTACTTATGAACTACTTACGAACTAGGACGGCACAAATATCCATGCCCGAGGGGGGATTCGAACCCCCGACCGTAGTGGCCGTGCAGACCGTGACTGGAGCGCCTCAGTCCCCTCGGCCACCGCGGCCGGCGCCACGCAGCCAACAGTGCAGTTTCGTCCACACGCAAACCGCTCAGTAGCTGTGACGATTTTATTTCATATAGTTAAAAATTTGTCTCCCCGTTTGTCCATTGAGTAAACTGTGAAAGAAAGTAAGGGGAAATATGGAAGGGTTTACTACGACAATGCAAGTCACCAATCAAACGGGATGGAAAATATAACATGAAAATTAACAAAAGCAAGACAAGTGTTAATGACTGTGGTAGAATTAAATCCATTGATGCTGACGGAATTAGATTGTTAAATAAAACAGTAAAATTAGTAATGGTGGACGAGGTTTTTTTTTTTTTTTTTTTTTTTTTTTTTTTTTTTTTTTTTTTTTTTTGGCAGTACAATAATGATTGCCGGAGTAGTCAGTATATGAAATGCATAATGACAATAAGTAAAGCACTTGTTTAAATCTTGGGAAGTATCTTCTGAAGCTATTTGACTGGAGTGCAATATTGTACAGGTGTAAGGCATAGACATTAAGCAGTTCACACAAGAGGATACAAGCTCTGAAATGTGGTACTACAGAAGAGTGCTGAATATTAGATGAGTAGACTGCATAACTTTGAGGAGGTACGAACAGAACTGAAAGTTGCATAGTTTCACTAAAAAAATAGGATTCGATTGCTATGATACATCATGAGAGGTAAAGAAATAGTCACCCCGAGACGAGTAAGTTAATCAGGTGAAAATGGACGTGGGTTACAGCTGTAGTTACTCAGATATGAGACGGACTGCACGGAGTACAGTAGCGTGAAGAGTTGTATACAGCAATTTTTTAAAAACATTTTATATTCCAACGATTTTTTTAAAGACATATTTTCAATTAGATGTTTTACTTGTCATTCTTATAGAGACATGCGGCATAACAATTGCTATTAAAATCGTTTATCTAGAATGAGAAATCATAATTTGCCAGGCAACGTCTTCCTTATCCTACACTGAATTAATTTCGTCCAAGTAATTTCTCAATCAGGATTCAAAGAGAATTATATAATTAGTGTAGTGACGATGGATGCATGCATAATGACATTGTGCTACAGCAGTTAGAATTTGTTGCATCAGAACTTTTCGCGATGCGCAGAGAGCAGTATGCAGACCGTATTCCTGGCTACGTTAAGGTAAGAAAATTAATTTACGAAAACAGTTTCCTAGGCAAACAATAATCGTGCAGGGACCTCTTTCATTTGTTGAAGTCAACTATTTTACAATATGTATGTCACTCCAAGTTTTACATTTTTTAGACAGAGCTTACCTCTTACTCAGTACTGAGCGTTAAATTGTGTGTACTTTCTCTGTCATTTTTATTTGGAACTCATGAATGTTAACAAGTGCCCAGCTTTAATTCGGTGGTATGCGCACATCTAATCAAACAGTTTCAACAGTGAAACAAAACACCATAATTATCGACTGAACAGCAGAAAAGCTACCTGAAAAAGTTTAAAAAGAATTACAAAAACATTATCAAGACCTCTATAAAGAAAGTAACTTCCGACTGAAATTGACCTAGTTACGTTCTGCGACAAACGAGGCGTCGTCTGAGCTCACATCAAATATAAAGAGCGCCCGAGGAACGTATATTCGCAACTTATAAAAAAACATTGTATTACAAAAATCCTAAGTGCTTCTTATTATCTGGTTCTCATAACTGAATTTTACGCTTCTCGGCAGAGGCTATGAGCCACAGTATTTACTTTTAGATTCAACGAATTTACTTTGTTGATGTTACACTAAAAAATCAAGTATATTTGAAGAACAAACAAGGTACGGTCGGCTTGTGCTTTCTTCTGTTTGCTTAACTGCTGCACTTCCTGCAGTACGACGAGCGCGCCAACCACGAAAGAGAACAAACACCGGAAACAGACAGAGATACCACGAAACAAACTGCAAAGAGTGAGTACTGCAAGTCCTCAAGCCGCAGGTATTTTCAGAGAGTTTAAATTTCGTAGTAGTTGCTATAGGTACATCCACTGTAATTGTTGCTAACTGAAAGCTATGTGAATACATTTTCCAGCATCTTCATTAGATTACATTAAATTACTTAGCATTGTTTTCTATTCTTCTCTATTTTTTCCACAAATCGTAAAGAATGTCGTTTTTCCTCATTGTTGCTTGAGCCCCCTGTATCCATCCATGTATTAAATGTGTAGCGTCACCTGGTGAAACGATATTAATAGTAAGTGACGCCGTATTGAATTCTAATCAAAAACATAAGTGCAGTAATGTCAAAGATAAAGTGTTACCAAGGAGGTCAATGAATTTTTTTTATTTATTTATTTTTTTTTATTTTTTTTTTAATTTTTTTTTTTTTTTACATCGAAGAAATTTTAATATCGTTTTGAATGTTATCTCAGCTCTTTGTTCAAGTACTATTTAAACAATTTACATTGCCATCCTCAATGCTCTTGAGTTCATAAATAATCTCTCGAATACTGATACAACTGCAGTAATTCACACCGTCAGCAGGTTTACTTTGGACTCTTTGCGAAATCCGAAGAACCACAACTAGTTGATTGAAGAAATAAGATGCAAAATCAGAAGGTTGCAGACACACAACTGGCTGGTGCATTTCGAATGGGTTAAGGAACATCAAGGGATACGGGAAAATGAACTAGCTGACAACCTTGCTAAAAGAGCAGCTCGATCACGACAATCAACACGCTATAACAAAATACCTACAAGTGCCGTAAAGAAGAAACTTCGAGAAGAGTTTAGGAACAAATAGGACATTGAGTGACACAGAACAATAAACGGGGGAAGCACTAAACCGTATTTTCCTACGACCCGACAACGTTTAATGATTAAACTTCCAATGTCTCCAAATTTTACAGCTATGTTAACAGGTCATGGGAAACTGAAAGCCTACTATCAGCGGTTCAAAATAATTGAAGACGGAACGTGCACATGTAACAGTGCTGTCCAAACAATTGACCACGTGCTTTTTGACTGCTGCAATTTATTGAAAGAGAGGGACCATCTAAGGAAAAAATTAGCTGCCAAAGGAGAAGGATGGCCCGTCAGTAAATATGACTTAGTACATAAATTCACTACAGACTTTTACAATTTTTGTAATTCAATAAGATTTCCTAATGTATAAAATTGTTTGTTCCTTTGTAAACCCTGTCAACTTATATACTGTACTTGTGTTTGCAAAAATATTTGATATAACCGCCTGAATCAAACCATCAAACATGTAATATTACTATTTAATGTGGCATGTTAAATAATAAATAAATAAAAAATGTGTAATCCTTCTTGTCTTATTTTGTACATGTCATGTCGTGATTTGAAAAGGCCATATCATAATTTTGCAAGAGTCGCTGTTAGATTGTTTGTTACAACAATAGTAATCAAGGCCTGTTAAATGATTGTAAAATGTCACATACGAGCTTGAATAGAAATGTTAAACAGTATATCGTTTCCTTCATATTAACAGCAACCATCCGAAGATTTTAAGCAGTTTCAGGATTTTAGCTCCAGTTGCAGCAGCTTCAAGATCGGCTACTAACTGCAGTCTCAGACCGCCATTTCATAGTTAATTCTAGCAAATAATTATTAAATGATTCAGGGACGGGTGTTCAAATAAAATTGGACTTTTAAGAATTATTTTTCTGCTTGGACGACGATCCTGGAATAAATTGTAATGATTCAGAACTTAATGAAAGTTACGTAAGTAGGTCTACGGACCAAACTGAAGGGATTCGTAGAAGAGGGGATTTTTGGGCCGTGGACAGATGTTTAGTTTACAACAGTTATAATACTAACAGGCAATTCTCATGCTTCAAATTATTACAGACTTGAGTTTAGCCAGTGATTAATAAAACCTTTCATTTTATTATTTTCAGTATACTGTTTCACCAAGTTTTTATGTAACACTTACAAGAACATAAATACTTAAATATTTGAAATCAGTTCTTTGGCTAATGCACACTATTAGTAATAAAAAGGATATCATAATTCAGTATTTAATAGTTCAGCAGATTTCAGTTCAAGTAACAGTACATCACAGTTAGTACTTTTTTAAATTTTAATAGCTAGGACGCCAGAAGTGGACTTCCCTTTTTTCTGCTTTCGTGTGGTATTCAATCGATTATACATTTCGGAAGGTTTTCCTTTTCCATTCTTCTTATATGTCCATACCAATTTAGTTGTTTGTGTTCAATGAAATCAATAATTGAGTTTTTACATTTCTTTTTGTCTCTGATAACTTCATTTTCTTATTTTTTTCTGTTCTTGTTATTCTTGCAGAAATACCTCCAAAGTTGCATATCTGTTGCTAATAATTCTGATTAAAATTTTAATCTGACAGGAAGTTTCATATCAGCGCACACTCCGCTGCAGAGTGAAAGTTTCATTCTGGAATCTAGACATATCCTGTAAACGTGGAGAGACACAGACTGTGGAGCATATAACAAACTGCTCTGATTTTCCGTCTACATGTTGCTTGGAAGATTTGTAACTCACAAGACAAAATGCTATCAACGTGGCCCAGTACTGGGCTAAAATATATTTGTTCTGAATTTGAAATCCGGACACGAAAAAGTAAAGTAAGTATATAAGTTTTGAATTGGTTTTATTGTTGTTCGATTTATTCCTATTAATTGCAAAACCTTTCATTATCATAAGCTTTTTCTGTAATTATGAACACGAAATGTAGAGGCAGTCCTCGAACTGAATTTTTCACTTATTCGTTTTAGGTAATATAAATGATTAATTGTTGATCTCCCAGCTGTAAAACTTGTTTTTTTTTCTGACTCCGTTTGTTTGTATTATTGTTCTAAGAAATATTTCTTCCGTATAATCTACAAAAGGTATTGCTCACTATTATTCCTCTATCATTTTTAAAATAACTTTGCCTCTTTTCTTATCTACCACTGAAATATATCCTAGTTTCAAGTCATTTGGTACATCTTTTCATTTAAACATCTTTCGAAAAGCCTTCTTAATAATTCATCCAATTTCTCTGTTCCAAATTTTAATAATTCTGTGGGAATTAGGGATAAACTCAATGAAACATCTGTGAATATGTAGGTAAAAATTTAATTAGTTAAATTATAGTTACTGGCTTAAATGTCCAATATTATTACCAAAATAATAAATCACAATTGGTATCTGGTAAGTAGCTAAACTTCTGTGATCACAGAAAGTAATTAGGCTATGAATCTGTAGTAGGGACTTGAGGTAGCAGAATTGGAGTGGGTAGTTTATGTGGTCTGGTTAGGTTCTGCAGACAGAAGTGGCGATATTATTCGCCTTTCCATCCGTCAGAGAGCGTAGACTGTGGTAATACAAAGGTGTTTGTTTCTTCTCTCTGAAAAACAACTGAAACGTAGAGAAAACTGAATGAGACACAGCGCCACTTCCCCCGGTTATGGATGTTTCTACATATACCATGAATAATAACAAAAATAAATATTCAAAACTTGCTTATACTCTTAAGCTGGAGAATAATGTCCAATTTCCTGCTTCGTGTTTTCTATGTAATAACTGTATGATAACCGGCACTGTCCTTCATGATGATTGTCTTTGGACTAAGGTATGGTGAGGACTATTCAGTGATCTAGTTTTTGAAAGTGTGATCTAGTTTTTGAAAGTACACTGCTGTTTTCTTACACCTAAACACAAGATTTCTCTCTGGAACAAAGCCGAAAGAAGAATCAGCAAACAGTACAATTATATGAGCACCTTATCACGTATTTGAAACCAATGACTTTTAAAATTATTTGCGTTGATGAAGCGCTACCTATGAAGCCATTTTTGTCGTGTATAATTTTGAAATACGTTTTTGTGAAGCTGGATATTTTACCATTTATGTAGGTATGTTTCAAAGGTGGAGAACTATAAAACATCTTTTGCGAAACTATTTATGTTACAGATTTCTTGGTATTTAGTTTGTTGTTGAACACCACAGTGCTTTACTAGGCATGGTCCTGTTTGAAGGTGGTATGCCGTTGCCTTGCTCCGACCTTCGAACTGACTTACCCAGCCAGTTATAAGGCCTACAGTTGAACGTGGGTTCCGAACCACGGTGCTCCTCGGCATTTTTCACATGAACAATACTGCCAGAGGTGAAAGAAGTGGAAAGTGACAGATAAAAATCCCAGGACCTGGCGGGGATCGAATCCGTGACCTTTGTACTTGTAGTCTGGCTTAGTTTGTTGTTTTTGAGGAAACTGGAAATATACTTTACCGTCTTTCCTTCATCTCATATATTTTCATTGACAATACGCTGTACGGTTCTCTTGCCGGCAATAGATATTTCTGCGATCCGTCATCCTGTCTTCAGATCATCAAAATGTCTATAAGTGTAGTCCAACTTTCAGAATCACGTTTTAATAAGTAGCAACCATTGTAAACAGCTCCCCCGCCTGCTTGTAAAGCACTTCATGTTTATTGCCGTCACTTGACATACTTATTCGGAAATCTCAGAATTACCATTTTAGATTCACATTTAACGCTACAGAGCTGCATAAAATAACATCGAGAAATGAGTGAATAATTCGGTCGCTTTATGAGTGACATTGCATTGCCGTGAAGAATTGCAACAGCGGAGCCGGTGGCGCAGAGATTCTCGTAACTCCCGCCTACCCACTCGGAAAGAGATTGAATATTGTTGGCAACCAAATTTATTGGGGCAGTAATGGAGGCTGATGCACATAACGGCTGAAAAACGGGGCCGCCGTCTTACGTGAAGCGAACCATAGACAGTGTGACTACTAATTCTCTTTATAATATACAGTGCCACAATGGCTGTCGCAAGAAGGATCCATATTCAGTCCACAGCTCGACCAACAAATTTCTGTTTGTATGAGAACTAATGCTGGATGCCAAGAACTAGGCAAACGCTGTGTTTGCTTGCTATTGGACTATGGCTTTCTGACGAGTAAAAACTTCGAACAATACTTCACATGGTATCTTAGTGTCTCTTTAGACATGAAACTGTAATAAGTTCTAGTGTTGATATTACAGCGTCCTTTACGGAAACGATGTGAAAATTAATGGCCGTAGTTCGTAGGGATTCATAACCCCTACGAACTGCGGCCATTAATTTGCACATCGTATCCGTAAAGGACACTGCAACATCAACACTAGAACTAATTACAGTTTCATTTCATGTCTAAAGGTACAATTCCAGTGCTGGACAACAGACAGCTTTTATCACTGTCCCAACTACATTACAATGGTTGCTAAGCCCGATACTTCTAGAGACCGTTGGATCGTTGCACTTAGATTGATATCGCTATTGATACTAATACTATAAATGCGAAAGAAGCTGGGTATGGATATAACTTGAAGAAGGACATAGGTTACTTTACAAAGTGTATAATTCAAGAGATTTGTTGATTTATGGGACAGCTGAGCATTAATGTTCCTCTTATAGCTTCTAAGACGCTTGAAGACTCCTCGGAAAAACTATTTATTCTTTGTAGTTTGAAAGTCATCAGATTTATTAAAATAATTTTAATGCTTGATATTTTGTACGTAATACGAATCAACATTATGAATACAATACTTACACAAGACGTCCAACGTCTCTCAAGCGCTGATCCGATTTCGATCTCATTTGAATCCTGCATAATTTATACGTAGAATAACGTATAGCTTCTATAGTCAGTATTCACGATGTAAGAAACAGTGTTTGTTTCCGTGTTTAATAATATCTTTATTTTTCATGTCGAAGGATAGTAGTTACGGCCGTTCTACGCACAGTTTATATTAAACCAGAATATTGGAAACTTTTATTTTATCCTGGTCATAACTTAAGAACAAAGTTGCGAAATTATTGCCTTTTCGATGGTACGCAAGGACATCAACGCGACCGAAGCCGCAGGTAAAAGTTAGTAATCTATATAAATAAAACCCAATTGTCACTTAACAAAAACTGCAAGTGCATTTCTCAATGTGTTTTTGAATGAACTGACCACAACAACTTAAGATTTGGACGACAGGAAGCGGTAATTGATTTTTTTGTCTTGTTAGTTATACTCCTGATAAAGTTTTCAGAAAAAATCTGCAAAGTCGGAATATTCGAACTAAGTGGACTCTATCACAGCTGACGATAGGAATTACATATTTGGTCTGACCGATCACAATTAAATTTGGCACAGTTCTTTATTTTTGTTATCGAGAAGGGCAACATACACACCCATGCCCAATGGAGGACTCGAACCTCCGGCGGGAACGGCTATACGACTATTGACAGAAATTTATTGTCAGAGGCTGTACATATCCAGATGCAAAGGATTTAAGTACATGTCATATTTTAATCTTTGAGAAAATTCATTGGCAAAAAGTGACTCAGGTCAGGAATGTAGCATTCATGTATGGTGTTAAGGATTCAAGTCCACCTGTGTCTTTTTGGGCTGTGCCACTCGACGTCCTATAGGTTTGAATACAATGCAATTAAGAGATTGTAATTATTGCATTGCTTATTATTGTATTTTATACGTTAATTTACATATATAGAACTGGCAATAATAAATAAAATTATCTACTTTGATGTAAATTATTATAGTTGGCTACAATGAGAGTAGTCACGTGAAACTATCAGTTCTGATTCTGGTTTCGTTGTTGAATGATATTCAGTTGTTGTGCGAGTGTTTATAATCTATTTCTTCCCGTTTACAGAGCAGATATCGTTTACAGGTTCTTCCTTTAATTGAGAGACAAAAGAAAATGTTTGGCATTTCAAGTATTCCGCTCCACGTGACTGTTATCTGTCTGAGCGGTGAACAGAAAGAAAAATCAATTCACTGTAAGAGGACTCTAGATAATTTTGCATTACTGTGTAAAGGTACTCTCGTTGTGAAAAAGAAACCCGCAGATGGGAAGCCGTGCAAGTGGCAAGAGATACGATGGTTGAAATATTGCCGGGAAGAAGGTCAGATGTTTTGTAGGGACAGCCTACTGAAGGGCACTTTCAAACAAATCAGTTTTCTTCAACGAGGCAAAACAAATCTCTGAATTAACCAGATTCAAAAAATGTACGACGAATCTGTTCCAATCTCAGATGACAAGAAGAGAAATCCACTTACTTTTCTTCCTCTTGTGACTGCGGTAATCCATGAATTGTTCATCTTATGAACATCAGCACAGAGAAAATTGACTCTGACTTAGAATTTAGTGTTACCGATGAAAATGACTAGTATTGCCCATGACCATGATTCAGTGGAAAGAAACATGAACATTGTGTTAGTCGATTAGTTTGTTATTTCATTGAAGGCTTTTGAGCAATAATTTTCAAAAATTGTGTAGCAATTCAACATATCTTTAGTATGATAATCTACAATATTGTAATCAGTTCCTTGTAATGAAGTAATAAATACTTTGAATAATGTTCATTGTTCATGTTTCACTAACCTGGATTAACTAATGACCTTCCATTAACCTTAGATTTCAATATGAAAGCATTTGGTAATTCTGCACCTCTTTGATCGATAACGTCTTGAATTGTTATACTGAGGAAATTAGAATTCCTAAGACCTTATTTTATTAGGTTCATAATCTTTTGACCCTCCACTGAGGTCGTGAATACAGTATTTCTTAATGCTGCCAAGTATATGGACTGTCAGCATAATGAAATTGTTAAATGAATGAACTAGTCCAAGTGGTAAAACGGAGTTAAGTATTTGAACGATACAAAGTATTTAAGTCCTGTAGCATTTTTAATGGTATTAAAATCTGATAAAAATCAATAAACTTCAAAATTAAATTATATAGTTTATTCACAAAACTGTATATTATGATAACCTGTATTTTACAGATAAATTTTTATACATAAATTTTATGAACTTCATTTTTTCTCTCCTGAAAAATCAAGAAAGTGGACTTAATCATTTATACGTATCAGTACGAATGTGTTCATTACAGGCACTCAGTGTGTGCCCCACGGCAAAATCTAGGCGATAACAGAGCTCATTCTGTACTGCAGAAAGCATATCCAACGTGATTGTGTTTACAAATGTTCAAATGTTTGTAAATCTATGGAACTTAACTATTCTGGTCGTAAGTCCCTAGGTTTACATACTACTTAAACTAATTTAAGCTAAGGACAACAAATACACCCATGCCTGAGGGAGGACTCGAACCTCCGATGGCGAGCAGCAGCGCACTCCGCAGCTAGGTGTCTGCGAACGCTCGGCCACTCCACCGCGGCCATGTTTACGGTTTCCGTGATTCTGTCCTGCAGAATTTCCATAGGTGCAGGTCAGGTAGGTACGTACAGTAAGTATTCGATGTACCACCACAAGAAAAAAATCTCAAACAGTAAGGTGTTATGACGAAACACTTGGTCACTGAATCCAGCACGAGCAATCCATCTCATTGACAGGACCTGATTGAGAAGATATACGGACATACCAGTGCTCTTGGGCTCCATCTTGGTGAAGATGGTAGTCACCTTGCTCAGTAACTTGAGTAATCAAGGACTGCCAAAACATATTTTGACTGTCACCAGGCATAGTTTTGCTGTCAAAGGAAAAAAGACGTTAAACTCTCTGTCGTAATATTGCTAAAAAAAAAAAAAAAAAAAAAAAAAAAAAAAAAAAAAAAAAACCACACACACACACACACACACACACACACACTTACACCCCTCTCTCCGACAGAAGTTTGTCATCATTTTCCAGTACTAGCTGGCGATCGAAGTGCTTGGGTGGTCTTCAGGTTTTAACTTCTGCACCAATTGCAGTTCATACAGATTAAAGGACTAGCGTTTCCGTAGCATCTTACTAACCATGCGTTTTGGGATTTGTAGTTCCGTACTCACTTTGCGCAGTGACTTTTTGAGACTCCAGATGAAAGGTTTTTCCTTACATGTTCAACACATTGGTCCATCCAAGTCCTTCCAGAGATGCACCGTTCTTCGACGAAATTGACTCGTTCGAGGGTGGTTCCACATTAACTTTCTTCCTGAACGTACGCAGAACAAATTTCACACTCTTTGTTGTACGGAATTCTAACACACACTGGATGCGCTGCTGTTTGGCGTGCGCCATCTTGAATTTACTGCTCTCTAGCGGCAAAATGGGTAAATGTTACAGCCTGTTGGGAAGAAACGTCAATAATTTGAGATACTACATCTCCTGACACCTCACTAAAAACGTGTTGCAAATAGTGTTAAATTTAGAATCAGTTGAGATCAGGGAGTGTTTTTGTGGACGCGCCGTATTGTCAGCGACAAGGCGTACAAGGCTGTTCCTGCGCGGAAGCGGCCCGCTGACCGCAAAGCGCGACCTTCTTTTGTCACCCCCCTCCCCACCTCGCTGCAGCGCCAACAGATGGCAAAAAGTCGCCGCTACGCCATTCCTTTGCCACAACTCTATCAGCACTTATATGCTTCTTTCAGAGTACGAGTGGTAGCTGCCGCGTGGAACACAGTCTGCCACTATTACCTGCTCCTGCATAGAGCGCTATGCACTTCCTCCTATACAGTACTCAAATGTTCAAATGTTTGTAGAGCTTATGGGACTTAACTACGGGGTCATCAGTCCCTTAACTTACAAACTACTTTTGAACTAGCTAATACTGGCACAAATATCCATGCCCGAGGGGGGATTCGAACCCCCGACCGTAGTGGTCTTACAGAACGTGACTGGCGCGCCGCAGACTACTCGGCCACCGCGGCCGGCTATACAGTACTTACCTGTTGTTGTGGTCTTCAGTCCGGAAACTGGTGTGATGCAGCTCCCCACCCTACTCTATCCTGAGCAAGCCTCTTCGTCTCCTCATAAGAACGGAAACCCACATCCATAGAAATCTGCTTACTATATTCGTCTGTTGGTCTCCCTCTGCGATTATTCCCCACACACACTTTCATCCAATACTAAATTTACGATTCCTTGATGTCTAAGAATGTTTCCTACCAATCGATCCCTTCTTTTAGTCAAGGTGTGCAAAAAAATTCAAAAAAAGTCTGCAACCCTGTTTTATTCCCTTTTCAACCACTACGACCCTTTTATGCCCTTCAACTCCAATAACAGCTGTTCATTTAGCGTACAAGTTGTAAATAACTTTCCGTTCCCCATATTTTACCCTTGTTGCCTTCAAAATTTGATAGAGAGTATTCCAATCGACATTGTCAAAGCTTTCTCCAAATCTACAAAATCTAGAAACATCGGTTTGCCTTTCTTTAATCTGTCTTCGAAAATAATTCAAAAATGTTCAAATGTTTATAGAGCTTATGGGACTTAACTACGGGGTCATAAGTCCCTAAACTTACAAACTACTTGTGAACTAGCTTATACTAAAGACGGCACAAACATCCATGTCCAAGGGGGGATTCGAACCCCCGACCGCCCTACCACAGTGGCCGTGCAGACCGTGACTGGCACGCCACAGACCGCTCGGCCACCGCAGCCGGCTAAAATAATTCGTAACGTGAGTTTTGTCTCCCGCGTCCTTACATTTCTTGTGAATCCGAACTGATCTTCCGCAAGGTCAGCATCTATCAGCCTATCCATCTTTCTGCGCGCTATGCTACGATGCGAGAGGCCTTTCCACGTCTGGGGTTCGAATCCCCCCTCGGGTATGGATGTTTGTGCCGTGTTTAGTATAAGCTAATCCATAAGTAGTTTGTAAGTTCAGGGACTGATGACCCTATCAGTCCCACAAGCTCTACAAACAATTGAACATACTTCTTCAAATAATTCGTGGTAAAATTTTGCAACCATGACTTATTAAACTGATGTTTCTATGATTTTCACACCTGTCTGTGCCTGCTTTCTTTTGAATGGGGATTATTTCATGTTTCTTAAAGTCTGAGGGAATTTAGTCTATCTCATACATCTTACTCATCAGATGAATCATTTTGTCATGGCTGGCTCTCCCAGCGACGTCAGTAAATCTGAGAGAATGTCATCTACTCCAGGCGCCTTGTTCCGACTTAGGTCTTTCAGTGCTCTGTCAAATTCATCTCCTAGTATAGTATCTCCTATTTCATCTTTATCTACTTCTTCTCCCCTTCCTACAATACTGTATCCAAGTTCATTCTCTCTATAAATGCTTTCCACCTTTCAGCTTTCCCTTCTTTACTGACAACTGGTTTTCGATCTGTGTTCTTTATATGCATACAGCTATTTTTCTTGTCTTCAAATGTCTCATTTATTTTCCTTAGGCGGTATCTATTTTCCCCTAGCAACACATTCTTCTACAAATTTGCATTACTAACTTATCTAAAGATTCAAAATATTTCGATCGTTACGAGGCGTTGAAATAAATCCAACAGCGAAGTAGAATATTTTTGCTGGGCCGGGATTCAAACACGGATTTCCCGCTTCGGGCCAGCGGAGACCTTAACCAATTAGGCAATCCTGGCACATTTCCCTTCCAAACCTAAATTCTCAACTTCTAGCTCCCTCTCCATTTATTTCTCTTGCTCGCAGCTTATGCTAGATTCCTTCGCCGTACTTCCTGCATTATCGTCTATTCGAGTCTTTGGACTGCCTTAAACATTTGAAATACCACATTTTATACTTAAATTCGATAATTTGTTCATTTTGACCAATAAGTACACGATACAAAAGACAAACAACAATCAAAATCTATCTGTACTGATAAAAGAAACTTTGAAGATGACCGTTACTAATTACCAACAGAGCATTCAATCCGTGCAATTCGAATGCCATCTACCCGGCTTAACGGCCTGCCAGTTACCACTCCCGGCATTCAGATAGTTATTTTATTCCCAAAGCAAATGAATTCTTTCTATTTACCCTACACCCCTATTGTAAAACCACTACGCCCATGGAAACCGCTAGTAACAGTTGCAAAAACCTTTGTTTAGCGAGCTGCTTCCCAGAGGATCTGCCAGACAATTTAACCCATTATACAAGATGTATGACACAGGTAAAATACCCTCCGATGTCAAGAAGAATATCGTCATTTCAATTCCAAAGGAAGCAAGTGCAGACAAATGTGGAAATCACAGAACTATCAGTTTAATAAGTCATAGTTGCAAAATACTAACACGAATTATTTACAGACGAATGGAAAAAAATTGTGGAATCCAACCTTGGGGAAGATCAGTTTGGATTTAGGAGAAATATAGGAATACGAGAGGCAATACTCACATTACGACTTATCTTAGAAGACAGGCTAAGGAGAAGCAAGCCTACGTTTTTAGCATTTGTAGATTTGGAGAAAGCTTTTGACAATGTTGACTGGAATAAACTCTTTTACATTCTGAAGGTAACAGGGGTAAAATAAATGGAGCGAAGAGTTATATTCAACTTAAACAAAAACCAGACAGCGGTTATTAAAGTCGAAGGGCATGAAAGAGACGCAGAGATTGGGAAGGGAGGAAGACAGGGTTGTAGCCTTTCCCCAATGTTGTTCAATCTGTACATACAGCAGGCAGTGGAGGAATGCTAGGAGAAATTTGGAGAGGGAATTAAAGTTCAGGGAGAAGAAGTAAATATTTTGCGGTTTGCTGATGACATAGTAATTCTGTCAAAGACAGCAAAAGATCTGGAAGAGCAAGTGAATGGAATGGACAGTGTCCTGAAAAGAGGGTATAAGATGAACATCAACAAGAGTAAAACAAGGACAACGGAATATAACGTCAAAAGGAATTAGATTAGGTAATGAGACAATAAAAGTAGTAGATGAGTTTTGTTACTTGGGTAGTAAGATAGCTTCTGATGGCCGACGTAAAGAACACATAAAATGCAGAATGGCTATGGGAAGAAAAACGTTTCTGAAAAGCGAAATTTGTTGACATCCAATATTGATTTACATGTTAGGAAGTCCTTTCTGGAAGCATTTGTCTGGTGTAGCATCGTATGGGAGTGAAACATGGACGATAAGGAGTTCAGAAAAAAAATATAATAGAAGCTTTTGAAATGTGGTGCTACAGACGAATGATGAAAATTAGATGGTTATATCACATAACTAATGACGAGGTGCTAAACGGAATTGGGGAGAAAAAGAGTTTCTGGCATATCCTGACTAAGGGAAGGGATAAATTGGTAGGACACGTTCTGAGACATCAAGGAATCGTTAACTTAGCATTAGAGTGAAGTGTGTGGGGTAAAACCTGTAGAGGGAGACCGAGGGACGAATACAGTAAGCAGATCCAAAGGATTTGGGTTGCCGTACTTATTCTCAGATGAAAAGACTTGCACATGATAGGGTAGCGTTTATAGCTGCATCAAACCAGTCTGAGGACTAAAGACCACAACAACAACAACAAGAATAAGAACAACAACAAGGTGAAGCGAAATTCGCACGCTCGAGCTTCGCAGCACGATTCCTCGCATGCCAACAATAAAAAATGTCTCTCATAAAGTTGCCCTCCGTATATTTCCAGCAGTATATGGACCGCAAAGACTGTGATGGGTGTGTGTTCCGAACCTCAGTGTGTTTCAGAATTAAACAATTACACCAACAAACTTCCAGGGCATGTCGAAGGGCCGCGGCAGAATAGCCCAGCAGCAGTGTGCGGGGCCGTTCGCTGTCGGGGATTTGAATCCTTCCTGTTTGTGTTGTCTTAGCATAAGTAAGTTAGTGTAAGTAGTCTGTAAGCCTAGGATCTGATGACCAACGTAGTTAAGTCCATTAGATTTACAAACATTTGAACATCTGGATGTCGAAGGCGCCTTGAGGAACAAAATGAGCATAGAAACCCATCTTCGGAAAAGTCATCCAACGACGCTACAGAGCGAGATGTCTAGCGGCAGGCACCGGTGCCTTTATTTGGACTCACCGTAGCGTCGTTGAATGGCATTTCCGAGCATGCGTTTGTATGCTCATTTTGTTCCTCAAGGCGCCTTCTACATCCCCTAGAATCAAGCTAAGAACGAATTCTGCCTCAATGCACAAAGGAATTAGCGACATTAACTGCTAGTGGCACTGGACTACTTCAATCAGGAAAATTGAAAAATTAGTGCTGGACCGACGTTCAAACTTGAGTCTCCTGCGCACTAGCACGTATCCCTAACTACTACGCCATGTGGGCACTACTTGTTAAATACTTGGGGTCCTCGCCATACTCCAACCGTACCATCATCTCTTACCAACTGAAATCTGGTTTCATCTGACCAAGTCACGGTTTACCATTTGCCTGGGTGATGTCGAACTATTAGGAAAGGTTATACAGTGGGTCTCTGCTGTAAAACGGGACCGTACCCATGTAATTTGGGAGCAACATTACAAATAATTACTATCAGAATCCGTCAGTTAATGATTATATTAACGAACCAGCGTGTAATAGTAATTGTTAGTTCTATCTATTATTTTTTTGCAGAAATTTATGTATATAAACCTTATTTTTAGACCTACAGAACCACAAAAAAACCTGTATTCATTCTGAAAAGAATGCTATCAATTACTTTGATAATTAAGAATCCAGAACGTTCGCTATGATTAGTGGTATTTCATAAATTTCTCGCTCCTTTCAGCAGCTAATTATGTAGATCAATAACATTTTAGACCTACAGAAGGACGATCAAATATGTAAATAGTTAGGATTCACATGAGTAATTAATTTGATTATTAAGATTCTAGAATATTTTATGTAACTAAACACATTTGTTAGTTTCCAGATAGGAATCACAAATTCACAAAATGGATGCAACATAGAAAAATGCTGTATATGATTACAGTAAATGATATCTGCATCAGGATATCATTATTTTTCATGCAATTAATTAAATAAGTGTACATATCATTTGTAACACATTTTACAGATTTTCTCCAACTTTTATTATAGTATTGAACAAAACTTGCATTTCATTTGTTTCTTGCAAATATTCACGACTGTTTTGCGAACTCCATTCAGTTTAATCATTCTTAGCCCAGTGATGCGACATAGCATCGGCTTCTTTATCTGTTCCTCTAAGCCCAAAAATTTGTCCAAAGATTATAAACAGCACTGCAGGAATTTCCAAAATTCATTGTGGTTAGGTTGGCCACTATTACTTTGAGAAAAAGAGAGCGTTAGACTAAACTGTATTCACAAAATATGTATTGTTACTTGATGTCTAAGTTAGAGCACATGCAGGAAGACTTTCATAATATTACATCAAGGTAAGGAAAACAAAGTGATTTGAAAATTTCATTATTAAATTATTGATAAATATCTAAATTAGTGTAAGCAATTTGAAAATGATTATAGTTATGGTAAAGGATAAATATACTGCCCAATTCTGCCAAATAGATTCATTCCAAATATCCCTAAAAAGAAAAAAAATCACAAATATACATTATTCCAATCATTATGTATAGAAATGTGCAAAGAAATAATTTTTTTCACAAATTAATAAATTTTAGCTGGGAAGGGTTAATTTAGCGAAAAGTGACTGTAACCTAAAAATCTTGATGGTTAATATCAGCATTGTTAAGAGATTATGCACAGGGAGTGTGCAAACCACTCGAGAGGTCAGTCAGAAACAAAGACGTCAAGTCAGTCAGAAACAGAAGTCAACGGCCGTGCCGCTGTGGATACAGAGGGTCCCGCCAGATCACCGAAGTGACGCACCATCGGGCACGGCCAGCGCTTGGATGGCTAACCGTCCGGGTACGCTGCGCTTACGGCAGACGGGAAAGGAGGGGTGGTGGTGCAAAGTCCCTGATCACCAGCCTTTGCACCAATATCCTGTATTAAATTCCAAACCTCTCCTCAGTGTCTCATGGAGTGAGGGCATGGGACACTATTGATGGTGATCCGTCCATAGGATGGGGACATTAAGCTCGCCGGCCCCCTTGGTGCTTTTCGAGAGGAGTAGGCGATGTGCCGGTACTGGGTTTCATCTTCTCCCTTCTCCCATCATCAACAACACTGCACTACCACAGACAAATATATACAGACGGGAAACCTCCGTAAGGGCCCGGGCCTACGGTCAGGGGTGCGGGGAGGGAGGGTTTCCAGCAGTTCCGTAAGATGTCCCATGATGGTGCTGCGGTCGGAAGCAGCCCTTTAAACTGGCCAGAGCAGGCGGCAGGTAGCGGCTCTCCCCACCACCACCTCCCCTCAAACGCCAGCAAGCCGGACACAGCCGTGGCCTCATGGCAGGCGGCACGAGCTCTCCCATCAGCCTCCCCTCCACGCTACCCTCTGAGGTGCGAGAGGCACCCTAAGCCAGGGAACCGCCTGACACGTGCTAGCATCTTACGGAACTACCAGGGGAGTGTAGGACAGTGGTTTAGGGGAGGCTTCTCCTCTGTATGTGTTACTCTGTGGCACTACACACGCACCTATTACAGTCACCTACACTTAAAACAGACACTTCAGGACACAGTTCTCACACTTCGCGAAGGAAAGGTGCCCGCGGGCGCGAATGATAGGGAAAGCCTCTCCAGTTAGGCGGCTGAATCTGCTCTTTGGGAGTCTCCCAGCCATTCATGCCATACGACCGAGAGGAGTTCGGTACAAAGAGCTTAGATCAAGTCAGAACAGTAACAGTTGCAGGTCGATTCTGTTGGTAAAAGCAGTTGGTACAGTTGGCAAGAGAATCGATGTAGGAAGCTTCGTCGTAGTTTGATGTTGAGAAGTTGGTGCTGTGAGAAAATAAATGACGTACTTTGAAGTAGAAGTTACGAAGAACGCCGAGTGCAGCTCAGTACTTTCGGCTGCGACATATTTTAAACTACACCATCACGACAAGCTAAGTATTGCAGCCGAGGAACGAGGAACATTTATAGCTCCCACAGCCCATTAAAGCCAAATTGCACCGCACTGCAGTAGCGCATACATTCATCTTACATCCCACAGTGACTTCTGCGGCTGTTTCACGCAGTGTTGCGCATCTGTCAGCATTGCAAACTTTGCGCAAACGGCACCACCTTTGATCATTGAGTGCACGCCGTCGCTCACCACGTTGTCCACGGTGAGAGGTAATGCCTGCGATCTGCTATCCTCGGCACAGTCTTGACCCGTGGATCTCTGAATATTGTTGTCCCTAACGATTTCCGAAACTGAAATGTCTCATGCACCCAGCTATAGCCACCATTGTCCGTTCATACTAATACGCTACGCGTGATCAAAATTACGTCTGATATATTTATACATGAATGACTGCTGTATAAATGACAGCACTGTCAATGAAGCGTCAGTACACACCGCCCAAAACAATTACGAGATCAGGTGAGACATCATGCACAAAATACAAATGGTAACATAGCTCATTCAGATATTGGTTACAATTGCATAGCAAATGCTCAAATATTTGTTAAGCTTATGGGAAACTGCGTGGTCATCAGTACCTAAACTTACAAACTATCTATAAACTAACGTATGCTAAAGACCACAGAAACAGCCATGCCCAAGGGAGGATTCGAAGCCCCGACGGAAAAAGGCCTCAATGCGCTCGGCCACTCTGCCGGTGCTTACAGTTGAAATATGTGATCCAGTACGATGTCTTGCTGAGATTTACATGGCGTTTACGTAGAGTTAGGTACCATAATAGTGAAAAAGTCCTCGTTGCCCTCTAATAAATGTGTGATCAGCTCGAACACTCAGTACAGTTCTGCGTGGTATGGACAGTATGGTGTAATCAATAAGCTCTTGAGGGATATTTGGCCATTCTTCCATGAGTGCAATATCCAAATATGTAACTGTTAGCCGCGGTGGAGTAGCCGAGCGGTCTAAGGCGCCTCGCTGCGGAGCGCGCGGTTGCTCGCCATCGGAGGTTCGAGTCCTCGATGTGTGTGTCTGTGTGTGTGTGTGTGTGTGTGTGTGTGTGTGTATGTGTGTGTGTGTGTGTGTGTACTTATGTTAGTTTACCTTACTATAAGTATTTTGTAAGCTACGGACTGATGACCACGCAGTTTGGTCCGATAGATTTACAAACATTTTTTGTAACTTATGACAGGAGCTGGTCTGGCTATATTATACACGGCATGCCAGACATGCTCAATCGGGTTTATATCCGGTGAACAAGCTGGCCACTATATTCGAGTGCCTCAGCTTCAAGAATGTTGCCCAGGAGTCCAACTCTGTGGGGACGTGTGTTATCATCCACCAGAAGGAACCCATCTCCTATGGCACCAGCGTAGGGCACAACAAAAGGTCTAAGGATTTCGTCTCCATACCTCTGAGCACTCAAAGCGCCATTCTGAATGACAAAGAGGTCCGTCGTCCGTCTCTATACCTCTGAGCAGTCAAAGCGCTATTCTGAACGACGTGAAGGTCAGTACGTCCAATACTGACTCCTGCCCAAACCATTCGTCCTCCACTATGATATGGTGATGTTTCCTGAACTTAAGCAGCATTGTTCCGATTTCCAGGTTCTCTCCAAATGAGCGAACAACGATTGACTCATCTGTGGACAGAATCCGGTGCCATTCGTTACGCCTCCAACCCTGATGTTCCTCCGCCCAGTTTCTACTAAACGGTGTCGTGGCTTTAATGAGACACAGTCAGTGGGCCACCAGACGTAGAGGCTGGAAAGTGCGTTGCAGCTGAGTTGTTGTCAGCCTCCTGTCTCGACGAGCTGTTAACCGGAGGTAACGCTCATCTTTTTTTTATGTTACCAGTGGACGACCTTGGCCTTTCCTTCTTTTAACGGTTCCTGTTGTCTCAAATCGCACCAATGTCCTGGAAATTACACTTTGGGACAATCCGATAGCTGCAGCCATCTCCCTCTGTGTCTCTGCAACTTCCAGCATTCCTATGGCTCTTAGTGCTATAGTTTTGGGTAAATGAGGTTGTTGTAGCATTTCACTACCAGATCACTACACCATCTTAACCAACTGCTGGTGTAATTCGATTGATGGAATACCGAGCGAGGAGGCGCAGTGATAACGCACTGGACTCGCATTCAGGAGGAAGGTGGTTCAAATCCACCTCCGGTCATCCAGGTTTAGGTTTTCCGTGATTTCCCTAGATCACTTCAGGCAAATGCCGGGATGGTTTCTTTGAAAGGGCACGGCCGATTTTCTTCCCCAACCTTAACCAAAAGTCGAGCATCAGCTCCGTCTCTTATGACCACGCTGACGACGGACTGTTAAACCCTAAGCTTTGTTCCTTACATCCGATTTGTAGAATAAACTCAACACCAACCTTCTGTGCAGCAACTTTCTGTTATTTACCACTATATCCGTTGCCGTAATGTTGTTGTCTTCACTCCGTAGAACCGACAGAAAGACGTAGAACAATTTTAGTTGATTCTGCGGATGACATTACACCAGAACCTAGATATCTCAACTCATCCCCAAATTGTCCTGACCAGTGTATACAAGGAGAACATGGTACACAGTTGCACCGCCATGATTATCTGTGTGTGTTGACTATGAAAGGAGTATGCAAAATAGTTTTCACTTAATTTTTGCCTGTCATACAGCCTTGAGCATGTTCTGTTACAAAATTAAGCTATAATTCTGTAGAAAACAAATTTATGTAATATTTTGTACCATTTCATTAATCGATATAACTTACTGTACTTAATTTCGTATCTTTTCTGTAAACCAAACACTTTGTTTTATCTTTGGAGTGTGTCCTGCACTCGCAGTAGTTGCGTTTAAGGAGTCGGTGTGTGACCTTAGGAGAGAGTCGGTGTGTGACCTTCGTGAAGGCGAGTCGATGTCTGATTATGGTAGAGTTGTAGCCGTGAAACTGTCGGGTTAGTCTGTCTGTGTGTAAGACTCGAAGAGTAAAAAAATTCAGAGCGTTTTGAAGAAACGCAGCCAAGTCTGCAGATTGTAATTTTGTATGGAAATTTATCTGTCTCAAATAAGGTAATGTGTACTTTTCTATTGTTATGTCTGCTAGTCTGTATTTGAACTATTGTAGTTGGTGTTTGTCTTTTTGCTAATGAATACTGTTTAATGCAGCTCGCATTTGTCATTTAACCGTGAGTCATTTTCCAGTTCCTCGTTCCTTTCACCAATTTGAATTACTATCCGTTCTGATAATTGTTTCTTATCATAGTATTGCATAATTATTGTGTTTGTAAATTTATTTGTTACTTAGAACAGTTCAGTGTAGGCATTTTGTCATGATGAATGAGAGCAGGAAATAGTTTGTTCATAAATCCAGTAAACTCCATAGTTAGAGATTTTTCTCAGTCTTAATGAAAGTTCAGATTATTAAGTCAGTTAATGTTCGTAACAGTTAAAGTGATTTGTCTGATCAGAAGAGAAGTAGATCACGTGATGATGATGATGATCGTGTGGCATTTATGACCGTTAGACCCCAACTGGGGTCGTGTTCAGCCTGCCTGGGGCAAGTCTCTTTATCTGACGCCACTTCGGCGACTTGCATGTCAATGATGATGGAATGATGATGAAGACGACACAACACCCAGTCCCCGAGTGGAGAAAATCTCCTACCCGACTGGGAATCGAACCCGGGCCCCCTGCGTGGCAACCAACCACGCTGTCCACTGGACTACGGAGGCGGACAGTAGATCACGTAAAGAGATGAGAAACATTTGCAGTGAGTGAGACTTGAAACCATTACCAGATTTGTAGGACATTTTTATTACGTTGAATCAGTATGGTAATTGTTGCTCAGATAGGCACATTATCAAGTGCAGTGATTTTTGGTATCTAATTAATATCAAATATCTTTGTTTGACATCCTGTTTATTCAAGTAACAAAATTATCACTGTAGTAGCACGCTCTTTGTGTTGGCTCTCGCAGTACGCTTGTATAGTCTGGCTACTGGTATATGGTGCACGCTAACAGATCTGAACATTTAATTTCCTCGCATTGCTTCTCACACACGAGATTAATGTGTAGATCAATTACGAGTTTAATTAC
The DNA here is from genome assembly GCA_026315105.1 of Locusta migratoria. Taxonomy (NCBI): domain Eukaryota; kingdom Metazoa; phylum Arthropoda; class Insecta; order Orthoptera; family Acrididae; genus Locusta; species Locusta migratoria. The sequence goes on along the minus strand of CM048744.1, from coordinate 491,602,123 downwards.
TGTTAACTTATTAACAACTGTACAATTTAAAGTGTTATCCGTTGCGCTTCAAATAATACCACATTTACGTAAGATAATTGCATTCCATGTCAGTTGCAATTTATTCTAACAGGGCAAAGGAAGGTACTAAGTCTCATTGCTTAGTCAAATTATTTTGTAACCAAAAACACAACAGAATATTTATTAGTGAATTTTAGCGGGGACGGTCTCTTAACGCAATCAGTAACTCGCTCGCCCCACACACATAATACCTCTACTTTTAGCACCCTTTCAAACAAACACACACAACATTTAACTATCCCGTGACTTTTGTCACTTCTGTGTACGTCACATGTAATTAATTATTCCTGTGTGTGTAGTCGGGTGAACTGTCAGTCCCGCTTACGAAGCAGACCACCTGAAAGGTGGCCCCGTCTTTATCGAGCGCGGTTGCCTAGCCGGGACAGCTGGCCTATTGTATAACCACCGGACATACTCGTGCTACTGGTTCCACAGAAAAGTCACCGCCTTGCTTACGTAAGAGTAGTGTCGCTTTGGAGCATGAATAGAGAAATGAGGAGCTACTTTTCGAAAAGCAATATGTCCCAAATAGTAAATTTTTCAGGAGAAGCGAAAAACCTATACCGCAAAAAATATTCGATTAATTATTCCGAATTTTACACCACATACTCAAGTAGGGCTTTTGATCCTAATGTATTTAATACAAGGAAATTGCTTTTTATACTTTCAAGCTATGAGCACTTTAGTGATGGACAAAGTGATTTTTGTTGGGTTTTGTCGCGCAATCTGCCCTTTTTGATTTCCTCTTCATTCCTTTTCTCGGCCCACGTTTCATTTCCTCTCCAACAGTCACACATTCACTCTCTATAATAGTCTCCATCTTAGCACAACAATTATTTTACGCCTGACGTAATAACAGACAGAATGATAAATGTTTATACACAACAATGCTGTAATACTGAAAACGAATATTAACTGATCATTGTTGGTCAGTTAAATGGTTTCGCTTTAGTCCACGGGTCTTACATTGCAGCCAACATAGCTCAATAAAACAAAATAAAGGCAAACTGTTGGACTTAATGGAGTTTGATTCAATCATACTAGAGGACGAAATGCTATTTGTTGCATCTGCTACTTTTGAGCGCTCTTTTTGAAGGAGTTAAAATGCGTTTTGACACAATCTGATTGCAGGAGTGTGTGGAGCGGGTAATAAAATACCGGATTCCATATCAAACTCAATTTTGTCCACCGGTGGACATTATGCGTTTTGAAAAGTTGCTCCTCAAATACACAGTAAATACTTTAGCACCTGGCGGACTTCACCGCGATGTTACATTTTCAGGCTCGACAAATATTTACAAATCATAGTGAGGTCCGGTGCCGGCTGGTGCATGTAGAAACTCTGTCGGATTAAAGTATCTTTGGACAAATTTCATGTTTGAGTGCACCTCTTAATAAGAAGTGCATACTGTTGCCGCGTTTGTGAACAGTGATCCACGCCAGACGACTCGTGACCTCGCCCGCGACACCGTTATAGCGCATACGTCTGTACTTCATCTACATAGATACTCTGCAAATCACGTTTAAGTGCCTGGCAGAGGGTTCATTAACCACTTTCATAACTTTTCTCTACCGTTCCATTCTCTAATAGCGCGCGGGAAGAAAGAACACCTAAATCGTTCCGTTTTCGATCTGATTTCTCTTATTTTATTGGGATGGTCATGTCTCCCTAAGTAGGTGGGTGCTAGCAAAATATTTTCACATTCAGAACTAAAAGAAACTTCTCAAACAGATCACGCCGCAATGAATAACGTCTTTCTTTTAATGATTTCCACCCCAATTCGTGCAACATTTCCGTGACGCTTTCCCTCCCGTAACGTGATAAAACAAAACGAGCTGCCATTCTCTGAACCTTCTCAATGTCTTCCGTCAGTCCCACCTGGTGAGGGTCCAACAATGGACAACAGTACTCCAGGAGAGGACGCACAAGTGTGATGTAGGCTGACTCTTTGGTGGAGCTGGTGCATCTTCGAAGCGTTCTGCCGATGAAACGTAACCTTTGGTTCGCCTTCCCCACAATATTTTCTGTGTGTTCTCTCCAGTCAAAGTTGTTCGTAATTGTAACTCCTAGGTATTTGGTAGAATCTACGACCTTAAGGTTTGACTGATTTATCGCGTAATTAAAATTCAGCGGATTTCTTTTAGTGGTCATGTGTACTACTTCACACTTTTCTTTATTTAGTGTCAATTGCCAATTTTCGCACCATGCAGAAATTTTGTCTAAATAGCTTTGCAGTTGCTTTTGATCCTCAGTTGACTTCACTAACCGATAAACGACAGCATCATCCGCGAACAGTCTAAGGGAGCTATTCAGATTGTCTCCTAAATCGCTTATAAACACGAGGAAGAGTAATGGACCTATAACGCTTCCCTGTGGAGCGCCAGATATCACTTCTGTTTTACTCGATGACTTACCGTCAATTACAACGAACTGTGTTCTTTCTGATAGGAAATCGTGAATCCAATCGCACAATTGGGGAGATATTCCAGAAGCACGCAATTTCTCATCCTGAAGGAACGCCTGGGCATGCGAAAAATTGCATCATGACGTGTTCCCCATGAATTGACGAAAATGCAGAAATGGAAGCGTACGATTTAATGGCGAAGATGAATGGACAACTTCGTGCTATTCGCTTCAGAGCTGTTCCAGAGATTTGACAGGCATTAGACCGCTCCATTCACACCATCAACAGAACAGGCTCTGCTAACGGTATACTACGCCTTCCACATCGCTGGCAAAGGGTTCTACACAACGGTGGTGACTACTCTGAACGATAGTAACAGCTGCAAACATGTAACTATTTAAGTTCCAACCTTCGTATGTATCCTGTGTTGACTCCCCCTGAAGACCTACCAAGGCCTCATTCCCAGACGCAGCGGACGCATCGCCACTGCTATCCGTTCCAAAGGGCGACATACCGCCTGTGGCATAAGTGATCCTAATTTCTTAGGCTGATCAGTGTATTTATATTTTAGGTACACTTACTATGAGACAGGAGCGATACTTCACAAGAAATTCTCTGCGTTATAAGAAACACAATTCTTTTGAAATCAGAACTTTATTTCTCCAGATTGAACAAGCATATAATTTTCAGACGAATTAATGTTTGTTCATACTATTCATGGATCATATGTTGAAAACAGTAGACTGGCAGGGCGGGATTAAAGTAGGTGAAAACAAAATAAGCAGTCTCGCATATGCGGATGACAGTTGTAATGGCCGATTCGATTGAAAGGTTGCAAACTAATATTTCAGAGCTCGATCAGAGGTGGAAGGATTATGGTATGAAGATCAGCATCTCCAAAACAAAAGTAATGTCTGTGGGAAAGTGATTCAAACTGATTGAGTGCCAAATAGGATGAACAAAGTTAGAACAGGTAGGCAGTTTCCAATACCTGGGATGTATTTTCTCACAGGATGGCAACATAGCGAAAGAACTGGAATCGAGGTGCAGCAAAGCTAATGCAGTGAGTGCTCAGCTAAGATCTACTCTCTTCTGCAAGAAGGAAGTAAGTACGAAGAATAAGTTAGCAGTGCACCGCACTATCTTTTGACCAACTTTGTTGTATGGGAGTGAAAGTTGGGTGACACAGGTCACCCTATTCATAAGATAGAGGTTACAGATATGAAAGTAGCAAGAATAATTGCAGGTACCAGTAGATGGGAACAATGGCAGGAGGGTGTCCATAATGAGGAAAACAAAGAAAAGCTGGGAATGAACACCATAGATGAAGCAGTTAGAGCGAACAGACTGAGATGTTGGGGTCATGTTACACGCATGGGAGAAGCAAGGTTACCTAAGAGACTCATGAGCTCGGCAACGGAGGGTAAGAGGAGTCGAGGTAGACCAATAAGAAAGTACTTAGATTCGGTGCAGAATGATTTTGAAGTAAAAGGCATAACGTCAGACGAAGCATCAATGTTAGCATTGAGTAGGGGTTCATGGAGGAATTTTATTAGAGGTACTACGCTCCAGACTGAACGCTGAAAGGCATAATCAGTCTCTAATGATGATGATGATGATTAATGTTTCCTATTCCTGCTGAATATTTAGCGCAGAAGGTAGTGGAGGGGGTTGTAGGACACAATTTGGTGTAAGCAAAAATTGTGGTACTTGAGGTTGCACCAAAATGAAAGGAACTGACATTTTTGTACCTTGTTGTTGCTGTTGTGGTCTTCAGTCCGCAGACTGGTTTGATGCAGCTCTCCACACTACCCTGTCCTGTACAAGCTTCTTCATCTGAGAATAAGTTCGGCAACCTACATGGTTTCGAATCTGCTTACTGTATTCGTCCCTCGGTTTTCCTCTATGATTTTTACACCACACAGTTCCTTCTAATGCTAAGTTGACGATTCCTTGATGTCTCAGAATGTGTCTCACCAACCTATCCAATCTGTTAGGATATACCAGAAACTCTATTGGATATGTCAATTCTGTAGAGCACCTCCTCATTAGTTACGTGATTTACCCACCTAATCTTCATCATTCGTCTGTAGCACCACAATTCGAAAGCTTCTATCATCTTTTTATCTGAACATCTCATCGTCCATGGTTCGCTCCCATACAATGCTGCACTCCAGACAAATGCTTTCAGAAAGGACTTCCTAAAATTTAAACGAATACTAGATGTTAACAAATTTCGCTTCTTCAGAAACGCTTTTATTCTCATAGCCATTCTGCATTTTATACATTGTTTACTTCGGCCATCAGAAGTTATCTTGCTCCCGAAATAACAAAACTCATGTACTACTTTTATTCTCTCATTATCTAATCTAATTCCTTCTGCATCGTCTGAGTTTCTGACACTACATTCAATTACCTTTGTTTTACTCTTGTTAATTTTCATCTTATACCTTCCTTTTAAGACACTGTCCATTCCATTTCATTGCTCTTTCAGGTCCCTTGCTTCTCTGACAGAATTAGTATGTTATCAGCAAACCGCAGCTGAATGTATACATTTATAGATATTATTTATGTCCCATCCAAGTTACAGTTGTAAGCATACCACTAATCTATGTCCTACTTTCAGAGGAAGGGTAAATGCATATTATTATTATGTGCCTGCTTAATTTTATAGATAGTGATCTTTACTTGTGGATAAGAAATTCATTTGAAGACGATAACGTTTAAGAACTAAAACTTTCAGCATCTGAGGAAGACTCCCTGATAGATCTAAAATATGATTCTTTTTTTAAAACTTCGTTTACATATTTACTGTATGTTTTGAATTACAACGAACGAGCGTATCGAGTACTTGCAAGTTGTGGGTTCAGGAATTAATCTCAATCACAACTCCTTACTTAGCGAGACTGCATCATTTTGTACTTTTTAAATTGTATTTATCTCTTAAAGATAGAAACGAAATTCACGCGAAAAAACGATTTACGGTTAAAATAAAAAAGTTGCGATCGAGATATAGGTCATATCATTAACAGGAAAACTAAACAATATCACAAACCTTATTCAGCTTACCAATTGCGTGAAATAAGCTTTTCATTGGAGAAAATGTTTCTTTCCTTTAACAGTGTTCCATTCTCAATTTTAAGAATCGAACTTAGCGAAGCATTCGCACATCATTTTCATGTTGTATATAATTTTTATGTTCCTATTAACACTACGTAGACGCTGTAGAGGTTATATTGGGTCGCGATCATATTTCCGGGACGTTTGCGGGTCCCATTACGAATAGGATTGGAAACAACTGCGCTAGCGAATTGGCAAGTGAGTTTTGAGCACGGCCGGCGTCAGTTCTGCGTTCTGCCGCCAGAGGGTATCTGGAGCGGGCACGTCGCGGGCGCGCCCTATCCGCTGCCACCGTCAATACTTGGCTGCCTGGCTAGATAGCTGGCCGACAACAGCGTTTGTTCCGCGACTTCCGCTATCACTGCGGAATCGGCAGGCGCGGATACCAGATCAAGGGTTCGTGTCACATAAATGTAACCTGTTTCCGACGTATAAGTGGACAAAGTTTTCATCTGCATAAATACTCTGCAAAACACATTGTAGTGCATGGCAGAGGGTTTATCGAACCACTTTTACGATATTCCTCTACCGTTCCATAAATCTAATAGCTCGCGAGAAAAACGACCAACCAAATGTCGTTATATCTGTATAAAAATGTTATCGACTGCCAGTATTTATGTTTTGCAGTATATATTTCCTTCTCAAATTACAATAAATATTTGAATTTTTTTTATTTCATTATTTATTATTATTAATATTTTTTTTTCTAAATTGAAGTAAAACATTCGCACTTTTATTGTGTGAAACACTCTTACTACTTTTTGAGCTTTCATCACGTCTAATCTTTCACTGTGTGGAGCATGTAAAGTTAGCTCGGACGTCCTATTGTACTGGAGATTGGCCGCTCGAATGGAATGACAAGATTTCTGATGTGAAGCTATACCAGTTGCGTTAAAAAATATATATATATATATTAACGCAACTAGTATGATATTTCTTCACATGGACGTTCTTCAAAGACAGACGCTGAAAATTATGAACAAAAACAGAAATGATCAGTTTGTCTTTGCGAGTGAGAGCGAATGCTGACGACGTTCCATGCTGCCAACAGAAACAGCACTGTTTAGCTTCACCACGCAGTTTTGACAATACATTTGCTAGGTAGTAACGAAAAAAACAGGTTATCAACGGAAGTGTTTCGCACAACTCCGACAAGGGACGAGCTGTCATTGCAAGCTAAGTAATTATCCCCAAGGGTGGGCGTGCATCCTGTTCCTTTCACTTAATTTAATTCGTGAAGTGTAATTATGTCTTCCGCAGCACATTATTTCGTTGTTTGGAAGTTTTTAAAGACGCTGGAAATGAGAAGTGTTTCCTATAATTTGAGTAGAAAAATGTTTTCCACGTGATAAATGCGTGTTTCGACATGAATATTACCCCTTCACTTTACAATTGCCGTTTAAGCTGAGTGCGCAGCGAAATGTTGACGTGTTTTGCTGTTGCTCGTTTCGAATGACGCACGTGCGGTATAGCTACGTCCGATTATAATTTATCACGGTTCTTGAACTGAACTTGGTATACATGCAGAATATTAAACAAATCTTCGTTCTCGTAACTCATGCTTGTACAGAAAAACAATCGAGATGAATGAACAATAAGAATACAAAATTTTGTTTTACGTTCAAGTAATGCTGTAGCGCTTTTCCTTTAAAAAAAAAAAAAAAAAAAAAAAAAAAAAAAAAAAAAAAAAAAAAAAAAAAAAAATTGCATGAAATGAAAAACTGTAGTGCTACTATCGAATAATGGAAGCAAACGCGTAATACATTTGCTCTTAATACATTCTTCTACAGACAATCGCACTAAATTAAATTACAACTGTTGTTTTGCAACAACTTGAGTCGGATCATGTAGCCGATAAAAACTGCATCTACCAGACACTTAAATGTGAGTTGCAAAGTATCCCATGTACATGTAATACATTATTCTACCGTTAAGCGTAAGAAATTAAAATAAAAGAGAAGTTTTGGTGTACGATCTAATAACTAAGAAGAGGAGGTCCCCAGTGGGTACATCGACGGTTTGAAACCATCCTGTCATAAGCTAGTGTAGGTTGGTCATTCACCCTGATGTGACCTTAATTATGAATAACCGACGAAAAAACATCTGGAATTTTGCATATATACCTGGAGCCTTAAAACAGAGAAGACATGCAGATAGCTCCTTTACGAGTAATTGCCCAAAAAAACAATTTCGAATTTGCTCTTCATAGTAAGTGCCATTTTGTCAGTTGCTGTAGCGTAGTGGATAGCGTGCCTTATTACTGTGCCAGGGTATGTAGGTTAAAATTTCATCCTTTTCTACATTATTCCATTTCAAAATCTTGGTCGAAATGATTTTGATTACTGTTTTTATTCAGTTAACTGGTTGAAACATATTTTTTTATTTACAATAATAACAATGAAATTGTAGAAATTAAATCAATATTAATATTTGAAAGGAATTAAAATTAAACCCACAAGGATTTCAAATAAGTAATGACAGGAACAGGAAACGTGACATAACGAAAAAAGGATTATACGGTGTTTACAATACTGTGAGAAAGGATAAAGAGTGAAAAATCACATTTCAACCAATTAATCGATTTAAATTGTGATCAAAGTCTTTTCCATACAGATATGAAAAAAAAAAAACATGTTGAAGCGCATAACAAGATTCGAACCTCTTGCGCTTTAGTCAGAGGCGATATCCAATGAGTCACGCTAGTTACTAAATAGGCGTCCTGTGTTTTAGTAGTGCGTGTACCATCGAAGCGAGTACTCCTGTTTTAAGGCTTTAGAATCTTACCTAAATTAAAGAGAACAGTCCACCGCATATCGAATATGCCCCCCCCCCCCGCTACGGTGAATATAAGGGACGACCTTCCTCCCGAAATAATGAATATACAGGAAAAAATAAATACGGTATCTGAATTATTTCAATGAATGATACGTGAAAGCATCACGTGAGAGACAATAATTCTTCTCTGTATTGGTGACGGAAGTGGTGTGCCCATATCAAGTTTTTTTTTTTTTTTTTTTTTTTTTTTTAAAGTAGCTAAATTTTTATGTTTTAATGCCAACGGTATAAAGCTTCGTCTCATAACAGTGAAAGGGGCTTCAGTGCAAATTATCCTCTGAATATGAGCAGCAAAGCTGACAGAAAATATCATGGGGTCTTTTTTTTTTTTCTTAAAATTACTTAATTTATCTTGCCCTCCTCAAGAAAATACACTACTAGAAATTAAAATTGCTACACCAATAAGAAATGCAGATGATGAATGGGTATTCATTGAACAAATATATTACACTAGACCGAACATGTGATTACTTTTTCACGCAATTTTAGTGCATAGATCCTGAGAAATCAGTACCCAGAACAATCATCTCTAGCCGTAATAACGGCTTTGATACGCCTGGGCATTTAGTCAAACACAGCTTGGATGGCGTGTACAGGTGCAGATATCCATGCAGCTTCAACACGCCACCACAGTTCATCAAGAGTAGTGACTGGCGTATTGTGACGAGCCAGTTGCTCGGCCACCATTGACCAGACGTTTTCAATTGGTGAGAGATCTGAAGAATGTGCTGGCCAGGGCAGCAGTCGAACATTTTCCGTATCCAGAAAGGCCCGTACAAGACCAGCAACATAAGGTCGTTCATTATCCGGCTGAAATGTAGGGTTTCGCAGGGTAGGGTAGAGCCACGGGTCGTAACACATCTGAAATGTAACGGCCACTGTTCAAGACGTGTAACCAACGGCACCCCATACCATCACGCCGGGTCATACGCCAGTATGGCGATAACGAATACACGCTTCCAATGTGCGTTCACCTCGATGACGCCAAACACGGATGCGACCATCATGATGCTGTTAACAGAATCTGGATTCATCCGAAAAAATGACGTTTTGCCATTCGTGCATCCAGGTTCGTCGTTGCGTACACCATCGCAGGCACTCCTGTCCGTGATGCAGCATCAAGGGTAACTGCAGCTATGGTCTCCGAGCTGATAGTCCACGCTGCTGCAAACGTTGTCGAACTGTTCGTGCAGATTGTGGTTGTCTTGCAAACGTCCCTGCCTGTTGACTCAGGAACCGAGACGTGGCTGCACGATCCTTTACAGCCATGCGGATAAGATGCCTGTCATCATAACTGCTAGTGATACGACGCCGTTGGGATCCAGCACGGCGTTCCGTATTGTCCTCCTGAACCCACCGATTCCATATTCTGCTAACAGTCATTGGATCGTGACCAACGCGAGCAGCAATACGATACGAAAAACTATAATCGCGATAGGCTACAATCCGTCCTTTATCAAAGTCGTAAACGTGATGGCACGCATTTCTCCTCCTTACACGAGGCATCACAACAACTTTTCACCATTCAACGCCGCTCAACTGCTGTTTGTGTATGAGAAATCGGTTGGAAACTTTCCTCATGTCAGCACGTTGTATGTGTCGCCATCGGCGCCAACCTTATGTGAATGCTCTGAAAAGCTAATCATTTGCATATCACAACATCTTCTTCCTGTCGGTTAAATTTCGCGTCTATAGCACGTCATCTTCGTGGTGCAGCAATTTTAATGGCTAGTAGTGTATATGCTACATTCGACACGCCCCCTCCTCCCCGAAGAGAACGCTCTGTCCTTAAACAGACACTCTTTCGTGCTGCTGCTCTCTCCGCATCTGTTTGTAACAGTATTAGCAACCCTTTCAGTTTTTCTTCTCTACATAAGTGAACAACATTATCTATCCAGCTGAACGTACCCTTTGAATACGTATACTTGCGCGATGGCTATCCACTTCAGCAGACGCTAAGAATATGCAGCCGCGATATGACAATAACGTGACTGTACAATCCCATGCCACGTGCGTCGATAGTGTACTCTCGAGAATTGTGGGGCACCTTCAGTCCAAAGTTTAGTTCCGGGATATACTGTCGACATCGAACCCCCGACGCATCGGAGCATAGCGCCTCAATGCGCTCGGCCACTCCACCGTGGCGATAATTGTTAAGTGAACAGGTGTATAGCTCTGTCTTTGTGATCGTGTGTTGAATACATCCTAAAGAATGTGTCAATAAAATTTCCTTCTACTGACTCGACGAATTCATGGTGTTTTATTTTCATTTTCCAGGAGTGTATTTTGCCACTGTTAGACTGTATAAGGTATTTTTAACTTTTCTACATCAGCGTGAGGAAACGTTTATTTCGTGATATAGTTAAATCCAAATTAAGAAAAGAAGGTATGAGAGGTTAACTGGAGTGAAATATTACATGAATATGCTGCATTTACCCAGTTGTTAATAATTGTTGATAAAAATACAATCGTCGATCAAAGTGGTTCATTGATAGTGACCAGGCCAAATATCTCACGAAATAAGCATCAAACGATAAAACTACAAGAAACAAAACTTTTCCATCTTGAAGTGGGAAAACAGATGTTTTATATGGATCACTTTTTTCGCTTTGTGATAGATGGCGCTATAATACAAACGTATAAGTTCGTGGTATCGTGTAACATTTTGCCAGTTCGGACGGTATTTGCTACATGATACATTACTCGTGTTAGAATGGAACGTTTACCAATTGTAGAAAAGGTCGATATGGTATTTATGTATACCTATTGTGATCAAAATTCCCAACGGGCCTGTACTATTTATGTTGCTCGTCATCCTAGAAGACATCATCCAAGTGTCGGAAACTGTCGTCGGATAGTTACGTTATGTAAAGAGACAGGAAGAGTTCAACCACAAGTGAAACGTCAGCCACCTGCAACAAATGATGAAGCCCAAGTAAGTGTTTTAGCTGCAGTTGCGGCTAATCCGCACATCAGTAGCAGACAAACTGAGCGAGAATCGGGAATCTCAAAAACGTCGCTGTTGACAATTCTACATCAACATAAATTTCACCCGTACCATATTTCTATGCACCAGAATTTGCATTGTGAAGACCTTGAACGTCGTGTATAGTTTTCCCACTGGGCACAAAATAAATTACGGGACGATAACAGATTTTTTCACGCGTTGTGTTTAGTGACGAAGCGTCATTCACAAACAGAGGTGACCTAACCAGCATAATATGCAATACTGGGCAACGGAAAAACCGCGATGGCTGCGACAAGTGGAACATCAGCGACCTTGGAGGGTTAATGTATGGTGCGGCATTATGGGAGGAAGGATAATTGACCCCTATTTTATCGATGTCAATCTAAATGGTGCAATGTATGATGATTTCTTACGTAATGTTCTACCGATTTTGCTAAAAGATTTTTCACTGCATGACAGATGGATGTCCGGCACATGGCTCGCGTGCAGTTTAAGCGGTCTTAAATGGAATATTTAATGACAGGTGGATTGGTCGTAGAAGCACCATACCATGTCCCGCACGTTCACCGGATCTTACATCCCCCGATTTTTGCTTGGGGGAAACTTGAGGGATATTTGCTATCGTGATTCACCGACAACGCTTGAAAACATGTCTCGGTGCATTGTCAATGCATGTGAGAACATTACTGAAGGCGAACTACTCGCTATTGAGAGGAATTTCGATACGCGTATTGCCAAATGCATGAAGTTGAAAGAGATAATTTTGAGCATTTGTTGAAATCATGAGGTAGTTACAGGTAATCACATAGTAACACCATGCGTTATCATTATGTATGATAATTTCACAAAAGTACCGGGTGATTAAAAGGTCAGTATAAATTTGAAAACTTATAAATTACGGAATAATGTAGATAGAGAGGTAAAAATTGACACGCATGCTTGGAATAACATGTGGCTTTATTAGAACCAAAAGAAAAAAGTTCAAAAATGTCCGACAGATGGCGCTGGACAGCAAAACGACAGTGACTGCTACAGTGACGGGTGAGAGGTACGCCGATATGTTACAGAATCGCATCATCCCCAGCCTGGCTGATAAACACCTGCTGGAACGTACGATTTTTATGCAGGATGGCGCTCCACCCCATGTTTCTAGACGTATGAAAGATCTCTTGCGCGAGTCGTTTAGTGATGATCGTATACTCAGCCGCCAGTTTCGTCATGATTGGCCTCCCAGGTCCGCAGATGTTAGTCAGTGCGATTACTGGCTTTGGGGTTACCTGAAGTCGCAAGTGTATCGTGATCGACCGACATCCCTAGGGATGTGAAAGACAACATCCGACGCCAATGCCTCACCATAACTCCGGACTTGCTTTACAGTGCTGTTCACAACATTATTCGTCGACTACGGCTATTGTTGAGGAATGATGGTGAACATATTGAGCATTCCTGTAAAGAATATCGTCTTTGCTTTGTCTTAATTTGTTATGCTAATTATTGCTTTTCTGATCAGATGAAGCGCCATCTGTCGGACATTTTTTGAACTTTTTTTGTTCTAATAAAACGCCATGTCATTCCAAACATGTGTCTCAATTTTTACCTCTCTATCTACATTGTTACGTGATTTATTAAGTTTTTAAATTTGTACATGTATCACACTGGAACAACCGATATAAAGCTCAATCGTACCTACGTTTTGTGTTTTAATTTAAAAAAAACCTACCTGTTGGTCACTGTTCGTCTAAAACTGTGAGCAATATGTTTGTGATTATTACAACGTCATCTAACACAAAGCAACAAAAGTGTTTCAAGTAAAACATTCATATTTATTCACGTAATAAAAAATGGGAATACGTATTTATAAAAATTCATTTGATATCTATGTGACCAATGGGAGCGCCATATAGCGGGCCAACCATAGCGCCATCTGTTTTTCCCCTTCAAGCTCGAAAAGTTTTGTTCTTTGTAGTTTTTTCGTTTGATGCTTATTCCGTGAGATATTTGACCCGGTCACTATCAATATACATACATAGAGTGTTACAAAAAGGTACTGCCAAACGTTCAGGAAACATTCCTCACACACAAATAAAGAAAATATGTTATGTGGACATGTGTTCGGAAATGTTTAATTTCCATGTTAGAGCTCATTTTAGTATTACGGATGAGGCTTGATTCCAACGTGATCAAATTGTAAATTTTCACAATCAACCATGTGTGGGCTGACGAGAATCCGCACGCAATTGTGGAACCACGTCATCAACACAGATTTTCTGTGAACGTTTGCTCAGGAATTGTTGGAGATGACTTGATTGGGCCTCATGTTCTTCCACCTACGCTCACTGGAGCACTTTATCATGATTTTATACGGGATACTCTACCTGTGCTGCTGGAACATGTGCCTTTACAAGTACGACACAACATGTGGTTCGTGCACGATGGAGCTCCTGCACATTTCAGTCGACGTGTTCGTACGCTTCTCAACAACAGATTCGGTAACCGATGGATTGGTAGAGGTGGTCCAATTCCATGGCCTCCACGCTCTCCTGACCTCAACCCCCTTGACTTTCATTTATGGGGGCATTTGAAAGCTCTTGTCTACGCTAGCCCGGTACCAAATGTAGAGACTCTTCGTGCTCGTTTTGTGGACGGCAGTGATACAATACGCCATTCTCCAGGGCTGCATCAGCGCATCAGGGATTCCATGCGACGGGGGGTGGATGCATGTATCCTCGCTAACAGAGGACATTTTGAACATTTCCTGTAACAAAGTGTTTGAAGTCACGCTGGTACGTTCTGTTGCTGTGTGTTTCCATTACATGATTTAATGTGATTTGAAGAGAAGTAATAAAATGAGCTCTAACATGGAAATTAAGCGTTTCCGGACACATGTCCACATAACATATTTTCTTCCTGTGTGTGTGAGGAATGTTTCCTGAAAGTATGTCCGCACCTTTTTGTAACACCCTATATATCAGATTCCCGATATTTTACAACAATGGAGAGCGCCGCCCCGGTACCTAACGCCGTGCGCTTTGCCTGCGGAGTACGTGGGAGGCGAGCACGGGGCCCCGAGCTAATGCAGTCTTTCTTCCTTCTTTACTTTCCAGTCTGCATTTCCTTTCCCCCTCCCCTCCTTTCTTATCCTCCTTCCCCTCCCCACCGGGGGACTGATAACCTCAGTAGTTTAGTCCCCCCTATCCCAACCAAACAACCCAACCCAACCCATGAGTTTGTGGTCTCGCACGCCTGCTGCGTACCTGGCTGCGCCGCCAGCCGGCAGGTGGTTGCCCCGTGGCGCGGCTAGCAGCCAGGCAGGCAGGATTCACGCCTCGCGCCTCGCCGTCGCAAGGCCGCCGCGCCACACCGCGGCTAGCGGAACGAGACGCGCGTGCACAATCGCGTCCGCCGGGCCGCGCCGGCCTGTCGACTTTCACCCACAACCTCACTGCAGCTGCAGCCTCCCACATACATCCAGCCATCACATATACAACACTGGCCATTAAAATTTCGCCGTGCGTGAGTAGCCGAGCGGTCTGGAGACTGGTTTGATGGATCTCTCCACCCTACTCTATTCTGGGCAAGTCTCTTCATCTCCTCAAAAAGACCGGCAACCCAAATCTTTCTGAATCCGCTTACTGTATTCGTCCCTTGGTCTCCCTCTACGTTTTTTTGCCCCACACATAAGCTTCAACGCTAAATTCACGATTTCTTCACGTATAAGACTGTCTCCTACCAACCGATCCCTTCTGTTAGTCGAGGTATGCCAGAAATTCCTTTTCTCCCCAACTCTGTTCAGTACATATATACATGTGGCGTCTGTTCCGAAAGAACAGACGTCACTTCTGATCCTGCAGTTGTTATTATTTAATATTCGTAGAATGTATGACATCAACTGCGATTGGGCAAAGCTGAAAATGTGTACCCAGCCGGGATTCGAACCCGGGTCTCCTGCTTTCTAGGCAGTTGCGCTGACCCCTACACCACTGGGGACACGGTGATCACCGCACCTGCAAGGACTACCTAGGTACGCCTCCCGTCAGATACTAATTCTCAGCTTCGCCCTGCCCACAGTACTCAAACTCGTAGTTATGAACTAATTCCCGTAAGAGTAAGGGCTTCAAACTTGCCCACCCCTCCCCACTAACGATAGGATCATTGCCCGTCACCGGCATATATATATATATATATATATATATATATATATACATATACATATATATGGCGTCTGTTCCGGAAGAACAGACGTCACTTCTGATCCTGCAGTTGTTATTATTTAATATTCATAGAATGTATGACATCAACTGCGATTGGGCAAATGTGTACCTCTTCATTAGTTACGCAATCTACCCAACTAACGTGCAGCATTCTTCTGTAGCATCACATTTCAAAAGCCTGTATCCACTTCCTGTCCGCACTGTTTATCGTCCATGTTTCACTCCCATACAAGACAACACTCCACACAAAGGCCTTCACAAAAGACTTCCTTACAATTAAATTAATTTACGATAATTGTAGAAACAGGCCGAAAAAGTTGCCCTTTTCAGATACTTTACTCACATGAGACGTAAACTTATGAGCGATGAGTTCAAATCCAAAATATAAATAACACTGGAAACCATACTAGTGAGAGGCTAGAACGTCAAATTTTACAAAAGAGCGGCTGGCCGTTGTCGGGCTGCCGTACTGCTCGCCAGCCAACTTGCGGCCACATCTGCGACGAGGCAGCTCAAATGTCCAAATGTTTGTATAGTCTATGGGACTTAACTACGGGGTCATCAGTCCCTAAACTTACAAACTACTTATCAACTACTTACGAACTAGGACGGCACAAATATCCATGCCCGAGGGAGGCTTCGAACCCCCGACCGTAGTGGCCGTGCAGACCGTGACTGCAGCGCCTTAGTCCCCTCGGCCACCGCGGTCGGCCGAGGCAGCCCGACAACGGCCAGCCGCTCTTTTGTAAAATTTGACGTTCTAGCCTCTCACTAGTATGGTTTCCAGTGTTATTTATCTTTTGGATTTGAGCTCATCGCTCATAAGTTTACGTCTCATGTAATAATTTTAATCTTCTGATGAAGGCACCCTTAGTTGCTGTCGAAATCTAGATCAAGTATCTAAAAATTGCAACTTGTTGGGCTCTTTCTACAATTATTGTAAATTTAGTACGGTTACTGCAATTTTTGGAAAGACATATTTAAAATTAAATTAACATTCGACGATAGCAAATTTCTATTTTTCAAAAAAACGATTTTCTTACCAATTCCATTCTGCATTTTATATCTTCTTTACTGCGACCATTGTGTATTATTTTACTGCTCAAGTAACAAAACTCATCTACCTCCTTTATTGTTTCGTATCCTAACCTTCCTTCAGCATCGAATGATTTTCTGAGGCTGCTTCCCATTACCTTTGTTTTCGTCTTGTTAATGTTCATTTATACGTTCCATTCAACACACCGTCTATTCCGTTCAATTGCTCTTCCAGATTCTTTGCTGTCTCTGAAAGAATGTCATCGGCAAACGACAATGTTTTTTATTTCTTCTCCCTCAACTTTTTCATGAAATTTCTCCTCGCTTTTCTTCACAGCTTGCTCAATGTACAAATTGAATAGCACTGGAGAAAGGCTACAACGCTGTCTTCCTCCCTTCCCAACCAATGTCTCCCTTTCATATCCTATCACACTAATAACTTCTGATTTTTATACAAGTTGTGAATACCGTTCCGTTGCCTATATTTTACTCCTACTTGCTTTATAATTTGAAAGAGTGTATTCCAATCAACATTGTCAAAAGCTTTCCCTAAATCTACAAAACCTACAAATGTAGGTTTCTTTTTCTTAATCTGTTTTCTAAGACGAGTCGTAAGGTGAGTACTGCTTCACGCGTTACTACATTTCTCTTAAATCCAAACTGATCTTTGTCTAGGTCAGCTTCTCCTAGGAGAATTTTGCAACCATGCCGTATTAAAATGATGCTTACGTAAGTTTGACTCCTGTCTGCCTCTGCTTTCTTCGCAATGGGGACTATTATATTTTTCTTGAAGTATGTGGGTAGTTCGCATGTCTCATACATCTTACACACCAGGTGAAATAGTTTTCTCATGGTTGGCTTCCCCAGAGACTTGAGTAGCTGTGACGGAATGTTGTCTACTCCAGGGGCTGTTTTCGACTTAGCTCTTTCAGTAGTCTGCGAAATTTTTCTCTCGGTAGCTTACCTCCTATTTCATCTTCACTTCCTACAATATTGTCTCGAAATTCATTTCCTTTCTAGAGCCCACGAGACATTTTTATTAGCATTGTTATCGTATCCAGCACAGTGCTGAGTGCATCCTACTTGCCAGCAGCCCTCGGCAGTCCCCGGGTGGTGACCCATCTAAGTGTTAGCTAAGCCGACGTTGCTTCTTTTGTGATGTAGCGGGAACCAGTATATCGACTGCAGTGACCGAGCGGTCTGAGGCGCGCCACTCACAGTCTGCACGGCCACTACTTTCGGGGGTTCGAATCCTCCCTCGGGCATGGATGTTTGTGCCGTCATTAAAGTAAGTTAGTGTAAGTTAGTATTCAGTGTGTAAATCTAGCGACTGATAACCACGAAGTTTGATTGCATAAGACCTCACACACATTTGAATATTTGGGAACTAGATTGAAACTTCACTCTGCAGTGGAGTGTGTGCTGATATGAAACTTCCTGGCAGATTAAAATTGTGTGCCGGCATCGTGAGTCGCGTCGGGATAGCACAGTCGGTAGAGCTCTTGCCCGCGAAAGGCAAAGGTTCCAGGTTCGAGCGCACGAGAATCGGCGCTCAAGTCTCTGTTTTCATGAGCAATAAAATGAAACTAAATTTTTATTTTTGTATTTATCGATTCCACTTTAATGTAAAAGATCATGACCCCTAGAATCCTGGTGATACAACACTTTTTGTGATGTATGTGATAGTGAGTGCAGAAGACGAGGACGCAAGTTTTATGTATAACTGTTGCTATACGTACCATTTTAAATCACTACTACCAACTTCTTCCATTGACGAAATAAATTAAAAAAGAATAGGATTAAATAAATCTTGGGAGGTACCAGAACACAGTTCCGGCGCATTCTGGCCAAAATTAAGCCCTGAATGTAGGTGAAAATAAATGAAGGAAGAGCATAATCAACTATATGCGTTCAACACCAGTAACCTTCTTTGGAGATTTGGAGAACTTACGAGGAATACTCCAGCTGAACAGTGTACACTACACGTCGTCTCCGCGAATTTGCTAGAAACATTCTGGAGCAGCCTTCATACGATCTCTCGATTTATCTCAAAAACTCCCAGAAAGTGGGATCTTGCAGAGCGAATGCGAACGCAACTGTGTGGAACAGCATTTCTTTTCGAATGAACTGCGTAACTGGTATGCGAAAGCGAACGTTTACTTTACCGCATTCAAAGGATCGGAACAGCAGGAAGGAAGGAAGAGACGCCGTGGGCCGTAATTGGCATGCGAGCGGCGGCAGGTTTTCCATTTGCCGGGAAGCGGGCGGTCCCAGCTCACCAGCGCTCGGGCTGCAGGCGCACGCACCGCTGCTCCACAATGGCGCGCGCCTCTGACGTCACAGCACAGTAGAGCGCCGCAGACGGCGGGCAAAAAGTCGCCTTCAGCGCCGCCTGCCCTCGGGCACGGTGAGGGCGGCCAAACGACGCACTAAAACTGCCGCGCGACCACGCCCACTCGCCACGCCAAGGCCAGGTGAGGTCGGTAGAATCCTACAAACACGTGAGTTACTGGAATTTGCGATCTAACTCATCCTCTAATCACGGGGTTATTTGGTAAATTGTTCCCCAAACTAATGGTATTTCAAGCAAATTTCCACTACTATATATGGCCGCAGTACAGGGGATATAAAATGCAGAATGGCAATGGGTAGGAAAGGGTTCTTGAAAAAGAGAAATTTGTTAACTTCGAATATTGATTTAAGCCTAAGGAAGTCCTTTCTGAAGCCATTTGTGTGGAGTGCTGCCTTGTATGGGAGTGAAACATGCACGATAAACAGTGCGGACAGGAAGACTTTTGAAATGCCCTGCTACAGAAGAATGCTGAAGATTAGGTAGGTGGATCGGGTAACTAATGAGGAGGTAGTGAACAGAATTGGGGAGAAAAGGAATTTCTGCCATACCTTGACTGAAAGAAGGGATTGATTGGTAGGACACACTCTTAGACGTCAAGGAATTGTGAATTTTGCGTTGGAGGTAAGTGTGCGGGGTAAAAACCGCAGAGGAAGACCAAGAGACGGATACAGTAAGAAGATTCAGACAGATGTAGGTTGCGGTCCTTATGTAGAGTTGAAGAGACTTGCTCAGGATAGGGTATTGTGGAGAGCTGCATCAAATCAGTCTCTGGACTAAAGACCACAACAACAACATAGTGAAAGAACTAAAATCAAGAGGTAGCAAAGTTTCTGCAAGAAAGAAGTCATTACCAAGACTAAGATAGCAGTGTACCGCTCTATCTTCGACTAACTTTGTTGTATGAGAGTAAAAGATAGCTGGATACAGGTAACCTTATTAATAACTTATTAACCTTATTAAAAACTTATTGATAAGGTTGAGGTTATAGATTGAGAGCAGCAAAGATGACTGCAGGCACTAAAAGTTGTGAACAATGACAGGAGGAAATTAAAGAAAAAATGAGAATGAAAACCAAAGGTTTTACCCGCATCGGAGAAGCAAGGTTACCTAAGGGACTCATGGGTTCCGCAGTAGAGGGTAAAATGGATCAAGGTAGACCAAGAACAAAGTACTTGGATTTAGACAAGAACGACTTTGAGGTAACTGGTTTAACATCATGGAGGGATTTTGTTACGGGGACTATGCTCCAGGCAGAACGATGACAGGGATAATCAGACGATGCTAACAATGATGATGGTCTTTAAATGGCATCTGCCTGTGAATACAGACCAAATGTTTGTAAATCTGTCGGATTCAACTGTGTGCTAATTAGTCCGTAGCTTACAAACTACGTAAACTAGCCTAAGGACAACATACACATCCATGCCCGAGGAGGCCGCGCGATCCGTAAAGTGGCGCTCCAGACTACTCGGTTACTCTCGTACGGCTGCCTGTGATTATCTACGCTGTTATACACTGAGGTGACTAATCTCATGCGATAGCGATATGCACAGGTACAGCGGACATAATTAGTACTATCACATGCAACGGGTATAAACGTCAGATGTTATTTGTACTGCTATGATGTATGTTAATTGGTTTTTGACCTGGTTACAGCTACACAAATGAAATTAAGAGACCTTCGTAACGGAGGTAGAAGGAAAGGATGATAACCAGGCTTTAACGTCGTGTCGACAGTGTGGTCATCAGAGACGTATCACAGGCTCGGATTGCTTTGATAATGAGGGGTAAGGAAATAGACCGCTCCCTTTCAAATGTCCAACTGTTACAGAGTAAAGGTTGGAATGTATTTGAACAAAAGTCAAAGATTCGGAGGGAAAGGACATGATGTCAGTGGTACATGCTACTACCGAATTATTTCATTCTCTGCACATTCAGGGGTGGACAAAATAATATGAAAACTTGACATAGACATAATATTTCTTTATTAGTAAGTAGCTGGCCCACTATTGGCCTTGAGAACAGCTGCAACCCTACAACGAACAGATTTATAAAGTGTCTTGATAGTTACCAAAAGAATGTTCACCATTTTCGTAGTCTCTTCGGGTTTCCTGCCGAATACTAAAATCTAACTGATTCAATATTTCAACGGTACAAACTGTCCGTCATCTTCAGGAACGGTCGCTGCTGCCGAGTCCCGCTGAATTCAGCGGGACCGTTCAAATATTGAATCAGTTAGCTTTTAGTATCCGTAAGAAAACCCCTAAGAGACTACGAAGATTTATTACAACGGGAAAGTCTACGAATACACATTTTTTTTTTCCATTCTTGATCCAAAACTTCCGGCAATTATTTCAATGATTTTGAAGCTGTAAATATGGTCGATTCTGCCCTGAGGTCGCATCTTAGTGTTAACATGTTCGCAGTGGTTGTAACTAACAACAAGGTGTAGTATAATGAATGTTGTTTATATAATTTTGAGCATCCCCTGTAGATACGTTTTCTAATGCGCCTCGGTTGCACAGTGGTAGAGTGCCAGACTACAAATCCAAAGGTCCCGGGTTCGATCCCCGCCTGGTCCTACGACTTTTATCTGTCACTTTCCACTTCTTTCACCTCTGGCAGTGTTGCTGATGTGAAAAATACCGAGTAGCACCGTGGTTCGGAACCCACGTTAAACTGTAGGTCCCCCTATAACTGGCTGGGTAAGTCAGTTCCAAGGTCGGAGGAAGGCAACGGCATACCACCTCCAAACAGGACCATGCCTAGTAAAGCACTGTGGTGTTCAAACCAATCTTCGGATTTACGCTCTATATCTTTCACGCACTATTTTCACAATAGCTAACTTTTTGTATCAAGGTCAAAAAATTTAAGAAAAATATTAGATGGCAAACGAAACTAAAGTTAACCTTGCAGTCTTGAAGACAGTTTTAATACTCGGTTGTATTACTTTTTTCCAGTTTTCACACTTCAATAACAACGGTCATTTGCCAGCTGGGAACAGTTTGTAAGTAAGAG
Organism: Locusta migratoria; assembly: GCA_026315105.1. Classification (NCBI taxonomy): domain Eukaryota; kingdom Metazoa; phylum Arthropoda; class Insecta; order Orthoptera; family Acrididae; genus Locusta; species Locusta migratoria. The sequence goes on along the minus strand of CM048744.1, from coordinate 491,580,118 downwards.
TAACGACCAACAAAAAAAGTAACGTTGAGTATCTACCAATTCATCATTTGTTCTTTGAGACTACCGTCTGGATTCTACACCTGATTGTGCAGTGTTTTCACACTTCCTACCAGATTAAAACTGCATTTCAATGCCGACGGTCTTGTTGATTGATCTATCCAAACACGTTCACGACATGCCCTCACAGCCGTACTTATGCCGGTATCCCTCCTAACTTTCAGACTTCACAGAGTTTATCCCTGATATCTTGCGATATTTGCACTTCTCAGAGGAGAGCATAGCTCAAGGAAACACGTCGGGTTCGAGCCCCGGTCAGGCACCAAGTTTTCATAATCCAGCGGAAGTCTCAGTACTGCTATCGTTCCTATACCTTCAGTAATATTTTGGCGACCGTCTTCCAAATAAAAATATCGTGGCGACTCCTCCCTCCTCATGGTCAGTAACAAAACTATGTTATTTCAAAGAAACAAATTTAATCTTTCTTTTCCTGCAGCTATCTTTTAATGTGTTGGAAGTTTTTTTGTGTATTTTACGGAATGAAACACATTATCTTTTTTTTTCGTAATTTTCGACAAAAAATATATTATGCTTAACAACTGTCTCGCATTTCAGGCAAGACTCAGAAGCGAATTCTGTTCATTAATAAAGGTCCCTAGACAATTTTTAAAGAAGTAGATCTGTTTTTCGAATTTTTCAGAATTACTTATCGTATCAAGTTCTTTTACCTAGCCTGCGGGCGCGAAGGATAGGGATAACCTTTCCAATTCGGCCGGTGGCAAGACCTGCCCTTCTGTGTCTCCCAACCATTCATACCATAAGACTACTTTTTTTCCCTATAGAGTGGTTCCTGAAAGCAGTTTTCAGTCTTTGCGCTTACTTATCATTAACAGACTGCACTATAATACAATCTATGATCTATTCAATTCCAAATTAATGTTATATATAGAACTCCATGATTTTAACATGAAATAAATTTCGCCGCGGTGGAGTAGCCGAGCGGCCTAAGCGTCCCGCTGCGGAGCGCGCGGTTGCTCGATGTGGAGGTTCGAGTCCTCAATGGGGCCTGGGTGTGCGTGTTGTCCTTAGGTTAGTTTACCTAGATTTAAGTAGTTTGTAAGCTATCGACTGATGACCACGCAGTTTGGTCCGATAGATTTACAAACATATGAACATTTCAAATAAATTTCACTCAGCCATACGTTTTTGTATTTCTGACCCCTGGTTACTTTATGCAGCAAGTACTTCCTGCTGTGATGGCGTCCCCCGGAGAAAGACTTTGCGACCCCTCTGGGAGTCGCGACCCACAGGTTCAAAAACACTGATTTAGAGCATCTTCAGCATCAGCGTCATCGTAGTAACCTGTCACAGTGACCTTTGCAAAATGGTATCCAGCACACACGTTCTATTGCCCCAAATAAACTCTCTCCGTCTGCTGTGGCAGCCAGACTTAAGTTGCACTGAAATAGACACAGTGGCGTTTCCACGGCTTATCTCCAGGAATTAATTCAATGCACTCAGCGAGAGAGCTTCGCGTTAATTTGGCGCGTGCGCTGTTGGTATGCATGAGCAGCACCTACTGGGTAATGTAATTATGCGCCAACACGAGCGACCGCGACCGAGGTGACAAAAATAAAGCTGTGCGTTCGGCTGGCAGTAAACGTAACGTACGACAGCTGCCCACCTGCAGTTGAATAAGCAGTTAAAACAAAGATTTGTTCTTGCTGGATATGCATATGGGCGTTTTCCAATACTCGACGAACTGTAACTCCTACAGCCAAGTAAACGTTTCATCCAGTCATATTATGAAAGTTTCCGTATGTGTACGTTCCATATCTTCTCCTAAAATTTAAGCCATACTTCTTGTATACAGTCTTTTCTTTTATCTTTTTTTTATTTTTATTTTTTTTTATTTTTATTTTTTAAAGTGTGAGACCGCATTGTCGACACATAGTGCGCTCTCACACCATGAAAATTTTATATTGACTGTAACAGTAGCAGCGGAAGCCTGTGCTTATATTCCTGTATCATTCCATAATGCCAAGCAGCAATCGGTGTGTGGTCAGTGTCACCTACCTTCAAAGGACCAGGGTGAGGAGGTGAAAAAGTAACAGTCGTCCGCGACACATGCGCGACCAGATTTCATTCATTAAGTATTTGAGTATCAATACACTTAGCAACCTGTCACAAACTTTACACTGCTTTTCGAACATTAAGAAAACCTCTCTGACAGCCCGTACAAAATGTGGAGCGGGAGAGAGTTAATCACTTTCTTCCTTCTATAACGTCTACAGTACTGACTGTATTCGTGTGATATTTTACAGACATTCAGATATATATTGGCTACGATGCGCGAGGCCGTTCCCTGTCGAGGGTTCGATTTCCCCGTCGGGGATGGATGTTTCTGCTGTCTTTAGTATAACCTAGTTTATAAGTAGTTTGTAGGTTTAGGGACTGATGACCTCGCAGTCAAGTACCATAAGCTTAACAAACACTTGAACATTTGATTTTCACTCCGCGTGCATACTGGGTGGAGTCATTCCAGATGTGGAACTGGTCCTTCCGGATGCCATGAAGGGTACGGGGTGCAGCCAACTGCAGGTGGTGGTTCACGTCGGTAAGAATGATGTGTCGCTTTCTCTCGTCCAAATCTGGTGTTTGAGGAAGGAAGGCTGATCAGCGCTGAGTACCTGAAGAATGTTGTAAGACTCGTTATTTTGTCCATTCCTGCAACACGAAGGTAATGTGTTGTTCCAAGAGGGTAATGCTCTGCCACACAATGCGCGTGACACTGATCGTGCCCTGCAAGATATACATTAACGTGTCCCCTATCGACCACATGTGGCGTACGCTGGGACGACAAAGTTACACGAGTGACTCATCAATCCAAAACTTGCAGAACTACGTTAACGGGTGGAGCAAGGGTGGAATAATGTGTAGCAAAACAGTATTCACCATCTGTAAGATTGGATGTAATAATCAGTATCTGCTTTGTCACCCTTGGATGGTTCACCACATACCAATATGGATGTTTCATCATGGACCGACACCTTCTACCTCAATACCACTTGAGATACTGATTTCTAAATGTAATAATTTCATGTACTCCAGATGCACTGTTTTAACAATAAAACTTGTGTGAATTGGAAAGCTGTAACAGGGTGTACAAATTTTTCAAATGTTTGTAAATCCATGGGACTAGAGTGGTCATCAGTCCCTAGGATTACAAACTACCTAAACTAACTTATGTTAAGGACAACACATAACCCTTTCCTGAGGTAGGATTTGAACCTCCGACGGCGAGAAGCGGTGTACCAATGTTTATTTCCGGCAGCGTGTACTATATATCACTCGGCAAAGTGAAGTGGTAAATTCACAACAGTGGCAGTACCGTCGTGTTTACACCGGAGGAACAGGGAGGGGGGGGGGGGGTAATACAGGCGTACACTCCGGTACTGTTCTAACTGGAGCGCCGCACAGTGATCTCAAACTACAAAACGCTGGCCAAAAGTAGAACATGAACATTTTTATCTAGGCACTTTTAATAGCTGGAATAGTTGTAGTGGTACACCTAGTACGTATTATGACCGTAAATAAAAGGGAATCGTCCCTATCTTGCTCAGGAACACATTTCGTCTGTGAGCATCGGACCTGCCTCACTATTTACTCGTCAAACGTCGAAAGCAGCACAAAGTTCAGACGTGTGTAGAATCAGCCGCGGCGGAGCGGCCGAGTGCATTGAGGCGCCAAGCTCCGATGCGCGAGGCTGTTCCCCGTCGGGGGTTCGAATACCCCGTCGGACATGGATGTTTGTGCCGTCTTTAGTATAAGCTAGTTCATAAGTAGTTTGTAAGTTTAGGGACTGATGACCCCACAGTTGAGTCCCATAAGCTTTACTAACATTTTAGGGTGTAGAATCGCGATAAGTAACAGATTTGGATTGTGCAAAATGAAGTCTTCTCCAGAAAGTAAGTACAGTTTGAACGTGTAGCTTGAATTTGTTATTTACGAAGTATTAAACTGTAAATAATTAATGGAAATAGTGGTATTTTTCTTGGTCGCTTCCGAGAAGTACTGTTGAAAAAAGCAATAAGTCAAAACTCTTTTCGACTCCTGCTTTAAACCGAATGGAAACTGGTCTGTTGACATTTCTTCAAAACATATCCAAAAATTAGTTGCAACTAGCTGTGACTTTGGTTTCAGTTATAATTTTTATGCGATGATGTGTGTTCTCTTTGTAGTTTTTCATAATTTTACAGTCTGAAATATTGTTTATAGAAAACTGGTCGAAAGAATTCTCCTATTAATGTTTTCCTTCATTTTATAAAGAACCTCTGGATAATACCAAAGAAATTTCTTTCACGAAAAAAGAAATTTTCGTGTTTGTGAAATCGGTATTGAACGAGAACATCAACGTGGTCACTGACATTGTTGAGATGCAGGTGTCAAACACATTAGAACATACATACATTTTGCTGAAAAGTTTGAAAAAATGCCATGGCTAAATTGGTATCGGTATTCAAGAAGAGGTGGCGACAAGTGAGCAGGAACGAAATAAAATTCTTCCAAAATTTTGACGGGTGGCTCAACGTTCCTGTTTCTTTCACAATTGAAAATGAATGTTCGAAGACTTCCGTGGAAGACACAATGGTGCGTCTTCCCACGTAAAAGACAGACTTTCACTCGAATTGAATAGGTTTTTGAAGAGGTTTTCGTTGTATTTCATCTGCCATTTTGTTTTTCTAAATTTTGACTTCGAATTCATATTCAGCGACAACGATAACCGCTAAGTCCAGATTTCCAGCCGAGTTTATAACAATTTCGACTTTTGGCCAGCTTTTTGAGATTTGGGACCACTGTGCGCCGTTAGCGCCATATTTACTCGCGACTCAGTTTGCGGAAAATGAAAATCTAATTTTGAAATTCGAATGCTATGTTCGATGTCGTGGTAACATATCAATCCTCAGTCTTTACCGCTAATCCTTTCAAATGTGAGATTCCCAGTGTTTTGTTATTACCGGATTATCAAAAAAAGCGATAATTAGTTGAACACTGCTGTAGTCAAATATCTCTGACGCTTGTAATGGATGAAAGGATTCCAAATGAGTAAATAAATTTCGAGTAAAGATACCGCTAGTGATCAAATAAAAGTATTTCTCGTGACCCCGTAATGCTGAGCGTTAAAGATAATATCTAGATTACTGCCATTGCGTAAGATCTAACAAGTGAAAGGTTCTGGGTTCGAAACGCTTCAAGAACTTTAAAAATTTATATTTTTAAATCTTTAAGCAAATGTTTAGCAGCCCTAACCAATAAGAATTTAATCATTGTTTTAGTTAAGTAATTGCATTTCATTCATTCATTGTCACGTCACTTTAATCATTGTATCAAATTAATGATTGACCCAGCATCTTACAGTTGATTTCAAAAAATCGATCATACTCGTCCCCTTGTGAGTTACCAAATGTTTTATCAGCAAATCATTTATGACTGCCACGTCGCTTTAATCATTGTATCAAATTAGTGATTGACCCACCATCTTACAGATGATTTCAAAAAATCGATCGTACTCGTTCCCTTGTGAGTTACAGAATGTTTTGTCAGCAGAAAATGATACTGAAAGACAATGTTTTCTAGGAATAGAAAGTAGGTATAATAAATTGCAAATTGGCCTGCAACAAAGGATAATACAGGTGTAGCCAAATAATGTTTTTTTTTCTTAATTCACGAAATATTTCACGGTTCTGAAATTTACAAACCATCCTCTTACTCACGCCCAAACCTTCAGATATCAGTAGATCGGCACCAAACGATGCTGTAAATGATTTAAATATTGGTACTTACGTGTACGTGCAAAACTTCCTCGAGAATTTTTTAGAGTTGCGTCGAATGGCTTTGGCTGATTGTTACTTGAGTTCTGAAACTTCACGTACCGTGAATTTAAAAAAATTATAAAATCCGATATCCATGTGATCTCCTTGTAAGACTGATTCGTCGTTTCGAAGAATAACATAAGAAAAAAGAAACAACTGCAGACACCAGCACCTTCTGTATAACAAACTAACGCTATACCAAATTTCCCACAGTTGATCAATATGATATGATGTCGCAGTTATGCTTCTCCTCTACTCCGTAGGTCAGGTGTTACTTCTCATTATAGTTTATGCATGTACTCCTGGATGACAGAACATAGCACGAATTATATGGAAGTTTTAGCTGATTCTCTGTCGATATACAACGTTTGGTGCCGATCTTACCGTCTTACATCTAAAGGTCTGGATGTCAGGTTCAACATTTTGGCAACACGTTTCGTCGTATTCTACGCAATCATAATAAATTCCTTATCTTTCTCGTCGTCGACGAATTTAATCACGTTATCCTCAAGCCGCCACACCTGTCTGAAAAGAACCTTTCCGCGCTGACCTTCAGTGCTGGCTTGAGACGTAACCACAAACTTACTAAATAAAAACTATACCTTTCGCTAGCGCCAGTGTAGCGTCCCCACATTGAACGTGAAAGAAGCCGCCATTTGCAGGCAAACAGTGCGCTAACATGGATCGTTCGTGTGCTGTTTTCAATTGTAACAGTGAGATTGGAAGCAAAGACGAAGGCGGAAACAATGTTGCATTTCAGAAGTCAGTCATTTATACTAATTTGTTAGTTTCTATTACTTGTATACCGTATAGTATTTTCATGGAGGAATAATGCATCTCGAATGTTGTTTTTGTTTACGTTTCCCTTTACAAATGATTCTCTAAATCGGAAATTGGTAGTTGCTACTCGTAGAGAGAACTTCCAAACGACAGCAAATTATTTACTGTGCTCTCTTCATTTTAAAGGGAATTGTTACATGGAAAATTATGTAAATATACGTCAACTGAAGGACGGTGCTTTACCAACAATATTTGGATTTCCACTTCATTTGAAAAACGTATCACGTCCTGCGAATCGTGCAATATATGTCTACGTGCAAATAATGCTTAAATAATTGCTTTTAGACACTTAACCCTTCCCCTCCCAGTGTTGTCATATGGCAACGTCATCTTTATATGTTCCTCTGGCCGCGACCATTTGTCCAAGAATTGTTAACAACAGTGCAGCAATTCCAACAATTCATTGTGACTAGGTTGTCTACCATTACCTTGAGCATTAGGCATGTATATGTACATGCAGAAAGACTTTCAGATAATTTTATCAAGGTAAAGGAAACAAAGTAATTTAAAAATTTCATTACTACATAATTGTCCAATGTCTTACGGGAATTAGTTTCATAACTACGAGTGTGAGTACTGTGGGCAGGGCGAAGCTGGGAATTTGTATCTGACGGGAGGCGTGCTTAGGTAGTCCTTGCAGGTGCGCTGATCACTGTGTCGCCAGTGGTGCAGGGGTCAGCGCAACTGCCTAGAAAGCAGGACACCGGGGTTCGAATCTCGGCTGGGTACACATTTTCAGCTTTGCCCAATCGCAGTTGATGTCATATATTCTGTGAATATTGTCTGAATCAGTCATAAACGGTTTGAAAATCTTATTAATAACGCTAAAGGAAACATATCCTGCCCAATGATGCCCTATGTAGTCATCCCAAATTTGCTAAAACTAAACTAAAAGTGATCAAAACTTCTGTCAAATATACATTATTCCAATCATTATATATAGAAATATGCAAAGAAATATTTTCGTTCATCAATTAATAAAATTTGGGGTTGAAAGGGTTAACAGGTGGTGATTGTACTTCGTTAATGGTTAAATATTTGATCAAATGTTACATACTCAACCACTTTAAGCGAGAGGCTACTATAACGGTTAAAAGCTACTGTTCGAATGAAATGGCTGTTTAATGTTACATGGATTATTATAATTATTCATACCCAAATTCCATTTAGTTGAAAGAAACATTCTTTGTAATATAGAAAGGGATGTAGACGAAATTGTGCTATACAGAAATAAACGTGCAAAACATAGATAGTAGTCGGCAAATAGTAAACAGAACCTGACATAAAATTCCGTGAAGCAAATAATAATTGGACTTTTGCTACTTTACAAGTATCACGCCATGATCTTCTACATCTACATAGGATACGCTGCAAATCACATTTAAGTGCCTGGCAGAGGGTTCATCGAACCACCTTTATACTATTTATCTCCCATTTTATTCTCGAATAGCGCGCGGAAAGAAAGAACACCTGAATCTCTTCGTTCGAGCTCCGATTTCTCGTATTTTTTTCTGATGATCTTTCCTGCCTATGTAAGTTGGAGTCAACAATAAATTTTCGCATTCCGAGGAGAATGTTGGCGATTGGAATTTCTTTAGTAGCACACGCCGCAGCGATAAGCGCCGTTGTTGTAATGATTCCCATCCCAGATCTTGCATCAATTCCGTAACGCCGTTTCCCCTGTATCGTGACAATACAAAATGAGCTGCCTTTCTTTGGTCTCTTTTAATGTCCTCCGTCAAACCCACTTGATAAGGATCCCACACTGGGCACCAATACTCCAAAAAAGGACGTACAAGCGTAGTGTATGCATTTTCTTTATTACTTCTGTTGCATCTTTTACTGGTTCTGCCAATGCAAATGCAAATAACTCGCTGCAAAATCGCTCCACCTCGTCAGAAAAGAGCATTACATTCTTAAATTTCGTGTCTCATGGAGACGTAATTCGGTAATTAGGAAACTTAATTCATTTAAGAATGCTTTTAAAACAAACTCAAATAGTTGTAATTTATTATTATTATTATTATTATTTTGTTTTTTGTTAAGAAACGTGCGTTTATTTTATGCTTCATTTTGTTCTTGTTTCGTCTCATATACTTCTAATCACAACCCCGGTACTAGGATTCATCCCTGCAAATGGCGGCGATCAGTTGCTTCAATTGGGGGACAGTTGCCTCGCTTCTGAGGCTAAAACCCTCCTCACACGGGACGTGTTCTCGCAACGTGGCGCAGGCCAGACGTGCTGTCTACCTAGTCTAGCTACAGCACGCTCTGAAACGACCCGCTACATCCATCGTGATTTGATTTGCGACCGCAGCGCTCTCCAGCGCCCGTTGCGAGCTGATGCATAGATCACTGTGTTTACAAAGATGGATGTGCGTAAAATTACACTGTATCTCTCTTAGCCATCGTCGGAAAAACCGAAATGCTTTCTTATGCTTGCGTGTGACATGCAATACTCTTACAGAAATAGTATTTTTTTTTTTTTTTCTTCAAGAAGCACAAAGACGGTACATATATCTGAAAGCGGTTGAGACTAATAACGAAATTTACGGCAAAATTACTTTTGGCGAAATCTTAAATGCTGAAGTACATCATTTGCACCAGATCATATTCCCACTTTCCACGTTGTACATTTTCTGTATATTCGGAGATAATAGCTTCTGACTATATATTTTACTTGTTATACACGCGGGACAACGCCTCAGCTCGACAATGCTCGTTGTGATAATTTTTGCTTTTGGTATTGTACGTACTGTTCTTGCTACACTCCATCTGCTTCCGTAACCAAGCGCTAGCCATGTTCAGTTTGCACCGTAAAACTGAACTATTCCAACACTGTACTGAACTGCAACTTAATTCAAATACCGTGGGGAAAACCGAGTGACGTAGGGTACTGTTTCGAATTTCATTTGTTCCTGTGGCCAAGAACGAAAAACTCAACAAATTCTCTCGTGGAGAAACTTCGTTCTTGTTTCTAATAAATAACGTCGAATACCGGATATTATAATTGTATTAAATTAACAAATAAGTGGCATTAACCATAATTAAATGAAATGGTTAAAAATGTCTGGAAGAGTGTATATGCATACCTGTTATTTACATCTTTTTTCCTTCACAGCTCGTGACTGTAACCACGACGCTAATACGTTGTCTGAAAAAGAAATAATAACGAATATCGGATATTACACTTAAATTAGCAAGAATCAACCAGAAACGTTAAGGAAACAAAAAAGGAAAAAATTAAAATACTTCGGTAGTGTACAGCCACATTCTGTTACGCTACCAATTACGCTATTCCTACACTTCTGCAGATGGGTCGGTTTTCAGGTATACTACGGTTCTAAAACCTGTAGTAATATGTTATTTATCTGTGGCGTATCATCACAAAGACGCTTCTTTGATAGAATATATACCGTAGCAAAGGGACGATACTCTTTCACATTATACAAATTACAACACTGACACACGTTAAGTACGAGAACCTTTAAAACCATGAAAATTTTGTTTCCGGTAATTTATTGTAACAAATCATAGAATGACGCGTTTTCAAAAGTTCTTCACTATTCTAATGCTTTATATAGATTATATTCATACATCGTACACTACAACGAAATACGGAGTTCCGTTTGAAATATGGCGGCTCAATGGTTCTGCTCGTCACGTGAAAACGAGGTCGCTTTTCATTGGCCACGTTCCATTCCACGAAGCAAAAATCTAACATGCTTGATCCTTCATTCTACGCTGCAACGGCACCACGTCCTCCTCCACGTGCGTTTCCACGTCCCGTGAGAGGACGGCTTGAGGCGTAGTTACGGCTTGGGTATGACAACGCACACCAGTTAACATCGAAGCCTACGTGTGACAAGTTAGTTCGCGGCACTGCCACGTGACCACTTTTCCATTCCTGGCAATAGGTACTGTGTGTTCTCGACCTGTGGCCGCGGCACCGCTTAATCCGGCACAGGAGTCAGAGCAACACGTGAGGTGGCGCTGCCCGCGGCAGGAAGAGATGCGGCAGATAGGCGGCGGCTTCCGGCGACCGTCCGCACAACAGCGGCTCTCACGCGCCTCCCACACTTGTTCCCCCTCCCCCTCTCTCTGTGGCCGCGCTCCAGCGACCCTACTGTTACGCGGCTGCCCTGCGGATGTACGCGACTACTCTGTGCCAGAGCGTAGCACAGGCAAAAAAAAGCATGGGCACCAGAGGCTTTCCTGTAGTGTTGCGTCTCTTGCAAATATCTCGGACAAAAAATAAAAATACACAGGGGTCCAAAAAAATGTATCCATTTTTTGAAGGTCCATAACTTGCAAACTAATTGATGGAGTTGTCTCATTTTTGGTGAAGTCTACCTTAAAGTGCAACTTAAAAAATATCACTGTAGGTGTTCGAAATGGTCACCATTAACATCCACACACAAACGCTGCTGCCGAACTTCAGCACGAACTACTGACTGTAACGTGTTCAGTAGGATATCTGCACATGAATGTACGATGGATTCTCGAAGTTCATCCAATGTGCATGGCTTTTGTCGATTAACGACTACTGTTCCCCACAGGTAGAACTCCAGATGAGTAAAGCCTGGGGAAAATGGTGGATACTCCACAGCACCTCTACGGCCTATCCATCTTCCTTGTAGATTTTCCTCAACATAAGCGTGTCTGTTGCACAGTGGTGGAGTGCCAGACGACAAATCCGTAGGTCGTGGCTTCGATCCCCGCCAGGCCCTAGTATTTTTATCTGTCACTTTCCACTTCTTTCACTCCTGGCAGTATTGCTCTTATGAAAAATACCGAGTAGCATCGTGGTTCGGAACCCACGTTAAAGTGTAGGTCCCTCTATAACTGGCTGGGTAAGTCAGTTCGAAGATCGGAGGAAGGCAAAGGCATAACACCTCCAAACAGGACCAAGTCTAGTAAAGCACAGTGGTGTTCAAACCAATCTTCGGATTAATGGCTCCTTTACTTTTTTTAAGCCCTAACACGATTTTGATAGTGGGCTGGGGCACCATCTTCTTGAAAGTAAAATCTTCCTTCTCCATACAAGTCTCGGATGGCAGTAAAATAAATTTCCTCATCGGTAACTGTGCCGTCAAAGAAGAATGGCCCAATCAAGCCCCGGTAAGACAACTCACACCACACATTTACACCTGGCAAATTCATAACTTTGTCTAAATGGACGCAGCAGATGCAATTTTGGCGATTTACTGTATCATTGAGTCTGAAATGTGCCTCATCAGACCACACAATCATCTCTGCAAACTCTTCATCGTTGCGCACCATGTTAGTAAACCACTCGCAGTACTCCATTCTACGATCTGGGTCGTCCTTGTTCATTGCGTGTAGCAATCGTGGGATGTAGCACTTCCACTTTGCTGTCGTCAAAATTCGCCGAACACTTGAGCGACTCACTCCAGTTTCACTGTCTCACGGACTTCTGTGGTGAGCGGGTGAATTGTTGTAACACACAACGGGAGTTAGCTGGACTTGTTACAGTTACAGATCGTCCAGATCGTTGTTTATGTACATCTTTAACACAGCCTTTGGCTTCAAATTTGTGTGCAATGCGACGAACCGTTAAACGTGTCGGTGGCTCTGTTTGATACTCATTTCGCCATTGCCGTTGAACCTCATTAACGTTTCGTACTCAGAATACTACATCAAAACTGACTTCCTTTCATCGAATGTAAGCCTTGCGCCAGCCATGTTTACTCGAGTAACTAGGTGCAACTAAGAACAAAACACTGACTATCAAATGTTCAAATGTTTGTTAAGCTTAAGGGACTTAACTGCGGGGTTATCAGTCCCTAAACTTACAAACTACTTATGAACTACTTAATCCTAAGGACGGCACAAATATCCATGCCCGAGGGGGGGATTCGAACCCCCGACCGTAGTGGCCGTGCGGACCGTGACTGGAGCGCCTCAGTCACCTCGGCCACCGCGGCCGGCGCACTGACTATCCAGCGACTGTCATCTGCGAAAAAAAAACAACGCAATTCAACGATTGTGTGGCGATTGCGGGAACTACAAACTATTACACTACCAATGATGAAACAACTGCGTCAGTTAGTTTGCAAGTTATTGACATTTAAACGGTGGACATTTTTTTTGGACCCCTCTGTATAAAATAAATAATATCAAACTAATCTAATATATAAAAATTAATTGCGATAAAACTTTGTCAAGTCATTGCTAGCACTTGCGCTGAGGTTATAGGTGTACTAAAATTAACTTCGTATGGCGCATGGGCGGAGGGTGCTTTACAGTTAGATAATTCGTTTCTTACGCCTTCACTCTCAAATGGCTGGACGGACATGAATGAAATTTAGAACATAGGTAGCTTATCGGCTAATTAATACATGGGCTATCATTCGTAAGCCACCGTATGGTGCATAGCGGAGGATGCCTTACAATGGATTAATATGTTTCTACGCCTTCATGCTGAAAGGAATGTACAGATTTGAATGAAATTTGGAATGGAGGTAGTTTACACCCTGCATGAAACATGGACTACCTTTCGTAAACGTCCTTAGGTACATGGCGAAGGGTACGTTACAACAAAGACCCAAATTATTTGACTGGTCACCATGGAAGTCAGCACATAAATGTGTGTCTTCATGAAGGAGATTTTTATATTCTGCGGAGGATACCTTGTGATTTAGACTTCATTTGACCATTCACCGTAAAACTTGGCGCATATAGGTATGTTTTCATATATAGGAGGGAGAGGAGTAGGTGGAGGAGAACAGAAACGGAAAGGGAGGGAGGTGACGGACAGAGAGAGGGGAGAGGAGGAGAATGAGAGAGGGGAGATAGACAGGTGGAAGGAGACGACCAGAGGGATGGGAGGAGGGAAGAAATGAACAGAGAAAGGGACAGGAGGAGACGGGGAGAGGAGCAGGTGCACAGAGAGAAGTGAAAGGAGGAGATGGACTATTAGAAGATTGGAAACCTCACATATATATATTTTCCTATTCACAGAATATATGACATCAACTGCGAATAGGCAATGCTGAAAATGTGTACCCATCTGGGATTCGAACCCGGGTCTCCTGCTTTCTAGGCAGTTGCGCTGACCTCTACACCACTGGGGATACAATGATCACCACACCTGCAAGGACTACAGAAGCACGCCTCCCGTCAGACAAATTTCCAGCTTCACCCTGCCCACAGTACTCAAACTTGTAGTCACTATGTACTAATTCCCGTAAGATTAAGGGCTTCAAACATGCCCACCCCTCCCCACTAACGAAAGGATCATTGCCTGTCGCTGGCATTATATATATATATATATATATATATATATATATATATATATATATATGTGTGTGTGTGTGTGTGTGTGTGTGTGTGTGTGTGTGTGTGTGGCGTCTATTCCGAAAGAAAAGACGTCACTTCTGATCCTGTAATTGTTATTGTTTTCATATTCACAGAATATATAACTGTACGGGTCAGCGCAACTGCCTAGACAGCAGGAGATCCGGGTTCGAATCTTGGCTGGGTACAAATTTTCAGCTTTGCCCATTCGCAGTTGATGTCATATATTCTGTGAAGTCGAAAACAATAACAACTGCAGGATTAGAAGTGACGTCTGTTCTTTCGGAATATATACTGTATAGCCGGCCGCGGTGGCCGAGGAGACTGAGGCGCTCCAGTCACGGTCTGCACGGCCACTACGTTCGGGGGTTCGAATCCCCCCTCGGGCATGGATATTTGTGCCGTCCTAGTTCGTAAGTAGTTCATAAGTAGTTTGTAAGTTTAGGGACTGATGACCCCGTAGTTGGGTCCCATAAGATTTACAAACATTTGAACATTTATACTGTATATATCACCTCATATATATCTGTTCGTTTGTTGGTATTTTCTGCGCTGCCATAACGCTCATCTGATTACGATAAAACTTCGTCAATTTATGTCTTTCTCTTGTGCGAACGTTATGAACATAGTGCAGTTAACTTACAGTAGGTAGCGCGCGAGTCGTACCGGCAAATGTAATTCAAGGGCCGTTGAAGTAGTGAGATGCATGAATCTAACACATATAAAAAGTGGGAACTTTACCTATGTCAACTGTAAACTACGTCCGACAGGCCTTTGAGGGGCCCGCTGAGTACTGACCGGTCGCCGTGTCATCCTCCGCCTGAAGGCGTCAACGGATGCGGTATGGAGGGGGGCGTTGTCAGCGCCCCGCACTCCCGGTCGTTATGTCAGTCTTCGTGACAGCAGCCGCTACTTCTCCATCAAGCAGCTCCTCAGTCGGCCTCACAAGGCTGAGTGCAGCCCGCTTGCCAACAGCGCTCGGCAGACCCGGACGGTTACCCATCCAAGTGCTAGCCAAGTCCGACAGTGCTTAACTTAGGCGACCTAACAGGAACCGGTGTATCCACTGTGGCACGGCCGTTGGCCTTTACCGATGTACTTTGAAAAAAAAAATGGTTTTACTATGATCTTGACGAAATTTTGCACACTTAACTTTCAAAAAAAGAGAAGCATACCTAAAATTTCTTACGGTGCATACCACTTCACTGATAGCCAGGAAAGTTATATAATTTTTCACAGATGGAGGAGGCAGTGGATTGACGAGGTGGAGGAGCAGTTCGAGCCGGCCACCGTGGCCGAGTGGCCTGCGGCGCGCCAGTCACGGTCTGTAAGGCCACTACGGTCAGGGGTTTGGATTCCCCTCGGGTATGAATATTTGTGCCGTCCTTAGTATTAGCACAGACAAATATATACAGACGTGAAACCTCCGTAAGGGCCCGGTCACACGCTCAGGGGTGCGGGGAGGGAGGGCCAGAGCAGTTCCGTAAGATGTACCATGATGGCGCTGAGGTCAGAAGTAGCCCTTTACAACTGGCCAGAGCAGGCGGCAGGTAGCGGTTGCCCCCACCACCACCTTCCCTCAAACGCCGGCACAGCAGACACAGCCGTGGCTTCTTGGCAGGCGGTACGAGCTCTCCCCTCAGCCTCCCCTCCACGCTACCCTCAGAAGCGCCTCTAGTGTGGTCTACCGGTACTAAGCCGGGAAACCGCCTGACACCTGATAGCATCTTAGGGAAGTACGAGGGGAGCGTAGGACAGTGGTTTAGGGGTGGCTGCTTTTCTGTATATGTTACTCTGTGGTATTAGCTAGTTCATAAGTAGTTTGTAAGTTTTGGGACTGATGACCCCATAGTTAAATCCCATAAGCTCTACAAACATTTGAACATTTTTGAACAGTTTGACAAAGAGAGATGAGATGGTGATTGGCAGAGAAAGGGGAAGATGGACATGGGCAGAGAGAGGGGTAGGAGGAGAAGAAGGGAGAGAAGGGAAGATGAACAGAGAGAAAGGGGAGGACATGGGTAGAGAGAGAAGGAAGAGAAGGTGTGCAGAGAAAAGGAAGATTGACTAACTTAAGGTTGGAATAAATAAGTACCCGGGCGACATGGGTTTAGTATAAGATATACATTTACATATTAAAATTTATTTTAGTTATTATTTTATTGTCCAAAATATTTGCAAATGTGGTCCGAAAAACGGGCAACTGCAATTTTTATTCTTATAATTTATCGTAGTTTTTGGTCTTTTTGGAAGACCTTTTCAACGAAACTATGCAACAGCAAGACACGCACTTCAGCAGTTGCCTGCATATAATGTCTGGGACAAAATTCTAAAGTGTACATGATAGACAAAAACAAATTACAGCACTAAATTCCTGAGCTCAGGCGAGTGTTATTTGATGTGCCATGCACGCCCCTTTCCCATTTAAAAAAATGACTTGAATGCAAAATGGCGGATTTCAAGATGGCGGCCATGAATACCATTCACTCCAAAAGTTACGGTCCCACATCAAACCTCTGTTCACATCAAAACTTTTCAATTTTCCCTTTAATCTTCAAAGTTATGAAGGTGTCCAAGGACTTTTGACTCGCCCTTTATTTGACTTATTAGACAATTTCAATCGTGACAGCTTCTCAATACTCTGTACGAAGAGATAGTGTGCAGTGTTTGCTGTCGGCTACGAAAGGCAGTTCTCATTGAAGAGACGCGGTAGTGTTGCAGGGTGAGGAGCACAACCTGCACGTGTGAACGCGGCCGTGTGAACAGCAGCGGCAGGCGAATCCCCGCAAGCCCCGTAACGGGACGCCACTGCCCGCACACGAAGCGGGTCGGCGGCGTGTTTGCGCCATCGTTTCGCACTGCTCGCTGCCTGTTTACATTCTCCACGACAATGTTTACTCGTTTTCATACTTCCTGCACGGCGGTATGGTCCGCTACGGAATCTCCGACCTGCTAAACGACGAAACGGCGTCTCCAACAGCCATCTATTGACATGTAGTCAACACGTCCATTATAATGGACTGTACAGCAGTCAATGTTTCTGCTTTTTCCGTCGTAATACCTGTGGCGGTACAGCTATATGGTGGAGGCAACTATCACTAGATCTAGAGCTGTGAGAGTAACGAAAAGATCCGTATTCGTATGTATCTGTTACTAAAACCAGGGCCGGATCTAGGGACGGGCAAAGGGGTCAGTTGCCCCGGGCGGCGGAATTTAGAGGGCGGCAAATTTTTACCGATTTTTTTAAATTGAATCTAACTTTCTGGTATAATTTAATAAAATTAACTGACACAGAAATATTAAAAATAAAATCCTTTAATAAAACTAAAATTGCTGGTTGCTGACTTCAGTGTTGCCCTGTCACAGGTACTTCAGCTAATCAAACTTTAAAAATCTACTAGATATTAGCCAGAATGAGGGAGATGTTTGCATTATTGCATAAGTAAATGCACAATGTTTATTAATTTGCATAGATTTCCTTTTTCAGATAAATGAGTATTCATATTTCATATCAAGGTAATATTTGTAGAACAGGTGAATTTAAATAACGTTCCAATCCTTATAAAAAAATAAAGTATTTCAGGTGCGCACACTTCTTATTGTAAGTCAAAAGCATTAAGGATCTAGAGTCCTCTTTCGGTAGCTGTGGTATTGATAGACATCTACACAGGATGCTCTGTAAATCACATTTAACTGCCTGACAGAGGGTTCATCTGACCACTTTTATACTATTTATCTCCATTCCATTCTCAAATAGCGCGCGGGAAGAAAGAACATCAGAATCTCTCTGTTCGAGCTCTGATTTCACTTATTTATTCAGATGATCTTTTCTACTTATGTAAGTTGGAGGCTATATATTTTCGCATTCGTAGGAGAATGTTGACGATTGGAGTTTCGTAAGTAGCCCACGTCGCAGCGATAAACGCCTTTGTTCTAATGATTCCCATTCCAGATCGTGTATCATTTCCGTGTCTCCCCTGTATCACGACAATACAAAATAAGCTGCCCTTCTTTCGACTCTTTCGATGAGGTGTGCAAATTCGAGAAATGGAAGTGGAGGACTTGAAGACCAAAGCAGCGGAACTGGCAAAAGATCTTAGCGAGGAAGAACTTGAAGTTGAAAGTTTCAGACAACATGCGCTGGCAGTAGACAGAGCCTTGCAAGATTCCACTGCATCGTCAAAATTAAGTTTAATTTATAAAAATAAATTGGTAGAGGTTTAACCCTACCTTACTACAGCGTTAAAATATATCTTACCATTCTAGTTTCGTCTGGAGAAAGAAGTTTCAGCAAGCTGAAACTAATTAAATACACTTGAGGAGTACGACTGCTTAACAAATCTGAGTATAATAGCCATAGAGCACAAACGAGCTGCTTCTCTAAACTATGATGATATCAAAAACAGTTTTGCAGCAAAAAAAAAAAAAAAAAAAAAAAAAAAAAAAAAAAAAAAAAAAAAAAAAAAAAAAAAAAATCTCGTAAAGCGAAATTTTGAATTGATTGGGGGGGGGGGGGGGGGAGTGAAAGAAGGGGGCTTCAAATTTAAGCTTGCCCCCCTTGGCAAATGTCCTAGATCCGGCCCTGCTAAAACAAACAGTACTTGTTACAAACTTTACAAACTTTACAAACTTATCGTTACTTGTTGCTACCATTACCAGTGCCACCCAGAAATACGGCCGCTACACTGTCTTTGAAACTGAAAAAAATTTAACTTACTGTTAATATTACCTTAGGGGAAAGGGTTGTAGATTGGGACATTTTTTACATTTTTATTTTTTATACTATAAATTTTTTACAAGAAATTTGAAAATTTATCCCGTCACAGGCACGAATTTTAGGTAATGTTGAACGAACAGCAGTGTAGCCTAGCTCCAATATTTACACAATTACTCACCAATAAAGACTTTAGTGACACTTGTCCCAAGGTACAACCTATGTTTCATCTTGGGACAGTGGTGGTTTTTCCTTGGGACACGGTGATGTATTCAAATTTCTTAGTATTATGAATGAAAAAATCGTATTGGAATTAGGTAGTACATGTTTATTTGTTAGTCCAAATACAAAAGTTATTGTTTAAAACAAGAGATGATGGGAATAAAATATTAAATGAATGAAACCCACGACGCAGCACTGGAGCTGGTAGTTATTTCACTATGTTACTGCAATTAATAATTCTGATAGTCTCAACATTAGGGAATACAAAAAGGTCCTTTGCTTCCTTAAGAATTTCACAATGACATCTTGTTCTTTGTTTTCTAAAACTCCTCCAGTATAGTTAACTTGGGATCTGCCACTAATGTCAAATTTTATCAAGACCCAACTACCTTGAGAACAAGAAAGTGTCACTGTTCCAGAGGGAAAGAAGGATGAGAAATGCTATTCTTCAGCTGACAAATCAAATATGCTACCTCCAGAGCTAATGCCAAGCTCGGTAATTTCTTCATCAGAAGAAGTGGAAGATGAAACGTCCTTTGTCCGTTTAGTGGCTTCTTTCTTTGGGAAAGGCTTCTTTTCTTGTTTTTTTCCTCTTCAATTCTTCGTTTTTCTGGTGTATCACTGACAATCATACACCTTCCAGGTTTTCTTCCTATGCTAGAAGTCTTCCTGTGAGATGGGGGTGGGGAGGGGGGGGGGGTGGGGGTGGGGGTGCTCTTGGGAATGGACGGATATGTTCTGGATTAACAATACTTCGAATAAAATTCTTGGAGTTTCTTAAAAAAAAGATCAACTAACTTGATATCAGTCACTTGATTCTATATATACAATTTTGACAGTATGATGCGTTCATACACTATTGTGATTGTTCGATTAAAATCATCACTTTTTAATTACAATGTAAATTGATGATTACAGTCCAATTTCTCATTAATACATTGTCTATTGTTTAAAACAGGCGTTATTTCTTCTAGAGTTAATAATTACATATATCCGAAAATACTTAAAATGTACGTATGACATAATCTAATTGTGACATTGATAATTATCTGGATGTACATTAAGAAATGTTCATCATCAGCACGAAAATACACAGAGATGATTTAACGTTATACTTGTGATCTTTCTTACATAGATTTTGGGGACGAATTAATTTTTTATGAGTTGGTTAATTGACAAATGTATCCATTATAACAATGCGGTAGTCATAGAATTGCTAAATCTTTCCATATTATTGAGCGATGATTTTTAATTATACAATGAAACTAATGCTGAATTCTTTAAGTTAATGAGCATTATACTTTTCGTAAATGAAATAGGACATGCTGTTAATACAAATGATTGAACTATATTAGGTCATGCTAGAAATATAATGGTATAACTGGAATGAACAGAGGACAGAACAATTGGTATCGGATAGTTACATAAAGATTAGGTATCAGGTGATTACATAAGGATTAGATATCGTGTGGTAAATTAAAGGACGGCATCGTAAGTTACAGATGAATATCTGCTTCTAGCGTTACATTACACCATCTAAAAAGATAAACGAACTTAAGTAAAACTGTAGACGAAATGTCCCAAGGTGCAACCAGAGAAGTGTCCCAAGATAAAACCAAATACAAAATATGAGAAAACAGTATCCTAACCTATGTACACATTTATATCTTTATAACTTTGTGGTATCAATACCTTACTTACACAATGCCCTACAACATTGTATTTAAGAGATGTCAATAATGATGCTTAGCTTTTATTGAAATC
This sequence comes from Locusta migratoria, assembly GCA_026315105.1. Lineage (NCBI taxonomy): Eukaryota > Metazoa > Arthropoda > Insecta > Orthoptera > Acrididae > Locusta > Locusta migratoria. Next base: position 491,559,388 of record CM048744.1, on the reverse strand, counting down.
TTCTAAGGATAGTGGCTAAATTTTACTATAAAACACGAAAACTTGCAAAACTTCTCCTCAGATCTCTAACACCATCCAAATTCAACATCGCCTCCTATTCCCTCTGCAAATAGACCTGACAACTTTACTTCTGCACTGCACTGCCTTTATTAAAAAGTGTCCGAAGGTAAAACCGTACGAAGGTACAAACCTTTCCCCTAACATTTAAATTTGCCACATAGTGTATGCCTGCTTTTTGAGGCAATTTTACTACTGAGGAAAGAATCAGTAGTGCATCCCTCATGATTAAAATACAATTGTCATACAAATTGATCACAATTAGCGAGATCCATCGGCGACCTCCATTTTATGTACTATTCTCCCACTTTACTTAGTGGCTTGGAATGTCAAAATCAATGGGAATATTTCGTGACGAATGCCAGTGTGACCTATCATAGAAGTAGTTCCACAATTGTGAGCAGCAATATGTTTGTACTGTTTTGTGTGACATTAGCAATTAAGATTACACCGTCATGAATGAAAATGTGTAGATGATAATTTCTAATTACTTTTTACAAAACTTTTTATAGAACACAAGATCAGAAACAAATAATTAACCATTAAACTGAAACCTTTACAGGTAAAAAAATACAACGAAACGTATGTTTACGTTAAAAGGGGACGTCAGATGATCGATGAGTAACCTGCAAACACGGGTGAAGAAGTATAATTACTCATCTCTTAACAAATAGTATCACAGAATAAATGCATTCTCCGAATTGCTTTTCGTTACAGAGTTCGTATCAGTACGGTAGATGCGAATAACAAAATGTACCTATGCGTAAGTTCGTATCGATACGGTAGATGTGAGTAACGAAATGTATTCATGAGTAACGATTCAGAATTTCGTATCAGCCAAAGTATTCGTTACTCAGTACCGAATACATACGGTTTGCTACAGCTCTACTACGATCACTTGGCGCCAAGTAGCAGGTTCGTCTACGACATGTTACAGGTGAATCGTCCGTCATAACTGTGTACTTTTAGAAACGTACCTATTGAAGGAAGTATCTGTGTTTTCCATCCCGCGCACTGCACAACTGTAGTCGCCGCAACCAACTCTGACTGCACACTGTCTCCTGAAATTTGTTCACAGGCGTGTTGTATCAACGCCGCCTAGAAGACAAGGCCTTACAATAGGCCGTGCCTACGTCACACTTAGAGGCCGCGGCCACCATGTAACTGGCGTGCCCCAGCAACAAACCAGTGACGTGGCGGCCGCGGCCTCTAAGTGTGACGTAGGCACGGCCTATTGTAAGGCCTTGTCTTCTAGGCGGCGTTGGTTGTATACGTTCCTCCAGGTGTTTCAAATCACAGATGCTCTCAGCATACACTATCTGATTAAGGTAACTTTGAACATTAATAATTTCTAAACTGTACAAGATAGAGAAAATCAAATTATACCACTAAATTCCTGAGCTCAAGCGTGTGTCATTTGAGGTGTCATACAGTCCCTTTCCCATTTAAAAAAAAAAAAAAAAAAAAAAAAAAAAAAAAAACCCTTGAATCTAAAATGGCGGATTTCAAGATGTCGGCCACGAATGACATTCACTCATTCACTCCTACGATTGCGGCCCCACATCAAACCTCTGTTCCCATCATCACTTTTCAATTTTCCCTTTAATCTTCCGAGTTATGAAGGTATCGAATGGCTTTTGACACGTCCTGTATATAAAAATGAATGTTTGATTGTTTGTTTGTACGTTTGATAGTATTTTATGCCCTCCCGTACAGTTCATCCAGTTACGATGAAAATTTTTCTACATATTGTTTGCACGTTAACCCTTTCCTTTCCAAGCTATCTAATATTCGACCACATAACTTCATATTCGGTGAATAATGTCACATTAGTGTATCGGCAATTTATTTTATATTTGATGTAATATATATATAAACGGGTCTTGAAACTACCGAAATGATATAATGCTATTAGTAAACATTATGAAATGCTTGCCCTTTTTACATAACGATTTACTCTAACATTTAGTGTGGCACGAATATTAAGAATCAGCTCATAATCACTATAGAAACACTTTCTACTCGACTAACACAGAAGAACTTTAGCATAATTGTTCAAATTAGTGTTCATAGTGACGTGGGTTGTGCCTCCCATCAAACACGAAACAAAACTCATTTACATAGCGCGAAAGCATCCCATTTATATCATCGGAACAATGTGTCTGAAAATTACGTATTGTTAGTTGAGTACTAAATTAATTATAATGGAAAAGTAAACGATTACATGCAAATGGCTATAGTAAAAGATAGCGTCAATAATACTGAATAATTGATATATAAATGTCAGTATTGTTAATAGTGTTTCACTTACAAATACGTTTACATATGCTTCTCAACAATAATTGCGGACTAAACGGTAATTACACGGAAACTAATAAAGGAATGACATTCCTAACAGTAATTAACATAATAATACCTACTTTAATATTACGCAGACATAATTTAATTAGTCTCATTAGAAATGCTAATTATAATAATATGTGAACTATGACAATACGCCTCTGGTATAAACTAATATCTGTTAATTAAACAAATCTTTGCAATGTAAAATAATAGAATATAACATCATCTAATTATGTTAGAAACAAGAATAACAGATTATTTGGAAAAGAAAATGATAATAGACTAATAATGTATAGATAATTATAGATAAAAGACTAATTATTAAGTAACACTGGTAGCAGGAGGTACAGTAATGCAAAATGATGGGCACAAATCCCAACATGCTTCGTTACAGCTTGATCTTCAAAACAAGAGGGAAGCCATTGTACAGGAAAATTTTTGTATGGTGCATGGCAGAGGGTACTTTACTTACATCGTTCTGAAATATCTTCATTAAATTTTGCGCATTTAACCTTTAAAACAGGAGAAACAGCGCCATCTACCTAAAATTACATTCGATGTATGGCAAAAGGTAATGTAACACCACCATGAAAGTTAAGAGTTGTATAATTTTTAACAAATGGTAATGGCAATGGACTGAAGAGGGCCGCGGTGGAGTAGCGGAGCGGTCTAAAGCGTCTCGCTGCGGAGCGCGCGGTTGCTCGCCGTGAAGGTTCGAGTCCTCCCTGGGGCATGGTTGTTTGTCCGTAGGTTAATAAACCTAGGTTTAAGAAGTTTGTAAGCTACGGAATGATGACCACTCAGTTTGGTCCGATAGATTTACAAACATTTGAATTTTGACAGAAGAGGTGGAGGAAGAGTTCGACAGAGAGACGAAGAGGTGACCGACAGAGAAAGGGGTAGTTATAGACGGTAGAGAGAGGGGGAGAGGAGAAGATGCAGAGAGAGAGAGAGAAGGAAAGAGAAGGTGGACAGAAGGAAAGCAAAGGGATGGAGAGATGGTCTAACTTAAAACTTGAGAAATAACTAGCTGGGCGAAGCCGGGTTTCAAGCTAGTCGTCGTTTAAATTTTGTACCTTATCAATGCAAATCTCGATTTCGGCCAGTAACTAGTCATTATCAATGGACCATTTCTAAAAATAGTGTGAAGTATTTTGTTTCACGCCGTGGCCATGTATACTGACACATGTCACAATTAGTTCAGATACCACAAAATAATGGCTTTATACGGGAGCGACAGGATCTACATAGTGAGACTCAAATAAGAAACTTATGCGCGCGCTAAGTGGCTTGATAGAGGCACCAAATTACTTGGATTTCACCGAATAGTGCCGCGGAGGTGGATATATTGCAGATACTGAGGCATGGTCAATACCTAAGAACTCTATGCACTATTCATCACTCATCGGGAAGAAGAATTCATTAGTTCTTACCACATCAAGAACCATGCTCTCATTTGGCGCCAAAGCGTTACCGACGAATTTCTGTTACCGCAGGAGATAAAAATTCGCTTAACGCTTACTTGAGTGAGAGTCTCAGTATTTCGAAACTAACAATGTGAGTGTATGTCAGGTGTGGCTTACTTTCAAAGAAATAATATTTTCGTGGTTCAGAAAACGGTTTAGATCATTTTTGCAAAAGCAAAGCAGGAAGCATGCCCGATTTAAATAAACACAAAATTCCCAAGACTGGCAGTCTTTTACAGAAACTGGAAATTTAGCGCGAACTTCAATGTGAGAAGCTTATTACAGTTTCTGCAACGAAACTCTGTCTCATAATTTGGTAGAAAGTCCAAAGAAATTCTAGGCATATATCAAAAAAACTAGCGGCAAAACGCAATCAATACCATCTCTACGAGACAGCAATGGTGATGCTACTTACGACACTGCCGCTAAAACAGAATCACTTAACACAACTTTCCGAAATTTCTTCACCAAAGGCTACAAATACTCCAGAATTTGAATCAAGAACAGCTGCGAGCTTGCATAATTTAGAAGTAGACACCCTTGGAGTACAAAAGCAAATTAAATCACTTAAAAAAAGCAAGTCATCCGATCCAGATTGTACAGCTTTTTGTTTTCTTTCAGAGTGTGCTGATACAATAGTTCCATATCAGGTTATTAAATACAACCGCAGTGAAAGATCCGTACCAAAGGACTGGAAATTTACACAGGTCATCCTAATATTCAAGAAGGGTAATAGGGGTGATCCACAAAATTACAGGCGTATATCATTGACGTCACTTTGCAGCAGGACTTCAGAACATATATAAGTTCGTAGGCTTCCACGGCCGGTGTCATTTTGAATAAAACAATACTTTGAACATTATGCAGTCCCCCGAAGAGAACTACCTATTAACCGAAAGTTAACACGGATTCAGAAAGAATCGTTCTTGTGAAACACATATAGAGCTTTACTCAATTAAGTGATGAGTTCTGGTCAAGGACGCTTAAATGCTATCGTTTATCGATTAGTAAAGACTGTAGAAGATCAAAAGCAACAGCAAAACGATTTCTGCATGGTGCGAAAATTGGTAATTGACTCTAAATAATGAAAACTGTGAAGTCATCCATGCAAGCAGTAAAAGAAATCCATTGAACATCATTTACACGATAAATCAATCAAAGAACACGTACGAAATATCGTAGGTAAGGCAAACCATAGACAACGTTGCACTGGCAGAACACTTGGAAGAGGTAACAGAAACTGCCTATAGTATACTTGTCCGACCTGTTTTGGAGTATGGCTACGCATTATGGGAGCCCCACCAGTTGGGACTGTCGGAGGATATAGAGAAAGTTAAGAGAATAGCAGCTAGTTTTGTAGTATCGAGATACTCGGGATTATAATCCTAGTCCAGCACAAATTTTAACTTCGCCGTTGAATTTATTTCAGTGCCCTGAAACAGTACATTTCGAATTCATTATTTAGCACCGTCCGCCTTTACAAACATTATGCCGATCCATTGCAAACGTTTTTCGCTTCTTTTATTTAGCATTCATTGTGACTATTTCAGTATTTGTCAAAATCAAAATTATCTTTGCCTATGTTATTGAGTAAGTTCCAATATTTCACATTTACGACACTTCACATAGCAGGTACCTCTATAGCTGGACAAAAGGAACATAAAGGTCACGCATCTCACATTTCTGAAAATTGGGTGCATACACTTTTATACGCAGTGAATTAGGAAACTGATAAAGAGATTTCTACCGTTGCAATTATGTTAAGGATACTTTGTGTCACTGAAACATTAATGAAAACAGCGCTTCATGAGAGTGGAGATTTTGGATCGCTGACACCACCACCCATCCCCTCCAACTCCCAGCCGCTATCTATACCCCGGCTATGCATGACCAGCTAGTTTGTTAAATTTTGAATAACTTTTTCAGTATCATAACTATAGCTTTTTAACAGAAATAAAACGTATATTGTCGTATCGACCATGACTACAGAACAGCAACGCAGTATAATAATCATGGAATTTGGGTCTCACCGACAAAAGGATTGCCAAAGATCAGGCACACTTAATCACTGGTCGTCGAGATTTACAGTCTGACATATCTCGCAGTGTCCGAAACACCTCCTAATATTTGTGCAAAATTTCAATATGACGATCTTACTAGTTGTTATAGTGGCAGATCAGGATGCGCTTTAGGAACAGCAGGAGGCTGTCAGTATCTGAAGCTATTAAATCCCCATGCTACGTATCTTAAAAAAATCGTTATCGTCAGCAGTAATACCTCTCGGAGTTTGAGGGAAATGAGCAACGAATCGATCCTAAGCGTATTACGGAGTTAGTCCTCCGTCCACAGTTTCGCAAAACACTGCATCCAATCAGGATTACCTGAATCGCGTAGCAGGCGGTGTACTGATGCCGTAATACCAGCCTACATTATTCTGAAGCCCGACGTGCACCGGTGACGAATACGTTGCTTGCGTTGACAGGTGGAGTGGGAACATACGACGCATTTTTTCCCCTGCTGTCCTCTGATCTTACGTCATTGGAAGATGTTACGGAATGATTTTCATTTTTGCAATCTCCATTGTTCACCTTTTACAAAGAAAAAACACAGCAGTTCCATGAAATAATGTCTTGGCTTTTTTGTATTGTTCCGAATAATAACGTCCATGATTACTGTACAATGAGTTTCACATTTGCACCTGGGCGCAGTTTTAGGCAATATACGTAAAAGCGAAATATTCTCACCAGTGCCACAGCAGAAATTGTGATTTCAGTTATTTTAGCAAATTAGTTATCAGTCTTTCTCACAACGCAATGAAAGATAAAAGAAATAACGAGCCTTCAAATGTCTGCGACGGCTCAGGCAATGATTTTCCTAGACGAGGCGCAGATTGATACGGTTGCGAAAGTTCATTTGTTATCAGGATAATTTTTTCGATGACTTTTAAATTTATTCCCCATGTCTTTATTCGCTATCGACATTCAGGGCTTCACAGTTAGCACCTTAACGAAAACCGGTTTTATCCCGTTTTTGCTACGTGGGCCAATAAATAAATAAATAATAAAATTAAAAAAAATTAAAATAAAATAAAAATCAAACCGTATCAAATAGCTCGAATTTTAATCATATATTCTTTAGACAGTTGCCTAGAAACACCATTTTGTCAACGAAAATCCTTAACTGCTATGGATATTTATCCGAAAAACCATGATGTTTGTGTACTAAAAGTTCCGACTGTGGGAATGCCTGCTTCTGTAATTTCCGATCAATGCAAAAGGTCCAATTTTTTTCTACTTACTGTTAAGCTGATGGTCTAACAAGGACATCATATGGGATTTTGAAATTTTTTACATTTGTGGTACGTGAAATTCAGAACTTAAATAACAATCAGCCAAAGCCATTCGACACAACTCTCAAAAATTCTCGAGAAAATCGACTTTGAAATTTTGCAAGTACCTGTAAGTACCAATACATAAACATTTGCAGTATCTGTCGGTGTAGTTCAGGTGGTAGTATTGTCGCCTTACAACCATAGGGTCGCTTGTTCGAATCCCGCCGTGAAGGATTCTTTCCCGTTGTGTTCCAATACTTTCTATAATTTATTGAAGGTTTTTAATAATGACGGTTTCAATCAAAAATATAACAAACTGCATTTCTTACACTACTGGGTCCACTATTAGCTGATGACACATGTCTTTGATCGTTCAGTTTGTGAAGAGCTATGATACTGTTTCGGGAAAGATATCTCTATAGCTACTAATGACTTTCCAAGCAGCTAAAAGAGAAAAAAAAAAAGTGCCACAGGGTCTCGAATCAGCGACCCTATAGTTGTGAGGCAAGAACGCTGCCACCTTGATACCTAATAGATGCTAAATTGTTTCAATTATTCGTACTTACATGTACTTGCAAAACTTCAAAGTCGATTTTCTCGAGAATTTTTGACAGTTGCGTCGAATGGCTTTGGCTCATTGTTATCTGCGTTCTGAATTTTTCAGGTACCATAAATATCAAAAAATTCTAAAATCCAATACCCATGTCGTCTCTTTGTAAGCAAAAATTTAATTTTTTTTTCGAGAGCACTACCTTTAACCAGAAACAGGAGTTCTACATTACTGTACTTCTCTGTGTACTCAAGTTCTCCGAATTTTGAGCTCAGTGCAGTTCAGTTGTAAATGTTTATAAATATATTGGACCAAATTGGTATGGTCATCAGTGTCTTGACTTACAAACTCCCTAAACTAACCTAAGGACAAACACACTTCCAAGGGAGGACTCGAACCTCCGGCGAGAATGACCGCGCAGCTCGTACCATGGCGCCTTAGACCACGCGGCCATTATGCGCGGTTAATCATTTGATTTTAAGAAATCTATTCAATGAGAAAATTGATTTTTGCACATCATACAGATCTTTAGTCTCCATCGATGAAGGAGGGGTATTATTTTCGTTATCCGTCACATTTAGAACAACAAGTTAAGTAAACTATTACACGAAATTTTAAAGAGTTTGTATAGATAGCATTATACTATGGTCATTTTGTGTACGGTTAATTTTAGTTCATAAGTAACTGAATTTTTCAGGTACCATAAATATCAAAAAATTCTAAAATCCAATACCCATGTCGTCTCTTTGTAAGCAAAAATTTAAATTTTTTTTCGAGAGCACTACCTTTAACCAGAAACAGGAGTTCTACATTACTGTACTTCCCTGTGTACTCACTTTACGTCTTATCTTAGAAGATAGATTAAGAAAATGCAAACCTACATTTTTAGCTTTTGTAGATTTGGAGAAAGCATTTGACAATGTTGACTGGAATACACTCTTTCAAATTCTGAAGTCAGCAGGGGTAAAATACAGGGAAAGGAGAGTTATTTACAACTTGTACAAAAGCCAGACCGCAGTTATTAGACTCGAAGGGCATGAAAGGGAAGCATCAGTTGGGAAGGGAGTAAGACAGGGTTGTAGCCTTTCTCCAATGTTATTCAATTTGTACATCGAGCAGGCGGTGAAGGAAAGTAAGGAAAAATTTGGAATAGGGATTAAAGTTCAGGGGGAAGAAATAAAAACATTGCGTTTTGCTGATGACATTGTAATTCTGTCAGAGACAGCGAAGGACCTGGAAGAGCAGTTGAATGGAATGGACAGGGTGTTGAAGAGAGCGTATAAAATGAACATTAACAAGAGCAAAACAAAAATTATGGAATTCGGTCTTAGAAAGTCGGGCGATGCTGAAGGAATTAGATTAGTAACGAAATAATGAAGGTGGTAGATGAGTTTTGTTACTTGGGTAGTAAAATAACATGCGATGGTCGCAGTACTGAGGATATAAAATGCAGAATGGCAATGGGAAGAAAAGCATTTTTGAAAAAGAGAAATTTGCTAACTTCGAATATTAATTTAAGGGTAAGGAAGTCTTTTCTGAAGGCATTTGTGTGGAGTGTTGCCTTGTACGGGAGTGAAACATGGACGATAAGCAGTGCGGACAGGAAGAGAATAGAGGCTTTTGAAATGTGGTGCTACAGAAGAATGCTGAAGATTAGGTGGGTAGATCGCATAACTAATGAAGAGGTACTGAATAGAATTGGTGAGAAAAGGAATTTTTGGCATACCCTGACTAAAAGAAGGGATCGCTTGGTAGGACACATTCTTAGACATCGGGGAATCGTAAATTTAGCATTGGAGGGAAGTGTGTGGGGTAAAAATCGCAGAGGGAGACCGAGAGACGCGTATAGTAAGCAGATTCAAGTGGATGTGGGTTGCCGTTCTTATGCGGAGATGAAAAAGCTTGCTCAGGATAGAGTAGGGTGGAGAGCTGCATCAAACCAGTCTCCGGACTGAAGACCATAACAACAAGTAACAGAATATAAAATGCTAAGATGATTTTGAAATAGTATTTCTAAATGAGAGCTTCACCTCATTTCGTTATTGTAAAATTGATTTTTATATCTATCAGGTAGACTTGTGCAGTGCTGCCGCTTCTACCCATGTGGTCTTGGCGGCAATTATGAAATATCTGTTTTGCTTACTTTAAAAACAGTATTCGAAGAGCAAAATTTATGACTGTTCCTATTGTGGGTGTCGAAGTATAAAAAATAGTCAAAACTTTACGGACTTGCAGAATTCATGTAAGAAATGCACACTGTTGTAGCAGGAGAAAAGAGAATAATCTGAAAAACGCTCATGTGGGAGCAGAAACAAGGTGAATATCTTCCTGTTTAAAAGAGTCTGACAGGAAACCAGATATCCCAGTACTCATTCGGCCTTCGTTTCCAAAAGTTTGACATGTGAACATATTCGTACTTTTTGTGGCGAAAGAGAGAAACAGAGAGATAATGTAACGGGGGACATGAAGAGGACACTACCAGTGGAAGCAAAAAGGAGAATGCACAGTCACGATCGAAAAGAGAGAGCACCAGTAAAATAGAACAGATGAATGAAGTGATAGCAGTGGGGGGAGAACATGATGCATGTGAAGGGTTCTTTACAAAGACAGACTGGGTTAAACTCGTTCTATTTTTACAGAGTGCAGAAATGTACGCATGTCATAATTTTTGGCGAGAAAGGCGGAATGAGTACTGGAGCAGCTAGTTTCCTACTACTCTCTCTGGTTGTTTTAAGGAGGAACATATACCCATTTTTGTGACTCTACCAGAGAAGCTTTCAGAGGTTCTCGTATATTCACACTGGAGCAATGTATAGCTGTAATCACCAGATCAAAAGATGCTCTTGGATGTCACTGTGTCAAGTTTGAAAAAGTTGTCAAAATAAATTTAAATCAACAAACAGCATGACATTTAACAGGCGAGTTCTCTAGCAAAATTTAAATGTAGTTACCATCATATTTCTGAGTTAAACATGATAAATTGAACCTGTAATGTTTTTAGTACATCTGTGAAAACATTAAAGGTCCACGAGACATATCTGAGTTAGCTTGGACTATCTGATAAGTTTCAAAAGCAAATACACAATATGAAATAGTCTATCAATTGGTAGAAACACAAATTATTATATAGTTTAAAGTAACTAGGCAAATATAGATGAGCACATGGCTGACTAAATAGACGTCATATATTTCAGCTCAAATAAAGTAATGGGATGTACATAAGATCGTATGTGGGCATGTAAGCTTTTACTAACAATCCATTTTATACTACATTTTGCCAGAATAACGAAATATGAATGCCATATCGACTGTGTATATAAACTCAGTATAGTCATTACTGTTTCCAATCAATTTGTTACAGAATTAATCATACTAGTGAATAATAGCTACGTAATTGTTTGCAACTGTTTCCTATTTATATTTTTCAAGTTATTATGATAAATGTAATATTCACATTCGTTATTCATGTTTAAGTATATTTTCGGTTATTTTAAACAGTTACAAAGGTTTAAATGTTAATGATAGACTTATTTATGCTTGATTAATAGAATATGAAATGATATTAATATTGAGATAACTAATTGAAAATTTAATATTTTCATGTTTTAATAACTTTAACAATGCTCGGCACTGTTGAGAATTATACTTAAAGGCAGCCCACAGAGGTAGTGGGGGCGCAGTTTTTAATCATATCTAGAGGCATTCACTAGGCCTGTCAGCATGTTGACATTTCATTTTAGAAGTGATTGTTGTTCATATGCAAGTTTATCTAAAGTGGTGTACTAAACTACGATTAAAACTTACCTGGTGTTGCTCTTCGTAATTTAAAACCAATAGCGTATACCTTAACTGAGTTCAGCTGCTCGTATTTAACGTAATCCAGATTCTGCTGCAAGACAGCGAATCCAAACCTCGCGATAGCAAGGTAGCGCACCATACAGAACTTTGTGGAGGCGCAGGGCTTGGGTTCCGTCGCACTTAGTGAAGGACTGAGCAGGCCTAGTTTCGTCTCAGGGAATTCTACGTCTACATAAATACTCTACAAGTCACATTGAAATGCATGCCATCGAACCGCTTTTATAGTGTTTTCATTCTCTAATAGCTCGTGGAAAAAAGGAGCACGTAAATCTTTCCGTTTTAGATCTGATTTCTCTTATTTTATTTTCATGATCATGTCTTACTATGTTAGTGGGTACTAACAAAATATATTGGTGATCAGAAGAGAAAGTTGATGAAAGAAATTTCGCAAATAGATCTCGTCGCAACAAATGATTTCCACCCCAACTAGTGCATCATTTCTATGACACGCTCTTCCCTATATCGCGATAGTACAAACCGATCTGCCCTTCTCTGAACTTTTTTTCTAAATCGTCTGTCAGTCTCACTTGATGGGGATCCCACAATGCGCTGCAATACTCCAAAACAGGACGCACAAGTTTAGTGTAGAACAAGCGTTCAGGCCGAGTTAATGAAGACTTCCAAATCATTGTTCTATCTGAACTTGTATGAGGACCCTATTTTGCTATAATTCCATAATCTTTATTCGTTATTACATGTATTAGTTTATAGCAGGCTCTCATACACATGTTAGAGTTAAGATCTGATAAGTCTGGCTGAAAGATATGATGATCTGAACATCCATTTACAACGTTGAGCTTTGCAGTTAAATCAGTCGTAATTTATATAATTGAGTTAGGCGACACATTTTTTTTTTTTTTTTTTTTTTTTTTTTTTTTTTTTTTTTTTTTTTTTTTTTCCATGAATCGAGTCCCACGATTTGTTCACGATTCTTTCCAGCCTGCAATGGCATGACTCTTACAGAATGCCAAAACGCTCTACGTCCTACTCATAGACATCAGTGCGTGTCTAAAGTCATGGAGGTTAGAATCTAACCTTGTGAACCTACTATTCGTTCACGATTCTTTCTAGTCTGCGGTGGCGCGATTCTTACAGAAAGAACCGTGAGCTCCTAGGGGGAACAAGTAAGAGTTACGTAATTTTTCACCACACTTTGATTTTAATCGCGTGTATTGGCAACTGTGTATTCGCTTGAAGTAGTAATGATCTTCGTTCGGTTCTTCACATCTTCCTTTGTTTAAACGCATCCCCCTCCATGTCTGCTGTCTTGTTTTCTAAATCATTCGGCACGATTCCCTCCAGTTGCCTAAGAGGCATGAAACGGTAGAACTTTGGAATCGTCACGAGAAACACGATTCTTTTGAATGACAATTACACCGCAACACCATTTGATTCGTTACTTATATTCGTTCAAATGATTTATTTTCGAATCGTCAGAAGTCTATAACATATATTGTGAAACGATGTCTGCAGCTTAGAGCTGGTAATTTCCGTTACAATACCTAATTTAATTTACATTATAGACTATCGAAACTCATAAATGCACTATACGTCAATTGAAGAACATTAACTATAATGAGCAAATTATGTTCATTGCCATCTAGGCCAGTTGATGGGCGACAACGACGAAGATACTAATAAATTTTAAGACTCTGTAAAGTTCACAATATATAGTATAATATTGTAGACTGATATAACAGCTATCATTCCCTTTATACAGTACTTGAACTTGAGAAGGTGTAAGTAATTCAATCGCGAAAGGGTTTTCTTACCTTTGTCTCATCGCCTCGTATAAGCTCGCTCCTATATTTCCTTTCCTTCTTCATTGTTGAATAGCACATTCATCCATTATCATTTAGTAGCTTTGAACGTTCAAGTAACACACCTCATATTCACATGACTTGTAATGAATTCATTACTATCTGTCTCGTTTATCGATTAGCGTTTTACTTGTAGTTGATTGCCAATTGTCGGCAGCAGCCTTCAGCATCTCATCATCAAATGTTCAAATGTTCAAGTGTTTGTATAGCTTATGGGACTTAACTACGGGGTTATCAGTCCCGAAACTTACAAACTACTTAGGAACTAACTAAGACTAAGGACGGCACAAATATCCATGCCCGAGTGGGGATTCGAACCCCCGAACGTAGTGACTGTGCAGACCGTGACTGGAGCGCCTCAGTCCCCTCAGCCACCGCGGCCGGCTCTTATCATCATCATTAGAGACTGATTATGACTTTCAGCGTTCAGTCTGGAGCATAGTACCTCTAATAAAATTCCTCCATGATCCCCTATTTAAAGCCAACATTGATACCTCGTCCCATGTTATGCCTTTTACTTCAAAATCATTCTGCACTGAATCTAAGTACTTTCTTCTTGGTCTACCTCGACTCCTCTTACCCTCCGCTGCCGAGCTCATGAGTCTCTTAGGTAACCTTGCTTCTCCTATGCGTGTAACATGACCCCACCATCTCAGTCGGTCCGCTCTAACAGATTTTTTTTTTATTTTTTATTTTTTATTTTTTTTAAATGTTCAAATGTTTGTAAAGCTTATGGGACTTAACTACGGGGTTATCAGCCCCTAAACTTACAAACTACTTATGAACTAGCTAACACTAAGAACGGCACAAATATCCGTGCCCGAGGGGGGATTCGAACCCCCGACCATAGTGGCCGTGCAGACCGTGATTGGAGCGCCTCAGTCCCCTCGGCCACCGCGGCCGGCTCTAACTGATTCATCTATGGTGTTCATTCCCAGTTTTTCTTTGATTTCCTCATTATGGACACCCTCCTGCCATTGATCCCATTTATTAGTACCTGCAATCATTATTACTACTTTCATATCTGTAACCTCTACCTTATGAATAAGGTAATCTGTATCAACCCAACTTTCACTCCCATACAACAAAGTTGCTCGAAAGATAGAGCGGTTCAGCATCTGTGGTCTTAAATGTTCTTGTCTGTCATCATATCATTCATATCAGTAAAAATATGTAACTGTGCAGATTTAACAGTGCGCGACACCACAGAATATTTTAAAAGTATTTCACTCTCTAAATTAATAATCATTTAAAATAAAAGTACCTACAATACAGAATTTTTAATTCTAAGAAATGTAATCGAAATTGTGAATATGAATCACAATCAATAGTACAATTTATTGTTGTTATATGAGAATTCGTGCCCGAGCGAGACTGCATCCAGCATTTCCCTCTAATTACTGACAGGAGCGTTAACGATTACGCTTCCCATGCACACCTGCCGTAACGGCCCAAAGTTTCATATGCCGCACATGGCTCTAACATTTACATGGCTTTGCGTTGACTAAAAAAGAACGGTAGATAATTCTGCTGTTCATGAAAAGAATATTTGTCATCCAGGTTCGTTGAAACTATAGATATCTCTATTTAAAACCGCAGAAACGAAGGTAAAATTTATTTCGCAACAACTGAACAGTGAAAGTCGGAAAGTTCTTCTATCGAAACTGCGATCCCGAATGGCCGGCGAGAAGTGTCTCTCCACTGGAGAAATGGCGAGGAACTTACGTAACGGCGAGTTAGGTAACGGGGATATTCGTTCTCTCGTGTTCAGAACGGGAACCAGCTATATTTTTCAAAGTGACCCTACGTACACACATTACATTGACGATGATACTAAAAGTAATATTAACATTTGGTGCAGTCGTTTCTTTAGCAATGTGTGACATGCACTGAAGAAACAAATCAGTCAACATTATATTGTTTCATTTTTGTGCCTTGGTTGACATCTTTTAGAAATTTCGACTTATTTAGTCACCGCCAACGGAGAGAACAAGATAGAGAAATACCGTATATGAAATTAGTGCTGATTGGTCGCTGTGTGTGTTATTTAAATAAAGCATTTAGTATCGATTTCGGGCGTGATCCATCATTAGATAATCATTGTACATAATTCATAAGAGGACTGACATATGGCATACACAGCCAAAGTAATCAGTCAAGTGCATTTAAGGGTTATTAAAATATTTTCAAATGTTCGTAGATCTAAGGGACCATACTGCTGAGGTCAGTGGTCGCTAGACTTTAAAACTACTTAAACTAACGTATGCTGAGGATAACACACACACCCATGCCCGACCAAGGACCCGAACCTCCGACGGGAGCGACCGCGCATTGCGTGGCAAGACGCACGCCTTAGACCTCGTGGCTATTCCCGCGCTACTAGGGTTGTTAGTACTATCAACACGAGAATGCACCTGACTAATTTCTTTGAATGTCTATGGCATATCCTAAGAGCTTATCATCTTATAAACTATGTACAGTGATTATCTGATGATGCACCACGCCCGAAACCGGTAATAAAAGGTGTATTATTGTCTTAATATAACAATATTGGGTGACCTAGCGTTGCTCGGAAATTCTTCTGTGATCCGAAAAACACGATATTAATTGTTTGACATATATATATACATAGTTTTGGAGAAGCGTGTTTTTACGAAAAATACAACTATGTAGGTGAACTTCATAAAAAGCCAATGTAAATAAAAAATATCATCGAAATCGTTAGATTTCTTATAAATACTTATTTAGACATATTAAGTTCTTTGACTGTCAGAAAAATGCCATATACCCGATCGATCGCGTAACTTTAAAAGACGCGAGTTCTCGCGGGTTAACCGTCTCATGCACGAATTATCAACCCGACAATGGACAAACTTTTTGATACATTATTTGGTAAATTAAGACCTGTCTTGTACAGAATTCGTCATAATTTATCTAGAAAAATGGTTTCATAGACCAATCGGGAGGTGTCCTCAAATGAGGACAGTGAGTACGAAAAGTGCTACATTTTACATGGAACATCTATTAATAATATCATAGAACACATGAAGAGAGTACACTTTTTGCACTTTTCGTACAATGAAATTGTTCCAGGCACTCAGGGTACACAGCAGGTTTACACTTTTCTCAAATGTAACGTTTTTTTTCCGTCGACAGTCCCGAACATGAGACCTCGTGGCATTGGAATCACCTCACTGACAAGTGTTATACCCAATGGAAGCGTAATTCGTTGGGTACGAATGACAGGCTTGTTTTTCGATGTACAGACAACAGTTTGCTTTGATCTGCAGGCCTTTCTTTACTATTTCTTGTAATCTCTACTTTCCACTTCTGCTGTCAAGGAGACAATCTAGCAGTCATTATTAGCCCTCATGTGAATTACCTGTGCTTTTACGGTCACCTCAGATGCAAAAGATGACAGAAATGAGAGAAAACTTAAGTGTCATCATTTGAGGTCGCGTCGCATGAGAGTTAAAGTAATTTGTAAGCCTAAAGACTGATAACCAGAGTAGTTAAATCACATAGATTTATAAACATTTGAACATTTGTGTGTCCAATTAAAACCACAACACCGTTTGGCACGAAGAAACTGGGCGGAGCAACATCACGATTAGATTCGTAATGAATGGCGCGGAGTTCTGTTCAGAAATGAGTCAAGATTTTGTGTTGAGCCGGACAATCGTCATCCCTCATCTGGAGACTACGTCGAACTAGCAACAACCATGCTTATCTGTGGGGAACATCACCATATATCATGGTGATGGACGAATGGTGTTTGAAGAAGCCAGTACTGGCGGACGTACGGACCTCTATGTCATTCAGAACGGCGCTTTGACTAGACGAGACGAGATCCTTCGATCATTTGTTGTGCCCTAAGCTGGTGCCGTAGGAGATGGGTTTCTTCTGGTGGAAGATAACGCTTGTCCCGACAGAGCGTCACTGGTGTATAACATGCTTGAAGCTGAGGGAACTGATCTAGTGGAGAACATCTACATATTTACATCTAATACATACTCCGCAATCCACCGTAAGGTGCGTGGCGGAGGGTACACTGTACCACTACTAGGCATTTCCTTTCCTATTCCACTCCCAAATAGAACGAGAGAAAAAATACTGTCTATATGCCTCTAATTTCTCTTACCTCGTCTTTGTGATCACTACGCGAAATGTAAGGAGGAGGCGGGAATAACGTACTACACTCAGCTTCAATCACCGGCCCTCTAAATTTCCTCAACATAAATTCACGAAACGAACGTCGTCTTTCCTCCAACGACCCCGAAATTAGTCTACATCTACATCTACATACATACTCCGGAATTCACCGTAAGGTGCGTGGCGGAGGGTACACCGTACCACTACTAGGCATTTCCTTTCCTATTCCACTCCTAAATTGAACGAGGAAAAAAAGAATGCCTATATGCCTCCGTACGAGCCCTAATTTCTCTTATCTTGTCTTTGTGATCTTTACGCGAAATGTAAGTAGGCGGCAGCAAGATCGTACTACACTCAGCTTCAAATTCCGGCCCTCTAAATTTACTTAACAGAAATTCACGAAAAGAACGTCGTCTTTCTTCCAGCGATCCCCAATTGAGTTGCCGGAGCATTTCCGAGACACTCGCGCATTGGTCGAACCTACCGGTAACAAATCTAGCTGCTCGCCTCTGAACCGCCTCTATGTCTTCCTTCAAACCGATCTGCTGCGGGTCCCAAATACTTGAGCAATACTCAAGACGTGGTCGTACAAGCGTTTTATACGCGGTCTCCTTTACAGGTGAAGTACATCTTCCCAAAATTCTCCCAAGAAACCGAAGTCGGCTCTCTGCCTTACTCACAACTGTCCTTACATGCTCGTTCCATTTCATATCGCTCTGCAATGTTACGCCTAGATATTTGAACGACGCGACCGCATCAAGAAGCTCACTACTGATGCTGTATTCGAACATTATAGGATTGTTTTTTCTACTCATGCGCATCACCTTACATTTTTCTACATTGAGAGCTAGCTGCCATTCTTCGCACCAACTAGAAATTTTGTCTAAGTCAACCTGTATGCTATTACAGTCAGTTACAGACGACACCCTCCCATACACCACAGCATCATCAGCAAACAGCCGCAAATTACAATTTACTCTGTCCATCAGATCATTTATATAGATAGAAAATAATAGCGGTCCTATCACACTCCCCTGGGGCACGCCTGACGATACACTCGTCTCTGATGAGCACTCGCCGACGAGAACAACGTACTGCGTTCTATTACTTAGGAAGTCTTCCAGCCAGTCACAAATCTGTGAACCTATTCCATAAGCTCGTATCTTCGTTAGCAGTCTGCAGTGTGGCACCGTGTCGAACGCCTTTTTGAAGTCGAGAAAAACACAATCCGCCTGTTGCCCTTCGTCCATGGCTCGCAAGATGTCATGTGAGAAAAGGGCAAGCTGAGTTTCACATGAACGATGTTTCCTAAACCCGTGCTGATTCATGGAAAGAAGCTTTTCCGTTTCAAGGAAATTTACTATATTCGAACTGAGAATATGCTCCAAAATTCTACATGAAACCGATGTCAACGATATTGGCCTGTAATTGTATGGGTCAGTTCTCTTTCCTTTCTTATACACTGGAGTCACCTGCGCTTTTTTCCAATCACTAGGAACTTTGCGCTGAATTAAAGATTTTGTATAGGTCCCCGGAGCATTTTCGTTACACTCGCGCATTGGTCGAACCTACCAGTAACAGATCTGCTGCGGGTCCCAAACACTTGAGCAATACTCAATATGTGGTCGTTCAAGCGTTTTATACGCGGTCTCCTTTACAGATGAAGTACATCTTCCCAAAATTCTCCCAATAAACCGAAGTCGAAGTAGATACTCCCTGGAATACTGTAAATGTCATGCTAAAATCCGTATTTAGACAGCATGAACAAATTGCTGAGGTTTTACGTGATTTGGTAAAATATACTTGCTTGAGAACTGGAATTACGAAGCAGTCGAAAAATTAAGTTTCTCGAAGTTTTTCCAAGAGGCCACCAAAGGAATGGAAGCTGACAGTGGTCCGACGTTGCAACTGGTTGTACCATGGGTGTATCAGCTACGCAAACACTGTACTGAGAACGCAGCAGACAGTGAGGTAAGCGCACCCATTCGTCAAACGATTCACTGCGATCTTGAATGTTACCTCTCGAATAGTGATGACTCCCTCGGGGTTTCAGCTACCCCCAGCCAAAGGGAAAAGTGGGAAATATGAAATAAAATAAAACGATAACAATGGTCCACACGCCTGTATTGATGAACAGTAATTAGCTTACTTCCCTTGGAGTGGTTAAGTGTAAGCTGTACCTTCCAACATTCTACTAGTTAATCGTTTCTAATGACCTCGATTGCAATTGAACGTTTATTTTTATGGACTTTTTTTTTCTTAGCAGCAAGGAAACATCAAGCAATTTAGCGAAATGTCCACAGAAACGCTGTTCCAACACGCGCTGAATACACATACTTGCTATCGCAGCACCAATGCTGCTGATTAACTCGCAATTACTCATCATTTGAGACAGCTCTATTACACTCGCGTTAATGTGTGTTCTAAAATGCATCGGTCAGTTGAGCTGCCCGCTATCTTTTTCAATACACATGATTTGTAAATGAAAAGTTGAATGCTTTGTTAGAAAACTAAGTTGCTGTACTTATCAGATGTCGAAAAATTAGATTTTTTTAACCCTATAATTTTTTCAGAATCGAGTGAAAAACATTATGAAACTAAAAACTCACGGGGAATGAAGAGGAGACATGTTATTTTTTCACAAGGAAAGTAAAGCTTGTAGGAAAACAAAGTTAATAAAACGATGTGGGATGGTCGTTTCCAACGTCAACAGTTTTTTCAGTGTGAAAATCGGAACAGTGTATTTCCCGCTAAGAGTGTAGCGGGTGGCGGGCGCGTGCCCCGGCTAGCAGCAGAGCGGCACGGGCGGCCGGGCGGACTGTCACTCGGCGGGTAGTCGGGTAGTCGGGTAGTTGGGGTACCCGCGCTGCCCGCCGCCGTCCGGTGGGGCTGGTGCCGGCAGGCCGGGCAGCGCGTGGCCAGGCCCGCCCGGGAGACGCGGCTACGGGCCCGGGCGTGTAGTGGTGGACCGCTGCACGCCTCTGGTTTCATTGACCCTATTTTCGTGTAATTACCTGTTGAACAATGTATCCCACGTATATGTTGAAAACGTAGAGTTGGCAACACAGTCTGTCTGGACTCTTGCTTCGCGGATTTCAACAGTAATTGTGAAGAATATTTCCCAACCATTTCATCACACGAGAGATTTTTCCCACCCGTTCGGTGACTTCGCGCGATATTTGCCGGATACTCACGAGCAGGCGCCCCATCAACCCTTTGGAAACACGGCACCCCGCAATTCAGTGGTCTTTGGTATGTCTGACCACTCATCATACTGTCCATGACACTAAAACGCGGACGACATCTTTTGTACCTGGTATTTAATGGTAAACAAGTCACCGGATCCCTCTACAAGCTATCGATATGATGAACTCGCCGTTATGCCAGCTAAGAGACAACGTCGCACACCGCCTTACGTGCGGCCCTCTGTGGAAGTCTCGCAGCTAGTGACCGAGATGACTGCCCTAGCGTATGACAATAAAGCATCGACCGCTCGATTGTTATTTTTCCGGACAGAACGTATTATTCACGAGCCAAGACGAACGCAGTGACTTCGCTACGGCCCCAAGCGGTACAGCTTGATAATAAATTTAGTTCGGAGGAGCACACCATAAAACTGCAGAAACGACTCAACAAATCAGTATTTTCAATACGAGTGTTATCAGACATAGGAGACATAAAAATAAAAAAGCTTGCATACTTTGCTTACTTTCATTCAATAATATGGTATAATATTTTGGGGTAACTCAAGTCAGTCAAAAGTCTTCAGAGTCCAAAAGCGTATAATACGTATTATTTGTGGAGTAAATTCACGGACGTCTTGTAGAAGCCTATTCAAAGAACTGGGTATATTAACTGCTGCCTCTCAGTAAATTAATTCCTTAATGAAATTTGATATAAATAATATTTCCCTTTTCCCAACAAACAGTTCAGTTCATACCTACAATACTAGGAATAAAATGATCTACACAAGGACTTAAAAACATTTACTTTAGTTCAAACAGGGGTCCACTACTCAGGAACAGACATTTTCAATAATTTACCATCAAGTATAAAAATTTAGCTACAAAGAAAGATCAGTTTAAGAGGACCCTAAAAGACTTTCTAGTGGCCAACTTCTTCTACTCCATTACTGAATTTCTAAATTGTACCAAATGATGCATGTATCGGTATTCATACTATATTAAAATTATTATATTATCAGCCCAAAAAATAAAATAAAATAAAATAAATAAAATAAAATAAAAAATAAAAAAGACACTTAAAATGTATGTATCTGTATTTATATTATTAGTATTATCTATTACTCAGCTTGTAAATTTTGTTTCATGACCTGTTCCACATCCACGAGGACCCCTCAACATGGATCTATGGAACGATAAACTGATTAATCTAATCTGGTTACTCAAATACGTTTAAATATTTGTAAAGGTATGGTGCCAAACTGCAGCGGTCATCACTCTGTAGACTTACAAACTACTTAAACTACAACACACACACCCATGGCCGACGGAGGACTCGAACCTCCGATGGGGAGCAAACGTGTCTTTTGCAACAAGGTGCGTTAAAACGCACAGCCACCCCGCACTGCGGAAGGTTACCCATATGACACACTTGATGCAAGTGGAAGAAGTCGCTGCGCATCAATATCGCAATTAAGAACAAATGTTACGGCTGCGTTGTTCTGGTATCACCCTGGGTACGTTATCACCCACATTGGTATCTTGTTTAGAAAGGTTTTTGTACATTACTTTTCACATTGAAAAGTTTTTCTCTTAAACTATCACATTTTTTGAGGTTTGATTCTTTTTTTATTATTTATTTATTTATTTGGAACGGTGTGCTCAGCGACCACAGAATAATGAATATAATAAATATAGTGTGCAGCATTGGTCGTTTTTTATTAATGTTTTTCCATATCGATTTCGATCAAATAATGATCAGCTTCAAAGCACCAGTCATCGTAATATCAGCTATGCATAATCATATGCTATATAAGCTGAATGTAACAGATTTTTTTAACATATCAATGTAGTATCCAACAATGAAAATCATTTTAATTGGACACTACATTGATATGTTCACAAAAATGTGTTACATTCAGCTAATATAGCATATGATTATGCATAGCTGATACTACGATGACTGGTGCTTTGAAGATGATCATTATGTGATCGAAATCGATCTGCAGAAACATTAATAAAAAACGATCAATGCTGCATACTATATTTATTATATTTTTGACATTTTTTTTCATTTGGTAGTGAGACGTAACAGACCACTTAGGGAAACACCTAAAGGCTATACATTTGCATGTAGGCAACACCAATACAATTTGTAACTCTTGTAAGAAAATCCCTGTGTATTAGCCCTATGCTGATCTACAGATATGCCATAACTTTGGTTTAAGAATGTTACCAGGTTGTAAACATACCACAGAAACTAATAACTACTCAGTTAATGATCATCCATTGGAAGGAAGCAGAGTTATTGCATATTAAAGCTGAATTTTCTGGAATATAAAGTAAGCACATGTAGAATTAACAGATAGTAACAGAAAACATATTAAATGATATTAGATTCTCATCGAACTCAGTACATGGACTTAAAAAGCTGTCTGATGCATTAATGCAATACTGGCGATAATTTATTATGTGAATTCCGAAGACTTAATCTGAAACCAACATGACCACATGGTCAGCTTTTAAGCATTACTTGGAAACTATGACATTTATAGAACTAAAAGAAACTGTCAATAGTTAAGCTTGCAAAAACGTAAATCTGTACATGTTAAGAATTATATTCATAACATAATTCTCATGTTATTAACATCTTTATGAATTCCATTGTTCGAATACATATAATATCATATATTGCTTAATTATGGCAATTCTTATCAAAGTGATCGTTTTAAAAGAATAAACATTTAATGCTCTACTTACCAATATTAAGGATATCTTGTAACAAATCCGTTGTTAATGATAAATGTATAACTTCCTGGTTCTAACGATAATATTTATTGTTGTCACATGTCAAAATAGTATATAAGGATCCGAGCAGAGAGACTCGAGGCGTCATTATTAAGGCTGTCTTTGGGTAGTCACTATGTATGACAGTATGCAGATCGATTCCAACAATGTAATTTATTATTGAATATAGTTTTATGAAAAGTGCGACTTGTATTTTGAGTTCACATTAAGTGATGTAGGTCTGTAAGATATCACCCAGCACGCAAACTTAACCCGAATTTCAGGCACGTGGAGAACTTTACAAGCGAAGCAGATTCTACGAGATACACCCAACCTACGACAATCTGGTAATGTGTTGAACTTCATAATTTTGTAATTGTAACCTTGCTACGTGGGAGTGACATTTATTTAGCATCAGCTTATGGAAGTTATTAGTTTGTACCAGGTACATTACAGTAGGATATTTTTCTCTGGCGACCCACGTGAAAAGGCCCCACGACCCACCAGTGAGCCGCGACCCACAGTTTGGGAACCACAGTGTTACACTATGGAAAATGGAAAATGTACCATCTTAATCACATCCTAGTACAACACATGGTTCAGGAGATATGACGTAAAAAGCGATAAAATGCCAGAAAATCCGTTTCATCACGCATGATCTTGTAATTGATTACTTCTGTCTACCAACTCCATTCGAAAAACTTTTCGCAGACGGGTTCCTAATACTCCGAGAGCCTGGAAAATTGTGTAACTGTAGGACACGTAGTTCAGGATATATAAGAACTGAGCTGCATGAAAACGAAAAAAAATGCATAGTGAGAAGCGTGAAAGAGAGGGAGGAAGAAGACCGGCCGAAATAATAAAGGAGCAACACACACATGCGGCCAACGCTGGAAACCAAAGATGGTGTATTACACTGGGCCTCGTCTTTACTCAGGCGAATAGTTTTCATCAACTCCCGAGCCTTCCTCATAACACGACTGTGAAAGCGCGCGGAATAAACTACTAAGTAGCTAAGCACAGTGAGAATGCGGAGAGGCAAGCAAGATTACTTAGTGTAGCCAGCTCGAGTTTGTTGCAGCTCGGCTTAGATGGGAGGAAAAGCAGCCTGCCCGTTCTGTTGTTAACTTTCGGCTGCCAGGCGAGCATAGGCGGGCTAAAAGAGGAATGTGTCAACCTCTGATAAAGACCTTCCAGAAGCACAATTCAGCGATGGAAATGAATGCACCTACAAAGAGATTTCGTTCAAAATTAAGCGCATATTCTTAAGTAAAAAAGAGGGAGCTTTTCCATTAGCAGGGCGAGAGCTTCCAGCTCGCCACATGCCACACGGCGTGGATTGAGGCACTATAAAGCGAGTACTGCGAGCCATAAGCCTCCGCTATCACCGGCAGTAACTGGTTTAGTAGCGGCCGAATTACGGGCGGCGCGCGTTTTCATGAATGCGCAACACGTGAAGCGGCATGACGTATGGCAGCCTCTCCATCAGCGTCACCCAGAGGCGGCGACAGCTCTATTAGACAGGCCAGCTCCTGCCAGCAGGTGTCGCGACGGTTTGTGAGTGCGACTGGGTCCGTCATTTGCTGTCAGAGAGGTCATGATTAGTAGGGACTGACGGAATGACATCGCGTGAAACAAAATTGATATCAGGCATTCTTCTAGCAAGTGTTTTACGCCCTCTACTATTTCTAGAGCATATAAACGATTTAGGGCCTGTTTGTCCATCTCTCGTTAATCTTGTCGTTAGTAAACGAGAAGATGCTTTTAACGTCCAGTTAAATGTGCTCGTTAAGTGCATTGTGTTTGCCATTGCCAGATACACCTCTCGTTTGCTAACCTGGAGAAAACGAGAAGATACGATATATTTCGACTAGGTTGGCAATAGAAACAAATGAAAGTGCCGTCTGAATAAACAGCTGTTTCCTTTATTTAACTATCACGGAAGAGGTTTGCAGATAGTTGTTAATTAGCGTTATGGAATACAAACGTGAAAGAAGCTCGAATTTTACGTGTTGTTCCTCAGTAGAGAAATATTAGGGTGCATTGGAATTTAAAAATACGGACGCTACGACATGGAAGGAGAAGAAAAAAGCGACATGATCGGGTGTGGCAAATGAATTCAGTGCTTTCCACGAAAAATGTAGGACAGTAAAAATGCTTAGGGCTTAGTACTATAACATGCCAAGTGTGTAGTATCTTAGTGCAACCTTGCACATAGGCAAAAGTATACTGTTCCTGTAGATCGGAGGAAGGAATCACATTTTAGAAAAATGTTCAAATGTTTGTATAGCTTATGGGACTTAACTACGGGGTCATCAGTCCCTAAACTTACAAACTACTTATGATCTAGTTAATCCTAAGGACGGCACAAATATCCATGCTCGAGGGGGGATTCAAACCCCCGACCTTAGTGGCCGTGCAGACCGTGACTGGAGCGCCTCAGTCTCCTCAGCCACCGCGGCCGGCTCACATTTTAGGTCTCACACTAGGCGCAACAAGCATAAGTAAATACTGGGTAAAATTTTACGACGCTTCTCGCCGGGCTCCAGTGCTTATGTTGGTAACAGATAAACAATGAAGTGTATGAAGTGTAGAATTGTGTTAATATTTTTCACGAGCTACCGAGTAAATGTTATTGCTGCTCGTTTCACTCGCAGCAAAATTAATACTGTACCTGCTCTATGGTTGACAGGTTCTTGTATATACCCTTGTCCGTTCAGAAACAAATAATATTCGTTTTAATTGAAGTTGTCACGAGAAAACATTTATTGGTCGTCTGAGTTGCCGTCGTTACCTTTGGTGCCAACATAACCACTGCAGCCCGGCGAGAAGCGTGGTACAATTTAACCAAATATTGAATTAATAAGCTTGCAGGCATAAATAATGTATTCTATTTTCTATTATGACAGATAACTTACAAAATGCGTAACTATCTGTTGGACTCTTGAGATGGTCGTGGAGTTTTTCATGTAGCGTTTCCAAGACGAAACAGCGTAAAAATTATGCATCATCTCGGCATTCGAAATGATTTGGGCGAACATAAATACGTCTAGGTCGCATTATACGAGCAATGACCTCTAGATCGTCTAAAATATTGACATCGTCTTCATTGTCAACTAAATCTCTTATTCCAACCATTTTCATCATACCGATTCTCACTGAACTAATTTAGTCGTTACCCATAAGTTTGTATTTTGATGTCGCAACAATAATTTTAAGGTTATGTTGCGTATCTGCAATACATCAAACTCATCTGCTAGCTACTGACATGGATGGGGCGATATATATGACGATAAAATTTTTCAATGAAGCTGCATTCCACACTAGTTTTTCATACATGTAGTGCTTCTGTTATGTTGTTGGATAAATCGGTCTTATCACGTGAATATATTGCGGTATTTTAGTGCTTTGGAATCTTTCTATTTTCATGCAGTTTCACTTAACTGACAGTTAGCCGTATAACGAGCAGAATTCTACTCGTTAACTTAACGGCCAGTTTGAGGTCTTTTAACGTCTGGTCAACTCATAACGAAACATTGACAAACGCAATTCTCCGCTAACGACAAGTTAAAATGTTAACCGAAACTTAACGAGACATTGACAAACCGGCCCTCAGATTTACACACTTTTGACCATGAACGCTCGAAACAATATGAAAGCATACACAGAATAGAATAATGCCTAAACTAAACTCCGTCCGACAGGCCTCGAGAGGCCCACTGGGTACTGACCGGTCGCCGTGTCATCCTCCGCCCGAGGGCGTCACGGGATGCGGTATGGAGGGGGGCGTGGTCAACGCCCCGCACTCCCGGCCGTTATGTCAGTCTTCGTGACCGGAGCCGCTGCTTCTCAGTCAAGCAGCTCCCCAGTTGGCCTCACAAGGGCTGAGTGCACCCCGCTTGCCAACAGCAACCCATCCGAGTGCTAGCCAAGCCCGATAGTGCTTAACGGGATCTAACGGGGAACCGATGTATCCAATGCGGCACGGTCGTTGGCTACAATAGAATAATACTCTGTCATAAAAAACAGAGTCTTCACCATCATCATCATTAGAGACTGATTATGCCTTTCAGCGTTCAGTCTGGAGCATAGTACCCCTAATAAAATTCCTCCATGATCCCCTATTCAATGCTATCATTGATGCCTCGTCTGATGTTAAGCCCTTTACTTCAAAATTGTTCTTGACCGAATCTAAATACTTTCTCCTTGGACTATCTCGACTCCTCTTACCCTCTACTACCAAACCCATGAGTCTCTCCTTCTCCCATGCGTGTAATATGACGATCTATGCCCGTTCGCTCTAATTGCTACGTCTATGGTGTTCTACAATTAGAACTAGAGCCAAATATTTTGGAGAGCAAAGTTCAGTGGGCGCTTTAAAATATCGCTAATAACAAAACTAGTGGACATGATGGAATACCAGCAGCATTATTTAAAGTCATTGGAAAAAATGAAGTGAAAGTACTGCACTCGATATGTCCGAAAATATGGCGCACACAGCAGTGGCCAGAAGACTGGAAAAGATCAATATTCATCCCGATTCCAAAGAAGGGAATCTCCAGATCATGCTGAAAAATCTTACAAAACAGACTTCGCCAATATCAAGATCGAGAGCTACCGCAAGAACAAGCTGGGTTTAGAAAAGGGAGAGGAACCAGAGATCAAATTGCCAACATTCGGTGGATTATGAAAAAGCAAGAGAATTCCAGAAAGATGTATACCTTTGCTTTATTGATTATGCCAAAGTCTTTGACTGTGTCAATCACAACAAATTATGGGACGTACTCAGTAAAATGGGAGTACCAGTACACCTCATTCATCTGATACGGAGTTTATACCTTGACCAAGACGCCACAGTGAGAACTTTGTATGGCACAACAAAATAAGTAAAGATTCAGAAAGAGGTCCGGCAAAGCTGCATATTGTCTCCGTTCTTATTCAATCTGTTTGCTGAGCAAATTATGAGGAATGCCAGTGAAGAAGAGATAGGAACTAAAATAGCTGGCAAAAATGTAACAACTTCAGATATGAAGATGATACCATACCGCTGGCCTGGCAGAAAGTGAAGAAGAGTTAAAGACTGTTGCTGAAGGTAAAAAACGAAAGTGAAACGGCCGGCCTCAGGCTAAATGTAAAGAAAACCAAAATTATGGCAACTAAACCTATTAATTCATGGTATATAGGAGGAGAATCCATGGAGGTGGTGTCCACATTCAATTATGTCGGTTCCCAGTTCTCTGATGATGGCGACTGCAGCAACGAAATCAGGAGACGCTTGTTGCTCGGAAGAAAGGCGATGTCAAACCTTGAAAAGATTATAAGGTTCAGAGGCATAACTTTAACAACAAAGATACGTACTGTGAACGCTATGCTCTTCCCAGTTGTAATGTATGGATGCGAGACCTGTACTATTAGGCAGGCTGTACGGCGAAGAATTGACTCCTTTGAATTGTGGTGCCGGAGAAAAATTCATAGGATTCCATGGATGACAAAAAGTACGAACAGATCTATATTAGAGCAAATAAAACCAAATTTAATCTCGAAGGTCTACTATTAAAACAGAAGCTGTTCTACTTTGGACACATAATGCGAAAACATGCCTCACCAGAAAAAACATAAATGCTGGGGAAGATAGAAGGCACTAGAAGAAGAGGACGGCAGAGGATGAAGTGGATCGATGGCATCACAGAAGCAACGGGTTCCAACGTGGAACGTCTATGAAAGAAAGTGCAGGACAGAGGGAAGTGGCGTGCTGTGGTTCATGGAGTCACGAAGAGTAGGAATCGACTAAACGAATTGAGAAAGAAAGAGAGAGAGAGAGAGAGATGGTGTTCGTTCCCAGTTTTTTATTTGATTTGCTGATTATGGATACCCTACTGCCATTGTTTCCATCTGTCAGTGCCTGCAGTCATCCTTGTTACTTTCATATCTGTAACCTCAAACTTATTAATAAGGTGACCTGTATCCACCCAGCTTTCACTGCCGTACAACAAAGTTGGTCGAAAGTTAGAGTGTTGCACTGCTAACGCTCTCATGGTACTGACTTCCTGGGGAGGCGAGGCGAATTAACTGTAAGGGCATTTGGATAAACCATCTTGTGCTAAGAGATGCATAATATTTTTATTCGTTACAGTCGATCGGTTTCGGTAGTTGCTGGCATCAACAGGAGATTAGCAAATTATTGTACAACAATAACAACAAGATAACATTTTTGAAAAATATGGCACTATTATATTGTTCTTATTGATCTACAATAATTTCTTAAACTCCTGTTGACCGTAGCAACTGCCAAAACAGGTCGGTCGCGGTGGAGTGGCCGAGCGCATTGAGACGCCAAGCTCCGATGCGCGAGACCGTTCCCCGCCAGGAGGTCGAATTCTCCCCCTGGCATGGATGTTTGTGTCGTCTTTAGTATAAGGTAGTTAAGTAGTTTGTAAATTTTCGGACTGATGACCCCGCAGTTAAGTCCCATAAGCTTAACAAACATTTGAAACCGGTCGAGTATAACGAAGAAAAATATTTCACAACTCTTGGCAGAATATGATTTTTTTCCAAATACGTTGCGGCTGTCGATTGCCACCTGAAAACAATATCTAAGGGGTTCACGTTCTTCAGTGCACAGGGTTCAAGTCATCTCAGACTCGCTGGCCGCGGTGGCCGAAGGGACTGAGGCGCTTCAGTCATGGTCTGCACAGCCACTACGGTGGGGGGTTCGAATCCCCCTCGGGCATGGATATTTGTGCCGTCCTTAGTCTTAGCTAGTTCATAAGTAGTTTGTAAGCTTAGGGACTGATGACCCCGTAGTTAAGTCCCATAAGTTCTACAAGCATTTTTACAAGCATCTCAGACTCGGAAACTTTTTCTACCGAGTTGTTCATACTGGAAGTCACTTTTTGCCATAATGGTTATAGTGAAGGGCAGATTAAAGCCGAGATGGAGTATACGAGCGGTCCAAGGCGCCTCGCTGCGGAGCGCGCGGTTGCTCGCCGTCGGAGGTTGGAGTCCTACCTGGGGCATGTATGTGTGTGTGCGTGTGTGTGTGTGTGTGTGTGTGTGTGTGTGTGTGTGTGTGTTTTTGTGTGGGTTGTCCTTAGGTTGATTTACCATAGTGTAATTAGTTTGTAAGCTACGAACTGATGACCACGCAGTTTGGTCAGACAGATTTACAAACACTTGAACATTTTGGCAGATTAAAAGAGCGTTGCAATGTCAACAAAATGTACAACGAGCTAGTGATGACAGCACTGAGGTGGCAGCGAAGGCGACGGTCTTTCTGCCATACGCTGGCAGCA
The DNA here is from genome assembly GCA_026315105.1 of Locusta migratoria. Classification (NCBI taxonomy): domain Eukaryota; kingdom Metazoa; phylum Arthropoda; class Insecta; order Orthoptera; family Acrididae; genus Locusta; species Locusta migratoria. The sequence goes on along the minus strand of CM048744.1, from coordinate 491,528,550 downwards.
TTTCTAACAAAACTGGCCTTATTTTATGGGAATATATGGTGAAGTATGTGTTTCGACCATCTAAAATTAAAGCGCTATTAGGGTGCGATGAGGGTGATTTGCGCAAGGCCAGTGTCTACTGTATCCCATGCAGCTGTGGAATGTCATGTACTGGTCAAACAATTAGGACCGTCGATGAACGATGTATTGAGCACACACGTCACACACGTTTGCAACGACCTAACAAGTGTTGCTTGGACCCAGATCACCCGATGGAATACAACGAAACGCAAATTTTGGCTTGCACTTCCAGCTATTGGGATATTGTCAAAGAAGCGATTGAATTAAAACTAGCGCATAACTTGTTGAATAGGAATGGAGGTTTTTGCTTAGATTCTGCATGGAATCCTGTTCTATAACTTGTCCAAAAACAGAGGGACGTAATTAATGCTACCTCACCCGCAGAAAACTCATGTTTATTATCGATATTGCTGTTGGTATTCATCTTTGATCGTATAATGGTGCTGTGTACTTGCTTGCTCTGTGTGTGTTGTCTTTCTGTTGTCATTGAGAACCGCGGTTTTAAACGTCGCTGTACGTTGCTTCCTCGCTGCACTATTGCCTTTAGAATGGCAGGGTGTACTCCTGGCGAAATATCAGCAGAAGTCGAGTTTCATACCTGGCTACGTACCCGTAAGTTTTTTGAATAATCACGCTTCAACATCCCGTCGACAGCCCGGTCACTAGAGACGGAGCTCTCGCTCAGATTTTTGATGATGAAGAATATTGGTCGTGCCCGTCGAAAAAACCATCCCGGCAATTCCCTGGAGTGATTCTGGGAAATCACCTGAATCTGGATAGCTGGAGACGGACCACATTTCTTCCGAATGCAAGTCCAAGAGGTGTATGTGTGTGTGGGGAGGGGGGAGGCGGGGTTGAGAAACATATCTCTTCCAGAGACTTTTGGACGGAGCCTCAGCGACGAAGTGGCACCATTGCTCGCCAGTAAGATTAGGTTAGAGTAATACTTGTTCCATGGATCATATATACGACATTTCGTAATGATATGGAACGTGTCAGTTTATTAAATGTTGTCTACACTTGACAATTAATATTTTAAGGATTTTTTATTACATTTTTGTTGTTTATTTATTTTTATTTTATTACTTTTTTTAAAGTTTTATCTAAAAATTCATCTACATTGTAGAAGGTGTTGACATTCAGAAATTCCTTTAATTGCTTTTTAAATACTAGTTGGCTATCTGTCAGACTTTTTATGCTACTTGGTAAGTGACCAAAGACTTTTGTGGCAGCATAATTCACCCCTTTCTGAGCTGCAGATTTAACGTTGAATAGTGAATATCATCCTTTCTCCTAGTGTTGTAGCTATGCACACTGCTATTACTTTTGAATAGGGTCGGATTGTTAATAAAAAATTTCATGAGTGAGTATGTTCATTGTGAAGCTACAGTGAAGATCCCTAGATCCCTAAATAAAGAAGGGAATTCATTGCCCTGTAAGTTAGGCGCCAAAAAACAGAAGAAAGTCCCCTCAATCTCCGAGGTTCATTGGCTTGGATCAAATGCCGTCAGTTCAAGTGGGGCAGATGCAGAAGCTTTAGGCGGGAAGGTTAATGATTCGAAACTTCCTGGGAGAATGTGTGCCGTACCGGGATTCGAACCTGGTACCTTCGCCCTTCGCGGGCAAGAGGTACCAGGTTCGAATCCCGGGCCGGCCACTGATTCAGTCTGCCAGGACGTTTCATATCAGCACGGAGTCCGCTGCAAAGTGAAAATATCATTCAGATGCATGAATGTTTCGAGGCAATTGTACACATGGTAGGAGAGCTTTGTTTTACACCAACGATGTTGAGAAGAATGGTGAGAAAAACAATGTTGAGAAAGAAGCACCAATTTTTTTTTTCGTAATGACGTGCAACAGATTTTGATTTTGTTTCTTCTCACCTATTCGGAAGTGTACTGGAAGAGAAGCGAGGAGAGTACTATATATTACCTGAAAACCCAACGTTGCCCAGTTATTCATTTATTTATTCAAGTTTTGAGTTAATACTGCTCCTATCCCTTCTCTTCCTATCGGTCTCCTTTTTCCTAATGACATGTTATATTTATCAGAGAATATGATTAAGAAATAAGGCTGTCTTGCATAATATAAAATTTTTTTAAGTATACGCACAAAGAAAGATACTAATCAAAATACAAATGATATGTAACAGTCATAAGTTCATTTAATTCACAACTTTATTATAAACAATATTTCTTGTTATTTGTCCAGGATCTAACATGAATAATTTTTAACAGTTTTGTATATCAGCCAACCGGTTGCGTAATTTTTTGTTTCTTTACCTAGGTTTCGTTGCCACTAGGAACAACTTCACCAGAAGAATAAAAACAGTTACATGAAACACATGACGTCAAAAATATTACGAGCAGGATTTGTCAGGTCGATTACAATAAAAATGCAGTCTGACCATACAAATAACACCAGTATGATGTCAAGGGCACGAAGGAACTAGGTCAAGAACCTAAACATTACGCAACCTGTTGGCTAAATTGGATTACGGTTGCTGTTAATCAGCCATGTTCAAAGTTGTATGAATAATTTCGTTGGTGAAGCCACGCCTGAGCAAGTGACATAAATAAAGTTGTCCGTGTGAGAAACATGGGCAAGTCAAATCCACTCCACAGTATTGAATACATTGCCCTGTGGTTTATTAATCGTAATAGAATATGCAAGTCTCAGTGTAAACTGTAGTCTCTTGAAGTTAAAAGTCTGATCTGTCGTACACAATATGTATTTGTTGGATGTACGCTGTTACATTCTCTTCCTTTTTTTATAACTCTATATAAAGACTTCTTGCTATCGCCTGCATCCGTGTGCGCTTCTGAGCCCAAAGTTGTCAACACTACTGTCAGACTTCCAGGACACTATTAAAATTTCGTGTTTTTTTTATTTATGTTGTACGGCATATTTCATTAAACCCATGAAAATGAATGAGTTGTAGAGGCTCACGTAGGATGAAGCCGCATGCGACGCTGCAGCCAATGAGGTCGCTCCGGTAGTAGATGTTCGCCCTGAGTGCCATCATCGCCATCATGAAGACAACTGCGGTATTTCTAGAAACGTTTCGCTTGAATTTACAGCAAGATTCGCCAAGTAGTTTCGTTTTCAAACAGCTCAGTGGTTATGACGTCATATATGCTGATCAATGCGTCGTTCAGTGATACAACATTGTAGCTCCTTCCAGTGGTGTATTTGGATATTGTTTGCGTAATGTGCTGTGAACAGAGTAACAAAGACTTAACAAAATGTGAAACATAATGCACTACCAATTTACGGATGTCACCTTTTTTCGTAATATCTCCTGAATTATGTGTCCTACAAAAATATTATTTCCAGGTTCGTAGAGTGGAATATTAGGAAACTGCCTTAGAAATGTGTTGTAAAGAAGTAGTAAATTACAACCTCATGCTTATTAGGATGAATTTTCATGCATTTCATTGTGTTCGACGTCATAACACCTGAACTATATCTCGTAATACGATATTATTTCGAAGGTACATCCAGTGGTGTATATGTAAAATGTTTGCAAAATACATCGCGAATAGAGTCAGTAAGGAAGACGTAATAAATCAAAATGTCATGCGTGATGAGTCAATTTTTCATTAGCCTAATTGTTTGTGACTCCATATCTCAAGAACTGTGTGTCGTACTGTCATACAATTTCGAACGTACGTTCACTGGTATGTGTGTGTACTGTCTGTAAATTTTCTCGCGAATACAATTAATAGTGTGCGAGTAATAAATTGTAATGTCATACCAAATGCCGTACTTTTACTGCATGAGCGCCGAAAAAGTAGTAAGCGGCAAGCCAGCCGCGGTGGCCGAGGGAACTGAGGCGCTCCAGTCACGGTCTGCACGGCCACGGCCATGGATATTTGCGCCGTCCTTAGTTGTAGGTAGTTCATAAGTAGTTTGTAAGTTTAGGGACTGATGACCCCGTAGTTTAAGTCCCATAAGCTTAACAAATATTTGAACATTTTTTTAGTAAGCGGCAAACTATTTTCCTTTCATAATTTTCCTTTTCTAGTCAGCGAGAAAAAGTTTCCTAAATGTTTGAAATTATGTTTAAAGTTTGTTGCAAGTCGGTAAGTGCTGTCCTCAAATGCTGGATTATAAAGTCATACTATCGCGTGTCGCAAGACAGGAAAGTTTTCATTGTTTCTGACGTTATATCTCGTAAACTATCGGCCCTATCGCAAAATCCTTTCTTAGCTGACGTCTTATACCGATAACCGACATTCCTGCCAAATAGGTGAAGTAGTTTTCGAGATCTCGTGTTTAGTCAGTAAGTGCGTGAGTGAATGAGTGTCCTTTCGTGTTAATATACAGTACTAGCTGAAAACCCGGCTTTGCCAGAGTATTTCTTTATTTATACCTGCCATTTTTGAGGTATATATTCATTTGAATAAGGGCTGTATGTCTGTAAAATCTGTTGGGAATACATTAAGCAGTAAAGAAGTAATAGATTAAAACTTGGTGCGTGATGGGGCCGTTTTCCATGAACGTTACTGTTTATGTGCTCATATCACATGAACTACGTGTCGGAATGTGATACAATTTAGAAGGAACATTCAACTATATATGTGTATATTGTCTGTATAATTTCCTAAGGCTACAATTTGTAGTGTTCAAATTATAGATTGTAACGTTATACCGAGAGCCGTAGTTTTACTCCATAAACAGCGGAAAAGCAGTAAGCGAGAAACGTTTTCCTTTCATCATTTTACTACGGTTACCAGCGAGAAAAAGTTTAATAAATGTCTGAAATTATGTTTAAAGTTTGTTGCAAGTCGCTATGTACTGTCATTCTCATACAGTGTATTTCGAAAGTCTCGCCGCATTATATGGCATTTTTTGCGACTTCTATTACTTATGACGTAATATCTTTTGAAGCATGTGCCATATGTGATACTTAACTATGCAGAAATTGTTACCTCACGCTAAGGAATATGTGTACCAAATTTGGTTGATATCGGTCCATTGGTTTAGGAGGAAATGAGCAGCATTGTCGCAAAATGCAGCAGTTTTTCGCGCATCTCATTTTTTTGACGTTATATATCGTGAACTATATATCGTATGTGATTCTTACACTTAGGGCGACCGTCCTCATGGATTGAAGCTTACGTGTACAAAATTTCATAAAGATTGGAACAAAACTGTAGATTTGTATGCAACACGTACAAATAAACGGACACTCTGCTTCAACTATGTTTCAGCTATGAGAATGACATTATAGGCATACGTGAAGTAATGAATTAAAATCTATGGTGCTACCGGGAGTCGAACCCGTACCTCCATGCTCACTAGGCAGACGCCTTACCTTTATACCACCGCACCTCTGACGGCTACACCGCCTCGGAATACTCTAAGCACGATTTCCCTCCACATCACAAATTTTTAATTCTGCATCTCTGTTCCATAGATAATTGTCACTACTGCCAAGGCTCTCCATGCAGCGGAACAACAACTCGGCAATGGACATAGTGGAACTTTCCTGCTAAGATGATATAAATATGAATTTAAATATACGAGGCGCGTCCAGAAAGTAAGTTCCGTTTCAATTTATCTCCGCTGCAGAGCTGCGATTGCAGTTCCGCACATGCGCTGTAGACGATGTCTCTCAAGGAGAAGAACGTGCGCCTTTGGAGATCGCTGTCAGTTACGTACGCTTTCTTGTGCTTGTTTGAAATGTCGGAGTTGATTAAAAATCCCGCTGCCTGTGAAACCAGGTCGGTGATTCTGTTTCTGAATGCGAGGAAAGTGAAACCAAGTGAAATTTATCGGCAAATTTGTGATGTTTACGGACCAAATGCGATGAGTGATTCGATGGTGAGAAGATGGGACCGACAGTTCAATGGCGGGCGTAGTGATGTGCACGATGAAGAACGAAGTGGGCGTCCATCTTTGGTTACGGAAGAACTGGTTCACGTGATTGATGACAAGATCCAGGAAAACCATAGATTTAGAATTAGTGCTCTCGCTATGGAAGACGAGCTGAAAGAAACTGTTCCAACTGGTTGAAGACACAGGCGGCAGACTTCTATGACGAAGGTATACAAAACCTGGTGCCACGCTATGACAAATGCCTTCAAAATTACGGCAGTTATGTGGAAAAGTAGTTTAAGAGTTGTAGAATTTTGTGCAATAAAAATTTCTTCCTTGTCTGTGTACAATTTCATTTAATTACCAAAGGGAACTTACTTTCTGGACGCACTTCGTATATTAGATGTCCAGATTACGGCATCGCGCATTCTGGAACTACTGTCGGCCACCGCGGCGAATATAATCGGCGGAGACGGGGGCGTGGCCAGCCTAGATTGCGCAGGCAGGCTGCCGCGGCCGTATCGGGCGCTGCCCGCTGCCGCTGTCCGCGTTCGTGCCCCGCTGACGTCAGCAGGGGCGTGGCGGCCGCGCTGTCACGCCGGCACTGTGGACACGCCGTCACGCCCACGGCGCGTCCGCCGGCCCGACAAGGCCGAGGGAGGGCGGGCGCAGTTGCCACTGACGCGGAAGGCCACGGACACGACACGTCCCAGACCAGACCCACAGTAGCTCTCTATGTTTACGCCGCTGAAAGGCAGCAGGTGCCGGAGTTCAAGAATTGGAAAAGAACCGTAGCTGTACAAGTTCATGTTCAAATGTTCAAATGTTTGTATAGCTTATGGGACTTAACTACGGGGTCATCAGTCCCTAAACTTACAAACTACTTATGAACTACTTACGAAGTAGGACGGCACTAATATCCATGCCCGAGGGGGGGGGATTCGAACCCCCGACCGTAGTGGCCGTGCAGACCGTGACTGGAGTGCCTCAGTCTCCTCGGCCACCGCGGCCGGCCATATGCAAGTTTGGGTCGGTCCTGGAGTCGTGTTCGGGTAGCCTAGTGGTAAAGGCAACCGCTCGCGAAAAGCGGGAAACCCGGGTTCGAGTCCCGGCTCGGCATAAATTTTCATCTGTCACGGTGACGCTAAAAGAAATTCGCTATTGCGAGAAAATATTGATACTACTTAAACTAACCTAAGGACAACATACACACCAATGCCCGATGGAGGACTCCAACCACCGACGATGAGCAACCGTGCGCTCCGCAGCAAGGCGCCTTAGTGCGAAGTTGATGAATACGCAATCCATTGAAACGATGACCCCTGAAGATTACATAGTAGAAAAGCGCCGAAAAAGCCTGCAATCACATAAAACACAATATTTCTCAGTTGTGGACTTCAGACGACTGGTTCGATTCAATTCTCCACGTTATTCTATACTGTACAAGTATTAAGATTCTAACCATCACACTTCCCTCCAGTACTTTATTGGTAATCCATTAATGCCTCAGAATATGTCCTATCAAGCTGTCCCTTCTTTTAGTTAGGTTATGCCACATTTTTCTTTCATCCCCAGTCTTCACCAACTTCTCGTTGATGTTCTACCTATCTAGGCTTCACTATTTGTCTATAGTATCATGTTTCTAAAGTTCCAATTATCTTCTTCTCTGAACTCACTTCCATACAAGCCTACACTCACATATTCGATGGCAACAAATTCATCTTCTTAAGAATTGCTTTTCATGCCTTTGTGACATGAAAAGCTATCATCAGTTATTTTCCTGCCCCTAATAAAAAAGAACTGATCTCGGGTCTTTACTGTCCAGTTTCCTAATATAAATACCTCAACATCGGCCGGTTTAAATCAACTACACTTTGTGATAAGAAGTATCCGCACACCTGCGTGAAAATGACTTACAAGTTTGTGGCGCCCTCCATCGGTAATGCTGGAGATCAATATGGTGTTGGCCCACCCTTAGCCTTGATGACAGCTTCCACTCTCGCAGGCATACGTTCAGTCAGCTGCTGGAAGGTTTCTTGGAGAATGACAGCCCATTCTTCACGGAGTGCTGCACATTGGAGCTGTATTGATATAGGTCGGTGAGGCCTGGCACGAAGTCGGCGTTCCATAACATCCCAAAGGTGTTCTGTAGGATTCAAGTCAGGACTCTGTGCAGACCAGTCCATAACAGGGATGTTATTGTCATGTAACCACTCCGCAACAAGCCGAACATTATGAACAGGTGCTCGATCGTGTTGAAAGATGCAATGACCATCCCCGAGCTGCTCTTCAAAAGAGGGAAGCAAGAAGCTGCTTAAAATATCAGTGTAAGTCTGTGCTCTGATAGTGCTACAGAAAACAACAAGGGGTGCAAGTCCCCTGCATGAAAAACGCGACCACACCATACCACCACCGCCTCCGAATTTTACTGTTAGCACTACACACGCTGGCAGATGACGTTCACGGGATATTCGCCATACCCACACCCTGTCATCTGATTGCCACATTTGTCACTCCACACAATGTTTTTCCACCGTTCAATCGTTCAATGTTTACGCTCCTTACACCAAGAGAAACGTTGTTTGGCAGTGACCTGCGTGATGTGTTGTTCACGGACAGCCGCTCAACCATAAAATCCACGTTTCTTCACCTACCGCTTAACTGCCATAGCCGGCCGCGGTGGCCGAGGGGACTAAGGCGCTCCAGTCACGGTCTGCACGGCCACTACGGTCGGGGGTTCGAATCCCCCCTCGGGCATGGATATTTGTGCCGTCCTTTGTGTTAGCTAGTTCGTAAGTAGTTTGTAAGTTTAGGGACTGATAACCCCGTAGTTAAGTCCCATAACCTATACAAACATTTGAACTTTTTTTTTAAACTGTCAATGTACATGGACTGGATCCTGATGCAGTTTGGAATTCCTGAGTTATGGTCTGCCTATTACACTGTACGACCCTCTTCAACTGTGGGCATCTCTGTCAGGCAACAGATGAGGTCAACCTGTACGCTTTCGTGCAGTACACGTTCCTTCAAGTTTCCACCACTATCACATCACAAAGAGTGGACCTAGGGATGTTTAGGAGTGTGGAAATCTCGTACAGACTTCTGACCCAAGTGACACCCGTTCACCTCACCACAAACGTTCGTGTGTTCCACGATTCGCCCCATTCCGTTCTCTCATGATATCTAATGACCACTAAGGTCACTGATGTAGAGTACCTGTCAGAAGGGAGCGGCACAATGCAACTAATATGAAAAACGTATGTTTTGGGGGTTTGATCACATAGTGTACTTTCCCTTACCTCACAGTGTTTCTGTAAATGTTCATCTTATACCGACCATTCAAGTCACTTTCCATTCAGCTCAACTGCTATCCCGAATCCTTTGCTGTCTTTGCCAGAATTACATTGTCATCAGCAAACCTCAAACTCTTCGTTTCTTCCCCTGCGGGCCTGATGTGTATCCGTCCTGAAGAAAGTATCGTTTTCCGTCTTCGTCTTAAAATATATCTTTTCTTTCGCACAAGTTACAAAGACCAGAAACCACATGAATATGTTATTAATTTCCTTGAGGTGCATCAGCTCGGTGTAAGCTAACAGAATTCCCATTTCTCGTATGATATTTTGTGAGACAGTAAGGTCTTGATTTAATAAAAGCTGACATTTTGCCGGTAGGGGAGTGATCTTAGAATTGTCTTGATTGAAATACTTCTTAAAGTAGATCAGCCTATATCACGTTAAAAACAAGTATGTTTTATTTCACAACTAGTTTCAGCAAAACTTGTTGCCATTTTCACGTGAATAAAAACCTTGATTTCTGAAAGGCGTTTGGCACGATGCTCCAATTTAGAAGTAATAAACGTACGAACGCATGGGACAGGTCCCAAGATATATCCGTGACTCGACGACTTCTTAGGTAATACAATCCAGTACATTGTTCTCGATGGTGAATATTCACCACAGACAAGTGTATCATCAGGAGTGCCCCAAGAAATTGTAATAAGGACAGTATTATTTTCTTGTTAGTAAATGATGTGATGGATGAGGTGAAATAAATCTAGTTGTTGTGATCTGTGTCAGCTATTTTTAAATGCAGAGAACCGTAGTTGTATAAAAAATAATAGTAATCAGTCACAAACCTACAGCCGGCCGCAGTGGCCGAGCGGTCTGCGGCGCACCAATAACAGTCTGTACGGCAGCAACGGTCAGGGGTTCGAATTCAAAATGTTCAGATGTTTGTTAAGCTTATGGGACTTAACTACGGGGTCATCAGTCCCTAAACTTACAAACTACTTATAAACTACTTACGAACTAGGACGGCACAAATATCCATGCCCGAGGGGGGATTCGAACCCCCGACCGTAGTGGCCGTGCTGACCGTGACAGGAGCGCCTCAGTCACCTCGGCCACCGCGGCCGGCAGGTTCGAATTCCCTGTCGGGATGGGTGTTTGTGTTGTCCTTAGATTAAGTTAGTTCAAGTTAGTCAAGTAATTACTGTGTAAGTCTAGCGACTGATAACCACGAAGTTTGATCGAATAAGATCTCACACACACAAATCTATTCTTTTGAGGTTTGATTCCATTTTGAGGCTGGTGCTCAACGACCACATATGATGAACACACCAGATGTATTGAGCATCATTGGCCGTTAATGTTTTATTTATAAACAACAGATCTATTTCAATCACATATTGACCATTGTGAATGCACTGAATGTAACTGCAACTGTGTCGAAATAAGTATCGGCAAACATAAAATTGCAGTGTCAGAGGTTCAGATGGAATTAATACATCAGGTGTGTTAAGCTATTCTTTATTGCAGCACATCTTGTTTAAAATTTACGTTAAAACATAAATTTAACCTTGTGATGAAAATTGATGACAACACAATAATACTCAACAGATATTTAAGGAGAGTCGCTGGGCACTATAGATTCAATATGGAATCAAACCCTTTAAAAGTAAGTTAGTGCCCAACCAATAGGAAGATACAGTTACTGGGAATAACACAGCGTTTGGTCGCAATAAATTTGTTTATTGGTCACAGATCGATATTGGCTAGGTTACTAGGTATCATCAGTGTCATATAAACAAAATAAGAAACCAGGATGACATAATCAGTACATAGCATAAAAGTAAATCACATCCGTTTTTACGTAACAAGATTGTCAACATTATGAAGTGCCGTAGGTTTGTTTCACAAACTGGCGTTTACATTCAAGTGGTACACGTTCACAGTAGTAAACAGTAGCGCTACAGTTGCTTCAAACAAACATTGGCGCCCCCTACATGGGCCAATTCAGAACATATTAAGGGTTTATTAATAAGCGAATTTGTCAAATATAAGAATATACAGGGTTTTACAAAAAGGTACGGCCAAACTTTCAGAAAACATTTCTCACACACAAAGAAAGAAAATATGTTATGTGGACATGTGTCCGGAAAAAATATGTTAAATTATTTCAAAAACATTGTTCATAACAACCGTCGAACAGGCAAGGTGTTGCCATGTGTTCTAACCAGTGTCTTCGTCCTCGTCCTCGTCTTTTTCTGTAGAACTTCAGTGTTTTTTAGTCACCGTGGCAAATTTTAACTCTGAATGTGTGTGTTTTTAAATAACCACTTTTATGTACTTCATTCGCCAGTTTTATCTCCGTGTATTTTAAACTTTCTACATTTACTCTGTTTTAATCATGTACTAACTGACAAATGTATTAAAAAAATCTTCAAATTTTTGTGAATCTTAAGGGACTTAACTGCGGCGTCATCAGTCACTAAACTTACAAACTTCTTATGAACTACCTTATATCAAAGACGACACAGTCATGCCCAAGGGGGGGATTCGAATCTCCGACGGGGATCGGCAGCACGCATCGAAGCTTAGTGCCTCAGTACGCTTGGACATTTCGCCGCGGCGACAAATTTTATTATACGTTCGGCTGAAGAGCAGTATGTTACACAGCCAATAAAGAAAAAAATAAGAGAAGACAGTGTGATTCATTAAGGAAGGCTTAGGTTTATAATTCATGGCGGTGGGTGTGAGTCCAGCAAAACTCTGAAGGATAATTTTCAAGTATTTTCAGGATTAGAAATACGTCAAGCAGGTAGAACATGAGTTACCCTCCAATGTTACCAATGTGGTCTACGCACCAGGCTGATACGGCGCTGCTACAGAAGAAGATATGTACCTATACGTGCTCTTCTATCCGTGCAAAACTGGGGCGGGTTGATAGTGTACTAATGTGGGCGTGTCAGCATGGATCGATTCCTGGTACCTCAGTACCGATTGAACTAGTGATGCCTATTTCAGCAATAAACCTTGAATGAATTTGAAAACTCGGAGAGGGTGTATTAATTTCAGTTGCGACAATCTATGGAAAACCAAAACTTGTCACTTAAATAAAAAAAAATTTAAAAAAACTATAATTACAGCTGTCGGAGTTTGTCTAAAAATGCAGAGATGTAGCTGAATGTTGTTTAAAAAGTAAGTTTCCCAACTCTGTACCCTTACCGCCCAACACCGCTGTGTTTGCCGGATCCTCCCTCCCCCCCCACCGATTCCAAACAATCGGCGTGCCTTTGCGATGGTCAGTACCGGCCAGTGTTGCCACCTGTAGGGACATGTCCCTATGCGTGAGGACTTTGACTATATTTTCCAAACTGTAGGGACGGATTTCCGATCTCTTTGCAAAACGCAAGTACTTTTCTCAAGCACAATGCAGTTTGAAAGTACTTTTTTTATTCAAAACAGTAACAATTCATTGCACGATAATGTTAATAAAGGGCAATATATATTTTTAGTACTCAGTTTGGTCCGTAGGTACTTTCATAGCGAACATAGGGATTTTTGACAACACTGGTACCGGCCTGACAGCCATAGGCGATGTAGCCAGTCATCCCCTTCACCGCCAGGTGTGAAATTCGTGAGTTCATCCGATTTTTGCATGCAAGAAAATTACCATCTGTCGAAATTCATCGGCAGTTGTGTCAAGTATATGGGAAAACGCGTACGAGCATTCAACACGTCCGCAAATGGTGTAGTGAGTTCGCCGACGGCCGTGCGGACGGCCACGAAGAACAACGAAGCGGGAGGCCATAGATCCCCGACGAAGTCGTAGCGAAAGTTGAGCGAATCCTGCTCGATGATCGGCGAATCACCAACTGGCAACTGGCTGCTTAAATTCCTGACGCTTCTGCAGCTTCAGTTCTCAGAATTTTGAATGAAAAGCTAGGCTGCCACAAGGTGTGTGCGCTGGGTGCAGCGCATGCTTTCAGAAGTCCACAAACAACACCGCGTCGACTGACCTGGGAAGTTCTTGATACAATTCGACAATAACGACGACTTCATTGATTACATTCGCGCCAATGGAAACACGTCAGATCGCCAACACCAAAGAAGTTTAAGCAGCAGCAGTAAGCAGGAAAAATGGCATCGGAGTTTTGGGACCGGCTTGGTGTACTGCTCTTTGCGTTTATGCCTAGAGGGACCACCATAAACTCGACACGTTAATGAGAAACCTTGAAAAAAGTCAGACGGGCAATCCAAAATCGTCGTAGGGGAAAACTCGGCGAAGGTGTAAAGCTGCACTACGACAATGCCCGTCCACATGTGTCGTAACGAACGGAGGAGTTCATCAACAAATTTCGGTGGCGTGTCATTGACCATTCTCCTTACAGCCCCGATTTGGCACCCACCGATTTCCATCCGTTTTCGAAACTGTAGAAGCACCTAGGCGGTCAACGATTCCAGATGGACTAGGAGTTACAACAAGAAGTTCCCAAGTTTCTCAACGGGTTGGTGGCCGACTTCTTTGAGGCAGGAATGCAAAAGTGGATTACTTGACAAAAAATGCGTAGAAAAAAACGGGAACTATGTAGAAAAATAGCTGAATCAATGTGTCGAAGGGTGTAATCATTTTTCCGATTAAAAAATTCCTTGTGTCTAAAAGAATATGGGAACCTTGAAAACTCCTGGCAGATTAAAATTGTCTGCTGGAACCGGGACTGCAATCTGGGAGCTTTGCCTTTCGCGGGCAAGCGCACTACCGACTGAGTTATCCCGTCACGACTCACTGTGCCGCCCCACAACTTCAATTCTGCTAGTACCTTGCCTCCCACTTTCCTAACTTCACAAAAGTTCTTCTGCGAACCTTGCAAGACTAGCACTCCTGGAAGAAAGCATACGGTGGAGACATGGCTTAGCCACGGCCTAATGGATGTTTTCAGAATGAAATTATGTGGAACCTTATTTTTGAAACACTCGTATTTTACGAGGCATTTTTGCCAGTATGATATTGAAATACCTGGGATGCAGGTTGCTAGCCTTACTTGCCCAGGACCCCACTGGGTTTTACCCCTAACGGTTGAGGGACTAACCGGTAAATTTGGTAGTCTTTGCCGTCTGAGCACAAAGGTGGCCACGACTCAGGATATGTCCGAGATGCCCAACCTTATTCCAAAGTAACTGGTATCCAACAGTCAAGACCATAGCAGTCTCACATATGCAGATGACTTAGTTGTAATGGCCGATTCGATTGTAAGGTTGCAAACTAATATTTCAGAGCTCTATCAGAGGTGCAAGGATTATGATATAAAGATCAGCACCTCCAAAACGAAAGTAATGTCTGTGGGAAAGAGATTTAAACGGACTGAGTGCCAAATAGGAGGAACAAAGTTAAAAGAGGTAGACAGTTTCAAGAACCTGGGATGTATTTTCTCACAGAATGGTAACATAGTGAAAGAACTGGAATCGAGGTGCAGTGACTGTTCAGCTAAGATCTACTCTCCTCTGCAAGAAGGACGTAAGTAACAAGACTAAGTTAGCAGTGCACCGCTCTATCTTTGGACCAACTTTGTTGTATGGGAGTGAAAGTCGGATGGATACAGGTTACGTTATTCATAAGATAGAGGTTACAGATATGAAAGTAGCAAGAATGATTGCAGGTACTAATAGATGGGAACAATGGCAGGAGGGTGTCCATAATGAGGAAATCAAAGAAAAACTGGGAATGAACACCATAGATGAAGCAGTTAGAGCGAACAGACTGAGATGGTGGGGTCATGTTACACGCATGGGGGAAGCAAGGTTACCTAAGAGACTCATGAGCTGGTCAGTGGAGGGTAAGAGGAGTAGAGGTAGACCAAGAAGAAAGTACTTAGATTCGGTGCAGAATGATTTTGAAGTAAAAGGCATAACATCAGACGAGGCATCAATGTTAGCACTGAATAGGGGATCATGGAGGAATTTTATTAGAGGTACTATGCTCCAGACTGAACGCTGAAAGGCATAATCAGTCTCTAACGATGATGATGATGATGATGATGACTCCTATTTTACTTTTTAGTGTGATTTACATTTCGCGTCCGATCGGTCGTTGGGTAAAGAGCAAAGAACCTGTGGTACCATGATCGCTCTAGCCGCGGCACTGCTCTACCTCCAGACAGGGTCCTCAGACGGTCCTCTTCGGCTCGTTCCTCCCTGCCGTTCGCTGCTATTGGCTACTGGTTGCCTGCCGCTTTATTACTACCACTTCACTATTGCGGCGGTCGTGAGATAAATCGCGACCCTCGTTCCACGCTACACACCGCCGCCTCGAAATGGCCTCTCCCCCTTTTATAATCCACAGGCAGTTACCTTCAAATTACCCGCTAACCCCTTGAGAGCCGTGTCTCATTTCATGGCTGGCACATCCCGCCAATGGCAGAGGCTCCTGTGCCGTCTGCACTGGAATCCAACAACACGGTAGGATGTCACGCACTTGCGCCGTCCGTCTCTGTTGTTACGCCGTCTGCCAAACTTCCTTGTGTTACTTGAGCCCCAGGCCTTAAACCGCTAGAAATTGCTTCGTTTGCTGTTTATGTTGGCCGTGAAACAGCCATTGCATCTCTTGAAACAATCGGGAACGAAAGAAAATATTCAGTTAATGGTATGGTGTCTGTTCTTTCGGACAGTCACTATATCAGTAATTCTTTGTATGGCAGAAGAGGCAGTTGACTATGCTCGATCCCTTGCGGGAATACAGAACAAACTGCGAGCAAGAGGAACTGCATGGAGCCGCTACCCTCGTAGTGTGCTGTAAGTTGAGAATTTGGGCAGTAACGGAAACGTCCCTGGATAGCCTAAATGGGTAAGGCGACCGCTGGCCCGTAGCGGGAAATCCGGGTTAGAATCCCGGTCGAGGACAAATTTTCAACTTTGCCGTTGAATTTATTTCAAAGCACGAAAACGATCGATATGATAATTTCGATTTCGAAAGAAAATATCCTGGAAAAATAGGAATGCTTGTTAAAACCTTTAGACCTCTCGACTGGGGAACACATTTAGAAATTTGTGTAATATAAGTAACATAACAGCCATTCTGGCGTGAAATAAATTAAATGATGAAAGATGTATAAAATACACAACACGGTTTTCCTGTTTTCCGCACATCGTGTGATGAAAGTAGGAAGGCAGGAAAATAGACGTGCATAAGCCTCTGCACATACGCATTTGTGTATTCCCTTCTCATCTCGGTGACAGTGATTACTCCATCATTAATTTCCTGCGAGTTTATACAAATATACAAAATAACTAAATAACAAAATTAATCAACTTAATAAAATGGTTTTCTTTTTTCGAAGTTAGTTCATTCTCTGTTTGACAATTTCTTCGGATGAGTAATTTACAGTATAGTTTGCTCAAGAAATAACCAAAGTGTTCCTTGTAGTTTCGTTTCCGTTCTAGTAGATGATGCTGTATGGTGAGATATAGTACAAAATCCTCCATGGTCTTTTATTTTGTACTAAGAAGATAGTACACAGTATGACCCATTATCCAGTCGGGCTGTCTATCTAACGGTTTCCAGAAGCAATAAAAATTTGATACTCACAATTTCATAACATTATGTGCGGGTATGGTTCCAATCTATCGTTCCAAACTGAGTGGTCATCAGTCCGTAGCTTACAAACTACTTAAACCTAGGTAAAGGAACCTAAGGACAAACACACACACCCATGCCCCAGGGAGGACTCGATCCTCCGACGGCGAGTGCATAAAGAAGATAGACATCATAGACACAATTGTGACGTGATTAGATGTTGATTTATGTAAACGAGAAAGACGAACTCACTTTGAGCAGTAGATTTTGACCACAACGCCGCTCGTGTAAAACGGGGTTTAGTGTGTAACATAAAGACTTAATCATTCCCATCAGGCCGGCCGCGGTGGCCGAGGTGACTGAGGCGCTCCAGTCACGGTCAGCACGGCCACTACGGTCGGGGGTATGAATCCCCCTCGGGCATGAATATTTGTGCCGTCCTAGTTCGTAAGTAGTTCGTAAGCAGTTTGTAAGTTTAGGGACTGATGACCCCGTAGTTAAGTCCCATAAGCTTAACAAAAAAAAACATCAGTCATGTTTTCCAGCGTGACTGAAGCTACCTACGCTGATTTGGACTTACTGCGTCCGCTCTGTTGACTGGAAGTTAAACGCTGAAATGACACTGCGAGTCAGCCAGTGGGAGTGGCGTTTAGCGGCAACTGGATACGGCAGAGGCCGGTCCGAAGTGGGTGTCGAGTTTCCGCAGCGCCACGGCCACGGCCACGGCTCGGCCAGGCAGGCCACAGCAGGGCAGAGCAGAGCCCAGTATAGCAGGACACGCGATACGCGCGCGATGGAGCCGGCACTGCGGCCGTATCGCCTTGCAGCCGGCCGCGGCTCTCAAGTTCTGCCGCCGACTATACAGCGCCCAGCTCTCACCGGTCAACACTCTCCTCAGAATCCACCGTAAATGCACTGGTCACAACACCCAGGGGATCAGAAGAGGTATCGACTATTGTAATTGGCAGAATGAACTAGAATGGTCCGACGTCTATCTGACGATCACGGCAACCGAGATAGTGGTAATAGCGGAAAGATGCTGCAGAGGGTCTTGGTGTTTAGGATCATCATTATTAGTCGTTTTACTTATTGCTGAATGTTCTACATTCATTCTTAGATATCAATTTAAATATAGATTGAGAAACCCTGAGACGGTTTTTCGTCTCGAATATGTGCAAGACATTATAGACAAACGTGAATCAATGAATTAAAATTTGTGGTGCGGCCGGGTATCGAACCCGGACCTCCATGCTTACTAGGCGTACGTCTTACCGTTAGACCAGCGCTTAGACGATTCGGAGAGGCTTTAGTCGTCAGAGATCCGGTGGTCTAACTGTAAGGCGTCTGCCTAGTGAGCGTGGAGGTCTGTGTTCGATTCCCGGCCGCACCACACATTTTAATTCATTGCTTCACGTTTGCCTATAATGTCTTGGATATATTCGAGACGAAAATCCGTCTCAGGTTTTCTCAATCTATATTTAAATTGATATTTATATCATCTTAGCAGGAAAGTTCCACTATGTCCTTTGCCGAGGTGCTGTTCCGCTGCATGGAAAGCCTTGGCGGTAGTGACAATGGAACACAGAAGCAGAATTAAAATTTTTTGACGTGGGGAGGGGGGGGGGGGGAATCGTGCTTAGACTATTCTGAGGCGGCTTAGTCGTCACAGGTGCGGTGGTCAAATGCCGGGCGCCGTGGCTCAGCGCGCCCGGTCAGAGGGCTTAACGCCTCTCTGCAATAAAAAAGCTGAGCCAAGAATTCATCGAAAGACAAACACAATGAACTAATCTACACGTAGAACAAAAAAAAAAAAAAAAAAAAACAAAAAAAAACAAAAAAAAAAAAAAAAAAAAACGGTAAAGCGTCTGCCTAGTGAGCATGGAGGTTCGGGTTCGATTCCTGGCCGCACCATAGATTTTAATTCATTGCTTCACATTGGACTATAATGTCATTCTTAGATAGTTGAAACTTTAATCAGATGTCTCCAGCGATTTTTCAGCCTTTCTTAATATGATGTGAAGAGGTATGCTGCTGATCTTCACTTGATCCAAACATCTTCTTGGTGCTCTCCCTCGTGGTCTTCTGCCTTCAAATTTTCCTGCAAGATGGCCTTCTTTTGTTGTGGCATAAAGTCAGCGCCACACACCAGACGTAAGAACGATCGTGGAGAATGCAGCGATCGACCGAAAGTCATTCACAGAAAGGCGCCGCACATCCTGGAGGAAGTAACCGAAGATGCGCGCCCTCTACAAGCGGCTATATCTAGGCCGACATACGTCTGGACGGCCGTCAGTTAGTATTCGGGAATACGACAGTTACTATTCAGGAATACGGCAGTTGTTACTGAGAACTCGTAGAGTACAAACAAGGAAAGTACTTCGGCTCGAACAAATATAAATACACAAAAATCGTGTGAGAGATAATGTGAAAGGCCCTTATTGCACAAATGATACTCGCGCACCTGCAAAACTCTGCAGTCGCCCATTAGAGGCCTCTGCGTGCGCCACGCCGCACTGCACCTTGACCTGCCGTTACACCAGTAGTGACGGTGCAGTGTGCCTCTGAAGTTACGTTTTGTGACGTTATTTGTGTAGTGAAGCGTCGGATAGGTCAGCGATTGGTAAAAAATCCTGCTAATATAGTGTGAGTGGTTGAGATGAAGTTACGAAGAAACCATCATGTAGATAGTATTGGTGTAGAAGATGAATCATTCGCATGTTACGTGGTATCTATTATAGTGTTTCTAATATATGCTCATCTTTCTGCACTATAACAGATACTACATAACATGCGAATGATTCATCTTCTACACCAAGACCATTTTCACGAAGAAGGGCTCTTCGGAATTTCATCTTAACCAATCGCAATACATTTGCAGGATTGATTACCAATCGGCGACCCATCTGACGCTTCACTACACAAATAACGTCACAAAACGCAACTTCAGAGGCACACCGCACTGGCCCTACTGGTCCCGACTGAAGTACCGGCAACTCAAAGTGCAATGCGGCGTGACATACGCAGAGGCCTCTAATGGGCGACTGCAGAGTTTTGAAGATGCGGGAGTACCAATAGTGCAAAAAGGAACCTTCACATTATCTCTCACACGATTTTCGTATATTTGTGTTTGTTCGAGCCCGAGTACTTTCCTTGTAAGTCAGAACGAGGCTACGAACTTAGCAGTAACTAGGTCACAGCGCAGCTAGCTTCATACGGACGACACCGCGAGAAGCAAGAAGAAACAAGAAACAGACTTATCTTCTTAAGTTGAGTGTTATCAGTTTCAGTCAATAAAACTTGTATCATTAATCTGAATAGATGTTACAGTTTACTTCGATACCTGCACCAGTATCTTTACTGACGACTAGACCGGGACGAGTACTCAACAAAACGCGACGAGGTCTCAACATCTCTAAATTACCCCCCTTCCCTTATCAAGCTGTGCCCAAAGAACTGAAGGTAGTTTTGGATAACACGACAAGATAACCTTCTGGTGATGTGAAGTTCTTCTATTATTGAAGCATTTGTTATTTTTTGTATCCATGGCACACGCAGCATCTTCTGCCAACACCATATCTCCAAGGCACCAGTCCAGGTCTCGCATCCGTATAAGAATACAGGAAACAGCAACGCTTCCACCAAGCTCATCTCTTTTGCCTTGGATATTGCCCGATTCTGCCAGATCTTGGAGAGTTTGACCATTGCAATGATTCATCGTCTCATCTCTTTATCAAATTTTCCTATGTAATTGATCAGAGAGCCTAGATATACATAGTCACTCACTGTTTCAAGATCGTTTAGACCTTTAAACATCCTGTAAGTTGGTGTTGATCCATGCCATGGCGATTTATAACCATCAGTTGAGTTTTTTCATGTTTATCTCTACACCAAAATTTACACTAATGCCTTTCACTTTTGAGATCAGAACACCAAGTTCTTCCTCACTTCCTGCTATGAGTGTAGTATCATCTGCCGTCAATGGAAATCCGTTTAGGGTAACTTGGTACACTTCGATATAGGTACAATTCTGATGAACATAAGGTTTGGCACTATTTTTCGGTTTCGTAGTGTTGGTAGCACTTTCCTTTATGTAGCGTTATAGTGTGGCAGGTTTCTACAGCTCCTCCTGTCTTTTCCAAGAATACACCACTTTGTGTTAAGGAGATATAAATTTTTTCCTGTGAAGAGGTATGTGAAGCTACTTAGTCTAATTAAGGGTGAGTGGATCCGCTACCAAAAATACAATATTTGGTACCACGAGGTATGTATTGGTACCCTAGAGAAAAGTGCTTTTTATGTGGAAGATGCCACTGATCAAAATTGTACTACGTAGTGTGGTAGATTTTAGATCCATTTTTCTTGTGTTTATACCAAAATTTGTAATTGTCTAATATTTGTGTTACATATTCATTAAATATCCAAGAACAAGTGCCACATTTAAAATTATTTCTTTTCTCAATATATTTCCAGTTACAGTAACATTTGTCCGAAATGATGGCAATCGCACCTCCTTACCCTACGTGTGTTTGCTTTACAAAACGAATTACACAAGCAGTTGAGTTCAGTCCGCAGGTACTGCAATTGAACGACAACGTGACTTACCCGAAGCTATGGCATGGAGAGCCATAGGTAGAATGGAAGCGGATCAGACACAAGCGGAGGTGGCTACAGCTACTGCAGTGTCCCAAAGTGTAATTTCCAGGATCCGGACGCTATTTCAGATAACAAGAACGGTTCGAAGAAGGCAAGGGCAACGTCCCGTTAAGTCCTACTCTTCATGGTGAGATCTGACGTAGTATCGTTGTTTACGAGGATGCCCCTTCGAGAGTCACTAGATTTGATTGGTAAGAAGTTTGACGAGAAGACCACCGAACTTTATAGGAATGTCTTGACCTCCACGTATTTTCTTTTCAATGGCGAATACTACGAACAAACGAAGGGAGTCGCCATGGGTAGCCCGCTCTCCCCTGTGGTCGCAAATTTGTACATGGAGAATTTCGAGGAGGAAGCCCTGGCATCATCTGACTGGCAACCTACATGCTTTTTCCGTTACGTGGACGACACTTTCGTCATCTGGCCACATGGTATGGATAAACTCCTTGACTTCCTTACACATCTGAACTCCATACACCCCAACATCAAATTCACTATGGAGACTGAAACGGAGGTAAATTGCCGTTCCTTGACGTCTTGGTCAAGAGAAGAGCTGATGACACCCTGGGCCATGGTGTATATCGGAAGACAATGCACACTGATCTGTATTTACACGCAGACAGCTGACACCACCCTTCACAGAGGAATGGGGGTACTTAAAACTCTAGTACATAGGGCGCGCACTATCTCCGACGCAGAGAGTCTACCCCAGGAATTGGAATACCTGAGAACTGTATTCCGAAAAAATGGGTACTCAGAGTGGCAGATTCAGCGGGCTCTCCGCCCAACCACTACAGCACAACCTTTGGAAACAGATGAAAACACAAGGGAGGATGTAGGCACTGCGTTCATTCCATATACCGGCGCACTCTCGGGGAAGGTCGCCCGCATTTTGAAAAAACACCAGGTTGGAACTGTCTTTTGTCCGCCGAATGAAATTCGTGCACTGGTGTGGACCGCCAAAGATGATCTCGGTTTGAGGAAGGCCGGCGTGTACCAGATTCCGTGTCAGTGTGGCAAGCCATATATTGGACAGACGATGCGTACCGTCGAGGATCGATGCGTTGAACACCAGAGGCACACACGATTGATGTATCCGAGCAAGTCGGCGGTCTCTGAACATTGTTTGTCGGAGAATCATGCGATGGAGTATGATAGCACTAGGATTCTGGTACAGACGTCGATACTGGGACTGCGTCGTTAGAGAGGCAATTGAAATTTGCACAAGTGACGACATAAACCGTGACTATGGCTATAATCTTAGCAAAGCTTGGGAACCAGCGATTGGGTTAATTAAGAGTAAATCTAGCAAACGTAACGAAGTGACGACCACGGAGGACAGAGCCCTCACATCGACGTCATCTCAGACGCAGTCGCAATCGGTTCCACTGCGCGACCGCGGCGCGGGGCGCGGACCACGGAGGGGTCGCTCCGCGGGGCGATGGTATTTAAATCACCCGCAACCGGGCTAGAACCCAGTTCCCTTCGAGCCGCCGTAGCGTGAGGATCTCCGTGCCTGCGCGTTTCCAGGAGCTCAGTCCGTCAGTTTACCTGATGATGGCGACATGAATGATCGCCGAAATATTGTGCCCATTGGACACTATAGACCGGCAGCACACCCGTGGATATTTTGATTAGCTATAGACCTATTTCTATGCCATCACTTTTTCCAAAGTTATTGAAAAGGCTGCACATTCAAGATTAATTGTTCATTTCAGTTCACATAATTTGTTGTCAAACGTACAGTTTGCTTTTAGAAGTGGTTTAACGAATGAAAATGCTATATTTCCGTTGCTCTGTGAGGCACTGGACGGGTTAAATAAAAGGCTACGGACAATAGACGTCTTCTTTGATTTAACAAAGGCGTTTGATTGTGTTCATCACAAAATATTGTTGCAGAAGTTAGAACATTATGGAATACGAGGAGTAGCTCACAACTGGTTCACCTCTTCTTTAATAATAGACAACAAAAGGTAATTCTCCGCAGTGTTGAAAATGACTATGACGTACAAATGCAATGGGGCACAGTTCAGTGTGGGGTGCCCCAGGATTCTGTTTTGGGACCATTGCTGCTTCTTATTTATATAAATTATATGCTTTCGAGTATAACAGGTGATTGTAAAATATTTTTTGTTTGCTGATGATGCCAGCTTGGTAGTGAAGGATGTTGTTCGTAATATTGACACAGTATCAAATTATGCAGTTCAAGAGATAAGTTCATGGCTTGTAGATAACAAGTTGATGTTAAATCACAGTAAAACTCAGTTTTTTCAATTTCTAACACATAATTTGGTGAAAGTTGACATTTTTATTACACATAATGGGCATATGATAAGTGAGACTGAACAGTTTAAATTTCTAGGTGTTCAGATAGACAGTAATCTGTCACGGAAAGCCAATGTTCAGGAGCTTGTTCCAAAACTAAATTCCGCTTCATTTACCATAAGAACAATACCTGAAATAAGTGATTTGTCAACACGAAATGTAGTGTACTACGCTTACTTTCACTCCCTTATGACGTTCGGCGCTATTTTTTTTGGGTAACTCGACTGAAACAAAAAGGATATTTTTGGCTCAGAAACGGGCGGTTCGAGCATTATGTAGTGTAAGTTCACGAACTTCATGTCGACCCCTGGGAATTTTGACACCGGCGTCATAATGATGTAGCTTTCACTCGGTGAATACTAAACAGAAGTCGATCTACATTTGCGTCACACCACCTTGACACTTGTACAGAAAGGTGTGCAGTATTCTGCAGCATCTATTTTCAATAAGCTGCCACAAGAACTAAAGATTCTTAGCACTCACCCACACGCTTTCAAATCTAAATTGAAGAGTTACCTCCTGGCTCACTCCTTTTATTCTGTCGAGGAACTCCTAGAAAAATTAAGCTTATTCATTTTTTTCTTTATTGATTCTTTTTACATAGTCTTAAGAGTGTCGTGTGCATAGGAACCATTCTTGTGTTAAACTGCATGTATTGACTTGTTCCATGACCATGGAGTCTTACTCCTCAATTATGTCCTACAGAACAGAAAACCATATTATTATTATTATTGTAAACGAAGGCTTCCGCTGCCGTTGTCATTGTTGATAAAACTCTTCTGGATATTGGACCGCATCGTCAAATAGGAAATATTTCACCGACGTTTCGGCCACTATTGCAAGCGGCCATCTTCTGGGTGTTACTTTATTATTATTATTATTATTATTATTATTACGTCACGCCAATGAACATTCAGTATTGTTCTGAGCGCTCTGCTGCCATTGTCGTAGGCATTCACGGAATTAAACTTGTGTGTGGCGTGTTAGTCACTGGATTTTACTCTACATGTAGCAAGCTGTCATCGCTGATGGTGCCGGCAGCAAATTGTGCCTAAGAAAACGCGAGCCATTATTTTCACTGTACAAAGTTTACTGCAAGAGCAATGCACGTTTATTCCCGTACGTCAACTGTCGTTTTTTTCCATCTTTGTCTAGACATGGGCGACCCGCCCTCGTTAGTCGTTGGAACTACAGAACGGGGATATTCCATTCGTAGTCCGTGTCGTATTTCCTGTTTTGGCCTGGAGTCTGAAGGAATAAAACTGAAGATCGAATGGAATTCAATCTATTCACCTCAAAACGCCTTCGTGGCGTGCACTAACCGAAATCACTAACAAAGAAATACGGAAACAAAACCGGACAAAGTAGGAAAAGAAGTCGAGGGTAGAATAATTAAACACTAAACAAACAACATAAATGAATGGTGATGGTAGGCGAAATGATACAAAACAATAACACAGAACTAAGAACTACGGTGAGTGCCAATGACGCTACAGCAGGCGCAGGATCTAGTCTTTTGTAGTTCGCGAACGAACTATTTCGGAAGAGCGCTCCCACAGGTGAACTACACTAACTAGTTCGCAGATCCCTCGCCTCTTAGTTCATCAGCTCCTTTTCCGAAGACTGGCGGGTAACAGCGAGAGCGCGCAGAATCCCGTGAATTCCTTGTGCCAGTTGCCGTCATTTCGGGCTGAGATGCAGCTCGGCTGTAGTTTTAGTAGCGGCAGCAAAAGCCAAGACGAGCGGACGAACTAAAAAGAGCGACCTACTTCGCGACCAAGCTGTGAACTAAAAGGAGAGCTACCGGTCGCGAACTAAAATATGCGCGATAGGTCGCGAACAGAATTAAAAATCACGTGTTTGCCTTCTACTGATGAGAGCCATATCGAGGTTAGCGTCTGCCTGCTAGATTACATAGTTCAGTGCTACAAAATTTCTGCTTTGTAGTATACTGCACTCTGACTATCTGACTAATAAATTCCATAATGCCAAGATGTAGACATAACTCTAAACTTAAACGCGAGAAATTATCCACAAACTGTTTCTTTTGGTTTGCGTGATATCGTTAGCGGCTCACGCAGCAAGCGCATCAAGCAGCTAGGTGGGGGAACTTCTCCCTCCACCTGGATGCGCAGACCACGCCGCTCAGCTGTCACTGGGAGCGGACGAACTAAAAGAACGAACTAATTCACGGCTCTGTGAGCGCTCCCGATCGCGAATTATTGTGCGCAAGTGTAATAGGACCGGCCTATCCCTGTGTTGGCAGTAGTGTACTGTCAACTTCACTTTTTTTGTTTTGTTTTCTTTGTTGATTTTAACGCCCTCTGGGCAGTCTGACACCAGCCAGCTACACTGCTCTTCAGTCGACAGCATTATTACACACCTCCAGCTACATAAATACTGAAGTGCGCGGCAGAGGGTTCATCTAAGCACTTTTGTGATATTTCTCTACAGTTCCAATCTCTAATAGCTAGCGGGAAAAATGAACACCTAAATCTTTCAGTTTTCGATATGATTTCTCTTATTTTGTTATTATGATCCTGTCTCCCTATGCAGGTGGGTGCTAACCAGTGGCGACTGGCCCTTCAGGTGACTGGGGACTCACTTCTTTAAGTGCTGAATCTTGATAGTGGCGCAACCCCCTCACCCCCCCCTCTCCCCCATCGCCCCCGCCTCGCACGCTCACCGTCCACAATTTGTCCCACCTCTCCGAGTAGCGCCGGGGGAAAGCGCTCCGGTTTGCCCTCCCCCCCCCCCCCTTTAGATATATTTTTGTTAACAGATTTGAAGACTGTCTTAACTCGGTTTGTTTGCGCTTGCTTCAACTCGAGTTAAGGCGTAGGCCTATCATATTTCACACTTTTGTTCCAAGCTTAAAACTGAGTTTCTAAAATATATTCAACGTTGTTCATCTTTCTTTTATAATAAACACATAATGCACATGAAAACTAAGTAAAAAAAATAAATAAACTGACGTGTTTTACGGCCCACTATAGATTTGTACTTTTATAAGTTTTGCAAACATTTTGGACCAAATTTATAATCTAGATAATAAAAATTAATTAATAAGAGTGTCTGACACTCTTTTAGGAAAAAAAATTAGGTAGCGGCGGGTTCCGTACCACTGACCTTCAGCGTCACAGTCCAACGCATTGCCTACTAAGCTACGACTAACAGAACTTGCGTTCATGAATCTCATACTATTAATGGCCGTTGTTAACTGATGCTAATATGACATTTGTAGACATTAGATTATCATTTATCATACGAAGAACAATATGTTTTTGTTAATTCTTCAGTGCACCAATGGTTTCAAATGACAACGTGTAAGTTACAATAAGAAAATGTTCATATGTTTGTATAGTCTCTGGGACTTAACTACGGGGTCATCAGTCCCTAAACTTACAAACTACTTATGAACTACTTACGAAGTAGGACGGCACAAATATCCATGCCCGAGGGGGGATTCGAACCCCCGACCGTAGTGGCCGTGAAGACCGTGACTGGAGCGTCTTAGTCCCCTCGGCCACCGCGGCCGGCTTACAACGGTTGAACGGTTCGTCTTAAAAGCAGGGAACACGTTGCGGACAGACAGACAGACGGACAGACAGATAGACATACATCCCAAAATCGCCGTTATTTTTGCAAATACCTTTGAAACGATACGAGATATGAAAAAAACATAAGAGAGCAGCGTTGTAGAGAATTTTCTCCTCTACAAATTCGGTTATTCAATTTTCGTGTCAGATGAATAGTTACGCCGTTATTTTCATTTAAATTTAGAGCTGTCAAAAGACGATCGCAAAGGCCCACTTTTAGTGTTACTACCGTAAGCTAAAGTGGGCCAATAAGCAACTGATTACACTGTTAAGTGACTGTAACAAAATGAATGTGTTACGAAGAAGAGATAAGCTAAGCTACCTTCGGGTCACGTGACACTGTAAGCAGTACACCTTCCTCCTAACCTTACGCATGCGCAAAGGCTGGTCTCCCCCATATCTTTTGAAACAGTTAAATATTTGTTACAACGAACAGTATAAACGTCATTTATCGTCAAAATCGAGAGACAGTTGCTAAAACGTCCAAAGATATGTGGCAAGTAACAATACGAAAGTGATTGTTGTTCCCCTATCAGTTAAAAAGAAGATTAGGTTTTAAAAGATTGCTTCCAGTCGGTGTCGAACCCATTACCTTCGACGACGCAGCGCGATGCCGCTGACCACGCGGCTATTCTTGCAAGGAAAAGAGTAGTGACTTCATTATTATTCATTATCGGATATTCTGAATGTTAAATAATTAACACAAACAGTTATCAATCAGCTTTTTCTTTCAGTAACTAGCGACATCACTTTAGTACTGTAACTGATTCTCACAAGTTACACTTTCTTAATTTCAAGATGTTATCTTAAAGGCGATGTCATCTTCGTCTATCGTTACATAAGTGATAAAGTTTCACCGATTGTAGGTAGCCAAGGAGTATCTTTCTGACTTCTACGTGACTTGCTGTTGATGTCTTCCTTGCAGGAGCCACGGGTATAATTGGTCAGGCCCACTACGCACTATAAATAGTTGGAAGAGTAGAATAAAAATCTGAGCAGAATAGCTTTCACGTCAGAACGATAAGCGAGGCTGAATGCGTAGCGTTCGAGGATTTGAAGGGTTTTGTAATAGATGGGGGGAGCGGAAATCCAGGCGGGATGGAAGCTGCAGAGGACGGGACGCACGAGGGAACGGTGCGTGAAGAGGATGGTGAGGGGGCTGAGGCCAGAGAGGAGTTTCAACAGGTTCAGGCGGGACAGGGCTTTTTGACGGATTGTGCGGAGGTGCGGCGTTATTTATCAACTATTGTCTACGTAATTTACGATACCATTGTTTTATTATAGACTCGAGAGCTTTAGTCTAACATCAGACGAAAAGGATGATGTTAACAGAGACACCAGTGGAGCTAAAACAGGTGAATGAAATGGCGAAAGCTACACCCACTCACGCAGAAATACGTACGGATCCGAACACTTTCGCAACACACAGTTTGAAGCGTAAAAAGGGTGTCTGAGTAGCTTCGTAAGTAAACGGTTATTCCATCTTCGTTTCGTTCTGTGTTCTTAGGGCACCTGTTAGCAAAACTACGACTTTCGTACATATTACTGTTCTATGTAGGATGGGATACTGACAAATAACACCAGTAATGCATTGAAAACTTTATTATTGTTGAAAGTTTCCAACTGTCCTCGTCACGTTTACGTGCATAACAGACTAGAATTTTTCAAGTTTTTCTTTATAGAAATTTTCTTTTCAGGGGCAATTTCGACTACTTTTTCGGTATTTCGAATCATGTTGGTACAGCATTACACACCAGTTTCTTCCTTTCTCCTTTCCTGAACTACCTTTGTTCGAAGGGAAACGAACAAAACTTCATGTTATTGTGAACGTAGACTTACCTTTCTTCAGGAGATCTTTACTTCTGCAATTAATCAGCTTTTTTGCACTCCTAAACAGTTCAAAATATCATTATTTAAATTTATGTAATTTCGAACTGTTACGAAAACATTTCAGCATTATGATTATGTTACACACCCCGCAGTTTCCTCAGAAAATCTGAAAAATTACACATGTGATGTCTTTTTCTGCTGCAATTTATTGCGCTACACGTGTTCCTTGTTCCAAAACCCACCACGAAACAGATTATAAGTTGCGAATAACACGACTTACAATGCACCGCTTGGCGCGCTAGTGCGGTGGGTAACAAAACTTTGCTCGAGTCTCATGACTCTTTGTTAGACTGACGTCCTCACATTTTTCCCTTATTGTCATTTCATTCCCGTACGAAAATAGGCGAGCTGTCAGTAGCGTCATATGCCGCTCTTCAACCTGTGAATTTACAAATGAAAGGAAGAGAAAAAATTGCGGAAAGGAGTACAATAATAGTGACAATCATTGGACATACATAATGCAGACAACAATTGGCGAACACAAACACAGTACACTTGCCTTATTTTGAAACAGAGCATCGGAAAGTGTGATTAACATTCGATTGAGTGTATTATCTGTTTACAGTTGTTTCATTTGTAATGTTGTTGTTGTTGTGGTCTTCAGTCCGCAGACTGGTTTGATGCAGCTCTCCACGCTACCCTGTCCTGTGCAAGTCTCTTCATCTGAGAATACGTTCGGCAACCTACATCCTTTTGAATCTGCTTCCTGTATTCCTCCCTCGGTCTCTCTTTACGGTTTTTACCCCAAACACTTCCTTCTAGTGCTAAGTTGACAATTCCTTGATGTCTCAGAATGTGTCCAACCTATCTATCTCTTCTCTTAGTCAGGATATGCCAGAAACTCCTTTTCTCTCCGATTCGGTTAAGCACCTCCTCATTAGTTACGTGATCTATGGATCTAATTTTCATCATTCGTCTGTAGCACCACATTTCAAAACAATCTATCATCTTTTTATCTGAACTCCTTACCGCCCACGTTTCACTGCCATACAGTGCTACACTCCAGACAAATGCTTTCAGAAAGGACTTCCTAACATTTAGATTAATATTGGATGCTAACAAGTTTCGCTTCTTTAGAAACGCTTTTCTTCCTATGGCCATTCTGCATTTTATATCTTCTTTACTTCGGCCATCAGAAGTTATCTTGGTACCCAAATAACAAAATTCATCTACTACTTTTATTGTCTCATTACCTAATCTAATTCCTTCAGAATCGCCTGATTTTCTGACATCATTGCATTCCATTACCTTAGTTTTACTCTTTTTAATGTTCATCTTATATCTTCCTTTCAAGACACTGTCCATCCCATTCAATTGCTCTTCCAGATCTTTTGCGGTGTCTGACAGAATTACTATGCCATCAGCAAACCGCTATGTGCTTATTTCTTCTAAAATGTTCAAATGTTTGTACAGCTTATGGGACTTAACTAGGGGGTCATCAGTCCCTAAACTTACAAACTACTTACGAACTACTTACGAACTAGGACGGCACAAATATCCATGCCCGAGGGGGGATTCGAACACCCGACCGTAGTGGCCGTGCAGACAGTGACTGAAGCGCCTCAGTCCCCTCGGCCATTTATTTCTTCTCCCTGCACTTTAATTCCCTCTCCAAATTTCTCCTTCCATTCCCTCACTGCCTGCTCTATGTACTGATTAAACAACATTGGGGAAAGGCTACAACCGTGTCTTACTCCCTTCCCAACCTCTGCGACCCTTTCTTGCCCTTCGACTCTAATAACCGTTGTCTGGTTTTTGTATAGGTTCAATATAATTCTTTGCTCCCTATATTTTATGCCTGATACCTTCAGAATTTGTAAGAGTGTATTCCAGTCGATATTGTCAAAAGCTTTCTCCAAATCGACAAACGCTAAAAACTTATGTTTCCCTTTCCTTAGCCTATCTTGTAAGATAAGTCGTAATGTGAGTATTGCCTCCCGTGTTCCTACATTTCTCCTAAATCCAAACTGATCTTCCCCGAGGTCGGATTCCACAAGTTTTTTCCATTTGTCTGTAAATAATTCGTGTTAGTATTTTGCAACCATGACTTATTAAACTAAGTTATGTGATTTTTCACACTTGTCTGCACTTGTTTTCTTTGGAATTTGTAATATACGGTACAAAAACAATAATAATAAGAAATATATTGTATTTTCTCTTTCATCCATCAGAAATCTCTTTCATTCATAAGAAATAAATTGTACTTTCTCCCTCACAGAGTAGATTATTCAACCACGTAGAAGAATTGCCTCTCTGTAGAACATATCAGAATTAGACTGCCCGATAATTTTCCGTTGCGAAGTTACTTTGTTGGGATTCCTGCCTCCCCTCACAATTCGTCAGTTGCCGTTAGCCACCGCGATCTGGCTGACAGCTCACTGTTGTGGCGTGAGCGCGAGGCGTTCTCTCGAGCCACAACAGTGAGCTGTCAGCCACGGTCTAACATACCAGTCGCGACACTCATTGGTGTAAAAAATGTTGCCGTCTGAAAGCTGGGGCGACACTAGCGCTCCAAGCGGCGAGCTAGGGAGCTGCCTTTCAACATGATGCCTATAACACTTCATTTTCAACACTTTTCTCCGTAAATTTCCGATATGATTGTTTTATTTTAGACTCGACGACATTAGTTTAATATCAGTCAAAAAGAATTACACTAAAATTAAAACCGGTGCAGCTACAACAGAATGAATGAAATGGCGAAGTCTTGAACCAGAAATATGCGCCGATACAAATATTTTTGCAGCTTTCGCCATTGAAGCTAAAATAATGTACGTCAACACACAGACAGAGTAAGATGCGTGGCCATGTAGCTCCATAAGTAAACGGGTGTTACAACTCCCGTTTCGTTGTGTGTTTACTTTGCAGTACACATGTTAGAAAAACTACGACTTTCGTCTTTATTATCGTTCTGTGTTAGACGAGGTAGCCTACTGGCAAGTAACAGTAGAAGTAGGTTTAAGACTTTATTCTACCGGTAGTTTAAAGTTTACCAGCCTTTCCTCGTTACGTTTAGGTGCACAGCAAACACGAATTAACGAGATTTATTTCCGAAAAAAACAGGCGAGTACGACCACAGACGCCCAGATTTGATTTTGCTGTTAATATCGTCTACACCTTTTGGATATTTGCCTGACTCCTCCTTCACAATGTGGCAGGTGGTTTTCACCTTATTTTGACAATTTTTAACTTTTTCCTTAAATTGTAAAGTTTTAAAATTTTGTAGTAGCTTTTAAAGTTTGCTCTTCAGTTCTCTGTGGCAATTTCTTTTTCAGGGACAATTGTGGCGGCTTGTTCGGTATTTCTAATAATGTTTGTACAGCATTCCATACCAGTTTCTTCCTTTCTCCGTTCATGAACTGGTTTTGTTCGAAGTGGAACGAACAAAATTTCACGTTATTATACAGGTAAATGGTATTTTCTCGCCGACCGCGGTGGCCGAGGGGACTGGGCGCTTCAGTCACGGTCTGCACGGCCACTACGGTCGGGGGTTCGAATCCCCCATGGGGCATGGATATTTGTGCCGTCCTAGTTCGTAGGTAGGTCATAAGTAGTTTGTAAGTTTAGGGACTGATAACCCCGTAGTTAAGTCCCATAAGCTTTACAAACATTTGAACATTTTTGGTATCTTCTCTTCTGCAATTTATGAGCTATTTGTACTCCTAAAAATGAAAGAATGTTTTTTTTTATTTTTTATTATTTATTTATTCATTTCATTCCCCGGGTGGGGCAGACTGGCAGCACCTGAGGCGCTCTTCAGCCTACAGATATTCCACATGGTATGAAGAACATAAATGGAGCATGAAAAGATACAATACATAAAACACGATGAGATAATGGAAGACGAGCATAAATTTGACATGGTGTTTTTGCATGCAGGATA
This sequence comes from Locusta migratoria, assembly GCA_026315105.1. Taxonomy (NCBI): domain Eukaryota; kingdom Metazoa; phylum Arthropoda; class Insecta; order Orthoptera; family Acrididae; genus Locusta; species Locusta migratoria. The sequence goes on along the minus strand of CM048744.1, from coordinate 491,495,469 downwards.
TAAAATCACCTGAGGCGCTCTTCAGTCTACAGATATTCCACATGGTATGAAGAACATAAATGGAGCATGAAAAGAGACAATACATAAAACACGATGAGATAATGGAAGACGAGCATGAATTTGACATGGTGTTTTTGCATGCAGGATATAAAATCACATGGCGTCGAAATCGGAGAAACACTACACTGAAGAAACACAGACGTCGGCTGCGGGATGGCCGTTCGCAGTTACGTTAAAAAGAAACACAAAACCCTGATGACGGAACTCCAACGGAGACACAGGTGGTACACACGCGAATGATGAGAAAAGTAACGGGTGTAGATGATAGAATCATAATTATACTTTATTTTATGTAATTGTCACACGATTCGTAACGAAAACATTTAAGGAATAGGATTATGTTACAAATCTTTCAGGGTCCTTAGGAAATCTGAAAAATGACAAATGTGGTGTTTTCTTCTAGTTGTTGCTGCAATTAATTGCACGTCACAATTCACGAGATACCGCCAACTCAGTAGGGTCCCCTGTTGGCGGCTTGGCGCGCTACGATCGCAGCGGGTAACAAAAATTCGCTCCAGTTAGACTGTGAGATGGCTGAGCGGGCTTGTTGTAAAGTGTTGACGATGTGAGCGAGCCGGCTGCGGTGGCCGAGGAGACTTTTAAGGCGCTCCAGTCACGGTCTGCACGGCCACTACGGTCGGGGGTTCGAATCCCCCCTCGGGCATGGATATTTGTGCCGTCCTTAGTCTTAGTTAGTTCATAAGTAGTTTGTAAGTTTAGGGACTGATGACCCCGTAGTTAAGTCCCATAGACTATACAAACATTTGAACATGTTTTTGATGTGAGCGCCTTGGAGGGAGTCAGCAGCCCGCCATGTGCACCTGCTGTGCGTGCCCTCTCACGGGCCAGAGGCCGCTACCACTCTGCCCCGCTGACCATCGCCTGCTATCCCAGTCTCTCTGATCATCTTCAGTGAATTTCCGCCTGTGGTTTCGTTTTCGCGGAGCTCAATGCTTACGTCGTTATCTCTCCTGAAGATTCTGTCCTACAATAATACAATTTTCCAAGTTCTTATGGAGAAATATTGGGAAACTGCCTCGTAATAAATTAAAACGTGACTCGTGAGGACGGCGCTTTTTCATCCACTGCATTGTTTATTGTGCCACGTACCTCTTTAACTCTATGTATGTCATGTTGAAGCTACATTTAGTTTTGCATGCACATACGGCAAAGAATCTCTAATTCCTAAACACAAGAAAAACATATTTAACCCTTGATTTTATCAGTTCATCCAATTTTGGCAAAACTGTGCTTATGCATCGTCAGAAGCTTTTCCGTCTCAATAAAATTTTCTTGTAATTTGAGTCCATAGTGGATATTGTGCCAGCGCACCACACCCGGGGGGGGGGGGGGGGGCGGGTAGTATTCAAACTAGTTCCATGAGACGACAAGTGCCTAAAGCGATATGGACACAGTTTCGAAAAATAGTGTCATATTACCTGATGAATGAAATAAGATTTACACATTTCATTACAGGCTTTGTAACCTAAGTATCTGCTCATCCCTCGTGAAGAAGAAGAAATGTGAATAAGAAGACCAAGGAATCGAGTAAATGGCCAGCATGTTGCCGTAGCGTGTGGTTGGGCCTAATTGTTAAACGGACTTGTTCTAATGAATTCTAGAGTTAGTGTGCCATGGAACATACAAACTTATTGATATTGTTTCTTCAGCATCCTGTTTACATGGTTGATTCTGTGTAACTGTCTTGCACTTTTCTCTGAGCGAGGGGTCCTGTCCTAAACGACCTAGCCTTAGCAATCGTAATTTCTGTGAAATAGCCTTGCGCACCTCAATGACTTTGCGTTTTGTAGACATGCTGACGCATACTAAATTAGCAACGCATTAAAATACATCTTACGTAACCTTCAGTTTGAACATTGTTTCATTATCCTTACTACGTGCATTTAAGTTCTTGATCGAGTCTACAATGACTCGAAGAAAACTAAAAATAATAGAAGTTAACTTTGCTTCAATAGTAACAGGTCCATGAAATGTTGTGTAACAGATGGTTCAATATTTGCAATTCTTGCAGTGAATGTTTAAAGTTTCTCGTTCAGCTCTTTGAGAACTCTGTCGAAAGCCGTAACACTACCAGCAGTGATTTTCTTCTGTTTGCTGAGATGCTCTACAGCATCATTAAACGCTGTAACTCTTAAGGTGAGCGAATTAAGATTCTCATTCTGATGCCTGATAACTTTCTCCAACGCTGTAACACTGTCGGCAATGTCCTTTTGCTGCCTGATGATAGGTTCTACAGTACCATTTAATGCTGTAATTCTAATAGAGAGGTTTTCATCTGACCATCGGACTTCTCCAGCAATATGTGTATGGCTGTCATTAATAGATTCAGTTTTTGCTCTCATGTGTGAATAGATCATACCCCTACTCTCTCTCGACAAGCGGTCAAATTGATCCTTGACGTAGCGTAAACATTTTTTGAGAGCTATTTATGTAGGAACTCGCAGAAGTTCCTTCTGTATCTACCATCATTCAATTTTATTGTTTTATCTGTAACTATAAAACCGTACTGTGTATGATTCTAGCCATCAGTACATACCTTGACAAACTCATTGAACGACATATCGGTTCCTACATGAGCCTGGTAAATGTGTTTTAAATTCGTATTGTATGGCATGATTGGTCAAACTCATGAAAGCTGGTTTATCTATTGATTTATTTCAGACTTTATGTAATACTAATTAATAGTCATTTTTTGAATTTAAATAACGTTATATTAGTAAGAAAGTGGTTTCAGATGATCAGTTCTTACTTTTAAAAAATCTCATAAGATGTATACGGATTTGGAAGGGTTGGTGATCAGCCAATAAGGTAGGGGCCTAGGGACAGAACTGGTGGGGAGCGTGTGTTTGAGGAGCGAAGGGTGTGCGCGGAAAAAGGAACTCAGTGTCTGGTCTTGGCAGCAGAAGGACCCTCGTGGATGATAGGAGTGATTCCAGTGTTAAGACTCGCGCAGCGAACGGTCGCTTCACGGGACTCTAAATTTGACTAAAACAAGTCAGCCAGTACAGCTGATATGTGTTCATGTTTTTACACAAGAACTTATGAGTGTAGAAATGGTGTTCGGCAAACTTAAACTATTTTGAACCGTTGACAATTTCATGTTGAGTGCTCGGAAAATACACAGAATTTCTGTGTTTTTTAGTTAGGGGAAGTGGTACCAATATCTTATCGCAGACAATGTAACTGTTCAACCATTTTATTCTATTTATGATCAATATTTCAACTGTATGATGTGATTCTTCAGTTTCTCCCGGCGTATTTGATAATCAAAATATCCACGGGTGTACTGCCGGACTATAGTGTGCCCGTTGGACACTAAAGACCGGCAGTACACCCGTGGATATTTTGATTAATATTTCAACTGACGACTTCACATAAGCAACCAATTTGATTCACCTAAACCGCTGAATTTGCATACATCATTTGCAAACGTTCTACATCTACATCCACACTCCGCAAGCCACCTAACGGTGTGTGGCGGAGGGTACCCTGACACAGTCACGGTCTGCACGGCCACTACGGTCGGGGGTGCGAATCCCCCCTCGGGGGATATTTGTGCCGTCCTTAGTATTAGCTAGTTCATAAGTAGTTTGTAAGTTTAGGGACTGATGACCCCGTAGTTAAGTCCCATAAGCTCTACAAATATTTGAACATTTGAATTTGGTACCCTGACAAGGGAACATCAACTCGACTTCTTATTTTCTTGAGGAAAAAAAAAAATACATGAGCTACATATCAACCCCAGAAACCCACATCGCATATCAATTTGGGTCATTATTCAGATACTACGCAGTTACGGCCTCCTCAAAGTACAGCTTTTAAACATTCGCGCGCTCGGGTTGTTCCTCACTGCGGCCGCAGAAGCCCGAACGCGAAGTGCTGTGCAATGAAGGGACAGCAGCGAGTCCCCCGAAATGTGTAATTTGATGAGCTAGGGAAGTGGAGGAGGAAATAGTATTACAAAATGTAACATATGTACTGTTACTCTTTCAGGTTTACTCCAATAGTGTCAGCTTTACATATAACGAAATGATGTGTATAAAATGTATTAACAATTAAATTACGTTACACTGCTTGTTGAAAAACCGTCTCATTCGTTTCCACTGTAATTGTGAAGCGCGATACCAGCTATACGTTAGAAATCGCGCACTTTGACATAAGGAACATAGCACTCCATCAGCGCAAAAACGGTATTTCACAGGACGTTCACACTGTTCTCGCCGGTCACTGGTGTAGCCGCTTGGATACCAAGCTTTCCGGAGCACTGACCTAAACACTGGTGCACATAGCTGCCTGTGAATAAGCGACTGCATTTGCAGGATGGTGTTTCGCTGACCGACGTTCATAGTGACACCTAGAAGTCGTACGGAGTTGGTAAACCCCCGGACAAAACCCCTGAACACACGGAAGCCACATATATCTTGTGGCTGACAGTACCTTGTGCCACCGGGTGGTATTGTCAATATGAAGCTGCGATTTCTTTAAATCCGTGTCCTCCATCCATTAACAAACCTTTATGAGCAACGAGTCCACTATTAAACCTTATCTGTTTTCATGTCGGATGGTTTTATTAAACACCTCTGCACGCCACTGCTGTAAGTGTTCCTTGTTCATTTTTCCAGAAGATGAGGCGACTACGACAATATTGTCCGCGTAAAACAAATTTTGACTGACTCGCGGCCCTAACGATCCAGTCAGCTCTTTTAAAACAGTGAACAGAGGTGAATGCAAATGCCCGTCTGCAGAGGTAGTTGGCATTATTGTGTAGCCATGAGTCGTATTACTGCCGGACTGCACGACTGTGACGTCATCTTTTATCCCCCCTCTATTTTTTTTTTTTTTTTTTTTTTTTTTTTTTTTTTTTTTTTTTTTTTTTTTTTTTTTTTTTTTTTGCAATAGATCGGAGTTATCTTTCGTGACACAATACCATATTTCTTCTTGAAACCGTAAACCCACCCAGCAGATGCCTTGAAATTTTTTAGGCTCACCTCCAATGCGTCTTGAACAACCCACTGCTGTATGTTAACTCCGTGGATCGACAACTTATCGCTGTATGCATTATCGAATGTATCGAAACATTAAATTTACTTTTGAAAGCTTTTGACGATGTGCAATCGTACAGATCCCTTTTCTGTTTTAATAATTTAAAGTTCCACTTGACGGTCTTGAAAGATAGATTTCCCTTTTTTCCACTTTTCCGAAACGCAACGGCTCATGCACTTATTCTTCTCTTACGCAGAAGGGCAAAGTAGTATTCGACGATTTAAAATCATCTAAGCAACTTTCACTATCACTGACAACCCCAATTCCACGCTCAATCTCCGTTGAAGCAATGAAAGTGCTCGACGAATCTGACGGTGGTTAATGGCAGCGTCGTTTTGTAAATCTGCACCGAACGTCAAGCCACTATTCTCGTCAATATCCAACACGTCTTCATCAATGCAATTGTCTATGGTATCTGCAACACATTTGAAAGATATAAGAAAACGCACAAAGAAAGCGCCATGTACTTTCTTTTACCGTTTATAGTACGTCTAATAACTGCAGATGATTATGCTTACTGATGACGACTTTAAAGAGCTCTAATTCTTTGACATTTAATCATTGCAGATTAGTCACCATTCAATACCGCTGCTGGAGGCGGTGCACGACAGCCTGTGACTTAATTGACATCGCGAACACAAACCTCTTACTAGTCTCTGCTCACAGTTCTAGGCGTTCGGCATTAAGCGGCGCAGTGAAGCGGGCCGAGTGAGGAACAACTTGAGCACGCGAATGTTTGGAAGCTGTACTGTGAGGAGGCCGTAACTGCGTAGTATCTGAACATTTTCACTTCATATCGGTTTCTGGGGTTGATATCTAGCTCATGTATTATTTTCTCAAGAAAAGATTGTCGGTATGCCTCTGCGTGGGTTCTAATCTCTCTGATTTTATCTTCATTATCTCTTCGCGGGATATACGTAGGAGGGAGCAATATACTGCTAGACTCCTCGGTAAAGGAATGCTCTCGAAACTTCGACAAAAGCCCGTACCGAGCGACAGAGCGTTCCTCTTGCGGAGTCTTCCACTGGAGTTTATCGATCATCTCCTTAACGCTTTTTCGACTACCAAATGATCCTGTAACGAAGTGCGCTGCTCTCCTTTGGATCTTCTCTACCTCCTCTATCAACCCCACCTGGAATGGATCCCACACCGGTGAGCAGTAGTCAAGCAGTGGGCGAAGAACTGTACTGTAACCTACTTCATTTGTTTTCGGACAGCATTTCCTTAGGATTCTTCCAATGAAGCTCAGTCTGGCATCTGCTTTACCGACGATTACTTTTATATGGTCGTTCCATTTTAAATAACTCCTAATGCTTACTCCCAGATAATTTATGTAATTAACTGCTTGCAGTTGCTGACCTGCTATAGTCTAGCTAAATGATAAAGGAACTTTCTTTCTGCGTATTCGCAGCATATTACACTTGTCTACATTGATATACAATTGCCATTCCCTGCACCATGCGTCAATTCGATGCAGATCCTCCTACATTTCAAATACAATTTTCCATTGTTACAACCTCTCTATATACCACAGCATCATCCGCAAAAAGCCTCAGTGAACTTCCGATGTTATCCACAAGGTCATTTATATATATCGTGAACAGCAATGGTCCCACGACACTCTTCTGTGGCACACCTAAGATCAGTCTTACTTCAGAAGACTTCTCTCCATTGAGAATGACATGCTGCGTTCTAGTAACTCCTCAATCCAATTGGTCTGATAGACCCTATGCTCTTACTTTGTTCATTAAACGTCTGTGGGGAACTGTATCAAACGCCTTGCGGAAGTCAAGAATCACAGCATCTACCTGAGAACCCGTGTCTATAGCCTCTGAGTCTCGTGGACTAATAGTCCGAGGTGAGTTTTCGAAACCCATGCTGATTCCTGCAGAGCAAATTTCTAAAGTAAATATACTCGAACATAATACGTGTTCCAAATTCTACAACTGACCGATGTTAGAGATATAGGCCTATAGTTCTACACATCTGTTCGGCGTCCCTTCTTGGAAACGAGGATGACCAGCGCCATTTTCAAATCTTTTCGAACGCAAAGCTCTTCTAGAGACCTACGGTACACCGCTGCAAGAACCAGTTAATTGTATGTAATATTTCTTATATGTTTCGGAAACTAAAGCATATGCATAGAGTGTTTAGCGTATAGTCACACTTGATTTAATCTTAGCTGTGATGAATGTGGTGCAGGAAAAAACGTAAGTCACACTATTCAAACTAACTTATGTCAACAACACGCGCGCGCGTGCACACACACAAATAGTGCCGTGAACAAGGGAGGAGTCGAAACTCTGACGCGGAGCACCCGCCAAACTCGTGGCAAGGCGCCTTAGGCCGCACGGTCATTCCGCACGGCCACATATCCCAGCTTGTAGTCTGATGAGCTCAATGTCAATGGGACATGAAATCTATACGCTTCTTACTATCCCAAATTTTAGGACCGCTGCTGCAGATTGCGCCGCAAAATAATATTTTATTGCTTACAGTCTTTGTGGTTTATTAACAAGTTGGAATATTTAAAAAAAAGTGTCGAGTAATATGGGGTTACTAGGACGCACTATTTTTTACCACTGTATTTTTATAAGTGAACTAGCTTAATTCCCGCTGCTTCGAACGCGTAGACTGGATGGTCTGCATTGGTTGTTTCTACTTCTAAATATGAATATTCATAGATTTAGCTTTAAACATGCTTTCGTAATCAAGTACTTTGATACAACTTGCCAGCCTCTATTACACCATTGATGGCAGAATTCAAAACATCCCGAAACACATTTTTTAATTCTAACCATGGTTAATCATTGAATTTCCAAAAATATCGAAACACTTGTTTTTAAAATCCGAAGTTTTGTATTTCTTGCTTCTAAATTGCCTTAATAGCAACGTATTAAAAAAAATCCCCTATTGCACCCCCTTAAGGAAGGAAATATCGAAAAATCTCTGATGCATACAGTGTAAGATAAACAACGTCTAAAAATTTCAGTTTTCTATCGTCTGTAGATTCACTTTTCAGGTCCGTTTCAGTCTTTTAGAAAAGGATTGCTTTAGCATCTTTCATGGTAGTTTTACTTTTCAAACTGCAATATGCACTTCATTTTCTTTATTCGTACGCTTGTTGCAGAAAAACAACTGAAGAATGTGCATCACATTTCGCTGTATTAACTTCTTTGTTATAGTGTCAAAAGTCATCGCTGGTCTTCAGTCCGAATTATATATAAGCTGACGACTTTCAACCACTATATCTTTCACCCTCTTATAGCTATCGACACGGAAATGCTATGGTGTACAATGGGAGACTTTGTACTACAAAACACAGAGAAATCTTTCGCCTCCATTGTGTAGTTTTTGCTGAAGAGCAAAATATTGACACCCACACGTAGAATTTTATATAATTCGGTAACTTTCAACTCCAATATCTTCCACCCCGTTATGGTTATGAACCCTCTACTAAATGTTCAAATGTTTGTAAATCTATCGGATCAAACTGCGTGGTCATCAGTCCGTAGCTTACAAACTACTTAAACCTAGGTAAACTAACCTTAGGACAAACACACACACCCATGCCCCAGGGAGGACTCGAACCTCCACGGAGAGCAACCGCGCGCTCCGCAGCGAGACGCTTTAGACCGCTCGGCTACTCCACCGCGGCAGAACCCTCTATCACCATAGTGCTCAATGGGAGACTGATATCTACTACCACATACAAACACTATTCGTTTGCGATCTGTAGTTTCGGCTACAGAGTGAAATATAGGCACCAACACCTCCATTTTTATGTATATTAAGAATAGAAGACGCATGAGAGTACTTCACACCATTAGTGAGTGGTCAGTGCCGTGCAAATAAGTAAATGTAAGTGTTTATCAGTTCAAAATATTTTATTATAGGTTTAACATCATTTACAATATGATATGCGCGTGTTTTTATTTTATTTTTTTCATAAATTTGATAAAATTGATATACAGTCAGTACGACACCCTTGCTTCTGCGCAGCATTACGCGTTATATGATGATACGAAGATGGTACTTGTGATACTTTCACAATGTAGTTCCTTACAAAGCAAAATTTTCTCTGCGTTGATCTTTAATTTCAATTGTTAACTCAATATTTATGAGAGCCAATCAGATTGCAACTTCTCAATGTAGAAAATTGTCGAAAAACCGGTCAAGTTAAATGTGCACACAAAACTTGCTTTTGAATCAACGCTTCAATGATATATCCGCTGTTATCAGTTAAAAAAAATTTTTTTTTAACTGCGTACCTTAATTACAACGTAAGAAGGAATATAAAGGAAAGCGAGGGTTTATGTGAATTGTGATACTTGATGAAAAATCTGAGATTAATACCTCACTCTAATTTCGCAAATTTTTTAATATATAAGATGTATTATGTCAGTAAGATGCTTCAGAGATTGATGGTGATTTTCTGGTTACTGAACGAAAATAGCCTTTGTTCTTATGTGATAGTGGGGAAAACTGTTTAAGGGAGGTACTTTGTTGGCCTTCGCAATTTTTAAGGGCAGTCGTACCATCCAAAATGACAAAATTTCACATTTTTACTTGTATGCAAATCATGAAAATATGGATGTTTGTGCTTAATTTGGTGATGGCTTCATGGGATTATTCGATTACCTACTATTTTGATAAATATTTGAAAATAACCGTACACTGACATTTCTGAGAATTTTGTTTTCCATTACTTCACATGTTGCCATTTTTTCTTGAACTTTAACTGACCGTTTCGTAAGTTGCCTACACTGGCGGTACTTCTCAGTAAACTCAATGAACTGTACATATGTTTTTGTTCAACTGTTATCCACTAGCCGTGTTTTAGTTTCTGTGTTTCTTGTGACAGTTTTCATCATTATCAACCAAACTAGGTGTTTTTGATGCTGTTCTTACTTTTAACGATGGCCATTCTGGAAGACAACAAGTTTTGGAATATCTTGGAATTAATAAAGGTGACATCACCATTAAAAGTGTGATCGACTTGGACCAACTGTGAATGACGAAGGCAGAGATCGCAACAAACAATATGTCAAAAGAAGCCAGATCCAAGAGGAGGAGGGCAGCAATGGGCGAGGAAGATGGAGGAGGAGGTGGGAACTACCATCCAGGAGGGTTATGAAATATTTTTTATGTATCAGTTGGCTGTATATTAAAATTTTTTCTTTAAACACAATTTTCTCAAAATGAGTTTTTTCTTATTTTTAGTGTATATGCCCCTTTATCTCAGAAACTTCAGAATCTAGATCAATGAATTATTTATGGCATAACATAAGTAGTACAGTGATGTTGTAGCTCTACTCAAATAGTATTTACTGTAATAGTTAAAATTCAAGACATTAAAATTGTGAAAATGTACACCAAAAAATTTTATTTTTAGGGAAAATAACGTAACTTTTTTCCAATTGTTATTTTAAAGAAATTGTAGAGCAATACAGTCAGAATACATGCGATAACATGTGATACAATACGACAGTTCCTAAAAAAAACGGGTTATTTATACAGCCAATTTAACATTGTCGAGATAGGGCGGTACGACTCGCCTTAAGCTATACGGACATTGCGTATTTTCCTTGCAAACACCAATTGAAGACGTCTGTTTCCACCAAGGAGATTAACAAATGCAACCACCAGTGGCAAAGAAAATACGTAATTTCTCGCAGTGAGATGAAATATTGCAAAAGCGAATGCTCTTCTTCAAATAGCTTTTCACGCCGTTGTGTAAGAACCATATATTTTTTCATTCAGCAGTCAAAAACAACTCCCCGAGAAAGGCAACAAACAGTAGTGGCCTGGGCTGTGCAACACTACATTGCAGACATCGCATTGGAATATCTACTTCAGTACATTTTAATTTTTATTAATTTTTGTAAGAAGCAGAATTTACTTTTTTTTTTTTTTAAGTTTAAAGAAATCTGTTATATCTTTGTAAAGTCAGAATAGTTAAAGTCATAGAGTAACCGGGTCAAAAAACTGCAATCATAGTTATCATTTGTCATAAATATAGTATAAATAGTAACCGCAGTAGCATTGCTCTCTCTCTCTCTCAGTCATTGTTTTACGATGTGTAAAGATCTCTCTGTAAGCGTCTCGCGTAATTGTCTTGCAAAATAGTCTGGAATCATGTACGGAAATATTTCGTAACTTTTTAATTCGCGTTTAAATTATTCCTACAGAAATTAAAGACTTTGATAGTTAACAGTGAATGATCGAAAGGTTACGAGATTGCGCAGTTACATTATCTATGGACTTGAATTTGGGATTAGGCTACGGAACGTCTAAAAATTCTGCCTCCCGTCGAGATAGTTAATATTCAAGGGGACTTTAAAAGAAAAAACTTACAATTGATTTCATTAAGAAAGGATAGTGTGTATTACGAAACTTTAATTTGGCTTTGGGAGAATATTCTGAACTTTGATTGTAGCAGATATATAATGAACTATCGATGTGAAGAAGTATATTTTGAGAATTGTGTCTCAAATAACGTGTGTTGTAACTGTGTGCTTTTAAAGTGAAAAATATAACAGGAATTGTGTTTCAAAAAAAGTTTCTCGAAAACCTTCTTACGTGGTTAGTACCGTTTCATCAAATCGATGATATTTGAAAATTACGTTTAAATAACATCCTTGACTGTGTTTGAGATAGGAATATGGAGGATACATTTATTAAAAACATTATTCAGTAAAAATAAATAAATAACTCAAGGTTAAGGCCAATTATCAAAGACTTTTTACACGAAAGAATTAGTAATTCACTTCTTATGTGACGTACTTCTATAAAATGAACTACCGGGACAAATAATATAAAAGTTTAAAAAAAAAAAGACTTTGAAATTTAACTAAAAGCCCTGAGAGACAGAATTCTTATGCTCAAACATTGTAAAGGTTACCTAAAGACTTTATTAAGTTCAATAAAAAAAAGACATGGTTCAATTTGTACTTACGTTAAAAACAAAAAGCCGTAATTGAATGTACTAAGAATGGACAGGCTTACCAACCTAAATTCCTGATGTACGACGCAACTAAAGTTTTGAGAGCCTAGTAAACCAATGCATCGACTACGACGAAAGCCTTGCACATCATATAACCGTCGCCTACGATAAAAATAAAATAAAATAAAGTACCCACAGTACGTCACAGCTGACACGTCGGGGAATTTTATAAGTTGACAATGTGGCGACAGGTGAATTTTACTGACAGTGACAGCGTCCGCGGAAGCTCCCGTTTACTGGGGACGTATCGTGTCGATGAGTTGGCAATACTGCAGCTAATTCTGTCAGGGTAATCCCCCGCCCGCTCTGCCCCCGCCAGCTGTCACGTTAACCGCGCTGTTCATATGTCACACCGCGCCGGCTAATCCAAGCAACACATTTGCGTGCGCCGCGTATCGCGTTAATGGCCGAGCTGTCCTTACGGAGCCATTCCTGTTCACTGCCTATGCGCGCTACGTGGACACAGTGTCCCCCATCTTATAGCTGAGGGGGGGGGGAGGGGATAGACCTGGAGGCACGGAGTATTTTTAGTATCTTGGAAGACGAGCGCCACCTTGCAAGTAGCCATACAAAAGCCTCAGTTTCGAGCCTCTTAAAAAATTGTCATATTACTAAAATGTTGTTGTTCTGGTCTTCATTCCGCAGACTGGTTTGATGTAGCTCTCCACGCTACCCTGTCCTGTGCAAGTCTCTTCATCTGAGAATACGTTAGGCAACCTACATCCTTCTGAATCTGCTTACTCTATTCGTCCCTCGGTCTCCCTCCACGTCTTTTATCCCACACACTTCTTTCTAATGCTAAGTTGACAATTCCTTGATGTTTCAGAATGTGTCCAAACAATCTATCCGTTCTCTTAGACAGGATATGCCAGAAACTCCTTTTCTCCCCAATTTGGTTAAGCACCTCATCATTAGTTACGTGATCTACCCAGCTCATTTTCATCATTTGTCTGTAGCACCACATTTCAAAAGTTTCTATCATCTTTATATCTGAATTCCTAATCGTCCACGTGTCACTCCCATACAATGCTACACTCCAGACAAATGCTTTCAGAAAGGACTTCCTAACATTTAAATTAATATTGGATGTTAGCAAGTTTCGCTTCTTTAGAAACGCTTTTCTCCCCATAGCCATTCTGCATTTTACATCTTCTTTACTTCCTCAAGTAGAAGTTATCTTGCTACCCAAATAACAAAATTCATCTACTACTTTTATTGTCTCATTACCTAATCTAATTCCTTCAGCATCGCCTGATTTTCTGACATTACATTCCACTACCTTCGTTTTATTGTTGTTAATGGTCATCTTATATCTTCCTTTCAAGACACTGTCCATTCCATTCAATTGCTCTTCCAGATCTTTTGCGGGAAAGGCTACAACCCTATCTTACTCCCTTCCCAACCTCTGCGTCCTTTTATTGCCCTTCGACTCCAATAACCGCTGTCTGGTTTTTGTATAGGTTGAATATAACTCTTCCCTCCCTATATTTTACCCCTGGTACCTTCAGAGTTTGGAAGAGTGTATTCCAGTCGACATTGTCAAAAGCTTTCTCCAAATCTACAAACGCCAAAAACGTAGGTTTGCCCTTCCTTAGCCTATCTTCTAAGATAAGTCGTAATGTGAATATTGCCTCCCGTGTTCCTACATTTTTCCTAAATCCAAACTGATCTTCCCCGAGGTCAGATTCCACAAGTTTTTCCTACTTTTAAAACAGACGATGGTAGAAGAAAGCACCAGCAGCTGTATAACAATTGTTTATTTAAATGCGCGATCGGCTTCGGTGATACACTACACCATCTTCAGGCGTCTAGCACATTTGAAAAGGGTGGCCGTTAATGCCGGTACCCGTATATTTCTAGATGAAAGAAACAACCAACAACTCAACGACGACTCATGAAATAGTCGTACATAATGAGAGGTCCAAATATGAAAGTTAAACATTCAAACTGAATGGACAGAAGCATGTTATAAGTCGATAAGGGGGAAAATGATGGAAAAGTCACATTATTGTCATAAAAAACGCTGAAAAGTATTACTTCAGAGGAGGTTTCTATAAGTGTAAAAGTTGTATCTTTTGCAGGTTTTAAATAAGCTAATTGTAAAAACAAATAAAAAATTAAAAAAAATGGGGGAGAGAATAAAAGAACCAATGACGTACTCGCACGGCTTGAAGTGCGAGAGAAGAATGAACGTCATGTAACCAATTACTTCAGCAGATGGTCACGAAATATCTTAAAAATGTTTTTAGAATCCCGTTGCCCATTTAACAGATTCTCAGGATCTGTTTCATTGAGGACAAATATTTCAATGTCCTCGAAAACAAACCATTGTTGAGATATTTCGTGACCATCTGCTGAAGTAATTGGTTACATGACGTTCATTCTTCCCTCGCACTTCAAGCCGTCCGAGTACGTCATTGGTTCTTTTATTTTCTCCCCAAATTGATTATTATTATTTACAGTTATCTTCTTTGAGCTCTGCAAATGACACAACTTTTACACTTATAGAAACATCTTCTGAAGTAATAGTTCCTTTTCATCGTTTTTTTATGACAATAGTATGACTTTTTGATTATTTTCCACCTTATCGACTTAAGGCATTCTTTTATCTTCTGTGCGTTCAGTTTGAACGTTTAACTTTCATCTTTTGACCTCATCATGTATAAAGAGGACATTAGTTGTGACTTACTTTAAGATAGACCAGCTTGCCAGCTGGCGGTTCTGCTGCTATGTCCTCGGGAACGCTATCTCATCCTAAATACCATCTATTGCAGGAGATATTGCGTGGAATACAGAGTGTAACATACACGACATTCAGCCGAAGTAGTGACGCCTGCAGAGGTGACGCCTGTAGTGGCGTCCGGCCACCCAGATTTAGGTTTTTCGTGATTTCCCTAAATAACTCCAGGCAAATACGTGAATGCCTCGTTTGAAAGGGGACACCCAATTTTACTTCCACATCCTTTCCGAAAAATCTGATCGTGACCTTCTTCTCCAATGATCACGATGTCGATGCAACGTTAATCCCTAATTTCCCTTGTAGATCTACATCTACATAAACACTTTGCAATCCACAATGATGTGCACGCTAGAGGGTTCATAGAACCACTTTTATGATATTTCACTACAGTTCCATTCTCTAATAGCACGCGGGAAAAAGGGACACCTAAATCTTTCCCTTATAGATCTCATTTCTCTTATTTTATTATAATGATCATTTCCCCCTATGTAGGTGGGTACTAAGCGAATATGTTCGCATTCGGAAGAGAAAGTTGGTAGGTAATTTTGCAAACAGATCTCACCGCAGCAAATAACGCGTTCCTTTTCATGCTGCGCCACCATTTCCGTGACAATTTCCCCTCTATATGGTGATAATAGAAACGAGCTGCCCTTCTCTGAACTTTGTCTAAATCTTCCGTTAGTCCCATTTGGTGGGGATCCCACAATACTGAGCATTACTCGAAAATTGGATGCAGAATTGTAGTACAGGCAGTTTCATTAGTACAACTGCTGCATCTTATGTCCTGCCTCAGGCGTGTTTAGGTAGTCCTTGCAGTTGCGGTGATCACTGTGTCACCAGTGGTGTAGGGGTCAGCGCAACTGCCTAGAAAGCAGGAGACCCGGATGCGAATCCCGGCTGGGTACACATTTTCAGCTTTGCCCAATCGCAGTTGATGTCATATATTCTGTGAATATTAAATAATAACAACTGCAGGATCAGAAGTGACGTCTGGTCTTTCGGAACAGACGCCACATGTATATACTTTATGAGTCTCAATGCGTGATTATTTTCGTCAAAGTTTCATTTATATTAAAGACTCTGGATCCTGTTACATTGCTTACGAATTTTTAATTCTCCCAGATACGTTTTTGAAAAGTTATTTCATTGAACTCGACAATAAGTTCGAATTCCAAAATCACGAATATTAATCAGTCTATTACGGGAGGGAGAAGTTTCTAATTGTTCCGTCCTGGCCTATCCCGATCGAGGTCCAAAGATAATGTACGCATTCGCGTATGATTACGATATGAAAGTTTATATTAATAAATAAATTCTTTTTTCTCGGGTTCTTTCCTATCTTGGAAATAAACCGCGTATGATATTTCGAAATAAATCACGGAGAGCCATCACATAGAGAGTTAACCACTTCGAAATCTAGTAATGTAGACAGCAAATAACGTAGAGAGAGAGTAATTCAACTGCAGGTACTATTTATAATAGCAACCTGACAAATGGTCTTTGATATACGAAGTGTTTTGACCTACGTATTCCCTGGATACTGTTATTCTGAATTACTCTGATCTAATTTGAATTTACTAAAAATTTTGAAAAATGAGAAATTTCTGCCTCTACACAAATAATTAAAATAACATGTTGTTGTTGTTGTGGTTTTCAGTCCACAGACTGGTTTGATTCAGCTCTTCACGCTACCCTGTCCTGTGCAAGTCTCTTCATCTGAGAATACGTTCGGCAACCTACATCCTTTTGAATCTGCTTACTATATTCGTCCCTCGGTCTCCCTCTACGATTTTTACGCCACATGCTTCCTTCTAATGCTAAGTTGACAATTCCTTGATGTCTCAGAATGTGTCTAAGCAATCTATCCCTTCTTTTAGTCAGTATATGCCACAAATTCCTTTTCTCCCCGATTCGGTTAAGCACCTTCTCATTAGTTACGTGATCTACCTAACTAATGTTCATCATTCGTCTTGAGCACCACATTTGAAAAGTTTCTATCATATTTTTATCTGAACTCCTTTTCGTCCACGTTTCACTCTCATACAATGCTACACTCAAACAAATGCTTTCAGAAAGGACTCCCTAACATTTAAACTAATATAGGATGTCTACAAGTTTCGCTTCTGGAGAAACGCTTTTCTTCCCATAGCCATTCTACATTTTATATCTTCTTTACTTCGGCCATCAGAAGTTATCTTGCTACCCAAATAACAAAATTCATCTACTACTTTTATTGTCTCATTACCTAAACTAATTCCTTCAGCATCGTCTGATTTTCTGACATTACATTCCACTCTTGTTATTGTTAACCTTATATTTTCCTTTCAAGACACTGTCCATTCCATTCAGTTGCTCTTCCAGATCTTTTGCGGTCTCTGACAGAATCACTATGTCATCGGCAAACCGCGATGTTTTTATTTCATCTCCCTGCACTTTACTGCCCTCTCCAAATTTTTCCTTCCATTCCTTCACTGCCTGCTCAATGTACAGATTGAACAACATTGAAAGGATACAACCCTGTCTTACTCCCTTCCCAACCTCTGCGTCCTTTTCTTGCTCTTCGATTCTAATAACCGCCGTCTGGTTTTTGTATAGGTTGAATATAACTCTTCGCTCCCTATATTTTACCCCTGGTACCCTCAGAATTTGGAAGAGTGTATTCCAGTCGACATTGTCAAAAACTTTCTCCAAATCGACAAACGCTAAAAACATAGGTTTCCCTTCCATTAGCCTATCTTCTAATATAAGTCTTAATGTAAGTATTGCCTCTTGTGTTCCTAAATTTCTCCTAAATCCAAACTGATCTTCCCCGAGGTTGGAGTTCACAAGTTTTTTCATTCGTCTGTAAATAATTCGTGTTAGTATTTTGCACTCATGACTTTATTAAACTGATAGTTGTGTAATTTTCACACTTGTCTGCACTTGCTTTCTTTGGAATTGGAATTACGATATTCTTCTTGAAGTTTTTTTTTTTTTTTTTTTTTTGAAATACCAAAGTGCGGTGAATGAAAATTTGTACGCGGCCGGGACTCGAACCCGAGTACCCTGCTCACTAGGCAGATGTGTTGACCACTCCGCCACTTTTTTTTTTTTTTTTTTTTTTTTTTCATGATACTAACGCCGTTGAGCGTTTACAGCAGTACGGATAGAATGTACTCCAGCAACTTTATCAAAAGTACCGCTACAGAGAGAGCAGTGGCAGGCCAGCCGCCGCTTCTGGAGCGCGCTGGCACCGTCCACCCACCCCCACAACAATTGCAACATAATATTAAACTCTTCTTTCTTTTTTGTATTTAGCCAACTGTAATGACTGAAACGACGAATAAACAGCAAAAACTAGTGGAAAACGTCAAAACTAAACTGCCTTCGTTTCAAAATGATACTAACGCCGTTGAGCGTTTACAGCAGTACGGAGAAGTCGGAGGGTATTTCCCCTGTCTCATACACCTTGCATAAGGTAAAGCAGTCAACAATCCGAAGATTGGTTTGAACACCACAGTGCTTTACTAGGCATGGCCCTGTTTGGAGGTGGCATGCCGTTGCCTTCCTCCGAACTTCGAACTGACTTACCCAGCCAGTTATAGGGGGACCTACAGTTTAACGTGGGTTCCGAACCACGGTGCTACTCGGTATTTTTCACATGAGCAATACTGCCAGAGGTGAAAGAAGTGGAAAGTGACAGATAAAAATCCCAGGACCTGGCGGGGATCGAACCCGCGACCTTTGGATTTGTAGTCTTGCACTCTACCACTGTGCAACCGAGGCGCACACACCTTGCTTACTAGGCGATAAAATGTTTTCATGACTGGCTCTCCTAATGACATCAGCAGTTCAAACGGAATATCATCTACTCCAGGCGCCTTGTTTCGACTCAAATCGTTCAGCGTTGTGTCAAATTCTTCTCGCAGTATCATATCTCGTATCTCATATAACGTAACGATGAAAAATGGAATATTGTGATTCTAATGCTATGGTCGCGATGTGGTGTTACAAGTCCCAAGAAGGTGCGCTTCGTAGACGGCACGAATCTGATGAGGTGTTGGTGAAGAGCAATTGGCTGTCACAACGGATCCGTTGGAGGAGAGGTGGGAGTGATTCCGCGGTGACGACGGCCAATTAGTGTGTGGCGGTCGTCACGTCAGGTGTAAGTGGGGTGTGACGTGGTGGCGGCCCACTTCTGCCGGCAGCTGTGGAGAAAGTGGCTGCGCCGCGTCGCGTCGGTCCCACGGGCGGCTGGCCCACACACGGCAGGCACTCAGGGTAATTGGGAGCTCTGGCAGGCTGCAGCCTCTGGGGGCGGCGGCCGCTGGGACGCGCATGCGCACAGCTCGCTGTTCCGGGCGGCCGCCGTCGATGCTCGCACGCGCGGCCGACAGCCACCGGGCGCCAAGTGACGCGTGTACCTGTGGCACGACAAGCAGAGGCGTAGCGTGCGTTTGCCGAAATAGCAGCTTCTGAGGCCGTCACAATGCCCCCACAACTTCATCTACATCTACATACATACTGCGCAATTCACCGTAAGGTGCGTGGCGGAGGGTACACTGTACCACTACTAGGCATTTCCTTTCCTATTCCACTCCCAAAATGAACGAGGAACAAAAGAATGCCTATATGCCTCCGTACGAGCCCTAATTTCTCAATCACGAACAACTTTGACTGGAGAGAACACATAGAAAATATTGTGGGGAAGGCGAACCAAAGGTTACGTTTCATTGGCAGAACGCTTAGACGATGCACCAGCTCCACCAAAGAGACTGCCTACATCACATTTGTGCGTCCTCTCTTGGAGTACTGTTGCCCCTTGTGGGACCCTCACCAGGTGGGACTGACGGAAGATATTGAGAAGGTTCAGAGAAGGGCAGCTCGTTTTGTTTTATCACGTTACGGGGGGGAAAGCGTCACGGAAATGTTGCACGAATTGGGGTGGAAATCATTAAAAGAAAGACGTTATTCATTGCTGCGTGATCTGTTTGCGAAGTTTCAATCACCGACTTTTAGTTCTGAATGTGAAAATATTTTGCTAGCACCCACCTACTTAGGGAGACATGACCATCCCAATAAAATAAGAGAAATCAGATCGAAAACGGAACGATTTAGGTGTTCTTTCTTCCCGCGCGCTATTAGAGAATGGAACGGTAGAGAAAAGTTATGAAGGTGGTTAATGAACCCTCTGCCAGGCACTTAAATGTGATTTGCAGAGTATCTATGTAGATGTAGATGTATCTTGTCTTTGTGATCTTTACGCGAAATGTAAGTAGGCGGCAGCGAGATCGTACTACACTCAGCTTCAAATTCCGGCCCTCTAAATTTACTTAACAGAAATTCACGAAAAGAACGTCGTCTTTCTTCCAGCGATCCCCAATTGAGTTGTCGGAGCATTTCCGTGACACTCGCGCATTGGTCGAACGTACCGGTAACAAATCTAGCTGCTCGCCTCTGAACCGCCTCTATGTCTTCCTTTAAACTGATCTGCTGCGGGTCCCAAACACTTGAGCAATACTCAAGACGTAGTCGTACAAGCGTTTTATACGCGGTCTCCTTTACAGCGAGAAACGAGGTGTCGCTGCACTTAACATTCATTACAGCACCTTAAATTGAAAACCCTGTTTCTTCAAGGTTTTATTAAATACTTTACAGCATAATTATGTTAAAAGCGTAAATGTTACCAACCTACATGTGATTTTTACATTTAAATTTTTTTTTTTTTTTTTTTTTTTTTTTTTTTTTTTTTTTTTTTTTTTTTTTTTTTTTTTTTACGTTTCATTATAGGGCAAACTCGGCTAATTTCGCAGTACGGCTAATTTCGCAGTACCATACAAATCCTTTCACAGCGAAATTGGACGAGCTGACGAGAAGCACAGATGACAGTACCTATCAGCTGTGTGTGGTCGAGAAAACAGCTGACGGAGAAGCGCATTCTTGTGGCTGTGGTGGAACGTTTTCCAGTGTGGTTGAAAAATTTTTCAGTATAGCACGTGTTCGGTGACAGCTGTCTGGTTTTCTATCGATACTGCCGGTATAATCTGAAGTGCAAGACATTTATTGATGGATTCTTCACAGGCCTCTCTTTAATTTAAGGTCTTGTTCACCATTTTGGCACTAATAGTTTGCTCATAATTCACTTTTGCCGGTAGTGAACTTCTTAATGATTTGGTTTTTTGCAATAAGCGTGAAGACCTCTGAAGAAAGGAAAGCAGACAGAAAAAATTCGAAATCAAAGTGGTATGTTTCAGCAGAGAGGCAGCAATGGAAAGTGAGCACCTCAAAAGCTAGAATGGGGAAACAGCGATCGTGCGAACACATAGCTCGTTCAACAAGACGATCTATGCCTGTACGGAGAATATTAATAAGAAATGTAGCAAAGGATCATTACATTTGTACCCCATGTGGTGAAAATTACGAACACGATAATGATGGCCAAGAGTGAATATGTTGTTTGAAGTGCAAGTGCTGGTTTCATCTGTCTTGCGAAAGATTGAAGGCGTACAATGCTCAGTTCACATGCCGTTTATCCACTGACGCTGATTCTGATTAACTTGACTCCGATTTCCGATTTTAAGAACTACCTTCAATTACATTTTCGAATTTAAGATTTTCTATGACTGCAGTAATTAATTTTGTTTGTTATTTATTTTTATGTTAAAGTAATTAATTAATCATATTACCTTTGATTACATTGCTTATAATAATATAGTAATAGTAAATACAGTAAATGTTAAGTGTATGATGTGTTTGGTTACATTAAATCATGTTCTGATGACACAAGAGTATTGTTTTAGAATTCCAGCTGCTACTGCAGAATTACCCGAGTAGTGGTGCGAAATTGGCGGTGTTCTTATTATTACAGGTAAATTAGCACAATTTTAAGAAAGCTTTTTTATAACTAAAATTTAACTTTCAATGTTTAACATTTTTACCAACGAATTATACTACTTTTACTTACCATTTGATACAAAAATTCCATTTGTAACATACTTCTTTTAAATACTAGAGGGCGATAGTAGCGCCCATCCCTAGACCGCGCCTTTTGTAAGCAGCTCGCTCACTCCACCTTAACTCCTAGCACTGTAAAGTTCGGAAATTCACTCCCAACATACCACACTTGTATATTTTATTACAACTTGTGATTTCATTCACAATGCCCGGTATGTATATTTACTGTATGTTTCATTTGGGATTGTACTACAATTTGTATTTTAATTTAGGTCTCGACCAATTTTGTAATTTCTTGTATAAAGCTTGAAAGTGACTTGAAAATGGTCACTGTGTGATCGAAATCGATCTGTTGCTACAGTAATAAAGCTTCTAGTGACGACCAATGCTGCATATCACGTTTGGTTTATTCATCATTGTGTGGTCGTTGAGCACAACCTTCCTGAAAATGGAATGAAATCTCAACATAATTAAACATATACAAGTACGTACCTTAAATCAACGTAAAATCATATCACCAACAAATAAACTAATTACATCAAATTAATCTCGCAAAAATACCACGCCAACTTGTAACACTCGAACTTTAGTTGTATATAATATAAATTACCATCTGGAAGTTGGTATAGCCAAAAGTCAAACATCGTAACTATCGCAAATCTCAAAAAGCATTTAAAAGCTCAAAACACAGCACGCACAAGCTAAAATAATAAACTCAAATATCTAACTTATATAGATAAATTATGACATTTTATTCAATTTTTCACTCTCTGATACAATTTAATGTAATGTTAAAAGTGTCTTTACTAAAGTCAGTGAAATCTGAACTAAATCCGATGTAAATCTTAATAGCAAAGTCTACATTTCAAATTAATGTGCACTAACTAGGACGATCTTTACAATGTCGTCAGTGGCGGCTTGGAACCATACATTTGTAATTATCTTACTTTCAATCTTGTAGCTTTGCGCCATCCCTTTTGATACGATCTGTATATATATTCAAAGAAAACATTCACAATCTTTACATATAAAGCAGTGTGTCCATGCGATCCTATGTTTGTGTGTAAGTATTACTTATTAATATACAGCTGCAGAGACGCGCTGTAAATCTATTTTTCTCAGGATGTCTTGAGTAAAATTTCCTATCTTGAAGCCCATTCTTTCTTATACTTTCATCCTTTCGACGTTCCCATCGTTAAATACAAGAACTGTATCATAAGTTGCAATTCTGACAACTGTAGCAGATGCAAATGTGGTTTTAGGGAATCGTTTCCGAATGACTGAATTTAGAGACTCATTTGGATTATTGGGTTTGGTTTCCAGGTTTATTAATCTAAATGCAGTGTACCGAGGTTCATGACTCTAGTATGTACCATTCACCTATCTAATTTTTCGCTTGGAGCTGCTAGAAGACAAGTTCACATTTTCAGCAGATGATCTTACATCGGACGTAGCCTCATTGCTGGTTTGTCGTCTTCTATTCACTAACTAATTCAAACGCAGTTTATCCGGTTTTTTATACATTCTTAGTGATCATGGATAACTGAATGAAGAAAGAATTAAACACTAGCATAAATCTCCGTCAGTATCGCAAGGCAAAAAAAGAATTGCTTCGTCTTAAACGATCAGCTAGTTTGTTATTGTTTATAAGATACGGAACAGAGTCAAAGATGATATATAAAACCAAAGAGTATGTTTCACAGCTTTCTAGATGTATCCCGCAGATGTCTGCTTGAAAGTAATACACGGAAATGTTGTTCACTGAGCTGGTATTACAGTGCTGTTTCAAAACGTGGACGTAGCAGGGAGGCCGCGTCACACTTTTAATTAATTTTCAGACACTTTTGATGCGATTTCAACATCGCAACTTATTGTCCATCAGTTGCACAAGCAAATAAAAAATAAATCTAAAATTGACATTTTTCCATCAATTTCCCCCCTTAAGAGACCGTTTACGCAATCATACTTTATACATGTTAAAAGGAACAGTCAAACAGTTAAAATCTTATAAAATTATTGTAAGGTTGAAAAACCGATTAAAAGTCCCGGTCGCCGCTTCAGCTGTTATATTGTCGTCCTTTTAGGATTTCACAAATGGTTTATCAGGTGATTGGAATACCTAAAATTATTAGGAAATTAGTGAGGTCTAATGTTCTATATCCACGTGCTATGTTAAAAAAAACTTATAAAAGAGCTAAAATAGTATGTATAAAGGTACAATTATTTAATAAACTTGAGATAAAAAGCAATTTTTTTAAATCATTGAACAGTTACTTACAAAACTGAACGGGAGTTCAAGTTTCTCATAAAAACTGATACCGCATGGTCCAAGGTTGAAAACAGGGGCACTGACACGTAATCCCAGCTCAGGCCGTCTCTCTACGCCACGCCTAACAACCATCGGATCCTTTCGCGATGTATCTGCAAAACGAGAGAACCATTTATCCATGCTTCCCAGCACGCCATATTCTGGTAAGTGTTTTCTACACTGTTGGTATCGTTAGAGCCGCACAGGTTATAACAAGTAGTTACTTTCGGGTTTGTTTTTCCAGGAGTATATTTCCGACAAATATTACACATCCAGTCGGATTGAATTAGTTGATTTGACCATATCCGCTGCCCAAATCTAGAAATTGACTATTATAATGCCATATGTGCGTCATAATACATCGTTTAGCTTGTTTTTGTAAATATTTATATCCCGTTGCGGCCCCTTTTCACATCTTACGTTTTTTATTTTAGGGACCTTGATTTTAATAGGATATCACAACGTTTTACCACGGACATTGCTTTTTAATATAAATACTACTGGGGTTACGTGTCGGTGTCCCTGCTTTCAACCTTGGAACATGCGGTATCAGTTTTTATGAGAAACTAGAACTACCAGTAAGTTTTGTAAGTAATTGCTCAATGATTTCAAATAAATTTTTGCGTTTCATCTCACGTTTTAAAAAAGGCTTTAAATAATTTTACCTTTATACATGCTATTTTAGTGCTTTTAGAAGATTTTTAACATAGCATAAGGAAATAGGACATTAGTTCTCACTAATTTCGTAATAATTTTAGGTATTGTAATCACATGGTGATGTCTCTGTAAGACAAAAAAGCTGTTATGAAATCCTAAAAGGACCACAACTGAAGCGCAGAACGGGACTTTTAATCAGTTTTCAACCATACAATTATTTTATAAGATTTTAACTGTCTGACTGTTCCCTTTAACATGTATAACTTGTTTAGCTGTGGATGCCCTAGGTATAAGATTGTATGCAAACATACTTTGTTACAGAGATGCTGCCTAATACGCGGTGTACCATGTAGCCATAGACTGGTTCAGTTTTTACTGGGAGGTATGCGGGGATTTCATCAATTACTGGTGTTCTTTGGGTGGGTCAGGTGTCATAGTTGAAGTTGATGAATTAAATTTGGGAAACGTACATTTGGGAGGGACACGATGTTGTAGGATTATTGGTTTTTGATTATGTAATTTCTGGGAGGGGGAAGAGGGAGTATGGCGGGATTGCGATGATGTCATATACCGAGTAGAATCGTACGAAAGATGATTCGATACGAGGGAGTTTTTTGTTATTTTTTAATGATATTTCAACATAATAATTTCTGAAACATCAGTAATACGACTAAATGGTAAGTTGTAATAAAAATTGTTAATATTATTACACTATTATATGTAGTGTAACTGCATTTTAATTTTCTTAAAATATAATTAACGACTATAAGAAAATTAATCACCTGAGATATGAAAACTAGTGAAATCAATACCCAACACCCCAACCTCCCCGCCCCCCCCTCAGTTAAATTTTTCTTACCGTCCTAGTTGCCTCGCGTAACAATGTTGGCACTCGTGACGTTGGCATCAGACATTCACGTGACAACGCAAATGTTCGGTCCTGAAATCTTCTTTCACGGTGGCAACTGCTTTCACTGAGCGGTGAAGGGTACATACAAGAGACTGTCAACAATAGAGCAGGAACAACAGTAATTATTTCCTTCATAGTCTGTACGAAACACTAATGAAGTCATTCTATGAGCATTTCTGAGAATATTAACATCTTCACAAAGATTTTCTAGCTGATTGTTGATGTTGTCAACATAATCACGTGAGGCCGCCAGGATGGTAGGTAAATTTTAACAACTACCTTTCCCAACTACCTTCTGTCATCCATGATATCTACCGCCATGTAAATTATTAAGAGAGATTTGTACATTTCATTGAAAATTTTCAAATATGCTTTGAAATTACAAAAACCTTTCGGAAAAGACTTCCTCTAGCAGTACTCGCCCAAGTGTATTCGTAGTGCACTTGACATTCTTTTGCCCTCCCAATGACCGATTCAACTGCTCCCCAACAACCTTCTATAGTGTTTGTGGACTCCCCTGCTTCTTTATCTCGAAATTCCAGTTTGTGTTTTATTGTGTTATGTGTGTAACTGCTATGGCCAATCCGTTATACGATTCAAAACTGTCCGACACGACAACAGAGCCCTCCTCTATATACTGTTCTATAAATAACATCCAAACATCTTTCGTACGATTAGGTTCTACCCGGTATATGACATCGCCCCCTCCCCCCTAGAAATTACATCATCAAAAACCAATAACCCGACAACATCGTTATTCTCCCAAATGTACGATCCCCAAATTTAATTCATCTACTTCAAATATGACACCAGACCCATCCAAACAACTCCGATATTTGATGAATTCCCCGCATACCTCCCTGTAAAATTTGAACCAGTCTATAACAGATGATTTTGATACCTCTGCCTAATTAATCACTGATTCCACCGAATAGTGTTTACAAAAATGTTATCATAATTATTGTTTCCAAATTCTGTCGGGTTTTCTCAAACGACGTGCTGCGTTTGATGGATCTCCACACATTATCTTTCCTACATCGCATGTATTCATCGGTAGTGCGTGATTTATGCAATTACACAACGACATGATGACACAAAGAGATGTCGCCGATAAGACCGAAAGATTGCAAAAATTCAATTGCTCCTATTTTGTCATTCAGGATTTCGAACAATTTTTCCGAATTATACTTTTCTACATCTGCCGCTTTCGAACTTTTCCACAAACATCCGATTTTCACTAATTGAAACAAAATACACTTCACATAGCAATAACACAATTTTCGCTAAATTGAAAAAAATAGACAAAAAATTATAAATTTAAAACTTTGCATACGATTAATAATCATTATATTTCATACTTAACATATGTAAGAAATCTTATATTACTAAAAAATACGCTTTCTGTTATAAATTAGACGAAATGCGGATATATAGGTACTTATTCATATAAATATTATCTGTGCAAGTTACAGTATTGATGAAATAGATATCGGGTGAACAAGCTGGTGTACGTGTCCTATGAATACATAACACCAAGCTGTTCACCCGAGATCTATTTCGTAATGAAATACGCCTAGAGAAATTGAAGAACCACAGTTACAGTATAATCGGTGATTTGTAATAACGATAAATAGAAACGTTGACGGATACAATGACGTAATATATGACGTCCTTGATCAAAGCCCACGAGTGGTATCATACCCTAGACTTAACCCGATTGTTGTTGTTGTTTTTTAGAGGGGACTAAACTACTTGGTCATCAGTCCCACCCGAATTACGTGTGGTAAGAATAACGTCTTTGGTCCGATTACGCATAAAATGACGGAACATACGACCTCTTTGGATGTTATTGAGAACTAGAATGGACCCGTCTGAGTCTGTGGACTGCGCTCCAACAGTAACTCGATCGAAGTATGTGCCAAAGAGGATGATATGTACCAACATCTAAGGAATTTCACGTCACGTTCTGTGCTATAGGATACTTTGGCTACCACTGTCACTTACTTCTTTCCCTGTTCAGGTTTTCGTATAGTTTGCAGGAAAAAGTGAGCAGTATGCTTCTGCGTGGACTCTAACCTCTATGATTTCCTTCCTCATGGACATTTAGAAATTATACAAAAGTGGGAGCAATATACGGGTTAACCCTTAGAGAAACTTGCACTCTCGTAACTTTGGCAGAAGCCCATACATTGATGTAAAATGCCTCTCTTGTGATCATCTCGCCGCGTGAGAATGGCCGAGCGATTCTAGGCACCATGTCAGGGACCGCTACCGCTGGAGATTTCAGTCCACCCTCGGGAATGTGTGTGTGTGTGTGTGTATGTGTGTGCGTGTGTTGTCCTTAGGTTAGTTTAAGTAGTTTGTAAGCCTAGGAACTGATGACCACAATAGTTTGGTCCCATAGTTTTACAATCATTTGAACATTTTTTGTGATTATCTCCCTCCTTGGGTCTTTCGCACTTCCTGGGTAAAACCTATAACGTAGCGTGCGCTCTCGTTTGGATCTTTCGTCTCTTCCGCCATCTGAAATGTTCAAATGTTTGTGATGCTTATGGGGCTTAACTGCGGGGTCATCAGTCCCTAAACTTACAAACTGCTTATAAACTACCCTATACTAAAGACAGCACAAAAATTCATACCCTAGGGGGGGGGGATTCGAGCCCCCGACAGGGAACGGCCTCGCGCATCGCAGCATAGCGCCTCAATGCGCTCGGCCGCGGCCTATCTGACGATGTCGATAGGAGGTTAACTCCTAATCTTCCTTGCCTCCTCCATCAATCCTGTCTGATACTGATCCCACAATGATGAGCAACATTCGTACTGAATCTCAGTCCGGTACTGCTTTCTAACGCTTAAGTTAATGTGGTTTCTCCATTTCAAATCTCTTCATATATCTATTCCACGATATTTTAATAGTAACTTCTCCCAGTGATTGTACTGAAATCGCGTAACCATACAATAAAGGAACTCTCTTTTTACACGTTTGTATAGAGAGAAACAAAGTCTCGTTACCGCTAGTGGGGCAATGGTCGAATGTCGATGTATACAGCTCCAAGGAAATTACCGCCTCTTCAGCAACCGTAGAACCGTCGCTGATCTTCAAACGGTTTTACCCATGGTCAGACGCGAACCTATTATGGTGTCACGTCATCCATTATCGCTCTCAGTGAGACAAAACATTTTTTGGAAATTACCTGAAACTGTCACCGTCTTATCCACGCTAGGTTCTCTCATGTTACAGAACCAGCAAAAAGATATTGTAAGTATATATTCATAGCTACATAAAAAATCAAGAACCACGATTATCTACGCAGCATGTGGAAGCCAATGTGATAAAGTTCTCTAACAGCACGCACAATAATTGTAGAGTATAGCCATAGCGGAACGGAAAATACCTAGCAGGATATGCAGAAAGGTAAGAAGCAACGCTTGGTACCTGAAAATGTCAACGACATACGATATGGTACTGTGTAATTACTCTCAAAACTCGTCCGTGAACTCCGTCAGTCGATGGGATTGAGTTCTTCTGTTACACGTACCCAGCACGACTAAGTATGTAAATGAAACTAGCTACGATAGATCTGATATGAGGCCATGTGTTTCAGCAGTAATGATAGATGGTGCATGTCAATAGCAATGGATTTGAGTATGGGCAAGTGAGGTGAGGAACCAGAGATGTTGAATGGTTACTTACTGCTCTAGAATCGCTGATGAAGCTCTTCTTAGATGTTCAGAAGACTCTCAGCAAGCAACAGCCTGCAAAGGTGTAGCTTAAAAACGCTCTTTTTCATGTTCCTAGAGCAACGTAGGCGCTCAAGACAACTAAACAGAGCAAGATTCAGAACCGCAGTGTTCCTAAGCAACGGCTCGTACAGAGACGGGCGATGTTTCATTGTTGTCCAAGAAATCAGGCCGCCGAGCTAATGAGCGATGATGGCACTCGCTTCTCTGACTGTACCACAGTAGCTTGCCGACCACACGTAATACACTGGCTATCTCTCCGTACAGAAATTGCCAAAAGTAATTGCAACTGAGAAGTACTAGTACGATATCTTGAATACGTTAGTATCAAACTAAGAATTTCACCCACAGATTTACTACATTCCTATTAAAGAAGACTAGCTAACCCCCGTCCGATTCGCTTTGTCTCAGTGTGAAATCAAAGGAATGGGAAAATAAATAATGAATTCTTGCAAACACAAAAGCATCGAGGAAATACATCAATCAAATCAAATCAGTATGCTGCTTTATTTTGTGTTGATGTAGCTGTACGAAGCGAAAGGATAGGTAGAAGAAAAATGTCATCACAAAATAATAATAATAATAACTTTAAAGCTATTTATTTTTTTTTTTACAGTTTTGTTCGTTTGTCCTCTTTTAGCACAAACGAAAAATTGAGATGGTGTACTGATCCTCGAGATAACAACTATGATTGCCCTTGAGAATAGAAATCAATTTCTACATTCTGTCCATCTGCTCTCCATCCCCTCTCTCTGTCCATATACTCCCCCTCCATCTCCTCCGTCTCCTTCGTCCGTGCTTCCTCCCTCTGCTGACAACATCGGCTTAGCAGTTGCGGTATTACGGCTCTCCGGTTTGCGTGTGATACTGGAAATGAACCATATGAACGTGCTGTACATCTCTACAGAACTGGATGTCAAAAATCGTTCTTACATTTGCGTCATTTCTAGCATAGCACCTGAGCGATACACAGTTCAAAAATTGCTAGCACTTTAGTTTCGATGTTCAACTGTTGTTTCAGATTTTAGTATGTTATCACCATTGACCTCTATATAGAGATCACTGGTTATCATTATGGAGGTTAGAATCATTGGAGATGCCCTAACGCGGAAAAAGTTAAGGAAGCAAACTGCTTATTGCGGCATTTGGTTGTGCCCAAACCATTGGCCGAGCTATGCAATAAAGCAGTTCTAGGCGTTGAAATGTACGTTATATCTAAGTAAACACTCCGATA
The DNA here is from genome assembly GCA_026315105.1 of Locusta migratoria. NCBI lineage: Eukaryota > Metazoa > Arthropoda > Insecta > Orthoptera > Acrididae > Locusta > Locusta migratoria. The sequence continues at coordinate 491,464,816 of CM048744.1, read as the reverse complement.
TGACTATCAATTTAGTGTCATTACGTAAAAGAGGGTAATTTCCACACAGGATTTTAAGCGAAAAGTCCTTATTTGGGCACAAAAGCATGGCCCCCTGGCTTCAACCAATTCCTGTTCTTAGGGTAGGTAACGCCACCTCCCCTTATTCTAACCTCCTTGGCAGTGGCACTTCTTTGAGTGCATGAGTTGATAGTGGTGCTGCCCCTGCCCAACTCTAGGTGAAGCGTCGGCCTAGCAAGCTTCTTTATTTTACACTTCTCTTCCAAACTTAAAGTTGAGTAATTTGTTTCTAAAAGATACTGGACGTTGTTCAGTTTTCTTTGATAATAAACACCAAGAACATATGAATACACATATGAAGACTAAAACACAGTAAGGAAGTGATTACACTGTTAAGTGACTGTAACAAAATGAATCTGTTACAATCAAGAGACAAGCTACCTTCGGGGCACGTGAGACTGTAAGCAGCACCCCTTCTAACCTTACGCATGCGCAAAGGCTGCTCTCCCCCCTCCCCCCCTCCCCACACACACATCTTTACAAACAGTTAAATATTTGTTACAATGAAGAGTATAAATGTCACTTACCCTCAAAATCGCGACACATTTAATAAAACGTCCAAAGATAAGTGGCAAGTAACAATACAAAAGTCGTTGTTGTTCCCGTAGTTGTTATAAAGAAGAGTGGGATAAACAAATTGTGTGCAGTTGTTTTCGAACCAACTATCTTCGACAGCGGAGAGCTACGCAACTAACCAGACGGCTATTCTTACAAGTTAAATAGTAGAGACTTCATTATTATTCATGTTTGGATCTACTGAAGGCTTTTACAGTTGATGTGTCTTTAATTTATAGCTGTAAAGATATTTTACCAAATGCGACGTGTTTTTGATGAATCTTTAATGCGCCGAAATCAAATATGAAGGGCGGATGTTGCCTTCATGGTGGACTTGCGCCTGCACAAGGTGAGGTGTGCAATAGTTCCATTGTCTTGCTTCGGCACCATTCGTGCGTAACCGCCAGACCTCGAGTCGGCAGGAGCTGGTGTCTCTACCAGCTCCAACGCTAATGTTAAAACGGCATTTCTCCTCGCCCCTCCCTGCCTCAGGAGCGACCATATGCTGCCTCCAGGGGGTTCAGGGGAGAATTTGAACCTCAGCCGTGCATGCGCATTGCAACGCTGCGGCCATTGCCGCCTATATCAAGCGACCGCGGTACGACTCGTTTACGTAATCTTACATCTTATAAAATAGGCTGTATATGTGTATGTATGTATGTTCCACTTCTCCTTCTAAACTATTGGACCGATTACAACCAAACTTGGTACACATTCTCCTTAATATCAGGCAATAATCGGGGTAAGAATCACCTATACGACACATAAGTTAGGAGATATGATGTCATAAACAATGAGATGCGCGAGAAACTGCTGCGTCAAACGACAATGCTGCACATTTTCTCCAAAACCACTGGACCGATTTCAACCAAATTAGGTACACACATTTCGACGGGGGTTTTTCTTGGTTGCTATGTTCTAAGAAATATGATTCAACGCAATGAATATAAAACTGATACAATCCTCGTCGTGTTTAATCTATATATTTACATAGGCCTACTAATATCACAGCCTAACGTATATGCTCAACTACTAGCTTGGAGCGACAATAGAGCATCCAACGGAAAGAGAGCTAACCATAAGAATAATAATTGTTTTCAGTGATATTTCTACTTCATTAAAGAAATACTTATTATATTTCAGCTTTCCATGCCTCAGCCCATTGTCCAGAGATATGAATGATCATGAAATAAATGTTTTAAATGGCGAATATAACTAATGTATGATGTAAGCTACATCATATTCATGAAGATATGCCTATTTCTAAAACGTTTCGGAAACGTATTAAAAAAAAAACTACTGACATATTTTCATGTGATTTTCACATGGGCCGGCCGCGGTGGCCGATGGTACTGAGGCGCTTCAGTCACGGTCTGCACGGCCACTACGGTCGGGGGTTCGAATCCCCCCTCGTGCATGGATATTTGTGCCGTCCTAGTTCGTAAGTAGTTCATAAGTAGTTTGTAAGTTTAGGGACTGATGACCCCGTAGTTAAGTCCCATAAGCTGTACAAACATTTTGATTTTCACATGAAATATGAGGTAAGATTGGGGCAACATATAGGCATGATTTCATCAAAATCAGATCACGAAAAAAAGATACATCGCAATCTTAAGTGTTTTCAGTAACTGTCTGTTCATCTATTAGAGATACCTAATCTTCTAAACTACTTCACGAATTTGCATGGAGCAACTTCGTTTCATAAAAGTGGAATCAGGGAATTTGTTTTAGATGTAGGTTATGCTTAAAGTATGGACTGCACAGTACAGCAAATAAGCGTTAGAGGCGCTGTAGTGCACCAAAGAACCAATAAACATCGCTGCTGCACATTAAGTATGGCGTAGTATAACAAAGAAGCGAACGTCTGTGACAGAATTAAGCAATGTCTACGAATACCAACAAACATTGAACATAGTGTTACTGATTCCGCTTTGTGTATTAAATACTTAACGACATTTCTTTGCTTATTTTGGCACGTTTCACTTTTTGTATCAGAAATTTTATGAAGATACATCGTTTCGGACAATGAATTTTACTTAATTTTACATCTTGGCTACGACAGCTGAATTTATTGACAGAGCGATCCAACAAGGATTCTATTTTTACTGACTGAGGTCCGGAACCCTAAAAAGCCATGATAAACACAGGCCCTCCTTCAACAACCATTGCGAAGCACTGGCATATAAGGCAGTATGCATATAACATGATGTGATAGACGAATTATAGTTTAAAAACATTTTATTATATTTATTTATTTACTTTTTTTACGACGAGCTTCTTTCCGGGAGTTCACTAAACCAGTGAACACATAGGAAGCGCCGCCATTATTGGTTACGAGAAAATTACTCCTTTCAAAATTGGAATGAAGTTTGAACATTTAAATATTTTTAAATAAAGAGTTTTAAAAATTTTCCAGCAATTTTATAACACAGCTCATATTATCACTAATCTATATACCAAGTTTGCTTATGGGAATGCAAAGAGTTCAATGTCAAAATATTTAAAGTGCCATCAGATGGCAGAAGAGACGAAAGACCCAAACGAGAGCTCAGGCTACGTTATAGATTTTACTCAGGAAGTGCGGAGGACCCAAAGAGAGGATCACAAAAAATGTCCAACTGTTTGTAAATCTATGGGACCAAACTACTGTGGTCATCAGTTCCTAGGCTTGCAAACTACTTAAACTAACCCAAGGACAACAGACACACACAGACACAGACACACACACACACACAAATGCCCGAGGGAGGACTCAAATCTCCAGCGGTAGCGGCCCCTGACATGGTGCCTAGAATCGCTCGGCCATTCTCACGCGGCCACATGGTCACAAGAGAGGCAGTTTACATCAATTCTGGGCTTCTGCCGAAGTTACGAGAGTGCAAGTTTCTCTAATGGGCAACCCATATATTGCTCCCACCTTTGTGTGCTTTTCTAAATGCCCATCAGGACGGAAATCATAGAGGTCAGAGCCCACACGGAGGCATACATACCTGCTCACGTTTTCCTGAAAACTATACACAAACCTGAACGGGAAAAGAAGCACGTCACAGTGGTATCCAAAGTATCCTCCAGCACATAGCGTGACGTGAAATTCGGAGCATGCATTTAGATTCTGGCACATATCAACCTCCTTGGCACATACATCGATCGAGCTACTGTAGGGGCGTAGGGGCTGCAGTCCACAAAGTCAGACGGTTCCATTGTAGTTCTCGATACCATCCGTTGTCTTTGACCAAAGACGTCATATGTTACGTTATTTTATGCGTAATCAGACCACAGGCGTAAATTACCACATGTAATACGGGTTAAGTCTAGGGTAAGATATCACTCATGGGCTTTGATCAATGACGTCATATACTGCGTCATTCTAACCGTCTACATTTCTATTTATCCTTATTACAAGTCATCGATAATACTGTAACAGTTTACACAGATAATAATTGTATGAGTAGGTACCTATACATTCATATTTCGTGTATTTTTAATAGAAAGCGTGTTTTTTTAGTATTATAAGATTTCGTACATATGTAAAATATGAAATAAAATGATTATTAATTGTACGCAACGTTTTAAATTTATACTTCTTTGGCATTTTTTATTTATTTGAGTGTAAATTGTGTTATTGCTATGTGAAGTGTATTTTCTTTCAATTAGTGGAAATCGGATGTTTGTGGAAAAGTTCGAAAACGGCAGATGTAGAAAAGTATAATTCGGAAAAAATTGTTCGAAATCCTGAATGATAAAATGGGTACAATCAAATTTTTGCAATCTGTCGGTCTTGTAGGCGACATGTGTTTGTGTCAAAATGTCGTTCGTGTAATTGCATAAATCACACACTACCGATGAATACATGTGAAGGTGTAGGAAAGATAATGTGTGGAGATCCATAAGACACGGCACATGTTTTGAGAAAACCCGACAATTTGAAAACAATTATTATGATGAGATATTATTTTTGTAAACTTTATTCTGTGGATTCAGTGATTAATGAGGCAAAGATTTCAAAATCATGTGTTATTGACTAGTTCAGTTTTTACAGGGAGGTATGCGGGGAATTCATCAAACACCGGGGTTCGTTGCGTGGGCCGGGTGTCGCAGTTGAAGTTGATGAATTAAATTTGAGAAACGTAAGTTTGGGAGGGTCACGATGTTGTAGGCTTATTGTTTTTTGAGGTTGTAATTTCTGGGGGGAGGGGGATGGCGGGATTTCGACGATGTCATATTCGGGGTACGAAAGATGTTTTGATGTTATTAATAGGAGCGTATATAGAGGAAGGCTCTGTTCTCATGTCGGAAAATTTTGCATCGTATAACGGATTGGCCATAGCGGTTACACACTTAATACAGTAAACCACAAACTGGAATTTCGAGATAAAGGAACAGGGGCGTCCAGTAACACCATAGAAGGTTACTGGGAGGCGTTGAAATAGCTCATTGGGAGGGCAAAAGATGGTCAAATGCACTGAAAAGACACACGAGTACTTCTGGGGGAATGTTTTTGTAATTTCAAAGAATTTGTGAACATTTTGAGTGAAACGTACAAATCTCTTTTATTAATTTAGATAACGGTAGAGCCGGCCGCGGTGGCCGAGGTGACTGAGGCGCTCCAGTAACGGTCAGCACGGCCTCTACGGTCGGGGCTTCGAATCCCCCCTCGGGCATGGTTATTTGTGCCGTCCTAGTTCGTAAGTAGTTCATAAGTAGTTTGTAAGTTTAGGGACTGATGACCCCGTAGTTTTAAGTCCCATAAGCTTAACAAACATTTGAACATTTTTTTGTCGCATCAGGTATGACCTTGTTCCTCATATATTCTCCTGTAAAAATAACATGTTTTCAGTAAAAGAGGAATGGACAGAGAGAGAAGGGATGGGACAAGTACTAACTTAAGGCTTGAATAAATAAATAAATACCCTGGTAAAGCCGGGTTATCAGCTAGTTCATTTATAAACACCCTGTATACGGGAGAAACCAGCGGACAACAAGGAAGACGGGAGAATTATTTATTTATTTATTTATTTATTTTTTATTTTTTTTTTTTTTTTTTTTTTTTTTTTTTTAGTGTAAAATACGGCAGAATGCGCATAATACACAAGAGTTGTTCGTCCTAGCTGTCAGCCAGTGAGTAGCTGGTCGGCGCCTGCGGTGGCTCGGCCCCTCAGGAGGCAGCGGCGAGAAGCGCAGGGAGCTGCTTCTCCTTCTCGTTCCCCTTCCCCTTCTGCCGGCGCAGGAAGCGGCGGCCGCCCTGCGAATACAGATGCCGCCGGCCATTGTTCTCGGTGGAACACGCCTCTGCGGCCGTCGAGGAAGAAAGCCCTCGGAGCTGCACGTACAGCGTCCGACGCCGCAGCCGCGACGACCGCCTGGCCCACTTACTGCACCGTTACACCGGCTCAACCCGAACCGTCTACAGTGACAGATTTTCTGAGGCCCTTCACCGATATGGCCTGAGTACAGAATGAAACATTCACTCTACAGTGGATGATATGAAACTTCCTGGCAGATTAAAATTGTGTGCCGGTACCGGGACTCGAATCTAGGACCTTTGCCTTTCGCGAGCAAAGGTCCCAGCTTCGAGCCCCGGTTCCGGCACACAATTTTAATCTGCCAGAAAGTTTCATATCAGCGCACACTCCGCTGCAGAGTGAAAGTTTCATTCTGGAAACATCCCTTAGGCTGTGGCTAACCCATGTCTTTACTATATCCTTTCTTCCAGGAGTGCTAGTCTTGCGTGTTTGCAGGAGAGCTTCTGTGAAGTTTGGAAAGTAGGAGGCGAGGTACTGGCGGAAGTAAAGTTGTGAGGCGGCATCGTGCGTCGTGTCGCGGTAGCTCAGTCGGTAGAGCGCTTGCCCGCGAAAGGTAAAGGTCCCAGATTCGAGTCCCGGTCCCGGCACACAATTTTAATCTGCCAGGAAGTTTCATGGTTTGAGTAGTTTCGTATAAGGGGATTGTGCTCTCGGTTGCATTACAGACCATTAATCCACAGTACAACCTCAGTTACCCAAATTGGAAAACATGTTACCAAATTCAAATGTTCGTAGAGCTTATGGGACTTAACTACGTGGTCATCAGTCCCTAAACTTACAAACTACTTATGAACTAGCTAATACTAAGGACGGCCCAAATATCTATGCCCGAGGGGGGGATTCGAACCCCCGACCGTAGTGGCCGTGCAGACCGTGACTGAAGCGCCGCAATCCCCTCTGCCACCGCGGCCGGCAAACATGTTACCAACATGTATTTATACATACGAGGCACAATTGAAAAGTCTGTGCAAAGTCCGAGAGGTGGCACAAGCGGTGCGTATCGAGGTCATGTTTAGTTGGTAGCATCTTTGGAAAGAATTCACAGCATATTTCAGCCATACTGGTCTATTTCTATGCGTTTGGCATTTCTGTGAATCAAGGAAGTCGAGTGATTGTCAACGAATTGGCGAAAAGGAATTTCGTGTGGTGATAAAACATTACTGTATGAAAGGCAAAAGTCCTTAGAAGACTAAAGAGAAGCTTTATAAAAGTTATGGTGACTCTGCACCTTTTTTTAGAACAGTTTATAAGTGGTTTCAAAATTTTCAGAGTGGCCATATGGGCACAAATGACGCTTAACGTTCTGTACGCCCTGTCGAGGTTACCATGATATGGTAATGACATAAGAGATAAGTTGCGTGAGATTGCTAGTGCTGTGGGCATCTCGAAAAATGTTTGTAAATCTATCGGGCCAAACTGCGTGGTCATCAGTCCGTAGCTTACAAACTACTTAAATATAGGTAAACTAACCTAAGGACAAACACACAAACACCCATGCCCTAGGGAGGACTCGAACTTCCACGGCGAGCAACCGCGCGATCCGCAGCGAGACGCTTTAGACCGCCCGGCTACTCCACCGGGGCGTGGGCATCTCGAATGAACGGGTAAGTAATATTTTGAATAAAAATTTGGTCATGAGAAAGCTATCTGCTCACACTTGAACAAAAACGGGGTCTTGTCAAGGGTTGCAAGGCAGGTTTGCAGCTGTTCAGGAAGAATCTACAGGACTTTAAGCGTCGTTTCGTCACTGTGTATGAAACATGGATACATTACTATACTCCTGAGACCAAATAACAATCTAAACAATAGGTTACCAAGGTAGAATCTGCACCGAAAAAGATGGAAAGGTTGTAGCTACGGTCTTTTCGGATTCGCGAGGAATAATCCTCATCGACTATCTGGAACCGGGTAAAACTATTACAGTGCATGTTATGCATCATTATTACCGAGCTGCAAGGAAAACGCTGGCGATTGCCCGTCAAAAAATTCCTTTGCCATCGCGACAATGCACCAGAACACAACACAGCAGTTATGGTCGTAAAATTATTGTAAATAGGATTCCAACTCGATGTGACTACGTAGGTTTCCCAGATGACGTATTAATCCGGCAGGAAACCCGAGAAGAATATTATCAGCATTCCAACTCGTTTCACATCACCCCCTATACTCCAGACTTGGCTCCCTCAGACTACTATTTGTTCCCCAATTTGAAGAAAAGACTGGCGGAATGAAGATTTCATTCAGAGGAGGAGGTGATTGTAGCAACTAATAGCTATTTTGCACGCTTGAAAAATTCCTATTATTCGGAAGGTATTAACGAATTAGAACAGCGTTGAACGAAGAGTATAAGTCTAAAAGGACACTGTATCGAAAAATAAAAATGGTTTTCCCCAAACACGTCAGCAGTTTTCATTTTAGCGCGGACTTTTCAAACATCACTCATATGTTGTTGTGGTCCTAAGTCAGGACACTGGTTTGATACAGCTCTCCATCCTACCCTACCCTGAGCAACCCTCTTCATCTCCTCATAAGAACGACAACCCACGTCCATTTGAATCTACTTCCTGTATTCGTCTCTTGGTCTCCCACTGCAATTTTTACACAAAAGACCTCCATCCACTGCTGAATTCATGATTGGCTGATGTGTAAGAATGTCCCACCAATCGATCCCTTCTTTTTAGGTATGCCATAAAATCCTTTTCTCCCCTTTGTTATTCAGTACTACCTCATTATTTATGCGATCTACTGAGGTAATCTTCAGCAGTCTTCTGTAGCAACACATTTCAAAAACTTCTATCCTCTTCCTGTCTGAACTACTTATAGTCCATGTTTCACTAGCGTTCAACGCAACACTCCACATCAATGCCTTCAGCAAACGATTCCTAACACTTAAGTTCATATTCTATGTTAATCAGGTTTTCTCCCCATTGCCATTTTACTGCCGAAGTAACAAAACTGATCTACTACTTTTACTGTTTTGTTACCTAATCTAATTCCTTCAGCATCGCCTGATTTTCTTAGACATCATTCCATTACCTTTTTTTTTTTTTTTACTTTTGTTAAAGTTCTTTGTGCATTCCGTTCTATTGCTCTTCATGATCCTTTCCTATCTGTCACATCATTACAATGTCATCACCAAATCCGCTAAGTTTTTATTTCTTCACCCTGCTCTATCCTTGCTTTCCTTCACGGCTTGCTCAATGTACAGATTGAACAACATTATGGAAAGGCTTTTCGTCCCTTCCCAACCACGCCCTTCGACTCTGATAGCTGCCGGCCGTGGTGGCCGAGGAGACTGCGGCGCGCCAGTCACGGTCTGCACGGCCACTACGGTCGGGGGTTCGAATCCCCCTTCGGGCATGGATATTTGTGCTGTCATTAGTGTTAGCTAGTACATAAGTAGTTTGTAAGTTTGGGGACTGATGACCCCGTAGTTAAGTCCCATGAGCTCTTCAAACATTTGAACATTTGAACTCTGATAGCTGCTCTCTGGCATCTGTACCCCTGCTGCCTTCAGAATTTGAAATAGTGTATTCCAATCAACATTGTCAAAACCTTTCTCCAAACCTACGAAAGCTAGAAATGTAGGCTTGCCTTTCCTTCATCTGTCTTCTAAGATTAGTCGTAAGGCGAGTATTGTCTGACGTGTTCCTGCGTTTCTCCTGAATCGAAACTGATCTTCCCTGAGGTCGCCTTCAATCTGTTTTTCCATTCTTCTGTAAATAATTCATGTCAGAATTTTCCAACCATGACTCGTTAAACAGATGGTTCTGTAATTTTCCCACATGTCTGCATACATGAACAAGGGTATTTATTTATTACCACCTCCTGTTAGTGCATCTCTCTAACACCCTCTCTCTGCCAGTCAGCTCCTCTCCATTATTTTTGGACATCTCCACCTCTGCCCCGTGTCCTCGCACTTCCTTCCTGTTCATGTCCTCCTCTCCCTCTATCTCCCCCTCCTCTCTATGAAAGAGGAAGGAAAATTAGGTTACGTCCCATAGTCATCGAGGTCATTAGGTGGTGGGCTCGTGCTCTGATAGTTTGGTAAGGGCAGAAACAAATCGGCTGTGATCTTTGAAAGGAATTTCCCCCGTTTTTGCCTGGAGTGATTTAAGGATAAGGAAAACCTAAATCCGGATGCCGTGGTGGATTTCAACCACCGTCCTCCCGAATGCGAGTCCAGTGTCTTACCACCTCGCTCGGTCTCTCTATGAAAAATTACGTGCACCACTCAACTTTCATAATCATCGGTTACGCGGTGTCCAAGTTTATTGAGTCCTTTTCTCTGTGATGAACCGTAGGTGGCTCTCTCTCTCTCTCTCTCTCTCTCTCTCTCTCTCTCTCTCTCTCTCTCTCTCTGTGTGTGTGTGTGTGTGTGTGTGTGTTGTCCTTATGTTAGTTCAATTCAGTTTAAGTCGTTTGTAAGCCTAGGGACTAATATGCAAGGAAGTTAAATCCCATAGATTTACAATCATTTGAGCAAAAATCTTTTCCCTAAAAACATACACACATGTACCAACTTTGATGATGATTTATCGAACACCGCCTAAATCTGTTATAAGCTACTCTCTAAAATAGATCCTATAAAATCTTTTGAAGACAGTGATGCTGCTCTTGTTTTGAAAGTCGCAAAATTCAAAATTTTGTTAGGCTTATGGGATTTAACTGCGGGGTCATCAGTTCCTAAATTTACAAACTACTTATAAACTAACTTATACTAAAGACAAAACAAACATACCTACCTGATGGAGGATTCGACCCCTAACGGGGAACGGCCTCGCGCATCTGAGCATAGCGCGTCAATGTGCTCGGCCACTCCGCCGCAGCTTGAAAGTCAAGATCGTAATCGGAATAAAAGTGTAGATTAGGGTAGAAATCTGTTCAGAAGTATCCTACACTATGCTACATATTAAATTTTATATATATCGTAATCTCTTCTTGGTAAGAAGACTAGGTATGCAGAATTTCAGCAAGGTCAGAGTAATACTGTGCATTGTATCGATGTCTGCTGTAAAGTACTAAAATTCCAGATCGGAATAAAAGTGTGCGTTTGTTTGAAATAAAGACCCACGCCACAATGTTTTATGTTCAAATGTTTGTTAAGCTTAAGGGACTTAACTGCATGGTCATCAGTTTCTAAACTTACAAACTACGTTATACTAAAGACGACACAAACATCCATGCCCGAGGGGGGATTCGAACCCCCGACGGGGAGCGGCCTCGCGCATCGAAGCATAGCGCCTCAATGCGCTTGGCCACTCCGCCGCTGCCAATGTTGTATATACAAACAAGATTTATAATGACATGTTGTATGAACGGTTATTCTGCCGGATGTTCGTGTTGCTCTGGAACAATATTTCGGCTGTTTTCCTCGCTGCCTTCTTCAGGTGCTCCCTGAAGGTAATTTCACACTGCCGTGGCGTATCTCAAACTACGTCTCTGGAAAACGTTGCAGTACGTAGCACGTATCTTGACTAGAGATATGTGCCCTTCAAACAGAAAGTTACGTATTAAGAGCTACGTTTTCTATCCTATCTTCGTATTTGCTCAGTAATTGAGATGGTGTGAATACTTCGATACCGTTCATGGATATTACCAGAAATGGCGTTCAGTGTGCCGAGGTGTGAGCCAGATATCACGTACAATATGCCGTTTATGGGCTGTAGTTCAACTAGCGATGGTGATGAAGAACTGTTGTTGTTGTATTCAGTGTCAAATAAATCGAACTGGGTTCATCTGATAAATGTTAGAAGAACAGCGTATGGCTAATACCACCACCTAATGCAAGATTTACAGCTTGACGACGAAAAGTATAAAACTAATTTCAGGTTTAATGAAGAAAAGTTCAGTGAAGTTTTATCCCTCATCGGCAGTGACATTGAAAAACAGGATATAAATTACAGAAAATGGATACCTCCTGAAGAACGGCTAGCTATATAAGGTAACAATTCCAAAACTGAAACGTATTCTGTTTTAGAATAGTCCCACAGGACTGGATACGTTCGCACTTGGTCACATAATGCAGACATTTTGCGCAATTAACACACAAATACGCAGTAATAGAGCTGTACAGCGCAAATCACGTGGTTTGTGCCGGCCGCGGTGGCCGAGGTGACTGAGGCGCTCCAGTCACGGTCAGCACGGCCACTACGGTCGGGGGTTCGAATCCCCCCTCGGGCATGGATATTTGTGCCGTCCTAGTTCGTAAGTAGTACATAAGAAGTTTGTAAGTTTAGGGACTGATGATCCCGTAGTTAAGTCCCATCAGACTTACAAACATTTGAACATTTTTGAACGTGGATTGTGGAGCAGTGTAGTGCGCATGCGCAAGCCGAGACACGCGGCGACGCTACGTGTGCAGACGTAGCTGGAGATACGCGTATTATGTATCACGGCTGGTCGTCGGTCTGGAATGCCCCATTTGATTACATTACAAGATACGTCTACGACGTCTTTCCGAAGACGTAGCTCGAGATACGCTACTCCTGTGTGAAATGACGTTGAGACTGCCGTGCAGTATTTATGCTGAAGTGGCGGTGGGCGCTCCGTTCATGGTCTGTACCGCCTGGCATTGAGCTGTTGTGCTGCCGCTGATGCTCCGACGGTGGTCCGCGCCAGGCTCCGCCGCCCTCTGTGGTAATGGCAGCTATGAAGCGGCGGCGGCTGCGGCTGCGTTTGCGGCAAGTGACGCAGTCCTCTGCCCCATTGGAAATGAATGAATTACTACAAAGTGTTTTGAATTTACTTATGTTAGAGTTATGGATATTTTTTCATCAGGTGTTATTGGATAGAAATATCTATTTGATGAACCCTTCCTGAAAACTTCTTTGAGCACATCTAGGACATAGTGAAACTGGGCAATATGTAACCTGAAAAACTCACGAAATTTCTTGTCATCGTTAATAAATGGCGATTGACAAGTGTAGCAAAGAAGCCTTGTCCTAATGATGCGATGTGGTTTAGCTTTTTCATTTACGTAACTGTTGAAGCAGAATTACTTCTTCTTTATCAGTTTATTGTAACAGTAAGGATAAAAACAAATCGCGATCTCTCATTCTGATAAACGTGCGTATACCTCCAGGAACTGCTCACATACAGACAACACAGCTGCACGGCGCACAAAAACACGCGTCCAGCACCAGCGCCCTCATATATTATGTACTCGCACTTCAACTTGCTCTTTCTCCGTACTTGAAGTGAGATACGGCTTTCATATTCGGTTAAAAACAATTTTGATATATCAAATGCATTTCATACACAGCAATGTATCATCTAAAGTGAACCAAACGTAATGTGTACAGCGACCACATTTTTGATTACATACCCTTCAAATTCGATCGCAGTTAGATTACTTCTTTTCAATGTAGCCCAATAACTACGATTGATATCGAAAATATAACTGCATCGTAATCAAGCTGTAATGTGAAACTATATGATGTTACAAAATCAATCTTGTGTGGAAATTAGTTCACAATCGAGTGAGAAGTATCATAGAGAGAAGAAAACGCAAAAGTCCGAAATAGATAGTTTTAATTTTTAAACGAAAAGAAAAACACCGACCAAAAAAAACTAACTGCAGGAGTTGATGTAACATTGCTTCATGCACATATAGTATTTTTTACAGCAACAAGATCGAAAAATTTATTTTCATCATATCCTGCGTCAAACGCTGCCCGCAGCTCTCCGTGGGAATCACTCCGATACGCGTCTGGCGCCTGCGTTCAGAGGCCTGCGACTGTCTACGACAGCCGCAGTCGTAGCCGCGGCATAGGAACCACACCATTTTGATGTCCGTCCCGCCTCGCGCGCTCCTTAGCGCCAGGCGGCCGCGGATCACGAACGGAGTACCCACCGCCCCCTGAGCATAAATTCTGGACCCGTTTCCCCAAAACGGCAGTCTCGGGGAGCTCCTGAAGAAGGCAGCGAGCTAAGCAGTCGAAATATTGTGTGCCGGCCGCGGTGGCCGAGGGGACTGAGGCGCTCCAGTCACGGTCTGCACAGCCACTACGGTCGGGTGTTCGAATCCCCCCTCGGGCATGGATATTTGTGTCGTCCTAGTTCGTAAGTAGTTCATAAGTAGTTTGTAAGTTTAGGGACTGATGACCCCGCAGTTAAGTCCCATAAGCTTAACAAACATTTGAAATATTGTGCCAAAGTGACACAAACATCCGGCAGTAGGCCCGTTCTTGCTTCATGTCAGGAGTTCACCGAGAAAGCCTGAAAAGCTATTAGATTCATAATAACGTGACAAGGTGCGTCTGAAAATTTCGGTGAATGGTCTCAGGTAAAATAGGAAATACGAACCAAATACCTTTGCTGGCCTTCAAAGCAATCGCCATTGGCTACAGTACAATTCTGAGATCGGTTGTACAGCTGTCACAAAACGCTCCTTGTGAACATCATGCAATGTAATTCCAAATGCTGCTCTACATACAAGTGTATTTAATACCATAGAGCCTATTTCGGCTTTAGCACCAGCTTCAGGAGATCTGTGAAAAATGTAACATTATCAAAATACATTTAATTTTATGATTATCGTAATGGTAACTTCTATTACAAAATATACGTACGTCAGATGGCCGAGTTATCCATATACGTCAGTGGTTTTCGCGATATCAATTACTTTATTTATTGCTTCGTAATTTTGTTAAAGCAATATTTGTTCTGATTTACGATTTAGGTCTTCATATTTTTTGCTATTTGAGAGGTTGGTTGAATTTATGGTCTTTGCATGTGTCGAGAAATTTAGTGATCTTTGCTGAATCATTATTGACATGTGTGATCTTTGTATCATCAGTTTAGTAATCTATGCTACTGAAACTTTATTCGTGTGTAATCTATAACGTTCTAGTACTTTTTACCCATTTTCTTGGTGCAAAATATCAATAAAATTTTCTATGTATTTTTTGTCTTTCAAGTCAACTTGTTCATTTACTATTTCAGAGGGTTGGTGTAGTGAGTGTAAATATATTTCAATTTCTTCCAGAATGTTTAGGAGTTGTCCTTTAGGTGTTACATGTGAAATTTGGAATGCCTGTTATGTATTATCTACTATGTGCTTCTCTGTTTTTAAGTGATGGTAAAAAGTAGATGGGTTATTTGTGCTTTGTCTTGTGTGCTCCCGGTATCTATTATTGAAATTTCTGCCTATTGGGCCTATATAAAACTTACTACTGTTGCTACATGTAATTTTGTATATTCCTGGGTTCAAAAAAATTGTGAAATATGTTTCTTCTGATTTAGATTGTGACGAAAGCTTATGTCATGTCTGATAAGCAAATCTTATGTTTGTGTCTTTTAGTAATGCGTTAATTTGGTTCTGTTGGGGAAAATAAACAAAATATTTCTTGTTCATGTGTTAGTGTGGCAAAGTGGGGAGAAGATTAATTTACATATTTTGTGAAGCCTCCTTGACTGTAATTATTCGGTGTTTTTGTGGTTGCCTAAGCAATATTACTAATTATGTACCTATCATTAATGTATCTGTTCTTGTGTCCAAATAGAGTTCCATTATTCTCGTTAAATGTGTGTGTCTCTATATTTTTTCGCCGCGTTAACTCCAAGAGGTTCGAAATATTGCCTAGACAATGCAGTCTGCAGATGAAACTGCGGCACACTCCTATGGCCAATGAGAAATTACTGGGCAGAATCTTGATGTAATAATTATTACTGTACTTCACGTACCATTTGTCAATAATAAAATATATATGTCAACACGGCATGTTTCGGGACGATATTATCAAGTTTTGTAAAACAAGGAAACGTAGAATAATAAGGGCACTATATACAAACGACTGTACCAACAAATATTCCAATGAATCTAACCTACCTACCATAAAACGTATCTGCTGCTAGGAAGCATCGTCAAACACATAGGCTGAAGCATAAGATTGATGCAGGTGAGGGCTGGATGAGGAAAGCGGAGGTATAAAGTGTAATGATTGTGAAATGAAGTATATACGGGAAGGAATTTTAAAGTGCGGTTTAAACAGCACAATAATAGAGAGAATGGCTCATCTACAGTGGCAAAACAACTTAAAATTGAACGACATTCGTTGGGCTCCATAAATGATAGCTTGAAACTCATGCACTATGGACAAAGTTTGGTTACTATCAAGTCTCGAAGAAATTGAGATCTTTTGTGAGGATTGCCGGCCGCGGTGGCCGAGGTGACTGAGGCACTCCAGTCACGGTCAGCACGGCCACTACGGTCGGGGGTTCGAATCCCCCCTCGGGCATGGATATTTGTGCCGTCCTAGTTCGTAAGTAGTTCATAAGTAGTTTGTAAGTTTAGGGACTGATGATCCCGTAGTTAAGTACCAAAAGATTTACAAACATTTGAACATTTGATTTTGTGAGGATTCCAGCAGCATGCTCATTGAAAAGACAGAATTATCTAAAAAAACATTACTGAGCACATTTTAGCAATCTCCTCCTTGAGAAACACTGATGTGTGTGCTTGTATTAAATATTGACTTCGTGCTTTTAACTTCACTGAAATATTTGGAGCATATTTCCGTTTAAAAAAATCCTTTAATTTAATGACTGATTTTATGATTAATGTTAGGTATCTTGCTTAGAATATCTTTGACCACCAATGACAGCGGTTAAACATATGAACAATCTTTGAAGTTAGATCAGCTGTCCGTTAGTGCACAACTTGCTGCCATCAGAGAAACATGTGGTAATGCGCAAAGTTCTATTTTTGACAAATTTACAAACACAGCTATTGTGTTTGACGATGCTTCCTAGCAGCAGATACGTTTTATGGTAGGTAGGTTAGATTCATTGGAATATTTGTTGGTACAGTTGTTTGTATATACTGCCCTTATTATTCTACGTTTCCTTGTTTTCATAACTTTATATGGGACAATATCGTCCTGAAACATGTTGTGTTGACATATATATTTTATCATTGACAAATGGTACGTGAAGTACAGTAATAATTGTGAAACAGTTGTATGATGGCGTCTAAACATATGCTTGATGTAATAATTAGAAGCAGCGACATCTGCCCCCAGCCGTAACTCGCTAAGGTTCAAAAATGTTCAAATGTTTGTAAATCTATGGACTTAACTGCTGGGTAATTAGTCCCTAGCTTACAAAGTACTTGAACTAAGTTACTCTAACTTAAGAACAACACACACTTCCATGCCCGAGGGAGAATTCGAACCTGCGACGCGGGAGGCCTCATGATTCGTAACGTGGCGCTTCAGACCGCTCGGTTATTTCCGCGCGGCCTCGCTAAGGTGTCGCATAATTAGTACTATGCGTCATACAGGCCTGATGAACTCAGGACACGCCACTGCACGTCCAAGCGCACTTGCTTCATCTTCCGCTTCGCTCGCATGACCATCCTTTTCTGGCGCGACACTCTACACCAAAAAAATTAAAATGTTTGTAAATATGTGGGACATAACTGCTTTGGTTATCAGTACCTAGCCTTACAAATTACTTAAACTAATGTAAGAACAAAACACACACACACACACACACACACACACACACACACACATGCTCAAGTGAGGACTTGAACCTCCGACGGGAAGCAAACGTGCGCCCCACAGCAGGGCGCCTTACGCCCGTTTCGCATGATCGACTGCGTGGTGGAAATTGACTACTCAAACTGCGTCCGCCTTTCGTGCCTGTGTTTAAATCAGCAGCAAACCCCAACGCGAGTGGATCAATGAAGTCAATGATCAATATATTTCAGCTGATAATACACGACCGCATGTTGCATGTCCTTTACGGTCTTTTCTGGATACGGAAAATGTTCGACTGCTGCCCTGGCCAGCACATTCTCCAGATCTCTCACCAATTGAAAACGTCTGGTCAATGGTGGCCGAGCAACTGGCTCGTCACAATACGCCAGTCACTACTCTTGATGAACTGTGGTATCGTGCTGAAGCTACATGGGCATCTGTACTAGTACACGCCATCCAAGCTCTGTTTGACTCAATGCTCAGGCGTATCAAGGCCGTTATTACGGCCAGAGGTGGTTGTTCTGGATACTGATTTCTCAAAAACCTGCGCACCCAAATTGAGTGAAAATGTAATCACATGGCAGTTCCAGTATAATACATATTTCCAATGAATACCCGTTTATCATCTGCATTTCTTGTTGGTGTAGCAATTTTAATGGCCAGTAGTGTATACAAACGGTTTTTAACGAAAATTATTCCCGCAGTGAAACTGTCATGATTATTACATGCGAAATTTATTATCGACGATATTTGTTAGCAGCAAGAAAACAAGACATGAAAATAGACGTGAAAAGGCTCTTTTAACTGAATTTTCGATACTGTTTAGTGTGTTTGCAAGTACAGTATAAATTTTCTTCGGCTAATAAATGAATAAGTTTTGAAATGTTCGGACAATACTTTCCCTATTTTTTAGGTTCTCAATAGTGTATAGAAGTTACCACATGGCATTTGACGAGAAAATTGGCGCGACAGAATAGCCGTGCGCACTAAGGTGCCCAGCTGCGGTGCGTGCGGCCGTTCGCCGTCGGAGGTTCGAGTTCTCCTTCGGACATGGGTATTTATGATGTCCTTAGCGTCAGTTACTTTACATTAGTGTAAGTAGTTTGTAAGCGTACGGACTAATGACCACCGTAGTTCAGTCCCTTAGATTTACAAACATTTGAACATTTATGAGGACAACATCAAATGCATATTACCAAATCAAATGTTTGTAAATCTATCGGACCAAACTACGTAGTGATCAGTCCGTAGCTTACAAACTACTTAAACTAAGGTAAACTAATCTACGGATGACACACATACACACACACACACACACACACACACACACACACACACACACACACATACGCACACACATGTCCCAGGGAGAACTCGAACCTCCGCAGCGAGGCGCCTTAGACCGAGCGGCTACTCCACCGCGGCTACATATTACGCTTCAGTCGTTAATAGATTCCATAACCATTTTCTGCTCCTAAGGAAAAAGTGTCCTCCTAACCTCACTTCATCATTTAGATGCGAAACTACACAGCAGAGAGCAGGTTTAGTATTGGTGCTGACATCCAAACGAAAACGAGCAGTCGAAACAGACGAGACTAAGAACGGAAATAACATTCCAGGGCCGCTGTTGTAGATCCACTCGTCTCGAGTAGTGAAATGGTCAAAGAAAGTCGATCGTTGAAAAGGAGGATTACAGGGCATGGCCATTCCACTGTCACTACACTCAACTCCCAGCGCTTACAAGTGTCAGCCGCTCGACAGAGACCTCGCAATAGATCGACAAAGGTAACAACATCAATAATTGCGTCTAACTAAATGGTATAGTAGTTTGTCGAACGTTGTAATATTCGGCGCTGCTGGTATATCAAAATACTTCCCATATATTTAGATTGCTAACAGTTGACGGCAAAAAGTTTCATTTCTACTGTTCTAACAAAGGAGTGCAGGTGAGAAAGTGGACAGCAGTTCATCCACGCCAGTCTCCGGACGGCTCAGCCGTTCCCTTCCCTTTCAGAAAGCTGTAGGCTCGTCGTCTCGCCGTTTCCTTTTCATGCGACTCCGCTGCACCATCGCGTTACAACGTGTAATTTGGTCGGAACAAAGAGATATTCAATTACGAGCGGCGAGAGAGGCCGTTAATGAGGGAAACGTGGAGCGGAAGCAGTGGAGCAGAGGGTCTGAGGCGAGGCAGTGGGCCATTTGGCGCGGTCAGTGGGCCGTGAGGCAGGCATACCCCACAGCGCGACGGCTGCCTTGCTAACCGACCACATTGTCTCAGTGGCAACTCAGGCTGCGGCTGCGACTTGTCACAGACCCGCTACCTCTCTGTCCTCTCTTTCTCTCTCCAGCCATCTCACTCTGTTCCTCTCTTCCTCCATTTCCAGATTAGCCTCAATTGAAACACTTACTTTCTCTGTTCTGTTTTCAAGGTGCCTTGCAGTCTCCATTAATTTATAAATGACATTAATACACGTATGTAATGACCAGTGGCCGCTGGTACTTCAGGTGTCCAGGGGTTCACTTCTTTCAGTGCCGGATCTTGACGCCACCCCCACACCCCCGCTAGGCAACCAAAGAGAATATATATATATTCGTTACAAGATCTGCAGAACGTCTTACCTCGGCTTGTTTGCACCTGCTTCGACTCGAGCTGAGGCGTCGGCCTACCAAACTTCTTTATTTCACACTTCTCCTCCAAGCGTAAAGCTGAGTAATTTGTTTGAACGTTATTCATTTTTCTTTGATAATAAACACACTAAAACCAGTAAGCAACTGATTACACTGTTAAGTAACTCTAACAACATGAATCTGTTACGATGAAGAGACAAGCTACCTGCGGGTCATGTGACACTGTAAGCAGCACTCCCTCCTAACCTTACGCATCCGCAAAGGCTGCTCTCCCCACATCTTCACAAATACTTAAATATTTGTTATAACGAAGAGTATAAATGTCATTTACCCTCAAAATCGTGACAATTTATTAAAACGTCCAAAGATATGTGGCAAATAACAATACAAAAGTCACTCTTGTTCCTGTAGCTGTTGAAAACAAGATTGTGTTAAACAAAAATTGCTTGCAGTCGGCCTCAAACCCACTACCTTCGACAGCGTAGAGAGATGCCGCTAACCACACGCCTGTTTTTCGTAGGTACAGAGTAATGAATTCATTCTTATTCATGATCGGATCTTCAGAGCCGTTCACACTTATGCATCGACCGAGCGGGGTGGAGCAGTGAACGCACTGGACTCGCATTCTGGAGGCTGGTGGTTCAAATCCACCTCCGACCATCCAGATTAACGTTTTCCGTGTTTTCCCTAAATCGCTCCGGGCAAATGCTGGGATGGTTCCTTTCAAAGGGCACGGCCGATATCCTTCCTCATCCTTACCCAAAACTCCGACCGTAACCTCTAATGACCACGCTGTCGACGGGACGGTAAACCCTAAGCTTCCTTCCTTCCTTCACTTATGCATCTTTAATTTACAGCTATAAGATTTTTTACCAATTATGGCTAATTGTAATTAATCTTCAATACCCCAAATACAAGTATGAAGGGCGGATGTTGCCTTCGTGCAGGATTTCCGCATGCGCAAGGCGAGATGCGTAGTAGCTCCATCGTCTTGCTACGGGACCATTCGTGCGTAACCGCCAAAGCTCGAGTATCCAGGAGCTGGTGTCTCTACCAGCTCCATCGTCAATGTTAAACGTGGCGTTTTCCCTCGCCCCTCCCTGCCGTGGAAAAGTCCATATGCTGCCTTAAGGGAGTTCAGAAGAGAATTTCAACCTCAACCGCGCATCGCATTCCAACGCTGCGGCCACTGCCACGTATATTAACCGGCCGCGCTATCCCACAATATGGTAGGTAAGTTAGAAAGTTTGAAAATAGAAATCCATAGGTAAGATGTGGTGAGTATCAGTGAAGTTCGGTGACAGGATGAACAGGATTTTTCGTCACGTAAGTATAGGGTTACAAATACAATCAGTTTGAGGTAATGCACGAGTAGCTCTGACAATAAATAATAAAATAGGAATGCGGGTAATTTACGATGAACACCATAGTGAATGCATTATTGTAGCAAAGTACCAAAGTAGTAGACGTTTACATGCCAACTAGCTCTGCCGATGATGAGGAGATCGAAGAAATGTATGATGAGATACAAGAAATTATTCAGATCGTTGAATGAGAAAAAAACTTAATTGTGATGGGGGACTGGAACTCTGTAGTAGGAAAATGTAGTAGGTGAATATGGACTGGGAAAAAGAAATCAAAGAGGAGATCGCCTGGTAGAATTTTGTGCAGAGCACAATTTAATCATCAAAAACACTTGGTTCAATCATCATGAAAGAAGGTTATATACGTGGAAGAGACCAGGAGACACTGCGAGGTACCAGACTCAGTTGATAATGATAAGGCAAAGGTTTAGAAAAGAAGTTTTAAACTGTAAGTCAAATCCAGGGACAGATATAGACTCTGACCATAACATATTGGTTGTGAACTGTAGATTAAAATTTAAGAGACTGCAAAAAGGTAGAAAATTAAGAGATGGAACCTGGACCAATGGAACGAACCGGAGGTGGTTGAGAGTTTCAGAAGGAGCATTAGGCAAGGATTGGCTGAAATAGAGGAAAGTAATACACTAGAAGAAGAGTGGGTAGTTAGAGGAGTGAAGGCCGCAGAGGACCTTATAGGCAGAAGTACAGGGCCTAATAGAAATCCTTGGATAACACAGGAGATACTGAACTTAATTGATGAAAGGAGAAAATATAAAAATGCATCAAGCCAAGCAGGCAAAAGGAAGTACAGACTTCCGAAAAATAAGGTTATCAAACTGGCTAAGCAGTAGAAACAGTAGAAGAATGTATAACTAGGGGAAAGATAGATACCGCCTACAGGAAAATAAAAGACACAGTTGGAGACAAGAAAAGCAGCGGTACGAATCTCAAGAACTTAAATGGAAAACCAGTACAAATCAAAGAGGGGAAAGCTGAAAGCTTCAATAAGTATATAGTGATTCCAATCCTAAGAAAGCAAGTGCAGATAAATTTGAATATTACAGAACTATCAGTTTAATAATTCATGGTTGCAAAATACTAACACGTGTATTTACAGACGAACGGAGAAACTGGTGGAATCCGACGTTGGGCAAGATTAATTTGGATTTAGGAGAAATGTAGGAACACGGGAAGTATTACTCACATTACGACTTATCTTAGAAGATAGGCCAAGGAAAGGGAAACCTACGTCTGTAACATTTGTGGATCTGCAGAAAACTTTGACGATTTTGATTCTGAAGGTAGCAGGGGTAAAATTTTGGGAGCGAAAAGTTATATTCAACTTGTACAAAAACCACACAGTAATCATTAGAGTCGAAGGTCATGAAAGGGTCGCAGTGGTTGGGAAGGGGGTAAGGGTGTAGCCTTTCCCCAATGTTGTTCAATCTATACATTGAGCAAACTGAAAGGAATAGAAGGAGAAATTTGAAGAGGGAATTAAAGTCCAGGAAGAGGAAATAAAAACCTTGCGGTTTGCTGATGACATAGTAATTTTGACAGAGACAGCAAAAGACGTGGAAGAGTAATTAAACGGATTGGACGGTGTCTTGAAAGGAAGGTATAAATTGAACATTAACAAAACAAAGATAATGCAATGTTGTCTCACAAAATCAGACGATGTTGAGGGAATTAGATCAGGTAATGAGACAATATAAGTAGTAGAGTTCTATTATTTCGGTAGCAAGACAACTTATGATGGCCGAAGTAAGGAAGATATGCAATGCAGAATGGCTACGGGAAGAAAAGCGTTTCTGAAGAAGCGAAATTTGTAGAAATTCAATATTAATTTAAATGTTAGGAAGTCCTTTCTGAAAGCATTTGTCTGGACTGCAGCACTGTATGGGAGTGAAACGTGGTCAATAAGGAGTTCTGACGAAAAGATGATAGAAGCTTTCGAAGTGTGGTGCTACAGACGAATGACGAAGATTAGATGGGTATATCACGTAACTAATGAGGAGCTGCACAGCCGAATTGGGGAGAAAAGGAGTTTCTGGCATATCCTGACTAACGGAAGGAAAAGGTTGGTGGGACACATTCTGAGACGTCAACAAATCGTCAGCTTAGCATTAGAAGGAAGTGTGTGGGTAAAAGTTATTGAGGGAGACCGAGGGACGAATACAGTAAGCAGACTCAAAAGGATGCAGGTTGCCGAATTAATTCTCAGATGAAGTCAAATCAAAATCAAATGTTTGTTAAGCTTAAGGGACTTAACTACGGGGTCATCAGTCCCTAAACTTACAAACTACTTATGAACTACCTACAACTAAGGACGGCACAAATATCCATGCCCGAGGGGGGATTCGAACCCCCGACCTTAGTGGCCGTGCAGACCGTGCCTGGAGCGCCTCAGTCCCCTCGGCCACCGCGGCCGGCTCAGATGAAGTGACTTGCTCAGGAGAGGGTAGCGTGAAGAGCTGCATCAAACCAGTCTGCGGGCTGAAGACCACAACAACAACAGACAGAAATTAAACCTAAGTTCGAACAGGTAACATTGTGTGGAAGGAAGTACTGTAAAAAATAATGCTGTATATTCTCTGAAAGTGTATAACAAAGTACTATGATTTGGTAATTTCCCCTCTTTACGGCACTGACCACTGACTCCGACTGGTCATCTAATATTATTTAACTTTTATAGGGACATTCTGTGTCAGAGGGCTGGATTAGCTGCTCTCTTGCCTCCATGTGCTCCGTGGCTCAGTATCTCACTGATAAAAACTTTATGGTCACTTGTCTAATTTTTAATTTCTAAATTTAGTACAGCTACGACAAAGGAAAGAGGAAATGCACACAGAGAGCAACGAGGAAGGAAGGATCAGAGGGATGAGGAGGAGGAGATGGAAGTCAGACGGAAGTGGGTGGGGGAGGGAGCGATGTGGACGGCAGCTGGGAATGGATAGGGAAAGGAAGATGAGGCAGAAAAAAATGTTTGTAAATCTATCGGACCAAACTACGTGGTCATCAGTCCGTAGCTTACAAACTACTTAAACCTAGGTAAACTAACCTAAAGACAACACACACACCCATGCCCCAGGGAGGACTCGAACCTCCACGGCGAGCAACCGCGCGCTCCTCAGCGAGACGCTTTAGACCGCTCGGCTACTCCACCGCGGCAAGATGAGGCAGGGGAGGTGGTAGAGTGGGGGTGGAGACTACGGGTAGAGTGGGGGGGGGACATCCAATACAGCAAGTCTCTGCAACTCGGGTGCTTCGCGAACACCGGCGCGCACCGGGAAAAACAGCGTTTTAATGGTAGAAGTGGTCTGTTAAAATTGAATCTTACTGTATTTTTATCAGTTTAATTCAGAAACATGATGTGGCATTCTCTGGGAGCACCTAAAAATACATCATAACGACTTTCGAGTGCAGGTTTAGTTATTTTTGTTCTTCAAACCTATCTTCAAAATGTATGCAAAGAATGTAACTCTTTCATGTACTCCCTGTTGCGGACATAGAACTTAATTTAAAGGATGTTGAGAGGGAAAAATTCCAATTTTCCTTATTGAAGCTAACTTTTAGAAAGAAAATCCTGCAACGATTTATTTACGTTATGTAAATAACCCTTGATATGTTTCTTGGAATAAAGGTCAGCGATCCAAATGTTCAAATGTTTGTAATCCTACGAGACAAAACGTCTATCGTCACCGGTCCCTATACCTACAAAGAAGTTAACTTATACTAAGGATAAGACAGCCGCAGCGGAATATCCGTGCGCACTGAGATGCCGTGCTGCGTTGCGCACGGCCGTTCGACGTGGAGGTTCGAGTACTCCCTCGGGCATGGGTGTGTGTGTGTGTGTTGTCCTTAGGTTAGTTTAACTTAGTTTATGTAGTTTGTAAGACTAGGACTAATAATCATGCAGTAAAGTCCCATATATTTAACAAACATTTGAACATTTGAACCAAGGACAACACACACACACACATACATACACGCACGCCTGATGGAGGACTCGAACCTTCGACGGGAAGGGCCGCACGATGCGTAAATGTACAATTTGTAAAAAGGTATATGTTTCTTTTTCTTTTAGAGTACACAGGACTTACTTCTTCAATTATACAAATATGGTTTTAATTTAGTAATCAGTTCCCTTCTGACTGATCCCCTCGTGTGTAACGGAACATTTGTTTTCGAAGTGTCGGTGCTTTGATATTTACGGTAGAGTAGCGTATTAAGCATTGTGCTTTCACGCTTAAAGAATCTCCGAATTGAGCAATAAAAATGGCACAAACAAATCCGAAACTTTTGTGCTCATGATAAACGATCGCAAGATAGATTAACAGTGTCCTATTTGACAAGATGCAGAATGGATATTTCAAAGTAACTAAGAAGAAGCGAGAGCGAGCACTGTCTCTTGTCGCACACGCGCTGCTACTCGGCGACGCAAGAGTGTTGGGGTAAAGCACCGGGGCGCGCAAGAACCGACTGCTCGAGTTGGAATGGCCTGCAGTACACGAACACTGTAAACAAAGTTATGTACGTCGCAGACGCTACAGTTGGTAAACAATCTGATCTTAAAAAAAATCGTATTTTTACTTCATTGGCCTGCTTCCAGCAGAACACCGTATTTCTTCATTTTATTGCCCATACATGTTTTACTGCAGGTGTACTATCTTCAACCGCACAACATAGAATTGTTCTTTTCAGTCCTATAGATTAAAAAAACATACAAGATTTTGTATAGGCCTACATGTATACCTTGTTTTATATATTAAATAAATCTTGTTTTGTACAGTTTTTTGTTTGGAGTGGCTCCTCTTTTCCAGTTTTTCGCCAGCAATTAAATAATACTATTTTACTTTTTCTGCGCTGGTATTTTTACGGTTACGTTAATATTATTTGCTTGTGTTCATAGATGTGTCTGTGTTTGATTCCTTTTGCTTATGAAACATATTGCGTAACTAAACGGAAAAAGAAACGCACATTCACACACAATTCCGTAACATAGAAACAAGTAATAAAGTAATACTAGCCTAACCATAAAAATATCAGCATTGTGTAAAATAGCCTAATGTAAAGTTTCAGATGACGAACTGAGAGGAAGGAGCCGCTTAAATCCAAAGAAGCTTTAGAAAAACAGAAATTATTAAAGATGTAGAACGAGATATAGACGTATATCCAGATAAAATCTTGTATGTTTTATAATTTGTAAATACGATGTACAGTTTCTATAGAACAGTCTCTGTTGTTCAGTAGGAATGAATAAAATACCACTGAAGATGCTGCAGCTTCAGTGAAACATATCTGGGTATGAAAAAGAAGAAATATAGAGCTGTATGCTGACCACTACTGTGGTCCTTAATCCCTATGCTTGTAAACTACTTAACCCTTTAATGCAGGACCTTTTATTTGAAGCTATAAAAACTACCACGATTAATGTATAGTGCGTAGATACTGAGAAAAATATTGAAAAAAAACCTTAAATTTATCATGCGCTACTAGCAACAAAACTTTCATAGTTGGTCAGCTATGTAGTGCTTGCAGGATGTGCCCGATGTAGTAAATGTCACTATTATGCCTCTCATCTTTCCAGAAAGTAACTCATAATGCAACAGTAGTATGTGATTGATTACTTTTACACGGCAAAGGAGGAATACTAGTATAAACAAACGCGCATTTTAGGAGTAACTCAATGCAACTAACTGTCAAAGTGATTCAGTAGCACTCTGCAATTTATATTTTCTAGGACGAGCTATTAGCGTATGTAACACTATGTATACAAGCAGCTACGAATAAATTTGTGGTAAAATGTTTATCAGTTTGCGAGAGAATGGAAAAAATAAGGTTATGTAGCTGATCAGCTACACTATGCATCAAAGGGTTAAACTAATTTAAACTGAGTTAAGGACAGCATATACCACAGGGAGGACTCGAAACTCCGACGGGAAACAGCCGTACACACCACAGCGAGGCGCTTAGCGCGCACGGCCTCTCCCGTGCGGCACGTAGTAAATACACTGGCAGTACAGTAAATGATTTTATGAGGAAAGTTTTTTTTTCTAACTTTCATTCCACATAGCCTATAGCCTGAAAAATGTAAACTACGGCAATGATTTGATTGATGTGTTTTCTCGGTGCGTTTGTGTTTGGGGATCAGATTGAGAAGCGTGGCCGTGTCTAGCTGGTGTATTTAGATATACAGTTTGGAGTTATTAAACTGGCAGGAAAAAGCGACTTTCCCCTGCCGGCGACAGTCGCTACAAGACGTGAGACCCGTAGCGTCACGCCACTGCGCCCGTCCATCGCGCCGGCATCGTTTCCAGGACACCAGGACAAGCCGTCAACCGGACACATTTCGAACTTGTATCATTTAAAATTGGTTTCAAGTAATTCACCTACTGAGTTCAGGAGGCTGAGCAGAAGCCGTTCAGTTTTTGGCAATGGCTGAGCACACAGCTAGGGAAGACGGCATTTCAGATTTATGGTATGTAAATGAAACCCACTCATACACAATGGCGGATTGAGCGTGTCGGAAGTCTGGAGTAGTACTCCTTCCTCGCCCACCACACCATGATGGCTAGTTGCCGATAACAGCAATATCGACTCGTCGACAAATGTGACCGTTTGCCCTCTGTTACGATCACTCGCGTCAACTTTGCCACATGGAGTAAACTGACCAATCGTAATTTTATAAAATAGCTTTCGACACTCAGAAACAAACATTTCTAAATAATATGTTAAAGCGAAAAATGCCCTCATCATCAAGGAAAAAAATACTGTTTCGAGAATGCCATGCTCTTGCTCTTGTCTAGCCACGCGAGAATGGTCGTTCGGTTTGGGGCACCATGTCACGAACCGCGCGGTAGATCCTGCCGGAGGTTCGAGTCCCCATTACCAAATACTTCTGGTTGAAACAGTCACTGAAGGAAATGTGTCTGTGGCAGAAATGTGAGTAGCACATTCAAAAAAATTGAAAATCATGGAGACCATCTTTCTCAATCTTTTCACATGCAAACCGCCTTGCACTCGGAGAATATATATATATATATATATATATATATATATATATATATATATATATATATATATATATATATATATATATATAGACTTTTGTGTTAGCATAACTCACCCCTTTCTGTTAGATTTAACGTTGAATAGTGAAGATCACATTTTCTCCTAGTATTGTAGCTGTGAACGCTGCTATTACTTTTGAATTGGGTCCGATTGTCAATAACAAATTCCAATTTCATAAGTATATATATATATATATATGGGGTCTCAAATACCAGACTAAAGTGGGAGTGGGAGACTGGGATTGTCTACAGATGGTTTAAATCATAATTAACTGGAGG
Source organism: Locusta migratoria (assembly GCA_026315105.1). Lineage (NCBI taxonomy): Eukaryota > Metazoa > Arthropoda > Insecta > Orthoptera > Acrididae > Locusta > Locusta migratoria. The sequence goes on along the minus strand of CM048744.1, from coordinate 491,436,068 downwards.
AGTGCAGAAACTTGAAATAAGCAGTTCACATAATATGCAAGAGGCAGCAAATTCATCTAACTGGGGAGCTATGAAAATGGAGTCCCACAAGGTTCGGTCTTGGGTCCTTTGCTATTCCTAATATACATTAATGACTTGCCAATCTGTATTCACAAAAATGCTAAGCTAGTTCTTTTTGCTGACGATACAAATATAGCTGTCACGCCTGACAAACAGGAATTATCAGATGAAATTGTAATTATATCTTTCAAAAAATTACTAAGTGGTTCTCTTTGATAAAACGCGGTTCATATAGTTTCATACAGTAAACGGAATAACACCATTTATAATATATAATAGTATCTTCAAAATTTGTAGGTGTTTGCATTGATGGGGGATTGAATAGGAAGAAACACATTGATGATCTGCTGAAAAGTTTGAATTCAGCTACTTATGCTATCAGGATCATTGCAAAGTCTGATGATATACATCTCAGCAAATTAGCTTACTAACCTATTTTCATTCACTACTTTCGTATTTGATCATATTCTGGGTCAATTCAACACTAGAAACGTATTCATTGCACAAAAGCGATTAATCAGAATAATTGGTAGAGCCCACCGAAGAACATCCTGCAGACATGTATTTAAGGATCGAGGGATCTTCACAGTAGTTTCACAATGTATGTATGAAATGTTCTATTAAAAATCCGAGCCTATTCAAAAGTAATAGCAGTGTGCACAGCTACAACACTAGGAGAAAGGGTGATATTCATTATGAAGGTCAAATCTAACTTCGGCTCAGAAAGGGTGCATTATGTTGCCACAAAATCTTTGGTCACTTACCAAGAAGCATCAAAAGTCTGACAAACAGTATTTAAAAAGAAATTAATAGAATTTCTGAATGGCAAGTTCTTTTACACATTTGTTTTTTTAGATAATTTTACAAATAATAATTATACTAGTAATAATAATAATGACAATAATAATAATAGCAATAAAATTAAAAAAACTCTTACATATTGAACGTATTTTGACTTTGACGTTGTTTTACAATTTGATTCTAAATGTTCATGTCCTTCGAGTGACTTCAACTGCGAATGGGCAAAGCTGAAAAGTTGAAGTCATATATTCTGTGAATATGAAAACAATAACAACTCCAGGATCAGATGTGACGTCTGTTCTTTCGGAATAGATGCCTCATGTATATACAAGTAGAAATATCTGTGAACACACTACCAACAACTTATGAAATGCCAGAATGATGATTAAATTAACATGAAAGTAATATCTATCTATTTATTCATTTTTCGATGGAAAAATTTTGCTGCCCCCAAAATTTTGCCGCCCTGTGCAGCTGCACATGTTGCACCTACCTAAATACGGCCCTGCACGCTGTGATAATTTAAAAACCTCAGCTAGCCACTTGCATACCTTGCCCTACATGGTATTAGGCAGATTTACACGTTTCTTTGGTCTTATGATAATAATAAAACACACACAACTTCCCTTACATAGACCAAAGATAACATAGACTATGCGTGACGTCATTATACTGAAACCAACATCTGTCATGTGACTCTGGGCAGGAAACCCAGTTCATCATTACGAATAATGCGAAATATAGCTGAGAGTTGCATATCTTATCCATTTTACTAGAAATTATGCGTATATATTTGAACAATAAAACGTCTTACAGTATTCTTATTACATCTTTAGTAGTACAACTGGCGTTAGTTCTCCGCAATTGCAAGAATTAATGCTAAAGGTACAGTTTTTACACGTGCCTAGATGAAACGTATTGTCAGTCTTTTTACAAGCAATCAGAACAACAGATTTTAAGCGAAAGATTGTTATCGCTGTACTGTGAGTCATTTAGTTTGTATTTTACACAGGAGTAGAAGATCAAATATCACCAATTTCCTTAAGATTCCTCAACAATACATGTGAAATGTTTCGATGTGATTTTATTAGAAATGAAATCTGTTTGCATCCATAATGTCCGATTATTAAAAAAAACGAACCAGTTTATATTTTAAGACTTTTGCCACGGACCGTGGTGCCAAAACGTAAAACAAGGAAAGTATTGGCTGTTTACATTAAATAATAGGGTAGTGAGGAATCATCATCGACTAACTCGGCAAGACGTGACTTTATGGGTGTAATGAATAGTCTGTATGAATGCTTAGCGTTGTATGACATTGAAAGCAGATTTTCACCAGAAATTACTTACTTGCTGGCATGTAAATTTTCTCAAGAGCAGCTTGAAGAATCTTCCCATCGATAATCACATTCATAAGTTGCAAAAAGTAAGAGATTCACAGCGTAACACAAGCACCGAGTATATGTAATTCTGTTGCTTCTAAAAATAAATGACAATACGGTACTTCTCACCTGGGCACATGTAAACATGACAATCACTGCATTAATATTAATAACTACTAAATGTGTAATAGGAATACGAGAAGTCGTTTTATTGTTAAATTCAACGCTCGATATTACCTGTAAATGAGAAAAACTGTTTCTCATAATGACGAAAACTCAGTCACGTGACTAGGGACAATGTTAGATGTTGGTTTCAAACCGTAACATGGCAGAGATAGGGACACGCGCAGTCTATGTTATCTTTGGTCTATGTTCCCCTCAATGCTAAATTGAGGATTCGTTGGTGTATCAGAACGAGTCCCATCAATCGATCCCGTCTTTTAGTCTACATACGGTAGAAATTTCTTTTCTCCCCAATTCTCTACAATATCTCCTATTTAGTTACGCGATCCAACCATCTATTCTTACAGCATTCTCCTGTAGCATGAAATTTCAAAAGCTTCTATAAATTTTCTGTGTACTCATTAGCGTAGACTTATCATTTCCGTAAAATGCTACATTGTAGACAAATGTCTTCGTAGACAAAGGACTTCGTAACATTTAAATTAATATTAGGTGACAACACTTCTCTTCGGAAATTCTTCTCTTCCCCTATTTACTCTGGATTTTTTTATCTTCTTCACTTCCAGCATCAGAGTTATTTTGCTACCCAAACAACAACACTATCCAATATTTTATTGTCACGTACCTTCTGCATGTCCTCATTTTATTACATTGTTTTACGCTTGTTTTGTTTTTGTCGATGTTCTTCTTATATATTTCTTTCAAGACACTGTCCACTCTGTTCGGTTGCTCTTCCATATCCTTTGATGACAGAAAGGTAGTACTGCGACTTAAAAAGTATTGTAGCATCCTACTCACAATGTATAGAATACGGAATAAAGTTGCACCGAAAGAACGAGTCGCCGTTACCCTTAATTAATTATGTTGTATATGCGTGACTTCGTTCAAGCCGGGGGTGCGATCTAATATCTTGTAATGGAATCTGCATAAGCACACGAGTCCAGATCGCTGGTTCCATATTGCTTTACTCAGGCCGTAAGTCCATCTTTCAGAACGTTTCTTTACAAACAGCTAAACTCTAGTTAGAATGTGGTATGAAAGACCTATAATCGATACAAGCATTACAAAATCGGTATATATTGTACAGTTAACGTTCAGTGATATCAGTCTTAAATTACCCTATGTAAAATGACTTAGTGGTAGTGGATTTATTGTAAAATTACAGATTCTTGTATTTACATTGCCATGAATAAAATGCTCTATGAAAATTCTATTTGCTTTTACAAAGTCATGGATAAAATGAATCATAAAAACATTATAAACATCGTCTCAATGTAAAATGTAATGATACTAAAGGTAAAGCAGTCAACAATCCGAAGATTGGTCTGAACACCACAGTGCTTTACTAGGCATGGTCCTGTTTGGAGGTGGTATGCCGTTGCCTTCCTCCGACCTTCGAACTGACTTACCCAGCCAGTTATAGGGGGACCTACAGTTTAACGTGGGTTCCGAACCACGGTCGTAATGATACTATGGAAGCACAAATTTTGTTTTCATATTGTATAAAATAATAACTGACAATGTCATCAGTGTAAAACTATCCTCCACTTACCTATGGAGTCATTAAATGTGGTTCACAATAAAATTGTGTATTAATATTAGGCAATAGTGGTGCTGTAAATGAGGAGCCATAGTTGTACTTCTTATAATATTGGATGGCAACTTAGAATTGCCGAAACCGGTCTGAATAAAACATTTTGAAACTAGCGATCTGGTCTCCTCTACTTATACAGATTCCATTACTGAATTAATTATTTGGCTAAAAAATCTTGCTTACACAAATATGATTTTATTGATCTTCATGCGACTCGTTCAACCTGTTATAAGGATCATAAGACAGCCGAATAAATTTGTTACCACTCACACCGCCATGTGTCAGACTTCGTTAAAATTTCCTTAACAACTGTCGGCCGAACGCTAACAATACATCGAGGCGTAAAACTGGGAAGCATGCCAGTATGATAACAAATAGTTTCAATGGTATAAACAAGTAGCATTTGTCGCCAGGGAGCGTATCCTGCATAGGTGACGTAACTGTAGTAGTGAAAAAGCCACGGCGATATAGTCATCAATTTTACGTCACGATGTATTGTTAGCGTTCGGCCCGCAGTTGTTATGGAAATTTTAATCAAGTCTGACACCTGGCGGTCTGAGTGGTAACAAATTTATTCGGCTGTCTTATGATCCTTATAACAGGTGCAACGCGTCGCATATGAACATAAATAAAATCTTATTTCTGTTAGCAAGACTGGTTTTGGAGAAATATCCACTCATCTACATCTGCATAAATACTCTGCAAATTACAATGAAGTTTATGGCAGAAGATTCGTCCAACCGTTTTTATCACGTTTCTCTGCCGTTACATTCTCTAATAGCTACCGAAAAAAGAGATTCCTTAATCTTTCCGTTTTCGATCTGATTTATGATGATCTTGTTCCCTATGTAGGTGGGTGGTAACAAAATATGTTCGCATTCGGAAGGGAAATTTGGTGACAGGAATTTCGCAAATAAATCTCGCCCTAAAGTACAACGAATTTCTTTTAATGATTTCCACTCCAACTGTTGCACCATTTCCGTGATACTCTCTCCTCTATATCGCGATAATGCAAAACGAGCAGCTCTTCTATGAAGTTTCTCTAAATCGTCCTTCATTCCCACCAGATGTGGATCCCACAATGTGCAGCAATACTCCAAAATAGGACGCACAAGTGTTATGCAAGCTGTTTCTTTAGTAGAACTGTTGCATCTTCTAAGTGTTCGGCCGACGAAACGTACTCTTTGGTTCGCCTTCCCTACAATATTTTCTGTATGTTATTTCCAGTGTAAATGGTTGGTTATTGTTTTTCTTAGGTATTTAGTTGAATTTATGGCCTATAGATTTGGCTGTCTTATCGTGTAAATGAAGTTTAACGGATTTCTTTCAGGGCTCGTATGAATTACTTCACACTTTTCATTATTTACTGAAAATTGCCACTTTTTTCACCGTGGAGATAGGTTATCCAAATCATTTTGCAGTTGCTTTTGACTTTCCGGCGAATGCACTAGCCAATAAATGAGAGAATCGTCCGCGAACCGTCTAAGAGAGCTTTTCAGATTATCACCTAAATTGTTCATAAAAATAAGGAACAGTAGGGGCCTATAACACTTCCCCGTGTAACGCCAGATGTCACTTTCTATCGAAGAAGATTTTCAAATCAAATAGATAAATGTTCAAATGTTTGTACAGCTTATGGGACTTAACTACTTACATACTAGCTAATACTAAGGACGGCACAAATATCCATGCCCGAGGGGGGATTCGAATCCCCGACCGTAGTGGCCGTGCAGACCGTGACTGGAGCGCCTCAGTCCCCTCGGCCACCGCAGCCGGCGCAAATGGATATACCGAGCAATAAATCTGTAGGGCATTCAACGTGAAACCTAATATGCAAATACGTCAGTCACAAGACGAAGAAAGCAATGTTTTCAAATCAAGAACGTTTTTGCCTTACGTGGGTGCTCTTTCGTCGAAGATCAGTCGAGTACTTGAAAAACATAATGTCAAAGTGGTCTTCCGACCTCCTTTGATAATTGCAGCCCTACTCGGTTCTGTGATGGATGACTTGTTACTTCGTAAGGCAGGTGTATATCAGATTCCCTGTGAAAACTGTGAAAATTCTTATATAGGTCAGACAACTCGCACTGTTCATGAAAGGTGCATTGAACACCGAAGATACACACGTTTGTTACGACCAGCCAAGTCAGCTGTGGCAGAATATTGTATCAGTACAGGTGACGTGAGAATTTTAACACCGACCTCTTCCTTCTGGGATTCCATTTTTGAGGAAGCAATATAAATTATATTAGCAGAAAACTTAATAAATAGAGACAATGGTTTAAATTTAGATAAGGCATGGAACCCGGCTCTAAATGTAATGAAATTGCAAAGACGTCGTCCGCCGAGCACACATCGATAGGCGAATCGAATAGCTGATTGTTTCCACCACGGTGGCGCGCGCATATCAGTGTACATATCTTTTTGCCGCTGACCAATATCTGTGAAAGGCCGCGCCTGGCACCTTGTCGGCAGTCTTGCGGCTCACCCTGAAGATGGCTGGACGTTACTCGGCCGAAATATTGGAGGAAATTGAATTCATGTGGCTGCATGCCCGAAACTTATTGGATGTAGGGATTCATTCCGATCTGCTTGCATTACTGAACCTGCCGACACTACTGTTGTATAATAATATATATGAATGCAATTAATTATCATTTTCCTTTCCAACATTTTGTTATTTTTTTTTTATAACGTAACTAGCTGAAGTGATTTTCTATTATTTGACTTCGCAGAAGTTTGTTTAATTGGCAAATATTAATCAGTTCGTGCCAGAGGAATATTGTTACAGTTCAGATAGTATGCTAATTAGTATTTCTGATAAAACTAAGAAAATTCTTTTCTCGTAATATTAAAGTAGGTAGTATTGTGTTTCACAAGTAATGTTAGGAAAGCTTTGCCCTCATTCGGTTCTGTATAATTACCGTTTATTACGAAGTAATTATTTGAAAACCCATTTAGATATATTTGAAAGTGATGCAATATTAATTTAACAGAGTTTTGTATTACTATTTACTCAATATTATTTACGATGTCTTTTACTATAGCTAGTTGCATGTAATTGTTTACTTTAAATTATAATTAATGCAATGAACTCAATTGACAGTACGCAATTTCCAGTATCATTTATCATTTTTTGAAATATATAAATAGGATGCGTTCGCGGCATGTAATTGAGTACTGTTTCATCCGTGATATGAGGCAAAATGCACGTCAGTTCAGAGTCTTGCTTCAAGTCGTGTAACGTGATGTGTCTGTGGCATAATCCACGTCACTTTGAACTTTAACAGTAAACAGTATGTTAAAAGTTATTCAATGTTAGGAATACATATTTGTGCGACACTGTACACCTCGGACTTTAGTATTCCACACACCAACTGAGTAAATTCGTATTATTGTTCAAAAATGTTCAAATGTGTGTGAGGTATTATGCGACCAAATGTCGTGGTTATCAGTCGTTAGATTTACACACTAATTACTTCACTAACTTACGCTAAGGACAATACAAACACCCATGCCCGAGGTAGGAGTCGAACCTCCGACCGTAGCGGCCGTGCAGACCGTGACTGGCGCGCCGCAGACCGCTCGGCCACTGCGGCCAGCTCGTATTATTGATGTGTGGAATGTGCATACCTGATCACATTAATTGTAATTAATGAGACTTCTAAGCTGGCCATGAATGGGGACAACTGGGCACTTATGAATCATTAAAGTGTGAAAGAACTGCAATTCTCTGTGTTGCCTACGTTATTTGTAGCGGATTAGTTTTGCTCCCTGAAATATGTCAGCCAACCGCTACCGAGAGCAACGATCTACGAGAACTGAAAGAAACAACGAACTACGACCAGGTCTGTCACAACTTCTGTTACAACGTACTGTATCCTTTGTGACAGGAAATGGCGAATCTGATAGCACAAATGCGGCGATATTCCATAAGCACGAAATCTGATAAGAAGGCGCTTGTAGGTACACTGTGAAAAGCCTTCCATAGGCCTAGATATACGGAATCTATTTGAGATCCCCTATTGACAGCATTTAACCATGTGTATTTCACAATCTCTCTGAATCCGTGTTAACTGTGGGTCAGTAGGTCGTTGTCTTCGAGATAGTTCATAATTTTGTTACTTGAGCAAATGACGGTCGCAGTACGGAGGATATAAAATGCAGAATGGAAATGGGTAGAAAAGCGTTTTTGAAAAAGAGAAATTTGATTTAAGCCTAAGAAAGTCGTTTCTGAAGGCATTTGTGTGGAGTGTTGCTTAGTATGGGAGTGAAACATGGACGATAAACAGTGCGGATAGGAAGAGGATAGAGGCTTTTGAAATACGGTGCTACAGAAGAATGCTGCAGATTAGGTGGGTGGATCGCGTAATTAATGAGGAGGTACGGAACAGAATTGGGGAGAAAAGGATTTTCTGGCATACCTTGACTAAAAGAAGGGATCGATTGGTAGGACACATTCTTAGACATCAAGGAACCGTGAATTTAGCATTGGAGGGAAGTGTTTGGGGTGAAAACCGCAGAGGAAGATCAAGTGGGCAGATTCAAACAGATGTAGATTGCCGTTCTTATGTGGAGATGAAGAGCCTTGCTCAGGATAGAGTAGGGTGGAGAGCTGCATCAAACCAGTCTCTGGACTGAAGACCACAACACATGTTCTAAAATACGGCTGCAAATCGGCGTCAATGATATAGGCCTGTAATTATGCGGATTAGTTCTGTTACCTTTCTTGAATATTGGAGTGACCTGTGCCTCTTTCCAGTCTTTGGGTTCGGATCTTCTACTGAGCGAGCGTTTGTAAATAATCGAACGGAGCTATAGCATTAGCATACTCTTTAAAGAACGTAATTAGCATACAATCGCGTCCAGAAGACTTACTTTTGTTAAGTGATTCAAGTTGTATCTACAAATAATACAATCCCTTGAGGCAACATTGTCTCATTATACCAAAGGTATTAAACATAAGGAGAGGCATTGAATTAAAAGTTATACAGTGGCCGGGATTCGAACCCAGGACCTCCTACTTACTAGGTAGGTGCCTTAGACCACTCAGCTAATACCGCATAGTAGCTAAAGCAACTACACGGACTGTCTTAAAGCATGTCTCCCTCCACACCATTAATTCTGCATCATGTTCCCTGTGAAATGCGTATCAAATATAGTACGGAGGGAGACGTGCTTTAAGACAGACCGTGTAGTTGCTTTAGCTACAACGCGGTGTTAGCTGAGTGATCTTCCGGCCGCCGTGGCTCAGCGCGCCCGGTTAGAGGGCTGTAATAAAATAAAAAAAAAGCTGAGCCAATTGATCAACGAACGACCAAGAACGAACTGAAACAACGACCGCAAAACTTAGATCCACCTGAAGAACAATAAATAAATAAAAAGTGGTCTAAAGCACCTACCTAGTAAGTAGGAGGTCCCGGGTTCGAATTCCCGCCACTACATATATTTTAATTCAATGCCTCTCCTTATGTTTAACACCTTTGATTCAAGTTGCGTCAATACTCCAGGGATATCTACTTCTAAATTACGCATGCTGCCAGCTGTTCTTGATACGAATTCTGGAGTATATTACGGTTGCTGTTCCATTCGCACGTATATCGAGTGATTTCAGTGAAGTGATTATTGATGAAAGCTGGCGACATTCGGGTCAGATTGTGCGGGCTGGAAGTGGAGCGGCCGTACTGTGGGAGGAGGGGCAGCGGTCGCCGGACGCTGTACATCTGGTGCGAGCCTCGGAAATGCGGCGGAAGTCGTTACACTGCCGACCGTGTCCTGCAGCCACGCAGCCACCTGTTAGCCCAAGGCCGCTGACGACGCAGCACGCCAGACACGCGTGCTCGCCGGGCTGCGTACTGCTAGGCGCTAGCAACCCGTACTTCTGCACTGGAGTGGAAAGCTACACCACAGTCTGATCCATATCTACATAGATACTCTGCAAATCACATTAAAGTGCCCGGCAAAGCGTTCATTAATCACTTTCATAACTTTTCTCTACCGTTACATTCTCTAATAGCGCGCGGGAAGAAAGAACACCTAAATCGTTCCGTTTTCGATCTGATTTTATTGGGATGGTCATGTCTCCCTAAGTAGGTGGGTGCTAGCAAAATATTTTCACATTCAGAACTAAAAGTCGGTGATTGAAACTTCGCAAACAGATCACGCCGCAACGAATAACGTCTTTTAATGATTTCCACCCCAATTTGTGCATCATTTCCGTAACGCTTTCCCGCACGTAACGGAAAAAATAAGTAAGAAAAAAGAGCTGCCCTTGTCTACACCTTCTCAATGTCTTCCGTCAGTCCCAGCTGGTGAGGGTCCCACACTGGGCAACAGTACTCCAGGAGAGGACGCACAAGTGTGATGTAGGCAGTCTCTTTGGTGGAGCTGGTGCATCTTCGAAGCGTTCTGCCAATGAAACGTAACCTTTGGTTCGCCTTCCCCACAATATTTTCTGTGTGTTCTCTCCAGTCAAAGTTGTTCGTAATTGTAACTCCTAGGTATTTGGTAGAATTTACGACCTTAAGGTTTGACTGATTTATCGCGTAGTTCAGTGGATTTCTTTTAGTGGTCATGTGTATTACTACACACTTTTCTTTATTTAGTGTCTATTGCCAATTTTCGCACCATGTAGAAATTTTGTCTAAATCGCTTTGCAGTTACTTTTGATCCTCTGTTGACTTCACTAACCGATAAACGACAGCATCATCCGCGAACAGACTAAGGCAGCTATTCAGATTGTCTCCTAAATCGTTTATAAACACAAGGAAGAGTAGGGGACCTATAACGCTTCCCTGAGGAACGCCAGATATGTTTTACTCGATGACTTACCGTCAATTACAACGAACTGTGTCCTTTCTGATAGGAAATCGAGAATCCAATCGCACGGTTGGGGAGATATTCCATAAGCACGCAATTTCATTAGAAGCCTCTTGTGGTGTCAAAAGCCTTCCGGTAATCCAGAAATATGGAATCGATTTGAGACCCCTTGTCGATGGCACTTATCACTTCATGTGAATAAAGGACAAGCTGTCACGACACTCCAGATTCAAATGTTTGTAAATCTTTCGGACCAAACTGCTTACAAACTACTCACACTAAGATAAACTAACCTAAGGACAAAAACAAGCAAGCCCTAGGGGAGACTGGAACCCCCGACGGCGAGCAACCGCGCGCTCCGTAGCGAGACGCCTTAGAGCGCTCGGCTACTCCACCACGGTCACGACACTCCGCCTCATTTTTGTTACCCAGCGCGTTAGTAGTGCCCCAAGCGGCTAGCCAGGTATACTAGTGCGGGAGCGGTTTATATGAGTGCATATCCAGCTGTTGTTGATTACATTTGTGTCTGAAATGGTTTTTACTGTGGGGAACTTCTGTGACGGAATGAATTGTGTTAATGACAAGAACGCATTTATCCTTTTTTAGGTTCCCAAAGGACCCTGAGAGGTATGTAACTTTATTTCCACTTTAATAGCTATCAAGACAATTTTGTAAGCTTGATTATTTGTAGGGAAGCAGTTTGTTCATTTTTCAAGGAGCAGATGGCTGCAGCTTTTCAACAAGAAGCTCACAAGAAGAACTGTGTTACATTATTTGTGGACATGTGGAAAGTGGCTTCAAATTTTTCCAGCTTGGTGCAGTGATGAAGCTAAAATGCTGTTAATAATACTGTTTGTCAAAAATCAGACTTTTTTACTGGATTAAGTTTCTGAACCAACACTTAGTTTCCAATAATAAGAAATCGAACAAGAAGCTTACGAAGTTTGGACATTTAGACTGCTGATTCGTTTGGTATGTACTCAGTTCACTTTATTGCTAATCACTTAACGTTTCTTGCTTCCTTCTGGCGATGACATTGCTATGTTGTGAAACTTTTTCACTGACAGATTTTCTGAAAAGTGGGCTATGTTATTTAGATATTTGCATTTACGTGAATTTAGTGTAATCAACGTATTAAAATGATGATTTCAACATTTCTATCATTATTTATAAGTTGTTTGGCAGCCACTAATGACATAAAAACAGTAGTTTTCGATACATTTTGATCTTGAAGGTACAGGTCAGTACTGTTAACGTATGTATATGCGTATGTTTATAGTTTTTCGGTGTCAATGTGGTAGGAAGCAGTTCTATCCGACGTCGTAAATATGTTGTAGCTAACACTGGATCTTCCAGTTGCAGTCATATTCGCTTTTATTTCAGAATCATACATTTCTTCTGCTTTTACACCAGCGCTTGGAGACAGTGAAAGATGTTAAATATTTCGTAAATCGCGTAAAAAAAGGGACGTAGGCAAACATTATCCATACGACGTCAATGAGTCTCACATGGCTAGCCGCTTGGGGCGCTAATGTCGCTCCAGCTGTCAAACGGTAACAACTTTCACAGCAGGGAGTGTCGCGACTGTCTATGTTAGACTCTGGATATACTGTCTGGAGAAATCTACACATCTTATAAGATAGGCTGTATATGTGTATGTATGTATGTATGTATGTATGTATGTGGGTACGTGGGTAAGTATGTTCCACATCTCCTCCTAAACTACTCGACTGATTTCGACCAAACTTGATACATATGATTCTTACTATCAGGCAACAATCGCTGTCGGGGTAAGAAACACTTAAAACATACGTAAGCAGATATTACGTCATAAACAATGACAGTCGTGAAAAACGGCCGCATCATGTGAAAATATTCTACATTTGCTCCTAAACTAATGGACCGATTTCAACCAAATTTGGTACGAGTATTCTTTAAGGAAGTAATCATTTGGTATGGTTGCAAAAACCGCCTGCGATACACAATCCATACGATATCACGTCATAAACAATGAAAACTGCCCCATCGTGCGGCGCTTGATAACGTAATTTTATTTGTCAACAATTTCACAATTTTGCAATAAACTTTGAACATAATTTCAAATCTTGGCGAAACTTTTCTCGCTGACAACCCCAGCAAAATTATAAATGTAAAAAAGTTTATCATTTACTACTTTTTCGATGTTCATTATGTACGGCATATATCATATCACGGCGTTTGGCATGACGTTACAAGTTATTACTTCTACACTGTAAATTGTATTCGCGAGACATTTGACAGACAGTACATATACATACCACTGAATAGTCCTTCGATATTATATCACAGTTCGAAATATACTTCATGAGATATGAAGTCATAAACAATTTGGTTCATGTAAAACCACATCATCATACACGATGTTTCGATTTATTACATCTTTACTAATAAAACCATTCACCACACATTTTGTAGACATTAGGCACGTACACCACTAAATGTACTTTCAAATTTACATCATAGTACGTCATATTTCAGGAGACATGACGTCGTAAACAATGAAATTTCCTAATAACTGCTACTTCATGCACTATTTTTTCACATCTCCGCCTAAAGCAATGGACCGATTTCAACTAAACGTTGTGCACATATTGCTTATTATGAGACATGAATCGCTGTGGGATTAACACTACCTACGACACATAGTTCAGGAGATATGACGTCGTAGACAATGAGTCACAAAATCTTTCCCATCACGCGTCGCATGACTTACGAGACTTCATTCAATCAGTATTTATTTTATATTATTGTAGGTCACATAGTCGATGATATATATCATAAGTATTGAGCTGCATATAAACGAAACTTAAATGGACAGATAGTAAGGCAGAAGTCGATGGACACAAAGGGAAGACATACAGAGAGTGGAAAGGAAGAGACATATATAGAGGAGATAGAACAGAGAGATGGGGAGGAAGAGTGGATAGAACGAGACATGCGAGGAAGAGATTGACATGAGGGGATATTGGCATGAGGCATTATGAAGGAGAAGATGCAGAGATAGGAGGGAGGAAGAGTAGGTTGGAGAGAGAGAGATAGAGACGGGGGAGATGGACAGAAGAGTTGATTAACGAAGGATCTACATCTACATCTACATACATACTCCGCAATTCACCGTAAGGTGCGTGGCGGAGGGTACACTGTACCAATACTAGGCATTTCCTTTCCTATTCCACTCCCAAATTGAACGAGCAAAAAAAGAATGCCTATATGCCTCCGTACGAGCCCTAATTTCTCTTATCTTGTCTTTGTGATCTTTACGCGAAATATAAGTAGGCGGCAGTAAGATCGTACTACACTCAGCTTCAAATTCCGGCCCTCTAAATTTCCTCAAAAGAATTTCACGAAAAGAACGTCGTCTTTCTTCCAGCGATTCCCAATTGAGTTGCCGGAGCATTTCCGTGACACTCGCGCATTGGTCGAACCTACCGGTAACAAATCTAGCTGCTCGCCTCTGAACCGCCTCTATGTCTTCCTTCAAACCGATCTGCTGCGGGTCCCAAATACTTGAGCAATACTCTAGACGTGGTCGTACAAGCGTTTTATACGCGGTCTCCTTTACAGGTGGAGTACATCTTCCCAAAATTCTCCCAATAAACCGAAGTCGGCTGTCCGCCTTACTCACAACTGTCCTTACATGCTCGTCCCATTTCATATCGCTCTGCAATGTTACGCCTAGATATTTGAACGACGTGACAGCATCAAGAAGCTCACTACTAATGCTGTATTCGAACATTATGGGATTGTTTTTTCTATTCATTCGCATCACCTTACATTTTTACACATTGAGAGCTAGCTGCCAATCTTCGCACCAACTACAAATTTTGTCTAAGTCATCCTGTATGCTATTACAGTCAGTTACAGACGACACCCTCCCATACACCACAGCATCATCAGCAAACAGCCGCAAATTACAACTTACTCTGTCCATCAGATCATTTATATAGATAGAAAATAATAGCGGTCCTATCACACTCCCCTGGGGCACGCCTGACGATACACTCGTCTCTGATGAACACTCGCCGTCGAGAACAACGTACTGCGTTCTATTACTTAGGAAGTCTTCCAGCCAGTCACAAATCTGTGAACCTATTCCATAAGCTCGTACCTTCGTTAGCAGTCTGCAGTGTGGCACCGGGTCGAACGCCTTTTTGAAGTCGAGAAAAACACAATCCGCCTGTTGCCCTTCGTCCATGGCTCGCAAGATGTCATGTGAGAAAAGAGCAAGCTGAGTTGCACATGAACGATGTTTCCTAAACCCGTGCTGATTCATGGAAAGAAGTTTTTCCGTTTCAAGGAAATTTACTATATTCGAACTGAGATGATGATGATGACTGGTGTTTTAGGGCGCTAAACATCTGGGTCATCAAAAAGTATACAGAACAGATCTGTTTCGTTTCTAATACAAGATTGGAAAAACCATACACCCGGGAAATGCCAGGTTCCACAGCTAGTCGTAAATATTTTGGGACGTGTTAGTAGAGGAAAGGTGCCTAATATGAGACATTTTGTAAACCCATTTGAAGGACCTAAAAGTAAATGCAATTATATTTTTCATCGTGGTAATAATGTCTCTCATTATTTAATTTCATCATAAATTTATCATATTTGTAATAATAAACAATATTTCAAAGTAATTTTGTAGGAATGGTGTAAAGGTTTCCTAATATGAGACAGCAGTAATATTTTCTAACGACCTATCGAATATTCATTTATGGTTTCGGTTGCTTCGCCTAAAATACTGGTTTTGGACGCAGTTTCGATTTTGGCCGAGTCTTCGGTCTTTCCGAAATTAGCTTTCATGAAGTTACAGATGAAGTCGGATCGTGTTCGGGATGGATACCGTACACTGCGGGTAAAAATAGTATTTTGTTGTTAATCACAATATGACGCAATTGTTCGTAATAGTGATATTCTTATTGTATAACAATTTAACTTATTCAGCATTGTACTTAAAGGAACGGGTTATTATACTGAAATGCTTGAAAGTTTGTTTAATGTTTTTCTGGAAAGCGAGGTGCTTTTTAATAACCAGTATGGGCTTAGGAAGCCTTTATCATGTTGCACACAGCTTTTCCTGTTGGATTTGGGTTTAATATACACTGACAAGTACCATACTGTTAGTTGAGACTATGCAACACCACGTAGAGACAAGGCCTCCCAACAGGCCGTGCTACGTCACACTGACCAGGCCGCGACCGCCACCTTACTGGCTGCCCGCTACGAGGCAGGGGGCGTGTCCCAGTAGCTAGCCATTCAGCTGCCGGCCGCGGCCTGGTCAGTGTGACGTAGCACGGCCTGTTGGGAGGCCTTGTCTCTACGTGGTGTTGGACTATGACGTTATTTTTCGAAATACTTCATACTGCACTGACTGAAGTTGATTTACTGACAGGAACGAAACCTATTATTCATCAGCACCACATAACAACAACTTTACTTCCCTCAAATGTAGTTACGGTAACAATCAAAATTAAAATAGTATTGTTAACGCAGTGTTACGAACACCGAGCGAAATTTTACGAAGTACATACGAGGTCTTCACTGCGCGCGTGTAAAGTCTGTCGGCGACAGGATCTAATCTGAGTCCGTCATGGAGTGACCACGCTACACAATTCTGCTTACATGTCAGTGTCAGAATAAAAGGTAAATGTTATTGCTGTATTACAGCGTCGTCAGCAATAAACTTTATTTTGAGGAGATACCTACTCGCAACAACTTAGTATATTTTCAGTTATTCTGCTTCGCACTTTCTTTAGAGAACTGAGGTAAAACGACATAGCCTCGCTAATAACAGGTAGCCTATGAGGTATACATATGCACTGGCTCACAAGTCCAACTTAAATAATGGTTGGCTTAATATTCGCAACTGCCAGGTGGAACGTTTAGGCCGGTAAACCTGAAAGCCTCCTACGGACTCCTGATTAGGATTACACACACTGAAGAAAGCCCAGTAAACGTAGAGGTTCTCTCAAGATGTGGGGAAGCTGGTGACTTGCAGTATAACGTATATCTACCGAAATTTTAACTTAATTACAGAAGTTTCGGTTTCGGCCGAATCTAGAAGAGGAGCCGAATATTCGGTTAGGATTTCGGTTTCGGCCGCAAATCATGTTTCGGTCTGACTGTAATATTTTCCTTTTTTTTATTACTGAATAATGACATATCAATACAGGATGTTCACGTATTTCTGTTATACTTCACTCATTTCTAACAACTTATGATTTTTTTCCCACAACATTCAGGCCAAACAAACTGTCCTCTCTGACACTGCAATCTGCATGAATCTGAATCCCTATCGTCATCAAGATGGACATCGGTTGTCAAGTCACTAGACATTCTTCTGCTTTCGGTCTACGTTTAGACGATTTTGTACTCTTCTTCCCAAATAACGTTTGCCTGCTTTCTTAGCTTCAGGTGCTGATTTTTACTGTTTAGTTCTTGGAATCTCTTCAGATAAGGAAATGAAGTTAGTAACGCAGCAGAGCGCGAACGCGATGTTTGACTTATTTGACTATCTCTGGGTGGTTTTGCGATGTGTGGGAACGGTCTGATGTCTATAGGGCTGACAGCTTGATCGTCAGTAGTTTCAATTTCGTATCGGCATCCCTTTTTTGAACAGCGTCAGCATGGTGATGAATTCAAAACTGATGTTTCCTAAAGATGTTTACGTTTCTTGGGATGAAACCTTCTTTTCTGAAGGCATTCACAGATACTTACTTTGTTGCTACTGGATTGTAAGCTGCCCCAAATAACCTGGCTATTAATAATGGAATGATATCACAAACGCTAATCACGTTTCTATGTCTTGGGCATAGTACGTTTTTAAAAGACCAATAAATCCAAGGTCAAGTGGCTGCGTTTTATGCGTTGAGTGAGGTGACAAACATACAGTATGAACATTGAGAGAATATCTCTTTAGGCTTTCCCAGCGAACACTTGACATGTTGAGTAAACGGGTTTACTGCCAAATGTTTGTGTCGCTCTGACACAGTATTTCGGCCGCGTAACTCACTGCCTTCTTCAGGTGCTACCTGAGACTGCCTTCTGACTTCTTGGAGGATCGTGTCCAGTATTTATGCCCAGAACGAGCTGGGCGCTTTGTTTGCGGTCCGCGCCCACCTGGCGCTACTAGTAAGCTGTTGCCGCTTCCCTGGTGCTCTGTCGGAAATCCGCGCGCCCGACTCGGCTTCCATCTGTGACCGTGGGACCTCCCTCAGGCCTGTCCCGCCTTGGGCGCTCCGTTCGCGGTCCGCGCCCGCCTTGCTCTACTCCTGACGTGTTGACAATTCCCTTCTGCTTTAATGGACGTCCGCGCCTGGCTTGTTCACCAACTGTGGTCGTGACAGTCATCTGGGGCCCGTTCTGCATCAGGCGTTCCCTTCGCGGTCGGCGCCCGCCTGGCGCTGCGCGCAGTTGTCGACAGTTTCCTTGTGCTGCAACCGACGTCCACACCTAGAAACACCTCAAGTAGCAAAGACATCTCAGGAACAGCACCAGACGGGCGCGGACCGCGAAGGGAACGCCTGATGCAGAACGGGTCTCAGACTGTTGCCACGACCATAGTTGGTGGACGCCAAATGGGGTGCGGACGTCTGTTGGAGCACCAGGAAAGGGTCGGCGAGCAGCGCCAGACGCGCGCGGACCGCGGGACGGAGTGCCTGACGCGGGACAGGCCCTAGACACCTGCCACATCTACAGATGGTGAACAAGACACGCGCGGACGTCAGTTGGAACGCCAGGGAATTGTCAACACGTCAGGAGTAGCTCAAGGCGGGTGCGCACAGCGAAAGGAGCGCCCAAGGCGAGACTGGCCTGAGAGAGGTCCCACGGTCACAGATTGCAGCTGAGCCAGGCACAGACGTCTGACAGAGCACCAGGTAAGGGACAACAGCTTATTAGTAGTGCCATGTGGGCGCGGAACGCAAACAAAGCGCCCAGCTCCTTCTGTGCATAAATACTGGACACGATCCTCCAAGAAGTCAGTCTCAGGTAGCACCTGAAGAAGGCAGCGAGTAACGCGGCCGAAATATTGTACCAGAGCGACACAAACATCCGGCAGTAAACCTGTTTACTCAACATATCATTGAGAGAACAATTCCCCCCCCCCCCCCACCATCCTATTTTTGTGAAAGGTGTCATAATATGCAAAGTAACGCTTATTTGGAAACTACTGCATTTGGATACTGTTGCATACTGGGCATCTCGCCATCTTATGCAAAAATCAAGCATGTGCTAACAATGTTCCTTGAAAAATGAGCATAATTGTCAATAATTACAGGTAAGACCGTCATAAATAACAACAAAGTGCAGTAATATATACTCTAAGCATTAATATTGTCTTTATACCGATGTCACAAAAACTCCAAACAATATAAATGTTAAATCACAACCTCTGCGTACACTAACTGGATGAAAAAGGGAGTCCTACTCGCTGTGTCGTCGAATGATGTGCTATAGACGTGTTCAAGAAACTCTCCGGTAGACTGTAACATCTACCATGAGTACATTTGTGTTATCTAATATTAGGGAATATCGCGAATAGGCACCATTCCTCTACAGATGAATTGTAATAAAATAATACACAATAATACCTGTTCAATATTTATTGTATTCAGAGGTACAGCTATCAGTACGTGACCCAAACAAACGTAAAGCAAAGGCAAAGAAGAACGTTCAAAGCTTATTTTCAAAAATTCCACAACTAATTTTAATGGGCTTTTGACTACCAAAGATCACCATTATCAAAATCTCTAACCAACTTAATCAAATAATAATGCTACTATATCATCAAGCAGAAGTACAAGAACATAACACCAAAATTTAGAACTTTAGATAAAAGATTACACAAACAATTATATAACAGCAGTAATATCTGTATTTCGTCAATTTTACGACGTTTATATCTATATAAATTACAAAATCGGTGCACTTAAATGTATTGCAACAACCAAAGATCGCAACTGCAACAGATAGCGGTATAAACATCATCATTGAGCCCATCAAACGACAATCTCTAAACATATATCGTCGGAACCAGTGATCTCTATATAACCTGGATGTATAAATCTGGTGTCTAAGTATAGAACTGCAGCGTGCCTGCATATTCATATGTTTTGCACACGAATTTGCATTGTCCGCCATGTTGTAATTAGTCGAACGAATTTCCATCATTAGTACCTGACAAATAATTGCTAGGTTACCCCTGGATTTCAAATTTATGACAATATGCTAAGTAACATACTCGCAAGAGTACAGAATCAAAACATATTTCCTTTTCGTTTTCTTGTAATTCTTCATAGCAGCCATGTTGTAATTCGTCAAGAAACAGAATATGGACAACTTTGGCTGGTATGCTCTGACAATTGTAGTTC
The DNA here is from genome assembly GCA_026315105.1 of Locusta migratoria. Lineage (NCBI taxonomy): Eukaryota > Metazoa > Arthropoda > Insecta > Orthoptera > Acrididae > Locusta > Locusta migratoria. Next base: position 491,415,819 of record CM048744.1, on the reverse strand, counting down.
AACATCCAGGTAGTATAGAAATCACTGATCGGAACTGTCAAAACTGTCAAACGTAATTCACTGACCTTTTTTTTATATACAATACCAGAAGGTAATTGACGAATATCAGACAGTCCAATACTGTGATATATGCACGTCATTCCATCTAGACGTCCGTTACACCTTTTTTTATACTTTAACAAAAGATTTATAATTAAAAATACGAATTACTATGTAAAGCTTATTACCTATAAAAATATTCAAATGTTTGTATAGCTTATGGGACTTAACTATGGGGTCATCAGTCCCTAAACTTACAAAATACCTATGAACTAGCTAATACTAAGGACGTCACAAATATCCATGCCCGAAGGGGGATTCGAAAACCCGACCGTAGTGGCCGTGCAGATCGTGACTGGAGAGCCTCAGTCCCCTCGGCCACCGCGGCCGGCTATTACCTATATCTGCAGGACACTTGAAAATGGCAATAAGGCGCCAAAACAGTCTGTAGTAACGAAATAAAAACAAATCTAAACTTAGCAGCAAATTTGTAACTTTCTTTAGTAAAAATGTGATTATATGAACTTTATTTAATGGAATGCGGTCTTAGAAAATCAGGCAATGCTGAAGGAATTAGATTAGGTAACGAAACAATGAAGGCGGTAGATGAGTTACTTTGGCAGTTAAATAACATATGATGGCCGCAGTACAGAGGATATAAAATGCAGAATGGCAATGGGAAGAAAAACATTTTTGAAAAAGAGAAATTTGCTAACATTGAATATTAATTTAAGTGTAAGGAAGTCTTTTCTGAAGGCATTTGTATGGAGTGTTGCCTTGTACGGGAGTGAAACATGGACGATAAACAGTGCGGACAGGAAGAGAATAGAGGCTTTTGAAATGTGGTGCTACAGAAGAATGCTGAAGATTAGGTGGGTAGATCGCATAACTAATTAAGAGTTACTGAACAGAATTGGTGAGAAAAGGATTTTTTTGGCATACCCTGAGTATTGGAGGGAAGTGTGTGGGGAGACCAAGATACGAATATAGTAAGCAGATTCAAATGGATGTGGGTTGCCGTTCTTATGAGGAGATGAAAAGGCTTGCTCAGGATGGAGTAGGGTGGAGAGCTGCATCAAACCTGTCTCCGGAATGAAGACCATAACAACAACATTGTGCTGCAGGCCCCAAAGAGCAATGGAAAAAAAAAAAAAAATTCGTGATCAGAATGAAACTTGCACTCTGCAGCGGAGTGTGCGCTGATATGAAACTTCCTGGCAGATTAAAATTGTGTGCCGGAACCGGGACTCGAACCTGGGACCTTTGCCTTTCGCGGGCAAGCGCACTACCTACTGTGCTATCCCGATACGACTCACGATGCCCCCTCACAATTTCACTTCCGCCAGTACCTCGCCTCCTACATTCCAAACTTCAGAGAAGCTCTCCTGCGAACCATGCAAGACTAGCACTCCTGGAAGAAAGGAGCTCGTGGAGACATGGCTTAGCCACAGTCGGTAGTGCGCTTACCAGCGAAAGGCTAAGGTGCCAGGTTCGAGTCCCGGTTCCGGCACACAATTTTAATCTGCCAGGAAGCTTCAAGATCGTGATCAATTTATTTGTGCGTGTTGGTCAAGATAATTTTAATGGTGTTGTTTAACGACCTTTGAAGTTGACGGATATGAAATAATAATATGCCGTCGTTCCTGCAGCCGACACATATTTAGCAACTAACACCGGTAAGAGCAACTTGTATTTTTCAGCTGTACTACACAGTGCAGTCTATGCCATCATTAGCTTTATGGCGGCAGAAGCGGCGCAATTTGCTGAGGTAGTCCTGCGTCTAGACGCGGCCAGTTTTGGAGAGCGGCGTGGAACGGTGCCAGGCGCACAGGACACGGGCAGTGAGTTACTCCGGCGCGGGCGATATCGGAGCCTGCGTGTTACAGGCGGGATAGGGCGGTCAGGTGGCGGGCGTCGTTATGCGGGGGTTGTGGTGGCACGGCGCCAACCAGGGGGAGGGGCAGAGGATGAAGCGATAGTCGACAATTATGTCGTAAAGTTACGATAGACACGGTGTCACACTCAACTTTTTCACCCCTAATATCTCTGGAACTACAATAGATATTGAAAAACGAATTTCTCAGTCATGATCGTACGACAGGGGCTTATGGAAATAAGTACAGTGAGACAGCCTACAATCTAAACAAATATTATTTTTCCCACGAACTTATGTTGTTTTGAATGGATGCTCATATTATTTCTTTCGCAACTAATAGCATGAAAAATTACAAAAAGAATGGCATTTGATTTATTTTAAGCTTTGACTGGACAAATTTTAGATTTTAACTGATGGAACTGCCGATTTATGTTCTGGCTGGACATAACTTTTAAATATTTTTAACTGATGGAACAGCTAATTTTTGACCACTTAGTTTCACTCCTGTGTCACGGTCTCAATCAAATAACAATGGGTCGATTATGACCGAAACGTCGAAACTGGTCACCTCTATATGATATTATATATATATATATATATATATATATATATATATATATATATATATATATATATATATATATATATATATAAAAGACACTTTGCGCTCTAGGCCAGTTTTATTAATTTTAAATAAATTCTTAAGAATTTTATTGAATTGCGTTGGTTGCATCGCAATGCGTCAATAATTAGATCCCGAGATATTGCGAAGCGAAGTTGACGTTTGAAAGCCATGAAGATCGCAGCTAGCGTATCCCGAAACTCAAGCGAGACTCTGGGTTGAGTGTTGAAACATGCGCTACCAGCGCGCTTATATATTTTTGCTTCAAAGACCAGGACAACCCCAAAACTTCCATATTTTACAACCATGCATCTGTGAAAGTGAAGTCAAAACCGCTATTTTTTTCCAATAATCAAGAAGAGGGGGGGGGGGGGCAAATATTTCAAACTGTACATCATTCATTGCCACATTATTCCCCTTGTCGACTGTTTGTCCATTCCATAATGGGATACCAATCTTCCTGTTCCCAGTAAATGTCAATTTATTTACAGTCTACCAGATAAGAAGTCTACAGGTTTGTTTATTTTGTTACTGGATGTTAGGCTTCATACGCCATCACCAGACATTTACTGAAGTTTAGTCAAAGAACTTGCGCTGTCGACAACCACAAGAGATGTTACATACAGAGAAATAAATTATCTTCTTTGATGGAGCAGTTGCAGTATAAATAAATATTCAAATGAAATCTGTAAATTAATAGTACTATAGATATTATACGTCGAGAAACAGTACAAACATAACAAATTCCTGACAACAATGACCACATTGAATAAAATAAACGTAAAGAAGAATTTAAAGTTTTGAAGGGTTTTTCAAAACACAAGGTGACACAAAACCTAATAAATATAGAGTAAATTGCTCCATCAAAGAAGATAATTTATTTCTCTGTATGTAACATTTTTTCTAGTTCTTTGACTAAAATACAGTAAATGTCTGATGATGGCCTAAGAAGCCGAAAATCGATTAACAATATAAACAAATCTGTAGAACAAACAGAAAATTGAGAATTTTAATTTTCATAATGAATTTGTTCTACTAAGAACCTTCGGAAGAATCATTTAATAAGATAACAAGTCGCTATTACTTTTTCGTAATAAGTCGCCAACAAGGCTTCCTAACGTATTACCGTTTATAAGCATTAAGAGGATAAAATAACGCCATAAAGTTGAAATAAAGAAGTACACTTGAAATGTATTCATGTTTTGTCTACTAAAGATTCTCACTATTGCAAAATATTTTTCCAAAGACAGTGAAACATCGCTGTGTATTGGAGCTTAAATATTGGTTGCAAACAGCACTGCCCATGAGAGCGTGTAACATGAAATATCTTACAGCAAAAATACGCAATTTTATTGTTGCTTAAGAGCAACGTATCATAAATAATCAGTCTGCATATGTTTGTGTTCGCTAAACTAGAGAAATGGAAAAAATAGACGGTCAAAGTCCAAACTTTGCATTTTTCGTGGAAAAAGGGTTTTATGCTATCTTCTCTGCTGTAATGATCAAGGGAGTTGAATGTGCAGTGTTTGAAAACGACGTGTAGTCCCGGATGCGCGAACATCAATAATTTATTCACCCGCTATCAGAGAATGGCAGGACGTAGTGATTTTCAACAGACCTTACACATAACTTCAGCTATTTAGGACGATCTTGCTAATATTACCCCAAAAATATGAAAAGAAAAATGTTTATTGCTAGTCGTTGTTCATGCAGTATAACTGCCTCATCAGTCTTTTAACGCGCAAAGTTTACATATTGTCTGCCAGTGGACATTGAAATAAATGAATGGGGAAAGTTGAAAATTTGTGGCCAGCCAGGTCCTTCTGATTTCTGGGCAGTCGCGCCGGTCACTGATCCACTCGTTTCTCTTTCTTTCTTTTTTACGTGGGTAGATCGGATTCTTCGCGGTCGTGATTAGTGACGGCGTACTTGTTAATCGTTGTGTCCCTGGCTGTTTTTTATTACAGAGAACGGCTATCCTTCTGACCGAAAGCGCCCATCCGCTATGCCGGAGAACTTTGTGCCTGACCGGGATTGGGGACACATCGATCTCCAGGGCAGCTCGGACTACCCTTGCACTCCTTTAGGTAGATTCTCAACATACGTGGATACGTGGTACAGACAGTAAGTTCTGAGACTTGACGCCTGGACGATAGGCACCCACCGAGTCTGAATGTTGCACACGAAGCCGCATTCCAGGTAGCTGATTGTCGCTTCAGTTGCGGATCTTAAAGGAAACACCATGTTCCGTCTTCTCATCCAGTTTAAAAACGTTGGATCATCGTTCGCACAACGGATGAGGTCCCCACAAATCGACGTGCCATTATCACTTTGGTCTTCCGACAGGAATCGTGGCACACTATGCTGAGAAAAACAAATGTTGAAGTTTTCCATCAGAATTTTGTGTCTAGTACCGTGGCTGATCCCTATTGCTGCTGCAAGAGCGTCTACCGATTGGGATCGGCTTAACATGCACCTGCGTTCCAACTTCCAAAACCTTACGTTCCGTTCGAACTGTCCATGTCCGACGAGTATGCACATTTTTTCCTTGCACCAAACGTCGGTGCCAAACCTAAACCCAACACTGCGACTCAGTGCTTCCTAACCGTACACCTGCTGCATTATTCGAAACTTTTCGGCGGTTGTTTTGCCCAATTTCTTTCAAAATTTTATGTCTACCTGTTGCTCAAACTATGATATGTCAGACCACACATCTGCTAGCAGTGCATGCACTCAAGTGTGTCTTGCAAGGACGAGAGACTAATTGACATGGTACCACACCAAACTGACTGTACCATGAATGCACACTTACTGATCATCAGTACTTCAAAGTCTAAATTCAATATTAATTGAAGTCCAGTATAACACTATGGACTTCAATTAATATTGAACATAGACTTTGAAGTACCTCGCTTCAGAACCATTAGAAGACTGACGTATATATTTTATTTGTGACTAGAAATTTTATGTTTGGTGACGCCTCAACCTGGATGTACTCTTTTAGTAAGTAAAAAATGTTGTGAAGTTATGTAAAATATTACAGGTCTGAAGATGGCGTCGAGCACGCCGAAACCGGTAACATAATAAATGAAAAATGCAATCTTGGCTGAAAAATCATTATTAAAGTTTTATTGTATCTTGGGTAATTATGTGAGTGATATATTTGTTCCAGAATGAAACTTTCACTCTGCAGCCGAGTGTGCGCTGATATGAAACTTCCTGGCAGATTAAAATTGTGTGCCTGAACCGGGACTCGAACCTGGGACCTTTGCCTTTCGCGGGCAAAAGCACTCCTGCGAAGCTGCAGAGTGAAAGTTTCATTCTTGAAACATCCCTTAGGCTATGGCTAAGCCATGTCTCCACCATATCCGTTCTTCCAGGAGTACTAGTCGTGCATGGTTCGCAGGAGAGCTTTTGTGAAGTTTGGAAAGTAGGAGGCGAGGTACTAGCGGAAGTAAAATTGTGAGACGGCATCGTGAGTCTTGTCGGGTAGCACAGTCGGTAGGGTGATTACCCGCTGAAGGCAAAGGTCCCAGGTTCGAGTCCCGGTTCCCGAACACAATTTTAATCTGCCAGGAAGTTTCATATCAGCGCACACTCCGCTGCAGAGTGAAAGTTTCATTCTGGAAACATCTCTTAGGCTGTGGCTAAGCCATGTCTCCTGTAATTGAAAATCTTCTTTTCAGCACTTAAATTAATGCCGGAATATGGACGCATCACGTGTTCTGAAAGAGGGAAAGCCTCGTCAGCAACAGATACCTAAGGCATAGGTTGTACGTATAGGACTCTCTTCTGGAATTGGCAGGTCTCCATTTATAAGTGTCTTGTAGTTGGCAGAATCTACCGTGTCAGCGTCCATTTCTAAACTGAAAGGGAATCTTGTCGCTTGTAGTCGTATGCAAAAAAATCCGCGCGTAAAAAGTAACGCGCGATCAGTCGCGTGCGACCGGTCTCGACTGTGGGAACGCAGCCTTATAGCCAATGGCGATTACTTTGAAGGTCAGTCAAGGTATTTTGTTTGTAATTCTTGTTTCTTGCATTTCCCGAGACCATAGGTAAGGTCCCTATGGTACCGACATGTAATATTTTTTACATATGTAAACTGGCCACAGATGTATATTGTAAGTGGCACAGTAATCTTTGGAAGTTCGATTGTAGAGTTATCGCTCTGGCTGCGAGAGAGAGCAGTCAATAGCAAGTCTGTTGCGAGCTGTGTTGGGAGTCAGTTGCGGGGAGTTGCCTGTTGGGTGAGGTAGAGCGAGGACACTGTTGGAGAAGGCAGTTCTTAAGTATCTGTGGCAGCACGACATTATTGTAATGCATGAAGTTAATTTAATTTTCTGTAATATTTTTCTACTTCATATTTTTTAAGAATACCGGTACCGGTATTTTCTCACAGGATGGCAACATAGTGAAACAACTGGAATCGAGGTGCAGGAAAGCTAATGCAGTGAGTGCTCAGCTAAGATCTACTCTCTTCTGCAAGAAGGAAGTAAGTACCAAGACTAAGTTAGCAGTGCACCGCTTTATCTTTCGACCAACTTTGTTGCATGGGAGTGAAAGTTGGGTGGATACAGGTTACTTTATTCATAAGGTAGACGTTACAGATATGGAAGTAGGAAGAATGATTGCAGGTACTAATAGATGGGAACAATGGCAGGAGGGTGTTCATAATGAGGAAATCAAAGAAAAACTGGGAATAAACACCATAGATGAAGCATTTAGAGCGAACAGGCTGAGATGGTGGGCTCATGTTACACGCAAGGGAGAAGCAAGGTTACCTAAGAGACTCATGAGCTCGGCAGCGGTGGGTAAGAGGAGTCGAGGTAGACCAAGAAGAAAGTACTTAGATTCGGTGCAGAATGATTTTGAAGTAAAAGGCATAACATCAGACGAAGCATAAGTGTTAGCATTGAATAGGGGATCATGGAGGAATTTTATTAGAGGTACTATGCTCCAGACTGAACGCTGAGAGGCATAATCAGTCTCTAATGATGGTGATGATGATGATCGTGATACCGGTACATAATTTCTAATATTAAATTTGCGTTCTGCGTCCTTATTTGGTAGTTGAAAGACGACCGCCTGTCGTCTTCCATATATTTTTGTATAGTTCTGTGAAGTTATAATTTATTTAATGTCGCTAGATTATCATTTTGTTAAAACTTGAACCCCACTGTTTTCAAGGCTTGAGGAATAACATTTTTTATTTCATATGTTAGAATATTAGTTAATATTGCTAGGTTTTTCTTATTTTGTTATGTTAATAATTTGTTATTATATTAATTAATGTGGCATAAGTACGGCTTCTCCACTACGCCACTGGTCCTGTGAGAATGTGCAGTTGTTGTACTTTTAACTGAATCTATGGCTGTTTGAATGTGGGGAATGATAGCTCGCTTTGCATCATTCTCTCTGGCTCAGAGTGGATAGCTGATGAGGTTACCAAAGAGGTTTCTACACCTTTTGGTTACAGTCTAGTTAGCGAGCCTTCCCTCCAGCGCGAGTCTGGCTGTCCATCCCAACGACCGCCGTTTTCTTGGATTTTCACATGGACCTCATTTGCTAATTTTAGTAATAAAAGAAGGCTCTTATTACGTATACTGGTCGACTTATATAGTTAGTTTCCCCTTCCTTACATTTTCTTCATTTATGATTATTTTTGAACTTAATTGCTACCCACCTATCATTATTGAAAATTTTTCATACTGAAATACTGCATGACGTGAGCTGCTTGCTGTTTTCTGTTTCCAATTTGGTAATAAGAAGATACGAGGTAAGTCAATTTTTATTTTATCTGTGTCATAGTCAAGTTGTTTCCCCCGTCTCATCATTCAAGTTCATCAGTTTCGGTGTACTCTTTGGGAGTATACACGGCCATAAATTCTAGTGTTTGAGTTTCCCCATTTCCCGGGCGTGTCCGTTGGGCATATTAATGTTTTCTAAGGCTTACCTCGGTGGTCGTAGTCACCACATTCATCGGTTTTTAAAAGTTCAGTTTTGCAAGTACGTAGTGCTGATCAATTTCAAATTAAATATTAATCTATTCCAGGTACCTTGCAAAATTTCTATAAAATTGTATTTATTTTTAATATTTACCGGGATGCCTTGCACATGCTCGGAACACTCCAGACGCAGCTTGTAAACTTGCAAAGAGAAGGGCCGGCGCCACTTGTCAGCGAAGCGGCGTGAGCCCGCCACGTGAGCGCAGGGCGGCGGCATGCATTATTCAGCTGGTGGCGGTCCAGCCCCAGCGCGACGGCCGTCACCACTGTGCCCTGCCACTGTGCGCGGCGCTCGCTCCGGAAACAGCGCGGTCGATAACTCCTCCACGCCCTCCCCGTGCCGGTGCCCTCACAAAAGCCATCGCCGTCGCCACTTCGCGACAAGCAACTAACGGCTTCACATCTGCAGCCACCGTTCCCACGCCCGCCAGCTAAGGCTTGAGGGAGAGTCGTACCGCCCAAAATAACAAATTTCACATTTTTCAGTTTTATGCAAATTATTTACAGAGTAATGGAAAAACTTGTGGAATCTGACCTCGGGGAAAATCGGTTTGGATTTAGGAGAAATGTAGGAACACGGGACGCAATACTCACATTACGACTTATCTTAGAAGATAGGCTAAGGAAAGGGAAACCTACGTTTTTAACGTTTGTCGAGTTGGAGAAAGCTTTTGACAATGCCGACTTCCAAATTCTGAAAGTATGAGAGGTGAAATATAGGGAGCGATGAGTTATATTCAACCTTTACAAAAACCAGACAGCCGTTATTAGAGTCGAAGGGCAAGAAAGGGACGCAGAGGTTAGGAAGGGAGTAAGACAGGGTTCTAGCCTTTTCCAGATGTTCAGATGTTTGTGGAGCTTATGGGACTTAACTACGGGGTCATCAGTCCCTAAACTTACAAACTAGCTAATATTAATGACGGCACAAATATCCATGCCCGAGGGGGCATTCGAACCCCCGACCGTAGTGGCCGTGCAGACCGTGACTTCCACGCCGCAGTCCACTCGGCCACCGTGGCCGGCTAGCCTTTCCCCAATGTTGTTCAATCTGTTCATTGAGCAGGCAGTGAAGGAATGAAAGGAGAAATTTCGAGAGGGCATTAAAGTGCAGGGAGAAGAAATTAAAACATTGCGGTTTGCTGATGACATAGTAATTCTGTCAGAGACCGCAAAAAGAGCCGTTGAATGGGATGGACAGTATCTTGAAAGGAAGGAGTAAGATGAACATTAACAAGAGTAAAACGAAGGTAATGGAATGCAATGTCAGAAAATCAGGCGATGCTGAAGGAATTAGATTAGGTAATGAGACAATAAAAGTAGTATATGAATTTTGTTATTTGGGTACCAAGATAACTTCTGATGGCCGAAGTAAAGAAGATATAATATGCAGAATGGCTATGGGAAGAAAAGCGTTTCTAAAGGAGCGAAACTTGTTAACATCCAATATTAATTTAAATGTTAGGAAGTCCTTTCTGAAAGCATTTGCCTGGAGTGTAGCATTGTATGGGAGTGAAACGTGGACTATAAGGAGTTCAGATAAAAAGATGATAGAAGCTTTTGAAATGTGGTAGTACAGACGAATGATGAAAATTAGATGGGTAGATCACGTAACTAATGAGGAGGTGCTTAACCGAATAGGGGAGAATAGGAGTTTCTGGCATATTCTGACTAAGAGAAGGGATAGACTGGTTGGACACATTCTGAGACATCAAGGAATTGTCAACTTAGCATTAGAAAGAAGCGTGTGGGGTAAAAATCGTAGAAGCAGACCGAGGGACGAATATAGTAAGCAGATTCAAAAGGATGTAGGTTGCCGAACGTATTGTCAGATGAAGAGACTTGCACAGGACAGGGTACCGTGGAGAGCTGCATCAAACCAATCTGGGGACTGAAGACCACAACAACAACAACATACAAATTATGAAAATATGGATTTTTATTCTTAATTTGGCGTTGGTTTTATTGAAATATTTAAAAAAAATGTTCAAATGTTTGTAAATCTATCGGACCAAATGCGTGGTCATAAGTCCGTAGCTTATAAACTACTTAAACTAAGTTAAACTAACCTAAGGACAACACACACAGCCATGCCCCAGGAAGGACTCGAACCTCCACGGCGAGCAACCGCGCTCTCCATAGCGAGACGCTTTAGACCGCTCGGCTACTCCACCGCGGCATTGAAATATTCATTTAGATGATAATCATGCACTTATATTTCTTAGGATTTTGTTTTCCATCATTTTGCATATTGCCATTCTTCTCTGGAACTGTATAGCCTACTAGACCGTTCGCCATTGCTCTTCTGTTGTCCCTCCTAGGTGAAAATCTTATCTCGCGCTTTCTTTCATTTTCGTTTGCTCTTGATGTATTAACATCGTTTGCTCCAATAGTGTTTCCTGATACTGTAATGACGTTTCCTTTTTTGATGCACAGGCTATTGTCTGCTTGTGATCCATTAAAAGTAAATTAAGTGTCTGTAAAGGAACGCAATGTACATTTATCTACAAACTTTAAAAACCAATTAAATGAATTTCTCAATTTTTAAAGAAATCTCTCTAATTAGGCGGGATTGGGAAATATTCTTATTAGATTGCCGAAGCGTATGCACATATCTTGTCTCAGGAAAGTGATTTATATCAAAGCATACATAAAAACGCACGCGTTTCGAAGAATCCAATCACGAAATTCAACATTAACGATTGTAATAAGACCTCAGGTGCATCACTTGATGTAATGCGCGAAAAGCGAAATAGATTTTGTCGGATATTAATTGATATCTGTTACATTTTTTGTATAAAAAAAGATGTATTAAAATAATTTTCTTTTGTACAACTTTTTTCTTATTTACTCTTTCATTATTTATTTATTTATTTTATTATTATTATTATTTTCTTTTTGTTCGACGCATGTCTTTACAGTGAAATAACTGAAGACTTTGTATCACGAATAGAACAAAGATATTGTCTTTGGTATCACATTTCGCTCTATGTAACCTCCTTGCTTTATAGAAGAAAACGTCATCGCTGCTTACGTCATAGAATCAGTGGTATTTGACACTTTTTACATTTCTGTCATTATCATTCACATCTCTTGAGAACTTACTGAGTCTTGGAAAGCAAATCCTACGCTACAGGGGCTACTGTCGCTCCAAGTGTCAGACATAAACTTCGTATGTATATGTTAGACTGTGATGTTAGTATATAAACATGGATTAAACACACTGAGGATTGTATAAGGATCGTACTAATTGCGTTACACCATATTTCGTAGAACAAAACAACAATGAAAACTATTTTCAGAAATATGGTACAGTTGGAAAGTCAAAGAATAAATATAATTTTCAAAGAGTAATTATTGTTCCGCATTTCGGTTTATTTTCTTCAAATCACGAAAGATCTATCCGATCGCTATAAAACCGTGCCTAAAACTTTCCACAGATACAAATTAGTAACTGTACAAATTGTTAAGTATCGGAGTATTGTCGCACGGACATAATGAGCGTACACCGAACAGACATTCACATTTATATATACAGATATCACTGTGGGGTAAAAATTGGCAATTGAATCTAAATAAAGAGAAGTGTGAAGTGGTCCACAAGAGAACGAAAAGAAATCCGTTAAACTTTGTTTACAAGATAAATCAATCAAAAGTGAAGACCGTAAACTACACTAAATACCTAGGAATTACTATTACTTCAGACTTAAACTGGAAAGAACACGTAGATAATGTCGTGGGAAAGGCGAACCAGACACTGTGGCAGAACCTTTAAAAGATGTAACAGAACTACTAAAGACACTACATACACTACGCTTGTCCGTCCTTTTTTTGGAGTATTTCTGCCCAGTGAGGGATTCATATCGGGTAGATTTTGACGGAGGACATCGAACGAAAGAGTCCAAAGAAGGGCAGCTCGTTTTCTAATGTCACGCTACACGGGAGACAGCTTTAGAGTACGGAAATGATACAGGATCTGGGATGGGAATCATTACAACAACGGCGCTTATCGGTGCTGCGTGGGCTGCTTACGAAACCCAAATCGCCAACATTCTCCTCCGAATGCGTAAATTTATTGTTGACTCCCACTTATACAGGTAGAAATGACCATCAGAATAAAATACGAGAAATCAGAGCTCGAACGGAGAGATTCAGGTGTTCTTTCTTCCGGCGCGCTATTCGAGAATGGAATGCGAGATAAATAGTATACAGGTGATTCAATGAACGCTCTGGCAGGCACTTAAATGTGATTTGCAGAGTATCCCGTGTTGATGTAGATGTAGAACAGTATTTTTGATCCAGTGGGTCGCGAGCCTCTGGGGGGGGGGGGGGGGGGGGCGCTAAGTCTTACTTGGGGGGAGGGGGGTTGCTGTCTTAGGAGGATGTTCAAATGTTTGTCAAGCTTAAGGGACTTAACGGCGGGGTCATCAGTCCTTAAACTTACAAACTACCTATGAACTACCTTATACTAAAGACGGCACAAACATTCATGCCCGAGGGGGGATTCGAACCCCTGACCGTAGCTGCCGTGCAGACCGTGACTGGCGCGCCACAGACCGCTCGGCCATTGCGGCCGGCTTAGGAGAATGCAGTAACAGCATGTTCCATAACAAATCTACATTTCGTGACTTTCTGCTACTATGCCAAACGTGCCACGCAAAAGTCGCTTAATTAGGAAGTCGCACATAGGTGAGAAGTTAGCTTTGTTGTGACACGTTTCGTGTGGCCCTTGATCAGACATCAAAAGTGTCACAGGTACAAGATGTACCTATGACACTTCTTATTTCTCATGATGGGCCGACCGAAAAGCGAAACAATGAAGCCACTTTCCCACCTCATGATGACTTTTTAATTAAGCGATTTGACACTGTTTGTTGAGTACCGCTACAGTTATTTACAATTGTCGCAATCTTCTTGTATGTATATCACATGTTCAAATATTGTTATGTCAGAAAAACAATTAACAACTTAATATTATTTTAATCAATACATAACAATACCTTTTTACTACTGGATCATAGTAGTTGACAGCTGATAAGGAGATTTCAGTGCAGTCTTATTTTTACTCTACTAATAACGGCATTTTATTACCGGATCATAGTAATTTGCTGCAGGTTAAGGATTTTCAGTATCCTTTCCAAGAAATCAAAAATTTATGTGCATCGTAGAAATATTAAGGAGTGAGGCATCAGCTTTGATGATTTCACACGCACGTGACGACACGTCGGCATAAATTAAACATTGAGATGACAGCAAAACCATGCGTTAAATACTTTTCTTTCAGTTTCGATTGGTTTCCACTACTGCAACTTTCACCAGATGTGGATGGTTTCGAAGATCTTAGATACATCTAAGAAATAAAGTTAAATAAATTGCATTTTGGATCACTGGCATAGCTTTATTACGGGCTGGGGGATCGCCGGGCATTTTTACTTATAAGAGAGGTCGCGGGTTCAAAAACGTTGAAAAACACTGGTCTAGAAGGCTGTAGTTTCTTAAGTTTCGTAAGTTGCCTATACTATCGGTACTTCGCAGTACACTCTTTGAACTGTACATTCGTTTGTTATATTTATCCACTAGCCGTGTTTCATTTTACGTGTTTTCTGTGATAGTTTTCATCACGACTTGGTGCTTTTGATGCTGTTCTGGAAGACTACAGGTTTTGGAATATCCTGGAATTCAACCCGACTAAAAATGTGATCGACTTGGAGCAACTGCGAATCTTGAAGGCAGAGATTGGAACGAACAGTTTGTTAAAAGAAGCCAGATCCAAGAGAAGGAGGGCATCAATGGGTGAGGAAGATGAAGGAGAAGATAAGGACTACAATCATGGAGGATTCTAACATATTTTTGGTGTATAAGTTGACTGTATATTAAAATATTTTCTTTAAACGCAATTTTCTCAAAATGACATTTTTCGGTATAAGTGCCCCTTTTTCTCAGAAACTTCTGGATCTACACCAATGAATTATTTACCACATAACATGGATAGTACAACGATGCTGTAGTTCTACTTTAGTAGTATTTACTGTAATAGTTGAAATTATGTGAAAATTTACACCAAAAATTATATTTTTAGGGAAAGTACCATAACTTCTTTTCCAGCTGTTATTTTAAAGTGATTGTAGAGCAACACAGTCACAAAATATTGGAGAATATGTGATAAAAAAAACACCAATATATATTCAAGAGATCCTGAGAAAACGCGGCATTTATATAGCCATTTCAACATTGTCGAGGTAGGGCGTTAGGACTCCCCTTGAGCTTTGTTCATCGAAAGAGTTGCACGGAAGACAACATTACGTAATAGACTTCTTGGCCTTTGTTACTCTGCTGTTGCGTATTGGACGTTTGGTGTCCAAAATTAAAGCAGCCGACGGAAGTAATACAAGATTGCTGTTATTTCGCCACAAAACAATATAGTGATAGTAAAATAGAAACAGTGTACAGAATATAAACTTGAAACAAGTGTAACAATGACTTTTATAATATATTTCTTTTTTTTTTCTTTTACTTAACGGATTTGCACACACTTCCCGAATACTCTTAAACTGCCGCGGCTGAGTGGCCGAGTGCATTGAGGCGCTATGCTACGCTGCGCGAGGCCGGTCCCCGTCGAGGATTCGAATCGCCCTTAGCGCATGGATGTTTGTGCCGTCTTTAGTATAAGCTAGTTCATAAGTAGTTTGTAAGTTTAGGGACTGATGACCTCACAGTAAAGTCACATAAGCTTAATAAACATTTGAACATTTTGATTACTCTTAAACTACTCAGTGTTGTGGACGGGTGTTATTGGTCAGGAGACGTAGGTACACTTTAACAGAAAAATCCCATAACTTTAGCAAAATGTTAAATGTATTTCAAACAATTGAATACTAAATTTTATCAGACTGCTGAAACTAAAATCCAGACATCTTCGTGAATACTTCCAATTTCCTCACTCTTCGAAAATTTGCGAGCATTAGTTGTAAACTGAATTTTTAATATATACTGGTCAAAACAAGTAGGGCATTGGTTGAGAAATAAAGCTTCAGCGAGAATGAACTAAAATGGTTGGACGTCTTTCTTTCGATTCTACGGAATGAAAACAACGTAGGGACTGATGACCCCGTAGTTAAGTCCCATAAGCTGTACAAACATTTGAACATTTTGAAAACAACGATAAGAAGGCAACCGAGATAGCGGTAATAACAGAAAGTTGCTGCAGAGGGGGTTGGTGTTGACTTGTGTTTACTCTACAAGAAGAATTACAGAAGCAGTTGGATTCAGATAGTGAAGTAAACAGGTAGTGCAGTGCAACAACAACGTGACTTAACCGAAGCTATGACCTGGAGAGCCAAAGGAAGGTTGGAAGCGGGACAGATACAGAGGGAGACAAGGTCAACGTGTCCACGGGTAACATCAGCAAGAGATGACCGTTATCTCCAGTTAACATCCCGTCGAGACAGGAGGCTGAATGTAACTCAGCGTACCCTCCAGACATCATCTGGACGCGCAAAATAAACACAAACAGCCCGAAATCGCCTTCGGGAATGTCTCTATACTCGGAGGCCTATGGTGTGTGTCTCCCATTAAAGCCACGACACCGACTAGCCAGCGGAAAATTTGCGGAGGAATTGGAGTAGTAACGAATGGCGCAGGGTTCTGTCCACAGGTAAGTCAAGTTTTCGTGTTCAGCCGGACAATAACCGTTCCCTCAACTGGAGATCATGGTACTCGGAACAGACTTGCTTACGTGCAGGAAACTTCACCATATCATGATGGTGGACCAATAGTGTGGGCTAGAGTCAGTATTTTCGGACGTACGAAATTCTATGTCGTACAAAACGGAGCTTTGTCTGTTCAGGGGTT
The DNA here is from genome assembly GCA_026315105.1 of Locusta migratoria. NCBI lineage: Eukaryota > Metazoa > Arthropoda > Insecta > Orthoptera > Acrididae > Locusta > Locusta migratoria. Next base: position 491,399,429 of record CM048744.1, on the reverse strand, counting down.
TAGAGACGAGACCACTCGACCTTTTGTGACCTGCGCTCGTGCCATGGAGATGGGTTTCTTCTGGTGGACGATAAAACTCGTCCCCACAGATCTGCTTTGGTGGACAACACGCTTGTAGCTGAGGGAATTGAACAAATGGAGCGCCCAACTTGTTCACTGGACTTAAACCTGATTGAGCACTTGCTGATCCCGTAGTGGTTTTGAGCAGTGAATATTAATACATAGAAATATCGATATTTTTCAAGACCAGTTCTGATTCTCTGTTGAACCTTTGTGCACAGCGACTGTGTATGATGAATAAGAAGCAGCTATCAGTTTGCCGTTTATTCATGTTTTATTGAAGAATATAACTATATAGAACTATCAACGATACATTCTAAGAGTTTGAGTTACTTCAACTTAATGACACACAGTATATATGCCACCTGCACTATAGACACTAGTATTACCAAATTGTCTTAGTTTGCTGTGAGTCATTGACTTTATATTGGTACATAATGAAAATTATATGATTATTCTGTATATTTTATGTGTGAGAATAATGTTTTGTTCAAAAATTAGTAACTGAAAATAAGTAATAAATTTTATGGTATTATTATCAGCGTCAATTTCTATTTCAGCGATCCTCAGGGCACGTAGGTTGGCCAATTCAGAATAAATTCTTCACTAATAAATAAAAAAACTTCTGACATGAGTTAGATTTTCACAGTAACCGAGATCCTTTATGTCACAGTAATAAATGAAACTTTTACAAGGTTGTCTTGCTCCCACCACTTCAGATAACTAAAGAAGACTAACTCTAGTTTTGTTTTAAAACATAAGAAAGAAGCACTCCTTTTTGTTTTCTGAGTTTAAAAGATAAATTATTTCATGAATTACTTGTGGTTTATTAATTGATAATAAATATATCGTAAATTAATTAGTTAATTAATTATGAGTTTCTTTCTCAAATTAAAAAAATCCATCTCTCCTACTCTCCTTTTTATCCATATATATCCATCCTCTTGTATCGTCACAAGTTGAAGTAACTCTTCAACTCCTAAAATGCACTGTTAATCTTTACATATAGTGTGTCCGTGGGTTTGTGTGTACGTATTGCATATAAATCTATAGTTTTGTTACAATGTTCATGATGACATAAAAGTTTTCTGGGTGTTGTACCGCGTCATGATGTAAGAAGGCTATTTAATAACCGACGTTTCAGCAAACGTTACAGTGGCCTTCATCTGGGTATAATGATGTGAGCTCACATCAGTCTACCCAGATGAAGGCCACTGTAACGTTGGCCGAAACGTCGGTTATTAAAGTAATAGCCTGTTTACATTATGAGGCAGTACTACAACCAGAAAACTTTTATGTCATCTGACTCTGGCTGCGGAACCCTGCGTAATTATAATGTTCATGATATTTTGCACACATAAGCTTCAATCCACGAGGACGATTGCCGTAAGTGTAACGATCACGCACAACACATATTTCACGAGGTATGACGTCATAAACAATGTGATGCTCGAACAACTTTTGCAACAAGCGACAATGCTGCACATCTCTTAAACCGCTGAATCACTTTCAACCAAATTTCGTACACATATTCCTTATCTGAGATAATAATTGCCGTACATGTAAGAATCACATATGACACATTGTTCTGGAGATATAACCTCATAAACAGTGTAGTTGCGAGAAAGTGACACATAATGCGATGAAACTTTATAAATACATTATATGAAATGAGAGTATTTAGCAACTTTTGACAAACAATAAACGTAATTTCAAACCTTCATTAAACTTTTTCTCGCTGACAACCACATCCAAATACTCAAAGGAAAAATGTTTCTCGCTTACTACTTTCCCGCTGTTCATGGAGCAAAACTACGGCATTTCGAATGACAGTGGAGTTTGTAATTTCTACATTACAAACTGTACTCGCAGGAAATCTTACAGATAGTATATACACATACAGCTGAATGTACTATCGAAATTGTATCACAGTATGACACATAGTTCGAGATATAAGGACATAAACAATAACATTCATGGGAAACAGCACCATCAGGCAACATCTTTGAAGTTATACCTTCTTTACTACTCACTTTATTTGACACAGATTTAAACGATATACAGCACTTATACAAAGGAATATATTGCTGCAAAATTATACAATTGTATAACACATAATTCAACAAATATAACATCATATATACTACGATGGGTAACAACCTTTGACATCGTGGTCCACATATTAATTCATTTGCGTATTTACCACTAAGACATTCTTGAATTCCAGTCTTAAGAAAATTCCTGGAAGCTGACTGCTTTTGATAACACTGAACTGAGAATCTCACGCGGCTGTAGACGTAAGCAATAGACTTCTATAGAGCTGCAAGGAAAGGAAGAGAATGAAACAGTGTACATCCATCGAATACCCATTATTTCCGACAGATATGGCTTTTAACATCTTTTAACATCAGTTTTCAGTGAGATTTGGATTTTCTATTACGATTAATACATCATCGGGCAATCTGTTAGATACTGTGTAGTGGATTTGACATCGCCATGTTTCTCACATGCCAAATTTATGTCACTTGCTCACGGGTGGTCTCCACAAAACATTATTCATATTAGATCCTGGGCAATTGACAAGAAATATTGTTTATAGTGAAGTTGTGAGTTAAATGAATGTTTGAATGATACATATCATTTGAATTTTGATTATTATATTTCTTTGTTTGGATATTGTATTTAAAATTTTGTATATTATGTAAGACAGCCTTATTCTCTGATAAATATAACATGTTTTTAGAAAAAAGAAGATGAACGGAGAGAGAGAAGGGATAGGAGAAGTACCAACTGTTCTGTTACCAGGGATGGAGTGTTGGGGTATCAGAACAGTAAGAAGCGAATTTCTATTTTAATTTCATTTTTTATTATGAAAAGAAGAAGAAATTAATAATAATAATAATAATAGACAATTATCAATTAATGTTGTGAAGAAAAAAATTCATCTGTGGAACTAAAAGAAAAAAAGTGGAAGAGCAGTATCTTTGCTTGTTAATTAGCAGTCAGTCTTGTCTTCTCGAGCTGTTAGAAGTGATTAGCTGTCTCTGTTTCTTTTTTTTTTTTTTTTTTTTTTGTAAACTTTTTGTTGTGATGTAAATGTTTTATTGACTGCAGTTCTTCTTTGCTAATTTTCATTAACAATTTTTAAAATACATATATAGATAAATGTAAAGATGGAATAAAAATGAATACACAAGCAATGCCATGTTTTCAGCTAGGAGCTATATATAGTCGGAATCCGGGCCTTTTTCATTTCATTAACAGATCATTTCGATATATTGGAAGATGTAAGGAAGCATGTTGGGATTTATTCCCACCTGCTTGCATTACTGAACCTCCCGATAACAGTGTTGCATAATAATAGGTATGAATGTAATTAGTCTATTATTTTCTTTTCCAAATCTTTTGTTATTATTTTTTCTAACATGACTATCTGAAGTTATTTTCTATTATTTTATGTCGCAGAAGTTTGTTTAATTAGCACACAAAAATTAGTTCATGCAAGAGGTGTATTGTTGTCGGTCATATATTAGGCTAATTAGTATTTGTCTTAAGGCTAATTTAATTCCTTTCACTTAATATTTAAGTAGGTATTATTATGTTTTACAAGAAATGTTAAGAAAGTTTTGCCCTCAGTTTCTGTATAATTACCGTTTATTTGGAAGTAATCGTTTAAAAATCTATTTAAATATATTTTTGAAGGTGAAGCAATATTAATTTAAGAGAGATTTGTATATCAATTTACTCAGTATTATTTACGCTACCTTATACTATACCCTGTTGAATGTAATTGTTAATTTTTCCATTATAATTAATTTAATGTACATAATTAACAAATAGTAATTTGCAGTGTCAGTGTTCGGATGATATAAATAGGATGCTTTCGCGCCATGTAAATGAGCCTAGTTTCATCTCTGAGCGAAGGCACAATCCACGCCAGTTAGGAGTATTGTTTCGTGTCGTGTAAGGTGATGTATCTGAGCCACAAACCACGAAATCTAATTTGAACAATACGTGTAGAAAGTATATCTACAGTTATTAGGAATTAACTGTTCATAGTCGTGCCACATTAAAATGTACACCTCAGGTTTTTGTATTCCACAACCAAACTGTGTAAATTTGTATTATTGACGTGTGGAATGTGCGTACTAGGTTGTGGTGACTCTTATTAATGAGGCTTGCACGCCGGCCGTAAAAGGGGACAACTGGACACTAATGAATCATTGAAGTGTCAATGAACTGCAATTCTACGAGTCACCTACATTACCTGTAGCAGACTAGTTCTGCCCCATTAAATTTCAGCCATCCATTACCGAGAGCGGCCATCTACAAGAACTTCGAGAGGCAACGAGCTACGACGTGTTAGTCACAAAGGTGATATTCAGTTGCATGTTCATATTTATCTTCCGATGACCCCCGTTGTACATTGAATGTTTCTGTGCTCGTAACGTACCAACTCTATAAGCAATGGCATGAATTATACGTGGTCTTTTGCACAATGACACACTATACATCTTTCTTAGCACAAATGTACAGATTGTTCTTTAAATCGTACTGGAGAGAATTATACTTTGTAATCCTACCAGTTTTATACGATAAAATTATGGAACCTAAGATCGTCAGAGATCTAAAAGCTACAGAGATCTGTTTGTACAATGACATAGAGAGGGAAAGGAGGAAGAAGGAGGAAGACAAAGTGAAGAGTAGGAGATGAGGAAGGGGAGGGCAGCTAGGCAAAAAGAGGGACCACTAGGAGACTGGGACGTGTATCTAGATTCCCAAATATATTTCGCAATTGCTACTTTTTAAATTAAAAAAAAAATATTTGTTTGTTCGTCTTTGTATGCTCTGCGATACGATTCATCTTATTAAGATTAAACTTTGATAACTTGTGCACACGCTGCATGGTCTCTGAGGGAATAGTAATCACCTACCACCCACAGGGATCGGGGTGAAAAGAGGGTGACATAGAACCATAACCCAGGATCATCTGGAGCATATTCTTCGAAATGTCATATTTCGGAACAGTTGACGTGTCTGTGCAACATAACAATATCATATGCATAGCGGATATTTTTCCTAATGACATTGTTGTCATTCAAACACTGCCTCACGACAACTTATTTTCAATATAATAACGTTTTTTTATTAACATATTGACGGGGTGGCTATGGGTAGTCTTAGTCCGGCTGTTGCTAACTAGTTCATGGAGAACTTTTTGAAAAACGGGCGCTGCAGACAGCTAGAAAAAGACCAGCCAGATGGTATCGTTATGTTGACGACACATTTCCTATTACATCTGAACAGTATCAATCCTAGAATTCAATTCACTGTGGAAAAAGGAAAGCAATGGTCAACTGAACGTTTTAGATGTGACGGTAATCAAGCGAAAAGGCGTATCATTGGGTCATAAGGTCTACAGAAAAGACACACACACCGACCGTTATCTTCAAGAAGATTCCAAGACAAAAAAGAGGCGTGATTAAAACATTAGTAGACAGGGCCCACAAAATATGTGGACCACCTAACTTCGATGATGAAATTGAACATCTTAGAGTCCCTTTTAAGAAGAATGGCTATTCTGACATAAGAGATAGATCGTGCACTACGTCCTAGACCGACAACCAGGACGGACGAGGAACAACGAAAGGGGAAAGTTTTTCTACCATTTATCAGTAAGGTGGTCGTGTAGGAAAAATTATAAGCAAGTACGATGTGGAAACTGCTTTCAGACCAACCATGAAAATAAAAGAATTTTTAAGATCCGAAAAAGATAAGCGGCATCCCCTGGCTACTCCAGGTGGCTATAAAATCCCCTGCAGTTGTGAATAAGTTTATATAGCACAGCCGACGTCACGTGATTGACAGCGGCGCCCTCTGGCTTATATATAAGACGCGCACTCGCGCTCTCGTTGCAGTATGTCGCTATAAATGCAATAAACTATGCCAGATTAACAGCAAATGATATTGTTATCTAACTAATTTGACAACACCGAAAGCAAAGAACTATTTTAACTAACCAGAAAGCAGAAACAATAATATAGATATTTTCAGTTGTCAATTGTCTTGAGCTAGCGCCAGGAGCGCGGAAACAAAGATCGCTCTCTGTCGTTTAGAATCTTTTACTGACAGGACGTATTAGTTAACGTCTCTTTATTATATTTTCATATCGAGAACATTCTGTCGTGTATGTAAGAGCCGGCCGAGGTGGCCGAGGGGACTGAGGCGCTCCAGTCACGGTCTGCACGGCCACTACAGTCGGGGGTTCGAATCCCCCCTCGGGCATGGATATTTGTGCCGACCTAGTTCGTAAGTAGTTCATAAGTAGTTTGTAAGTTTAGGGACTGATTACCCCGTAGTTAAGTCCCATAATCTTAACAAACGTTTGAACATTTTCAACTTCCTCAACTGTCTAATGCACGAATTTACTTCTTCTAATTCATTGTCCCTTAGACAATAAACTTGTTTTTAGTCTTGAGTTACATATAAAGCACCCTCATTTTCCCTATCCCTTCCACTCTCCTCTTATCCAATTTGAGGTTCCAATTGGAAACTACAGAGCGTAGTTCAGAGTTACCAGTCGCTTGGCGTTCCCTCCCCCCGAGCTCAGGCTGCAATAACGGTAATTCAATACAGGATTCCGATGTGTTGTGATGTTTTAAACAAACTTGATCTTTTCGTAATATTACAAAAAATGTAATATTATGTGATGCTCTATTTCAGAAACACTCCGACATCCATCTTGGCGCGAAACGGATGTAATCGTTGGAGATGCGTACGATGCTAAAACCGATCCCGTTCACGGATTATAGAAGTGAAATAACTTTTCTTGATTTATCGTGTCCCTGAGATCTGCCGATTTATTTAAATTTTATCAGATTTATCAGTTTGAGCTGCCCGTGGGTTACGTTTAATAAATCGGCATTCTGCACTCCAACAGTTGGATTCTTCCGCAAAGCCAACAACTACCGATTTGAAATTATGGTGTACTGCCTGCTATCTTTTGGTAAAAGCATTACAATTTTGAAGCTAACAATTTAATTAAATTTGCGCCGATACATATTTTAAAGTTCATAATAAATGCAGTGCCTTTACGTAGGAAATATAGCAGTTTGTTGGAGACTTTTTTTTATTAGTACTGCGACGCTTAAATATAAATAATCTTTGGTCAAACAGGAATTTCGATCAACAAAAATCATATTTTCTGCCTGATAGTAAATGAAGAGCAAACTGATTTTTTTAAATAGCTTGCTCCTGCGTGCAGTACGTTGAACATAAAAATAGATTCATTTTTTATTTTAATTTGTCTCTCTCCAGTAAAAAAAAAAAAAAAAAAACTCACAGAATAAAATATGAAACAGCAAGGTACAAATCAACCCTTCACAACGTACCGGAAGTAAGGCACTAACTGCCAGCAAATCGAAGAAAAAGAAGTGCGAATGGTTGCTGTGGGTTTTTTTTTTTTTTTTTTTTTTTTTTTAAGACTCTTTGTTACAGTTGCTGAAATGTATATAATACTGAATATTGAAGTGCTTGTCTGTAACGAACTCGACATCCTTCCTTTAGATGGTGTAATCTTCAGACGCAGCCACATTTATTATTCGCGCTAGTCCGCTTGTAACTGTTCATAACCATTTCTTCGTTGCCTGCTTGGTGTTCAGATTATGCACGGCCACTTTTATTCATAAACCCACGTACGACGATTTGCATTTTAATAGGTTTCCAGCTAATTACGCAGTTTGCTCTCCTCCCTCCTGTAGCAGCACCGCACAGAGCGCTAAATACGCCGCGCAAATTAAGCTGAGTAATCTGAATTGCATGATGGCCGTGCTATACTGTCCAATTACTCGGTAAATCTTCTGCACTCATTGAAATTTATTTGCTTTTCAGAAGGAGGAGAAACCGGTACAAAATGTCATTATCGCAATTCTTCGGCATGAGAATACTTAATCAATGGACTGCTCAATATTTTGAATCAAAATCCGAACATAATGCGAGGAATATTATCAATACTACCGTGTGTACAGGATCTGTAAAAAAGAAAATAAAGGAGCAATACAAAGTTTTTCACGGTTTCTATTAACGATTCTATGGGCTGTGACTTAGTGGATAAATAATAGCTATAGTATACATGTACGGAAACGTACCGTTTCGATATGAAGTGAGTTTCAAGATCGAATCACATTCAAATCTTCCGACTCATGGTATGTACACAGCGAAAGAAAATGTGTTTTGACCTATACAAAGCTCTTTTCTTGGAGTAAAGTGATTGAAACCTTCTCCTTCCGAGATCCAGAGCAGCGTCTTAGTTACTGTGACATTTCACCGCGTGTAAAAGTAAATAACAACAACAGTCATTAGTACCTCACAACGTTACTTGTAATCAAAGGTAATACGGCTTCAGTGATACCGCTCCTCAGAGCACCTAAACATACACTGCTGGGAATAAAAATCAGAACTCCCTCTTACAGTTTTCCAACTCACGTAAGATTTATTGTTGAAACCAGAGCTCCAAGCTGTAATAGAAAGTACTGAATCTCAAATAATTAAAGGTATGGAAAGCTGGCTAAAGCGGGAGGTAAGTTCAGCTGGAATTCAGAAAGACAGATTGAATAAAATAGGAAGCGTCTTAGTTATTGCTGTCACAGGCGATTTATTCAATATCGAAATTGGAGTAGATTGTTCCTGTGAGTTGGTATAGGTAGAGGTTATACCTGACAACCAGACTAAATTAATAATTCGTTCTTTTTGCCGAACCCCTAAAGCAGACGATTCGTTTTCAGAAATGTTCAAAGAAAGCTTGAATCATATTTCAAAAACGTACCCAAACCATACAATTTTAATAGATGTTCAAATGTTTATAAGGCTTATGGGACACTGCGGACTCATCAGTCCCTATACTTACAAACTACTTATGAGCTAGCTTATACTAAAGACGGCACGAACATCCATGCCCAAGGGGAATTCGAACCCCCGATGGATAACGGCCTCGCGCATCGTAGTATAGCGCCTCAAATGCGCTCCGCCGCGGCTTAATGGATGGTGACTTTAATTTGACCTCAGTATGTTGGCAAAAATACATGTTCAAAACTGGAGACAAACGTAAAAGATTGTCCGAAATTTTACTGAACGCATTCTCCGAAAATTATCTCGAGCAATTAGTTCACGAGCCCACTAGAACACTAAATGGTTGAGAGAACATACTTGACCTTCTAGCACCAAATAATCCGGAGCTAATTAAGGGCATCGAGACAGATAAAGGGATTAGTTGTAGCGAGACTGAATATCGGGCTTTCCAAATCCACCAAAATTAAAAGAAAAGTATATTTATTAAAAAAAAACAGATACAAAGTCGATTAACGCTTTCCTGAGTGAGAATTTCCGGCCTTTCCAAACTAACAATGTGAGTGTAGATCAGATGTGGCTTACATTCAAAGAAATAATATCGACAACCATTGACAGATTCATATCAAACAAATTAAAAAAAGAGGGGACTGACCTGCCGTGGTACACACAATGGAAAAGAAAAAAGCATGCAAAATTTAAAAGCACAAAAATTCCCAAAGACTGGCAGTCTTTTACTTAAAATAGTAATTTAGCTCTAATTTCAATGAGAGATGCTTACAACAGTTACCACAACGAAACCCTGTCACGAAATTTGGTGATGCTACTGATGACAGTTCTGTTAAAGCAGAACTGGTCAACGCAGCTTTCCTTCACTAGAGAAGACGAAGTAAATACTCCAGAATTCCTATCAAGAACAGCTTCCACCATGCGTAATATACAAGTAAATATCCCTGGAGTATTAAAACAACTTAAATCACTCAACAAAGGTAAGTCTTCCGGTCCTGACTGCATACCAGTTAGGTTCCTTTCAGAGTATGCTGATGCAATAGCCCCATACCTAACTATCATATACAACAGTTCGCTTAACAAACGTTGCTTACTCAAAGAGTGGAAAGTTGCACAGGTCACTCCAATATTCAAGAAAGGCAATAGCAGTGATCCGCAAAATTACAGGCCTATATCATTTACGTCGGTTTGCAGCAGGATGTTAGAACATGTACTTCCCTCAAATATTATGAAGTACCTCGTAGAGAACGACCTATTGTCCCATAGTCAACACGGGTTAGGAAGTATCGTTCTTGTGAAAGACAGCTGGGGTTTTTCTCGCATTATGTGATGAGTGCTTTCGATAAGGGATGTCCAACAGATTCCGTCTTTCTAGATTTCCGGAAGGCTTTTGATATTGTACCTCACAAGCGTCTTCTAATCAAATTGCGTGCTAATCGAATATCGCCAATGTTGTCCGATTGGATTCGTGATTTCTTGTCAGAGAGTATATAGTGCGTTGTAACTGACGGCAAGTTCTCGAATAGAAGTGATATCTGGCGCTCCGCAGGGAAGTGTTACAGGGCCCCAACTGTTCCTTATTTTTGTAAAGGATGAAGGAGACAATCTGAGTAGATCTCTTAGACTATTCGCTGATGATGCTTTCATTTATCGGTTAGTCAAGTCACCAGAAGATCAAAAGCAACTGCACAATTATTTAGATGAGATATCTGCAGGTGCAAAAATTGTCATTAGACCCTTAATAATGAAAAGTGTAAAATCATCCATATGACCACTAAAAGAAATCCGCTAAATTTAATTTATACGATAAATCAGTGAAATCTACAGGTCGCAAATTCAACTAAATACCTAGGGATGATATTTACGAACAACGTAAATTGGAAAAGACACAGAGAAAATGTTGTAGAAAAGGCGAACCAAGGCTACGTTTTATTGGCAGAACACTTAGAAGAAGAGACGGTTCTACTAAAGAAACCGCCTAAACAGTTTGTAGTAATCAGCCACTGCGGTAATATTGATAAGGAGTACAGCAATGACAACGAATACTTCTTTTACTATTTTGAATTTTTGTGTTATGGCATGTTAAGCTATTAGCTAAACTCTGATAACGCTTGATAATAGTAAACTAACCGAAACCGGTAGCATAGAGATAAAAAAAATAAACAGCTATGGTCAATATGTCGTTTTGCAGTTATGCTTGTGCGTCCAGTTTTGGAGTTTTGCTGCCCATTGTGGGATCCAAATCAAGTGGGACTGACGGACGATTTAGATCAGCTCGTTTTGTATTGTCGGGATTTAGGGGAGAGAGAGAGAGAGTCATGGAAATGATGCACGAGTTGGGGCGGAAATCATTAAAAGAAAGTCGTAACTCGTTGGATTGAGACCTATTTGCAAAATTTCTTTCTCCAACTTTCTCTTCCGAATGCAAACATATTTTGTTAGCACCCACCTACATAGAGAGACATGACGATCGTATTAAACTAAGAGAAATAAGAACAAAAACAGATCTAGGTGTTCCTTTTTCACGCGAGATATTAGAGAATGTAACTTCAGAGAAACATCGTAAAAGTGGTTCGATGAACTCTCTGCCATTCACTTCAGTTTGATTTGCAGAGTACCTATGTAGATGTAGATGCAGATGTAGATGAACAGTGTACATGGACTACATGAAATGAATACATTTACACAGTCGCAAGTGTCAGTTATCATCCCATCATACCCTACACCAGAGGCGGACCGCCCCGATCCTCACGTCTTGAGGTGCCTCCAAATACCAAAGGATGTGTTTTTTCTTTTTTTTTTCTGAGCGCTCTTTGCCTCTTGTTCTGGGGCCTCCAAATATCGGAAGATATTTTCTTAGATTGTCCCGTTCCTCTCGTCTAGGAGGGGCCTCCAGATCTCAAAAGTTACTTTTTATACTTGTAAATGTATTTTCAAGTGGAAAGGGGGCCTCATTTTGTTCTACCGCCTTCCCGGGCCTCCGACAGCCTTAGTCCGCCACTGCCCCCACACGTGCTCTATTAGAGAAAATCCCGGAGATCCTGCTGCCCAGAGAAGACTGAGGCGCTTCGGTCACGGTCTGCACGGCCACTACGGTCGGGGGTTCGAATCCCCCCTCGGGCATGGATATTTGTGCCGTCCTAGTTTGTAAGTAGTTCATAAGTAGTTTGTCAGTTTAGGGACTGATGACCCCGTAGTTAAGTCCCATACGATTTACAAACATTTGAACATTTTGTAAGCACCGAGCGCTGGTCAGTAGTAGTAGGCGGATAGTAAATGAAAACATCGATAGACACAAAGGAACGTCGTTATGTTTTAATTTCAAATGATACGCGCGGAAAGAAGCACCTTATTTCTTTCCATAGTATTCGAAGGCATGAGGGATACAGCTAGTAAATATCTGTCTGTGTGTGTGTGTGTGTGTGTGTGTGTGTTGTGTCGTACCTGGGTTAAATTCTACTTGCAGTGGTAGCGGTTTAGTATGTTAACCTTGGCAACGAAATATTCGCTGTAGGGGGATCATAATTTACTGATCGAAGCAACATTAATTATCAATTTCATTATCAATAAAAAAGAATTATTCCCCTCATTGTACGTGACTGATTTTTCAAAAAGGATTCAACGGCCGTTGCCAACATCAATACATTACACTGCTACCGTAAGGAAAATCGTAGCCCTTGTTTCAGTGTATTACACCTAAGTTATGAGAATAAAAACGCAGCATCGCCATCTATTAGTTATTTCTGTAGTAAATAAATACTGCAACCAGCGACAGCGACTCTATCGGATTTTTGCCGCACTACGCTGTAATTCAAGCATATCATACACCAAAAAGTACAATATACGATATATTTTCTTCCCCTCGTTCGATTTTGCTAAAATGATGCTCACATGTTGCTCCAAGATACTCTCAGTTGACTTATGAAACCCCATGAAACTTCGTATAGTACTCTTGGGGATTTGCTGTACTACACCATACTTATAAGCATAGTAGACACATAAAACTTCAAATTACTATATATTTCATTCCTCTGATCAGATTTTGATGAAATGAAGTCTATGTTACTCTCCAAACTATTCTCAATTTACCTGTGGAGACCCATGAAAGTTCGTGTAGTAATTTTGGAGATTATCCTCAACGAATAGACATACACGATGGCTTTTAAAGAAATTATTATATCTTTATTTTCTCTGATCCGATTTTAATTATTGAAGCATTTATGTAACCGCACGATATGCTCAAGTTACGTGTGAAAACCCCGTGAAAATTCTTAAAGTACTTTTGAAGATAGAGAGACAGACAGACGTAACGGTCATAGACAAAAAATTTCAAATTACGATATTCTTTTTTTCAGTGATCCGATTTTTATGAAACCAAGTCTGTATGTTGTCTAGAGTTACGCTCAAGTTACCTCTGAAAACCCCATGCAAATTCGTGAAGGATTTTTGGAGATAAGAGGTTTTTAATAGTTGAACAAACAGATACGACGGTTACTGAAAACACTTGAAGTTACGATATTTTATTTTATTTTACTTTTTTTTTTTTTTTTTTTTTTTTTTTTTTTTTTTTTTTTTTTAATGTTCAGATTTTGATAAAATTATGCCTATATGTTAACTCAAACCTTTCTCATGAATATTCGTCCAGTAGTTTTGAAGATTGAAGTGAACAGTGACAGGCCTACATTTACAGATTTATTATTAGTATAGGTTTATATGTCAAATCACGAGACCTGGTATCAACGAAGATAACAGTAACCGTATTATCGATTCTGTAAAGTGTCCAGACAGGCGATTGCGAGAGACTTTTCATTCTGCGCTGGGTCAAGACTATGGGAATTACCAGGCTGGAGGCTACGATATACAATTACAGAATGGAGCGTTTGTTTTGACCCTGTGCAAGATTGTTTAAATGTTTTAAACGAGAGCAAACGATTGATGCAAATTGCGCCTCTATATAGTGTGCCGATCTGGTCCATGTGGATGCAGTTAACGATTTCTTTACGGAACAGTTGTTGTTTAGTGCTTAATAGTGTTCTGCAATTTGTTTACAGGGATAATTAGAATACACATAAATTGGCAGGCATACAGTTAAATCTCCCAGGCACTAAAGAGCGAGGGAAGCTTATACATTATGTTCTGTCAGCTTTTGGTTTCAATCGTCTACCTGTAAATTACATGGAGATTCGTAATACTGACTGCAGCAAGGACAATATAAGTATTACGCAAAAGTGTTACAGTAAATCAGGAGACGCATATTTCTGCCAATCCAGAACATTGCTTATTTTAATGCCTCCAGATACAGATATCACCGGATTAGGTCTGGTTCCTACAAACAACGTCATTCCACAAGTACAGCGAAACAGAATAAATGCATCATGTAGGATCAAGTCATATCCCATTTAAGAAATACACCTTTAAGTGCAGTTAACGTCTTATGTGCAAGGAAAAGAAAACTTGAAATGGAAAAGACTGAAACCAAGAATAGGAAACTCAAATGTACTGCCATGGCAATTGCTTTAAATGAAGACTACCAATCCAAATGGAAAAAAAAAAATAAATAAATAAATAAATAAATAGAAATAAAAAAAATAAAACAGGAAGCTATTGAATATATGAAGTCATGAATTAATGCGTGCCTTTAAATGCTAAATCTGCTTACAACTGGAGTTTTTAAGATAATAGCCTTTACTGTTAATAAATGAGATAAGTGGTCATATGTTGGGGTACTCGTCTAAAATGGCGGATTCGAGCATATTTATCTTATTAAGGGCATGCAAAGAATTTGTTTGTAAAGCTCCTTTCCCACCTCGATCAGCTTAAAAAGGGTTGTTACATTGTGTCTAAATGCGGTGGACTGGAAGTTGAAATTTAGCACTGGAGAAGCCATTTGAAGAGTTTAAGACTGCAGGAATAACTACATATAATGACCGTTCATTTGCAAAAAATGTAAATTTAAAATTCTATGCAGAAGTTCCAAAAGAGTGCGGTCTGGAAGAGCAAATAATGTACACACAAGAAGATGTGGAGAACTTTAACAGTTGTCTAATGCAGAAAATAAAAAGTAAAATTAAGCCACCTGAATGCTCTTTGGTTTATATGTGTTTGTTCGAGCCCAAGTACTATCATTGTTAGTGGTTTTTTTTTTTTTTCACATTGATACTTCTGGGTTCACAAGCCCCCTTACCTGTGTTGTGGCAGCGTACAATACTACGATCTTGGTGGACGTCTGTGTTACGTGGACGTCCACAATCTCGTCTACAGGTGCGAGAATGTTCACCTGACCATTGCATACAGCATTGTTCAACAACTGATACAGCACGTCCAATTCTACGTAATGACCACCACGCCCCTTGGAAGGCCACAATTAGATATCTATTAAACATGCACAGTCGGTTGTAGGCAACACGAGTTCGTCTCCTTGATACAGAGCGCATTTGCTTCACACGCTGATATAACAATGTGTCTTATGGCTGTAAACATTTCATACTAAAGAGCACACATGGGCAGCTCTGGCTCCTATGGCACTTCACTATCCGTTGGCGGACGACGTTGAAACCATTATCAGTTCATCTTCTGTCCCCAATGTGGCATCTACCGTCATCGGATCAATATCTACGACTTGTTAACAGGTGTACTATTTTTTTTTCAGCGTTGTATTATTCAGGAGAACGGAATTGTCAATGCTGAACACTAGGGAATATGGGAGAGCTGCTACTGTTGAAGCTTTGAACCGTCCTTGGGGATTGTAACAAATGTTTTATCTTCAGTTGAATATTACTCCATACATTTCACAGTTATAACAACGTTTTTCTGTGCGACGTGAAACACAACATGCAACTTCAGTAAGAGGCTTACACATTATTATGGCAGGCCTAGTAATTTTTATTGGATGCTGTGTTGCACTTCAAAGTGAGACAAATACATGATGTTGTTTTCCATCCTAGTCATCAAGTATGTATATACAATGGAAGGCTCCTTTGGTTCCTTAACGAGAGAAATCTTCGCCTTGGTCACAGAACCATTCGAGAACAACTTTGTTAACGTCCTCAATGCTGTAAAAATATCATTCCCCCAAATGTACTTTCAGCGTGCCAAAATTTTGGAACTCGCATGATGCAAGTCCTGCGCTTACCGATTAGCGTCACCCACCTCCGAATTACTTCGTCGAATTGTTGACATCATTTTGCGACTTTGCATTCATACCAAACACTATCAAAATTTCAAGGTCAGTCTCTGTTTTGCGTTTTTGGCATTGGAGTACGTTTACATTGGCGGCGCCATTTCACTCCGACTCCGTAATGTAGGTGTTATCCACACCATAAAACGTTCAAATGTCTGTAAATCTATCGGATTAAACTGCGTGGTCATCAGTCCGTAGCTTACAAACTACTTAAACTAAGGTAATCTAACCTAAGGACAACACAAACACCCATGCCCGAGGAGGGATTCGAACCCCCGACGGTGATCGGCCGCACGCACCGCAGCATGGAGCCCCAGTGCGCACGGCTAATCCGCTGTGGCTATACGCACCTTAGTAGAAGTATGAATGCAGGACACCAGACACATATACTCCATCCGACAGTGCGAAACTCTTGTTGCTTAATAATCTTAGCGTACAATCTACTTCCTGGGGATCAATCATCAATAATTAGCAAAGAAATTAACTCGCTGTAGGCGGAAATAAATGTAAAATATTTCCTTAACACTACACTGCATTAATTTTTATTTTGGCACCAAATATATATAGAAAATGTTCACCTATGAAGGGGAAAAATATTGAGAAAATTATATAACTCATTTAACAATGTGAAAGTCATTATGTACCTGTTGCCATTTTCAACATCATGCATTTAGACATAAGTCAGCCGGCAGGAAAATATTGGTATCTAACATGTTTTCTAATCCGATTACATGTGTGGACAATTTTTTTTACTTGACAGAAGTCTTATCAGTTTGTGATTACAATAATGGTCAACAGTGAGTACAATCCTCTCGAGCGCTCTTTGTTGCGTTTCTCCTCAATTCATGACTGCTCTGCCATCTGTGGTGGAAACATCAACTAAATGCTTAGAAAATACTTCTTTGTATACGATACGCATGGTGTTGCCACCTGTCAACAATTCACACAACCTAACCTACACGTAAAATCACGCAATAACGCACGTGAACTGTAAACAAAAGTGACCGAAGCTTTTGCTGTCTGCCGCTTGGATGCGCTACTGAAGAACAGTCACGTGCTCAAGAGACTCCGCCTCCTTCTACCCGTCTGGAGGGGGTTTGGCAGGACTGTAGTACGATTCAATTTACGCGGTTGAGCAATTGATGGCGCGTAAGGTATTGTAGTGTAGTTGCGCACAAAGAGCTGCATACCTTACAGACCATTGAACTCTATACTATATGGATGCTGAACTTCAGTTGTCTTAGCGTGCCAGCCATAGATATTCATATTTAGTTTCTTGCCAAATTCAAACATGGCTGCTAAGAAGCATTTAGCAGAGAAGAAAACATGTTTCGATTCCGTTCTCATATCAGCCTACAACATCGAATATTGAATTAAAGTCAAGAGGTAAGCAAGCAATTCTTTGTCACGTAATAACTGATGGAAACTCGTTTGCCAAATTTAAATATGGCGGACAATGCGAAATCGTGTGTAAAACATATGTGCAGGCACGCTGCAATTCAATGCTCAGACATCAGAGTTATACATCTAGTTTGTAAAGAGATCACTGTTACAGACATAATACGAGTAATATCTTTATTTACGCCAATGATCACAAAATTTCTCGTCGTTTTGGCGACCGGTTTCGATCAGCAATGACCATTTTCGAGTCTAGAGCAAATCAGAAACAGAAGGACACAGCTAGTGAACTTTAGTTTGTTGTGCACAGTAGCGTATCAAACATGTTGTCACCAACTCTGTGGCCCATTTCGATGTTTATTTTAACCTTACATCACGACACATTAATGAAAATACACTTATACTCTTTTGATACCATTATGGCTATATTACATTAAGGAATGCAACAAAAGGTACGCTGTATAATATTTTTAAACCCGTTTTTATATACTGATGACTGTAATGCATTATTTATGTTTTATAAGGTAGTCTATTACTAAATGTGTCCTGTTCCTGATTTGCTGTAGACTTGAAAGTGGTCATCACTGACCCAAACCGGTCGTCAAAATGACGAGAAATGTGTGATCATCGGAGTAAAATAAGATATTAAAAGTAATTACAAAAAGGATCACTGGTGTAAATTCGCGACCATGTCACACCTTGTGAAAATAATACGAGCTGCTTAACATGCAAGTTCTCGAACTAGTTGCAACAATAAATGAAAGTCGTTGAAATTACCTTCCACATCGAAAGTATATGGGTCCACAACTGTAGTAAAGTTTAAACAGGATGGTCATCAGCAGTCAGTTGTCGTTGAAATAATTATAATCGCAAATCCAGATTTTGGCTAGTAAATAGAATTTCTCAATGCACTAGTTTCAGAGTGGTATTTAAATATTCGATTAATGATGGAAATTCTCCTCAGAGATGATAAATTATTTTTCAAAAGAGATAGATTGGCTGGCCAGTACTTACCTTTGTGCTGCCCTGCCGATAGTGACACAAATAAAGAAAAAGAAATAAAGAAAAAGGACAAGCTTTCGGAACACAGTTCCTTCTTCAGGTGAGAGAGAGGGGAGCGGAGGGGAAAGGTAATTCACGACCTAGGTCATAAGGATAGTGTTTGAGGAGTGTGGAAATCAGAGGTACTGCCACCATATTTAAATATTTAATGGTACGTTTTACACATGTTGGTGTACACTTATCACAGTTCACACCTACGAGAAAGTTATCCGTCACCATTGAAGTAAATCTGAATCACAAATTGTTGAAACCAAGTAAGTCACAACTTCCAATTTCATTTTTTTTTCAGCTAACAGTATGTTTACGAGTATAGCCTGTCATTTCGCACTAAAATGAAACATGTCATACTCCTATAAATTGTATAAAATGTGGTGCACTTTACCCTGTTTGTTGTTGTACCAATAAATATGTGAATTACTTCGTTTCAACAGTTGCTTCTCATTCCCGTGCAGAATCTGTATTTCTCCAAAACTACACATTGTTGATAAAATTATCAACTTAATTTCTTGTACCACTTTCACTGTTAATGTTCAGTAAGCGGCAGTTGGTTGTATTATTATGGCTCCAAAAAGGAAGTACTGCATATTACGATAAAAATAATTTAAAGGCAGCTCGTACCAAATGACTGCCTTTTTGAAATTACAGACGAGGTTATGTTCCAGGAAAAGTAGTTCAAATGTTTGTAAATCTACCAGACCAAACTGTGTGGTCATCAGTCCGTAGCTTACAAACTACTTAAACTAAGGTAAAGTAACCTAATAACAAACACACACACCCATGCCCCAGAGAGGACTCGAACCTTCGACGGCGAGAAACCGCGCGCTCTGCAGCGAGGCGCCTTAGACCGCTCGGCTACTCCACCACGCCGAAAAAGTACTTAGAGAATCATCTAGGTACATATCGATATTTCTTAGAACAACCGTAGGAAACTGTATAGATGAAAATAATATCAATACTAGAGGACCCGTGCGAATGCTTCGCACCGTTAGTGGAATGAGAAAAAAGTTCGGAGAAAATAGAAGTAAAGTTGAATGTTCATGCATAGCTTTCTTCAGAATCAATCAATGGAAGTGTTTAAAAGCTCAAATAGAAAAGCTTGAGTGTTTTAGGTCAAAAAGAACAGTGTACCTTAATTAGAACCGAAGATATCGTAAAACAAAGCGATTAAAATATTCAATACACGAACAGAAGGATACTGCGTTTGAATAAAAAAAATAATAAAAAAAAAATTCTGAATAGAAATCTGTGAATAGCGAAATCGTTTAAAACAAAAATGTAGGAAATCGGCAGCTACTTTGCTCTGGCCGACTGACTTTAGTTTTCGCAGATTCTTTTGATATACTGTATAAGATTACCACCAATACCAATCCGATATTAATTTTCTTTCAGATTCAGAATGAAATGTTATCACTCCATTGACGTAATTTAACATAATAATATTTTGGGAAATTTCTTGATCTTCCTACCGAAGATGCCCAGTACTCAGACCTGCACCGCCTCATTGAAGCAAATGAAGTAAAGCAGAGATGTCCTCGAGAATCTGATCCAGAATGTTGGGAAAACACCAGTGATGCAACATTTCTTTACCAGATAACGCTTGGAAGTGAAATGGAACTGGTTTGCAAGAAATCTATCCTGAATATACATGCAGTGATGGATCAATTATGATAGCCCATTCCTACAGTTGTCTTTGCTCTTTTTAGTAAGTTTCAAGTGTACACCTTACATTCACATGGACTACGCAAAACAAGTTTACAATAAATTTATGAGGGCTTAGTCCAAAATTTAAGTTCATTCAAACTTCACTCATTCACAAAACAATACCTATGCTAACATGACATTGACACATCTAACTCAATTGTCGTAATCAAACAAAAAATATTTATATCTAAACATTAGCACAAACACAGAAAATACATATAGTGCAAAATATGATTAACCCTTTAAGTACTGAATAGAGTTCTACATGAAAGGAGCAGATAAAAGAATAAGTGCCGGAAATAATATAAGATGTAAAAAGCATTAGCAGCTTCTTGTAGAATCTGCATCTAGTGCCACTGGTGCCTGCAAATGGTTAACCTGCCATTTATTAGCGGAGCATTGGTATGATGCGACTATGCAACATTCGGCGTTAAAGGGCCAGATAAACTACACCCCTTGTATACAGGAGAACACCTGATACAACGCATGTCATTTTTAAATTAAATGAGTTAGGAGTGGCGTCCGCACGAAACAAAAAGATTAAATAATTTCATATTGAATATAGTGCAAGGATAAATACAAAAAAATGTTTATTGGGATCTTATCCCATTCAGTTCAAAGAAAGAAAGACGATATATTACACTCAATGTTCTTTGAACGACTATAGGCCTAGAAATAAGATTGTTACTGTGCAATACTTTATAGTAATAACGTCATTTGGCTCACACAGTACTCACAAGTGAGACTTAGGGTGCAGTTGGCCTTCCCATGCTGTACAATGTTCCCAGTTTGGTATCAGCCAACCCATGGCCATCTGCTTGACAGGTAATTGGAGTATTGGCAGGGTAGCTCAGTGGTAGAGCGCTTGCCCGCGAAAGGCAAAGGTCCCAGGTTCGAGTCCCGGTTCCAGCACACAATTTTAATCTGCCAGGAAGTTTCATATCAGCGCACACTCCGCTGCAGAGTGAAAGTTTCATTCTGGAAACATCCCCTAGGCTGTGGCTAAGCCATGTCTCCACCATATCCTTTCTTCCAGGAGTGCTAGTCTTGCAAGTTTCGCAGGAGAACTTCTGTGAAGTTTGGAAAGTAGGAGGCGAGGTACTGGCGGAAGTAAAGTTGTGAGGCGGCATCGTGAGTCGTGTCGGGGTAGTTCAGTGGTAGAGCGCTTGCCCGCGAAAGGCAAAGGTCCCAGGTTCGAGTCCCGGTTCCGGCACACAATTTTAATCTGCCAGGAAGTTTCATATCAGCGCACACTCCGCTGCAGAGTGAAAGTTTCATTCTGTAAATTTTCACTGCATATATGTAACATATAAGCCTCAATTTACAAGGGAAATGAACATAATACCTCTTATAGTTTTGAAAAAAAATACTTTCACTAGTAAAATTTAATATTTTAGCAGATTATTTATTATAAAACAGAGTCTGATTGGTGGTTCTCAATTGACTTGTCCCATTAGTTTATCAAATAATGCAACCTGAAATTTAAAAAATGTAGTTTTGCGAAAAATCCATTTGAAGTTTACTCTTGTGATTCTAGTATAGTTATTGATGAGAATTACTTGTCACTAATATTTTCCTGCACCATACTGAGTATCATATGAATCATACTCATTTTCTTTTCTTCTCTTGATCCCTCTTCTTTCCTGTCTTGCTTCTTTTGTACATTTTAAATTAGCAACGTCTTTTCAGATTCTCACTTTATCTATTTACCCCAATGATTTTGCAGTATTTCCACTAGATTTTATGCCCAATAACTCCAAAACATCCAGTTTTCTAGTTACACCATCACTGAAGCATAAAAAAACATCATACACACCAAACTGGAGGCTTGTAAGCTGAACAAATACAGTTTTCAGTAACCAGGTCCAAAAGACAGAATTCACTCATTCATTTAAATTTTGGGTTTTCCCATGAGGACATTTCTTTAACAATTAACCTTTACAAAGGTCTCTAAATGTGGATTTAATTTCATTCATTTCTCGTGCACTTTTTTACGTTACACTGTCTTTCAAGAAACAATGAATTCTGAGCAATGATTTACTCTTCAGGTACCACATCAAGTTTTACTTATCTTTTATAGTAAGGGTTTATCTCCTCGCTGCATTTAATGTCCTGGTGTGTATTTTTCAAATAAAGAATGAACTCCAGCAATTCATTTTCTTAGTCTTTAATCATCATAACACTCTCATTACAATCTTCACGAAAAAACAAATGCATCATTTCGGAACCACCAACATTACAAACAGAATTCAACACAACAACAAATACTACTACAACAACTAAACTGCTGAACTAATCCACTGGCGAGTGCCTTCTGGGAGCACTGCATATAGATCTTTTAAGAATTGTTAGTAAAAATATATTGTTTACAATAATGACATTAATAGAATTACAATTACCAAGTATAACATGAAATGATTTTACATACACCAAATATTAGATTACACAAAGCTCAGATGACATATAGATATAATATAGCAGTTTCTTTGCATTGAATCTCACAAATACGAATACATACATCAATTAACAATGTGAAATGGTTATTAATGGTTATTTAATTACATAGGTGGAGTTCAGTGTTCCTAACATTTCCATGGTGACTATGTATATAAGGAATAATAAGTACAAAGTGTCAAAATGGGCAATACTTTTGTTATTCACAAAATATTACATCATTTCATATAGTTCGGATAGCGTTCTGCATTGCTTTATTTGTGTATTTTTATTTGTTTCACAGATTTTCGGATTTATACTTCTTTAAAGGACATTTACAGGCAAAATTATGTTATTTCAGGTCTCAGTCTCTTTCCTATATTCGTTAATTCAGTGTAGATATGTTTAGAATGTTCTGGAAAGCAAGACATAATTTAACACTTTCTTTTACTCACTAACCATCAAAGTTTCACCAAATTACTCAATCTGATCCCTATACAGACTTTATTAATCTGTATACTCACAGTACATTTTAAACAGTTCACTACAGATAATTGTCAGCATGCTAAAGATTAATCAGTTTGTATTTGTCTCTAAGGCGCTGGTATCAGGTGGTTTCATGAATTTCGATATCTTCTTTTTCGTAATGACGAGGGAGCTGGTATCACTACAACTTGCACCAAGTGTCAGTATTATTCGGGCAAAGAGAGTACACTGGATTTTCATTTGTGGAAAGCTTATGGAAAAAGGTAGCCCATACAGATGTTTTCATGTTTTCTAAATTTCCTACATTTATCCTTGTGGCCAAGCTATAATAATTCCGTAATCTGTAATTCTGTAATTGTCAGGCGACCTTTACCACCTATATTTTTACCATCTTGCAATACTATTTTTTACTTATCTTTTAATAATCTTCTCAACCTGGACCGCATTCTCTTCTGGATATGCCCAATGCACTATAATTTAGACATTGTCACATTAGGACCATAGGGCTGTTTTCCACATATCCAGTTATAAGACTTGCTGTCACTGACCCCTAAATACAGAGCTTCAGGAAAACCATAATAACTCACGAAAAAATTGTTGTATTTATATAAAACAAAAACAGTATCACATAGGAAAGACCAAGCATTTCTAAGATGCTAAAATCTAAAAATCGAATTTGAGTCCACTTAACGATTTGGCTCGACCTTTCAGTTGCCTCGCCTTCCACTGGTGTGTGGTGCGTGCCCCAGACAAGGGAGACATGTAGTGAGCAGGCAGCTCCAGTCAACTGAGTTGTGAACGTGTGAGCTTGTCAACTGCCCCTCCTAACTGTGCACCCTGAGCAACGCCTCAAAGCAGATTACCTGTGCCAGCTGTCTGTCTGTGGCGCCTTGGCCACATTCACACTCGGTGATTGATGTGACAGGCAGCTGGCTCACTCGAGCCATTCTCTGTGCCCGGGCTGCTGTGTACAAATAACCGCTATTATCTGACAAGCAATCAAGGCAGACTCTTGATCGTACCTAACACTACAGTAAATGGCTTATGTCGTCATGTCTACTAGTGTTCTGACATCTGTACCTTATAAAGATTTTGTTTGACAGAAAATTCTTTGGGCTATTATTATTATTATTATTATTATTATTATTATTATTATTATTATTATTATTATTATTATTTGGCATGCCCCATTACATAGTAATATTACATGTAATCCTAATTTTGAATTACGTTTCTTGTCAATAGAATACAGTGATTTACTTGATTGAGCAAGCTTGCACTCTAAGTGATGTTGGCTAGTGGAGCTGATAACAGGAAAAGGTAGCTCCTGTTTGGACTCGTCCTTTCTATGATAGTAAAAACAATTTTGTTTTAACTACTGATTACACCACCTTTCACCAATCTAACTAGAAGTTAATATAATAATGGAGTTTCATGCGCCAATTGGATAGTCACTGCATGCAATGTTAATAATAATAATAATAATAAATAAATGAGGTGCTGTCCTCAGGTTCCTTATTACCCATTAGGTGTCTCTTCTTACATTGCATTTGTGATGGTAGTCGAACTGCCATCACTCATTTCACCTACATCTTTGCAGTTGCATTCTATTTTTTGTTTTTATGTATTTATTTATTACTAACTGAAAACCTGGCATCACCAGTTTTGTGTCCCAGCCTCGTCGCAGCTTTTGTGTCTCGTTTCCGTCGTAGGTGTCGGTGGCCGAGTAGAATTAGACCGACAGAGGAATAAGGATGCACGCTTGTGCGGTATGGAGGTGCCAAGCCAGTGGGACAGCAGCAACTAAAAACACTAAAGTAAATTAGAAGATATATATATTTCATACAGACTTAGTGATACTTAACTTTTACACAACTCAGTACTGCAGAAGGCTGATACATAGTTGAGCTAGAGGCCTGCCTATGTCGTTCAGTGGTGGCCACGAGCGGAGTTGTAATAGAGGGCGCTCATGGCTGACGTCGTAAGAACGCCGTGCCGTGCGTGCATGGCGGCGCGCAGAGAAAGTAGGTGGCGCGCACTTTGGACTTGTGCAACACCACACCCCTCCCCCCCAAACCGCCACGTCGTCGTGGCGTAGTGGCGTAGGGCTGAGGGCCACGGCGACGGCACTGGGAGGAGGGCCTGGGCGGGGGCGTTACTGGTGGGACGGGCGTCGTAGCTGAGGCTGGGATTGAGACGCGGTCCGCGCCCCGGTATACATCTTGCGATCCCCCAGGAAACCCACCAAAACCAGGGGAAGGGCGCACCCCTCCGCCCAGAGGGAGCAGGTCATCTTCTTCTGAGATGCGTGGCCCAGGCGGCGGGGGCACGCCCGGTCCCGGAGTCCCACTCGATGACGCTGTCAGCCGCGGCAGCGACGGAGGCGCGTCGATCTCCATCGGGACGATCTCGTAGTCCGGGGACGCTGGACCCGTCGGCTAGCGATGTGGCTGTGCTCCCTGGCGGTGAACTGGGTCTGGAATCAAGAAACCCGATACAGGCGCAATTGGTTTGCGTGGCGCCGCAGCTTCGACCCTGTGGAAGAACGTACGACATACATATTGCGACCGAGCACGCGGTGAATGATGCCTGGCAACCATGTCTTCTTGTTGCCAGCAAACACCCTGTACAGCACCGGTGTAGAAACCTGAAAACGCGTAGCGCCATACGAACCGACTCGGTGCGTGGAAGGCTGCAGCAGGTGAAGGAGAGTGCGGTGACGGCGGCCGTGTAGCAGCTCGGCCGGAGACGGGCCGTCACGTGGCATGCACCGATACGTAGACAGGAAAATTTGAAGAGCTTGCTGCCTGGAGTGCTGACCTTTCATCTTTTCCATGTGAGACTTGAATGTTCGAACGAAACGTTCTGCTTCACCATTGGACTGAGGGTGAAAAGGTGCGGTGGTGATATGCTGAATGCCATTTACACGACAAAACTGTTGAAATTCCGCACTAACAAACTGAGGTCCATTGTCACTGACGATAGTTTCAGGCAAACCTTCGATGCAAAACACTGATGTTAAGGCACTGATTGTACTAGACGCTGTCGTTGAGTTCATGGCAATCAAAAAACGAAACTTGCTGAAAGCGTCTATAACAATTAACCAGCGCGTATTCCAGAAAGGTCCGGCAAAGTCAATATGTAAACGTTGCCATGGTCCCTTGGGGCGTGGCCAGTCTGAGAAACGTTGCGGAGGAGCTGCCTGATGCTCCGAACAAACTGTACACTGTGACGTCATACTCTCTATCTGGGCGTCCATACCAACCCAGGTACTATGACGTCTGGCCAGTTGCTTTGTCCTAACAATACCCCAATGTCATTGATGCAAGAGGCGTAATTATTCTCGTTGCGGGGAACGTGGAACAATCACTCTTGTTTGGTCGTTGTCCGTATGTAACAACAGAACACCCTGACTTAAAGATAATGCATAACGTTGCGCAAAATAACGTCGAACCAGAGGCTGACATTGGTCTTTGGCTCTGGCAGGCCACCCTGAGCGAACAAAACGTGCTATCACACTTAAGTCTGCATCCGCAGCTGTTTCCTGTGCAACCCGACGAGAGTTCAAAGGGAAATCTGCGACAGCGGAAGCATCTCTGGAGTCTATCTGACAACATGCCATTTCCGAAGAATCAAACGACACATCTTGGCAAACCGGAAGTCGGGAAAGTGTGTCCACGTTGGCGTGTTTAGTGGTAGGTCGGTACAAAATCTCATACTGATAATTCGACAATATCTAGGACCATCTATGAAGCTTTTGTGCCGTTCGTGGCGGAATTGGCTTTGTGGGTGAGAACAACGACGTGAGAGGCTTGTGGTCTGTCACCAAATAGAATTTTCTGCCATAGAGATAATGATGAAACTTTGTGACGCCGTAAATGATTGCTAAGGTCTCCTTTTCTATCTGACTGTAATTCTGTTGCGTTGGCGTCAGTAGCTTGGATGCAAAGGCAATAGAACGATCGTGAGAACCAATACGATGTGACAATATTGCACTTAGACCGTACGACGAGGCATCGACTGCTAGCACTACAGGCTTCTTTGGGTCAAAGGGAATCAAACATGCATCACTGAGTAGTGCAGACTTTAATTTATCAAAGGCAACTTGGCAATCATTAGACCATGCAAAAGGAACATTCTTCCTGCGTAAGTGATGCAGTGGAGCTGCAATCTGAGAAGCATTGGGAATAAATCTGAAATAATAGTTAAGCTTTCCCATTACTGCTTGCAATTCGTGCACATTCTTAGGAGGACGCAAGTCTTTGATTGCTCTAAGATGTGACTGTAAGGGATGAATTCCTTGGGCATTAATCACATGGCCTAGGTACTCTATTTCACTTTGGAAAAACGAACACTTGGCTTTATTGCAACGTAAACCTGCTGCAGTCAACACTTTGAATAGGCACTCCAGGTTTGCTAAATGTTCTTCAACTGTACGTCCGGATACCACAATATCATCTAAGTAGTTCGAGCAACACGGTACAGAAACTGTCAGCTGTTCCAAAAAGCGCTGAAAAATAGCGGGGGCGGAAGAACTGCCAAAGGGTAGGCGTTGAAATTGAAAAAGACCCATGTAGGTATTAATGACGATAAACTTTTTTGACTCGTCATCAAGTGGAATCTGAAAGTATGCCTCTGCTAAATCAATATTGGAAAAGAAGCGAGACTGTCCTAATTTGTCCATTAGTTCGTCAGGTCGGGGCAGGGGGTAAGTGTCTACAATTGTTTGACCGTTCACTGTTGATTTGAAGTCCGCACAGAGACGAGGCCCACTGACTCGCAGAAACAGAAGAAATCACCCCACTATTTTGCCAACGTTTAAGTTCTTCGGCAACTGTATCACGCATTGCGATAGGCACTGGTCTAGCTTTACGAAATTTTGGTACTGCAGAGTCTTTTAAAGTTACATGTGCCACGAAGTCTTTTGCACAACCTAGTTCCGGCGAAAACAAATCACTGTATTTTTCACACAATGCACTGATT
This sequence comes from Locusta migratoria, assembly GCA_026315105.1. Classification (NCBI taxonomy): domain Eukaryota; kingdom Metazoa; phylum Arthropoda; class Insecta; order Orthoptera; family Acrididae; genus Locusta; species Locusta migratoria. The sequence goes on along the minus strand of CM048744.1, from coordinate 491,371,273 downwards.
TTGTATTGAGGCACTACTGACGAAATTTGCAGTACATCTCTTTGAATTGATAAACCAAACAAGTCAAATGCATCTAGTCCAAAAATATTTTGTGTATATTTGGCCTGAAGAACTACAAAAGCAACTGTTTTTGTTACACCTTGAAAAGAGGCGGGCAGACTACACGTTCCTAGCACGGGAATATTTTGACCAGTGTACGCTGTTAGCACTTGTTGACATGGCGACAATTTTGGCGAACCCAGAAGTTCATAAGTATCTTTATTCATTAAAGTGACAGCGGAACCAGTATCAAGCTGAAATTGCACAGACATATTTTCTATGAAGAGAGTCACAAACAGTTTGTGGTTCTGGCGCACGACAGGTGCGCGAATGTGGGCAACGTCTGATAGAACTTGTTTACTACACTTGCGCATGCGCGGGCCGCGAAGTGAAGGAAGCGGCGCAGAATTGGCACACAGATTAATATCACTGTCACCAGATGGCACTACCGCCGGATCGGCGTCCGCGCAATGCGAGGCTACTACAGATTCACTAACTACTGCACCAAACTTTTGAGTAGCTACATCAAGTCTACTGTCACTAGCTACACAGTACTGGGCACTATTACAAGGAGAAGTTGCAGAAGGCACTAGGTTCACTACAGGATTGCACTGTACATACCATTTTGCTTGTCTCGAACCCGTTTCCGTTGCACAGATTTACGCACTCGTCGGCGCTTGCGGCGTGGCTCACTACATAGTTGTGCAGTAGGCGCAGAAGAACTTTCTTGCAATTGAGAACCAAGTAAAGCACTGTTCAATTCCACATCGTCTATGACATCGACAGCATGAACTGTTCGTGCACTCGGCAAAGCACTTTTTCTAACGGTACCGTTCTTTGAGTTTTTAATTTGCATACACACTGTTTGTACATGTCCTGATTTGTCACATTGATAACAGGTTGCGTTGCGATTAGGGCATTGTGCACGCTTATGGCGAGATACACACTGAGGGCAAGACTTACGAACATTTTTCTGAAATGGGCGTTGGCGCCCGTTATTCAAATTACTGTTTCTAACACGACGGGGCGACCTTTGTGCGCACTTTTACACTGGCTACTGTTCACTGTCTGTTCAGCACGGCCGGTAGAAAAATAAGAATCACTAGGGCTAGACTGAGAACTACGGCTAGGAAAGCGTCCATTGCGGCGCACTGAATTTACACTGTGGCTTTGCATTTCCACATCTGCTAAGTCAAAAGTATCATGCGCTTCTATAAGCTGCAGTACACTGTCTAATGAGGGGTCAGACTGTTTCAGAATTGCTGCCCTAATTCTGGGGTCCTGAATGTTCTGCGTAATCGCATCTCTCAACATCACGTCACTATATGAAAGTCCACAAGAGCAAGTAAATTTACATTTGCGGGTTAAGCCCTTTAATTCTGTAATCCATTGCGTGTGGGTCTCTTCTGGTGATTTTTTCAGTCTGAAAAATTGGTACCGTGCAGCGGCTACAAGAACTTTTCTCTCATAATGAGCATTCAGTGCATCTACTATTGCATCAAATTCTAGATCGCGAGGATATGTGTGGGGGAAAAGTTTCTGCAGTAATACGAAGGTTTTACTTCCTACAATCGGTAAGAAAAGGTTCTTCACTCTCTGACCTGTAATTTAATGAGCCGCGACGAGTTCTTGAAACTGCGTGAAATAGTCGCTCCATTCTTCCTCACGTCGTTGTACTGGCGGAATATAGGAAGCGGTGCAGCGGTAGGTGTAGGCGGCTGAAGCTTGTTGGTTAGCTGCCGTCACCTGTGCCACCGCTTGGAGTAGTTGCGTGATTTGCGCCATCTGTAACTGAATAATTTCCCTTAAGTTTGGGTTCAGGGTAGTGGCCATGCTGACCGATTAGGCGCCGTGCATACAATTATAGCAAAACACAAATGCAATATGAAAGAGGACACTCTGCAACAAAAAAGTCCACAAAACACAGAACAAAATATCTTCCCCCCAAAATTCTTATAATGAGGGTGGGTGGGCGGGAACAATTTCTGCGTGCTCCGACTGCCGCTGTCTGGCTGCTGCAAGCGGGCTGGTCCACGGTTCTTCTATCGCTCCTCGTCGCCACTTTTGTGTCCCAGCCTCATTGCCACTTTTGTGTCCCAGCCTCATCGCCGCTTTTGTGTCTCGTTTCCATCGTAGGTGTCGGTGGCCGAGTAGAATTAGACCGACACAGGAATAAGGATGCAAGCTTGTGCAGTATGGAGGTGACCAGCCAGTGGGACAGCAGCAACTAAAAACATTAGAGTAAATTAGAAGATATATATATTTCATACAGACTTAGTGATACTTAACTTTTACACAACTCAGTACTGCAGAAGGCTGATACATAGTTGAGCTAGAGGCCTGCCTAGTGCTTATCCGATAGCCAAGTCTTCACTAGTGCCTATCTGAATACGAAGTGTTAACTGGTTCCTATCTCAGTTCCAAGTGAATGATGTCATTCAGTGGTGGCCACGAGCAGAGTTGTAGCAGAGGGCGCTCGTGGCTGACGTTCGTAAGAACGCCGCACCATGCGTGCGGCGAAAGTAGGTGGCGCGCACTTTGGATTTGTGTGACACCACAACCCGGGTACTTATTTATTCCAGTATTACTTTAGTCCATCCCTCCTTCTTTCACTCTCTCTCTGCCCAGTTCTCCTTCCTTCTCTCTCTGTCCATCTCCTCTTCTCCCTCTCCCCTCTCTGTCCATCCCCCCTCTCTCCGTTCATAACCTCCTAGTCCTCTCTCTGCCCATCTCCACCTTCGCATTTCTCTGCCAATCACGCTTTTTCTGAACTCCTCCATCTCCTCAATCCCTTACGTCCTCCATCAGTGAAAAATTAGGTAACTTTCATGATGGTCAGTGAAGTGGCGTCCAAGTTTATTGCAAGGTTTTCCTCCGTCATGCAACATATTAAAACTTCAAGTAAGACAAGAAGTAAGTTTATGAAATTTTATCACAATGAGATGAACGTTATGGCAGCGCATAAATTACAAACAAATATATATCACCTTTATATTTAAATATAAATGAGGTTTCCAATCTTCCATTAGTCCATCTCCTCCTTTTCCTTCTATCTGTCCACCTGCTCCTCCCCCATCTCCCTTTCTTCGGTCTGTCATCATCTACCCTCTCTCGTGCTCCTCCACTCCCCCTCTCTGTTTGTGTCCTTCTCTGTCCTCTCTCTCTGTCCGTCGCCTCCACCAGTAGCCCTCTCCAAATATGAAAACATACATACATGCGCTAAGTTTTAAGCTTGAAAGACGGCTCTCTGCCTCTTTTCATTTATTTCAATGTTTTCTCACCTCCCTTTGAAGTTATAGAGGCTTTGCACTTGTTAGATTCTATCAATTTAAAAATTTATTGATTTATTGACTATAAGTTAAACTATTAACTTGCATTGACATGTAGTTATGCTCCCCACCCTGTATTTACCCTGTGTGTGAGTGATACGCTTCTACTGCATTCTGCGCTTGCTTCATTTCGCCGCAGGAAGCTCGTGCGTCGTTCGCTTATGCCTTGTTTTCACTAGCTAACGCTGGGAGCTTTGGTGTGCGCTCCGCACCTGCCTCGTTCAGCTACCTCCCACTAGGGGCGCTGCTATTAGTCACGCGTGCACCGATCGACCTCGCGCAGGCAGCTAAACTCTTTGCGCGAGTACGGTATCTCTCCGCCATGCTCTTTTGAAGCTTTGACGCGAGGATTCATACGTATCGGAGTGTCATCGTCACTCTCTCTCTGGTTTCAGCTTAGGTAAGATGTTCATATGGTCTAAATGGTGAGCCAGAGCTAGGTCCATGCTACTTTTTGGTACGTGTGCTTTAGGCGTGTGTGAATTATGTTATTCTCAGAAATGTGGATATTCCTCTCGTTTATGTTTTCCAGTGTGACTATGATTTCTGTTAAAACGGTAAATGATGACTAATGAGTTTTAGTTTGGTGTCCGTTACGGCATGTGGAACAAAGACCTATTCTTTGTTCAACGTTTTGCAGCCCTTCAAGTGTTGAAATAATGCTACCACTTACTATTTCCGTAATATCTTTCCACGTACTTCTGGCTTCCCGACTATATCGTGATTCCTAAACTTTGTTGTGAAACCGTAAATTCTGTGTGACTTGTAACTTCGTTAAATGCTCTATAATGCCCGTTTCCGTATTATCCTTCCACCTCCATTGAATAGTTAAACGTGATACTTAGTTTATTTCTTTACAATTTATTGAATTTACCAGATTTTCTACATCTTGGGCCCACGAGGTGTTTAACTTTCGGCATGCCTCCTCAACAGATGTAATGCTTGCTTATGTTATCTGTTTGTTTGAAATTTAGTGGCCCCTACCGGCTATTGGAAGTGGAACAGAGTACACGTGGTTCTGAATATCGTAACTTGGCAGATTCGGTTTATCTGCCTGGTTGTGCATTTTTCTGTATTTCATGTCGTAGTCTCCTGGAGAGTAAGTGTCGCAGCTACATGCTTGTGAATGATTGTGTCCTATCTCCTACCAATCCTCCTGTTTCTTATATGTTTTACAGCCTCGTTTTTGCTTATTTGACCCCTCTTGGTGTGTGAACAACATTAGTATCTAGTAAGTTACAGTGGGATGCACATTTATTGAGTGTTTAAAATCGGTGTTGCCCCTATTTCGATGTGAACTGGCAATAAACCAGTTTAGTTAAATTTTCCCTTGTTTGTAATTTAACCGGAGATCCGTTTTATTATTATGGTTTCCCTCTGCTTCCCGGAGGAAACCTCATGTATTCCGTTGTGCAAATCTCTTCTCGGATCCCTTTTGCAAGGACTTGTTAGTTTTAAATAACTGCAGCTCTTTTATCTGGCGGTTTCCGGCCAGGATTCGTTATTTGAAATTTATCAAACGTCTTTTATCTGCCTGTTCCCTGCCAGGATCATTTATTTGAAATTAACAATCTTACTGGTCAACGGTGTCAAGTCACAAGCTACCCTCTACCATGTTAATTTCACTGGCTTGCAGATTATGAAAATCTCCTTCATGAGAACATACATTTATGTGCTGACTTTCATGGTGACAAGTCAAACAATTTCTATGTTTGTTGTAATGTATCCTCTGTCATGCACCTAAGGAGGCTTACGAAAGGTAGCCCATGTATTAATTTGGGGCATTAGCTATCATCATTCCACATTTCATTCAATTCTGTCCAATCGTATCAATGTGAAGAGTAACAAACGTGTTAACCCAATGTTAGGTACCCTCCGCTATACACCATACTGAGCCCATGTATTAATCACGGTATAAACTATCTCTGTTCCAAATTTCATTTGTATTCGTCCATCCATTTCATCATAAAAGTGTAAGAAGCAAAATAACTTATTGTAAAGCAACCTCCGCCATGCACCATACGAAGTTAATGTTTTAGTATGGCTATAAATTTCACATGTGTGCAAGCAATGAGTTGACAAAGTTTTATCGCAGTTGGATGAACGGTATGGCCATGTATAAAATAAAAATAAAAAGACAAACAAACAACCATTAATTTTATATAATAGATGTTTTGTACCTGGCGGTTATCTGCTGTGTTTATTCCACACCTAGATATGTGTCACAGTTGCATATGTTTCTTGTGGCTGCTTCCTTATCTCGTACATCTGTGTAAACATAAATCACATACATAGTGTTTAGTGAGCCCTACCTAGTGAGCTTACTTTCCTTCTGAACTAAGGCTGTGGTTATAATGGAGCTTCCTTATCTCGTACATCTGTGTAAACATAAATCACATACATAGTGTTTAGTGAGCCCTACCTAGTGAGCTTACTTTCCATCTGAACTAAGGCTGTGGTTATAATGGAGCAGTGCAGCAAGAGCAGAGCAATGGTGCCAAAACATATCATTGTTAAGCAGTGCGCAGGATTACAGTGGCAGCAGAGAGCGGTGGGGGGAGAATCACTTTTCAAAGCGGTCGGCCAACTTTGGCTACGGTCGGACAACACTGGTAGGTCTCGGCTGCACCTGAGGCGTCAGCTGTGTTGCATGCTACTGTTGTCGGCGCTTTTGTACCTATTGTACTATCTATTGTGAAAATGGCTTAAGTTCATATTTTAATAGCAGCATTTTTAACTCTGTGTTCTTTGTAGGAACAATCCGACAATAATCATGATAACAGATTTATTTTGAAGAAATTATGGCACGAGATGGTAGCAGAATGTAGACTATAAGTAGTAATAAGTTAATTCTAGTTCCATAGATCATGAATAGGACATCATGTCGAAGATGTCAGTTTAATGAAAAGCATCTTTACAAGATGTTATAAGATATTAATTTGTCTTTCTCTCTCTCTCTCTCTCTTTTTTTTTTTTTTTTTTTTTTTTTTTTTTTTTTTTTTTTTTTTTTGTTAAAAAACTAATTCATTTCTACATTCATTTTCGCAAGCTGTTATTCCTTTTATTCAAGAGGCAAAAATAAATTTGAAAGTAGTACCACTTTCATATATTTTGTGACAAATACTTCGCAAAAGTGCTGTTACTTGCATAGCTTCATTTGATGCTCTGTTAAGTGTCGTCCTGTTGCATAAGTGTATTGGTCGAATTGTGGCCATTATCAAGTATGACAATGATAAAATACTGTCAGAATTCTGTACATGAAATCATCATTATGGTATATTTAACTTTCATATGTGCTGTGATTCCGTGGTAGACAGATACAAAGCTAATAACCAACGCGTGAAATCTCATAACACCCAAAAGAGGTTTTTGTGCATCACAAAGATTCGTCCCACTGCAGTCGGGGGTTCGAATCCCCCCTCGGGCATGAATGTTTGTGCCGTGTTTAGTGTAAGGTAGTTCATAAGTAGTTTGTAGGTTTAGGGACTGATGACCCCATAATTAAGTCCCATAAGCTCTACAAACATTTGAACATTTGAAAAATTTGTCCTCAAAGAGATGTAGCTAGATGTGCCAAGGAAATTCTTTTTTCCATAAATAATGAGATGTATTTTCGTTGCATGAAGAAGATATTGAGAGATCAGATTTTCCTAACATTACCAAAATAACAAACTAAGACACTACTATGCTGTAATATAAAGGAATGAGTTCAAAGTGCATTGACTCAGGATGATTAAATTTGGTAGCTTTCATATGGTTAGTTATGTTTTGACTAAGAACTAAGAATTACCATTAGTTATGTGTCATCACCACCCCTATGGACCACATACATTGCCAAGGTGGGGTGTGCCTTAACAAATAGGCGTAGCGTTGGTGCAACCATAGTGGAGGGTTGTCTGTGGAGAAGCCAGGCAAACATGTGGTTTCTGGAGGGGGGCAGCAAGATTTTCACTAGTTACAGGGGCAACAGTCTGAATGACTGACTGAGCTGGCCTTGTAACATCAGCTACTGTGGCTTTGCCACACAGTTATTGTGAACAGCTGAATGCAAAGGGGACTACAGCCGTTACTTTTACTGAGGACATGCAGCCCTCCTCTATGAATATATGATGAAGGCATCCTCTCGGGTAAAATATTCTGGAGGTAAAATATTCAGCCATTTGAATCTCTGGGTGGGGACTACTCAGGAGGATATGGTCATCAGGAAAGTCAACACTAGCATTATACAGATCAAAGTGTGGAATGTTAAACCCTTTATCAGGTAGGGAAGTTAGAAAATTTAAAAAGAGAAGTGTATAGGTTGAAGTTATAGTGGGGATTATTGATCTTTGGTGGAAAGAGGATCAGGATGTCTGGTCAGGTGAGTACAGGATTATAAATACAAAATCAGTTGGATGCATTACAGGAGAATGTCTGATAATGAATAAGAAAAGAGGAATGTGGGTAAACTACTATGTGCAGCACAATGAGTGGATTATTGTAGTTGAATTTCCCAAGAATATGATCCCATATGAAAGTAGTGAATGAGAATAAGCATAGTAAGCTAATTTACTGAGATGTATATCACCAAATTTTGCAATGACCTGATAGCATAAGTAGCTGAACTCAAATGTTTCAGCAAATCTTCAATGTGTCTCTACTAATTCAATCCCTCATCAATGCAAACACCTAAAAAATTTGAATATTCTACCTTCGCTACAGATTTATGTTCCAAGTCTAAATTTATTAAAGGAGTCATGCCATTTACTGTATGAAACTGTATATAATGGGTTTTATCAAAATTTAATGAGAGTCCATTTGTAGAGACCCACTTAATAATTTTCTGATAGATATCATTTACAATTTCATCAGTTAATTCCTGTTTGTCAAGTGTGATAGCTATACTTATACCATCAGCAAAAAGAACTAGCTTAGATCTTTGTGAATATAGAATGGCAAGTCATTAATATATATTAAGAACAGCAAAGGACCCAAGACCGAACCTTGTGGGACCTCATTTTTGATAACTCCCCAGTTAGAGGAATGAATTGTTTCTTCTATATCAAGTGAGCTGCACTGTTTATTTACTGGATAGTGAGAGCTGTGACCCAAAATTTATTTTTTCTTCTATATCATGTGAACTGCACTGTTTATTGACTGGAGAGTGTGAGCTGTACCCCAAAATTAATTGTTTCTTCTATATCATGTGAACTGCACTGTTTATTGACTGGAGAGTGCGAGCTGTACCCCAAAATGGGTCAATTTATGTCAATCTATGTGTTTTCTTTGCTTGTGTGATTAGAATTCTTGCAGACAGATTTGTAATAGAGGAACTTAAGATTAGAAATAATTTATTTTGGCAAAGTGATAATCGGTTCATAAAAGTGAAGTTACTTATATCATTTAACTCTTTAAAGGAATGCCTTATGAACAGTCAATTTGTGACACTTCACCAGTTTATTTGTTAGTATGCAGCTTTGTTTGATGAGGTTCTCAGACATATACTACATCTGATGTATTTGTGAGAAATTATGACCAAAATTCCATACATCAAAGAAGTAGTACACTAAGCAAATGGACATCACTGTGTACGAAACTGTGTGTATCACCATAGGATGTCTCAAGCCAACTATCACAAGCAAAATCGATCTCATCATAGGCATATCACCACCACCAATCCGAAGAAAAGTCTCCGCCGAGTTTGAAAGATTTTTAAAAAATGTACGATCTTCGACACCCAATCCACATGCACCACAAACAACAGGTCCGGCTGAAATCATGCAAGAGTTGATTCATACAACTGAAGCACTCGTTACCTAGCAGTGAATAAAGCAGGCACCTCTCTGGAAAGAAATGGTGCCATACTCTTCATTGGGCATACTTGAGGAGGGATCTGCAGGATATCAACGTCCTTTTCCAACTTGGAAGGCATTAAATTGACTGTGCATTGGAGTAGCTGGAAGCAAATCAAATCAAATGAAATGGGGCAATAGCAATAGTGATTTATGTGAATTGGAGAAGCACAGGATTTTGACGATCTACTGACTTGTCCAGGTATGTCAGTAACATCTACTATGGATAATATTCTTAATGTTAATGACAAAGCATACAGGGTCATAATTTTTGAAAATGGAATATATAACTGGTGTATCTGGACACAGAAGAAGAAACATACATGTTTAGTAATATGGAGTTTTTGTTACAGTTTACTCACTGCATTGTGAGTTTCCATTTTTTACTAAAATTATAATATTATATGGCTAAGAATAGGCCCTCCTATCAGTTATCAAAAGGGTAGATATATTGCATCTTCCCAACCATGTATTGTGCAGGAAAGAATCAACAAGAAAATTAATATTCTGTGCCTAAAGTACAGGTGGAAGAGTAATAAAATAAAGAAAACTGTTCTGGTTCTTTTACAGATAGGGCGTGTGCTGTAACATTGTACTATTTTAACGAAATTTCATTTTTAGAGGAACTATTAGAAGAGAAAGACGAGTTTAACAGGATCGAAATCAAGAAAATAATGTTTATTTATATTTGTAGTTAATATGTTTTATGTATTGCACATACAATTCGTAATCTGATGTCAATGTAATATTGTACACATACACACTATCATTTGGTATTTAATAATTAAAGTTGCAGTTTTCTCTGACATGTATAATAGATCCCAGAATGTGTTAGTTTTGCTTATGTTTAATATTATTATCAGACCTTTTAAGGTATGGGATGCTTATTATAAAACTTTTGCTGCTTGAGAGTGCCCCTGTGGAAAAAAAAGAGAATGATCATATGGCAACAAAAATTTATAAAAGCAGTTCTGAGGACATCATGAAGATAAAGGACACATAAACCAAAGAATGAAATATTAATGGCAGCCTAGAAGTGCATTTGAGATACCATTTCACAATTGCTCATTTCACTTTTTGAATGGGGAACTATTCCTCTGGTTACCACTAAACTCTGCAAAGATAGTCATTGATGGTAGTACTGAATCATGATTCATCAATGAGTGCATTACATGGTATGGCGCTCATCTATAGTCTGTGTTTCTTAGACATGGCACTACTATGAAAGCACCCATTTGTGCTGTGCTGTTAATGGCAGCCTCCATATGAGACGGTAATACACTAGTCTCCAACCATTGGTGACAGATGACATAGTACAGGATGTAGAATTAAGTCTATTAATTGTTCTAGGATGACACACACAGATGTTAATGGGTTGCAATCGGCTTAGAGAACAATATGGCGATCCTCCTTTGTAGAGGTAAGAAACAGTCAATTGAAAAATCCTCAATGAATGTGTGGTGTGTGTCATGCCATCCCCATCCAATATAACATCTAGAAACTGCACATACCAATGCCCCATGAACTAGGATACAACCTGATTCAATGATACCAAATTGATAACTACAGAGACACATTACCAAATCTCTGGATCAAAGATAACGCTAACCCAGGCGTTGCATGGCATATTCGTCTCCTTTGTGATGATCACCCAACAACATATGGTGTTAACACATCTTACGTACTGTACCTATACAAGCAACAAACACAAACATGAGACAGTTCATACAATTCTTGGAGATAACACACCAACAAAGTTTGGAACGAGTGCCCATCGCTCACTTCTATGAGAAACTACCATATCGCCATGTAATGCAAACTTCCAGATCATGTTATTCAACCTTCCTGCAGAAAGAGAACCCCTCCATATATCTTCAGCGTGTCGATGAGGAGCAGCACTGCCATCTATTACCTCTGCTGCAATTATTGCACAGCATTTAACATATGTCAACAAAGAACATGTCCATCAGGATCAGTTGGTGTCAAACTGTCGCAAAAAGCAAGATGGACCACCCTATGACACAGTATGCAGCTGAACAGAATACACTAGATTTGAAAGGCTGCTTTGCAATCTGAGCCATCTGGATGCTCCCCTCCACCACCAGCTCTTCTTAACTGCACAGATGAGTGTTTTCCATTCACAAATTTTATGGTTCTGTAACCACCCTAATCTCAAAATGTCCCTCAACTACCCCACTCACTATCCTGTAACTCCATCAAATCCGTGCCATCTTTCCAAATGTGTGCCAACCCTTTTTTATAATATTATATTTATTTATTTTTCTTTTTCCTTAATATTCAGTATTTCAATATCCTTAAAAATTATTTATCTGTTTTATTTTATCTTTCCTCCACCCCCCATTAACCAGTTCTCCTGCCCTAACATATAAAAAGAAGTCTCAAGTAGGCACTCATCCACTTGGTACTGCAATGACATGTCAATAAAATACTACACTGTGGGAACACACTGTCTGCTGCTGTTATTGTTGTGGTCCTCAGTCCAGAGACAGTTTCATGCACCTCTTCACCCTATTCTATCCTGTGCAAGCTTCTTCATCTATGACTAAGAACATAAACTGACAATCATTTGAATCTGCTTACTCTATTCGTCTCTCAGTCTCCCTCTGCGATATTTAGCCTACATACGATGATTCCTTGGTTACCAGCATGAGTCCCACCAATCAATACTTTCTTGTAGACAAGATATAACAGACTTTTGTTCTCCCTAATTCTGTTAAAGGGGGGTTGACACGAACATGTATCGTTGGCGCACGTTGACTTGCGCACATCGAAATGTACGTGTGAACACCCAAATTCGCAACTTGCGCAAGTAAAAATGAAAGTTGAGGTCAAGTCAACTTACTTGCGCAAATTGGCTTTCCCCCACCACTTTTTCATCGTTTCCTCAAGGTGGCTGCTGTTGTCGAATAACATCCGTAGTCTCTGTTTTTACGTTCGCGTGTTAGTTTTGATCTCTATAGTTTGTTTATTTATTGTGAAACCCAATGTCAGTTACAAGAAAGTGGCCGTTGCAGTTTACAATCCAGTTTCTGGAGCTCTACGAAGAACGTCCGTGTTTATGGAACATTTATCTTTCAATTTATAAAGATACAAACACGAAAGAGGATGCAATAAAATCAATCATTAACGGAATGCGAGAAAACGTGTCACAGATAGACGAGAATGCGGCGAAGGCAAAAATAAGGAGTTTAAAGAATGCTTACCTCATCGAGAAGAACAAAGTTAGAAATTCTATGAAAAGTGGCTCATCAAAAATGAAATTTATGTACCTACATTGCCGTGGTTTAACATTGCTGATCGGTGTTTAAATAATATTGTGGCGGCAAGAGAAACAATTTTTCCTCTGAATAGTTGGGCCCACCAGACTCAATAAATGCCGAAACTTGATCAAATTCATTCTAAAATGATTTTCGAATGATGCTTCGTCCTCATTTTCTAACTCCCTTATCAGAACTGTGGAAGCTCCAAACTCATTTCTCCTCGCGATCCACTTTCACACCCAATATCTGTGTCTTCTCTTCTTCCGATCTAATCATTCGATGATTTTTTGTATTGCAATTAAGGCAACAACGTGGATGCTCGGAAGTATCAAACCATTTGGCGCCATTTTGAAAGGCTACACTGGACTTGCTTGGACTGAAAACTTCTGCGGGGGTGTGAACGATCACTTGCGCAAGTTGAAGTCCATTGGCGCATATAAACATGATCGTGTCAACTCTCCTTTAAGCACTTTCTCATTAGTTACACGAACTACCCATCTAATCTTGATCATTCGTCCTTAGCACCACATTTCAAAAGCTTTTCTCATTCTTTTGTCTGAACTCCACATTGTCCATATTACACTGTACTCACTTATGTTAGTAGATTTTGAACTTTTGATTGATATTAGTCTTTATTTTAATGTTTGCTTTATTTTTGGGAGAAATTGAAACTGTTTTATGATCACTTTGATATTCATTTCATTGCATCCAAATATCTGAAATTGGGTAAACAAGTCAACCAATTATTTAGGTTTTATAATAACTGAACGAAGTTGACAACTACAAGGTGTATAAATGAGAACATAAATTGATGTAAGCAATTTATACTACTAAACCTTTTATTAAGTGAAACAGCAAGCTTTATTGAAGGATAAAAATAAAGTTGTTTATGATATTACTTAATAACTACTGAAAAAGCAAAATGGAAAAATAACATCAAACGACGACATGAGTTAGGATTGGAATGACCATTCACCAATTGAAAAACTTGAACGTTAATCTCTTTTTTTTTCTTTGGGTATATCCGTGTGTTGTGGTCGCTTTTTCATCTTCGTTCTGGCTCAAAGGAAAAAATACCTATGTCGTCATTTGCAATTTACCGCTAAAATATAATAATAAAATAAAAATAATTTAGACATATTTGCGTGTAATCCGTATAATCATCTACTACAATATCAAAATTGCGTGACGAAAATAGGTTACCTTCCGATGTTAGCAGATGACCGCTCCGTGAAGAATTTCTTCTCGTAAAATATTGACATGATGTGACATGACGATCCAGTGTCGGACAGAGTGAATGCGCCATGGATGCGCCATTAGAAATACTGTGTGGAATGTTGTCGGAAAATGACTTGACTTGATGGACAGTTTTAATTGGAGTTTAGGTGGCTGATACCCTGTTAGGTTTTCTCGGAAAATTTTGTAAAACATTCTGGTGTTGTTCTTGATAAATTCTTCTTCAATATCTTTACGATGGTTTGTATAAAATCTATGTTTCTCTCTTCATATCGCCTTCGCATACTGTATCTGTAATTTTAAAATTCCTGCAATTTTTCTGCAGATTTCTTGCTTATGAAAGCTTTCTGTGCTTGTATTCTCTCTTGGACACATTCTTAGACATCACGAAATGGTAAATTTAGCATTGGAGAGAAGTGTGTGGGATAAAATTCGCAGAGGGACACCAAGAGATAAATACAGTAAGCCGATTCAGATAGATGTGAGTTTTTGTTCTTATGAGAAGATGAAAAGGTTTGCTCAGGATAGAGTATGGGGGAGAGCTGTATAAAACCAGTCTCCGGACTGAAGGCCATAACAACAACATTCTCTCTTCTACACGGAAAATATACTTTATAAAAATTTAGTTTATTCAAAATAAATAACAATAAGTCTTATTAGTACATACATATTTACATAGTTCAAATTATGTTTCTATTTCTCGCAGCTTACTGCGACTTTTAAGATTTCTCGATGGTACAAAACATCGATCATGAAGTGCTTCTTTCGATTGCGCCAGGATATTGCCCTATGTTGCCCTCTGTGAAGATTTTGCAGAAACTGAAATGTCCAAGCGTTAAGGAACACAGGATATGATTGGTTGATTTCATTCCAAGCGCACATGACTGCATGGCGTCGACCAATGGAATGCGTTGTAGCATTGACGTGGTCGGAACATATCGCAGCGTATATTTTACGATTTTAGCTAGACCGCCTTTTCCCTCGAAGTGGAAGTTCGTTTTGTGTGCTATTTAACAGATTTTAAGATTGATTATGGCAGAGGAAGAGTTACCGTCAGGGTGGGAAAAGCGTTTGAGCAGGTCCACTGGTGTGTTTTATAAATTTATATGTATCAACGTTCATTTGATGCAGACTTTATTTACTATTCTGTTTCAGGGTTATGTCAGGGAGAAATCAGCTAGTATGCATGTCACACTATATTTTTCTGTGTGGGGAATATTAACCACTGTATTTATTGATTAGAAGTTTTGTACTTCTAGAATTTCTTTTTTAAACATGTTCTGTTTTTCATGTTAGCTTCATTATACTCAAGATTCGGAAAAGGAAGTATTTTAGGTTTTTGACAAATAATGTTTTCAAATTGCCGTTTGTGGAATCGTTATGCTGCTGTAGTTGTGATACGGGAACTGTTTTGATGTGTGACGAATTTTGGAGGCTGGAAGTATCCATATTTACTTGTAATAGTATAGAGGCTGTCATGTGAAAAATGTAAATTTGAAATGAAAATAAATAAATCATTTCCTTTATCCCCTTTGGACCTATACATAGTATAGACAGGGAACTTTTGACAGAGAAATGGAAATTGTATGTATAACTGAATAGTCTGTACACATTTAATTAATATCTATACACAAATGCCCGGTACTGATGCACATTGCTACTTTTTCTGGTTGATTTACAGAGTTTCTTGTTAACAGCGTCCAACAGAATTATTAATGAAACCTGTAACGAGTGTTTAAACATGATTGTCATTTTAACAGTTCGAGTGATACAGCTGTCATAACCGTTGGTTTTCCACTCAAGGAGCTTTTCATTTTTCTTCTACTCCAGTATTACGTCAGCACAAAAATACATAGGCGGATTACCTATTTTATAAAACCTTTTCTAGTCTGAGATTTTTTTTTCTGTACTGAAATACATTTTTCCATCAGTAGGTTTATGAATTAGAAGTGAAACTGCAGTATTTTGTATCCATTATGATTATAGGCTTATCACTGCTTTCATAGGTGAAGATTTTGTATGGGTATTTTGCATTGCATTCCTGGAGAAATTAATTTTGTTTATGGCAGCAGATATAATCACTGTCTTAGTATTTTATTGACATAGTCTCCTGAAACATTGCTTCCCTGATATGTTTCATATTCACCTTGCATAGATCTTTTTGGATTGTTTACGTAATCTTAGTATCAAATAAAACAAAGTGAGAACATGTAATATCCAAATAAGTGATAGAAATATCTTACAGAAAGGGCTAGGCTTATATCTTATGTGTACTTTATTCATAGTAGCCACTAGTTCAGAACAAGACTTGAAATTTATCCCAAGGTAAAATAAAGTGTGTGTGTGTGTGTGTATGATAAATAAGAATTTAATTACAGTAGGCCTTGGTATCTACAATAATGTAGATAAAGCCAAGGAATTTCAGTAGGACATTTGATACCAATGGGAAAGTGATAGGACAAAGGTGTAACAGTAACGGCAGTTATGTTTGTAGAGTTTAAACCAGTTATTCTTGACTGACCAGAATTTGTCTTTCAGGACAGCATTATTATCTTAATGTATATACCAAAGAGAGCCAGTGGGATCGTCCTGACAAACCTGCAGAGCCTGTTTCGAGCAGTGGACCAGAGCAAGTGCAATGTAGTCATTTGCTTGTGAAACATCAGAACTCGCGGAGGCCATCTTCGTGGAGGGAAGAAACAATTACACGCACTAAAGAGGAGGCTCTAGAGCTTGTAAAGTGTAAGGAATTTAATGAGAATATTTAACCTGCTTTTTCTGTTTTATCATAGTAAATTAGTTGAAGGAAACCCCCAGAGCTTTAAGTTTAGTTTGGTAGTAGAACAGGAACATCAATGTAAACTGCATGGTTGTGGCTATATTTCAAATGTGTTGAAAATTGGCTTAATTTTACAGCCCATGTTGGAAGGGGGGGGGGGTGTTCAAATCCTCCCTCGGATATGGATGTTTGTGTTGTCTTTAGTTTATAAGTAGTTTTTAAGTTTAGGGACTGAGGACCCCACAGTTAAGTCACATAAGCTATACAAACATTTGAACAGTCGGTGTTGTGGCTTGGTTTTGTGTGTTCATATGTTGGCTACAGCCACTGTATGTGAAGTATGGCAGCCATGTTTCCCCCCCCCCCCCCCCCACACACACACCCACAAATATTTTGTTATGAATTTTTCCAGACAATTGCAGTTATTTTATTGAGCAGACAAGCGTACATTGCAAACCTGTCAACTATAGAGCAGAAACAGCATTAATTAGCCTATTTACTTTATGGTCGTCTCAAAAAAGTGACCCCATCACTCTATATGATTGTTTGCTTTGACCGCTGCCAACATCTGAACACTCTATACGAAATGTAAAATTTTACTTGAAAATTTGTTCCATTGCTTGTTTTTCACACATTTATTGGTTTCAATTGAAGGATTAAAGTCTAGTTTGAGTTCCGGTCTGGTGCTCGGTGTGTAGATGTTGGCAACGGCGTGAATGCAGCCAATCAGAGGTAGAGTTCGTGCGGCCAATCGAATTGTTTTTCATGTCTGTTGAATTTGGCATCAGTTTTGAAATAGCTGTAAGCACGAAACAGAAGATTTTGTTATGAATTTCAGTGATCTCATGATTAAAGATTATAAGATTTGTTAAATATCGATGTAGTTGTTTTCAAGAGCAGTGTTTCACGAGGATAGCTGATTTATTGACCGACAGTACATCAGTACAAGGGTACATCGAGAACCTGTCAACCATGCATCAGGAACAGCATTCATAAATTTGTCGCAAATTCCGAGGGCAGTGTTACGTTGGAGTGAAAGTGCCTTAGGCGAATATTCATGACAAGAAAATGTGTAAAATTCACCTCCAAGGTATGGGATAGCATCCCTTTGTCTATTAATATTATTTGTTTACATACCATAAACACAAAAGCTGTTTCTTATTGGCCACGCAAACGCGATTTCCGATTGGCTGTCTTCACCTACCTTATTCATCGCACCATTAGCGATGTCTACACGCCGAGCACTAGTCGCGGACTCATAAACTAGAGTTTTACCGATTGAAGTGTGTAACATGGTTTGCATCTAACTTAATGTGAAATAAGACAATTTATAGTGGCCTTAAAGTGCGCCTCGGTTGCACAGTGGTAGAGTGCCAGACTACAAATCCAAAGGTCCCGGGTTCGATCCCCGCCAGGTCCTAGGATTTTTATCTGTCACTTTCCACTTCTTTCACCTCTGGCAGTATTGCTCATGTGAAAAATACCGAGTAGCACCGTGGTTCGGAACCCACGTTAAACTGTAGGTCCCCCTATAACTGGCTGGGTAAGTCAGTTCGAAGGTCGGAGGAAGGCAACGGCATACCACCTCCAAACAGGACCGTGCCTAGTAAAGCACTGTGGTGTTCAAACCAATCTTCGGATTGTTGACTGCTTTACCTTTACCTTAAGAGTTTAAAAGGGATCAGTTGAAAAACAATGTACATTGTCATCAGACATATGGCCAGTGAAGACAAGTGATGCTACTTGCATAAACATTCGGTCGATTAAAGTGAAAATATCTGTTGCTTTAAATGTTAGTTTAGGTGACGATATGTGCAGATGTTGGTAGAGAAAGGCATCCAATAAGAAGTGTTGTTGAGAGAGCCAGTGGAAATCCATCTTCAAATTTTCTTCTGTAAACAACACTGCGTTGTTAATGTAGGCCTAAATGTTTTTGGACAAAATTCATAATACATTCATGCAAAATAAGTCAGTGTTTTTGATGAGTAGTACTGTAGATTGACAGTGACATGAATATTTTTTGGCCAATTGAAGTCTGCGTTAAGACTCCTCGGCTTTCACCAATGATGTCGTGTTTGAGTTACAGATGATCGTTTGTTTCCAAGCAGATCATAGATTACGATTTTGTGTTTAAAAAGTGATCTTTAGCTACTCTCTCATGGTGTGGTATAGGTTAACAGATTCCCCCCCACCGTGAGTGCATGCGAGTTTGAGTTGAGACCTGTGATCGATGGCACATTCTGTTGTGGTATTCTGTAATTTATGAGTATAATCACTGATTATGTATTATCTGGAATTGATAAGTATAACAATATTATTCTGCATGTTTATATTCATTGATAGTCTTTGTTTTGCTAGTTGGTATATCTGTGTAGCGCATCTTGTGAGATTCGTATATGACGTCATTGGTCAAAGCCGCGACACATTGCCCAAGTGCATCCAGGCGCCATGCTCTGAAGCATAGGGGTTCGAATCCTCTTCTCAGGCATGGGTGTTTGTGTTGTCTTTAGTATAAGGTAGTTTGTAAGTTTAGGGACTGGTGACCCCGCAGTTAAATCAGACTGTAGATTTCTATTTTGCATGACAAAAGAACTTTAATACAAAATCATAATTTTAAAGAAACCTAAGAGTACAGCTTAAATTCTTGACTGAACAAGCAACAATGGCACTGTAGTGCTCATGTGTTTTAAATATACTGAATAGTAGGCTGTAACTGCAATACAGTATGCAATGCACTTTCCAAATTACCAGTAAAATTTTAACAAGCCCCGTGGTTTAATTAAAGTGCTTATCAATTGAAACATTTGTAGTTGGCTGTGACTAGAATACGCGTGTTTTGACATATTGATGACTTCATGGGTCAAAGCAGATGGGTGGAATCGTGTCTTAAAATAAGGCCAATAATTTGCAGCCAAACCTACCTTAAAAGAAGTCGCATCCATGTAGTGACTAGTTCTTGGTGTATGTTTTCCATTCACCATCTTGTATCTATTTGTATTGTGCTACAATCAAATTTCTTCCCATTACCATGAAACTGAAGTTCACAAAGTAAAAAAATTCAAAAACTGCACTTCTTATATAGACTATCATATTTTGATTCCTATAATTAAAAATATTTGTTGCATTAAAACATACGACTCATGTAAGTGTCATTACAACATTTAAATTTCGCATCATATTCCATCATGGTATGAAAAATGTATTTTCATTGGCTGTTTCAGTGACACTTCAGATTGACAGCCTTTCACTACCAACATCTGCTCATCAATGAGAAGCTAGTGTCACGTAAACTAGGATTTAATCGTAGCTTTTATTTATTACCAGTGATCTATACCATAGCATTTGTTGAGAGAGAGAAAATACTCGTAAGAGATATATATTTGGTATTTAACATAGTACATTATTAAAGTTAAATGTTTCATGACTTGATGGAATATATAAACATTTGCAAAGAAAATGATAAAAACTACTAAATGCAGTCCTTCTGAGAAGTTTACAGTATCAGGAATTATTTGTGGACCATTACCCTATGTATAATGTAAACTGTGTTTATTTTCAGCATATCGTGAACAAATTGTATCAGGACGAGCATCATTTGCAGAACTGGCACAGAAATATTCGGACTGCAGTTCAGCCAGGCGAGGTGGGGACTTGGGTCCCTTTGGTCGAGGTGCTATGCAGAGACCATTTGAACAAGCAGCATTTGCTCTTAAAGTAGGCGAGCTCAGTGAGCCTGTAACTACAGATTCAGGAATCCACATTATCTTACGTACTGCATAGGAGTATCAACTATACATCTTGCTTACAGCAAATTATTTTACTCAAAATGCATACAGTTATTACTTCATTTGTTCACAATGTAAAATATGTATAAATTAGTAAGGATAATTATTCCTTAATGCATAGCTGGCATTAGCAAACACTTCAGTGAAGTATGGGATATGTTTTATGTATGATCTGAGCCAGGAAGTCTGGACTGTGTTGTTATGCTTTACAGAAGGAATGTTGGAACATTTGTTTAAACATAGTTATCTGATGAAAAATGTGGTCGTAATGTAAGCTATTGTTAAATTATTTGCTGCAGAGCAGCTTTTATGTTGAACTGTTATATCTGCAGTTATTTTTCCTCTCCAAACTGATTGAGTTATTTACAGTGAGAAATAAAATACCATCTATTGTATTTTGTGGTATTTACTCAAAATTAACTTATTTTGCATTGCAAGAGAGTAAAGATTGAATCCTATTTGTAGTTATATTACATTAAATCTTAAATCATCTTTTGATTATTGGTAGCAATTTGAGAGTTTATAAATATGGTATCAGAGATAAAAGTACACACTTTTCTTGGCCTTTAGTTCGAAAGATATACAAATTCTTTCTTAATTTAAAGCAAGAACACAAGTATTTTAACTGCAACTTTTAAACATCTTTTGCAAAAGTGGGAGAGGGAGGATGACAATCTCACATTTCTGTCAGACCTGTACCATAGTTTAAGGTTGTTAGTGCTGTCTTTTAATGGTGTATATTGTACAAAGATAGTGTTGAGGATATTGTAGTCAGTCAGCTAAGTGACTGCGTAGGTCTGAAAATTAAAATTGCAAATTTATGGAAGGAGTTCAGCATGTTTTTGATAAAGAGATTGTCATAAAACCGCTTTTACAAGATTTTTACATTGCACTGCCATATAGAAGAAAGAGTTAAGTGACTTTGATTTTATCACTGTGATTCACTTGCACAGTTACAGTGTAGTGGAAGTTTGGACATATGAGAGTAATTTTGAAATCTGATTGTTGATTTTGCATGTTTCAAATATGTAATGTTCCAGTAATTTTAATTTGCCTTGTTTGTAGAAATACTGAGTCAGATTTTGGTTGTCCTTGGATGTTTTTTCTGTAATTTCCTGCAGGACTTGGAAGTTCTGCTATTGTATTCAAAACAATACAGTTCATTTACCTAGAAGATTTACTTTATCAAAATTCCAAGAAAAGTAAATTTATGCTAACAGTTTAGGATTTTGTATACTGTTTTATTTATTGACATAAGCTGGTGTTTGTTTATTTTGTTTTATTGGTGCATCTTTTGTTTGCCCTTTGACTTTTGTTGTTTAAGTCATAAGTTACATTCTATATGAAAACAAGTTTATAGATGTACACAGCTATGTTAATGATGCAGGATTGGTTTCGTATTGTATAAATGTAATGGGCATAACGTTTTCTGCCTACGCAAATCAATTACACATGTAAATATCAGTTTATTGCTGCTACATATTCCTATGCTAATGTCAGTGACATTTTACTGTAAATACTTATGATAATATTAGGCCTCATTTTGTGCATACTCTGGTTGACTTCATTGTATGATAAATTATATTTTCATTTCCCATTTTGCTGTGTAAAAATTTGATTCGTAAACTTCTATACATTTGCTATTATAGGATTGCACATATGTAGATTGAATATTTGTATTGTAAATCAGTCTTTATAAACGCCAGCAGTAGATTGTAACAAAGCCTTTGAAAAGTCTCATATAAACCACCTTTCATGTGATAGTTTCTCTGCAAATCTCCTGATGGGAACCAGGGATTTTTCACTGCATATAGTCACAAGAAACTAGTTCTATCGGCAATATTTCAGAATTGGGGCCTTTTAAGTACATGGTAGAGAGAAAGTAATGATTGTGCAGCAAAAGTAATGCAATCATTATTTCTGTGTTTGTGTTTTCATGACAAAAAGCAATAAGGAATGAGGCCAAGATACATAAGACTGTTATTACCAATGTAATATTATTGTATATGTTAATGATTTTTGTAGGCAGTTTTTATTTCTTTAATGTGTAAGTGTTATAAACGGAGTTCTCAATGAAAGCACACATTACAACCCTATGTAATTCAAAGCTGAACAGTATTCTATTTCAATATAAAATAAGTCTACTACAGCTATACTATTTCTGTACTATTTTTCATGCCATCGGCGAGTGGTGAGATTGGCTAGTATGAGGATAGAGCATGCTTTGGCGACCATGAGAGTTTGGAAATGAGGTTTGTCATGAAATAGTTACCATCCAAATACTGAATGATTAGCTGTGGAAGAATTATTTTTTCTAAAAGGAAGAGTTGAAGCTTGATGTAATTAATTCAGTAACAATATAGTTGTTACTTCATAGAACCAATACATTTTTAGCAGTATTTTCAAAATTATGTCTGTGATATGCAAGTTCTAGATAACATCAACTGCTAAATCTGGTACTATGCAACTAGGACACTACATTTTACAAAAAATAAGTCCTTTTTCTATAGTACACAGATTTTGGTAACATGACGTTTCTTATTTAGCTGTTAATTTCCTTCACACTCAATTCACCTTCAGCCTGTGCGTCCGAGATGATGATTATTATTGCACTGAATTTTATAATTAGCTGTCCATCTGTATTAACCACTACAGGAGGTAGAGATAGGAAAGATGAGGGCATTATTGTACATTCCTTTTAGAACATTATGGTTTGAAAGTGATCTGTTAACACTTTCGCTGTGGCTGACACTATCCTACATTGAGCGTGGACGCTTATAAGCGTCAGCTGCAGCGGAACTGTTAAGTGTTAGCCTTTAGAGTATAAAGGCCATTACCAAAACTTCCAATACTTCTTGAAAATTAGGTGAGAATTGTGCTTTTTGTATGTTTGCTGAAAGTGTTAATGTAATAAAACCTACTTATGTGGTAGGTTTAGAGTGATGAAATTCTTGTAGTGATTTATTTTGCAAAACAGTCTTTGTGGAGTAGGACTGATAAAGCAGACATTGTTTTACTGCAGTCTTTCACATAATTTTACATTTAGTTAAAAAGGTATTTGTGAGAGGTAGCTTAAACATAATTTCTATACTAGCAGATTTCCTATTTTTAACCATAATTTTAAGTAATATTAGAATTTATTTACAGCTATAACTGAAATAAGTCAAGCTAAATTACCCAATTAGTTTCCAGCTCAGAATTTATTTTAAAAAATTACAGAAGTTGTTTTTAAAGTTATTGCTTAGATGAAATAGAAAATGTAATTCTAAAATGCAGTAGGTGTAAATAATGTGTATACTAAGTTTTTATGCCATGTAAAGAAGTCTTCCTGTGCCAGTGACTTTTGAATTTGTTTGCCCATTTTAAAGAATGATTATTACTTAATTTTTAGACTTGAGATAAAGTAAATAAGATTGCAGAATGAAGACACATTTACCAGCTGATATTTCTGTGCTTGTTTTTCACAAATTAGCAGTGAAAACAGAAAATATAGGACTGATATTATTGTAACATAACTGGATTAAATTTTTTCATTGTTTAAAAATAACAGCTTTTAATTTAAAGCAACGATGTTTTCCTAAGCAGTGTCATAAAATAAAGATAGGCTAAGGACAAACAACAGATTTCTTTTTCAGGCTATGCTTGCCTGTCCATCCCTCTTTTGCGACTGCTGTTCTGACCCTCTTTAAATTTCCTGATTACAGAATGACATGAAATAAACGGTTTGGAAATAGATTGCATACTATTTTAAAACAGTCTTTTCTCAAATGTGGCAATTTGTGCTAGAAGAGTAAATTAGCCACAACTTCTGATAAGCAGATATTTTGGCAAAGGAAGGAAAAAAAAAAAAAATGACCTCGGCAATGCATCATATCCATTTGCTGTGGTTGTCGCCGGCCACATGGCCACCAACATGTTAAAATGGTAATCAGACTGCTCTTTTTCCTTGCTTTTTGAATATCTGAGTGAGTTAACACATTGATTACCACAGAGTTATTGACCAAGCAGCAGAGCCATCTGCTGTGACTGCCATTGGCCTTTTTGTGTTTCGTTTGGAATACTGCTACTATGTTTAGTAACAACTTCTGGTTGCTGTTATGGTGTCCATCATCCACAGCTTTTTCTGGGGTTGTTAATCACAAAATTATGTTACTTGAAGTATACAACATATTGATAACAATGTAGCTTATTGTTTTAATGTTCTGCAGTTTATAATTGCTAAATAACACATGAAATTGCACAACAAATGTTTTTCCTTTTTAGGGCACATGACAGAGCTGTGGTGAACCACTTTACTTTGGTCAGTGCTGCTGAAAATTAAATTTTAATGTTATTGGGAAATAAACCTAT
Organism: Locusta migratoria; assembly: GCA_026315105.1. Lineage (NCBI taxonomy): Eukaryota > Metazoa > Arthropoda > Insecta > Orthoptera > Acrididae > Locusta > Locusta migratoria. The sequence goes on along the minus strand of CM048744.1, from coordinate 491,346,643 downwards.
CAAGTGGTATTTAAACTAGTAGCGACATTAGGGACAGCCAACCATGTATTGAAAGGCACAGTATGGAGTGGTCGACATACATTCAACTTGGACGTGAGGTGAGTAGGTGAGGTGTAGCTGATGTCCCAACTTGCAGTCACCTACACCCTTTGTGTTCAGTAGCTGCTAGCTGTGAAACACTGAAATAGGCCCATAGGCACAGCAGTGTACTAAGTGATCCCAGGGGTGTTAACACCATATTACCAGGATACTCACCACTACAGATACAGACCACCTCAAACACTAAGCTGAAAAGCTCCAGAAGGATACATGGGGAAAGGGGGGGGGGGGGAGTTAATTCTAGTGCAAAAAAAAAAAAAAAAAAAAAAATCCTGTTGAAAGAATATTTTTCTGGCAACTTCCATTTGTAACCATACAAGTAATTGCATGTACCAATATGATATTTCTGTCAATGATAAAAATGTTTTGGTTAGTAACCTTCCTCTTTACAAATCAAAATCCAGAAAGTTTAATATGACAAATGTTTAAATGAAATGGAAAAAGGGTTAATTTTTTATCTTAGGAAGTTATTATGTGTCATTCTAAACCATAATTACTCACTGATACACCAAGGTGGAGATCAAACATACAGTATGGAAGTGGTGTTCAAATTACAAACCAAATGTGTAAATTTGAATGTCACTTTGGGATAATGTACTGTGACATCTAGGGATGTGAAGCATGCTTTGTCAGGTCACCCTAAAAAATTCAAGGCTGTTCCCTTAGCAGGCAAGGTATTATTCAGTTTCTTTTTCGACATCTGAGGTCCAATATTCGTCAAATTCTTCGAAGACAGATAAACCATTAACAGTGATGTATACTGAGACACTCTGTAGCTATATTAGTACAGCAGTAGCAAACAACTTGGGCTGCTCATGGAGGGAGTGATTCTGTTTCATAATAACAAGCTTCTATACATCTCCCAGTACACACAAAGCGTATTGGTCTACAGCCCCGACATGTCACCCTGTGTCATCCATCTGTTTGGTCTGCTAAAAAAAAAATCCCAAGGGGAAGTGCTTTAACTCAAATGACAAACTGAAGGACACAGTAGAGGAATGGCTCTTGACACAGCCACAGTAATTCTGGGGAAAGGAAATCCTTCAGCTCATTAAACAGTGGAAGAGTTATGCTCAGGTCTCTGGTGGTGACTTTTGAATAAAGACTTCAATGTTTTTTGTTTGAATACTCCTTGTATAAACACTGACAATGTTGGGAGAACATGGAATATTAAAATGAAAACATGCAGACTATATCAACGTCTTCACAAGACTGTAAATATAGTACCAGAATTACTTCTTGGGTGAACAATATCTACACACAGTTTCGTTGCATCAACTCTGTTTTATCTGAGATGTAATATTTTTACTGTTTGTTGATAGTATGCTGTGTTAAACATTTGTGACAAGTCAACACTGTGTGAGAGTTATTTTCATGTAATTTGATGAGTGAGTATCTTATAATTCTTACAGTGTTACTGTTCTATTGTTTTCCCTACGTCTCTTTGCATATTATTGATGTAAAATTATTAATAGGTCTGACTAGTCCTTCCAAAGAAGACACGATTATTTTTGTCAAAACCTAGGCCAATGGTTTATAAACCTAATTACCTGCAATTGGTTTACTGTCATTTCACCTACAATCTGATCTTGTTTCATTGTAGTAATAATGGTATGTCCTCATAGCTGAGTTGTCTGTGCAGAAAACCTGGGTTGGATTTACAGTACCACTATGGATTTTCCCTTGGAAGGAGGATGGTATGATGTGCACTTAGCCCCATAATGCCAATTGAGGAGCTACTTGACGGAGTGTGGGTGTCCAAAATGTGAACCACATGCAACCCAATGCAAGTACTGTACCCAGTTTAGCCCAAGAATTGAGCATCATCTCATGGTCATTAAAAATCCCTTCAATCGCATCTGATGTTGGTGTATATATTTGCAGACTGATGTATCATGTGAAAATTTGTACAAAGTCTAGGATGTGAATGATGCTTCAGTGTGCATTTATACATAAATGATATTCATGACTTAAGTCTGAATCATTCCATTTGACTTGGTACTTCTCACCATGCCACCTTCCTGAACGTTCACCTCTTCTTTGAAGGCACCATTCATAATTCGATCCACATAATACCTGCACTTTGGCCCCTTCCATACCAAAAGATATCTCCCACACAGCCTGGCCATTCACAGTCGACATATCTGTGGTGATGAACATTTTCTGTCCCAGTATGCAGAAGGTTTCGCCAAGGCTTTCACAGACAGGCACTACCTCTTAGACCTAGTCCACAAACAAGTCTCCTGTGCCATATCCTCATGCACCACAAAAAAAGTGGGGGCACGAAAGAGCACAGCTTTATTACCCAATAACATCATGGACTGGAGCACATCTTTTGTCACTGCTTTGACTATCTATCATCATGCTCACAAATGAGGGACATATACTGAAAATCCTTTACCCCCTTTCCCATAGCGTAGTGCTCTGACACCCCCCTTCCAAACTACCACTACATCCTAATCCACTACTAAGCCACCCCAACTTCTAAGCTCCTGCCAGAGGGATCATACATCTGTGGAAGACCCAGGTGCAAGACCTGGCTCCATTCACCCATGCAGCACTTCCAGTTCTGTCACAGGCCTATTATACCCTATCAGAAGCTGGGCTACCTGTGAAAGCAGCGACATCATATACCAGCTTGGTTGCAACCACTGCGCAGCCTTCATATCAGGATGATTACTAATCAGCTGGCCATCAGAGTGAATGGCCACTGTCAAACTGTAGCCAAAAGCAAGGTGGACTAACCTGTGGTGCAACATGCAGTAGAGCATAACATGTTAGACTTCATTTACTGCTTCCAATGGCAGCACGTTAAAATACATTTTGAATATTCACAAAATTTTAAATTCCAATGAACATGGAAGTGTGAAACAGCATCTGCCTTTTTATGATTACGAACAAATTTTTACAACTGTAGCTATTGCCAATAATAATAATAATATGCATATCTTCTCAGATGAAAGAAAGAATTCTTGAGTGTAATTTTGTTGTTCTGTACATAATTATGTACAGCTCAGGGAAGAAAGGAAATACTGTGTGTAATCTTTCACTGTCCTTTGTTTCATTACCAATATATTAATTTTACCAAAGTATTATCACTCAAACAGCATAATTATTTCTTATGAAAGACCTTGTCTTTCCATATAGTCCACCATGTATATGGAAGCAGATATTAGTATGTCTGTCATAGTTTATATACTTATTCATTCATCTTTAAGAAGTTTCATATTGAAGAGAGCATTCACATAGGTAAGTCAATGGTGAGAATGAGAGAAAAGCCAACATCCGTATCTCATTTTGCACTCCCCTTCTCAAACAGCTTGCTATTCGTGACAATGAATGAGAAGCCATCTTTCACTCACAGCAATCTAAGCTTCATATCATGTTGTTGCCTAACCTCACCTCCAGAAATGACAATATTTTCAGAAATAAACAGCAGATATTTATGAATTATAAATACAGGATGATTCAAAAAGAATACCACAACTTTGAAAATTGATAGCTATGTAAAGAAGAAACGGAGAGTAAGTTCCTTATGTCATTGATTTAAGGAATCTCTGAAGTCTAATTTGGTTACTAGGAGTGGTGGTGGCCTATTTCTGTAGTTCATGAAAAGATGGCGACTGCTCAATAAAGAGCTTCTTGTGTTATTGAGTATGGCAGATGTGAATTGATGACAATTGTTCAGTGCATATTTTTAAGCAAATATGGTGTTCTACACGATCATAGTTGTTGTATCAAATGGTGATATAAACAATTCACAGAGAAAGGATATCTGTGCAAAGGAAAAAGGTTCAGACAACTGCAAACAAATGAACGTGTTGATTTATTTGGAAAGCATTGGTAATAGTCCAAGAAATTCAACTCGCCAAGCTAGCAGAGAGCTGTAAATTGCAGAAACAAACATCTGGAGAGTCTCGAGGAAAAAGGTTAGCGATGAAACCTTATTGTTCGAAATTGCATCAGCTCTTTGCAAAGCTTATTAGGTAAAAAGACTTGAGTTCTGCAAGATAGTCCTTGAATAAATGGAAATAGCTAACGTGTTCATTCTCAAGTTAGTGTTTAGTGATAAAGCTACAATTTATACAAACAATTATGTCAGTTGGCACACTTCTACATTTACAAAAAATACTCTGCAAGTCACTTTGAAGTGCACAGCAGAGGGTTCATCGAATCACTTTTATGGTATTTCTCTACAGTTCCATTCTCTGATAGCTCATGGGAAAAAGAAACACACAAATCTTTTCGTTTTCAATCTGATTTCTCTTATTTTGTTGTTATGATCATGTATCCCTATGTAAGGTGCTAATGAGTTGGAAGACAACATTGGTGAAAGAAATTTTGCAAATAGATCTTGTCACAACAAATAACACCTTTCTTTTAAGGATTTTCACTCCCAACTGGTGCATCAGTTCAGTGACACTCTCTCCCCTATATCTCGATTATACAAGATGAGCTGCCCTTCTCTGAACTTTCTCTAAATCGTAGGTCAGTCCCACATGGTGTGGTTCACGAAATGCGCTGCAATATTCCAAAATAGGATGCACAAATGTTGTGTAGGCAGTTTCTTTAGTAGAACTCTTGTGTCTTCTATGTGTTCTACCAATGAAATGTAGTCTTTGGTTTGCCTTCACTACAACTTTTTCTGTGTGTTCTTTTCAATTTAGGTTATTTGTAAGTGTACTACTAGGTATTTAGTTGAATTTATTGCCTGTAGATTTGTCTGATTTATAGTATAAATCGTTTAACAGATTTCTTTTAGTGGTTATATGGATGACTTCACACTTCTCATTATTAAGTGTCAATTGTAAATTTTTGTGCCCTGCAGATATCTACATCATTTATATATATATATTGTCTGTGAGAGTGGTTTGGAAGATAGTTGGGCAGCTGTTGGCGAGTGTCACCAGAACATGTGCCGCTACAATAACACCAGCAGACTTCCTTACACCCGACACGGTCCCCTATCCACAGAACAAAAGGAATTCAGTAAACTGGATAAAAGGACACACAGTTTACAATACCTTTAACAGCCAAAGTTCAAGTTAACAGTACTTTGTCATGTACTTACGGATACAACATAAAAAATTACAGGCAATCCCGAATTATGGTAAAAATTATGCAGATTTTTTAACCAAAACAATCAGTGTAAAACTACTGAACTAACATATGATTAACGGTTCACTTTGGAGAAACAAAAATTACATTTAGTTGAAATGGAACTTGATTTTATGTGGAATGACCAGAAGCCAATCCCACGAAGACAAGAAGAAATAAACAAGAAACGAGGTAAACTTTGTTTCACCAATTCCACAGCCGGGAAACTTTGGCCGTGACGCTGTTCAGGGTTACGAGAAGACAATCTGTGGTACTAATACTCGCTAACTGAGTAGGCACTGGATAAGAAATTAATATAATATTTTGGAACTGTTCACATGACATCTACACGCAGGCGGCATTCTCCTCGTTCTAGTACCTGATAGTTGGCAGTTGGACTCTTCCAATGGCAGTGAGCAAGTAATCAGTCCTCAGAAAAATATAAAGTTGGTAAAGATGTGACCATTGATGGATTTTATATTTTTCTTGTATTTTCGTATATGACAGGCATAATTAGGGAATTTTCTCGATGTCGATTTGTACCTGACTCCCATTTAAGTGTCAATCAGTCTCAGGCTGTATGTGTGTGTCTTTTGTATGTGCCTGTCGCAGCTCGTTGCCACGTCTTTGCGGTGAGTTGTAAACTGTCCTTACTATATTATTAATTCCAACCTGGACTTTCCATTATTACACACAAACACACACCTTCACTACCTATAATTATTTGAGATTCATTACTTGCTATTAATGCTTGCTGCTCGGTACTTTCCCCACACAGCTACGACAATTTACAACTGTTAGACTAATGTTTTTTTTTAGATCAGTGTTTGTCCTATCTTTCACCTGTACCCTTTGAGATTGAAACCCTTTCTGTATGTTCACAAAGGCCCTCTAACCTAAAAAACCACCTAGTCCATATGACACAGTCCCCGCTATCCGCATAGCTGCTTCCTGTTTGTAGTGGACGCCTGATGTTTTTAGTGGACGCCTGATCTATTTAGCGGAACCCAGAATCACACCACTTGATGACACAAGTGGAGGAATCTGCAGTCTACATGGTCGCTAAACCTCTTTATTCAGACCCACCACTTGGCTCTATACCAGAGGTCCACAGTTGGTCCTGTTAACTATGCTGCAGATGGTGAGCTCTGCTTTCATCTTGCAAGCAAGAATGACAGTCTTTAGCACTTCAGATAGCTGCTCAAAATCAGATAGAATTGCTTCAGATCTGAAGTGACACACAGCATTGCTACCGACATGAGCCACCACCTGTAGGTGGCTACACAGTATACTTTTCATGGCGTCTGGAAAGACCCGTTCCACATCTTGAATAACTCCACCTGGTATGCACACAGTGCACATTGGTCTTCTTCCCCTCCTTAGCAGCCACCTCCCTAATAGGTTCCTTTACCCACCTGACGTTGTAGCTCCCAACTATAAGCAAACCCACCCTCTGTGATAGCCCGGATGTTGCAAGCTGGGAGGTACGTCAGGATAAGTGACACCATCTGGTTCACTTAGTGCTTCGAAACTGTTGAAAAGATGAATTGGTGACCCTCACTCTTGGTCCTGCAAGATGTCTTTCACTTCCTGCCATGTACGAGAGCGACCTTCCATACGACCATGGCTGGGGTGTCTGCCTCATTGTGAGCAGTAACAGGGCTCTTCATGGCCCTGGGCTGATCAGGGGTTAGACCAGATGTGACAGATGTCTATTCAGTTTCAATGGTTGGCTGATAACAACGGTGCCCCTTGACCCCAGCCTTGAGCTGGGCAACTGAGGTTAACATAGCCTGAAGCTGGGAGGGAAGTGTCACCAACCCAGCTTCCATCTGCACACAGCAGTCACAGTCCCTATCCATTACTACAGCATCCAGAGAAATGAATGACTAAAAAGGTGTGATCTCAACAGTGGGAAACTAAGGTAAACAAAGACGACTGGAGCTGGTACTACTCCAAAACAGAAGACATTTGCGATTCACAAGGCAGAAGAATACACTAAACTGATACTTAACGTGAATCAATCTAATATACACATGATAAATGTAATAAACTGAAGCAAGCACCTCATGGAACAGTCAAAATATGTTGCTTCTAGTAAGAAGGATGTTTCACAATTGGCAGTGTGATCTGATGCACCTTGCTCTTGCTAATGGCCACTCACCTCAGGTGAATGTTTTTGTTTCTTGTCAGCCAATTAGGTTTTTGGTGTTTTCTACCTCAAAGGTGTAACTGTAACTGATCAGACCTATCTGGAATTGGCTGGTCCCTAGACCTGAAGAAGAAGCTAGTCAATTCATATTTGAGGGGGCTTGGGTACCAGCCCATTGGCACTTGACTGTGTCTATTTGAGTGAAAGGTCGCCAATGGATCAGCCAACAGGCAGCTCATGACAGAGTACTTCTGCAATGACCTCCAAGAAGCACTGAGAGATTTTTCTATGTGGGAACATTAAAGATGTAGTGTTTTGACCACCTCTTCCAGCTAGTTTGTAACACTAAAGTAATGAATAACTGTAGCTATCCAAACTATTATGTCTGAAATGCTACAGAGACTTTGGAATCAAGTTGAATGTCAAATTGATGTTGTTTGAGTATCTGGATGGGAATATATTGTCACAAGCAGGTTTCAGCCTTAGGCCATTTTCAAGTGATAAAAGTTGTCACACAGGTTTCCTTATGTTGTGGTCATGATAATAAAAGCAATAAAAACATTTGGAGTTGAGTCCATGTCAGGAGCATAAAATGGGTAACACATTTGTCCCCACATCTTACTTTAAAATAATAACTCAGGTATGTGTTTGCCATAAGATCACAAATGTAGAGTTGTAAGACTGAAACCTGATTGTGACAATAAACATACAATTATCAATCAAATAGCGGTCAATTCGTAAAAAAAAAAAAAAAAAAAAAATAAATAAATAAATAAATAAACAAATAAATAAAAATAAAAAAAATAAAAAAAAATTATGTAACTGAGGCTCCTGACACATGTTGTTGTTGTTGTTGTGGTCTTCAGTCTGCAGACTGGTTTGATGCAACTTTCCACACTACCCTGTCCTGTGCAAGTCTCTTCATCTGATAATACGTTTGGCAACCTACATCCTTTTGAATCTGCTTGCTATATTTGTCCCTCGGTCTCCCTCTACGAATTTTATCCCACAAACTTCCTTTTAATGCTAAGCTGACAATTCCTTGATGTCTCAGAATATGTACAACCAATCTATCCTATCTCTTAGTCAGGATATGCCAAAAACTCCTTTTCTCCCCGATTCGGTTAAGCTCCTCCTCATTAGTTACTGATCTACCCATCTAATTTTCATCATTCGTCTGTAGCATCACATTTCAAAAGCTTCTATCATATTTTTATCTGAACTCCTTATCTTCCACGTTTCACTACCATACAATGCTACACTCCAGACAAATGCTTTCAGGAAGGATTTCCTAACATTTAAATTAATATTGGATGTTAACAAGTTTCGCTTCTTTAGAAACACTTTTCTTCCCATAGCCATTCTGGATTTTATTTCTTCTTTACTTCGGCCATGAGAAGTTATCTTGCTACCCAAATAACAAAATTCAACTACTTTTATTGTCTCATTACCTAATCTAATTCCTTCAGCATCACCTGATTTTCTGACATTGCATTCCATTACCATGATTTACTCTTGTTAATGTTCATCTTATATCTTTCTTTCAAGACACTGCCCATCCCAATTGCTCTTCCAGATCTTTTACGGTCTCTGACAGAATTACTATGTCATCGGCAAACCGCAATGTTTTTATTTCTTCTCCCTGCACTTTAATGCCCTCTACAAATTTCTCCTTCCACTCCTACACTGCCTGCTCAATGTACAGATTGATCAACATTGGGGAAAGCCTACAACCCTGTCTTAGTCCCTTTGTAACCTCTGCGTCCCTTTCTTGCCCTTCTACTCTTAATAACCGCTGTCTGGTTTTTGTATAGGTTGAATATAATTCTTCGCTCCCTATATTTTACCCCTGATACCTTCAGAATTTGGAAGAGTGTATTCCTGCGTTACCACCAACTGATTTTGTATTGACAACCCTGTACTCACCTGACCAGAAATCCTGTTCATCCTGCCACCGAACTTCACTGATCCCTACCATATCTAACTTTAACCTATCTGTTTCTCTTTTCAAATTTTCATTGCTTACCTACGCGATTAAGTGTTAGAACATTCCACGCTCTGACCTGTAGAATGCCTGTTTTGTTTTTCTTGATGACGACATCCTCCTGAGTAGTCCCCGCCTGGAGATCCAAATGAGGGACTATTTTACCTCTGGAATATTTTACCCAAGAAGACACCATCATCTTATAGTCATACAGAAGAGCTGCATGTCCTCGTGGAACCGCACACGTTTGTCTGGCCTCTCCACAGATACCCTTTCACTGTGGTTGCACCTATGGTACGGCTATCTGCATCGTTGAGGCATGCAAGCCACTCAACCTTGTCAATGTCTGTGGTTCATGGGGGTGGCGACACATACAAAATCATAAATCTATTAACTTGTTTTCTACTGAAAAACAAATGTGTTAAGTACTCTACACATTTGCACAAGGTTCCATTATGTTTCTTTGATTACATACTGATTTTCAAAGTAGTGGTTGTTTTTTTTTTTTAATCACCCTGTATTATTTAAGTTGTACTGTGAGGTTCTTGCCTAATTATACCCTAGGAAATTGCAACATATATGTAAAAAACTGGCAAATACTTGTTACAAGTAAGAATATAATTGTCATTGCTGGTCCGAGAATCTATTACAAATGCAAAGATGAGAGGGAAGAAAAAGTCATCTGTAGGAGAATACAAACCAGTGAATGTAGCCTCCTGCTCAACAACCTCACAAATTTAACCCTACAGTCATAGTGATCAAAGATACTTGAACTCCTCTAATTTGTTCTAGAGTCTCTTAACATCTTTTACCACAAATGTGTCATTGATTTACGTCATAGGCTGACTAAAAATAACTAGACAGCTGACTGGTGCTAGTGTAGCAATCCCACATTTAAAACAGCCATTTGCAGGGAAACAGTATGTTTGTACTTAGTAAATGATGTCAAGCATTTGATTAAACGTTGCATACAGAATGATTTAATTGATACAAATAAGTTTATGCCACTTTCTCTCTGTTCTTGGAAAAAAGTGTCTACTTCAAGTTATATTGGAAGTTACAATTATTCAGATATAAGCTAGATGAAGAAAACATATCATAAAATTATGGAATGTGAGATACATTTTTGTTGTGGTCTCAGTCCAGAGACTGGTTTGATGCAGCTCTCCACCCTATTCTATCCTGTGCAAGCCTCTTCACCTCCTCACAAGAACAGCACCCCACATCCATATGTGTGCTTACTGTATTCGTCTCTTGGTATTCCTCTGCGATTTTCATCCCACAAACTTCTTCCAATGCTAAATTCATGATTCTTTAATGTCTAAGAATGTGTTCTACCAATCGATCCCAACTATTAGTCAAGATATACCAGAAATTCCTTTTCTCTCCTATTCTGATCAGTATGACAAATAACAGGAAAGATCTCTATAAATATTTAAATACAGTTAATATCCCATATTCTGCGATAATCATACTAAATTGTAACTGTAATGTAAACAAATGTCCCCAAAACATATCTGAGTACACAGTGGATCATCTATTATCAAAAGTAAATTACCAATATGAAGTAACCTATCCATTGGTAGGGACATAAATTATGAAATCTGCAAATGTAGTTGAGCACTGAATGGCATCTCGTATTTCAGCCCAAATACAAATTGTAAGTAATGAAATGGAAGTAAGATCATATGTGAGCATATAAGCTTTTACTAATAATCAACTTTAGATTACATTTTCACAGAAGAATGAAATAAGTCAGAAATGCCAAACCCACTGTGTAGGTAAACTGAGAGTATGCATTATTCTTTCTTTGAAACAACTTGTGAATCATACCTACTGAAATGCTAGGAACAGTTTCCTATTAGTATTTTTGAAGTTATTATGAGAAATATGATATTCATTGTTACTTTTGAGATTTACATACATTTTTGGTTATTATAAACTTATATACGGTTTAAATGTTATTGAAAAATGAAGACATATTTATGCTAGCTTTATGAAATATTATTAATATTAAGATAATTCATTGTAAATTAAATATTTTCTTCTTTTAACAACTTCAACAATGCTGGACACTGTCGAGAATCGTATATAAAGGCAGTCTACAGAAGTCGTGGAATCACAGTTTTTAATCAGATCTCAAGGAAGTCACTATGCCCATCAGCACATTGATGTTCTCGAAGTGATTATTGTTCATATACAAGTTTATTTATAGTTCAATATTAAATTATGATTCAAACTTACCTGGTGTTGCTTTTCATTATTTCAAATCAACAGTATACACCTTAACTGAGTTCAGCTGCTCATATTCAACGTAAACTAGATGTTGCTGCAAGACTGTGAATTCAGATGCTGAGTTACAAGAAACAGTGGAGTATGCACAAGAGAGAGAGAGAGAGAGATCAATCCTCTCATCATATGCTGAGATAACAAGTTAATGAAGTCAATGCTTTAAATGCACCATACAGAATTTTGTGGAGGTGCTAGGCTTGAGTTCTGTTGCAATTAGTGGAGGAATGAACATTGCCTAGTTTTCTCTCAAGTACCTCCTCATTATATACAAGATCTACCCACCTAATTTCCAGCATTTGTCTGTAACTCCACATTAGAAAAGCTTCTATCCTCTTCCTGTCTGAACTATTAATTGTCCATATTTCACTACCGTACAAGGCAAGAACCACATAAATGCCTTCAAAAGAGACTTCCTAACACTTAAATATATACTTGGTGTTATCATATTTTGGTTTTTCAGAAGCAATTTTCTTCCCATTGCCATTCTACATTTTATATAATCTTTGCTGTGAACATTATCTGTTACTTTACTGTCCAAGAAACAAAAATTCATCTATCACCTTTATTGTTTAGATACATCATCTAACTTCTTGACCTCACCTGATTTTCTTAGAGTGTGTACCATTACCGTCGTTTTGCTCTTGTTAATGTTCATCTTATACTCTGCTTTCAAGACAGTGTACATTCCATTCAGGTACTTTGCTATCTCTGACACAATGACAATATCATTGGCAAACTGCAAAGTTTTTATTTCTTCACCTTGAACTTAAATTCCTTCTTCAAATTTCTCCTTGAATTCTTTCACAGTTTGCTCAGTGTGAATATTGAATAACATTGGGAGAAGGCCAAAACCCCTTCCCAACCAATGCTTCCCTTTCACGCCCTTCAACTCTTATAACTGCTATCTGGTTTTGTGTACAAGTTGTAAGTAACCTTCCATTCCCTGTATTTTACTTCTTCTGACTTCAGAATTTGATAGAGTGTATTCCAGTCAACACTGTCAAAAGCTTTCCCCAAATGTAGGTTTGCCTTTCCATCTGTCTTCTAAGATAAGCCATAATGTGAGTACTGCATAATGTGTTCGTACATTTCTTCTGAATCCAAAATGATATTCCCCTAGGTCGGCTTCTACCAACCTTTTCATTCTTCTTTAAATGATTTGCCTCATACAGCTTGCATACCAGGTGGAACAGTTTTGTCATGGCTGGCTCTCCCAGATACTTTATGACTAAATTTCTGTTACTACAGGGGCCTTGTTTTATCTCAGGTCTTTCAGAGCTCACTCAAATTCTCCTCTCATTATAGTCTGTCATATTCATCTACTTCTTCTTCACTTCCTAAAATATTGTTTTGAAGTTCATTTCCTTTGCAGAGTTCCTCTATATATTCTTTCCGCTTTTCAGCTTTCCCTTATTACTATTATTAATACATTATTCTAAACAAAAATAAAGACTACGAGCGCCATCCGGAAAGTGGTACCCGTTTGTGCAATAGACACAAGTGTAAATATTAACACATATAAACATTTTTATTTGAAAGATGCATGTATTACACCAGCTGAAAAATGCTCCTGCCAGAGCAAAAAAGGCAAATATGTTCTCTGACACGAAAGTGTAGAACCAGCTGCCTCATTCTGACTTCCTCACCAAAAATTTTGGCATGCGAACGTATTCGCGCTCTTTTAGAGCATAATTTTGTAAATACTTTTGTCCAGTTAAGCCGTCATAGCTCTCACTGCCAGTGTCTATATATGTCTCTGCCCTTTTGTTTGCTGTCTCTCCCACTACCACTTTCTGTCTGTGTCAAACTTTCAATGTCTTCATCCGTTTCCCTCGCGATTCCTAACCGCTGTCTGTTTCTGCCACTTTCATCGTCTCTCTGCCCCACTGACCCTGTCCCATTCACTTCCTGTCCTGTTGCCAGTATGCTTTCTTTCTCACTTAGAGCCAGCTTTCATTGTCTGCAATCACGATTGTCTGCTTTACACATATGTCCATGGGAATGGTTTGCTTGGGGTTTGATCTGTAGACCGGAAAACTTTAGCATGCAGGTACTGGGGATGGGAAAAATTGGACAAATTGTTTCATGCTATAGTACTGGAGAGCCGCACGCTCATGCTTTATGTATGGTCTCCATTCGTCTCAGTTTCTCATTGTTTTATCTTTTGCTCCAATTACTAATATCTGCATCTGTCTTACTTTGTTGTTGCCACTGTTCCTGACTTCCAACATGTCGTTTCGCTTCCCACTGTTATTTTCATGCATATGCCTTGCTCCTGAACTGACACTTTCTCTGTTCCGTCATATATGGCTTTCTCTGCCTGTTGCACTGTCTCTGTCCTACTCACATTCAGCTGGAAAAAAAAGAAAAAAAAAAAAAAAAAAAAAAAAAAAAAAAAAAAAAAAAAAAAAAAACGCGAATATGTTCGCATGCCAAAATTTGTTGGAATGAGGATTGAGGCAGCTGGTTCCACACTTTTGTGTCAGAGAACATATTCGCCTTTTCTGCTCTGGCAGGAGCATTTTTCAAATTTTCTCTTACATCAGAGTGTACTGCTTATATAACATGAAATCAATGGTGAATAAAATTTAGATAGTATTTTATATTAGAACGCATCGTAAAAATTTCGCCGATTTGCCATGGATAGAGGTGTAGATTTGCCAATGCACACAATTGGATCTTTTGATACCAAAAAGTATGATTTTTGTAGCGTATGTGATAACGATTACACATTTCCAAAAACGGGAAACGGATTTTCCAGATAAACACCTAAACAACATACACAAAACATTTTAGATGCCTTACCTCACAATGAGAAATAGCATTTTCGAACCTATTACTGTCATGTGTTATCATTCACGGACCAATATCTCAAGAACCACATAAGATATCATTCTGGTCTAAACTTTAAATAAAATTTCAATATTCTATCTACTTTTCATACACAGGTACGTGTAACCTAAACTCAACCATACGAGAAGTCTACGCAATGTGTTTTTATCTCTGCAAACTCTTTAAAATATGTTGCAATAGTTCACTAAACCGGATGTTGCATATTAACTGTAAAGTAAACAAAAACAAAAATCACCCCTCCAGCGACCGAAGATTTTAATCTTCAAAATGCACAAAAATCAAATTTTTTCACTGAGTACCTTCTTTCAAATCGCATGGTAAGTTTCAGAGCTGTCCGAACGCTATCTTTCAGCACAAAATGCATTTTTTCTAGCAAAATATCACAGTTTTTCGTCCGTATCTTGCTAATGGACTAAGATTTATGAAAATTGAAAAATGCCATTTATAGGTAAATTCTACAGGATGTGTTGTAAATATTTGAACAATTTTCTATGGTCAGTTATGTAGATATTTGCAATTCACAGTGCTAAAATGGCTAAAAATCGGGTTTTGTGATTTTGTGCAAAACTATGATAAGTTTCAACCTCTGGATCTCGGTAACGGATAACGATATCGAAAAAATTTAAAAACGGCCTCGAGAATATCATCATAAGAACATATGGTAAAAATTTCGAAGATTTGCAGTGAATGGAAAGTATCGAAGTGACCATCCCCACAATTCGTTTTTTTGGTACCCAGAAATCATGGTTTTTTTAGATTTTCTCAAAAACCGCGCATAAATGAATGGTGCTTTTGTAAGCCGTTTAAAGCCCACCATAGACTACACATCATGTACAAAAGCCAACTGATTTGCTCAATTTGGATGAGCTCCAGGAAGTGAGTAATTTTGAAAGTTTTGGCGATTTACTGTATGATAGCTACAGTATACCCATTCTTCTAATATGTACACAAATGATCACTAGGCCAAGATTTATCCAGAACATTTCACCTCTTCACTCTGAGATGAATAGAACCTGAGATATGGGCCCCTAAAGAATTGCAGATTTGCACGCGGCGTTTACGAACATATTAATACCGTGCACTGCCGTGTACAGTTTGATTACTTCTCCATATAATCTTCAAGAAAATTTAGGCATTTGTCACAACATGTGACAAGTTTTTGTATTCCAGAGTCATAGTCCTCTGCTGCCAGTGTATTAAAATATGTAGTCATGCCTACAAATCTTTTTCATGAACAATTATTCAAGATACATGAATAACTGTTACAGTGTTCTTCAATTGTGATGTGCCGATCTTTTTTCGCGCGTTTGTCTATGGAGTACAGCAGTTGGTCTGTAATGGCAGATGGTCTCCCTGAGCACTTCTCTTTGTGTGTATTTCCTCTCTCCAGGTTGAACTTGCGACACCAGCACCGAATGCATGACTTGTCCATCACATTGTCTCCATACACCTCCTTTAATTGGCGATGAATTTCACAAGGTCTAACATTTAGTGCATTAAGAAATTTAATCATGGCCCTCACAGTGTCACACAACCTCGCACAGAGCAGGCACACATGCCACTGATGCTGCGTGATTCTGCCCAGCAGCTACCCAAATCATCAGCACTTAATGTGGCGCTAACAGTTACAACTTTCTAGATGGCCCTCATAAAATACCGAGTGATCAAACAGTCAGTATAAATTTGGAAACTTCATGCTTGGAATGACGTGGGGTTTTATTAGGGGCCGGCCGAGGTGGCCGAGGAGACTAAGGCGCTCCAGTCATGGTCTTTACAGCCACTATGGTCGGGGGTTCGAATCCCCCCTCAGGCATGGATATTTGTGCCGTCCTAGTTCGTAAGTAGTTCATAAGTAGTTTGTAAGTTTAGGGACTGATAACCCCGTAGTTAAGTCCCATAGACTATACAAACATTTGAGCATTTTTTTTATTAGGGGAAAAAAATTAAAATAAATCAATAAAAAAGTTCAAAAAATGTCTTACAGATGGCGCTTCATCTGATCATAAAATCAATAATTAATATAACAAATTAAGACAAAGCAAAGATGATGTTCTTTACAGGAAATGCTCAATATGTTCTCTATCATTCCTCAACAATAGCCGTAGTTGAGGAATAACGTTGTGAACATCACTGTAAAGCATGTCCGGAGTTATGGTGAAGCACTATCAGTTCTGATCGAATTTTTTTATTATTATTATTTATTTATTTTATTTATTTATTTTTAGATCCTATTAAAACCCCATGTCATTCCAAGCATTGTGTCAATTTTTACCTCTCTATCTACATTATTCCATGATTTATTAAGTTTTCAAATTTATACTGTCTTTTTTATCACCCGGTATACTTGCATAAAATATTTTTTAAAAGAGATAGATTGACTGGTCAGTACTTACCTTAGTTCTGTACCACTGACAGTCATACAGAAACACGAAAAATATGGCAAGCTTTTGTATTTTCCTTCATCAGGTACAAGAGGAGAGAAGAGGAAGGGAACAGAAGGGAAAGGTTATTCAAGGCCATGAGAAGATGGATGATTTGTGGAAGTCAGAGATACTGTATGTCAAGTACTGAGACAAGCCAGTAACAAACCAAAGAGGATATATAACCAATGGGGATAGATCAAGCATTAAAGAGAAGTGAACTGAATAAAATTGAGTGGGGGATGGTGGAGTGGGGTTAGGTAAAGGATTTTGGGAAAACTTTAGAGAAAAACACCCACACATTCATGCAGACTGAGGAAGACAGAGAAGGACGTGAGAAATGAGTAGTGAATAGGTGAGTTGAGGATGGAGGAGGGGGAGAGGGAAAAGCTTAGCATAGATTTAGACCAGGAGGAGTATGGCAGGAGGAAAGGATATGTTGGAGGTAAGTTCCCATCTCTATAGCTCTGAGGGACTGGTGTAGGGTGGTAGTAACCTGAAGGCACATGTGTTGTAAGATGTACCAAGGTCCCTGGTGTTATGTTATATGGCAAGTTCTGCCACAGGATATTGGGTGTTATCCCCCTCCACCATCTCCCTCTCAACTTTATTTGGTTGATTTCTCTGTAATGTTTGATGTATCCCCTTTGGTTCTATATCCTCTTTGCTATTGGCTTGTCTCAGTACTGACATACAATATCACTGACTTCCACAAATCACCCATCATCTCCTCTTATATTTTTCATTTCTGTTTTTGTATGACTGTTGGTGGTACAGAACTTAGGTAAGTACTGGTCAGTCAATCTGTCTCTTTTCAAAAATATTTTAGCATCTCAATGGAGAATTTCCATCAGCGATCAAATATAATTGCATAAGACACATGTGAAGTATGAAAAGAAATATTAAAACCAAAGTGAGGTGAAATACTAAGTGATTGATAAAATAGTCTCAACATCTGCTATAGTCAAAATTTCATGTAACTATCTTTAATCAATAACTTGAGGAATTTTTGCTTCTACTCATAAGAAATGAGCCCTACTTTCTTGAACAGATAATATATTTATAGTTTCCCATCTTTTGATGGTGACCTAATACCTAGATAACTAGGGTACTACATTAATTTAAGACAAACATCATAACTGAGTACAAATTGGGAAGTGAAATTCATTTTTTTGTTTTTTGTTTTTCCTTTCAATGTTTTTCATACTGTTGAAATCATAGACCTGTATTCCTTCTGCCCACGCAAACTAAATTGATGCTCAGAGAGGTACCGAACAGGAGTGACCATAAATTCATTTCCATATGAGGTCACTCCCATCTGTCACCACAATGAGTGTCAACTTAGTTTGTGCATGCATTATTGATTCCTTCAAATGGTGGCCTTCAATTCAGGAACAGTTGGCTCTCCTCTGCTACAGCATGGTAAGAACTGTATTGACATTTTACTATATGAAATTAGGTGCACCTAAGTTGTAAGTAATTCAGACAAGTGGCAATGTAGCATAGCATGGTAGATTTAAGTGCCATATATTTAAGATTACTGCAACTATGTTATGTTTAACAGCATTCTAACAAAGATAATATATTAATAAATGTTGAAGATGTCAGATGTGTTCTTATATAGCAACTGTCTTTCACTGTTTCACCACATGTGCATTGCGGCTCCTGACCCACTCCAACAGCTGTTCTGAACTATACAGATGGAATCTATACCTACAGCTCATCCTTCACTCCTGAAACTAGCCCAGCCTCAACCCCTGTTAACCTCCTTCTAACACCCTCCATAGCACCACTTGTAACATATACCAAAGCAAGACACCAATTTGTATCACTTCCAACTGCTGTCACTTTCTAATGGTATCCTCAGAGTTCTAATACACGAGGGTGGTTCCATAAATACCCAAGCCAACAAAGAAAACAATTCTTTAGGAAAAAAAATATTTTTTTTCAATATCTCCTTTCTGGTCTATAAAGTTTTCCCAGCGATGTTCAATAAGTTCAATACTCTTTTTATATTGAGCACTGTCTAACTCTTCAAAATAGCCATTAATTGCTGAAATCACATCTTCATTTTCTGAAAATCTTCAACCACTGAGCCATTTGTTCAAGATTGGGAGGCCGAACCTGATGAATAGGGTGCATGAGGTATCAATTCAAACTTTAATTCATGAATTTTCGCTATTGCAATAATGGACTTGTGAGCCAGTGCATTGTTCTGAAGGAACAACACTTTCTTCTTTGCCAAATGCAGCCATTTTTGTTGATTTCTAAACCCAAATGTTGCAGTAAGTTCGCATTATACTCGTAATTGATAGTTTTTTTCGTTTTTTTCAGGTAGTCAATGAAAATCATCCCACACGCTTTCCAAAAACCAAAGTTATGACCTTGGCTACAGACAGAACAGTCTTTGCCTTCTTTGCAGTTGGGTCTCCAATTTGTGTTTATTGTTTTGATTGACTTTCATGTGAAACAAGGTGGCAAGGGGAGCAGATTGCTGTTGCAATATATACAGCCCAGCATTGCTGAAAATACAATTAAAAAACTTGTACACACTCTTGTGAAAATTGGGTGGATCACCACCCATTTGTAAAATGCTATTATCTCATCTGAGCTAACGTGTTTCAAAATGGATTACCCATCATTGTGCATTGTTTTGGAAAAAACTAGGTGGTGCACTCTCTTACATACACTGCATAGAAAACATTCAATTTTAATGAGTCACACTGATTCTGTATCAGTGTATGTAGTTTTTTACTTCCCCAGATATCTATATGCTCTATGTTAACCTTTGACTTTCATGGAAAGTGGCTTCATCCCAGAAAATAAATCTTCATACAAACTCAGTATCCTCCCTTTTTAACTGCAGCTCTTCACAAAAGTTAACACTTGCTCACTTTGTATGCTGGTATAAGTGTCTTCATTAATTGCACTTAGTATAATTTAAAACACAACCACTTACACTGCACTTCTCATACTGTAAGCTTTGGTATGTACAACTCTCTGCTTGTTTTACTAAATGCTTTGGTAAAACGTTGCATGCACTTCTTGGATGTTTGCATCACACACACCAGGTCAACCAGAACTCTTCCCTTACAAAGTCGTCTGGTTTTCATGATCTGGCATTCTTCTGTGTTTGGTCTGTCCTAGACCATGCAAAATCATCTTGGAAAGTGACATTACTCCAGGCAACAAGCATAACAAGTTGTAATGAAGCATGTTGGGATTTATTCCCATCTGCTTGCCTTACTGAACCTCCTGATACCAGTTATAGCATTAAAGCTACCTAAAACAATACATAAACAGATGTCCAGTTGTGCTCGTGTAGTCAGATCCACAACAAAGATGGCACAATTAACATTTATGGTAGCGAAACGAAATGCTATAACATCTCAGCAGCTTCCATATGAAATAATTAAAAGTTCAGCTGGTCTCATTGTCTGCATAGGATGATTTTGCTTGAGAAAAGGTCCAGATTTTAAACATAGAATGATATTTGAGTAATAGCCACGAAAAATAGGACTTTATTTCACTTTAATTTCAATGCACAAAATAATCACTGTGACATAGCTCCGCTACTTTGGCTCACAGATTTACAAGTATACAATTTTCACCTTCTTAAGTACTTTGGAATTTTTTATTTTCTAATGTTGCGTGTCAACAGTACTGTGTCAAAAAGTCAACTGACTCAGAATTCCGGCACACTTTACTTTTATAGAAATACCAAAATCATACATTGTCATCTTCGGTTTTGGACTAAATTAAATATACAAATATTAAATTTTAACATGAAATCAGCTAATATGACCTTTAGAATCATTTAAATCTTATGAAATTGAGAGTTATATATATAAAAAAATAGATGAAGATTACTTACCAGGTGAAGGAGCACAGGAAGTGATAGTAGCACAAATAAATCAATAAATTCACACACACACACACACACACACACACACACACACACACAAACACACACACACACACACACACACACACACACACACAAAACACACACACACACACACAAATGCTAGCTTCCGCAGCCTAGCTGCTTCGTCAAGCAGAAGGGAAGGAGAGGGAAAAGGAAATTATGTGGGTTTTAAGGGAGTGGGTGAGGAGTCATTCCAATCCCGGGACATGAAAGACTTACCTTGAGGGAAAAAAGGAGGGTAAACGAATATACACACACCCACACATATACACAAATGCAAGCACACCTAGGATTAATTGAGAGCTATATTTATAAACAGTCTAATATGTGAATTTGACTACTTAAAAGGCATGTTTACAAATTCATGATAGCATCTATTTTGGATTCTGTGGTGGTTTTCTAAATTATAATATAAACTTCAAATACTCTAAAATATAAGTAATTTACTTCCACTGAGTGACAAAATGGACTTCAATCCATATCATGTGTCTTAGTGAAATAATAAGTTTTAAAATCTTTTACCTTGTGAAAAGAGTATACAACGTGGGTTAAGACCAGTTGACAAGAATATATTCTCTTTTCACAGGTATTTATGGAAGATTCCAATATCAAACTTGTGTCAGGATACTGTAAGTAATGTCCTGATATATATATTGTGTGTGAATAAGCTGTCTTAAAATTACGTGAAAATCCCCAGAACATTGAAAGTTATATCATTGTATTACTGTTAAATTGCTTTTCACGGGCTGAAATTAAGCATTTGGTGTTTTAAGTTATTGGTATCAAACAATTCAGTTTAGTTTCATGGTATCGGGTTTTTAATGTTTAGTGTCAGGTTACTTGTTGTGTTATACACTGTTGCATAATAATAGATATGAATGTAATTAATCTTTTATCATTTTCTTTTCCAAAACTTTTGTTATACTTTACTGTAACATAACAAGCTGAAGTCATTTAATGTTATTTGATGCTGGAGAAGTTTGTTTAATTAGCAAATATTAATTAGTTAATGCCAGAGACATATTTTATATTTCAGATAGTGTGCTAATTAGTTTTTCTGTTAAAGCTAAGTAAATTCTTTTCTCATAACATTAAAGTAGGTATTACTATGTTTTACAAGTAGTGTTAGCAAAGTTTTGCCCTCTTTAGTTTCTGTATAATTACCATTAATTATGAAAGTATTGTTGATAAACATGATTTGTTAAATACTATTAATTGAAGTTAGATTTGTGTATTAACTTAATCACTATTATTTACACTACCTTTTACTATAGCCAGTTGCATATAATTGTTTATTTTTCCATTATAATTAATTTAATGTACATAATTAAAAATACACAATTTCCAGTATCATTGTTTGAAAGATATGGATGTATTTGCAGGATGTAAGAGAGTATTGTTTCGTCCGTTGTCTGAGGCACAATTTACACAAGTTCAGAATGTTGTTTTGACCGCGATCTGAGGCACAAGCCACTCCAGATTGAACTTTAATTTTGAATGATTATGTAAATGTTTGTCTGTTTTATCCATGCAGAAACTGCATCTACCATGATTAATCCATATTTGTGCCACACTGTACACCCCAGATTTGTGTATTACACACATGAACAATGTTATTCATATTATTATGTGCGGAATGTGCAGTCTTGGTCATAATGTTTGTAATTAATAAAGAGTTGTAAGTTGGCCATAAATGGGGACAACTGGGCATTTGTAAATAATTAAAAGTGTCAAAGAACTGCAATTCTGTGTGTTGCCTCCATCATTTGTAGTGAATTAATTTACGCCCCATGAGATTTCAGCCAGCTGTTACTGAGAACAACGATCTCAGAACACGTTGATAAAAATCTCATAAATGAACAGTCAGGATTCCGCCCTGGAAAGAAATGCTGTGGTCAGGTCCTCAACCTGACTCAATACATAGATGATGGATACGAAAGAGGACAAGTTACAGGAGTGGCATTCATAGATCTGTCAGCAGCGTATGACACCATCAATCACAAGAAGCTGACGAGAAAGGTGTACTCAGTCACCAAAGGCTATCGCCTAACACAGCTCATCCAGTGTTTGCAGCAAAATCTGAGGTTTCTTGTCACTCTGCATAATAAGAAGAGCCAATGGATGTTGTTGTTGTTGTTGTTTTAAGGGGACTAAACAGCTAGGTCATCAGTCCCGAGCCAATGGAGAACACTGAAGAATGGCCTTCCTCAGGGTAGCATACTGGCACCCTTGCTGTATAACATCTACACTAACGACCAACCAATCAGCTCTGAAGTAAGAACGTTTATTTATGCAGATGACACAGCAACTGCAGCTCAAGGCAAAACCTTAGAGGAAATGGAGATGAAGCTGACAGCAGCCCTCGAGGACTGCGGCAAGTATTATGATGACAATCACCTAAAGCTAAATCCTGGAAAGACGCAGGTTTGTGCCTTTCACCTGAGAAACAAGGAAGCCAGAAAGAAGTTAAAAATTAACTGGAAGGGGCAACAACTGCTTCACTATGATACTCCAAAATACTTGGGAGTAAAGTTAGACCGAAGCCTCACATTCAAGGACCATTGCCAGGAAACCAAGATGAAACTACCTGCCCGGAACAACATCATATGTAAAACGACCCCAGACACCCCTTTTCGGACATGAGCCAAGAAAACCAACACTTAAGTCAAGGAGGAGCTTTATGAGTACAACAACATCAACTGCATTGAGGCCTGGAACTCGGAGAACAGAGTTATGGCAGAATTCATCAAACGAAAGGGCCGGAGAGAACATCAAAGAGGAACCTGCCGAAGGATTACATCTGTCATATGCAACATGGAAGGCACTAAACAGACTGAGGACAGGAGTGTCACGCTGCAAGATGAATCTCAGAAAGTGGGGCTTCACAAACAAAGATGAACCCTGTGAGTGTGGCGATGTGCAGGACCCACAACACCTCCTGGTCTGCAGAAACCTGCCCAACCTCTGCACCATAGAGGACCTACAAGCAGCAAATGATGTGGTCATTAAGACAGCAGAATTTTGGAGCTTGTGGTCCATCTAGCAGCATCCTACAGAATTAGTCACCTCTTTCCATATTTTATGTTTCTAGTTTGTAATTTGTATATTTTAATTGTTTATTTACTGAATTTTGCATCATTCTTGGATTGTAATTTGCTCAATGTAATTGTACAGTGTGAACATATATTTAGTGAATTTGGTGTCCCTAGATTGTAAATTGTTTATTATAATTGTATTGTAATTGTCTATTGATTGGTAGAAAGATATGTCTTAGTCCTGGACACGTAAAAAAAAAAAAAAAAAAAAAAAAAAAAAAAAAAAAAAAAAAAAAAAAAAAAAAAAAAAAAAAAGAGGTTTAATAATGCCCTATCCATTTTTCTTCCACTAAATTATTATGCCCCCTTTGTCCCATATATGTTCCTGCACAGCAAATCTCCATCCTGACATACACTTCAACCTGCTGTATGATCTTGACATATAAGAGTCTTTATTTAATTAATGATGGAAATCCTCTAACACCATCCTCATGACCTAGGTTGTGAATTACCTTCCCCTTCCTTTCCCATTCCTTTTTTCTTCTTTTTTCCCTTCTCTCTTACCTGAAGAAGGAACACAGTTCCAAAAGCTTGTTTTATTTTCGTCCTTTTCTCTTTCTGTGTGTAACTATCAGCAGCACAGCAAAAAGGTAAGTACTGGCCAGAGTCTTTATTCTGACATCCAGGTATTTTCAACACTAGAAAGTACAAGTTGGAATGTCAATTATGTGAGGATAGTGTAATGTAACATGCCAGGCTGGGGATATAGAATCTTATACTGTAATCTCCCATACCAATTTTTAGAACTATGTAATGTAAATTACAGTTTCTGTTATACTTAAACCAACAGTTGTGAGACAGGTGATATTTCCTGCAGAGTTGTATTCCTGTCTGTCCTGCTAAAATGACAAACATTTTTAAAACACTACAATATTTAATTATGAAAGTTCAGTTTCTAGAAGTTTCTACATTGCGAGAGAGGGACACTTTTCATTTTTTATCACTTATGGATTTCTTATTATTATACTGCCTGTATAATTTAATTGTACTTGAAGTATAAATACTGTGTAAATGTTAGTAGTAAATGGGATCACTTTCTGCGTGTATAAATCTAAATTATTATGGCCCAAACAATGGAAATTCCAGGAAGTACATAACAATCTTTTCCAAAGGTCAGGTTGCTATTCACCTCAGAGAGGTATCAATAATTCACAGAAAGGCACACATAAAAGATTACAAGTATACTTACCTTTCAGCCACAGACAGAATGAATTTCTATTTCTCAAGAAGGCTGTAATGGCAAAAAGTTAAGTATACTTGTAAATTCTTGTGTGTACCTTTCTGTGTTATCATTGAGACGTCTCTGTGGTGATTATGTGATAACACACACATAGGATGTATCAAAAAGGATGGCACAAACTTACATAGTTGAAAGTACATGATAATGGAAGCAAAAAGGTCCCAGTAAACATGAGTCCACAAACGAGCCATTTATGAGATAATTATGAATGTATGGTTCCAAGGCACCATTGATGTCATTTTAAACAATGTCCTAGTTAGTACACATTAATTTGAAATTTAGAATTTAGTATTAGGTTTTATATCACATTTAGTATACATTTCAGATATGGGTTACCTGTTAAAGGTGTTCGAAGTGTCTTCCTTGCATCTGGATGCAATGCTGTGCTTGTCTCTGCAAGCTTGTTTCAAAAACAAATGGATCATTTTGGAATTTTTGACAAATGTGTAAAACTCTCCACTCCAGTTCTTCTGCGGTTTTAACATGTGTCATTTACACTTCACTTTTGAGATGACTCCAGACATAAAAAGCAAAGGGATTTAGATCAGGTGATCTTGGAGACAAGGTACGGTCGCCCTCGACCTATCCATATTTGGCAGTATCTGCATGTTAGATGCCATCTCACAGCAGAAACAAAATGTGCCGGAGCTCCATCAGGTATATACCACACACTCTGACTTTGTTGAAGGGGAACATCCTGAAGCAATCCTGGAAGATGACACAGCAGAAACCTAAGTTTTGGTGGAAGGTTGTGTGGCCCAATGAAATGATCACCCATAACCACACATTCAGTGATAAAATCTGCTGAAGTGGTGACTTATGGACAGCATGTGGTTTTAATACTCTGTTTTGCAGATTTTTGCTGGCTGCACTGATCCACTACTATTCACCTTAATGAATAATACACCAGCAGTTGGTGATCATCATCGTTAGAGACTGATTATGTTTTGGAGATGCTGATCTTCTTATCTGAAATATTAGATTGCAACCTTTCAATCAAGTCTGCTGTCATCTGCATATGTGAGAATTCTTCTTTTGTTTTCACGTGTTTTAATACCAACCTGCCAGTTGCCTGTCTTCAACATATGATCCATGAATAGTACGAACACAGCGGTGGCATGTTACAGCCTTGTCTTAACCCTGAAACTACCTTAAACATGAACTTAGTTTGCCATCCACTCTAACTGCTGCCTGACAGTCTACATAAAGACCTTTATCTGCCTGTAGAAGTTTGCCTCCTGTTCCATAATCTTGTAGAACTGTCAACAGCTTCCTCCTTGGAACATGGTCATAAGCCTTTTCTAGATCTATAAAACATAGATACAATTCCCTGTTCCACTCATAGACTTCTCCATTGTCTGCCCTAAGCTAAAGATCTGGTCCTGGCAACCTCAAAGAGGCCTAAACCCACACTGATTTTCATCCGACTTGTCTTCAACTAATGTTGTTGTTGTGGTCTTCAGTCCGCAGACTGGTTTGATGCAGTTCTCCATGCTACCTTGTCCTGTGCAAGTCTCTTCATCTGAGAATACATTCGGCAACCTACATCCTTTTGAAACTGCTTACTATACTCGTCCCTCGGTCTCCCTATATGATTTTTACCCCACATGCTTCCTTCTAATGCTAAGCTGACAATTCCATGATGCCTCAGAATGTGTCCAACCAATCTATCACTTCTCGTAGTCAGGAAATGCTAGAAACTCCTTTTCTCCCCGATTCGGTTAAGCACCTCCTCATTAGTTACGTGATCTACCCATCTAATTTTCATCATTCGTCTGTAGCACCACATTTCAAAAGTTTCTATCATCTTTTTATCTGAATTCCTAATCGTCCACATTTCACTACCATACAATGCTACACTCCAGACAAATGCTTTCAGAAAGGACTTCCTAACATTTACATTAATACTGGATGTTAACAAGTTTCGCTTCTTTAGAAACACTTTTCTTCCCATAGCCATTCTGCATGTTATATCTTCTTTACTTTGGCCATCAGAAGTTATCTTACTACCCAAATAACAAAATTCATCTACTACTTTTATTGTCTCATTACCTTATCTAATTCCTTCAGCATCGCCTGATTTTCTGACATTACATTCCGTTACCTGTGTTTTACTCTTGTTAATGTTCATCTTATATCTTCCTTTCAAAACACTGTCCATTCCATTCAATTGCTCTTCCAGATCTTTTGTGGTCTCTAACAGAATGCAATGTTTTTATTTCTTCTCCCTGCACTTTAATGCTCTCTACAAATTTCTCCTTCCACTCCTTCTTCTCCCTGCACTTTAATGCCCTCTACAAATTTCTCCTTCCACTCCTTCACTGCCTGCTCAATGTACAGATTGAACAACATTGGGGAAAGGCTACAACCCTGTCTTACTCCCTTCCCAACCTCTGCGTTCCTTTCTTGCCCTTCGACTCTAATAACCGCTGTCTGGTTTTTGTATAGGTTGAATATAATTCTTCGCTCCCTATATTTTAACCCTCATTCCTTCAGATTTTGGAAGAATGTATTCCATTCAACATTGTCAAAAGCTTTCTCCAAATCGACAAACGCTAAAAATGTAGGTTTCCCTTTCCTTAGCCTATTTTCTAAGATAAGTCGTAATGTGAGTATTGCCTCTCATGTTCCTACATTTTTCCTAAATCCAAACTGATCTTCTCTGTGGTCAGATTCCACAAGTTTTTTCATTTGTCTGTAAATAATTCGTGTTAGTATTTTGCAACCATGACTTATTAAGCTGATAGTTCCGTAATTTTTACACTTGTCTGCACTTGCTTTCTTTGGAATTGAAATTACAATATTCTTCTTGAAGTCTGAGGGTATTTTCCCTGTCTCATACATCTTGCATACCAGGTGATACAATTTTTTCATGACTGGCTCTCCTAACGACATCAGCAGTTCAGACGGAATATCATCTACTCCAGGGGCCTTGTTTCGACTCATGTCCTTCAGTGCTCTGTCTAATTCTTCTCGCAGTATCATATCACCTATCTCATCTTCCTCCACTTCGTCTTCCATTTCTAGAATACTGCCTTCAAGTTTATTTCCTTTGTATAGGCCCTCTATATATTCCTTCCGCAGTTCAGCTTTCCCCTCTTTGCTTAGTACTGGCTTGATATTCATACAGCTGCTTTTGTTGTCTCCAAATATCTCTTTTATGTTCCTGTAGGCGGTATCTAACTTTCCCCTAGTTAAGCATTCTTCTACGGTTCTGCATTTGTCCTCTAGCCACTCCTGCTTAGCCAGTCTACACTTCCTGTCAATCTCATTTTTCAGATGTTTGTACTCCCTTTTTCCTGTTTCACTTGCTGAATTTTTATATTTTCTCCTCTCATCAATTAAGTTCAGTATATACTGTGTTATCCAGGGATTTCTGTTATGCCTTGTCCTTCTGCCTATATGGTCCTCTGCAGCCTTCACTACCCAAGAATCTCAAAGCTACCCAGTCTTCTTCTACTGTATTACTTTCCCTTGTTTCTGCCAATCCTTGCCCAATGCTCCCTCTGAAACTCTCAATCACCTCTGGTTCCTTCAATTTGTCCAGGCTCCATCTCCTAACCTTTCTACATTTCTGTAGTCTCTTAAGTTTTAATCTGCAGTTCATAACCTATAAGTTATGGTCAGAGTCTATATCAGCCCCTGTATATGTCTTACAGTTTGGAACCTGGTTTCTAAATCTATTCCTTACCATTATAAAGTCAATCTGGTACCTTCCAGTGTCTCCTGGTCTCTTCCACATATACAGCCTTCTTTCATGTTTATTAAACCAAGTGTTGATGATCATTAAATTGTGTTCTGTGCAAAATTCTACCAAGCAATCTCCTCTTTCATTATTTTTCCCCAGTCCATATTCACCTACTACATTTCCTTCTCTTCCTTTTCCTACTACCGAGTTCCAGTCCCCCATCACAATCAAGTTTTTGTCTCCCTGAACTTTCTGAATGATTTGTTTTATCTCCTCATACATTTTTTCGATATCCTCATCATTGGCCATGCTAGTTGGCATGTAAACTTGCACTATTGTGGTCGGTGTTGGCTTCATGTCTATCTTTACTATGATAATGCGTTCACTATGCTGTTAATAGTAACTTACCTGAATTCCTATTTTCTTATTCATTATCAGACCTACTCCTGCATTACCACCAACTGATTTTGTATTGACAACCCTGTACTCACCTGACCAGAAATCCTGTTCATCCTGCCACTGAACTTCACTGATCCCTACCATATCTAACTTCAACCTATCTGTTTCTCTTTTCAAATTTTATTGCTTACCTACGCGATTAAGTGTTAGAACATTCCACGCTCCGACCTGAAGAATGCCTGTTTTGTTTTTCTTGATGACGACATCCTCCTGAGTAGTCCCCACCCGGAGATCCAAATGAGGGACTACTTTACCTCTGGAATATTTTACCCAAGAAGACACCATCATCTTATAGTCATACAGAAGAGCTGCATGTCCTCAGGAGAAGTAACAACTGTAGTTTCCCCTTGCTTTCAGCCGTTCGAAGTAACTGCGTAGCAAAGCCATGTTAGCTTACGTTACAAGGCCAGCTCAGTCAATCATCCAGACTGTTGCCCCTGTAACTACTGAAAAGGCTGCTGCCCCCTCTTCTGGAACCGCACACGTTTGTCTGGCCTCTCCACAGATATCTGCATCGTTGAGGCATGCAAGCCACTCAACCTTGTCAATGTCTGTGGTTCATGGGGGTGGCGAAACATACAAAATCATAAATCTATTAACTTGTTTCCTACTGAAAAACAAATGTGTTAAGTACTCTACAAATTTGCACAAGGTTCCATTATGTTTCTTTGATTACATACTGATTTTCAAAGTAGTGGTGTTTTTTTTAATCACCCTGTATTAATTAAGTTGTACTGTCAGGTTCTTGCCTAATTACACCCTAGGAAATTGCAACATATATGTAAAAAACTGGCAAACGCAAAGATGAGAGGGAAGAAAAGTCATCTGTAGGAGAATACAAACCAGTGAATGTAGCCTCCTGCTCAACAACCTCACAAATTTAACCTTACAGTCATGGTGATCAAAGATACTTGAACTCCTCTAATTTGTTCTAGAGTCTCTTAACATCTTTTACCACAAATGTGTCATTGATTTACGTCATAGGCTGACTAAAAATAACTAGACAGCTGACTGGTGCTAGTGTAGCAATCCCACATTGAAAACAGCCGTTTGCAGGGAAACAGTATGTTTGTACTTAGTAAATGATGTCAAGCATTTGATTAAATGTTGCATACAGAATGATTTAATTGATACAAATAAGTTTATGCCACTTTCTCTCTGTTCTTGGAATTGGAGGTTACAATTATCCAACTACTGAAAAGGCTGCTGCCCCCTCTTCAGGAACCGCACACGTTTGTATGGCCTCTTCACAGACACCCCTCCACTGTGGTTGCACCTATGGTACGGATATCTGCATCGTTGAGGCACACAAGCCACCCCACCTCGGCAATGTCTGTGGTTCATGGGGGATAGCTTCAACTAATACTCACACTATTATTTCAATAATACCTGAGAATAAAGAGATACCTTGATAGTTGTTATAATCTTTTCTTTTTCCATGTTTGAAAATTGGTGTGATTACTGCTTTTGTCCAGTCAGATGGAACCTGTCCTGACTCCCATGCCTTTTCATTTATCCTTATCTTTTTTCACTGTATTTGATGAGTTCTGGCTTAATTTCATGCACCCCAGCCATGTTATTGCACTGCAATCTATTGACCATTCTCTCCACTTCCTCAAATGTAATCCTGTTTCCATCACCATTCTATCTCAAAATCTGATATGTTATTGAACATTTCACCTACATTGAGCAATGCTTCAAAATATTCCCTCCATCAGCTCAATGCATCCAGAGGATTCACTAGCAGCCAAAAGTGCAGAAAGTCATGTTTATATGAAGAAGGATAACTGTGGAGAAGCTTCAGGACAAGGAAATTAGGTACAAATACGTAACAATAATCTCAACAAGGTGTCAGTTGAATATAGTCATTTACAGTTGTTGGAAGAGGAATGGACAAAGTACAGAGACACACTACTAGCAGTGGCTACAGAATGTCTTGGAATAGTAGTGTGTAAAGGCAGGAAGAAGCAGACAACTTGGTTCAGTGACGCAGCCAAGGCAGCCCGTAAAAATAAAAAGAAGGCATTTCAAAAATGGCTCCATACTAGAAATCAGGCAGACAGAGAAACAAAGCCAAACGGATAATTGCAGAATCCAAACAGAAATCATGGGAAGATTTTGGATATAAGCTAGAAACTATGGGTCAAGTCACAGGAAAACCATTCTGGAGCGTAATTAGCAGTCTTAGAAAGGGAGGGAATAAGGAATTAACAAATGGCCCAAAACACTTGGTTAATTCCTTCTGGGCACCTGGGCAATAAGAAACCATCACAGCTATGGTGCAGCCTCCAGCTTCTTATCTTCCTGATTCCTCCCTCATGGCTGTGTGGTCCACCAAGCTTCCTCTCGCTGTCGAGACAGCACTCACCTAAAACATCTTTGAACCAGACTTGTGACGGAAAGATTCAGTGTGACATGCACCTTGATTGCCAAGCCTGGACCCATTCGTGCATTCCATGCCAGTGAAGGTAGACAAGCATACACAAATCGCCCCCACTTGGTTCTTTTCCTTTTCCTGCAAGACACTTTCATCAGGTCCATATTGACCTTGTGGATCCCCATTGTCCCTTGGAAGGTTACTGCTACATATTATTGGTAATTGATAGGGCAACACAATGTGTAGAAGCAACTCCGCTCTCGAACATTACTACAGAGACTGCAGCCCACTCATTTTTTGAGTATTGGATTGCTCATTTCGGTTCCCCGGCAGTTCTGACATCTAACCAAGGTCTGAAATTTGAATCAGCCCTCCTCAAAGAAATTTACAACCTGTGTGGCATCAACAAGATTCACATGACAGCATACCACAAACAAAGCAGTGGCCTCATTTACAGGTCGCACAGGACTCTTTATGGCCTCTCAGCATTGTCATGGCACCCTGTGGACTGAAGCCTTCTATTCGTCCTTGTAGGACTTTGCACTACTCACAAAGAAGACCGCAAAGGCTCTGTCGCCAAATTTGCGTGTGGGCAAACTTTAGTCCTTCCCAGAGAGCTAGTTGCTCAGACACCGTTTTCTTCTCTGCTTCTACTGCCCAATTTGGCCGAGAGAGTGGGACTACACAGCTCAGAATTGAAACTGTCACCTTCAGTTAGTCACACACACACACACACACACACACACACACACACTTGCACTTACCTGTCTCACACTCTCAAATCGTGCAAGTACGTCCTACTTCGGGATGACACAGTATGTTCACCCTTACTACCTCCTTACACAGGCCCTTACAAGTTATCAAACTTTCTAACCAGAGTATGGACATCCTCATGAAGGGTACCACCATCATCATGTCATTACACAGGGTTAAACCCGCTCATGTCAAGATCGCTATGGCTCCTCAACTTGTTGAGGATGATAACCAGTCACCAAGTGTTTCTCCTCCCTCTTCATTGACTCCTCTGTTGAGCATGCCAGAGGTCAGTAGCTCTCCTTTCCGTGGGTTTAACCCCACCCCTTCAGATTCGAGCCATTGCTGCTCCAATACTCCTTTGCCACCTGGGCCACTTCCTTCTGCAAACACCTCAGTGAGCTCTCACAACCAACCCTAATCTAGTTCTCCTACTGTTACTCCTTTGCATGGGTTTCTGGCCCCCACGGCAACCAGAAACTTCGAACCTCTAGGCAGGACCATTGAGTTATCAACACATGTCCACACAAATGACATCACTAATGTGTGAGTAGTAGTAAAGGGTACTATGGCTTACATGCTCCTAATGGTGACAGGCAAGAATGGTCCCACTGTCCCCATGACCCAATATGTAGTGAAACAGTTTGTGTTACCTGCGAGTGCTGCATGTGGCTCACTTCGAAGATTTGTGTGTGCATCGGGTAAGTGTTGCTGCGTTTTCACTGTGCCATACCCATCCACTCTTTGCCTCACTCCAGAACTGGCTGCCACCTCTGCTGATCTACTGGTTATGAAGATTATGTTGTTGCTTGACCATCTTGTGCACATCCCCTGCCTGATGATGCCAAAGAGCTGCCAATGCTGTACTCCCTCCCCCCCCCCCCCCCCCCCCTTCCTTGTCCTCCTGTGATTCCACCTGTGTGAAATTGTGTAGTATCTCCATAGATGATTTTTGATATTTCCTTGTGTGGCCATGTGGCCTCAGTTAGCCTTTGTACCTTGTACCAAGAGTAGCAGAATCACATGTTATGTGCAGTGTTTATCTGGGGCTACAACCCCTTTAAATCCCATAAATCAGTCTCAGAGAATTTGACATTTAGTGGTTCAAGAGGTGTACATGTGAGGCCAAAACCAGATAGGGACTTTGAAGTTACGTTCAATATAAAGAATTCTCAGTGAATTGGTAGTGATGTGTGGTTCCAATTAGTCTACTTGAGTGCTATGATTCAATGCAGTGAAAGAAAAGAAACTTGAAGGCAGCCCACTGCTTATACCAATTAATGTATCCATGTTAAATCATGAAGCAGAAATATTATATATGTATTAGAGACAATACTTGAGTTAAGAGTTGACAAACATTCAATTACAGTGCATGTAAAAGACTTGTATTGTGCATTAGTGGTTGCAGTGGTCAAAGTGTGTCACACACACCAATTTAATAGAGGAGCATTCCATGACCTTATAACCTATTCTGGTACCAACAATCAGAAGCTGGATCATCTAGATCAATGTATAAATATATGCATTTTTGGATGTTTTATAGACTGAAGAAATACCAATGTATGTAATTACTCTGATAAGATTAAATGCACATTATCTGTCCAACTGCAACAGCCGGAGATGGCTTGTCGGGTTGGGCTGGGTTTGTGTGTGTGTGTGTGTATGTGTGTGTGTGTGTGTGTGTGTGTGTACGCGCACGCACATATGCACACTGTCTGTGGCAGATGAAGGCTTAACAGCCGAAAGCTTCATTTTTTGTTTATTCTGTTATTTGTGCCTTTATGCAGCTCATCGGGCATCTCTGTGGTGAGTATCAACCTATCCTTTCCCAAATATTGTTGAATTCTTTAAGGTATTTTCATTGTTGAATTTTATCTGAAGTCATTTGTTCAATGGTGTTGTCAGTGATGGTGTATGTGTGAACAAAGAATATTGTATTAAATAAGACAGGAGAAACACTGCAGCTGATGCCATTCTGTTAGCACAGTCACCCAAGTAAGTCATCTGTGGTCATACCCAATTAATGCCCAATAAAAATGCAATGGTCTAATGGACATCTTTGCTGTAGGCCTCACATTGATTTCTGTAATTATTACACACAATGTTGCTTCTCTGTTAACACAGAAACATTTAAACAAATACTGCTGCTTTTGGTCATTAAACCAAACTATTAACCTCTACTCTGGCTATAGTCAGAGGTAGAGCCTGAAATTTTATGTTTTTAGCACACTCTTGACACTGGGAACCTCAGAATGTCAAACTCTGTAGCTATTACGTAATGGAATGTCCCATGTGTCTAGCTTCAACTACCATTCCCCATTCAATCTGTGTTAACTAATGTCATGTGGCTGTGATACAGACAAACACTTTTCACATGGAGCACCAAAGTGCAAATGACTAACTCTGCCAATGCATTTCTCATGTACACGAAACTACCACCTCTGGGGCAATGCACAAATGGTTTAATTCATAGTTAACTGGAAAAATGCATAAAGTTGAAATAAGTGGTACATGTAATGTCAAAACATCAGTCGATTCCTCAAACTGGGGGACTATCAAGGATGGGGTGTAACAGGGTTCAGTCTTGGGTCCTATACTGATATTCTACATTGATGAAGATGCAAAGTTAGTTCTTTTTTCTGATGATACAAATATAGTAATCACATCCAAAAAACAAGACCTAAGTGATGTAATCATAAATAATGTTTTTCACAAAATTATTAAGTGGTTCACTGGAAACGGACTCTCATTAAATTTCGATAAAACACAGTATATACAGTTCTGTACAGCAAATGGCACAACTCCAGTAATAAATATAGACTTTGAACAGAAGTCTGTAACTAAGGTAGAATTTTCAAAATTTTTAGGTGCGTGCATTGATGAGAGATTAAGCTGAAAGCAACACATAGACAGTCTACTGAAGTGTTTGAGTTTAGCTAGGGTTATTGAAAATTTTGGTGATAAGAATCTCTATCTCTGCCCAACTTCTTTGCACTTTGCATATGTCTGCCTTGGTGTGTGTGCATGTATATGTGTCTGGCTATAGAGGCATTGGGACTCAGTATTCCTATAGAGGACATCCAACAACATTTTGAGTTAATACCACATCAAGTAATGCAATTTTTATAGGTGACATTGCAGTGTGTCACTGGGCAATAATTGTTCACAACTAGTTTGAAGAACATTTGAATAATTCCAGTGATTGATTTGGTCCCCCAAACTGCCTGACATGACTCCTATTGAATTTCTTTGGCAAATAATTGAGAGATAAGTCTTTCCTCTCCCGGGATTGGAATGACTCCTTATCCACTCCCTTAAAAGCCACATCCTTTCCTTTTCCCTCTCTTTTTCTGAAGAAGCAACCCAAGGTTGCTAAAGCTCTGTTTTTTGTGTATGTGTATATTTTTATTTATGTATCAATGAACCTCTTCGCCTGGTAAGTCAAACTTTCTTTACATTTCATAAATAAAATAAATAAATGAAATTGCGTCATGTAATATTTTGTGTAATGTAACGTCTTGTACAGACACCCTTTGTTAACCTGACACATTCCACATCATTATGAAATGTTGTATTCATGATCTATGGAACAATAATTAATCTAATCTATGCATATAACTATCCGAACTTTGGTCACTGCAATGTATGAGTAAAATAAAATAATATATATATATATATATACGACTATTAAGACGAAAAATTCCTAGCAGGAAAAATAAAATGTAAAAAATAGACGAAGATTACTCACCAGGCGAAGGAGCACAGGTGTGACAGCATCACAAATAAATAAATGAATACACACACACACACACACACAATCGCAAGCTTTCGCAACCCAGTTGCGTCTTCAGGCAGTAGGGAAGACGCAACTGGGTTGCGAAAGCTTGCGATTGTGTGTGTGTGTGTGTGTGTATTCATTTATTTATTTGTGATGCTGTCACACCTGTGCTCCTTCGCCTGGTGAGTAATCTTCGTCTATTTTTTACATTTTATATATATATATATATATATATATATATATATATATATTGTAGAGGAAAAATTCCTAACAGGAAAAAAATATACGTAAAAAATAGATGAAGAACACTTACCAGGCGAAGGGGCACAGGCAGTAATAGTAACAAATAAACACACAGACACACACACACACTCAAAAATGCTAGCTTTCGCAGCCTAGCTGCTTCATCAGGCAGAAGGGAAGGAGAGGGAAAAGGAAATGATGAGGATTTAAGGAAGGGGGTAAGGAGCCATTCCAATCCCGGGACAGGAAAGACTTACCTTGGGGGAAAAAATGGAAGGTAAATAAATGCACATACACCCACACATTTACACAGACACAAGTACACTTAGGCAGACATACTGTAGAACTGTCAGTTCTACAGTATGTCTGCCTAAGTGTACTTGTGTCTGTGTAAATGTGTGGGTGTATGTGCATTTATTTACCTTCCATTTTTTCCCCCAAGGTAAGTCTTTCCTGTCCCGGGATTGGAATGGCTCCTTACCCCCTTCCTTAAATCCTCATCATTTCCTTTTCCCTCTCCTTCCCTTCTGCCTGATGAAGCAGCTAGGCTGCGAAAGCTAGCATTTTTGAGTGTGTGTGTGTGTCTGTGTGTTTATTTGTTACTATTACTGCCTGTGCCCCTTCGCCTGGTATATATATATATATATATATATATATATATATATATATATATATATATATATATATATAAATAATATAGTGAGGACAGTTTACTACTCACCGCAAAGACGTGGCGACGAGCTGCGACAGGCACATACAAAAGACACACACATACAACACATTCAGCTATCGGCCATGGCCTTCTTCAGAAATAGAGCACTCACGCAATCACACAGGCGCACAACACAGTCATACAACCATCACCTCCGACTGCCACACTTCGAATCACGCTCTGCAGCGAATCGGGGACGGGAGGGGAGGGGAGGGGGAGGGGATAGAAAGGTTACGTCACGGTGGTGGGGATGGGTTAGATGGGAATAACGAGATGCAGCTTAGGAATGGAGTGGGGGGCGGGTGAGGGGAGAAAATAAAATAAAATAAAGTAAAATAATTCATGTACACTGCAAGTGCACAAGACCACACCCACACACCCACCCACCCACACACACACACACACACACACACGATCACACATTCACACACCACTCAAATCAGGCGAGGTTTGGGATACAGAGGTAGGAACTATAAGGTATGGAGGAGCATTCCAAACACCACCTCCACAAACTATCCAGCCTGCTGACATCATATTGCCGCCTTGGAGCACCCATATCCAATCCCTATCCGAACCACAGTGTTCCTCCTCGTGAGCCCCTCATAGGTCCCAGACCATGCTTAGCTGACCTCTTGAACCTACCTCACCCCTCCAAACTCCCTACCACCACTCCACAACATCCAATACCAAAACAACCCCAGAACACTGTGGTCAACCTATCCACAAAAAATCTAAACCCCACTGAAGTTTCCGTTCTATCCAAAGGTCTTACCTTTAGTCCTACACCCCAGTTTAATCATGTTGCTCTTGTCAAAGACCTACTCTCCTTTTCCCGATCCCTACGATGGAAACACTACTTTGCCACCAATCCCTCTGACCGCAATCTACCTAATCCCAATATTGAACCCTGCCTGTCCCAATTCATACCACCATCCAACAAAGATCCCCCTGCACTCCCACCTAACCACCCTCTGGTTACCCTCCAAGAGTTTCTCACCTCCAACTTGTCCTCACCATCCTTTCCCAAGTCCCTTCCCAAGAACTCAAACCTTTCAGCAGAAGAAAGAAGAGCCATCCAAAACCTTAAAACTAATCCTGACATAATCATCCTCCCTGCTGATAAAGGTTCCACCACTGTAGTTATGGATCACAGTGACTACCTGGCAGAAGGGCTCCGCCAACTATCTGACTCCTCCACCTACAAGTTGTGCCAGATTGACCCCATCCCCAAAGTCCAACAAGATCTCCAATCCCTACTAAAATCCTATGGCCCCTCCCAGAAACTCTCCCCTGAATCCATCTCCCTCCTCACCCCAGCAGCACCCCGCACACCCACCTTTTACATGCTCCCCAAAATCCACAAACCTAATAATCCTGGACGCCCTATTGTGGCTGGTTACTGTGCGCCTACCGAACGAATTTCAGCCCTAGTTGACCAACACCTCCAACCTATTGTCCAAAATCTACCTTCCCACATCAAGGATACCAACCACTTCCTTCACCGACTCTCCACCATTCCCACCCCTTTGCCTCCTGGATCTGTACTTGTCACAGTGGATGCCACCTCCCTATACACCAACATCCCACATGCCCATGGCCTTGCCGCTCTGGAACACTACCTCTCCCAACGTCCCTCTGAACGCAAGCCTGATACCTCATTCCTCATAACCCTTACCAATTTCATCGTACTTAACAACTACTTTTCCTTTGAGGGGAAAGTTTACCATCAAATCCAAGGCACAGCCATGGGCACCCGCATGGCACCCTCCTATGCCAACCTGTTCATGGGCCGTCTGGAGGAATCCTTCCTAGCATCCCAAAACCTCAAGCCTCTGGCCTGGTTCCGGTTCATTGATGATATTTTCATGATCTGGACTCACGGCCAGGACACCCTATCCTCCTTTCTTCAGAACCTCAATTCCTTCTCTCCCATCCACTTCACCTGGTCTTCCTCAACCAACCATGCCACATTCCTGGATGTCAACCTCCGCCTCACTGATGGCTCCATCCACACTTCCGTCCATATTAAACCTACCAACCACCAACAGTACCTACATTTTGACAGTTGCCATCCCTTCCACGTCAAAAAATCCCTCCCTTACAGCCTGGCCACCCGTGGACGGCATATCTGCAGTGACAAGAATTCCCTTTCTGAATATGCTGAAGGTCTCACAAAGGCCTTCACAAACAGAAACTACCCCACAGACCTAATCCGCAAACAAATCTCCCGTGCCATATCCTCACACACCCCAAATCCTCTTCCTAACACTAGTAACCATCCACAAAAGAGCGCTCCCCTTGTCACCCAATACTACCCTGGTCTCGAACAACTAAATTCCATCCTTCGCCAAGGTTTTGATTTTCTATCCTCATGCCCTGAAATGAGAGACATCCTGCCCAAGATCCTTCCCACCCCTCCTAAAGTGGTGTTCCGTCGCCCTCCCAACCTTCACAACATCCTAGTTCATCCTTATGCCACCCCGAAACCCAGCTTACTGCCACAGGGATCATATCCTTGTGGAAGACCCCACTGCAAGACCTGTCCAATCCACCCACCCAGCACTTCCTATTCCAGTCCTGTCACAGGCTTATCCTACCCTATCAGAGGCCGGGCCACTTGTGAAAGCAGCCACGTAATTTACCAACTGTGCTGCAAGCACTGTACAGCTTTCTATATTGGCATGACCACCAACCAGCTGTCCATTAGGATGAATGGCCACCGCCAAACTGTGGCCAAAAACAAGGTGGACCACCCTGTGGCACAGCATGCAGCGGAGCACATGCTTGATTTCAATGACTGCTTCACAACCCGGGCCATCTGGATCCTCCCATCCACCACCAGCTTTTCTGAACTGCACAGATGG
Organism: Locusta migratoria; assembly: GCA_026315105.1. Classification (NCBI taxonomy): domain Eukaryota; kingdom Metazoa; phylum Arthropoda; class Insecta; order Orthoptera; family Acrididae; genus Locusta; species Locusta migratoria. Next base: position 491,306,609 of record CM048744.1, on the reverse strand, counting down.
GAGTTATCCCTACAATACATTCTCCGATCCCGAAATCAACCAGGCCTCAACCTACGATAACTTCCCCCCCTTTTTTTTTTTTTTTTTTTTTTTTTTTTTTTTTTTTTTTTTTTTTTTTTTCCCCATACCTTATAGTTCCTACCTCTGTATCCCAAACCTCGCCTGATTTGAGTGGTGTGTGAATGTGTGATCGTGTGTGTGTGTGTGTGTGTGTGTGTGTGGGTGGGTGTGTGGGTGTGGTCTTGTGCACTTGCAGTGTACATGAATTATTTTACTTTATTTTATTTTATTTTCTCCCCTCACCCGCCTCCCCACTCCATTCCTAAGCTGCATCTCGTTATTCCCATGTAACCCATCCCCACCACCGTGACGTAACCTTTCTATCCCCTCCCCCTCCCCTCCCCTCCCATCCCCGATTCGCTGCAGAGCGTGATTCGAAGTGTGGCAGTCGGAGGTGATGGTTGTATGACTGTGTTGTGTGCCTGTGTGATTGCGTGAGTGCTCTATTTCTGAAGAAGGCCATGGCCGATAGCTGAATGTGTTGTATGTGTGTGTCTTTTGTATGTGCCTGTCGCAGCTCGTCGCCACGTCTTTGCGGTGAGTAGTAAACTGTCCTCACTATATTATTTATTCCAACCTGGACTTTCCATTTTTTTTTTTTTTTTTTTTTTTTTTTTTTTTATAAATGAGGAACACCTTTATAGTGATTTTAATCACGGTTTTATTACGAACCATTTGGTTATGTTGTTGTTGTTGGTGGTGTTTTAAGGGGGACTAGGTAAACTGCTAGGTTATAAATCCCCTGTTAGGTTACATTTTGTATTAACAATACAGGGGTAGATATAATGAATGAACACACCCCATGTTCAGTTATTAATTTGTAGCTGAACCAAATGCAAAACAGCCCTGAGATTTGATACTAAGCATTTTATGTAAGTTATGATGAGAAATATTTGACTGACCCTGTACCTATTTATGAAAGCTTGTGATCGGTAGCAATTGTAAAGTCACACCCTTCAATATCCTCCTGTCCTGCAAACTATTGAATCATACTTAATGAACAGACAGCAGTTCGTATCAGTGCAGGGCAGTGGTGTATCTAGGGTTGTGGTCTGGTATTGCGCCTGTACTCATATTGGGAGGGGGGGCTTCGAGGAGGGTCTGGGGGGAGGGGTTGCAGCATGGTCTGAGGATCTGAGGAATTTCAAGGAAGATCTGGAGGGGGGGGGGGGGCTGCAGCCCGATAGCCTCCCCCCCCCCCCCCCCCCCCCCCCGAATACATCACTGGTGCGTGGAGAAATCTCAGTTGAAAAGTGAAAAGAATGTAAAACATGGAGTGCTGCAGGGATCGGTCATAGGGCCTCTCTTTTTTCTTATATTTGTAAATGACCTAGACTCCAATGGACACACACTGCAGTTTGCAGATAATACTACCTTGTTTGCAAAAGGAGAAAATATTACTCAGGCTGTACAGTAGGCAGATGTTCTGTTCAGTGAAACCAAAGCCTGGTTCAAAATGAAAAGAATGAAAATAAATGAAGAGAAAATACAGAGGACGATATGTAGTCTCAGTGTTACTGGAGTATTGGGTGACACTGCAGCCATTAAACTTCTGGGTTACTTCATCGACACCAAATTAACCCGGCAACAACCCACTAAACATGTGTGTTCCAAACTTTCATGGACCTTGTACCTCTTGAGAAAACTAAAAAATATAATCTCAGAACAGTATTTGCTTATTGTATACTATGCAATGTTCCACAGCTGCATCAGTTATGTTATGTTGCTATCGGGCCACTCTGCTGGCTTTAAGGATGTGCTCTTACTGCAAAAGAAAGCTATGAGGATCATTACCTCAAGTACACGGGCCCAGTGGTCTTGGGGTAAACGCTTGACTGGAAACCGAAGGGTCGTGGGTTCGAAACCCGGTCGGACCTCGGATTTTTTCAGTCTGTATTTTAACCCATCCTTCACCTCTCAACTATGTGAGGAGTCACTAGAAATGACATGTGGTTCATATTCCACGTTAAGCTGTAGGTCCCCTTTCCCTGGTTGGATAACTGGGGTAGGCTAGGGACACACAAGTCGCCGAAGTGGCGTCCAATTGCAAGACTTGCAACAGGCCAATGAGCCACGTGAAATTATTATTATTATTATTACCTCAAGTAAAAGAAACTGACCATTGCAACCTATTTTTTCTAGATTGGGTGTGCTCACTGTGTTCAGCCAGTATATATTTAACTGCCTCATGTACATAAAGATAAACCAAGAGACCTGCACAAAGAGGAGTGACATTCATCAACACTGCACTCGTTGTAAAGACAGACCAAGATGTCGTTTAATGAAGACACAAAGCAGCTTCCCAATGGTAGCTATAAAATTATTTAATGTACTACCAAAGGAAATACAATTATTACCACTGGAGCAATTTAGAAAAACTATCCTGTATAAATTAAAAGAAAAATCAATGTACAGCATTGAAGAATTTTTTTCCAGTGATATCACAGTCACTACCTGACTTTTAACTTGATATCAAGAATAGCCTATTTGTGTTTTGTTTGTTCTTGTATTAATATTATTGTGCAGTTATTGTTAAGTGCATATATATGCTCAATTTTTGTTAAAATATGTGTAATCTGATCACAGTTGTTAGCTTCATTTTATTGTGATGTAAATATTGTATTTTTGATGCTTCTGTCCAGCCATGGCTGGTGAATGACAAAGATTTGGTAATAAATTGGTAATAAAAAAATAATAAATTTGAAGTAACTAATAGATACATGGGGAGCAAGGAGTCTCCATTCCTATGTGGACCACTTGTGCCAAGAGGACAATAATGTCTTCTTGCTGGAGAACAGCTCTGATTGAGGTGTCACTTGGCTTCTGTTGTCACAGAAAAGTGAGTGTCTGCAAACATAACAGATGACAGAGTGCAGATTTCATGGCCATAGAAACCTGTAGCATCTCATTGGATCACATAACCTTGCCTTAATCACAAGTATTTTTGCCAGCTCAAGTCCCTGTTAATATGCTTGGGCAGAGACATTATGTAGCAAGTGCTGTTGATAAAATTTTACCATGACATGAAAATTGTAAGAGGTGAAAGGGAGAAAAACAAATTTTGTATAAACCAAATGATGATGACCAATTATTGTCTGAAGGATGCACAATACCCATGATTAAAACTGCAGTGATGATAACTTTCACATGGCAAAATTTATGTAGAGGAAGACTGGGACAGTGGGTATTGTGGCACACCATGTGATTTTGTGACAGGTCTGTTCAACAGCTTGGTGATGTAAACACTATCTAAAAGGCCATCCTCCAGTTACATTTGGACACATTTATGGAGGGTACAATAGGAAGTACAGAGCCATTAAACTAATGAACTTTGTGTACTTTACTTTCTGATGTCCAGGTTCAAATTCAGAACTAAAATTTTTGAGCCCAGTACTGGCCCATGTTGATAGCATTTTCTCTTGCAAGCCATAAATCTTCAGAATTGTATGTAGGGGGACAATCAGCAGTTTGTTATGTGCTCCATCGCCTGTATCTCTACACATTCACAGGATACATCTAGATTCTTAATGAATCCCCATTTTACTAGGTTTGACTTGACAGGAGCCACATCAGTTATAATTCTGTTCAGTGACTAATAGATTTTTCCAATCCAGATGCATTCTTGTTGATGGTTCTTGTTGGAGAGGGAAATTTTTTGGCGGCTCAATTCTCACTGTGTTCAAAAAGCTGCTTTTGGATTTAAGTCAACTGGCTGGAGATTCTGCTCCAAAAAGCAAATGTCTGTTATTGAAACTTTGTTTGAACTTGTCAATAGGCCTATATTCAAGTTCACATTGCTATGTTGCAGGTGTTTCAAAACCTGCTGCTTTGTAAAGTTTATTTAGGGGTTGGGGGTTTCATGCAGCCTGTAATAATTCTGCAGGTGTTTGGAGCTGTGTTTGGTGTCGTCTGATTTGCACCACACAGGAGCTGCTGGTAGTCCTTGGTAAACTCATATATTTTGGAGAAAAGTTTTCTGTGATTAATGGTATCATAGGCAGCAGACAAGTCAACAAAAACCACACCAGTTATTAATTTTTCTTCGAAGCCACTCCCAATATGTTCTGTTAGTGCCAGAACTTGGCCTGTGTAATAGCTCCTGTGCAGAAGGTTCATTCTCGGTGAATGCAGGTGTAGGGGATTGATGCTGCCATGAATATTCAAGGTTTTGGAGTACCTGCATAGTTCTTCTATAGTAAACATGAACCTTGAATTGACATATTTGAGTAGTTGTGGTAGAGGATAGCCATGCGGATGTCAGTGAAATGTCAAAGTCCATAAAAAGTAAACTCAAGCATTGGTGCCTTGTCATCTAAGGTCTGGAAGGTCAAACTGAAATTGACTGAAGGAGTCAACTGTTCCTCCTCCCCCTGCATGTGGACCTGCATACACATATTGTACCTTGATAAAAAAAAAAAAAAAAAAAAAAAAAAAAAAAAAAAAAAAAAAAAAAAAAAAAAAAAAAAAAAAAATAATAATAATAATAATAATAAAAAAAAAATTACTTCGTTATGTTAGCTTCAGTTAGTATTGTGACGAATCCTCATGTTGCCTATCCCAAGATGCTCCAAATGAAATGTGTCTGTATTACAAGACTCAGTTCTATTAACAGGAAGTCGGGGGATGATGAGGAACACGTAATAAAAAATAAACACTTAGCTTGGATTCTGATGTTCGATGTGATGGCCATTCTGTGTCGTGATTGAAGTCCATTGATCCAGGTTTACATCGGAGGTACATTCACTTAATGAAATGGTTGTCGACGAACTCACTTATTTAAACTTTTCTGAATAAATGTTTTATTTCCATTTAAATGAAGATTAAACCAAACACATAGTTGCACAATGCGCAGCAAAGCAGCAGCAGAAATCACATGATAAACATATAGTGTAAAGAAAAACCCACATAAATAATAATAAATATGTACTTTTCTAATTGTTGTGTGCAAATAGTAAAACATTTCCAAACAAACCAGTTTAAGAAAATGATGTAGCTTTGCCTCATTTATACAAAACAATGTTTCATAAAACTTAAAATTCACTTTTTGTTTCATTTCTTTTGTATTGCTGGACGAGAAACTGTTCACTACAATAATACTGTGTCTGTGAGCCATGGATAACGAATTGCAACAATGAGTCTGCATAGTAAATTAGTGAGTAATAGACTTCAGGGTAAAGTTATCTATAGTGCCTTAGGCAAAAAAAGCTACCAACAAAAATACTGATGGCATCATAGTTTAATCACTGACTCTGTCTAAAAATCAAATAAAACCAATTGAATATGGCTGGGAGGGGGGCATCCATCACCCCCCCCCCCCCACCCACCCACCCAATTTGATACACCGTAGGTGTATGGATGTGTGTGTGTATTTAGACATTAGAGATACACCAAAATGTACATTAATTACACATGCACTTGAAGCTACATGCCACAAGGTAGTGTGAAAACCCAGTGGCACTGAGGACAATGGATGTACAAAATCAGTGTGAGAAATTTCCTGCTTGATTGTAATGCTTGATTTATTGCTGGAGCCATTGCCACACAAGGAAATGCTGTATATAGTAGTTCGCATAATTGAGATGCAGAATTTTTAAGAGCTGGGTTACCACTGTGTCCAAACTAATAAACAGTGGACCAGCAGTAACAACTCTGGGACATTTTTATGGTGATAGAGCTTCACATTTGAAAAAAAGGAGTAATGAGAAAGAAGAAGGCATGAAAGCATAGAAATTTGGCTTCTAAATATCGACTGTTTGGTAACAGTTCTGACAAAAGTGCACATGCCATAATGCAGTCAACAAAGCAATAAACACAAAAAGCATTGGAGTCACTGATTTGGCAGTTTTTTCTGGGATATAACTGATGGAATTAAAAAAAAAAAATTAAAGCAGAGATAGGGCTTTGGCAATGCTACAGAATGGAAAAAAATAAAAACAGGGAAGAGCAAAAACAAATAGTTCAAAGGTGTTCATCATAATCAAAGTCAAAATTAAAGTAGAATGGGTGAAAATCAATAGTGTCCATGAGACCACTGTATTCAGAATCTGTATTGATTTATACATAGAAGATACACTTTCTAATTGGAATTTAGAATTCTACTGCTATTCTCCTTTCTATTTAGCCAGCTTTAAGTTTTCAGTCTATACTTACAGGATATGATTTTACCATTGCTTACAAGGGGGCAGGTGGTAAAAATTGGAAGAAGAAGAATATGTTGTGTTATATTTGTAGATGACATGGTCCTTCTAGCAAAAGAAGAAACATAATTCAGTACATAGTAATGGTAATTAAAAATAAAGGAAATAATTATGGAATGAAAATCAATGAAAAGAAAACAAAAGTAATTGCACTGAGGAAATAAAAAAGTAAAGATCATGTTGAATGGAGAGGAATCAGAACAAGTGCAAAGCATTAAATGCCTTGAAAGCTGTGTAGAAACTGACTGGAAGAGCAACACGGAAATTAAAACCAGAATACCTATGATGAAAGAAGCATTTTGTACAAAAATAATTTTCTGCATCAGTATGGACAAAGATCTAAGAAAAAGATTAATAAAATGTTTTGTGTAGTGTGTTCATCTGTATGGTTCTGAAACTTGAGCATTGAGGAAGGAAGACAGGGCAAGGCTGGAGGCTTTTGAGATGTGGTCATGGTGGAGGATGGAAAGAATAAGCTGGTTGGACAACAGAGTGAAAAATTCGGAGATGCTGAGAAGAGTGAGAGAGTAAAGGCAATTATTGGATGTAATAAAACGTAAGAAATATAACTGGATTGAGCATATGTTAAGAAAGAAGGAGAGTCTTGTGAAAAAAAGTGTTAGAGGGCTATGCGGAAGGAAAGAAAATACAAGGGAAGAAGAGGTTTCAGATCCTGGAATATGTGATGAATGGCAGTACCTACAGCAAAACTAAGAGGGAAACAATGGATTGTAGGAAATGGGGAGGTGAAGGACTTGCAGATGTAGCAGAAAACTGATGATGATTTTGTTCTCATTGCTTTTACCACTTATAAGTGCCTTTAGAACACTCATCTTTGAACTGTAGTGATGACTGCTACTCCCTGTCATAATGGGAGCTAGCAATATCTCCTCTTCAAAAGTGATGTAGTATTTCATTGGGCCTGTGATCTTCTTTTTTTATATAAGAAATGTCTGTAATTACCATGCTGTTGATGAGATGTTAAATCCTAATCTTCCTTCCTGTCTTCTAAGAACCCAGCTATGCACAGTGCATGATAATTTATTGAGGTTGTACCTCCCATCCCTCAAAAAGGGAAAGCTATACATCTTAAAACTGTTTACAAAACAATCTTCTTGTTGTTGTGGTCTTCAGTCCAGAGACTAGTTTGATGCAACTCTCCACCCAACTCTATCCTGAGCGAGCTTCTTCAGCTCTTCATAAGACCTACATCCGACATCCATTAGACTGTTTACTTTATTCATCTCTTGGTCTCCCTCTGCAATTTTTAACCCACACATTTTCTTCCAGTGCTAAATTCATGATTCCTTGATGTCTAAGAATGTTTCCTATTAGTCAATCCCTTCTTTTAGTCAAGGTATGCCAGAAATTCCTTTTGTCACCAATTCTGTTTAGTACCACCTCATTAGTTATGCGATCCACCCACCTAATCTTCAGCATACTTCTGTAGTACAACATTTCAAAAGCCTCTATCTTCTTCCTGTCCGCACTGTTTATCGTCCATGTTTCACTCTAATATAAGGCAACACTCCACACATATGCCTTCAGAAAGGACTTCCTTACACTTAAAATAATATTCAATGTTAACAAATTTCTCTTTTTCAAAAATGCTTTTCTACCCATTTCCATTCTGCATTTTATATCCTCTGTACTGCGACCATTGCATCTTATTTTACTGCCCAAGTAAAAAATAAAAATAATAAAAAACATCTACCACCTTTATTGTTTTGTTACCTAATCTAATTTCTTCAGCATTGCCTGATTTTCTAGACTGCACTCCATTACCCTTGTTTTGCTCTTGTTAATGTTCATTTCATATGCATCTCTCAACACACTGTCCGTTTAACTGTTCTTCCAGATCTTTTGCTGTCTCTGACAGAATTAATATGTCATCGGCAAAATACAGTGGTTTTACTTCTTCACCCTGAATTTTAAGTCCTTCTTCAAATTTCTCCTTGCTTACCTTTAAAGCTTGCTCAATGTACTAATTGAATAACATTGAAGAAAGGCTGCAACCCTTTCTTACTCCATTCCCAACCTCCGCATCCCTTTCATGCCCTTCAACTCTGATAACTGCTGTCTGGTTTTTGTACAAGTCGTAAATAACCTTCTGTTACTTAAATCTTACTCCTGCTTATTTCAGAATTTGAAAGAGTTTATTCCAATCAGCATTGTCAAAAGCCTTCTCCAAATCTACAAAAGCTAGAAATGTAGGTTTTTCCTTTCCTTATCTATATTCTAAGATAAGCTGTAAAGTGAGGATTTCCTCCCTTGTTCCTACATTTCTCCTGAATCCAAACTGGTCTTCCCCAAGGTTGGCTTCTATCAGCTTTTCCATCCTTTTGTAAATAATTTGTGTTAAAATTCTGCAGCCATGACTTATTAACTGATGGTTCTGTAATTTTCACATCTGTCTGCACCTGCTTTCTTTGGAATCAGGCTTACTACATTTTTTAAAACGTCTGAGGTTATTTCCCCTGTATCTTACATCTTACGCACGAGGTGAAATAGTTTTGTCATCTTCCAGAGACTTCAGTAGTTCTGAGGGGATTTCATCACTTCAGGGGCCTTATTTCGACTTACGTCTTTCAGTGCTCTGTCAAATTCTTCTCTCAGTATAGTATCTCTGATTTCATCTTCATCTACATCCTCTTTCCTTCACACAATATTGTCTCTAAGATCATTTCCTTTGTAGAGCCACTCTATATACTCTTTCCACCTTTCAGCTTTCCCTTCTCTGCTGAGAACTGGTTATCCATCTGAGTTCTTTATATTCATACAGCTGCTTTTCTTGTCTCCAAATGTTTCTTTAATTTTCCTGTAGGTGGTATCTATTTTTCCCCTATTTATACAGTCTTCTACAGACTTTCATTTGCCTTCCAGCCACTCCTGCTTAGCTATTTAACACTTCCTGTCAATCTCATTTCTAGACGTCTGTACTTCATTTCGCCTGTTTCATTTACTGCATTTTTATATTTCCTCCTTTCATCAATTACATTTAGTATTTCCTGTGATATCCAAGGATTTTTTGTAGGTCTTGCCTTTCTACCTATTTTGTCCTCTGCTGCCTTCACTATAACCTCTCTCAGTGCTATCCATTCATTTTCTGCTGTTTGATCCCCCCCCCCCCCCCCCCCATTTCTGTCAGTTGTTGCATAAAGCTCCCTCTGAAATTCTCAAGAACTTCAGGTTTCTTAAATTTATCCAGGTCCCATCTCGTTATTTTCCTGCCTTTTTGCAATTTTTCTCAGTTTCAGCCTACAGTTCATGCCTAACAAGTTATGGTCAGAGTCTATATCTGCCCCTGGGTGTGTCTTACAGTTTAAAACTTGGTTCCAAAATCTACGTCTTACCATTACAAAATCTATCTGGTACATTCCAATGTGTCCTGGTCTCTTCCACGTATACAACCTTCTTTCATGAGTTTCAAACCAAGTGTTTGTTATGATAAAATTATGTTCCGTGCAAAATTCTACCAGGTGATCTCCTCTTTCATTCCTTTTGTCCAATCCATATTCACCCACTATTTTTCCTTCCCTTCCTTTTCCTACCACCCAATTTCAGTCTCCCATCAAAATTAAGTTTTCCTCTCCCTTAACTGTCTGAATACTTACCTTTATCTCCTCATACATTTCTTGGATCTCCTCATCATCAGCAGAGCTAGTGGGCATATAAACGTGTACTACAGTAGTCGATGTTGGCTTTGTATCTCTCTTGACTACGATAATGTGATCATTGTGTTGCTCATAGTAGTTTACCAGCATTCCTATTTCCTTATATATTTTTAAATTTTCTAACTTCCTTACCTGATTAAGGGATCTAACATTCCACACTCCAATCCATAGAATGCCAGTGTTGTCTTTCCTGATGATCATATCCTCTTGAGTATTCCCCACCTGGAGATCCGAATGGGGGACTACTTTACCTCCAGAATATTTTACCCAAGAGGATGCCATCATCATATATTCCTATAGTAGAGCTGCATGTCTTTGGGAAAAGTAATGGCTGTAGTTTTCCCTTGCTTTCAGACGTCCGCAGTAACTCTGTGGCAAAGCCACAGTAGCTGATGTTACAAGGCCAGCTCCTTCAATCATTGAGACTGTTGCCCCTGTAACTAGTAAAAACCTTGCTGCCCCCCTGCCAGGAACCACATGTTTGTCTGGCTTCTCCACAGATACCCCTCCACTGTGTTTCCACCACTCAGGGTATGATTTTTATAATTGAATTCTAATTTTCTCCAGAAACTATTAAACCTGTTATTATTGTTGTACTAGTTCCATAAGGTTTTCAGGAATAATTTGGTTTTGTTAAGCAAATCAGTAAATTTGTTCACTCAGTTGTACTTAATATATTACAATCCAATTTTACATTTACTTTAACACTTTTTAGACATAATAAAGATTGACCATTGACATGTCCCCTACATTCAAAATTCTTTTTCAATAGAATGATTTCTATACAACTTACTGAATGCGACATCACTGGTATATACAAGTTCCCTACTTTCAATTTTCAATTATACAATGTGCTCAATTCTTCATCTTAACTACCTACATGTTTCCTACTTACAATATCATCATTTTGATGCATTGTTCTTTATAGAACATACTGAATGCTTCATCATCACTGTCAACATAAACCTTATCATCCATAACATTTACAATATTACTTGATTCACTATTATTCACAGAGAATGACTGTATCCTGTTATTCTTATCTAAATTCTCTAATTTGTCATCCTTGACATTAGAACTTCCCATTTCATAATTAATATTATCACATTCAGCTACAAGAATATTATCACAATCAGGTATGAATATCATCACATTCAATTGTACATACATTTCCCAACCTACACATGTCAATTTCAGGTACAAGAATATTAACACATTTAGGTAGACATGCATTTTCCAGTCCTCAGTAGTCAATTTCAGGTGTACTATCATATTCAGCATAGCCTTCCTCAACAATTTCAAGAGGTTTAACAGAAATAGTCTCATGTACAAAATTATTCAAACTACCTCATACATGTTATGAATTTCAATATAATTCTGATCTACAACTTTATCACTAGTCTCAACAGATACATTAACTACAGTGTTGTTTTGAACTGGTTCACACATAGTTTCTGACATACATAGATTATGTTCTGGTAATTTAATTTGGTTCACAGATGTTTTGTTTCCTTGACGACATTTTCAAGCACGCAATTAGCAAGATGACTTTTTCTAGAATCAAATGAATTTTACAAATCATTATTATCAATCACTGGTGTTTTAGTGCCATACTCCCAACTATAAAAATCACTTGTTACATCTTGTGCTGATGCTACATCATTATACCTACCTGGTATTCTAGACTTATCATACTTAACTTTTTCCAAATTAGATTTCCCCAATTTTGAATCAAATACAAATTACCATTAACTTTGTGTTCTTTTACCTGTTTTTATTTTTTTATTTATTTGTTTTTCTGTTCCATAGGACCCACTTGAGGAGTAAGACTCCATGGTCATGGAACAAGTCAATACATTGTTACACAAGAATGGTAATAGAAAAATTTTAAGTAGTCCTTTGCACACGACAATCTTAAGACAAAGTGAAAAGAATCAATAAAGAAAAAATGAATTAACTTAATTGTTTAACTTTTCTAGGAGTTCCTCGACAGAATAAAAGGAGTGAGCCATGAGGTAACTCTTCAATTTAGATTTGAAAGCATGTGGATTAGTGCTAAGATTCTTTAGTTCTTGTGGCAGCTTATTGAAAATGGATGCCGCAGAATACTGCACCCCTTTCTGCACAAGTGTTAAGGTGGTGTGGTGCAAATGTAGATTAGACATCTGTCTAGTATTCACCGAGTGAAAGCTACTAACTCGTGGGAATAAGCTGATATTATTAACAACAAACGACATTAAAGAAAAAACGAATTGTGACGCCAGAGTAAAAATTCCCAAACTACTGAAAAGGGGTCGACATGACGTTCGCGAACTTACACCAGATATTGCTCGAACCGCCCGTTTTTGAGCCAGAAATATCCTTTTTGCATCAGGCGAGTTACCCCAAAAAACAATGCCATACGTCATAAGTGAGTGAAAGTAAGCGAAATAGACTACTTTTCGTGTTGAAAAATCACTTATCTCAGATATTGTTCTAATGGTAATATAGCAGAATTTAGTTTTGGAGCAAGATCCTGAACATGGGCTTTCCATGACAGCTTACTGTCTATATGAACACCTAGAAATTTGAACTGTTCAGTAAAATTGTAAAAACTGAGTTTTACTGTGATTTAACATCAACTTGTTTTCTATTAGCCATGAACTTATCTCTTGAACTGCATTATTTGATACTGTGTCAATATTACGAGCAACATCCTTCACTACCAAGCTGGTATTATCAGCAAACAAAAATATTTTACAATCACCTGTTATACTCGAAGGCATATCATTTATATACATAAGAAACAGCAATGGTCCCAAAACAGACCTCTGGGGCACCCCATACTTAATTGTGCCCCATTGGGATTGCACGTCATAGCCATTTTCTACACTGCGGAGAATTACTTTCTGTTGTCTATTATTAAAGTAAGAGGTGAACCAGTTGTGGGCTACTCCCCGTATTCCATAATGTTCCAACTTCTGCAACAATATTTTGTGATCAACACAATCAAACGCTTTTGTTAAATCAAAGAAGACGCCTAATGTCCGTAGCCTCTTATTTAAACCACAGAGAAACGAAAATATAGCGTTTTCAGTCGTTAAACCACTTCTAAAACCAAACTGTATGTTTGACAGGAAATTATGTGAACTGAAATGATCAATTAATCTTGAATATACATCCTTTTCAATAACTTTGGAAAAAAACTGATGGCATAGAAATAGGCCTATAGTTGTCTACATTATCCCTTTCTCCTTTTTTATAAAGTGGTTTCACTACTGAGTACTTTAATCTGTTAGGAAACTGACCATTCTGAAAGGAAAAATTACAAATATGGCTTAGTACTGGGCTAACATATGGAGAACAGTACTTTAGAATTCTGCTAGATACCCCATCATATCCACAAGAGTCCTTAGTCTTTAGTGATTTAATTATTGACTCAATCTCACCTATGGAAGTATCATGAAGGATAATTTCAGGTAACAGCCTCGGAAAGGCATTTTCTAAAAACGTTATATGATTACCTGTAGAGACTAGAGTTTTGTTTAGTTCCTCTACTATATTCAGAAAGTGATTATTGAATATTGCACTTATATCTAACTTGTCAGTAACAGAAACATTCCTACTACGCACTGACGTTATATCTTCTACCTGCTGCTCCTGACCAGACACTTCCTTCACGACTGACCAGATAGTTTTAATTTTATCCCGAGAGTTTGCTATTCTTTTTGCGTACCACATACTTTTTGCATTCTTAATGACATTTTTCAGAACCTTACAGTACTGTTTGTAATGAGCTACTGCATCTTCATTCTGACTGCTTCTAACATTTTGATACAACTCCCGCTTAGTTTTACATGATACTCTTATCCCCTTTGTCAGCCACCCTGGCTGTCTGTTACTGAAAGTACCCTGTTTTGAGCGTTCTAGCGGAAAGCAACTTTCAAACAGCATAATAAATGTGTTCAGAAAAGCATTATATTTATCATCTGCATTATCAGCACTATAAACATCCTGCCATTCTTGTTCCTTAATTAGGCTTAAAAAGGTCTCAATTGCAACTGGATTAACTTTTCTGAGTAGTTGATATTTATGTTTAACATTTGTTTGAGAACAAATACTTTTTAGAATTAAAAGTTGGGCATCGTGGTCTGATAGGCCATTTACTATTCTGCTGACAGAGTGCCCCTCTAATAATGAAGAATGAACAAAAATATTGTCAATGGTAGAACTGCTATTTCCTTGCACTCTCGTTGGAAAAAATACTGTTTGCATCATGTTATAGGAATTAAATAGATCTAACAGCTGACTTTTCCTTGAGCTATCACCTACACAATTAATGTAGAAATCTCCACACACAATTAAATTTTTATACTTCCTATACAGTGAACCCAGAACCAATTCCAGCTTGGGCAGAAACATTTTAAATTTTGAGTCAGGGGATCTATAAATAACAACTATTACTAGTTTAGTTCCATTAACATTAACAACTCCTGCACAACATTCAAATATCTGTTCTGTGCAGTGTTTAGAAAAATCGATTGACTCCAATGAAAAATCGTTTTTTACATACATGGCCACTCCCCCACACTGCAAGGAACTCCTAGAGTAGAAGGCAGCTAACCTGTATCCTGGCAAAGGAAGTCTCTTAATTGTCACACCACTTAAAAAGTGCTCTGAAATTCCAATAATGTCAGAATCAGTATCAATAAGCATTTCATTAACTTTATCTCTGATACCCTGTATATTTTGATGAAAAACAGTAATTCCCTTATTACTTATATTCTTAGACTTTGTCAAAGGTGGTTCATTTCTTAGAGGGACTTCCTTTAAGCAGGAATATCTATCAGCTGTCTTCAGTCTAAAAAAGGTGCAGCCCTAACACCAACTACTACAGGAATTTTTACATGAGTGAAACCCCCACCCCCTACTACACTGTCACCTATGAGCTTTGCCAACCTCCCCTTCCCATACCTATTGAGGTGCAGACCGTGCCTAGTAAAATCCGACCTTTGGATAGTCTCAACTGGCACCACTGCAATGTGATCCATGCCCTCCGTCATCAGCGCCTTCTCAAGCCCCATGTTAACATGGCTGACAGCCGTATTAAGACAAGGCCTATCATGACGCTGAAACAGCTGCACGAAATGCACATTCGTGCCACCAGTTTCAGTTGCTATCCTTTCCAGATCACCACCTATATCATATTCCCCATCCCTATCAAGACTATTCCCGGCCCCACCCACTATAACTACCTGATCCTCTTTTGAAAAAAGAGCTGTGGTGACAGCAATGCCAGTAACAATAGCAAATGGCAATTACTCTCTTTGACATCTCTTGTTCTTTGGTTCTTGTCGCCATGTTGACTAGTTTCTGGTAAGTTCAGTTCTTTGTTCAAAGTGTTTAGATTAAGAACTCGAGTACTAGTGAATAGTAATAAAATAGTACTTTCATGTTAATTACTGGTGACCCCAATTTCGGTTCCGTCTGCCTTGCGCTATGTGTGTGATACGTTGTAACGAACTAGTGTTTTCGCATGCGACTACAATGTGAAGTGTACCGGTAACAGGCTTTATTATTATCAGCCTTTACCAAGACAACTGTTGTGTGATGATGCTTCAGATAAGGGGCATTGGACTGAACAGCATTTCATCAGCCAACATAAATTCACTCTGGCTCAACTTAAACGCACCACCGATAGTGATTGCAGGGACTCCGCTGCAGCAATAACTTACCTCTATGCCATGGCCTCATGCTCAAGGTATGTGCAATTCAGTTCAGCATCAAGTGATCAGTGAGACTCCCACGGCTGCTTGTGCAGTGCTACCTACTGTATGGTCGAGCATGGGACTTTAACTTTCCCCAGGCTATTTACTAGGTGCCAGGTTATGATTGTACCTCCCACTCCCTCCTCCAGACTTGAATGCCCTGGCACTTGGCTACATGCAGCACAGCCAAGCTCACACCACCCTACTGCAGTCAGCACACCCACAGTTCGTGAACCCTTTGCACTCACCAATGCCTGTCACTCTGCCAGCCACATCAGCCCCCTTCTACGTACCTTCCCCCTCCCCCCTCCCCCCACCCGATTAACACACAAACAGGTCACAACCACTCATAATATTCTCAAGGGAGAGGGGTGTGTGTTTCCTTGCCAGACACCCGCTTATTGGACAAACAGTTTTCCCCGGCGGATAGCACAGCTTCATCGGCCCCACGTGGCTGTTTCCCACAATCTAATGCTCAGTATTCCACAGTTCACTCTCTCATTAATACACAATTCTGATGTACACACCGCTGATGACTGCACAGACTTCATCCCCCTCACCTATCACACATTTCCCTCATCTTCCCACACAGCCCAAAAACCTGGTTTGCTCTTGTGGAACACCTGTTCCACATACATCACATCACTGATGATGACCCTAAGTATTTTTGCTTAATAACACACCTGCATGACCACTTAGATCTGGTTAGCAACCTTGTCCTGCAGCCCCCACCCCTTTCTAAATATGACACGGCCAAGTCATATTAGAACGTATGTCAAGTTCCCCTGCCAAGTCATTATTTCATGTTCTTAATACTCAACAACTTGGGTTGCATACACCTTCAAAACTCTGACGTTATGCAGGTGGGCCCAGGGATGATGTCGGACTTGGCACTTTAGACGTTATGGCTTGTAAAATTACCAAAGGGAGTTGAAACACAACTCAAAAGTGGCAGACCAATTGTACCTAATAATTCGCCACCATTACCTCCAGATGGGTTCCATCCCCACCCTCTTGTAGTGCAGCAAATCCTGGCTTTGTTGCCATGCCATCCACAAGGGGCAAGACTGACCAATACAGCCACCTGACAGCCCAGTTCCTAACCATACTGCCTCTCTGGCACCTGCAGGTACTCATGGCTCCAGACGGCTATTGGCAGAAACCTCCCCCTCCTCTCCCCTTCTCTACTGCTTCTGGTGCCACTGCTCACAAGTGCCGTCAACCATGTGTGTTTACAAATGCAGCCAGTAGTCCACAGTCGGCACCACGGACTGCTCTGCTCTGCTCTGAGAAGGGTGCCTCTCTCAGACATGATTTTGTGTGTCCTCTATCACCTCTAACAGGCTATATGTATATGATGATCTGTCTTGTCATGATTTCCTTGTGGACACAGGTGCCAAGGTGAGCTTAGTCCCCACCTTCCTTTGCCCCAGCACCTTATGTGCAGCAAGCAATTCACCAATGTCCACCTCATCCCTGACTTGAATTGTATTTGGACTTTCTGTGTCATGGACTTCGATGAGGCTGTACTCAGAATAGATTTTTTGCACTATTACTCAACCTTCACGCCTCATCTCTTTGGCAGAGTAAAACAAATACCTTCATTGCAGGCATGTTCAGCCACCATGTTACCAACACCCCTCCTCCCCTTCCACATGCAATGCTGAGTGTTTGTGGCTCGCCCTGCAACTTGACGGGGCTACAATCTCATGTGGGGGTGCATCAGATGAGCCCAACAAATTAGCTAATGACATTTTACGACATATATGTATGTCATCTAATATGCCATTTGTGATTCATTCTATGTTTAATGTACTCTGGTACACTGGTGCCATTGTGAGTTACCTGCAAGATGCTGGAGTGACACTGAGCCATGCCACACCATGCCTGCGGATCTGGTGACTTGTCCCAGTGACACGCCACCATCAGACACGGCCCCTCCCCAGCTGCTGCAGCTCACTACAATGCCAGCTGCTGCTGCCCACAGAACCGCTGCTTCATCACCACTGCAGTACAGCAATCTACAGGTCAGTGGTCAGCTTGGAATGTTGGTCATGCCCCCCCCCCCCCCCTTTCCCCTCTGTCAGTAGGTGTCATCACTAATGGCATGACATATAGGATAAACACCAAAGAAGGATTTTCCATCTGTCACAGGTTTCAGTGCCGTAAAACTAAGAAACTCCTTATAGCAAATGTCATCATTAATGATCTAACTGCAGCTGGTGTCCTGGCCCCTTCAGACAGTAACTGGTCATCCGCTATTCATTTAGTGCCCAAAACAGATGGTGATTGTAGGATGTGTGGTGACTGCCACAAACTGAATGCCCACACAATCATAGACAATTATCCAATCCCAAACATACAGGACTTTGCACAGGTATTCAGTGTGCCAGACTGACATAATACATACCACCAAATACCAATGGACCCAACCGATTTTGCCAAGACAGTGATTATCACACCATTTGGACTCTTCGAATACCATTTTATGCCTATGGCCTCAAGAATGCTGCACAATGGCAGAGGTTCATAGACACTGTTCTCCATTGCTTCCTATATTGCTTTACATACCTGGACAACATTCTGATATTCTCCCACACATTGTGAGAACATAATACTCACCTGTCATAGGTACAATCTGCACTGAGGGAGAACGGTGTCGATATCAACAATGCCAAATCTTAACTCACACATACCAAGGTTACCTTCTTTGCCTACAAGGTTATTGCACAAGGTGTTCAACCAACCTCCAACTGAGTAACATGCATCAGAGACCTCCTTGTGCCAGTAACCTACAAAGAACTACGATGGTTTCTAGAGGTAGTGAATTTTTACCAAAAACACATCCCAAATGCAACTTCCTTTCAGATACTCCTCACTGATGCCCTCACAAGCTAGAACACCACTGGCATGGGAACTGTATCTTGAACTCTGGAGATGTTATGGGCATTCAGTGCCTTGGAGGCTGCTGTCGCTCTCACACACCTGGTTCCAGACACCACCATCTCCATCACTGCATATGCTAGTGACATGGCTGTCAGGGATGTATTGCACCAGCATGTGGAAGGCGAGGCCCAACCTCTCAAATTCTTTTCAAAGAAGCTCACCCCATCACAATGCCAGTGGTCAGCCTTCGACCGAGAGCTCTTGGTGCTGTACAAAGCAATGCGACATTTCACTGATGAGGTTGACGGACAAGATTTCATCAGTTTCACTTATCACCAACTCCTGGTAGATGCTATCTGAAACGCCAGTGATGACCTACCCCCAAGATGTTTCTGCCACATGGACATAATTTGCCAATACTCCACAGACATTAGGTATATTAGGGGTGTTGACAATGTGGTGGCAAACTATTTTTCACATTTAGACTTGGCCTCTGCTTCCGTTAATTTGGAGTCTCTCACCCGTACACAACATTCGGACATTGAGCTGCAGGACTTCATAAATTCCGATACAACTGCACTTAATTTTGAAAGCTGCCGCCTTCCTGGTTCATCAATCCTAGTCATTTCTGATGGCCCTACAGGCTGCCTCCAACCTTGGTCCCATGGGCTCTACAGCAATAGGTTTTTGCATCTCTCCACAACCTGTCACACCTGGATACCCAAGCTACAATTTTGTTGGTCTGTGAATGCTTCACCTGGCCAGGTATACTTTGCGACTGTCATACCAACAGTGTAAGATCGGATGCCATACTCAGCCTCTACTCACCCCTTTCACTGTATCCTGTAGGCGTTTCCGTCATGTCCACAATGACATAATTGGCCCCTTCCCCCATCAGAAGAGTACAGATACATAGTCTCGGCAATTGACAGAACCACTCGATGGGTGGAAGTGTGCCCTAACAAAGACATTACCGCTGACACAGTGGCACAGGCTCTCATATCCACCTAGATCGCTCGTTTTGGGTGTCTTCCTTCCATCACAGCAGACCAAGGATGACAGTTTGAGTCGGCATTGTTCACCAGGCTCTGTCAAGTCTGTGGGGTTGGTCTGTTTCCATACGACAGCCTGTCACCCCCAGAGCAATGGCCTAATAGAATTATGGCACTGTAGTCTGAAGACAGCATTAATGTGCCATGGTGGTTCATGGGTGGAAGCCCTTTTCTGGGTCCTGCTAGGGATATGTTCGCCTCTTAAAGATGACATCAATGCCTCACTAGTGGAAATATGGTATGTGAACCTCTTACACTACCTGCAGACTTTGTGGATGATATCCCTATTGAAAGTGCAGTTAAGCTCCCTGACTCAGTTGAGCATGTTTGGGCATACATTCGCCATCTGCGAGTGCCCTCGCCATGTCCTCATACAGTCCCAAGGGTTTTTGTGTTCAAGGACCTAGCAAGTTGCGCAACAGTTATGTTGTGAGATGACACTGTGTGACCAGCTCTGCACTTACCCTATTTGGTCCCCCACAAAGTCCTCGAAAGATCAGGCAATACAATTATGATTCTGCTAAAAGGCCAGCCTGTCACAGTATCACTCCACAGAGTCAAGCCTGCTTGATCCTGGCCTACCCCATACATAGCTGAGGAAGCTGACTCAATGCCATGTCGACCTGCCCCACCATACTCACTGATACTAGCCACTGCAATACCAGAAATTCAATTGCCCACAAGAGCCCCGTCCGAGCTTTCTTCCTCATTCGAAGGTTTCAGTGAGTGTTCTTCTGTGTGTGAAGGCAATGTTTGTGAAGATTTGTGTGATGACTTGTGAAGCTATGTGTGACAATACCCTCCCCCACCCTCACTAGACCGGTGTGCGCCTAGCTGAGCCTCTGACCCACCTGTCGCTGACTCCAACCAGTACCCCGCCACACCCACGGGTCATCCAGTATGCTCTCCAGTGTGTTGGCCAGACTACATCATCGGCTATCAACACGACAATGCACCCAAGGCTGAAGACGCACCACGTAGCACTGCTTCCCCGGTGGGGGGCTCTGTGGTGACAGCGATGCAATATCGATAGTAAACGGCAATGACTCTCACTGACATCTCTTGTTCTTTTATTCTTGTCACCATGTTGACTAGATTCTGTTAAATTCAGTTCTTTGTCCAACTTGTTTAGGTTTAGAGCTCCTGTACAAGCAAATAATAATAAAACAGTACTTTCATGTTAATTAGTGGAGTTAGTGTACCCAGATAACAATACACCCCACATACCCATGGTTTTCTGTTGTCCCAATTGTTTTGCTCAAAATAATTATTAGAGGTGGTCCATTGTATAGGTTTTCTCATCCCAAATTTACAGACCGTCATTGGAGCAAACCTCAGTTTTTGGAATGATTTCCTTTGCATTGATTATTCTCAATAATTTGCCCTCCTATTTCTGTTCCTATTATCAAACTCTCTTCTCCCACTCATGGTCATTTCTATTATCAATATACTCTCTTCTCCTAAATTGACTTTAATTTGAATTTTGTTGCCACCCTCTCTCCTACCCTATTCACTACCATAATTTGAATATTGTCTACTTTCTCTCTTTACAGCTATGCCTAAATTGTCAACATAATTTAAAAATTGTTCTAAAGAGTGGTCGTAAATCAATGATTCATTCTGTTCTCATTGGTGATTGCTCTTGGTAGCAGTTGGCTGAAATCTTATGGGGGTGAAAATAATTCACTACAAATAACTTTGGCAACACACAGAATTGTTGTTATTTGACACTTTTAATGATTAATAAATGCCCAGTAGTCCCCATTTATGCCCAGCCTACAAGTCTCATTAATTACAAATAATGTGATCAGGAATGCCCGTTCCACACATCAATAATACAAATTTATAAAGTTCATGTGTGGAATAGAAAATTTTGAGTTGTACATCTTAATGTCGCACGAATATTACTAGTCCATGCATAATACCGGTAGAAACACTTTCCACACTAGTAATACTGATGAACTTTTACATAATTGTTCAAAATTAAAGTTCAAACTGACATGGATTGGACCTCAGATTGTGGCCGAAACAATACTCTAAACTATCATGGATTGTGCCTCTGACAAAACAATACTCAATTACATGCCGTGAACGCATCTTATTTATATCTTTCAAACAATGATCCTGGAAATTGCGTATTATTAATTATGTAAATTAAACAATTACATGCAACTGGCTATAGTAACAGATAGCATAAATAATACTGATTAAATTAATATACAAATCTTGGTTCAATTAATAGTATTTCATTTATGTAATTAACAAAATAGGTTTATCAACAATACTTTAGTAATTAATGGTAATTATACAGAAACTAATGAGGGCAAAACTTTCCTAACATTAATTGTGAAAAGTAATAATATCTGCTTTTATATTATAAGAAAAGAATTTACTTTGTTTTAACAGAAATACTAATTAGCATACTAGTAAATGAACTTTAACAATATACCTCTGGCACAAACTAATTAATATTTAGTAATTAAACAAACTTCTCCAACTTCAAATAATAGAAAATTACTTCAGACAGTTACATAAAAAAAGAACAACAAAAGGTTTGGAAAAGAAAATGATAATAGACTAATTACATGCAAAAGTGGTATCGGGTGGTTCAGTAACGCAAGCAGATTGGAATAAATCCCAACATATTTTGTTACAAGATGCATGAACTAAATCCCATTGTAATTTCTCTGGTAATCTCCCATTTAAAGCATCAATTAGTATCATATCATCAAATGGCCTGTCTAAATGTATTAAATTCTTTGATTGATTTTGTATCATCCACCTCCTGTTGACCAACTAGGCTGTATTATTAGTCTTCTAGTTTACGAAGACCTATTCCATAAGACAGCCCACAATTTAGTTGGCTGTTTTAGTGGTTACACAGGCACTGGAGCCATTTAAATGACAAGTCAGACGCTGCCACATATTTCATTTATTGATGATCCATCTACAGTTTCAGGTAATTTTACAGAAATTTTGTAAGAGACAATTTAAACGTGTCTTTTTACAGTGACTCCCAGTTAAACAGTGATTTTAACATGGCTGCATGCCTTCCAAGACCACCAGTATCATGCTAATCAGATAAACATTTCTTTAATGACTTAGTTTAAACATTCTACTTCTGTTCAGAGACTGCTAATAAACTTCAACAGTTTAACTATACAATATTTAATACTTTTAGTATATTATAACTCATTCTGATATTAGATATTTATTTTTTAATATGGTTGACACTTCAGTATTTAATTTGACTTACTTTTTGAAGTTTCAAAAGAGCAATTTAAAGCTGTGTTTTTCATAACTAACACAATTTCCTCAACGGGTGATAAATCTTATTATTAAAATGTATTAGATTTTCTGAACAAATATTTCAAAAGTTTCAAATAAAAAATTACAGTAACTTAACAACTGAATATTAAATCATCTATTTTACTCTATATTTGTTTATTATGTTGTTACAAATGGGTAACTATATTGTGTTCAGTATGCTCAACTGCTGGTATGGTAATACTGTTCATAATAATTTTTAAACATCAACCATAATTCTTGTCACTGAGCAAATGTTGTGCAATATGATATGAAATATTTAATACCTATTAGTTTCAGCAATATTATATCTTGGCAGATATTAAGTTTTATAACCAATATTGTAAATGTTTATTTGTGTTCAGGATGTTAGTTTGATTTGTATTTGTATATTTTAACTAAGGGCTAGGTTTTGGTTTCAATTTCAGGTTTTCATTAACATTGAAATAACTGGCGAAATCTAGTTTAGGCCTCTTGATAACTCTTGTGTAATGTTGTTACTCTGTTTACATGCAGAAGGTGAGTAACATACATAATCTTTACAATTCCCCCCCAACATCGTGCACACGTAACGTAAGAGAAATGTAATCCATGTAAAATGTTGTATGTTGATTAATGTAGAATACCTTTTGAGTAAAATGTGACATATCTTATCTTCTAAAAATTTACAAAGTCTCTTTTTCTCTTCATCGGTGGTGTTGATTGTAGTCTTGTGGATGCCGGTGATTGTTGATAGTTAGTGATGAACCGACAGCAGTGTAGCAGCTAGTAGGTGTTGATGACAGTGCCTACCTGCCTCAGCTGACAGTAGTTACAGGCATTCAGGCTGGATCTTACGTTTTCCTACAACATGGATTTTTCTTTCACAGAACCACATCTCCATAGTCACATATGTAATTAAACATACTGTTACCAGACTTAGGAAAAGATCAAAAAGGAATTTTCAATACGATATACTAAGCAAATGCAAACTTTAGGTTCAAAGTGACCCTTAATGTCAATGAAATTTCTGAGAAACCTCTTACTGTGACTTTAGCTCAAATAATGTAATAGCAAATTTCACATGAATGCAAGTTAAATTTAACATGAACAGAATACATTTGTTTCTCATTTAGCTTAAGTTTTTTTGTCAAGTAGAATGTCAATATTCATATCAGGAATAGAACAGTTATTTATATATACAATATAAATCTTATTGAAGTTATTTTCTCAGGATATTTTTGTGCTATGTCTATATATATGTAAATGTTATTATGTGAGAACTAGTCTCCTAATTCCTCACGAAAGGGTATATAAAACATGTCTTATTTGTAATAACCTCAAATTTACATTCAAACATAGTGTAATAATTAACACAATTAAATATTTAACAGTGAATGGAATCAGCTCTCAATGAGCACTTTAAACATTTATCATTCACTATCAATGAGTATTTGTGGTGTGTGCATACACGCGTGCGTGTGTGTTTGTGTGTGTGTGTGTGTGTGTGTGTGTGTTTGTGTGTGTGTGTGTGTGTGTGTGTGGGTGGGTGGGTGGTTTTATTTATTTATTTATGTGTATCTGTCAATGAACCAGTGCTTGGTTAGCAATGTCTATAATTAAGAACAATCATGCAATAAATCAAATGGAAAAAACATTAATGGTAGGTGTCATATTTAAACTGTGTCTGACTGAGGCTGAGGAGTGATGGGATTGGGGTCAATGTGAGCAGGTTTAACATGGCATACAGATACAGTGATGGGTGAGTCATTTATGGCTATTATTAATGTATTTTTACCCCATTTCAGGATCTGGTGAAGGTTGGTATAAGGAGGCTAAAACGGGGTGGGGGATGGACTGTCACCCTAGATAAATACATGGGAGCATGTCTCCAGGGCACTAGGGACATGAGGGAAAGGAGGGGAATGACTGAACGGGGAAGGGTTGGGAGAGTTTGGAGAAGAAGAGTCTGACTCTGTCGACGAAGGATGGCTTAGAGGGAGAGGAAAGACAGCTTTTTGCCATAGACGAATTAAGCTTGATGCCCTTCAGGTCAGGTTTGTATGTTGAGTGGAGACCTAGAAGTATCAGGGGGAGTGAGTCATGGAACATGAGAGCTGCTCTAAGTGTCTGGTGCCAATGTTCGACTAAAATAGCCTTGAGGATAGTAAGCACTACTATGAATGTGTTTAATTCCAAAAATATGGCATAAATTTTGGAAGAGTGTTGATTCAAACTGCTGGCCCTGGTAAGTGGTGATAACAGCCAAAATGGAAAATCCATGAGGGCACAAACACATGAGCAACAGCCTCCACAGTGATGTTTGGGAGGGGCATGGCTTCTGCCCAGCTGGTGGTGCAATCAGTTGACGTGAGGAGGTAGCGAAAAATTGACCTGGGAGAAGGAGGCCGACTAGGTCAATATTAACATGCTGAATGCGTCCAGCAGGGACGGGGGGGGGGGGGGGGGGGGGAGGTGAATCTGAACCTTGCTTCTTTGACAGGGGACAAAGATGCAAGCCCAGGCTTGGCAATCTCACCTCAAGTCCTGCCAGACGAAATGAAGGTTTCAAACCTGAGGCAGTAAGGAATGTAGGGACGGAGTGTGTTCATTGATTAATAACTCCAAACATCACTCAAGACACCGGGGAAGGTAGTGCAGATGGGTTGCAGAGTAGAGGAAGTGTCATTCAAATGAATTCCATCGTGTCTTCATCCATGGCCTGAAGTGTGGCAAGATTTAAGAGAGGCAAGATGGCATCAGTGCATCAAAGAAAGTTGGCCACAACATTGTCCACACCATTGATGTAATGGACATTGGTGGTGAATTGACTGATGTAGTCAAACTAGCAGAACTTCCAGGGAGGGTGTCCACTGGGAGGTTGGTGATAGCAGCTGCAAGAGGCTTGTGGTCAGTCAGGATGTAGAAGGAGCGACCATATATGGCAGAACGGAAGTGTTTAATGAACTCATAGGCAGCCAAGCAACGCAAATGAGACATAACACCATTGAGGGATTGGCTCAGAACTGCACCGATGGCAGTATCATTTGCATCAGTGGCAATAAGAAGTTCAGCATCCAGATGAAGGTGAGCGATAGTGACAGCTCGAGTGAGAAGATCTTTGAGGGCAGATAATGCAGAAGTCATGATATCTGTCCAAGGAACAGGGCAATCGCCAGAGGTGTGAATATCAGTCAAGGCATCAGTGAGCAGGGCTTGAAGCCCAGCCACTCTTGGTAAATGATGTCAGTATTAGTTAATTGTTGCAAGAAAGCGGCGCAGTTCTTTGAAGGTTGAAGGAATGGTAGGTTGTTGTTGTTGTTGTTGTTGGGTGTTTAAAGGGGACTCAACTGCTGGGTTATCAGTCCCCTGGGAACGGTAGGTTTCTGACATGATAAATTTTCTCTGGAGAGGGGGGGAGTCGGTTGTTTTATCCCATGAGCAGAAACTGTGAAACCAAGGAAAAGCACTGATCATTGGTGTAAGTGTTGTTTGCTGTCATTAAATTTGATGCCTACTGCAACCAAAGTCTTAAGAAATGTATGTAAATGTTCCTTGTTCTCCTCAATGGTATCACTGATCACTAATATGTCATCAAGGCATGCAAAGCAAAATGTTAGGAGAAAAGTATTTCCTTAATGAAACATCCCAAGTTTGAGTTGCATTTTTAAGACCGAATGGCATGAACCGGTAGTGAAATAAACTTATGTGAGTAGTGATGGCAGTTTTTTCAATGTCTTCTGGATCCATGGGAATCTGGTGGTAAGCTTGCAGTCCACAACAGAGGACACTTTTGTACCCACCAGAGTCTGTGTGAAATCTGCAATGTTCAAGATAGGATAATGGTACATAAGGGTACGAGCTTTGAGCCTGCAGTAATCCCCATACTTTCACCAAGAGCCATCTTGCTTGGGCACTAAGCTGCTAGACGAGGGCTCAGATTTTATAAGTTCTGTGATTTTTTCCTTGATGGCATCTAGTTTCTAGGCAAAGGTACGGTTTGATGGCAATTGGAGGCCCATCAATGAGAGTTTATGTACCATGCCGTTTGTGAGACACTGTGGAAGGTAGCAGGGACTAATTGTTTACATGTGTGTTCACCATTGTTGTGATGGAGCGAGGGGGCACTAGGAGGCACAGCATGAGTCATGAGTATGAGAGGATGTGGGGGCTCGGCAATGCTCGCGGCAGCCGAGGAGTGCCATCTCACCGGGGTACTTACAGTTCCGGCCATGGGTTCTTAGGTAGGAGCCACAGTTGCACTGGAGCAAAATGGCGTCATGTGGAAGTTGTTTTTTTTTTTTTTTTTTTTTTTTTTTTTTTTTTTTTTTTTTTAGATGTCCTTGGGCAGTTGCACACAGGTGATGGCATGCACTTCGTGTTAGCTGATAGCTTGACCAGTGGAGTGGTGAAACAAGAGGCAATCGTGAAGCATGAGAGGAAGTGACAACACTAGAAGCAGCCACCAGAGTGGGACACTGAGCAGCCAGAGCATCTAGGCAAGGCATTGGCATGGCAATCAAGTTTTGTTTACAAACGTCCATGAATGAGTGGCATGGAGGAGTGGGACTGTTACAAGCATTAAAAACATTGAGCAAGAGCACTGTGACACTGGGAATACTGGCGGAGGTAACACTTGTACTAACCTTGGAGTGATAGTCCTTCCAAAGTTACTAAAGAGGTGACAGTTGTTGCAGATTGGACACCAGCTGCAACTCAGTATCTGCGAGGCGGTGAGTGATGTTTTCATTCTCGTGGCGCAGATGGAGCACTTGTTCATGTTTGCACAACAACTTTGACAAGAACGACTCTGACTGTTTAATGGTGTTGAAGCACTCAGGGATGTTTTCCTACTCACAGCACAGTTTAATCAGTTGTTCATGTTCATGAGACCACTTTGACAACAGTGCATCAAATTTGGCGATCGCTTGAAAACGCCCTTGGACAGTCAGTGCACAAACAGAGAAAGAGTCAGAGCTCGATAGAGAATACCCTTGGAGAAGTCAGTGCACAAGTGGAGAAAGAGTCAGAGCTTGACTGAGACAAGGAAACTGGGTGGTGGAACACTGAACATTGCACAACGTTGGGGGAGAGTTTATAGTGTGATAAAAAATCCATGACCATAATGGGTTCATGCACATCAGCTACCAAAAAGTTCCAAGAGAGTATACACTATGATGAAAAGAAAACAGCAAAAGTAATTGCACCCTCACATGGTGCTGAGTGCACCAAGTATATCACTGTGAGGGTGGAGTGGGTCAGTAGCCATCGAAGAAGTCAATAGAGATATATCAGCATCAGTGTCAATGAGAAAGCAAGCATTAGAGAAACAGTCACATAGGTACAGGTGACTGCACAATGGAAAGGCATCAAAAACTGAGTTTATTTATTCATGTCAAAAGTGTTGCATACAAAATGTCAAAGACAAGAGTACAACTATGATAAAAAACAAAAGAGATTATATATAAACAAATTACAAAACAACTAAATATAATCAGACCAAAAATTAGCAAGCTCGAGGGCATTCTCCTTGGCCTGCAACAGCCCCTCCAGTGTGCAGGATACTGGGCACTGAGGCACAGGGCACAGGTGATTAGTGGTTTGTTCGGATCCACATTCACAGAGAGTTGATTCATCCCCAAAGTAGTTCCATCTAGCCATGTTGTCCTTTGTTCTACCCACCCCACTTCTTAGTCTGTTGAGGGACTTCCACATTTCCTATGGCAGATCTTCACCTCAGGTTGAGGGACCCAGAGGTGGAATCCATGTTGCCATATTAGCATTTCTGGTTGTCCACAGGTTTTGTCATGCCGTTGAAGGTGATGTACTACAGTTGGCAGTAGTTTTCATAAAACTCTTCCTGGATTTCAGCTGCTTGAGGGACTTTGGTGTCCATGTAGCGGGTGAGCAGCGTTTTGTTCTACTTTGCATCCCTCTATATTTGCAGAAGCGTTGCGATGTGCGACAGAGAAAACTGAATGAAACACATGTAGGCACCCGTGCTCATCAGTGCAGGAGGCGGTGCCTAATTCTTCCTGTGCTCAGTGTTTGGGTGAAGACGTGGCAAACGACACTTCCTTGCTGCATGACCAAAGTGTAATAAGATGTATTACTGAAGCACTGGATAGCAAGAGAAGTTCAAGATGGATGACATTGTAAATGGGCAAGATGGCTTAATGAGATGAGTCGAGGTGAAACAGAATTGATGAACTGGATGCCATAACCACATCCTTGTAACAAGTTAAGTAATTTTTTTGTTTTTTCAGTGACAAGTGTTATGACTATTTGTGTGACTGTAGGCTTTATATATTTGTGTGCAAACTTAACAATGGAGACATATAGAAATAGTTAAGTGTTAAAATCAGAGGGAGATCACAAAATTTTGGTACCTGACATTGAAAGTGGTTTATGGGTATCTAGTATTTTGAGGTTTACACCAATTTCTAAAGAACAGCAAGAGCTAATTTCTCGTGATTTGTCTCAAACTGATAGTGTGGATAGTAAAATGGCAACAAATACAGATAGAAGTGACATTAAACAGATGTTGTTACAAAAGTTTGAACAATTAAATCAGAAAATTAGTCAGCCAAGTGCTAAAGTTAGTCACACCAATAGACAAATGTCAAATATGAAAACAGAATTAAATCAGACATTTGTCAGACAAATGATACTATTTCAAAGTTAGAACATAAAATGTCTCAGTCAGTATCCAAATTAAGTAAGTGTATTGTACAATTAGACACAAAGCTGAGTGTAAAACTTGAGAAAGTGGAAGGTGATGTTACAGTGGCTTTTGCACAAATTTCACAAGCTAATGACAGTGTGCAGAAAGTTGAAGATATTGTGGGTGTGGTATGTTCTCAGTTCCAGGATACTAAGTCAGCACTTACAGAAAAGATTCAGGATGTTGAAGAAAAATGTAATAGCAATCTTAATTATTTATGTGAATGAACAAAATGATGCTATTAGTTTGGAAAGTAGGAGGCGAGGTACTGGCAGAAGTAAAGTTGTGAGGCGGCATCGTGAGTCGTGTCAGGGTAGCTCAGTCGGTAGAGCGCTTGCCCGCGAAAGGCAAAGGTCGCAGGTTCGAGTCCCGGTTCCGGCACACAATTTTAATCTGCCAGGAAGTTTCATGCTATTAGTTGTTTAAATAATAAGGTAGATGTTGTTACAAAAGGACATTCTGAATTAAAAGTAAATACTTAGAGTACAGTTTCTGAATTACAGCTGAGGGTAGCTCAACTAAAACAAACAAACAAAAAGTTCAAGCTTTACTAGTTTAGCTAGTGCACCTGTAGGAAGTTTTCCTAGTGATAAGAAATTTCCTCCTGTCAATTTTATTCAACACTGTAAGGACAGTTTTTCAACTGCAAGAGTGATACTGCAAAAATCAAGTTTGTTAATTGATTCATTGAGGGCAAAACAATTTCTTGGGTGAACCAGCCAAATAGCAACATAAATACATACACAGAATTTGAAACCAATTTCTTAAATAAGTTCTGTTCAAATGCAGAGCAGTTAGGATTTAAACAAGACTTTTTGAATGGACCTGTGTACAGAGATCACTTGGGATATATATGAAAAAAATGTGTACAGACCAATTAAAGAAACTTGTACACTTAACAGAGCCATTAGATGTCATTACCCAAATTGATGCATTACAGAGGAGATTACCTGCATGATTACAGAAAGGTTTGTCATATGGACCAACTGATTCTGTTGAAAAATTCCTGTCTTCCCTAGGTCAAATAAACTCATATGAGGAAAGGAAGAGTAACCAAAACCAAGGGACAGGTAGACCAAACTGGGGTAACAATAATAATAAAAACAAACAGTTTTGCCTAGGTATAATAAAAATTGCAACCCACAGTTAGTACCAAACTTTGTTTCTGCTTTCCTACCCCTATGTTACTTCACCTATTTTACCAAATTATAATCCAATTGGGAGGAATCAGGCCATGCACTGATGAATACTTCAGGGGAGCAGTTTACTCTTTAACTGCCAGCCTGGTCCTCAGTTGTGTGCTGTGTTCTTCGTAACAAATCATTTTCACAGTACAGCACAATTATAACTTTTCAGTTTGTCTTCAATTTACATATCTAGAATTATTTAAAAACTCCAAGTGTGACTTAATTGATAAAACATCTTCTATATACCTATTGACTTACATGTTTGCTCTATGCCTATTGAAACTTTAAATGTGGATCCTGAACAATTTTACCATTTAGAATTTTTGAAATAGCAATAGATAAGGGGTAAATGGAGTTGCACCTCCAGTTCAGAAAAAAACTGTATACCTAATAAAGTAATAGGGTAATAGTCATGCACCTAATATGGGAAACTAGAATCATCTCAGTTGGGGGTTTTCAATATGAGAATATCTACTCGTGACAATTTATCAGGCAAGGACCTAGAATTAACAGGTAAATAATCCTAATATAAAGTTGCACTACACTACAATACATTCTCCGATCCCGAAATCAACCAGGCCTCAACCTACGGTAACTTCCCTATTTGTTTTTTCCCCATACCTTACAGTTCCTACCTCTCTATCCCAAACCTCACCTATTTTGAGTGGTGCATGAATGTGCGTTTGTGTGTGTGTGTGTGTGTGTGTGTGTATGTGTGTGCAGTCTTGTGTACTTACAGTGTGTACACATTTTGTATATTTATTTTACTTTATTTTGTTTATTTTATTTTATTATTTTTCTCCCCTCACCCGGCTGCCCACTCCATTCCTATGCTACATCTCGTTATTTCCATCTAACCCATCCCCACCACCGTGACATAACCTTCCTATCCCCTCTCCCCTCCCCTCCCCATTTGTCACTGATTCACCGCACAGCGTGAATCGAAGTGCGGCAGCTGGAGGTGATGGTTGTATGACTGTGATGTGTGCCTGTGTGATTGCGTGAGAGTTCTATTTTCTGAAGAAGACCGTGGCCGATAGCTGAAAGTGTTGTATGTGTGTGTCTTTTGTATGTGCCTGTCGCAGCTAGTCGTCACATCTTTGCGGTGAGTTGTAAACTGTCCTTACTATATTATTAATTCCATTATTATATAATATACAATTGCATTGGATAACAGGTTTTGAGAAGAATTTTGGAATTTAAATGCTATGTGTAATAAATTAAGTGCATAAGAAGATGAACTGAGTAATATTTCTGAGAAATATGTTAGTTTAAGTAATGTCAGTGATAATACTGAACAAATAGTTAATAAGGTAAGTGACGATATAATGGAACTAAAACACCTCATAAGTTTAAAAGAAGAATTAATGTTTAATGATGAAAGTAGAGAGTTTATAGAGGAATTTAATACAGAAGATAAGAATATTGTTTTCTCTGAACAGTTAAAAATGTTAAAATTGTTTGAGTATGCCCAGATATCTTTAAGTGATAGTGCAAAATGTACTGAAAATATTAACTCCAATACTGATATGAATATTAAGTCACCTGCTGAAGTGACTGTTAAAGAAGCAAGTGAAAACAAATATGAAAGTGTACTTTCTGTCAGTGTTAACTTAATTTGAGATCTTAGTGACATAAATAACTTTCAAGAGATTGTAAATGATCTATTAGCTGAACTTGAAAAACCAACTAAATTTTTAAGTTGTTAGCAGTCCATTTGTTAAGATCAGAGTTGAAAAAGGTCTTTATATACGCGGTGGTCCATTGATAGTGACCAGGCCAAATATCTCATGAAGTAAGCATCAAACAAAAAAACTACAAAGAACAAAACTTTTCTAGCTTGAAGGGGAAAAACAGATGGTGCTACGGTTGGTCCGCTAGATGGTGCTGACATACGTCAAACATATAACACTTGCATTTTTTAAAATAGGTACCCCCATTTTTATTACATATTCGTCTAGTATGTAAATAAATATAACTTTTATTTGGAATGCTTTTCCGCTTTGTGATAGATGACGCTGTAATATTCACAAATATTGCTCATAATTTTAGACAAACAGTGGGTGACAGGTAGGTTTTTTAAATTAAAACACAGAATGTCAGTACCCACTCCCATGAACCACAGACATTGCTGAGGTGGGGTGTCTTGCGTGCCTCAACGTTACAGATAGCCGTACCGTAGATGCAACCACAGCGGAGGTGTATCTGTGGAGAGACCAGACAATGGCTGAAAGCAAGGGGAAACTACAGCTGTTATTTTTCCTGAGGACATGCAGCTCTACTGCATGAACATATGATGATGACATCCTCTTGGGTAAAAAAATTCCAGTGGTAAAATAGTACCCCATTTGGATTTCTGGGTGGGGACTACTCAGGAGGATGTGATCATCAGGAAAGACAACACTGGCATTCTACGGATCTGAGTGTGGAATGTCAAATCCCTTAATCGGGTAGGGAAGTTATAAAATTTAAAAAGAGAAATGGATAGGTTGAAGTTGGATATAGTGAGGATTAGTGAAGTTCGGTGGAAAGAAGAACAGGATTTCTGGTCAGGTAAGTACAGGATTATAAATACAAAATCAGTTGAGGGTATTACAGGAGTAGGTCTGATAATGAATAAGAAAATGGGAATGCAGGTAAACTACTATGAGCAACACAGTGATCGCATTACCATAGTCAAGATATATATACGAACCCAACACTGACCACAGTAGTACAGGTTTATATGCCAATTAGCTCTGCCGATGATGAGGAGATGGAAGAAATGTATTAGAAGCTAAGGGAAATTATTCAGACAATTAAGTGAGAGGAAAACTTAATTGTTATGGGAGACTGGAATTCAATAGTAGGACAAGGAAGGGAAGGGGAGATAGTAGGTGAATATGGTATGGGCAAAAGGATTGAAAAAAGGAAGCCACCTGGTAGAATTTTCCACGGAACATAATTTTATCATTACAAACACTTGGTTTAAGACCAGGAGACACCAGGAGATACTAGATACATTTTATAATGGCAAGACATAGATTTTGGAACCTGGTTTTAAACTGTAAGACATACCCAGGGGCAGATATAAACTCTAATCATAACGTATTGGTCATGAATTGTAGGCTGAAACTGAAAAAAACTGCAGAAAGGTAGGAAAATAAGGAGGTGGGACCTGTATAAACTGAAGGATCCTGATGTACTTAATAATTTCAGAGGGAGCTGTAGGCAACAATTGACAGATACGGGGGAAAATAAAACAATAGAGGAGGAATGGGTAGCATTGAGAAATGAAATAGTGAAGGCAGCAGAGGACAAAATAGGTAGGAAGGCAAACATCCTTGGATATCACAGGACATAATAAATGTAATTGATGAAAGGAGAAAATAAAAAAAAGGCAGTAAATGAAACAGACAAAATGGAGTACAGACGACTAAGAAATGAGATTGACAGGAAGTGCAAAATGGCTAAGTAGAAGTGGCTAGAAGGCAAATGCAAGGTTGTAGAAGAATGTATAAATAGGGAAAAAGTAGATACAGCCTACAGGAAAATAAAAGAGATATTTGGAGATAAGAAAAACAGCTCTATGAGTATCAAGAGCACAGATGGAAAACCAGTTCTCAGCAAAGAAGGGAAAGCTGAAAGGTGGAAAGAGTATATAGAGAGGCTCTATGAAGGAAATGAACTTAGAGGCAATATTGTAGGAAGTGGAGAATAGATAGATGAGGATGAAATAGGAGATACTATACTGAGAGATGAATTTGACAGAGCACTGATAGACCTAAGTTGAAACAAGACCCCTGGAGTAGATGACATTCCCTCACAGCTACTGAAGTATCTGAGAGAACCAGCCTGGACAAAACTGTTTCACCTGCTATCTAAGATGTATGAGACAGGCGAAGTACCCTCAGACTTTAAGAAAAATGTAATAATCCCCTTTCAAAAGAAAGCAGGTACAGACAGGTGTTAAAACTACAGAACAATCAGTTTAATAAATCATGGCAGCAAAATATTAACATGAATTATTTACAGAAGATAGATTAAGACAATAGTTGTCAGAGTTGAAGGGCACGAATGGGATGCAGTGGTTGGGAAGGGAGTGAGACAGGGTTGTAGCGTTTCTCCAATGTTATTCAATTTGTATATTGAGCAAGGTATAAAGGAAAGCAAGGAGATATTTGGAAAAGGAATTAAAGTTCAGGATGAAGATTTAAAAACATTGTGTTTTGCAGACAACATAGTAACTCTGTCAGAGACAGCAAAGGACCTGGAAGAGCAGCTGAACGGAATGGACAGTGTGCTGAAAGGTGCATATAAGATGAACATTTATGAGAGAAAAACAACAGTGATGGAGTGCAGTCTAAAAAAATCAGGTGATGCTGAAGGAATTACCATAGATTAGGTAACGAAACAATAAAGGAGGTAGATGAGTTTTGTTATTTGGGCAGTAAAAGAACAAATGATGGTCACAGTATAGAGGATATAAAATGCAGAATGGCAATGGGTAGAAAAGCGTTCTTGAAAAAGAGAAATTTGCTAACATCGAATATTAATTTATGTGTAAGGAAGTCCTTTCTGATGGCATTCGTGTGGAGTGTTGCCTTGTACGGGAGTGAAACATGGACGATAAACAGTGCGGACAGGAAGAGAATAGAGGCTTTTGAAATGTGGTGCTACAGAAGAATGATGAAGATTAGGTGCGTGGATCGCATAACTAATGAGGAGGTAGTGATCAATTGAGGAGAAAATGAACTGCTGGCATACCTTGACTAAAGGAAGGGATAGATTGGCAGGACATATTCTTAGACATCAACGAAAAGTGAATTTCGCATTGGAGGGAAGTGTTTGGGGTAAAAACTGCAGAGAAAGACCAATAGATGGATACAGTAAGCAGATTCAGACAGATGTAGGTTACTGTTCTTATGTGTAGTTGAAGAGGCTAGCTCAGGATAGGGTATTGTGGAGAGCTGTATCAAACTAGTCTCTGGACTGAAGACCACAACAACAAACAACAATGTAGGTACGTTTCAACTTTATTTCAGTTGTTCTAATGTGATACATGTACTTTTGTGAAATTATCATACATTATGAGAAAGCACACTGTAGTGTGTGATTACCTGTGATTATCTCATGACTTCAATAAATGCTCAAAATGATGTCCTTCAACTTCAATGCATTTGGCAATATGCATAACGAAATTCCTCTTAACAGTGAGTAGTTTGCCTTCAGTAATGTTCTCACATGCATTGACAATGCACTGACGCATGTTTTCAGGTGTTCTCGATGAATAATGATAACAAATATCCTTCAATTTTCCCCACAGAAAGAAATCCGGGGATGTAAGAACGTGCAGGCCATGGTATGGTGATTCTACAACCAATCCACCTGTCATTAAATATTCCATTTAAGACCACTTCAACTGCATGTGAGCCATGTGCCGGACATCCATCATGTTGAAAGTACATCACCATTCTATCATCCATTGAAACATCTTGTAGTAAAATCAGTAGAACATTACGTAAGAAATCAGCATACATTCACCATTTAGATTGCCATCAATAAATAGGGGCCAATTATCCTTCCTTTCATAATGCCGCCCCATACAGTAACCTGACAAAGTCGCTGATGTTCCACTTGTTGCAGCCAACATGGATTTTCTGTTGCATTATGCTGATTTACGTTACCTCTGTTTGTGAATGACGCTTCGTCACTAAACAGAATGCATTTAAAAAAATCTGTTATCGTCCTATAATTTATTTTGTGCCCAGTTGAAAAACTGTACACAATGTTCAAAGTCTTCACCATGCAAATCCTGGTGCATAGAAATATGGTATGAGTGAAATTTATGTTGATGTAGAATTTTCAACACATGTTTTTGAGATTCCTGGTTCTCTCTCAATTTGTCTGCTACTGATGTGCAGATTAGACGCAATTGCAGCTAAAATACTTTCTTGGGCATCATCATTTGTTGCAGGTTGCTGTTGATGTTTCACTTGTGGCTGAACACTTCCTGTCTCTTTAAATCACATAATTATCCGATGAAAGGTCTGGACACTTGCATGATGTCTTCCAGGATAACGATCAACATACATAACACAGGCCTGTTGGGCATTTTGATCAAAATAGCCTTACATAAATACCATATCTACCTTTTCTGAAATTGGTAAACAGTCCATTTTAACACGAGTAATGGATCACGAAGAAAATACCGTCCACACTGATGAAATGTTACATGATATCACATACTTATACATTTGTGATTATTACAGCGCCATCTATCACAAAGCGGAAAAAGATCCAAATGAAACAGTCACATTAATTTACTTACTAGATGAGTCTGTAATAATAAATGGAAGTACCTATTTTTAAAAATGCAGTTGATATCCGTTTGACTTATGGCAGTGTCATCTAGCGGGCCAACCAATGCACCCTCTTCAAGCAAGAAAACTTTTTTTCTTTGTAGTTTTTTTGTTTGATGCTTATTTCATGAGATATTTGGCCTGGTTACAGTAATACTATTCATAATAACTTTTTTAACATTGACCAAAATTCTTGTCTCTGTGCAAATTTTGTACAATATGACATGAAAAATTTCATACCTATCAATTTCAGCAATATTATATTTTGGCAGATACTAAGTTGTATAACCAATATTGTAAATGAAAAAATAAAAACTAGAAAAGAGATGACTTACCAAAAGGACCGGCTCGTCGATAGAAACGAATAAAATAACACACAAACACACATACAAGCTTTTGCAGCCTAGCTGCTTCGTCAGGCAAAAGGAAAGGAGAGGGAAAAGGAAATGATGAGGGTTTTAAGGGAGTGGATAAGGAGTCATTCCAATCCCGGGACAGGAAAGACTTACCTTGGGGGGGAAAAAGGAGGGTAAACAAATAAACACACACCCACACATTTACACAGACGCAAGTACACTTAGGCAGACATACTGTAGAACTGTAGAAAGCAATTTGCTTATGTTCAGGACATTAATTTGTTTTGTATTTGTGTATTTTTTACTATGGGTTATGTTTTGGTTTCAATTTCAGTCTTTCGTTCATGTTAACAGGAACATATATCTACTTTAGACATTCGTATATAGTTACTTTGTTCATTTATCTAATAACGTTGAAATAACTAGTGAAATCTAATATAGGCCTCTTGATTACTTTCATGTAATGTTGGCACTACTGTTTATATGCAGTAGGTGAGCTACATACATAGCCGTTACAAATTTTACAAAATTCTTTCATTCCACTGGTCTGCCTCTATAAACTGGTCTATTATAAAATTCACTTTTAA
Source organism: Locusta migratoria (assembly GCA_026315105.1). Taxonomy (NCBI): domain Eukaryota; kingdom Metazoa; phylum Arthropoda; class Insecta; order Orthoptera; family Acrididae; genus Locusta; species Locusta migratoria. The sequence goes on along the minus strand of CM048744.1, from coordinate 491,268,513 downwards.
TCCTAGCCTGTACTGTTTCTGACAAAATTTATTTACAAATTTCTCTTCAAAATCACTGAATTTTGCTGAATGTTCTGCATTTTGATTATCCCAAGATTTTTAAATTATATTACATTTCATTCACAAAATTTTCTTATAGTGTTGAATGAATTCTATAGTGTGTAAATCTGCTACTGGAAAACTTCTAACAGGAATAGTATACCACATACAGATATTAGATATGACATTTTTACATAATAAATGGTCTGTTAAATTTACATTATTAATATCCTCAGCTACAATTTTTTCTATATGATGTACTCTATCATTTACAACATTTCAGATTCTACCACCTCAAAGCTCTTTTTGACTCTTTCTCTGTTTATTTCTTTTCCTACTGATTTTACACTTTTTTACATTGACTTCTACATCTACATCTACATACATACTCCGCAATTCACCGTAAGGTGTGTGGCAGAGGGTACACAGTACCACTACTAGGCATGTCCCTTCCTATTCCACTCCCAAATAGAACGAAGAAAAAAAGAATGCTTATTTTGTCATTGTGATCACTACACAAAATGTAAGTAGGTGGCAGCAAGATCGTACTTCACTAAGCTTCAAATTCGAGCCCTCTAAATTTCCTCAATAGAAATTCACAAAAATGTCGTCTTTCCTCCAGCAATTCCCAGTTGAGTTGCCAGAGCATTTCTGTGACACTCGCGCTTTGGGCGAACCTACCAGTAACAAACCTGGCTGCTGGCCTCTGAACTGTTTCTATGTCTTCCTTTAAATTGATCTGCTGCAGGTCCCAAACACTTGAGCAACACTCAAGATGTGGTTGTACAAGCGTTTTATACATGGTCTCCTTTACAGATGAAGTACATCTTACCAAAATTTTCCCAATAAACCAAAGTCAGCTGTCCGCCTTACTCACAACTGTCCTTACATGTTTGTTTCATTTCATATTGCTCTGCAATGTTACGCCTAGATATTTGAATAAGCAACTGCATCAAGAAGCTCACTACTAATGCTGTATTTGAATATTATGGGATTGTTTTTCCTACTCATGTGCATCACCTTACATTTTTCTACATTGAGAACTAGCTGCCATTCTTCACAACCACTAGAAATTTTGTCTAAGTCATCCTGTATGCTATTACAGTCAGTTAAAGATGACACCCTCCCATACACCACAGCATAATCAGCAAACAGCCACAAATTACAAATTAGTCTGTCCATCAGATCATTTAAATAAATAGAAAATAATAGTGGTCCTACCACACCCCCCTGGGGCATGCCTGGCAATGAAATTTCATGCAATTAAATTATGATACTTAGTGCCCTGGGCAATGAGGCAGCGACAACAACTGGCACTGGACTGACTGATAACAAGCTGTAGTGAAAGATCTCTGACTTGTTTTGAAATGCACAAGTCACAGACGAAAACTATACACTATGGTCTTTATCAAAATACGTGAGAATAAACTCTTAAAACGAATCTGCCAAGTAGGTGAGAATAAAACCTCTTAAAAACAGAAGCACTAACAAAAATTAAGAAATTAACTGGCAACAAAATTTCATGCAACTAAATTATGATACTTTGTGCTCTGGGTGATGAGGCAGTGACAACAGCTGGCACCGGACTTGATTGCACTATGTGTACTGTTCTTTTAAAAATACATCCTAATTTTTAAAATACATTACCTGTTATTCTTCTGCCACTCCATCAGCTTACCTGCCATCAAAATGTAAAGTCCTTATTAATAATTCTTCCCAGGTTCTTTCATGTCAAAGGAACTACAAATTGTGACTACATGATAAATTAATTTTTATCTCATTAGAATGTTTTTGTTACATCAAGACTACTTCAGGACTATTTACCAACTACTGACTTCAGTAAAAAACTGACTTTTGAGTACATGACTAACTGCCCTCGTGCCATCATGCATGTGTAGATATAAACAGTCCTTGATTTCAGAATGTCCTAGAATAAAATTAATACAAAATAAATATTGAATTCTATTTCCGCCACATTAATGTACCATTTTTACAAATAATAAACGTATGGAATTAAGTGGGATTGTAGCCCCAATAATTATCACATGTACTTGAGACAACTCTTTATTATATATCACAAGCTCATACAGAAGAGAACTGGTTAACCTGGCTAGCGGGCACAGTGGGGCTGAGCTCCAAAGTTTTGAGACACAGATATTTCACAACTCTTTAGGTTTTGGATGATTGACCAGTCAATCGGTTGCCACACAGCCCCCCCCTCCCTCCCTCATCCCCCAGTGTGGAGCTAAAGTGGTGGTGGTGGTAGTCGGGTTACTGTTACTGAGTCAGGAGGTAAGACGGTGCGCTGGCATCATCTGGTTGAAGGATGCTCCGATGACAAAATCGTCAAAGTGGTGAGATTGACAGGCAGTGCATGTTGGACAATCCTGCAGGATGGTGGATTCCACCAGTGTGACGACAAGCACCGCGGATCACAGAAGGTGAAAGGCCTGCACATTGTGGGCTAGGACATTGGCAGGAAGCAGAATAAGTCTGAGGAGTTGCCAGTTGTTGGTGGAGGGTGGATTCCACCAGTGTGACGACAAGCACCGCGAATGACTGAAGGTGAAAGTCCTGCACATCGTGGGCTAGGACGGTGGCAGGAAGCGAAATAAGTCTGAGGAGCTGCCAGTCATTGGTGGAGGGGATGAGGAATCAGAGGAGGAAGGACAGAGGATGAAGATTGTTTGGTCGTGGAATAGGATCATAGTATAAAAATGTCAGTAGTCAGGTGAGGGGGAATGGGAGGTGGGCAGAGGAGAGAGAGAGAAACCCTGGAAGGGCGACAAGGGTGAAGGTGGAGAGGATGCAGGAGACTGAGTAGCTGATTGGAAAGGTGAGAGAGAGAGGAGGGGTTGGGGAATGGGGGTGCGGGGGTGGGGTGGAGAAGAGACTGATGGAGGAGAAATGGGGGGGGGGGAGAGGAAGAAGGCCAGTTTAAGTCAAGTGATGGAGACAGTGGTGGGGGCAATTGTTAAGAGACATAATGAAGGTATTGCTGCTCCTCTTCAGGACCTGGTGGGGGGCCCAAGTATGGCAGCTGAAGAAGAGGGCGTACAGTGTCATCTCAGAGGAAAACATGAGTACAATTTTAGAGTGCAGAAGGGACACTAGGAGGGGGGGGGGGAGTGACCGGTCGGGGAAGGAATGTAAAGCTTGAAGCAGTGGAGACGGACATGATCGACAAAGGAAGGGAGGTCTGAGGTGGGAGAGGAAGGGGAAGGTTGTACGAGCTCTTCCAGTAGCAACAGAGTCTGTCCTTAAACAAACTCTGCCGCCATTCCATCGTGGTCTGGCTTGTCAGTTGTATGGAGTCCCAGGAGTACCAAAGGCAGCACCCCCACCCAAAGTGTTTCATGGCACATTAGGGCTGCCTTGAGAGTTTGGTGCCAGTGTTCGACCAGTCCGTTCCCTTTGGGGTGGTAAGCAGTTGTGTGGATATGTTTGACCCGGAGGATATGACGAAGGTTTTAGAATAGTTCAGACTAAAATTGGTGGCCCTGGTCGGTAGCAATTATAGAGGGACAGCCCGTAAGTGTATGATGGCTCATGCCATTGCTTCTGCCATGATGATGGAATGGGTGTGGCTTCAACCCAGAGTGTGGTGCAGTCGATGGAGGTGAGCAGATACCAGAAACCATCAGCTGGTGGAAAGGGGCCCACCAGATCAATATGAACATTTTGAAAGTGACCGGGCAGAATGGGGAATGAGCTGAGGGGAGGTGACATGTGAGTGTGTACCGTAGCTTTCTGGCAGAGAACACAGGTGCAAGCTAGGCTTGGCAATCATTTTTTAAATTTTGCCATCTGAATTGGTCAGTGACTAACTTAGTTGAGGCTTTGACACCTGGATGAGCCAAACAGTGTAACTTTGTGAAGATATCATGGTGTAGGCAGTGGGTAATGTAGGGGGCGGAGCTTGTCTGTTGATTCATCACATCAAACCTCACCTGAAACTCTGGGAAAGGTGGTGCAGATGAGATGTAAAGAAGATGATTAATGTCGAATCATTTGCATAGGATTCACCCGAGGGTTTGAAATGGTAACTGCTAGAGGTTTATGCTTTGTAAGAACATAGGAAGAATGGCCATCTATGGACGAATGGAAGTGTTTGGGTCGGCTGCGTTGGCCAAGGGGACTGAGGCACTCCAGTCACGGTCTGCACAGCCACTACGGTCGGGGGTTCGAATCCCCCCTTGGGCATGGATATTTGTGCCGTCCTTAGTTTGTAAGTTTAGGGACTGATGACCCATTAGTTGAGTCCCATAAGCTATAAAAACATTTGAAGTGTTTGGTGACCTCATAGATGGGTAGGAGTTCTCGATCGAAGGCCGAGTACTTTTTTTGAACATTATACAGTTCTCTTTATTATTATTATTATTTTGAGGATTACTGCAAAGGTGAAATGACACCATAGAATGAGGGATTGGCTGCGGACTGCACCAATGGTGGTTCACTGCCATCCGTAGTAATGAATAGTTCAGCATCTGGGTGAGGGTCAGCAATAGTGACAGATCTAGTGAGCAGGTCTTTAAGGGCTGAGAATGCCAAAGACATGCAATCCCTCCAAGGAACAGGCCGATCACCAGATGTGTGTTTATCAGTGAGAGCATGTGTAGAGGGGCCTGCAGCTCAGCAGTGCCTGGCAAATGTCATCAGTAGTAATTAATAGTGTCTAGGAAACAACATAATTCTCTAAAGGTAGTGGGAGGTGGTAAGTTCCTGATGTGATCAGTCTTATCATGTGTGGGGGGGGGGGGGAGGGGCGGATACCATTGGCCAAGACTGTAAAACCGGGAAAAGGCACATATTCTTGATGCAGTTGTCATTTGTTTTCATTCATTTCAAAGCCAGCTGCAGCAAGGGCGTTAAGAAGGATTTGTAAATTTTTTTTTTTTTTTTTCCTCGACTGAGTTGCTGAATGTTAAAATTTCATCGTGGTAAGCAAAACAAAATTTTAAGGGAAATAAAATCTCATTGATAAATCTTTGCCAAGTCTGGGTTGCGTTCTTTAAGCCAAAAGGCATGAAATGATAGTGAAATAAACCTATGGGAGTAGTGATCACAGTCTTTTCAGTGTCTTCAGGAGCCATAGGGATTTGGTGGTAAGCACATTTGCAGTCCACTACTGAGAACACTTTCGCACCTGACAAAGTCTGTGTAAAGTCAGCAATGTTCAGGGTCAGATAATTGTCCATTATAGTGTGAGCATTTAGTCAGTGGTAGTCTCCACACATCCACCATCCCGCTTGGGTACTAAACGAATGGGAGAGGACCAGCTGCTAGATGAGGGTTCAGTGACACCTGCCCTTGACAGATGGAAATTAGTTCTTTGATGGCCACCAATTTCTCTGGGCTAAGGTGGCGCAGCTTGCTAGTGATGGGTGGACCATCTATAAGACACAGTTTGTGCCATTCGTAACCACTGAGACATCACGAGCAACGCCAGAGAGGCTATGTTTGCATTCACAGCTAATGTTTGTTGTGAAGGGCTGGGCAAGAGCTGAGGAAGGGGCCATGGCCCAGTGCATGTCACGTGGAGTGTGGAAGGAGAGGGGAGACTCAGCTTTGTTCATAGCTGGCATAGCAGGCCGAGGTGCCAGGGGAGTTAAGAGTTCCAGCTGTATGTTTGCTTGGACGTGCCACTAGCACACTGGGACAAAATGGTATTACATGAGGGTTCCTGCGGTCGCCACTAGCTGGAGAAGGCACGCATGTCACAGTAGCCGACTAGTGGACTGGTGGAGAGGAAACAAGTGATGAAACCGAGGCGTGCACAGAGAAGTTAGTGTTCGTTGTGGCCACTAGAGTGGGACACTGCACAGATTGAATGTTTATGCAAGGCATTGGCATGGAAAACAGGTCTGTTTACAAACATCCACATACGAGTGGCAGGGAGGAGCACTTGGGTGGGGGTGCAACAGCACTGGGAGCACTTTTTGAAGGAACACTCATAGTAACCTTGGAGTGAGAGTCCTGTCGTCTTGATTGAAGAGTCGAAAGTTGGTGTTCGGTGGACACCAACTGAGACTTTGTGACAGCCAGGCAGTGAGCAATGTCTGTTCTTGAGGCACATGTGGCGTACACATTCACCTTCACTCAACCACTCTTGACAGAAGTGACACAGATAGTTTAATAGAATCAAAACACTTGAGCACAACACTTTCCCTCTTTGGACACAGTTTAATAACTTGTTCTTGTTCACAACATAACTTAGAAGACAAGTCTTCAAACTTCCTAATAGTTTGTGAACACTCATTAACAACAGGTGAGTTAGCAGGACAAGAATCAGAGCTTGACAGAGCACAAGAAAAGTAAATGTTTGTGGGGTGGTGAAATACCGAACATTGCACAACATCTAGAGAAAGTTTGTGACGCGTTAAGAAGTCCATGGCTAGGATGAGCTCTGGCACATCCTCTACCAAAATGATCCATGATGATCCACGAAAGTTTGCACTTCAGTGCCAGGCAGACAGTAAAAGTAATTGAAGCCACACACGGCAGCTGTGTGGAATTGACAGCACAAAGTACAGCGCTGTAAGGACAGAGTGGGCCGGTAGCCATTGAAGGCAGCAATAATGAAACATTGGCACCAGTGTCAATCAGGAAATGAACATTAGAAATGCAGTCATGAATGTACAAAGCACTTGATGATGAAAAGTCATTAAAAAATGGAACACATGTAGGCGTCCATGGTTGTCCAAGCAAGAGGTGGTGCCTAAACCAGCACTCAATATTTGGGTGGTGACACAGCAAATGGCACTTCCTTGCAGTGTCACTCAAAAGGCTGTGAAAATAGCAGTATGGAAAGTATGGAGCTTGTTCTTGCGGAGAGCAAATTAGCAGTAGTGGAGCATCCTAAGCATCAGAGGAGCTGCTTGCCGGTAGTGCAGGGGGGTGTGGCGGCGACAGCGAAGCAGACACTCGATCTGCCTGTGAGCAGACAAGTATGCCCAATTTCTTCGCTGCTGAATGTTTGATGTGCAAGTGGCCCTGCCCAGCAGCAGGGGCATTCATGCAAGATTGCATCTTAGAGAAGGCTTGCCACTCACGTATTTCATATAGATAAACTTCGTAGACTCTGTCGGCAATACGTATCCATTTGCTCAGCGATTGCAGAATTTTGTAAGTTAGGGCTGTTTGTACAGTGAGCGGGAGCTTACTTGAGCACATAGCCATGAGGGTGGAATCTGGAATGTCATTTTCATTAACCAGCAGATGAAGACAACGCCAGAGCTGCAACGGCATCTTGTTGAATGGTGTCTTCAGGTGTTCGAGTGACTCTCTACTGGATGCTTTGTTTGGCAAAGGCTTACCAGGTGCGTGATTAGGCACAGGCAGTGAGCTGTGTCATCGAGCGAATAATGATTGAATATTTGTTCAGCCAATGCAACCCACATCGAGGATGCCTCACAGGAGAAAGGCAACAGCTTAGAAAAATGTCCATGTGGTGGTGATGAAGATGCCTCTGGAACATCTGCAGTGTGGGAGGTGCAGACTACTTGTGGCATTGTGAAGGAGCTCGATCTCATTGTTCAATAAGGCGGGGTCTCGAAGATGAGTGAATGTGTCGCGGCAGTTAGAGGCCAGATGACTCGGGTGACCAATGTGGCAGAGGCACCGGTATGTGCCGTGAAAATGGGCAGATGTGTGAACTGGTGCACCCGAGAATGTTCTTGTGCGTTGACAGTATGCAATGGCAGGAGTGATTGTTGTTCATGCAGTGCGGCAGATGCGATACATGATGCAGGAAGCACAAAGGACACACTGGCACTTTGAGGTATATTGAAGTTTACATCACCACTAATAGAGCATACAGATCTGCTCAGAGAGCCACTTAAAACACTTGGTGGTGTGGATTGTACAAAGCTGGCTGACCCGATGTTAACAAAGTCCAAGTCGGCTCCGTGCGCAGAGAAAGGTGCATCCACAACATAGGAAAATTGTCCATGGTTCATCGGGTGATTGACGCACGCCCTGTGATGAATGCCATTGGAAGCAAGTCCAAGACCAGCCAGTTCCAACCATGGTGGTTCTATAAATATCTGGATCATGTAATGTTAGTTGGCAGCAAATTTAACCTTCTGAATATAGACTGGGACACCTGCGGAATTATTGCACGTTACATAGTCAAAGCAGTCTTGTTAACTACTGTTGAACACTTTTCTAAAAACTGTCTTGAGCAGCTAAATTAACAACCTATACACACTGGAAATGAATTAATCAAGAGCTTACAAACAGGCCCGACCTTAAAAACATTGACAATATATATATGCAGCAGTTCATGATTTTGTCATAGCAACTATGGTTATTAAGGTTAATAAATAAGTCATGAAGGATGGGAGAGAGTTTTTACTAGAAATAGTAGGTAAGCAGTTGTTAAGGACCCATTAGGAAAATTAATGGACATAATTTAGTTGAACTAGTATGATGGATGTAGCACAACGGCCATGTTGCAGTGGACACACCAGTTCCCGTTAGATCACTGAAGTTAAGTACTGATAGGCTTGGCTAACACTTGGATGGGTAAGTGTCTGGGTCTGCCAAGTATTGTTTACTTGATTGAGAAGTAGAAGCTCCGGTCAAGAAAACTGACACAGCAGCTGGAAGTGCATGGTGCTGACCACATCCCATTTCATACCACATCCAGTGATGCCCTTGGGTGGAGGATGACACAGCAGCCAGTCAGTATCCAATGAGCTTTTGGGCCTATGTGGGATGGAGAGAAAGAGTATGATGGATGTCTAGGCATTATTGGCAATGTTTAAATGCATTGTAAATCAGGCACTGGAGAAATATGGACTAAGAATGTAAAATTCTCACCATGGCTTAGTAATAATATATGGAAAATATGAGGATGTAAAGACACTTGCACTTTGGGTTACAAAAAGAACAAGCAAATGAAGACCAACTGAAGTTACCTAGTTGGGATTTCTACATCTGTAAGAAGATCAATCTGCAAAGCATACAACAATTACCACCACCATACTTATCAATAGATCTTCCGGAGAACTCAAGAGAATTTTGGTCCTATGTAAAACTGATAAGGGGTCAAAGGCCCCTATCTAGACACTTGTTAATCTTTCTGGGGTGGCTGTAGAAGATGGCAAAAGAAAAGCTGAAGTTTTAAGTTTTAGTTTAATAAATTATTCATGTAGTAGGATCATACAAACATAATGTCTTTTGAGAATCAAACGGACTTCTGAATGGAAGACATAGTAAGAGACATTCCTGGTGTAGAGAAGAAATCAAATAACTTGCCTGGTCCAAATGTAATCACACTGTGATTTTACAAAGAGTAATTTACACATTTAAACCATTGTGATATGATTTTGGGGGGCAGAGGTGTTCATCCCCTTTCCCCCATTGGATACAGCCCTGATTACAGTTCCCAAAATTTGCTGTCAAATGTACAGTTTGATTTCATAAGTGGTTAAGTACCAAAAATACTATTTTCTCTTTTCTCTGTGAGCCACTTGATGGATTAAATTTAAAAATTCAAATGCTATGTGTACTAATTGATTTAACAAAAGCATGTGATTGTATGGATCACAAGATACTGTTGCAGAAGTTATAGAGTAAGGAGAGTAGCTCCCAATTGGATCACCTCTTACTTTAATAACAGACAGCAGAAGGTGAGTGGTGTTGAAAATGGCTGTGATATGCAGTCCAGTGGGGCACAGTTAAGCAGATGATGTCCCAGGAGTCTGTTTGGGGGCTACTGTTGTTTTCCATTTATACTAACAACATGCCTCCCTAGTATAACAGGTAATTCTAAAATATGTTTGTTTGCTGATGACACTAGATTGATAATAAAGAATGTTGTTGGTAATATGGATACAGTACCAAATAATGCAGTTAAAAAAAGGAGTTTATTGTTTGTAGAAAATAAATTGATGCAAAATTACAGTGACACTCAGTTCTTACAGTTTCTAATAAAAAATTCAACAAAAAACTGACATTTCATTTATACAAAATGAGCAAATGATAAGTAGGATTGAACAGTTCAAATTTCTAGGCATTCAGATAGATAGTAAGCTGTCATGGAAAGCCCATTTTCGGGATCTTGTTTAAAAACTAAATGTTGCATTACTTACCATTTGAACAGTTTCTTAAATAAATGATACTTCAGCAAGAAAAGTAGTCTACTTTGCTTATTTTCATTCACGTATGACTTAATGTGTTATTCCTCTGATTCAAAAAGATATTCAATGCACAGAAATAGGCACTATGTCATGTAATCTCATGAACCTCTTGCCGACCCCTGTTTAGTAGGCTGGGAATTCCAACATTAGTCCCCTCAATACATATTATCTTTGATGTCATTTGTTGTTAATAATATTAGGTGATTTCTGAGAGTTAGTAGCTTTCACTCAGTTAATACTGTACAGGAATCAAATCTGCATTTCAATCATACCTTCTTGACCCTTGTACAGAAATGTGTGCAGTATTCTGTCCCATCCATTTTTAATACACTGCCACAGGAATTATAAAATCTTAGTAGCAATCCCTGCTCTTTCAAGGCTAAACTGAGAAGTTTCTGTTCTCTCAAAGAATTCCTGTAAATATTAAAAACTTAAGCTAATTTCTGTGTAATGTCCTTGGCTCCTTTTACTTATGCTTAGGCCTGTCATGTGCACAGGATTGCTATGAGTTTCACTTTATCAGTTACTATTCTTCTTCAGGTAAAACTTCTGGGCTGAAAGGCCGTAATCAATGAGTAAAACTTGTTCCTGATGTTTCAGCTCCATCTGCAGGAGGCATCATATGAGGTCTGTGATCAATGGCTACTGTCACTGTGGTTGAAAGGGGTTCTCGCATTTATGTGCATAGAAGACAACACTGTTCATCATGTGGTGCTAACTGTGTGGCTATCTCTATATTGTGTCGTCCTTCCCACTCCCATGAAACACAGACATTGCTGAGGTGGGGTGGCTTGCGTGCCTCAACGATAGAGACAGCCATACCGTAGGTGCAACCACAGCGGAAGGGTATCTGTGCGAAGGCCAGACAAACATGTGGTTCCTGAAGAGGGGCAGCAGCCTTTTCAGTAGTTACAGGGGCAACAGTCTGGATGATTGACTGAGCTGGCCTTGTAACATTAGCTAATGTGGCTTTGCCACACAGTTACTGCATACGGCTGAAAGCAAGGGGAAACTACAGCCATTACTTTTTCCAAGGACATGCAGGTCTACTGTATGAACATATAATGATGGCATCCTCTCGGGTAAAATAATAAAATATTCCGGAGGTAAAATGGTCCCCCATTCGGATCTCCAAGTGGGGACTATTCAGGAGGATGTGATCATCAGGAAAGACAACGGATCGGAGTGTGGAATGTTAGATCCCTTAATCGGGTAGGGAAGTTAGAACATTTAAAAAGAGAAATGGATGGGTTGAAGTTAGATATAGTGGGGATTAGTGAAGGGGAGGGGAGGGGAGTGAAGGGGGGAGGGGAGGGGAGGGGAGGGGGGACGGGAGGGGGGAGGACAGGGGTGGGGAGGGGGGGCAGGGGAGGTACCTAAAGTTCTTGAGTATTTCAGAGGGAGCTTTAGGCAACAATTGACAGATACAGGGGAAAATAAAACAGTAAAGGAGGAATGGATAGTATTGAGAGATGAAATAGTGAAGGCAGCAGAGGACAAAAAAGATAGAAAGGCAAGACCTACAAAAATTCCTTGGATATCACAGGACATACCAAATTTAATTGATGAAAGACGAAAATATAAAAATGCAGTAAATGAAACAGGAAAAATGGAGTACAGACGACTAAGAAATGAGATTGACAGGAAGTGCAAAATGGCTAAGCAGGAGTGGCTAGAAGGCAATTGCAAGGATGTACAAGAATGTACAAATGGGGTAAAATACATACAGCCTACAGGAAATAAGAGCTACTGAAGTCTCTGAGAGAACCAGCCATAACAAAACTGTTTCACCTGGTGTGTAAGATGTATGAGACTGGCAAAGTATCCTCAGACTTTAAGAACAATGTCATAATCCCCATTCCAAAGAAAGCAAGTGCGGACAGGTGTGAAAACTACAGAACCATCAGTTTAATAAGTCATGGTTGCAAAATATTAACACGAGTTATTTACAGAAGGATGGAAAAGCTGGTAGAAGCCGACGTCGGAGATGATCAGTTTGGGTTCAGGAGAAATGTAGGAACACGGGAGGCAATACTCACTTTACGGCTTATCCTAGAAGATAGATTAAGGAAAGGTAAACCTACATTTCTAGCTTTTGTAGATTTGGAGAAAGCTTTTGACAATGTTGATTGGAATAAACTCTTTCAAGTTCTGAAGCAAGCAGGAGTAAAATATAGGGAGCGTAAGGTTATTTACAACTTGTACAAAAATCAGACAGCAGTTGTCAGAGTTGAAGGGCATGAAAGGGATGCAGTGGTTGGGAAGGGAGTAAGACAGGGTTGTAGCCTTTCTCCAATATTATTCAATATGTACACTGGGCTAGCTATAAAGGAAAGCAAGGAGAAATTTGGAGAAGGAAGTAAAGTTCAGGATGAAAAATTAAAAACATTGTGTTTTGTTAACAACATAGTAACTCTGTCAAAGACAGCAAAGGGCCTGGAAGAGCAGCTGAACAGAATGGACAGTGTGCTGAAAGGTGCATATAAGATGAACATTAACAAGAGCAAAACTAGGGTAATGGAGTGCAGTCTAAGAAAATCAGGTGATGCTGAAGGAATTATGTAGATTACGTAACGAAACAATAAAGGAGGTAGATGAGTTTTCTTTCTTGGGCAGAAATGCAGAATGGCAGTGGGTAGAAAAGCGTTCTTGAAAAAGAGAAATTTGTTAACATTGAATATTGATTTAAGCCTAAGGAAGTTCTTTCTGAAGGCATTTGTGTGGAGTGTTGCCTTGTATGGGAGTGCAACTTGAACGATAAACAGTGCGGACAGGAAGAGGATAGAGGCTTTTGAAATGTGGTGCTACAGAAGAATGCTGAAGATTAGGTGGGTGGATTGCATAAGTAATGAGGAGGTACTGAACAGAATTGGGGAGAAAAGGAATTTTTGTCATACTTTGACTAAATGAAGGGATCAATACATTATGTACACATACTTGTCATTTTAAAACCACTGTTACAAATTAAAAAAAAAAAAAAAGCTTAATGTTTTATTAGAAAGCTAAGCTGCTGTAAGCCTGTATTACCACGTGTCAAAATATGACATATTTAAATCGCATGCTTTCTTGAAAACAGAGTGAGAAGCAACATGAAACTAAAAGCTCCCAGAGATTGAAAATTAGGCATTTTCGATTTTCACAAGCAATGGAAACATACAAGGAAAAAAAAAAAAAATAAGTTAACAACATGATGTGGGGTGGTCTTATATATTGTCAACAGCTTTTACATCGTGAAAATCGAAAAAGTGATTTTCCCCTTTTCCCAGCGGAGCAGGATATCTTCCGCACTCTCAACTTTTTAGTGAGTGCAGCTACCACGGTATCCACTTCAACCACCGGGCTTGAACACGCATAATGATAGTTATGCACCGTCCCTGTGTCTACCAGCCATTCCTCGTCAGGTGATGCTGCTATCCCCTGAACGAACTGACATCGATAGATTAGATTAGACTAATACTTGTTCCATAGATCATGAATATGACACTTCGTAATGATGTGGAATGTGTCAGTTAAATGAAATGTCTCAATACATATTACATGACACTCAATTTTTGAATATTTTATTTTATTTTATATTTTTTATTTTATTTTATATTTTTTATTTTATTTTTTATTTTTTATTTTATTTTTTATTCTTTTAATTTTTTTCCCTAAAGTACTAACTTTTATCTAGAAATTCATCTAATGTGTAGAAGGAATTGCCATTCAGAAATTCTCTTAATTTATTTTTAAATGCTAGTTGGCTATCTGTCAGAATTTTGATACTACTTGGTAAGTGACCAAAGACTTTTGTGGCAGAATAATTAACCCCTTTCTGTGACAGAGCTAAATTTAACCTTGAATAGTGTATGTCACCCTTTCTCCTAGTGTTGTAGCTATGCACACTGCTGTTACATTTGAATTCAGTTGGATTGTTAATAACAAATTTCATAAGTGAATATATATATATTGTGAAGTTACTGTGAAGATTCCTAGATTCTTAAATAAATGTCTGCAGGATGATCTTGGGTGGGCTGCAGCAATTATTCTGATGACCCGTTTTTGGGCAATGAATACTTTCCTACTAAATGATGAATTACCCCAGAATATGATGCCATAAGAAAGCAGAGAATGAAAATAGGCATAGTATGCTAGTTTACTGAGTTGTACATCACCAAAGTTTGCAGTCACCCTAATAGCATAAGTAGCTGAGCTCAAACGTTTCAGCAGGTCTTCAATGTGTTTCTTCCAATTCAACCCATCATCAATGCATAAACCTAAAAAAATTTTAATATTCTACCTTAGCTATAGATTTCTGGTTGAAGTCAATATTAATTAATGGTGTGATGCCATTTATTGTGTGAAACTGAATATACTGTTTTTTTTTTCAAAATTTAAAGAGAGTCCATTTACAGAGAACCACCTAATAATTCTCTGAACTGGGATTGCACAAAATGATATGAAAACCTAACATAGACAGAATGTATATTATCAAAAGTAGTTGGCCCACCAGTGGCTTTGAGAACAGCTGTCTTTTGAGGAACAGTTTCGTGAAGTGCTTTTATAGCTTCCAACAGAATGTTATCTGTTCGTGTACCAGAACAACAGAGAAGTACATCAAAGATGGCAGAATTGTAAATTTTGTCCTCACTCTTTGCTCTAAACTCCACATAACAGGTCATTTATGTTGACACATGGAGATTTGTTCTCAAGGGGAGATTTTTGACAATTTTCTGAACAAAACTCGGCTTAAACTTATTGACTGTGTATTTGGAGCATTATTATCTTGATATATATAAAAATTGAGGTGTTTGTGCCTATATTTCACTCTGCAGCCGAAACTACACATCGCAAATGAATAGTGTTTATATGTGGTAATAGGTATCAGTCTCCCATGGTGCACTATGGTGGTAGATTTTTTGATGATGGTAAGGAAGCTGCTACGGTCGGGG
Source organism: Locusta migratoria (assembly GCA_026315105.1). Classification (NCBI taxonomy): domain Eukaryota; kingdom Metazoa; phylum Arthropoda; class Insecta; order Orthoptera; family Acrididae; genus Locusta; species Locusta migratoria. The sequence continues at coordinate 491,253,398 of CM048744.1, read as the reverse complement.
GCTCGAATCCCCCCGTGGGCATGGATGTTTGTGTCGTTCAAATGTTCAAATGTTTGTAAAGTCTATGGGACTTAACTAAGGGGGCATCAGTCCCTAAACTTACAAACTACTTACGAACTAGGACGGCACAAATATCCATGCCCGAGGGGGGATTCAAACCCCCGACTATAGTGGTCGTGCAGACCGTGACTGGAGCGCCTTAGTCTCCTCAGCCACCGCGGCCGGCTTTGTGTCGTTTTTAGTATACGGTACTTCATAAGTTGTTTGTAAGTTTAGGGACTGATAAACCTGCAGTAAAGTCCCTTAAGCTTAACAAACGTGTGTGGTAAAGGAGTGAAAGATATGGGAGTTGAAAGTTACCGACTTATATAAAATTTTATGTGTGGGTGTCAATATTCTGCTCTTCAGAAAAAACTACACAGTGGAGACGAACGATCTCAATGTGTTGTTCTAGTACAAAGTCTCCTGTAGTACACCATAGCAGTGCCGTGTCAATAGCTATAAGAGGATGGAAGGTATATGGTTAAATCGTCAGCTTATATAAAATTTGGACTGAAGACCATCGCCGTCTGTGGTGGCCAAGCGGTCTGCAGAGCACCAGTCACGGTCTGCATGGACACTATGGTCGGGGGGTTCGAATACCCCCTCGGGCATGGATATTTGTGCTGTCCTTAGTATTAGCTAGTTCATAAGTAGTTTGTAACTTTAGGGACTGATGACTCCTTAGCTAAGTCCAATAACATTTGAAGACCATTGATGACTTATGACACTATAATAGCAAAGTGAACAACAAGCGTACGAATAAAGCAAAATAAGTGCTTATTGCAATTTGAAAAGTAAAACTACCAAGAAAGATTCCAAAGCGTAAGAAAGAAATTTCGCGTTATAGATCCGTTTCTAAAAGTCAGAAAAGGGCACTGAAAAGTGAATTTACAGACGAGACAAACTCGAATTTTGTAGACGTTCTTTATCTTACAATGTAGGCATCAGTGATTTTTGAATATTCTCATAGGGGATGTACGTTTTTTTGAAAATACGTTGCTATTAAGGCAATTTTGAAGCAAGAAATACGAAACTTAGGAGTTAGATTTTTGATTAGGATTTTAAAAACACATGTTTCGATGTTTTTGGAAATTCAACCATTAAGCGGCTGAAATAAGGGAAAATCTTTTAAGAGTATTACTAAGACCAGTTGATGCTAGAAATGCAAAAATTTGGATTTGGAACCATGATCGAAGTTTATTTTTATTAAAAAAAAAAAAAAAAAAAGAAAGAAAAAAAAGTTGTTCATGATGTTTTGAATTCTGCCATCAATGGTGAAGTAGGGTGGCAAATTGCATCAAAATACTTGATAAGGAACGCATTTTTAAAGCTAAATCTATGAAAATTTATATTTAGAAGTAGAAACAATCAATGCAGACCATTCAGTAAATGTGTGCGAAGCAGCGGGAATTGAGCTAGTTTGGAATATAAAACTGTTTGTTAGCAATATGTTAGTCATAGAAAGATGATTACAGCAGTGGCGTAGCTACTACACGAAGGGTCCCGGGGCAAAAATGACGTTGAGGCCCTCTCTAAACTAAAATTATACCACAGGCACCGACGTTTTAAAATCTTGGGGTATGCTCAGTGATGTTTCCGGCCTGGAGCACCCCCCCCCCCCCCCCCGCCGACAGGTATTTCTAAAAAAAAATCTTTATTATATTTTTCCAATTCCAGGTACAAATGTAAAGTAATAATTTTGTTTTATTTTAGTAGTATTTCTTCTTTTTTGCTTCATCTGGTGTTAATTTAGGACCATTTTAATCTCTGAAAGGATAAAAGTAATTTTTTAACATACAGTAAAGAAATTAACAGCCATTAATTTCAATTTCACATTTTAGAGCTACTGGGCGGATTTTGCGACCATTTGAATTCATTTTCAGAGTTTTTGTCTTCTTAGACATGCATATCAGATAATGATGTGCCTGTATTGTGAATACTGTGTTCATTATCGCAAAAACTAACATCGGATGGTCTTACTACCTTCATTCTTTTGCAGATTTATTTTCTATATAGTATTACAAAAATAGTCCATAACCACTTCTGCTGTCACACCATGTCTGTCGATACCAATAGGTTTACAACCCATTGTTACATCACACACCAGTTCAGTAAACAGGATGAAAAATGTCACGACTTAATACTAACTGACTAACACGATTCCTTAAAGACAATTGACTTCTAAGAGAATACATAAACGTTAAATTAGTAGTATACACATTTTCATCGTATCGTACCAAACCCACTTCATTTCTAGTTATTTAATACAACAATTAAAGGTTACCGCCATCAGTTTACGATATTGAATTTACAAGCAGCATTCCATTAACATTCAGACTATTTAGAAAATGATCACTTCACTCACATGTCAACATGAATTTTAATGCCTAAGAATTCAATTACCTTTTTGTTTTAGATAATCTGTTTACAGCGGTGTATTACAACAGCCAGCCGCCCATCAGTGGAATGAGAGAGTCGGATTTAATTACAATCAAATAATATAACGTAAAGAAAAAAATAATGCCAAAGTTTTCTATGTGGTATGCCCAGCGTACCCACTCAAATTTTGGGGTATGCTTGAGCGACCGAACATACCCGTAATCGGCGCCTATGAACTGTACAGATGCAATACTACTTCATCAAGTCCTTATCGCTTACTGGAAGACATAATAAAGCAAACCTAAATACTCTTAAGTAAATTACTGTGTGTCACGCAGCAGATAATATTTAAGCGTACTCTCTAATATAATTATAACTGTGAAAGTTAATTATACTTTCAAGCAGAAACTACTGGGTGGATTTGTATGAAATTTTGGAGAGCAATAGAGTTGGACCTGGGTAGGACATACAGATAAAACTACCATGGAATAGTTTTCAAAGTTGCTCCATACTAGGTGAATGAAGTCGCAGGCAGAATCTAGTAAAATTGAACAATGAAGGTTTATTCAACCACGAAAATATGGCCCCCCGCCGCCAATCAAACCATGAACAGTATTGTTACACACTGCTAGTAATTCAGCAGGTGGTAGGGTGCACGTCTTAGCGAACACGCAATACCTTTTTTATGTTTATATTCTGAGATGGGAATAATGTTAGGATTTCACTTCGTGCGTTTGAAGTTTGTTGGCAGTGTTCAAAAAGTTAAAAGTCGAAAATCCTTCATTCAGCTAAAACATTATATATAGTAGAACGTCGATTATCCGAAGTGTAATTGGGGGACATGGATGTTCGGAAAGCCGATTATTCGTGTAATCGAACTGTACACTTCTACTTGCCAATAAGAAGTACTGTACAGCAAATGTATTTATACAGTATTTGGAGTCGCGCGATCCTTCACATTGCACGCCGCAACACTTGGAAGGCGCAGCTGTTGCTGTGAGCAGCTGTGATGCTGCCGCTACTGTACTTCTGCCGACTGGAGTGTGCCGATTGTTGTACTCAGCGACTGTCGGCTTGGCGTGTCAGCAGGCCCCACTAGAAGCAATGTTCCGTCGCCCTGTGGCCCAGTGCGGCTACTGTGGGAAGCTTAGTTTGACGGGAGGGGGAATTGATGGACGGTATGGTGGGAAGGTAAAATAAAATAAAATAAAATAAAAGTAAAAAACTACGCTCTACTGACTTTTTCCGAACTTTGCTCACGGAGGCCGAGGGACCCCTTGAGCTCGGGGGCCCCGGGGCACTGCCCCGCCTAGCCCTGTGATAGCTACGCCACTGGATTACAGCCGATGATGGTGAAATATTCATAGACCAACGATTACATAGACTGCTCATGTCCCATCTCTGCCGCGTTATAGTTTGAAACAACAAGAAACTGACTCACACATACTCGTGTTGCTCTATGAATCTTATACTTTTTGCAACTTGTAAACGTGATTATCAATATGAAGATTATTCAAGCTGATCTTGATAACAGTGATGTCAGCAAGTAAGTCATTTCAGATGAAAATATGCTTTCGATAACGTTATACAAAGCTAAAAATAATACAGACACTTCTACATCTGCATCTACATCTACATAGATACTCTGCAAATCACATTTAAGTGCCTGGCAGAGGGTTCATTAACCACTTTCATAACTTTTCTCTACCGTTCCATTCTCTAATAGCGCGCGGGAAGAAAGAACACCTAAATCGTTCCGTTTTCGATCTGATTTCTCTTATTTTATTGGGATGGTCATGTCTCCCTAAGTAGGTGGGTGCTAGCAAAATATTTTCACATTCAGAACTAAAAGTCGATGATTGAAACTTCGCAAACAGATCACGCCGCAATGAATAACGTCTTTCTTTTAATGATTTCCACCCCTATTCGTGCAACATTTCCGTGACGCTTCCCCCCGTAACGTGATAAAACAAAACGAGCTGCCCTTCTCTGAACCTTCTCAATATCTTCCGTCAGTCCCACCTGGTGAGGGTCCCACAAGGGGCAACAGTACTCCAAGAGAGGACGCACAAGTGTGATGTAGGCAGTCTCTTTGGTGGAGCTGGTGCATCTTCTAAGCGTTCTGCCAATGAAACGTAATCTTTGGTTCGCCTTCCCCACAATATTTTCTATGTGTTCTCTCCAGTCAAAGTTGTTCGTAATTGTAACTCCTAGGTATTTGGTAGAATTTACGACCTTAAGGTTTGACAGATTTATCGCGTAATTGAAGTTCAGCGGATTTCTTTTAGTGGTCATGTGTATTACTTCACACTTTTCTTTATTTAGTGTCAATTGCCAATTTTCGCACCAAGTAGAAATTTTGTCTAAATCGCTTTGCAGTTGCTTTTGATCCTCTGTTGACTTCACTAACCGATAAACGACAGCATCATCCGCGAACAGTCTAAGGGAGCTATTCAGATTATCTCCTAAATCGTTTATAAACACGAGGAAGAGTAGGGGACCTATAACGCTTCCCTGTGGAACGCCAGATATCACTTCTGTTTTACTCGATGAATTACCGTCAATTACAACGAATTGCTGAGGAATCTAGTTGGTATACAATCTGGACCGGAACATTTATTTTTGTTTAGTGACTTAAGTTGTTTTACTACTCCATGAACATCTACTTCTAAGTTTCGCATGCTGGCAGCTGTTCTTGGATTGAATACTGGAGTGTTCACTTCGTCTTCTTTGGTGAAAGGATTTCGGAAAGCTGTGTTTAGTAATTCTGCCTTAGCAGTACTGTCGTCGGTAGTATTACCATTGCTATCGGCGTAGTGAAGGTATTGTTTGTGTTTTGCCGCTAGTGTACTTCACATATGACCAGAATTTCTTTGGGTTTTCTGCAAGATTACGAGACAGGATTTCGTTGTGGAAACAACTATAAGATTCTCGCATTGAAGTCCGCGCTAGGTTGCGAGTTTCAGTAAAAGATTGCCAGTATTGTGGATTCTGTGTCTTTTTAAATTTTGCATACGTTTTTCTTTGTTTCTGCAACAGTGATCTGATCTGTTTTGTGTACCACGGGGGGTCAGCCCCCTGTTTTATTAATTTATTTGGTATAAATCTCTCGATTGCTACTGATATTATGTCTTTGAAAGTAAGCCACAACTGATCTACACTCGCACTTTTAGTTTTGAAGGAGTGGAGACTATCAATCAGGAAAGCGTGAAGCGAATTTTTATCTGCTTTATTGAAGAGATATATTTTTCGTTTATTTTTGGTGCATTTGGGAATTTCGATATTCAGTCTCGCTACTACAACTCAATGTTCGCTAATCCCTGTATCTGTTTTGATGCTCTTTACTATCTCGGGATTATTTGTTGCTAGGAGATCAAGAGTATTTTCGCAACCACGTACTATTCTAGTGGGTTCATGAACTAACTGTTCGAAGTAGTTTTCAGAAAAAGCATTCAGAACTAGTTCGGACGATGTTTTATATTTGCCCCCGGTTTTGAATACGTAATTATGCCAACATATCGAGGGTAAATTAAAGTCGCCACCGATTATAACAGTATGCTTCGGATACCTATTTGAAATATGATTCAAGCTTTCTTTGATTATAGTTATAGAAAACAATTCTTGCCAAGTATATGATGTTTCCTCACCATATTATTATTTAATGTAGCCCTAAACAGCTAATAATTTTCTTGGTTTACATTTGACACAACCAACTGTGCAAAAGTCTTAAAATATAAACGGTTCTATTTTGTTAAAATCAGACATTTATGATTTCAGTTCTTATAAAAGCATAACAGAACATTTAGTTTAGTTTATTATCATCCATTGCATCATATACATGATATTGGAATCGTCATGTTCCTGTACAGCATTGTCACTGTTCAGATTTACAAATTGTATAACATACATACAAATTAACAGTTTACATTATATTAAAAAATTAGACAATTAGCTACTGCATTAGTCAGATATTAGACTTTGATATTGTACACTTCACTTAGAGATAGAGATACATAACTTTTATAGTATGGCTGCTTCATACACTGGCAATTAGTAGAAATACATAGATTTTTTAAGAGTTTTGTGATTGAAAATATTCTTCTATTTCATAGAAACATTTATCTAATAGGTAGTTTTTTAATTCTAGTTTAAAATTTTTGTCATCTTCTTTTTCCTTTATGTAAACTGGCAAGGCGTTGTAAAGGTTTACTCCATGCATGGTGGCTCACATGCTTTTGAGTTTTTGTTTTTCTCACTCTTTCTACATGCAGATTCTTACTGATGCGTGTATCGTAGTTGTGAAAATCTGAATTTGTATGAAAACTGGTGAAGTGTGTTTTGATATACATTACACTTTTATATATGTACAGAGAGGGTACAGTAAGAATTCCTAACTGGGAGAATAAAGGTCTGCAGTGTGTTTGAGGAGGGCTGTGTGTCATGATTCTAATGGCCCTTTTCTGTAATTTAAAGATGTCAAGTGAGATTTTGTTTCTCCCCAAAACATTATTCCGTAAGATGCAATGGACTGGAAATAAGTAAAATACACTGATCTTGTACATTCTTTGCTACAGACTCTGGATGTTATTCTCAATGCAAAACATGCAGAACTGAGTTTATGTGATATGTATGTCACATGTTCGTTCCATTTCAAGTTCTGATCTATACGGATGCCCAAGAATTTTGTTGTATGTGTTTTCTCTGTCTCCTGGTCACCCAAATATAAATGGAGGTCTTCTTTTTCATTGGCCTTACTGTACTGAATGTAATTTGTTTTATTTGAATTAAGTGTTAATTTGTTCGCCTGGAACCAATTTCGAACATAATTAAGAACATTCCCAGTTGTAGTGGATAAGAATTTGCTGTCATCACTTATAATTATACTTGTGTCATCTGCAAATAACATAATTTTAGATGAGCTGTTTGGACTTTTAATGTCATTTATATAAATCAAGAAAAGTGGAGGGCCAAGAATACTACCTTGTCGGACGCCTGATTCCACTTTCTTGGCATCCAATACCAATTTTATTTTTTGCTTATCGTGGGAAGATATGATTTCTACAACTTGGGTTCTGTCTTGGAGGTATGACTCAAATAACTTCCTTCCAATTCCTCTAACACCTAATGCCTCTAATTTTACAAGGAGAATTTCATGGTTTACTGTATCAAAGGCTTTTGAGAGATCAAGGTTGATTCCAACTACACTTTTTTATTGTCTAAATTTCTGACAATTTCTTCTATATAAGCCTCTATAGCAATCCACATGTAGTGTTGAAGAATCGTAACAAATCTGATGCCGCTTGTCAAACTGACATCTGACCTTCAACTTCTGTGTAAAACTTGCCACAACAAGTGAGAATTGTGCACAATTGTGTAACCTCTTTATATTTACGCCTGCCAACCAGGAACAAGTGAGCGACTTGTGACGGTAACTACAGACTAACAGCTGTTTGACGCGGGTACTAGTGGCCCATTCCCTAGGTTGACGTGTTGACGTTGAAAGACGACCGTCTGTCATCTTCCATACATTTTTTTTAATTGTAATTTATTTGATGTCGCTAGATTAGCCTTTTGTTAAAACTAGAACCCCACTCTTTTCGAGGCATGAGGAATAGCATTTTATTTCATGTTTTAAAACCATTAATTTCTGATATATTAGTTGATATTGCTAGGATTATATTATTTTAATAATTTATTATTGTGGTTATGGATGTGGCAATAAGTAGGCTTCTCTGCTGCGCCACTGTCCATGTGAGAATGTCTACTTTTTTTACTTTTAAGTGGATGTGCGAGGGGGCTGTCTGAATGTATTAATAGCTCGCTTGGCATGGTTCTCTCTGGCTCAGAGTCGATAGTTGGTCGTTACCAACCCCTGTTGCTGATGCTACCAAAGAGGTTTCTACACCCTTTGGTTACAAGCCAGTCGACGAGCCCTCTCCAGGATGGGTCTCACGTGTCCCACCACCGCTGTTTATTGGGTTTTGCCAGTTTCCTATCGTTTCCTTCCGTGAGTGATATGTTTTCCACGTGGTTGGTTCTTAGAACAAAGCCTTCAGCTTCCACTATTGTTTGTTGCATGCCCATCAGGCAAGTAACTATGCGCGTATCCTTTTGATTTCCACTAACATTTAGCGATCTTCTCTTCCTGCCTATTTTAATTTTGCTGTTTCTTCTCCGAACTTGTAGAATGCACTCAGTCTTTGTCAGTAATTTACTCCGAGACTTGTACAAGCTCCTTCAATAGCTTGATTATGAATTTATATGTATTTCTAAGGGTTGCATGCCGTAGTTTTTATTCTCACTTTTCCATCTTTGTAATTATTTCACTTTTCGGTTTTTTTTTAGACTGGACTTCATCCATCTCTGTAATCGCTCCCTATTGCGTGTAGCTGCATTTCATTCGCTTCCTTTTGTTATTCTAAACACTTTTATGGGTTGCATGCCGTAGTTTTTATTTTTCCAACTTTGTAATTTTTTCACTTTTCTGGGTTTTGAGATGACTTATTCCGTCTCTGTGAACGCCCCAATCGCATGTTGCTGCATTTCAGTAGCTTCCTTATGAAATTCCACGCATTTCTAGGGGTTGCATGTCGTAGTTAATTTTCTTTATTTTTCGGAAATTGAATTTATACATTTTTATCGGTTTTCGGAACGACGTGGGTCCGAACTCCGACTTCAGGGGTTTGCAGCTAATCACCTGAATTCACACCACTTCTCATAAAACCAGTACCTAGATAGTTTACTCTCAGATTGCAACTTAAGAGTCCGCCTTGATTTTGTGTAATGAATCCGATTTTTAATCACTTCACTTTCAGTGGATTGCGATCATGTAACGTATCCGTGTGTCGCCGTTAGCGTGTGTGCCCGCGGTCTACTCTAAATGCAACTTAACTTTGCTATACTCACGAACCATCTCAAATCAGGCACTGCAGACCAGAGCCATCTTCGCAGTTTTATTGTTTATTGCGTTGTATGGTACCTCCGGGTTTGCTGAATTTCGATTAGGATAGTAGCGCCAACTTCTGCCTCGTTTCAGCACGCTGATTTGGTGAGTTCAAAATGTTCAAACGTTTGTAGAGCTTATGGGACTTAACTACGGGGTCATCAGTCCCTAAACTTACAAACTACTTATGAAACTAGCTAATACTAAGGACGGCACAAATATCCATGCCTGAGGGGGATTCGAACCCCCGACCGTAGTGGCCGTGCAGAATGTGACTGGCGCGCCGCACACCGCTCGGCCACCGCGGCCGACGATTTGGTGAGTTTCGCTGTTGCATTGCGTGTGGGTGAGCGAGTGAGTGTTGTTTGTAAATCCTCCCCCCAGTAGCGTTAAGTTCTGTGTAATTTATGTTAATTTCAACGCTGAGCATCGTCATAGTATTATTATTGTATTAACAAAGTTGGTTCCCCATTTTGCTTGTGTTCAACCTGAATAAACAAGTTACGTTCAGTATAATTTTAACTTGCCTATAAATTGTAGTTTTTCGAGCACCTTCCCCATTTTATTTAATATTGTTTTTCACCAGTGCTTAGAACAAGCTCATATGCAATTTATTATATTTAAGTTCCGTTGCGCCATAAATGTTTTCTTATCTACCCTCATGAAATAACTTTAATTGTGGTGGTTTGTTTATTAATGCCTGTGTGTAATTTCGAGTGAGCTCCTACGTAGGCCTATATTGGCCACTGTATCGTTAACTTCCTGTTATTAGAGTAATTTGAACCAAATCAGTTCTCAATTTGGGCCAGGGAACAACGTTTCGCAGCAGGGAGTAGCCGGTAGTTCACGCGGACCTGTTGCTAATTTTGCTGCTAAACTTAAGCTTTTTCTTCTATAGCAGTAAACTCTTATCTGGGCACCTCCTACCAGAATTAAGCCTTTATTTCGTACAGTGGCCCACTTTTAACGTTGACGTTCACGCCACGACAGAAAGGGTTGTATGTGGAATGGCACCGTGGTCACTGTTAAATCGCAATTCCGCGACTCCCCACAGACCATAAGTGGTAACCATGGTGGTGAGTTGAGAGCCGTCCCAGTGTTCAAATGTTTTATAGACGCACAGCAGTATTACTACGAGTGTCACGCTGTGGGGAACCATCGGGTGTGATTTCACGTCAGAGCCGCTAGTCACTGAGGAGCAAACCATGTGAAACTTTACACTCCCCTGAGTACGCTAATATTGTTTACCATAAAAACAGTACGGCTGGAGCTTAACATTCATGGACGGGCTGCAGTTGTTGAACTCCTATTAACGGAAACCAACGCAAAGTTGCGAAGTGGTGCCACGATAATGAAACCTTGACACTTGATAAATGAGAAAAAAATTACACGTGTTATTGGGTACGATCTCGTTTTCTGTGGAACCTTGTTATTGTTTTGCCAAGATCGCTTTTTTTTTTTTTTTTTTTTTTTTTTTTTTTTTTTTTTTTTTTATCTACCACATTCACCGGTTTCAACTGAGCTTGAAGTCATCATCAGATCGTGGAACTGTGGTAACTATGAAGATCTGTCTATACGTCATTCTGTGGGTATTTCAAATACGTAAAATTGCATAGTCATATAATAAGAACCATTCATGGCCCCCACAACATACACGGCCGTCGACATGCGTCTCACACCACATTAAACCCAACATGTTGGTATTTATCTGAATACCCAAAAGAAGCGTACGATACGGCATGCCTGATTCCTACAGTAAAGCACGAAGGTGGTTCCGTCACAATCTGGCCAACTGTATCGTAGTATCCAACTGTTTCTATAATTACCCTTCCTTGTCGGATATCTCCCAAGGACTGAGCGTAACGTTATTCTACTGAAACCATCTAAGACACGTGACACGGAGCAGGAAAACGTTTCCATCATTACGAGCAATGTGACATAGAGCCGAGAGTTGCAGTTCCTATCCTTCGTATTTGAAATTAAGCGTAGATTTGAACAATAAAACGCGTTATCGTATTCTTATTACACCTTCAGCACTATAGTTGGCATTAGTTCTCTGCCATTGCGAATATTACTGCAATAGCTACAATTTTTACATGTGTCAACAGGAAAAGTATTGACATTTGTTCTCTGCCATTGTGAATGTTACTGCGATAGCTACAGTAAGAAAGTACACTGCTTGTGTTTAGTTCTGCCATTCCTAGAAGGTAAATTTCGAAGTTTGATCGTATCCACATTGTTACTTTGTGTCAGGAGGGACTATCATCAAGCAAAGTTTCCTGACGTCTCGGAGTGAACCAAAGGGATGTTGTTCGCACGTGGAGGCCCTATAGGGATAATGTCGGTGACTCGCCTCCCTCCGAACCCCCAAAGACTACCACAGGGCTGATGACTTCCACTTACGGATTTTAGCTTAGAGGAACCCCGAGAGGGATGCCAGCAAGCTGAATAATGACTTTCGTACAGCCACAGGATATCGTGCTTCGACTCAGTACGTGATGGGCTGCTTGGCATACAACTTCGCTCACGACATCCAACGAGTTCTGGATTTGACAACTAGACATCATGCAGCGCGGTACAGAAGGGTCCTACAGCATGCTGGTTGGACTTGTTAGAATTGGCATCCAGTGCTATTCACAGACGAGACACACATTTGCCTTGAACTAGTAATCCATGTTTCTGAAGAAAGCTTGGTCAGTCTGAACGTCTCAGGCGCACCGTCCTGCGAGCGCAGCAAGATGATAGCCATCTAATGTTTTGGGGTGGCATTTTGCGGTGTCACCGTACGCCACTTGAGGCCGTAGAAGACAGTAAAAAAACTATACGGTTCAGCGATGACTTTCTCTGACGTATAGTGCGACCATACTGGCAGCATTTCAACGAGGGATTCGCCGTAATGGACGACAATCCTCGCGCTTATCGTGCGCGTCTTATGAATGTGTTCCTTTACGATAACGACATCGAAGACTAGAATGGTCAGCGTGTTCTCCAGATATGAACCTTATCAAACAAGCCTAGTAAACATTGGAAGGGGCCATTTTTGGACAATACGATCTAGCACCCAATCGGCGAGATCGACGCCGATTCGCCAGTGAAGAGAGGGACAATCTGGACCAACAGTCAATAATGACCCAGTATGTTACGACGAACACAGGCATGCATCGTTGCGAGAGGACTTGTTAGGTATCAGAGGTACTGCTTTATGCTGCAATCTGGACGTGCAGAATGTCAAAGTTACTGTTGTACAACTTTTCAGCTTCTGTTTTCATAAGCAATAGAAAGAACTGAAATATTGTTTTTGTATATCTGTATTCGCTAAATAGGTCAGGAGTCCACTACAGTCAGGAAGCGGATACACGGGTAGCGGGGTCTATGTGGCGTGGACTGCGCGGTTTTTTAGTCTAGAGGGCCTCGTGAACACGCAAAATGTGTTTCAGTCTCAAAGGGTGTAGGTCAGACACAGGACGAATTGTAAATTGTCGTAGCTGTGTTGGGAAAGTTCCAGAGTTCCAAGCGCTGATAGAAAGTACCGAGGAAAATGAAATAGGCAGTTATGTGAAGAGCAACGTACACAGTACACATACTGCAATCAAGTCCAGTGCCAGCTGTAGTCGCTGCCTCATCGCCCAGAGCACAAAGTATCATAATTTAATTGCGTAAAATTTTGTTACCAGTTAATTTCTTAATTTTCGTTAGTGATTCTGTTTTTAAGAGGTTTCTTCTCACCTACTTGGCAGATTCGTTTGGGCAACGGTTTTAAGAGTTTATTCTAACGTATTTTGATAAATACCATTGTGTATAGTTTTCGTCTGTGACTTAAGCATTTCAAAACAAGTCAGATACCTTTCACTACAGCTTGTTATCAGTCAGTCCAGTGCCAGCTGTTGTTGCTGCCTCATCGCCCAGGGCGCTAAGTATCATAATTCAATAGCGTGAAATTTCATTGCCAGGCGTGCCCCAGGGGTGTGTGGTAGGATCGCTATTATTTTCTATTTATTTAAATGATCTGATGGACAGACTAACTTGTAATTTGTGGCTGTTTGCTGACGATGCTGTGGTGTATGGGAGGGTGTCGTCTTTAATTGACTGTAATAGCATATAGGATGACTCAGACAAAATTTCTAGTTGGTGCGAATAATGGCAGCTAGCTCTCAATGTAGAAAAATGTAAGGTGATGCGAATGAGTAGGAAAAACAATCCCATAATGTTCGAATACAGCATTAGTAGTGGGCTTCTTGATGCTTTTGTGTCGTTCAAATATCTAGGCGTAACACTGCAGAGCGATATGAAATTGAACGAACATGTAAGGACAGTTGTGAGTAAGGCGGACAGCCGACTTCGGTTTATTAGGAGAATTTTGGGAAGATGTACTTCATCTGTAAAGGAGACCGCGTATAAAACGCTTGTACGACCACGTCTTTGAGTATTGCTCAAGTGTTTGGGACCCGCAGCAGATCAGTTTAAAGGCGAGCAGCTAGGTTTGTTACTGGTAGGTTCGACCCATGCGCGAGTGTCACGGAAATGCTCCGGCAACTCAATTGGGGATCGCTGGAGAAAAGACGACGTTCTTTTCGTGAATTTCTGTTGAGGAAATTTAGAGGGCCGGAATTTGAAGCGAAGTGTAGTACGATCTTGCTGCCGCCAACTTACATTTCGCGTAGCGATCACAATGAAAAGATAAGAGATATTAGAGATCGTACGGAGGCATATAGGCATTCTCTTTATCCTCGTTCTATTTGGTAGTGGAATAGGAAAGGAAATGCCTATTAGTGGTACAGTACCTTACGGTGGGTTGCGGAGTATGTATGTAGATGTAGATATATTGAAAGTCTTTATTACAAGGTTTATTAACCTTCAACAGCCCAAACAGAAAAATTTTACATTGGCTGAACAATCAACAGCGTGCCCTACCATTTTACTTTATCGTGTCCTTTGACTGAGCAGAACTTTATAAAAGTCATTATAATACATAACAAGAAAATTATAAATAGTAATATTTAAACAACAATATTAACAGATTTTTAATATCTGGAACAATTTTGCGTTTGAACCGCTAGAGTTACCAAAACCACAAGAATCAGGCTCTACCAGTTTCCACATTATTCAGAGTACCAAATGCACTTAACCGCTTTTACTGTTGACAATCATGTTATATAGCTTTCAGATATTGCCCAAGGGTGTAGCGCATCGGCCACTTAGGGAAATCAACGGTTCTTTACAGCAATTTACACATAGTCAGTTGATAAACGCTTGTCTTTAAACTTTAAGATAACTCAGTACAACCTAACCTTTACGAGAACATCATATAAATAATTTAAAAGCTCAACCAGAAAATTAACTGCCCCTTTTGTCATGCAATCTTTTCCAATCAATTTACCACAGGAAATTCAATCAACACCTCATCGTGAGAGCTCTCAGTGATATCCGTAATTATTACTCTGCCAGTGCAAGGAACTTTCAGCACTACAAACAACAGCACACAGCGAGATGTTACACTAATTAAAAACAAAGCACATACAAAGCACATACAAACTAACCTGACTTAAAATTATTTAACATCTACCCATCCCTTAGGCCGGTCATGCTTTCGTATCACTAGTACCCCTCGTTACAGGACTGACTTCCTGAGCAACAGATGTCCAACTAATACAGCAGGTAACAGTTCGTGCCTCAATTCCAGCCAACCAAACGACTTACTCCTTAGTGGTGCTGTCCGTATTTTCCTCTCTTATAAAACTTCAGACAGTTCCACCAAAATGACAATATCACTTGATCGAGGTGAATTTGGGTTTCAAAAGTTCCAAGGCGACATACCGTCATTCTACACAAGAGCGCTGCCACAACGTGCCGACATGTTACTCATAACTAGCGAAAGTGTCTCCGTCGATCCTTGACACATGAACGCCTTTCGGCTTCCAGCAGCTGTCCAAACACACCTGCTCGCTAGGCGTTCCGGTCACCACGCACGCGCAGCGCCACCTCCCCGCTCGCCAGAGAGCCCACTTTTTCCACTCTCTCGCCTCGCATGCCTCCTATCTATTGCATCAAAGAGTTTCGATTAAGGGACAGCAGTCAGCTTGTAGCCCTTGGTTGTCTGGTGGGAATGTTCTATGGAAATGGCTGGCTACTTGCTCCTCCTGGAGAAGTGTCGACCAGCACCTCACCTGAACTTCTGCTGCTGCCTGACCGTGGCTCTGGCATCGAACTCCGTCTCTTCTAGCAGGGTTTCAGTGCTATTGATATTTGTAATAGGACAGCAGTGGAGGAGTTACAGACCAAGTAAGCAAACAGGTTTACCTGGTATAATTGTCTGTATTGTCCCTTTAAGCAAGAGGAATGTGAGGTAGCCTGTTACACATTAAAGAAGGTTACTTCTGTAATCAAATATAGAAATAATAACTAGACTCGCTGCAGGGCCAAGACACTATGAAAGTCAATTCAGTAAAATCGTTCAAACTGAAATAGCCCATCCCCTAGCAGAGAGAGAGAGAGAGAGAGAGAGAGTGCGCTGAGACACAATACGTACATTTGAGAGTTAACGGAACAGCCCAGGCAGGAGCAACTTCTCCAGTCCTATCGGTAACATTCCGAACATTCCGTGTACTTTCGCGTTTACTCGTCCCGGCGGAAACATAACCGATAAATAGCGGACGACTGCTGGCTCAACTAGCACTGGCGTAGAACTGCACACGACTGGGGGGTCGGCAGCGTCTCCCGTCATTTTTATGTCCGTCACTCCAGGGCTCTGTATCGCTCCGCCGAGAAGAAGTGAGGCTCCGCAGCCAACCTGATAACGCGCCTACTGCGCCCTTCCCCGACCCGTGCGGGCAGGGTCTTCGCCCTGGGCGGTTGGGACAATTTATACTAGCGGTTTTCAGAAAACGGCGTGAAAGCGTATGTCCCTCCGCCGTTGGTGAAGAAGAAGCGAATTTAAACTAACGGCCAAACGGGCCTTTCACGCGTACGCCATATTGCTTCATTTCCGTATTAATTGAATAGGTCTCGATAAAATTATAAATCCTCCGCCAGTATGTAGCTAAGGTGTCAGCTAAGCCTGCGGAGGTTCGTACTTGTCGGGGAAAATTCACTTTATGAGATTAAATTGGCGATTAATTTGTATTACTTGTAAAGTACTGGGGCGATCAGCCAGCGACCGATATCATTCTATTCGTAATTTCAAGGGTCGAATCCGCAGTCAAAATCACGGGGTTAATTTTATTACGGCACTCTCCCTTTGTCACAGGGCTGGACTATCTGTAATTTGCATCTGCCTTCCTTCAGCAGTTAGGTACCCAAGATATTGGTGCTACAAGCTCATGGCAAAGGAACACTCGAACCATGTAACATGGTTCAAAATCAGTCAAATCTACAGGCTGTAAATTCAACGAAATACCTACAAGTAACAATAACACAGGTCGACATGGATTCTGGGGTTTGGAAAGTAAGTGGTGTTCTTTACTAAATTTGCACCCCTGAATATGAAAATTTTTGTGTCCCAACTTCGTCGCCGCTTTTGTGTCCCAGCCTCGTCGTAGGTGTCGGTGGCCGAGTGGAATGAGACCGACAAAGGAACAAAAATAGCACGCTGGTGCAGGTACGGAGGGGAGCAGCCAGAAACTAGAAACACTAAAGTAAATTAGAAAGAGATATATATATATATATATTGCACAGAATGTAACAATACTTAACTTTTACATAGTACTGCAGAATGTTGATACATAGTTGTTAGAGGCCTGCCTAGTGCCTGTACAATAGCAAAGTCTTCACTGGTTGCTAACTCAGTCCCAAGTGGACGATGTCTTTCCGTGATGGCCACGAGCGGGGTTGCCGCAGAGGGCGCTCGTGGCTGTCGTCGTGAGAACGCCGCGCCGTGCGTGCATGGCGGCGCGCGGCGAAAGTAGGTGGCGCACACTTTGTACTTGTGCGACACCACACCCCTCCCCCCAAACCGCCGCGCCGTCGTGGCGTAGGGCTGAGGGCCACGGCGACGGCACTGGGAGGAGGGCCTGGGCGGAGGCGTTACTGGTGGGACGGGCGTCGTAGCTGAGGCTGGGATCGAGACGCCGTCCGCGCCCCGGTATACACCTTGCGATCCGCTGGAAAACCCGCGAAAACCAGCGGAAGGGCGCCCGCCCCCGCCCAGAGGGAGCAGGTCATCTTCTTCTGAGGTGCGTGGCCCAGGCGGCGGCGGCACGCACGGTCCCGGAGTCTCTCTCGGTGACGCTGTCATCTGCGGCGGCGACAGCGGCGGCGTCGCGTCGATCTCCATCGGGACGATCTCGTAGTCCGGGGACGAACGATGTGGTTGTGCTCCCTGGCGGTGAACTGGGTCTGGAATCAAGAAACCGGAGACAGGATCGCGCGGCCTATGCAGACGCAATTGGTTTGCGTGGCGCCGCAGCTCCGACCCTGTGGAAGAACGTACAACATACATATTGCGACCGAGCACGCGCTGAATGATGCCCGGCATCCATAGTTTCTTCTTGTTTCCAGCAAACACCCTGTACAGTACCGGCGTGGAAACCTGAAAACGCGTAGCGCCATACGAACCGACTCGGTGCGTGGGAGGCTGCAGCAGGTGAAGGAGAGTGCGGTGACGGCGGCCGTGTAGCAGCTCGGCAGGAGACGGGCCGTCACGTGTCATGCACCGATACGTAGACAGGAAAATTCGAAGAGCTTGCTGCCTGGAGTGCTGACCTTTCATCTTCTCCATGTGAGACTTGAATGTTCGAACGAAACGTTCTGCTTCACCATTGGACTGAGGGTGAAAAGGTGCGGTGGTGATATGCTGAATGCCATTCACACGACAAAACTGTTGAAATTCCGCACTAACAAACTGAGGTCCATTGTCACTGACAATTGTTTCAGGCAAACCTTCGATGCAAAACACTGATGTTAAGGCACTGATTGTACTAGACGCCGTCGTGGAGTTCATGGCAATCACAAAAGGAAACTTGCTGAAAGCGTCTACAACGATTAACCAGCGCGTATTCCAGAAAGGTCCGGCAAAGTCAATGTGTAAACGTTGCCATGGTCCCTTGGGGCGTGGCCAGTCTGAGAAACGTTATGGAGGAGCCGCCTGATGCTCCGCACAAACTGTACACTGTGATGTCATGCTCTCTATCTGAGCGTCCATACCAACCCAGGTACAATGACGTCTGGCCAGTTGCTTTGTCCTAACAATGCCCCAATGTCCTTGATGCAGGAGGCGTAACACTTCTCGTTGCAGGGAACGAGGAACAATCACTCTTGCTTGGTCGTTGTCGGTATGCAACAACAGTACACCCTGACTTAAAGATAATGCATGACGTTGTGCAAAATAACGTCGAACCAGAGGCCAATCAATGTCTTTGGCTCTGGCAGGCCACCCTGAGCGAACAAAACGTGCTACCACACTTAGGTCTGCATCCGCAGCTGTTTCCTGTGCAACCCGACGAGAGTTCAAAGGAAAGTCTGCGACAGCGGAAGCATCTATGGAGTCTATCTGACAACATGCCATTTCTGAAGAATCAAATGATACATCCTGGCCAACCGGAAGTCGGGAAAGTGTGTCCGCGTTAGCATGTTTAGTGGTAGGTCGGTACAAAATCTCATACTGATAATTAGACAATATCAAGGACCATCTCTGAAGCTTTTGTGCCGTACGGGGCGGAATCGGCTTTGTGGGTGAGAACAACGACGTGAGAGGCTTTTGGTCTGTCAACAAATAGAATTTTCTGCCATAGAGATAATGATGAAACTTTGTGACGCCGTAAATGATTGCTAAGGTCTCCTTTTCTATCTGACTGTAATTCTGTTGCGTTGGCGTCAGTAGCTTGGATGCAAAGGCAATAGGACGATCGTGAGAACCAATACGATGTGACAATATTGCACTTAGACCGTACGACGAGGCATCGACTGCTAACACTACAGGCTTCTGTGGGTCAAAGGGAATCAAACATGCATCACTGAGTAGTGCAGACTTTAAGTTGTCAAAGGCAACCTGGCAATCTTTGGACCATACAAAAGGAACATTCTTCCTACGTAAGTGATGCAGTGGAGCTGCAATCTGAGAGGCATTGGGAATAAACCTGAAATAATAGTTCAGCTTTCCCATTACTGCTTGCAATTCGTGCACATTCTTAGGAGGAGGCAAGTCTTTGATTGCTCGAAGATGTGACTGTAAGGGATGTATTCCTTGGGCATTAATCACATGGCCTAGGTACTCTATTTCAGTTTGAAAAAACGAACACTTTGCTTTATTGCAACGTAGACCTGCTGCAGTCAAAACTTTGAAAAGGCACTCCAGGTTTGCTAAATGTTCTACAACTGTACGTCCGGATACCACAATATCATCTAAATAGTTCGAACAACACGATACAGAAACTGTCAGCTGTTCCAAAAAACGCTGAAAAATAGCGGGGGCGGAAGAACTGCCAAAGGGTAGGCGTTGAAATTGAAAAAGGCCCATGTGAGTATTAATGACGAAAAATTTTTTTGACTCGTCATCAAGCGGGATTTGTAAGTACGCCTCTGCTAAATCAATCTTAGAAAAGAAGCGAGACTGTCCTAATTTGTCCATCAGTTCCTCAGGTCTGGGCAGGGGATAAGTGTCCACAATTGTTTGACTGTTCACTGTTTTGTTTGATTTAAAGTCCGCACAGAGACGAAGTTTTCCTGACGGTTTGGGTATAATTACTATAGGCGAGGCCCACTGACTCGCAGAAACAGGAGAAATCACCCCACTATCTTGCCAACGTTTAAGTTCTTCGGCAACTGTATCACGCATTGCGATAGGCACTGGTCTAGCTTTACGAAATTTTGGAACTGCAGATTCTTTTAAAGTTACATGTGCCACGAAGTCTTTTGCACAACCTAGTTCCGGCGAAAAAAAGTCACTGTATTTTTCACACAATGCATTTATTTTGTCCTGAGGCACTACTGACGAAATCTGAAGCACATCCCTTTGAATAGATAAACCAAACAAATCAAAAGCATCTAGTCCAAAAATATTCTGCGTAGATTTGGCCTGAAGAACTACAAAAGCAACTGTTTTTGTTACACCTTGAAAAGAGGCGGGCAGGCTACACATTCCTAGCACGGGAATAGTTTGTCCTGTATATGCTGTTAACACTTGCTGTGACGGCGACAATTTTGGCGAACCCAGAAGTTCATAAGTATCTTTATTTATTAATGTGACAGCGGAACCAGTATCAAGCTGAAATTGCACAGTCTTATTTTCTATGGAGAGATTTACAAAAAGTTTGTGCTTCTGGCGCACGACAGGTGCGCGAATGTGGGCAACGTCTGCTACGGTTTGTTTGCTGCGTATGCGCGGGCCGCGTAGTGAAGTAAGCGGCGCAGACTCGGCACGCAGCGGATTAACAACACTGTCACTAGATGGCACTACCGCCGGATCGGCGTCCGCGCAATGCGAGGCTACTACAGAGTCACTAACTACTGCACTAAACTTTTGAGTAGCTGCTCCAAGTCTACCGTCACCATCTACACAGTACTGGGAACTAGTACAATGAGCAGTTCCAGAAGGCACTAGTTTCACTACAGGATGGCACTGTACATAACTATTTTGCTTGTCCCGAACCCTTTTCCGTTGCACAGATTTACGCGCTCGTCGGCGCTTGCGGCGTGGCGCACTACATAGTTTTGCCGTAGGCACAGAAATATTGTCTTGCATTTTAGAATCAAGAGAAGCACTGTTCAAGTCCACAGCGTGTATAACATTGACTGTATGCACTGCTCTCGCACTTTGCGAAGTACTGTTTCTAACGTTACTGTTCGAGTTTTTAATTTGCATACACACAGACTGTACATGTCCTGATTTGCCACATTGATAACAGGTTGCCTTGCGACTAGGGCAATGAGCACGCTTGTGGCGAGACACATACTGGGGGCAAGATTTACGTACATTTTTCTGAAATGAGCGTTGGCGCCCGTTATTCAAATTACTGTGTCTAACACTACGGGGCGACCTTTGCGTCGCACTTTTACACTGGCTACTGTTCACTGTCTGTTCAGCACGGCCGGTAGAAAAATAAGAATCACTAGTGCTACACTGAGAACTACGGCTAGGAAAGCGTCCGTTACGGCGCACTGAATTTACACTGTGGCTTTGCATTTCTACATCTGCTAAGTCAAAAGTATCATGCGCTTCTATAAGCTGCAATACACTGTCTAATGAAGGGTCTGACTGTTTTAGAATTGCTGCCCGAATTCTGGGATCCTGAATGTTCTGCGTAATCGCATCCCTCAACATCACGTCACTATAAGAAAGTCCACAAGAGCAAGTAAATTTACATTGGCGGGTTAAGCCCTTCAATTCCGTAATCCACTCTTGGTGTGACTGCTGCGGTAATTTTTTAAGTCTGAAAAATCGATATCGTGCAGCGGCTACAAGAACTTTTCTCTCATAATGAGCATTCAGTGCATCTACAATTTGTTCAAAGTCTACATCACGAGGAGATGCGAGAGGGAAAAGTTTTTGCAATAGTACGAAGGTCTGGGGGCCCACAATCGATAAGAAAAGGTTCTTCACTCTCTGACCTGTAATTTGATGAGCCGCGACGAGTTCTTGAAACTGTGCGAAATAGTCGCTCCATTCTTCCTCACGTTCGTTGTACTGGCGAAATGTAGGAAGCGGTGCAGCGGCAGGTGTGGGCTGCTGATGTGACGGCTGTTGTTGTTGGTGAGCAGCCTGTGCCGTCAACTGCGACACGGCCTGCAGTAGTTGAGTGATTTGCGCCGTCTGTAACTGAATAATTTCCATTAAGTTTGGGTTCGGGGTAGTGGCCATGCTGACCGATTAGGCGCCGCGCATACAAGGAAATTATAACAAAACACAAATGCAATATGAAAGAGGACGCTCTGCAACAAAAAAGTCCACAAAACACGTAACAAAATATCTTTCCCCAAAATTGTTATAATAAGGGTGGGTGGGCGGGAGCAATTTTTGCGTGCTCCGACTACTGCTGTCTGGCTGCTGTAAGCGGGCTGGTCCAAGGTTCTATCACTCCTCGTCGCCACTTTTGTGTCCCAACTTCGTCGCCGCTTTTGTGTCCCAGCCTCGTCGTAGGTGTCGGTGGCCGAGTGGAATGAGACCGACACAGGAACAAAAATAGCACGCTGGTGCAGGTACGGAGGGGAGCAGCCAGAAACTAGAAACACTAAAGTAAATTAGAAAGAGATATATATATTGCACAGAATGTAACGATACTTAACTTGTACATAGTACTGCAGAATGTTGATACATAGTTGTTAGAGGCCTGCCTAGTGCCTGTACAATAGCAAAGTCTTCACTGGTGCCTATCTGATTACGAAGGTCCTAACTGGTTGCTAACTCAGTCCCAAGTGGACGATGTCTTTCCGTGGTGGCCACGAGCGGGGTTGCCGCAGAGGGCGCTCGTGGCTGTCGTCGTGAGAACGCCGCGCCGTGCGTGCATGGCGGCGCGCGGCGAAAGTAGGTGGCGGGCACTTTGTACTTGTGCGACACCACAAAAATCATATCAGTTTTTTTCCATCACCCTCAGTTTTTTCTGCACAGCTACCCTTCCCTCCACCCTACAAACCTACCATTGGCTGCGAAATCTATGTTATGCAGTGTCCACAACTACAGAAATGTGGCAACGCTGCATTTTTTGTGTGAAGGTGCGGCAGAGGGGGCTAATAAGCTTGGAGCTGACGTTCCATTATCGCCACAGAAATCAGTGAGTGAGTGCTACAGCTACAAGAAGGTGTTTTCGCGCTTTGTTGTGAGTGGTGGTATTTCACTGAAGGTGTGTTAAAATGTCAGGAAGGCAGTGTGTGAATAGCCCAGATACATTTTGTTATATCTGTGGAAATTATGTGATACGTGCAAGAGATCGACATATAACAAAATTTGTGCAGAAGTCATATTTTGCATATTTCGGCATGAAGCTCGGCGACCAGGACAAGTCATTTGCTCCACACATTTTGTGTCATACATGTGGGGAGAAGTTAAGGAAATGGAGTGAAGGTAAAATCAAGTGCTTGCACTTCGCAATTCCTATGGTATGGGGTGAACAGAAGAATCATGTTGATGACTGTTACTTCTGTATGACGAATGTAACGGGATACAACTGAATAAACATGAAAAACATATCGTATCCAAATTTAGATTCGGCAATTAGTCCTGTTCCTCATGGCCCAGGTCTACCAATCTCCTCTCCACCAACATCAGTGGATTCTCTGAACCAGATGTAAGTCAAGAAAGCAGTGAATCCAACTATTCTGAGTGTGGTACTGATAGTAGCCAAAACCTCTTACTCAAACAGAACTTGAAAATTATTTGAAAGACTTAGGACTCTCAGAAGATGCAGCGCAACTGCTGGGATCACGTCTCAGTGAAAACTTACTTACACACGGTACATAATATTCATTGTACAGAAATCGTGATAAAGATTTCAGGGAATTTTTTGTTGAAGTTGGTTTAATGGTGTTCTGCAAAGACATCGCCGGATTAGTGATGAAAATGGGAGCTCAGAAGTAAGAGAGTAAGAAATGGAGATTGTTTATAGATTCTTCATAGCGAAGTTTGAAAGCAGTGTTACTACATATTGGAAATGACCTACGATCAATTCCAATTGGGTATTCAGTACATTTAAAAGAGGCAATACCATGAAAATACTTCTACAAAATGTGAAGTACGAAGAACACCAGTGGTTTGTGTGTGGTGACTTTAAAGTGATTGGCATTCTTCTTGGTCAGCAAGCAGGGTACACTAAGATGCCTTGCTATATGTGTGAATGGGACAGTAGAGCTTATCATGAGCATTGGAGTAGGAGAGAGTGGCCTAAGAGGCAAAATCTGACAGTGGGATCAAAGAACGTACTGAATGAACATTTGGTTAATCCAGATCATATTTGATTGCCTCCACTGCACATCAAATTAGGACTCATGAAGCAGTATGTTAAAGCACTGGACAAAACAGGAAACTGTTTCCAATATCTGTGTAGGCAATTCCACAAATCTATCGGCTGCAAAGTTGAAAGAAGGGATATTTGTGGGACCAGATATAAGGAAGTTGATGTCTGATGAGCACTTTGACAGTTCTATGACGGAAATAGAACTTCAAGCTTGGAGAAGTTTAAAAAATGTTGTGCATCATTTCCTTGGTCAGACTAAGCAGCCTGATTACAAGGAAATAGTGGAAGACATGCTGCAGTCTTTTAAACAGTTAGGATGCAAGGTCTTTCTAAAACTACATTTTCTAATGTCACACTTAGAGAGTTTTCAAGAAAATTTGGCTGACACTTCAGAGGAACATGGTGAACGATTTCATCAGGAACTTAAAACTATGGAACATCATTATCAAGGTCGTTGGGGAATAAACATGATGGCTGATTGCTGTTGGCGTATCACACGTGAAGGAGAAGTGACACACAAGAGGTAGGATATCGAGCGTTCATTCACGGGCAAACGAAAATGGAAGTAATACCTCTACCTGGTAAGTGACCACCATAATATTTGCTTCTTATAATTCATATGCCTTTCTTCCAATTCTTTTTTAACCACTTTGCTGTTCCATTTCGTTTCCATTGTCCCGTAATTGCTTTCCAATTTCCAATTTCATCGGGCATAGAGTTAGACAATGATGAATATGATGATGATAGTGGTGGTGCAAAAACCTGACGTGCTACAGAGAAACCGGCTGCAGATTTGTGATCAGCAGGGTCAGTTTAGTCAGAAATTCATATTTTCATGCAAATCCCAGACAAAAAGTCAAAATTTGTCGACCTGTGTAATTATGAACAACTTAAACTAGAAAAAAACACTGGAAAGATATTGTAGGGAAGGCAAACGAAAGGGAACGTTCAGAGAAGGGCAACTCGTTTTCTTTTATATCGATATACGTGAGAGAGTGTCAGGGAAATGAAGCACGAGTTGGGACGGAAATCATTAAATGAAAGGCTTTATTCGTTCCGACGAGATCTGTTTGCGAAATTTCTTTCATCAGCTTTCTCTTCCGAATGTGAACATATCTTGTTAATACCCATCTAGACTCCGTTCACCGAAACGAGAGACGTACTGTGAACACACTGAGGCACGTGACCAGGGGTGGACAAAACAGGGACGCTCGCTCAATTTCACTCCATCCGTTTCAGGTGTAAGGTAGTTGTGAGTGTTGTTATATAGCAGTGATAGTAGGCGTTCATCTTAAAGGACCAGGTGCAGAGTAGTAACGAAAGTATTAGTGTTTACAATAACATTCAGCATTCATAGTCTATGTGTCTTTTTCTCTCACATTAGTGTTATGTAAGAGAAACATTGTCATCCTTCAATTTGAGTGCACCCAAGAAGCGATCAAAGAAGTAATAAAGTTCTGTAGAGAAACACATGGTTTCTAGTGTTCCTGTTGTGCCCAGAACAGTCAATGACTGATATTGTTATGAAATCCAAGCACTCTTTGAAGCCTCCAAGGAAAAAAGAGAGAAATAAGAATTACAACAAAGCTTTCAGAACGTCTTGATGACTTTGACTGAAATGCGATACGAAGAAAAGTTTTTGGTAAGAAATTGAACACTTGACAAAGTGCTTGTTGTCGTAAGCGAAGATGCAGCGAAACTGAGCGAGCGTCCCTGTTTTGTCCACCTCTGGTCACGCCCCTCAGTGTGTTTACAGTACGCCTCTCGTTTCGGTGAACGGAGTATACATAGGGAGACATGCTCATCATAATAAAATAAGAGAAATCTGATCCAAAATGGAAAGATTTAGGTGTTCCTTTTTCCCGCGAGCTATCAGAGACTGGAACTCTAGAGAAATATCCTAAAAGCGGTTCGATGAACACTCTGTCACGTAGTTCAGTGTGACTTGCAGAGTATTTATGTAGATATAGATGTAGAAGATCTCAGACAAGGACAACACGGGTAGATATGCCCGAGGGAGAATTCAAAGCTCCAGCGGGAGCGGCCACGCGATCCTCACACCGCGCGGCCACTTTTCTGTGACGTGAAGACTAGGGTGACCATATTTTCAGATCCAAAAAGCAGGATTTCCCAGTTACGCAACATATCTAGGGTCTACTGAAGCACAAGATACTACGCGTCGGCTTTTATGTCATGGGTCAAGGCTGACGGGTGGTATCCCATGCTTCAATTATGCCAGTGGGTCA
This sequence comes from Locusta migratoria, assembly GCA_026315105.1. NCBI lineage: Eukaryota > Metazoa > Arthropoda > Insecta > Orthoptera > Acrididae > Locusta > Locusta migratoria. The sequence continues at coordinate 491,226,909 of CM048744.1, read as the reverse complement.
ATTGAAGCACAGGATACCACCCGTCGGCTTCGACTCATGACATTGGCGTGTTGTATAGAAGGCTATGTAGTGGCAAGCTGTTCGTTTTACGAGGGCAATTACTTTTACTGGGGAGACAAGAGTATATTAAAAACCTGTCAACCATAGAGCAATTCAGCGTTCAGTACACATTTTCCTTTCTCTTTCGGCATTATAGGAACCAACAGATCACTTCACACATTAACGACTTTCAAAACCACACAAAGAGCTATCAAATCGGTAGCCTACTCTGTGACTTGCAGCTTTGCCAACAGCTCGTCGTGGTACTCAACGAGTTTAAATTTTAAATCTTTGGTCGTTGTCAAGGAGGAACCTCCTTGGTTGTCAGCTATTTCGCTTCTCTGGTCGACGCGAACGATGTTTACGTCTGCTATAACTGCAGACGACACGCATAGCGGACTGTATCAACGAAACCTTTCTCTCCGTGAAAACTCTTTTCTATAAGGGTTTCATTCTTTTTTTAATGTATAACTACTGATATCCCTCGAATAACACAATAATCGAATTTCCCAGGATGTTTTGCAGGATTAATATTGAAATGCAGGATATTTTTAAGATTTTCTGATCTCGTCGAGGGTCGCAGGATAAGACCTAAAAAAAAAAGCAGGAGTATCCTGCGAAAAGCAGGACATCTGGTGACCCTAGTTAAGACACACCTGCCGTCGAACTGCATAGCAGAAGATGGCTCACGGGTCTCACGCTCACGCTTCTCTTGACGGACCTCGACCTTGGTCCGATGGGTTGCAGGCTAAGCATTTACTGCTGTTCCTGCGGTACCTGAAACATAGGAAAAACACATTAATGGCCTGACTGGAGGAAGGGTCTTAGGGTGTCAGATAATGACGGTGTGGTTTCTTCCACAGTTGCTACGAGATTATAAGATTAATCTCGTAGCAGGTCAGGCCAACGAGTCGTTGGCCTGAAGTGTTGTTGTGTCCCGAGGTCCCGGACGAGCCGGTTTTGGGACTGCTGCGACTTCTCGTAGAACTTCCTGGCGGTGGCGCGGAACCTCTCCCGGAGTGGCAAAATGCCAACTTCGTCATGAAGCTGGGCGGTGGAGTACCGCGTCGGAAGATGCAGGGCAGTCTTCAGGGCGCGGTTCTGGATCCTCTGCGGCGACTCGATGTGAAGGTCTGCGGCGTTTCCAAATACTGGGGACGCGTACTCGAGCACTGGGCGATGGCTCACGGGTAAGAGGAGAGGCTGCGCAGTTAGCACGTTAGCAGGGGCAGGCAGTAAAGGACGGTGGAGACGGCGTGGGCAGCCTTTGAGGCGGCGGCTGCGGCTGCGGGGGTGGGGAGGCAGGCGGCAGGCGGCAGGCGGCTGTGGTGTCCTGACGCCCTCCACTTGGCGCCTGATGAGCCGCGTCCTGCCCCCACCACCGCTCCTCGCCGCACCTCCAGCGCTGCCGGAGCCCACTCACCGGCTCAACAGCTCCGGGCCGTCTTCTTCAACGGTAAACCCTGAATACCGGCTTTACGGTAGTCGGCTCAGATGTCTCCAAAATAGAACGGGAAGTCGCGCATCAGTTACATTAGACACGAGTTTACCAGCAATACATCTTTTAATTTTAGAGAAAATTTAAAATCCTATTCCTAAAACTGGGCACAAATTTAAATTGAAAATAAAAAAAAAATCTACTCCAATGTGCATCCAAAATTTACAAAAAAATTTAAAACAATGAATTTAAATGCTCTACCTAATAAAAAATATGTACAATTGTGATAAAATTTAAAATGTTAAGAAAAATACCTATAACTTTACATTATTTTTACTTGGAACCAAGATTTTAATATCTTTATAAGGAATGTGCCGATTCCTATTGTCAGCTACTTCAAATTGATAAGACAGCAATAAAAAATTATTATCTGCAAGTCCTGTAAATAAATTGATTAAATTTCATAACTACTAATTCAAACTACATTGTGCACATGACTAAATAGATATTGTGTTACAACATGCTTTACATGCAGAGTTAGAAGAACCACTATTTTACTATGGAGCTCCATCTACTGGGATTCAGGATGGGAAAGGAAACAGGACATCTTATACTGTATGATGCTGGTCCTTTTCATTCCAAGAAATTATTTCTTTTTTAAATGCTTTTCCTTGTACAGGGATAGGACGAGACTTTGTTTTTCTCAATTTATACGAGAGCCCTTCTCCATGGTACCACAGACTTCATATTCAGATACTTCTTCTCGTTTTCAACTCTCCAGTATCTTCATTTTACATTCTCCTTGCTGTCCTCTGAATAAAATATTTCCTTGCGCTCCTGAAACTAAGAACACATTAGATTCTACGCTTTCAATTATACAAGACCAAACAATCTTAGTGGCAGTTGTACTGGACAGTAACAAGATTCCGTCTATTTATTTATTTATTTTTAGAGGAAAAGGTGGTATTATGGGCTACCACTTTATTTTTAAACCATAAATTCCAAAATTGTCAGTGAAATTTGCAGAAAACCTCAAAAAATAATCCTTATGATGTTACAAAAAGCCAAACACATATGTTTTAGCTTAAACATAATGCAAGTTTAATATTTAAACATGTTTACAAAATTGACATATTGTGAAAAAATGTAAATGTGGAGGTAATATGGGCTACCCTATAAACACACCTAAAAGTCAATATTATTTCCTGTAGATCTTTTAGAGTAATTGTAACAATAGCAAACCCTTTATACAGGAACATGTTTATCATAAGTTGTTCATTTAGGGTTGGCAGAAATCACAAATGTAATGGTCCGTTTCACAGCCAGCACACTCGTTGTGCGCCCACATCTCGCACATTAGGCACTGGATCCATAGCTCTCCTTTAGTGTCTTGGGAATATAACTCCTCACAAAAAAAGGTAGGTAGCATCGTCATCTCCAGGCTTTTCAACACCAACAGTGGGCTCTAGAACTGACTCCCCAGAATCTATCGATCCCTCCTCTAAACTCTCGGATGATGGTTGTAGGTCGATGGTCAATTTTCGCTTCACTGATGGAGTTTTGCTTTTTATTCCTTGTTTCTTTCTTTTGCCAACACCTGGCTAACATTTCACATTCTTCGTATTCCCTGTTACATCATCACTTTCGATCTTCCTTTTTTTCTTCACTTCTTTTCTCTCCTTTCTTTTCATTTTCCATTTCACTAGACATAATTGGTTTCCTCCCCAACTTCCTACACGCAGCTTTTTCAGCTGGTATGCCAAGATGAACTAGCCTTTCCAAAGTCGTTCGTGTACAGAAATCTGTTTTGAAACTTTTAAAAACCCCATTGTTTTTTCTGAAACGGCTTTAATCGCAGATGTCATGTTATCCCGATTCCAACATTGCCTAGATTTCTTTTTCTTTCGCGGATTCAGCACTTTACGAGGCATCTAAAACAGAAAAGCACACAGTGTTTGGAGGGGTTGTAATATGGACTACTGCAGTGGGTAGCCCATATAACCACCACAGCGATTGTCCGTATTACCACCTTAGCCCTCTTGGAAAGTGAAACGTCGCTATCCGTTATAAACATACTTTAATTAACCAACTTCAGGAGCATTAGAGAGCTAAATATTTATATCATATGTAGTTAGTCGTTAACAGCTAACTATGCATTGGTAGTACGTCTAATATAACTGTAATTTATTACCTTTAAAAGCTTTGAAATGAGAAAAATCACGAAACAGCTCACCACTAACATTCCACGTAACCGACTGCGGCAGCGCATTCTGTGGCGTTTGTACGAACTAGCAATTACTATTTACTGAGTGTGTCACTAGAATGCTCGGGCTTGTTAGTCAGATATTAAGCTAGCCCATATTGCAACCACTAGCCCATAATACCACCTTTGCCTCTACAACTCTAATTAAACAATGATTTACTTAACTCTATATCATTCTAAAAAATTGCTGCAATCTACTAAAGGGTCCCTACTTCTAGGTTTCCTACGTGTTATTAGCTACATAAATACTGCAGTGATTACACGTGTGGCAGTAACGTATAAACCTAAGGGTGGCCACGAATGTCCACCGAGCGAAACCCAGTAGACGTGCCCCTAGCACTGGGCTGGCCATGACGGTCACTGCAGCTACTGAAGTTCTTTTGAGGTTTGATTTAATTTAATGAATAACTACTATATCTACTCTAACTTAACCTACAGTCGAATCCGGGTGTTGCGCCCAGTCCCCCAGGACCAGAGCATGCAGATTCCGCCATAGAACTGGCGGCCGGTCCACACCCCGGCTGCATGGCTCTAGCCGCAGGTCATGTCCATGTGGACACTTTACTGTCGATCCCAGAGGAAGTCCAAATCAAATGTTCAGATGTTTGTAAATCTATCGGACCAAATTGCGTGGTCATCAGTCCGTAACTTGCAAACTACTTAAACCTAGGTAAACTAACCTAAGGACAAACACACACACCCATACCCCAGGGAGGACTCGAACCTCCACAGCGAGCAACCGCGCGCTCCGCAGCGAGACGCTTTAGACCGCTCGGCTACTCCACCGTAGCGGAGGAAGTCCCCTCGCACTTTGCTGGAGATGGCATCAGCGAGACTGTCCAGGATCTGGAAAGTGTCAGGTTGTCTAATTAGTGTGTAAATTTCGAAATTCGGTAATTGACGTCTCAATTCGGAAGCTACCCCATCGTACGTGGGGCACAAGTATATCACATGCTCTGGTGTTCCCTCTGGGGCTCCACAGTCGCACTCAGGTGTTCTCCTTTTCCTAAACCGACATATCTATGTCGGATAGGGACCATGCCCGGTGAGAAAGTGTATCAATCCACAGCTGGGTTGGTAGTGTTTCATTGTCAGTCGTTCCTGCACACTCGGCAGAAGCTCATAGATCCTCCTACGGTTTCATCCTGATCCCACATCTCTTGCCATAGCTCTTCACCTTTCCTTTTTATAGCTGGCTTCCCTTGGAGAGGTTCACCAAAGATATCTGCAACCCTGTCATGGTTTCCTCTTTTCACCCAAATGTTCAAATGTTTGTTAAGCTTAAGGGACTTAACTACGGGGACATCAGTCCCTAAACTTACAAACTACTTATGAACTACCTACAACTAAGGACGGCACAAATATCCATGCCCGAGGGGGGATTCGAACCCCCGACCGTAGTGGCCGTGCAGACCGTGACTGAAGCGCCTCAGTCCCCTCGGCCACCGCGGCCGGCTCTTTTCACCCAGTACCAGGCTGCATGCTCCCTGATTTTTATATCCAAGGGGTGAAGACCCATGAGCACGAGAAGTGCCCCTCCAGGAGTTGTCCTATAAGCGCCCACCGAGTGTAGCAGGATATTTCTCTGTACTCTTCTCACCGCCATGGCAGGCACAACCCGGGTGAGTCTGTGGGCCCAGCTGCCGGAACCATAGCCCATGAGAGATACGAGTATGCTGTTATGATAGAGCTTGAGGAGGCTGGGCGGGAGGTAAAACCTCCGATGCCCAATCCCAGCAAGCCGATGCTACTGATGCTCGCTCAGCTACTGCATCTATATGGACCGAAAAGTTCCAGCCTGAGGTCGCCAAATCACTGGCACCCCCGATCAGGTCCTAGGATTTTTATCTGTCACTTTCCACCTCTTTCCCCTCTGCCAGTATTGCTCATGTGAAAAATACGGAGTAGCACCGTTGTTCGGAACTCACGTTAAACTGTAGGTCCTCCTATAACTGGCTGGGTAAGTCGGTTCGAAGATGGGAGGAAGTCAACGGCAATACCACCCCCAAACAGGACCATGCCTAGTAAAGCACTGTGGTGTTCAAACCAATCTCCGGATTGTTGACTGCTTTTTCCCTTTATAAAAAGGAATGTTTATTGTTTCTTATACGCTGCCGTACTGTACATACGATTGCGAAGTTAGGAAAAAAAAGTCTATAACTTGCGAAAGGTAGGGTAGAAGCTTTTATTTTTTTAAACTCATTCATATGGTGGGAAAGACTGGAATCCAAAGTTTTACAAACACAATTTCTCTTGGGAAAACTTTCTGAAGTCAAAAAACTTCGAAAATTTCAAACTTTTTTTTTCAACATCACTGTTTTTTGTGATCCTACCGCTTTTACGTATAGGTTCTTTTTTAAAAAGCTCAAAATTCTCTACAAATTTCATTCTTAGCATTTCTTTCTACTCCCCATACCAAAGGCACTGAACCGAGTGAGGGGGCACAGTGATAACACACTGGACTCGCATTCGAGAGGATCCAACTCCGCACATCCTGATATAGGGTTTCCGTGATTTTCCTAAATCACTCCATGCAAGTGCCGGGATGGTTCCTTTCAAAAGGACGATTTCCCTCCCTATCCTTACCCAAAAAAACTCCGAGCGTTAGCTCCGTCTCTAATGACGAAGCTGTCGACGGGACGTTAAACGCTAAGGTTCCCTCCCCATCCCCCACACCCACCCCAAAGTTGCTACAGTGCGTCAAAAATGTTAATTTTTCAAAATTTGTGCATATTTGCAAAAACCTAATTTTTGAACACTGTTATTTCAGTTTCTGTTTGTGTAAAATAAATGTATTATTTATTTACACGAATTAGCCAACTAAGGACCGCGTTACATATTTTATTTCATATTCAGTTTTTTCTTTCTCTTCTCTAGGGCTGCTCTTCTGCCTGCTGCCATTTTTGCCAGATGTCCAGCTATCAGTTTCCGGTTGATCTTCTTTCTTGGGGCCTCCTGAAAAACCTCGAATTCAGTTACTGCCTTTCTGTAACTGTCCCTATTCATCGCGTCCATTTCTGTGATTCCAAGTTCCTCGAGGTCTTTCTTTATTCCTCACAACCAACAGTTGGGTGTTTTCCTTTGTTGAATTAAATTGAAGATTTTCTTCGTTAATCTGCTGTCATCCATTCTCACCAGATGACCGAAGAACATAAGCCTTCTCTTTCTCATCTCCGTTTTAACTGGTTTAATAAATTTATAGACCTTCTCATTGCTCATCTTAAACCATGTTTCGCCAATTTTTTTTTGTGTCCACCAAGAAGTTTCCTCAGAATTACCCTCTCCTTCCTCTCGAGCTCATCTACTAGTCCTTTGTTCTTGAGGGAGAGTGTTTCTGCTGCATATTGTACTTCTGTTCTTGTCACTGTCTTGTAGTGTAATAACTTCGCATTTCGAGATAAGCATTTTTTGTTGTTGTTGTACAGCTTCAGTGTTAAAATTTGCGCCCTCTTGAGTTTAGCTACTCGAAGTTTGACAGCTTCTTTTTCTATGCCAGTATCTGTTATTGTTTCTCCCAAATATTTAAAGTGTTTGACCCTTTCGATGCATCCAATAATTGTGTTATATGTTGGAATTTACTATTTCACTCTGTAGCAGGGCCAGGGCACACAGCATCAAATCCAGTAACTACTAACTAACGAACGAAACAAGATTCGCTTGATCACATGGTGACGTTACAACAATGTGCAATACCGTTTGGAGTACAAAGCCCGCTGGTTTGACAGCGAAGAGCGTCGAAAGTTGTGACGAGTAAGCGGGCAGCCGGCCGTTGCGAGGAGATTAAACCTCGCCCGGTTTCCCGTCGGCGGGCTGCGTGCAAATGGAAAGCACGCAGGAGGACGTGACGTCATAGCCAACCAGTGTTGCCAGATGTATGGAATTTTCCCTACTCGTAGGGAATTTTCATCCAAAAGTCCCTGACGCGTAGGTACTTCGGTAAAATTTTACAATCGTCGACACAGGCAAAATGTTCAAATGTTTGTTAAGCTTATGGGACTGTCCTGTAATGCACCGTATCGTATCTTGTCGGAGATATTAGGAAACCTAAAAAAGGCAAATGTTTGAGTTATTACCTGTTTTTGTGGCACTACATGCGTTCCTTAATGTAAAACGTATCCTGAAATCAAAATAAACGATATTATTCGCACTCACTCACGCAGTACGTATTTGTCTGCTGGAGTGTTCACTACCGAGTGAATGTGTACAGTGCAGTGGACTCTACACGTCGTGTGCTAAGTATTACATCACCGTCGCAAGTAAATGTGATGATAATGAGAGCAGATGATACCTCTCGCAAAAATGAAAACACTGAATTGTGAGCATAATAAAATTCGCGCGCCGAAATTCCAACTCACATTCTGATTAGATTTGATATATGCAAAATTTAAAGGTTTACATGTCAAATCTGAAAAACGTCAAAACATATGTTTTGACAGTGCACCAGGAAGAGTGTGATTGTGAAACTGGGACGTGATCCGTTGCACGCTTACACAAACTGTTATGTTTGCTGCTAAGCCTCTTTACGGTGAGTTGTTGCGTATTCTCTATTGACATCCCAGCCTCGATTTTCCATTGATACACATGTTTAAATCATCTCATTAGGAGTGATCACATTCACATTCATACGAACGTGTAAATCGGAGGAGGAGGCATATGTCACCCACTCACCAGGCGTACAAGTGCGCCGATAAGCTATCCCTACCTTATGACGCATAAATGTTGTGTATGGTCAAACGTGTTTTCCAGAGAAGGATTCGGCTATTGCTTGTCATCAAACTGTCGCGGCTCCCGTTCAAAAGACACCACTCTCCTACTGCTAACAGAATACTTGTGCGTCACGGGCTTTTCACCGCAACACAGTCACAAAACTGAATACAACAAACAGCGTGTCAAAGACCGGAAGGACAGTTGATAGTTTGTGAAAAACAAAAAATTAAAATACAGCGCACGACGGAGTGTTCAGCACACACACACACACACACACACACACACACACACACACACACACACCATGACCGCACAACCAAGACGACATTGTGTTTGACGCTTGCAAATCAAGTACTTGAAAGCTCAAAGTACACATTTATTCTTTTATGTCAGTTCCTTACAACTTCTTTCTGTTTTCCTACTCGACTTCTGTTCCGTTTTTGACGGGCTCCCCTCTGCACCAACTTGCCAATAAATCTGAGAGGCGTGCGATTAAGAGTTTCCCCCGTCATTAAGGAACACGAAAAAATGTTCAAATGATTGTAGAGTCTATGGGACTCAACTACGGGGTCATCAGTCCCTAAACTTACAAACTACTTATGAACTACTTACAACTAAGGACGGCACAAATATCCATGCCCGAGGGGGGATTCGAACCCTCGAACATAGACTGGAGCGCCTCAGTCCCCGCGGCCACCGCGGCCGGCTCTACACCGGCCAAGCAGGTGATGTTGGCAACAGTTCGCAACACGCGGGAATGAAGCCCACCAATGGTGGTGAAGTTTGAAGTAGCCAACATTATTTTAGACAGCATAGTTGTTTTCTCTTCATAGTAAACAATATTAATTTGAAAACTTGGTTTTGGACACATTGAAATTGATGCGAAATACGATGAATTCAATGTATATCAGTGGAATGGAGAGTCGGTTTGAAAATAGTGTTAGAAAATCTTAGCACGAGAAAAATTCATTGTTCCCAAGAAAGATAGACGTTATATTACCTTGTCTAGACTGTTACTTATTTACGTCAGGCTGATATAGTAGTTATAGTTAGTGTTTGTAAGTGAGAACATGTTAACAAGACAACGCTAAAACATTTGCGATAGCCAACGTTATAATGAACAAAACACTTATTCGTTGTCAACATGGCATTACTCTTACAAAATCGAATCATCTAGAGTGACAGAATTCCTTTTTTGTGTTGACTGTGAACTAAATAATTAATACTGTTCCTATTCTTTGGTTGACAGTATCTCGATGTATCCTTGTGCACTTAATAAGTCAGTTATCCTCGTGTCACAGTGCACTCGGAATTCACGGCATATTTGGGGAAACTATTTAATGCTGTTCCTCTCTATTATTGACATGTTCTTGATGTACCCTTGTCCGGCACTTTGAATTCGTGGCATAATCTACACTTGACTATCAAAATAAGATCCTTGAAAGTAACAATTCCATCATCCGTAAAAAAATGCAAATACTCAATGAGTACAAAAAAGTTATCATAGAGGCTAACGAAACAACAAACTCCTATTACATGCATTCCATAAATCTCATTCGAAATTGTATAATATCACTCGAGTAGCCAACAAAATTACTGCGAATCAACTGCCGTTGCCAACAATGACCGCTAGGCCCTGTGTCGGCAATATTAAAATTAAGCTCGTGCTTTAAAAAATAACAACTGGTCACCAATTTTAATAGGTTTTACTACAAAGAAAGGAGAAGGTTTATTAAAGCATCTCGATGAGGTTCACACTCAACGAGAGAACAAGTGTCAACTAGAAATATAGATGGCCAGACCGTGAAACATCAGAAGCAGTTGTAGCGATTGGGAGGTGCGCATGCGCAATAGAGGCGGTTCGCCAGGCAACTTTAGCGCCGACTGAAACCTATTGTTTGTCGAGCCTTCACTTGGATGTGCAAACTCTCGTTTCATTTCTCCTATTAGTTTCTGTTTAATTTTCTAGTGGTCAGTGCATTTTGTGCAGCAGTGGAGGTATGATGCCACGCCCCCTCCGCCTCCTCCCCAAGCCAAAGTCCTGGATTCAGCCCCTCCCAGACCAAAATCCTGGCTATGCCCCTGATGCAGGGGCTTTAATGAGGTGGTAGGGAGAAAGTAGGGAAAATGTAGGTACATTTTTGTGAAACCGTAGGTATTTTCTCTCTCTGTCATCTGGCAACACTGTAGCCAACTGCCATTTTTCCCGCTGAAATGTCTTTATTTTTAGATACTACGCTTGACTCTATTAGAGTTACAGACTAGCACGTAGAAGCAAATGAAAGAGGAGAACAGCGCGATTCAGATGATCTTCTGACATCATTTACATTAATTTTTATATCAAAAGTTATTCAGAAAACCATTATTTCTTCACTTGGAAAAGTCCAGAGGCTAAACTAATTGAAGTACAGTAACGTGCGAGGGCTCAAATGAAAGGCCTCACCGAGACACAAAGTTTGGTATAACCATATCATCTGCAACATTTATATTGCGCATAATAATGCACTTTTAAGAACAATAGTGATTTTTAATAACAATTAGTACAAGACAGATACACGAACAGCAACGCAGTAATAAGATGCAGGTGTCGTAAACACACATTGTGACTTGTTTGGAAGATATTATTTTTGTTTATTTCAATGTGTTGTGGATAAACTAAATTATTTTGTTTATCGACTGTAATTTGTTTAAATTTTTGAGCACAGTAGTACTGAACAGTGAATTGGAAAGAGGACTGGAAAATCTATTGAAAAAAACTTTACCTAAGTGATTACTTAAATATTCATTGTGCGACGGCCGAAAGACTTATTTATCGGTCGTTCTGAAAATGTTCATTTGTTTAAACTTAAGATTATGGCGGTATTATTAGTGTTAGAAATTACTGTATGTATTTGCATTGGAATCTTAGTCCGCATATCAACATTTCAATCATTATTTAAAAAGTTTGTACAGTACTGGGAGGACCACTGAACCTCGTTAGGGGGACGTATTACTGGAATGACGTCGCCGATTGTATGTAAGTGGGTGCCGGGAGCGGCCAAGGATCAGTCTACGGCAGTTCAGTCTTGATGGCAGACGTGTGTTGCGAGTGCAGTGGAATCGAGTGAGACGATAGGTGTTGAACATAGCCGCAGAATCCGCCGCACTGGACTCGGAAATGTTTTCGAATGTGTGTGGACTTTGATTTTGAACAGAGGTCGGAACTCAGAAATTATTCATCGCTTTCTAACTTGGGTTTTTGGATAGAACAATGAGCTTTAATAGCAGTCATTTTAGGAACATTATCCAAATGATTAAATATTCATATAGCTATTTTGTTAGCAATATTGGGGGCTCGAGTTAATCATACTAGATGGAATCTAACGGATTTAGTGGTTCTCGCTGTTGAGTTCTCGTCTCCATTTGTTTTGTCGTCCCAAGGAGGTAGCCAAAGGAGGGTCTTGGGGGTCCGGACCCCCCTTTCACCGAAACGATAAATTCTACTCAAACTTATGCTAAGGACAACACACACACCCATGCTCTATGGTGGACTCGAACCTCCAAAGGAACTAAATGAAATAAGACCTACCGTGTAGTGAAACAGAACGATATTGTTATCAGTCATATGCCGGAAAAGGGCTACGCACTACCGACAGTCAACAAAGCCATCTATAGATTTTTAATTATCGATACATCGATAACAGCATCAGCTATTGCCCAGCCCTCCTTTAGCCGTTGACCATTGTTGGCCATGCTCCATTACTGATATGTTAAGCGCTACATTGGAATGCTGCCACTGGCGTTTATTTGTTTTGTGTTGTTAAGATAATTTTCCAATTATGAATAAGTTCATAACAAGGACTTTCATTTGTCCACTAGCGTTATGCTAAGTTAAAATACATACTACTTTAATAGCTTATTTATATATTTACAGCAGTGGAGTCGTTATTTGGAGTGGCAATATTTCAGTATATCATATGGCACCTCACTCAGTATGTGTAATACTTTTTAAAGTTAGGTTTAAGAGTAGTATTTTATCTAGAGGATGGATACGTTGCAATGCCAACAAGAGTAAAAGAACCAATAATCTTGGAAATAAAATTATAGAATTACGCTTCCTAAATCAATATACAAGGTATTTATACTGATGCAAAAATTAATGCAGATTTTGCGAAACACCAAGCTACAGTCGTGGCTGACAGGCAGCGAGCTTGGTGACGTACAACCGTGTCGTTGCCAGTGTTCAAATAGAAAGAAACACTTCTCATTCTGATAATCTGACTTCTTTTGGAATAACAACTGAAGTTTCTGCTGGCGTATATTGAAAAAAAAATTTAAGAAATGTTTTCCTCAATTTTGTATATAAAATATTGCAGTATTTCAAAATGTTCAAATGTTTGTTAAGCTTATGGGACTTAACTACGGGGTTATCAGTCCCTAAACTTACAAACTACTTATCAACTAGCTTATCCTAAGGACGGCACAAATATCCATGCCCGAGGGGGGATTCGAACCCCCGACCGTAGTGGCCGTGCAGACCATGACTGAAGCGCCTCAGTCCCCTCGGCCACCGCGGCCGGCTTGCAGTATTTATAACAAGGTTTTACAAACGCAAACTATGTGCATAAAATATAAAAAAATATGTTAGCCTAAGTTTGTGTTTAGAATAAATGGAAAACATGAGCCTTTGTAAATATTTTTTAACCATTCGCCCCCCCCCCCCTCTTTGACAATATCCTGGCTACGTCACTGCGGGCCTGGTCAGCCTGTGTTGAGTCCTTCCTGGCGTAGCTTTCATGAAAGGTTCGGTGCAGGATGCGTAGACAGCTATAACAAGCTTTATAGATTAGTGATGCAAGTTTTATTTACTGAACTGTACAAAGATACTAAACTTCCGTAAAGTATGTTTCTTCTCTCTTCTCGCGGCGTCGTCTTCCTTGATGCTAGTTGCGCTGAGTCCTAGTGACTGCCTAGTTGGAAGCCGAGCCCAGATGCCAGATGGACCCGTCCAGACGCATGTCGGCCTCGATATAGCAGTTTGCAGAGGGCGCGCTTATTCTTACTCCCAACCAGTGAGCTCGAAATTAAACTGGGAACACTACTGCACGAAACAGATCCGTGACGTATGACGTCACGGCAGCCACGTTGAGTAGGGGCAAGAGGTTAAGTTGTTCTGCTACACCAAGAAAACACAAATACCGTTTATGGCTTTTATACGACGCTCACTTAGTTTACTGAACAGTGCACTGTTAACATTACTTTCTATGTGCTAACCTTTCCCTTCCATTTTTTTCTCAGTTACGCTCCTCTACTTATGTTCGTAATTTTCACATCGCCATCAAGTGTCACAACCTACAGTTCCGAGAAAGAGATTTTTAGGTACAACCCAGTCTAAATTTTATTTCCTGACTAACGAGGCTGCAGGGCGACACACAGAGAGCATTCACATTATTTACACAGGTCTTGCCAGAAGGAGAGAAAACTTTCCAGTCTCATTTGATGCCAAATTATTCCGTCTATATAACCAATGAGAAAATAAATTTCTCTACAAGTCATTATGCAATAAAGTTGCTAAATCATTCCATTATTTTTCATTTCAGGTATTAGTTTCATTCCCTGAAACCAAATAACAGAATGCGTAAGTAATAATTACGAAATACGGTACTTCGTCCACATAAGAATCTATAATTTTAATTGCTGGTAAAATAGCTAAATTACCTCAGAAACGGTAGTTTTATTGTGAACAAGTTGTCTTCTCAGTTTTATTTTAGTTTGCATTGAGGAGTAAAAATAAATCTCTCAGTAGCTGTGTATCGGCTCCTGGTAAAAATATGCAACTGTCCTTCGTAAAGTGTTCGTTTCAAATAAAAATAGATTTGGTAGGAGTCCAGTTTTCCCTTCGTACTCTATGGACCCATTTGTTCTCGAGTGCTGCTTTCCAGTGAGGAATCTGGAGAGATTACCACGTAGCAATATTTGCGTTTACTGAACATCACTTTCTTAATATATTGCAGTATATGTAACATAACTATGAAACTGAATGCCACTTCCAGTCGTCCATAGGTTATTACACCCATACAAAAAACTACTTTGAACCATTGCGATTAAAATAACGAGAATCTCTACATAACAGCAAGCTGAAACTGAAACGAATGCCCCCATCCAATATGGTGGCTTCAGATAGTAGCGTCACGGTTTCCTAGGCAAAGATGTCTTTGAGCAGTCACTCCAGTTTATTATTGAGCTCACTTCTCCCAACCAAGCCCCTACCGCGCCGTAGCGGAGAAGCGAGCTAACTGTCCCCGAATCGAAGCAGCTGATCGCCGCCATTTGCAGGGAAGAATCCTAGTACTGGGGTTGTGATTTCAAGTGTATGAAACACAACAAGATCAAAATAAAGTACAAAATAAACACAAGTAATTAAAAAAATATTGATTAATGCAGTCTGTTTAAAAAGTATTCTTAAATGAATGAAATTTCCTAATTTCCGAAATACGTCTGCATAGAGACATGAAATTTAAGAATGTAAAGCTCTTTTCTGAGAAGGTGGAGCGACTTTTCATCGAGATACTTGCATAAGATGATTCCATGAAACTTGTAAAGTAGCAGAGAGTGCGATTATTATTTAATTCACGTAATTTTCTGTCTGGTCCTGTTTACTTTTTGCCCACTTCTCTGTACCTTTTGCACGCTTATTTTTGTACACCACATTTTTGTCTACATTCCATTCCATAATATATATAGAATTTTTCTTTCAACTTCCTCGAATTTGGGTATGAATAATTGTAATAACCCATACAATTTTAAACAGACATTTCATTCGCACATTACTTTTTAACAGAGATAGTACTTCTCAAAGAGGTTGAGTATGCAACGTTCGATCAAGTAATGACCATTTACGAAGTACAATCACCACCTGCTAAGTGTCTAAAAACAATTATTCGTCCTACCTCTGCATCATATTTATATATATGATAAATACCTCTTATGCGCCTACTTATTCATTCAGCTCAAATTAGTATTTTTTGTAATTTACATGCTAATAAAATATAAGTACTTGATATGCAACAAAGTACGTTTCTCAGGTTTAGGGAAAAATTTGAAAGAGGAAACCTGAACAAAAACAAACGGTCATCATTTATTATTTCTCCATGAAAATCCTATACGGTATACAAGTAATGACTGATCTGTGAAATTTAACATTGTTTCCGTCTTCCTCTTTGCTTCCTTCTCACTATTACAATTAAAAACAGCACACGAACGAACCACGTTTATGCACGGTTGCCCTGCAAATGGCGGCTCCTGTCACATTCAATGTGTGGACGCGACACTAGCGCCAGCGAGCGGTCTAGTTTTTATTTAGTAATTCTATGCTCCCAACGAGCTAGAATTTCAAAGAGTGACTGACACACGAGTTACAGCGCTCTTTGCGGCAACCTGCGTAAACTCGGCCGCCATATTGGCGGTGGTCAGTGCACTTGAGAGGAGTCTGTCCATCGTATGTTGTTGCAAGTGAAGTGCTGTATTTAGTGTATACTGTATTTAGTGTACATTTTCTGTACAATCTTTGCTTCTGCGATATATCTAAAGTATGTTCAGCATTTAAACACACAAATCAAAGTGTTAAAACGACAAATATTTCGAGCAAGAACACCAGTTGTTTTGCTTTGTTTGGTCTCTGTCTGCCTATACACAAACAAAATTCCTGGCTAATGACAAATAGCTTCCCCGAGACAGAAGCTTCAGATGACCTATCTTGCTATTCCTTTGGAGTACACACCAGAAAAAGGCACCGTTTTCTGCCTAGCGTCTGTGTGTAGCTCCTTCTGTTGCTGCTGCGGTTGATGAAAGAGTGTCTCATCTGTTGAATAATAAAATAAACACTTTTCAGTGTCTACACCTTCTTTAAAAATATTTTCATTTGTTGTTGACAATACTTGATCAAGCATGGTTAACATATAATCATTGCAAAGCGCTGAAAAAATAGTAACAGCTGGAATTTTTCACTTGTTAAAAGTCTGTGTTCTGTGTACCAAATATTTATGTATATCAACGTGGCAACAACGTAATTTATTAACGATATGTTATTTCGGTGTAGAATGCTCTTGTGGCAGCTGACCTAGGCGCATTTTTGATTGCAGTTATCTGTTGTCACTTTCGTCTTTGTACTCAAATTTCGTCAACCAAACCCTATAACAGCAATTTTACGAGTATGTGGACTTAATACGTTTAATAAGCTCCAGATAAATGTGTCTTAGACTCTATGAAAGCAGTTGTTGCAACCTATTATCAACAGATGCAAATCCGTGATCATGATTGTTCGTCATAACAATTACTGTTCACTGTATAAGTTTCGCAACAGTTTTAGACTTTGAACTTGCATTACAATTAACACAAATATTTTCAAAGCGGCACTTTCGTTGTTGGATCAAACCTCAGCTAACTGTTATACTTGGAACTGGAAGTGTCTTACTGACAGATTCATTACCGCATTTTAAGAAAATACACTATCTGGCTCATCAATTCGCAGCTTTGATAAAGTCTGGACACACCATCGGAACATCATGCACATCTGTACTTAATAGCCAATCTTCATTTACAACGTAAAACGGTGTAAATAGGTAAAATTCTCTAGTGGGCGTGGCATACCAGCTGTCAGCCAATACCCCAAATAATATGTCGGACGCCAGTTCAATTTGCCTCAAACATGGCGGACCTATCGCCACTCTCGTTGGTTACTCCCTCCAGGATGTGCGGCGCCGGAGTGTGATTGGCTGCCGGTCGTCCGCTGCCTTCTGCACGATCGTTCTCGAGCGTCTGGCGTGTGGCGCAGACTTCACGCCACAACACTTTCCATACGTAATCATGCAATGGGAAATAAACAATTTTAGTAAAACCGCTACCAACATGTTGTAGTCAGTTATTTATTAGATGCTGCCATAGTTAAAAATCCCCTTACTTTGAAACTGAAAGTTAAGTTTTTACAAATGAATGTATATGTGTACGGACGGCAACGAGCCTAAGATAGCAGGAATAAGTCATCAAATGTTCAAATGTTTGTTAAGCTTATGGGACTTAACTACGGGGTTATCAGTCCCTAAAGTTACAAACTACTTATCAACTAGCTTATCCTAAGGACGGCACAAATATCCATGCCCGAGGGGGGGATTCGAACCCCCGACCGTAGTGGTCGTGCAGACCGTGACTGAAGCGCCTCCGTTCTCTCGGCCACCGCGGCCGGCAATAAGTCATCCCCTAAGACAAAGTTAGTTGAGTAGAAGGGTCCGTGCCATTACAACATGTCTTAATAATGAATATCGGGAGTGTATCATTGAGGTGCACCAGGCACCAGAAGATGCTGAAGTTATGATTGTAACATCTGCTATTTCAAGAACTAAATATTTTGGAAGTGTTGTCATTATGGGAGAAGATGTTGACCTACTAGTTCTATTGAACGGTTTAGAACAAGGCATCGAAAACTTATTTTTTAAAGCCGGGATTAGAAAGTACTAAGACAAGTGTTTTTCCACTGCATCTTACAAGTCTGACAGTGAATATATTCCAGAATGAAACTTTCACTCTGCAGCGGTGTGTGCTGATATGAAACTTCCTGGCAGTTTAAAATTGTGTGCCGGAACCGGGACTCGAACCTGGGACCTTTGCCTTTCGCGGGCAAGCGCACTACCGACTGTGCTATCCCGACACGACTCACGATGCCGCCTCACAACTTTACTTCCCGTTTCCGGCAAACAATTTTAATCTGCCAGGAAGTTTCAGTGAATATATTCTCTTCACTCACGCCCTCAGCGGATGTGATGCACTATCCGCTTTTTTTGGCCAAGGAAAAATTAAGTGCTACAATATTGTTAATAGAAACGAACACCTAAAATCAGCGCTTTGCACGTTCAATAAACCACACGCTACCCACGAAGAAATAATAACAGCAGGACAACAGCTTACTATTGCATTGTATATTGGAGGTTTCAGCATTTCCCACACACTAGACAGTTTGCGGTACCAGCTATTCGCCAAGCCTGCCACAAAAAGCAAATTGAATCTTGCAAGGTTGCCACCTACAAAAGATGCTGCGCAAAATCATTCGTCACGGACTAACTTTCAAATCCAAAGTTGGATGGGAAACTGGAAACCCCCTGAGAAATGAGGCTGGAATCACAGTGACAACGGTCCGATACCCGTTACACTGAGCCAAGCCCCAGCACCTGAAGCACTACTCCACATTGTTTCATGCTCATGAAAGGTGAACTGTGGCGGAACGTGCTCCTGCAGAAAAGCGGGTTTCAAATGTTCTTCAGTTTGTAAGAAATGTATGGGGTCAACTGTGAAAACGTGCCACAATTCTCATATGAAGACAGTAAAGATGTTGTGGAGGATGATGAGGAACCTGATGACGAAACCTACGAACTTGAAGAGAATGACTCGCTCTTTAAAGAAGAGGTCATCCTGGGACCAAATCTATGTACGTACCCTGAATCTGCAACTCAAGGTATTTCTGGTGACACCGAGGAACCTGGCACGTCAAAACGTCGGAAGTGATGCTCATATCCCTCTCAAGTGCGCTAAAGTTGAAATACAACATTACGAGCATTACGCATCCCGAAGTGGCAATATTTGTTAGTAACTTATTATGCGTACTGCGTGTTTTTTTTAATATACAAGAAAATTGGCTACCTAATTAGGTTGCCTGTTGGAGCTAATAATAGTTACGTTTCCTGTCACACTTTGTGTGTGTGTGTGCACCTTTATCTCTTAATTAGGTATTTTTATATTTATAGTGTCACAAATACCAGAACTGTGGTACCCGAAAATGAGATGGTAAATTCAAACATATAACATTATATGTAATGTATTTATATTACACAAACAGGAACCGAAGTAACAGAGTTCAACAATTAGGTATTTTGTGACTGCACAAATGTTGAAAAATTGTCATTTTTTTCACGCACTGTAGCGCCTTAGGTACTGGCAGTAGAAAAAGGGATAAGAATAAAATTTGTAGAGAATTTTGTGCTCTTTAAAAAAGAAATTAAACGTAAAACCAGTAGGAGCACAAAAATGGAGATATTTTGAAAAAAAAAACAACAACTGAAAAAAGGCACAAATTTTCAAAGTTTTTTGAATCCAGAAAGTTTATCTAAGAGAAATTTTATCGGCAAAACTTGGTTTTCTAATCTTTCCAACCACCTTTTCCAAGGTATAGCTACTACACGACTGGACTGCATGTTGCACTTTCCCGAAACTGCCGCACCATGTTCGTTCGTATTTTATGGGCTCCCGTATAGTTCAGCTCATTGCAATGAAACTTAGCGTACTTGACCTTCGAAACAACAGGAAAGTGTTGTTGCGATACACGCAATTTCTCAAAGATAAAAGCGGTGCTTGCCACTTTCGACTCCGTTCTCCTTTCGAAATGAACCTCTGTCCAGTTTTTGTTTTCAACTTTCACCTACTACTTTGAAGGAGACCGCGAGCAGTCCTTGTCTTTCCTTGTTCAGCTTTTGATAAGTCATGATGACGCTATATCTTCTTTATAAAAGTGAGTTGGTATGGCCTGTTTGTTTTTCTTAAAATAAATCTTTCCCTACTTAATTTTCAAACTTGTGTACAGAGTTTCATTCATAATTCGTCCCCTTGTGCTAAATAATTTCAGAAATTACTGTTTTTCAGTGTTACAATTCTTCACATAGCCAAAGGTTTGGGAGGCATTACGCTTGTTTATAATGAGGTTCCAACTACATCTGAAGATATGCGAGACAGATTTGTCAGAGTATGAGATTCGATAACTGCCGAAATGATACTAAATGCTGCCCAGTCCACCATAAGAAGATTGCAGCACTGTGTTGATACCAATGATCATCACTTCAGATGGACATTCATGCCACCTTTTTGATCTTCAAAGACCTTACTGTTACACATCATTGGATTCGTCGCCATAGTCGCTGCCAGAAAATAAGTATTTAATACTTATAATTTAAATTTAATATTTAGTTATTATAATATCTTAGGAATGTATTTTTCAATTTATTTTAATGGATTATTTATAATAATGATATTATATAAAAATAATTTTGTACTCACGCCCATTAAAAAGCGGCAATCGAAATGTAAATTATGTTATACGTCCAAAGTTAACTTTTACGAATTATACCATGGATGTTACAAATACTAAGTAGTTATATTTTTGCCGCTGTCACTATCAGCTGTTATCCAGCTGTCATACTACAACTATTTTAAATTAATGTACTGACATTGGATTATATAAATCGACAGCTATCAATTACTATCAAACGCAAGTATCCGAATTAGAAATACAATTCGTAATTGATGTAATATTAATGTAAAAAAATTCTGTAATATCGATATCTATTTTTTAAAGTATTCTGACGATGCTCTTATGTACAGAGTGAACCCGGTTATTTGAATAAATAATTATAGCGTCTTGTGGCTGTTTATAAAATAAAAAATAAGTATCAAACTATAGTATCCCAAAGTTAATCTTTATATCTCTGAAGCGACCCCACCTAGCAACAAAAAACCAATGTCACATTCTGGTCCCCGTTGTCCCATGCAACGTTTGTTCCACAAACTTTTCAGCTCCTATCATATTTACGGAGTTATTCTTGGTGATAATAGCTAGTGACTCACCCTGTATGTAACAGGGTGATTATAATTAAACTTTCAAAACGCTGTAAAAATTACACCACTGGTCAGAAACGGAATGTTATCGGAGAAGGTGGAAAACGTAGTGAAAATTGATCTTACTTACATGGCGCTGTATGTGTCAGAATACGTACATGAGAACACCTGTCATGCTCACGACCCACTGAAGTCAGTATAGATACGCGGGATGCACGGCTTTTTCTCATTTCGAGTGAGAGACGTTTGTCTTGACTATCTCAATGCAGGATCGCGTTCTGCTTGTAAAGCTGTTTTACAAGAATGATGACTGTGCAGAAGTTGCTCTGGAGAAGTTCCGGTCACTGAAGGGTTTGGAAACAGTCGTTGGTCCGATGACTGCCGTGGGTCTGAAGAAAATGATTTGGAAAGACGGGTTCCTTTGGTGTGCAACCTGCTAGAGGGAGGAAAGGAATTGATTCGATTTGCCGGCCGCAGTGGCCGAGGGGACTGAGGCGCTCCAGTCACGGTCTGCACGGCCACTACAGTCGGGGATTCGAATCCCCCCTCGGGCATGGATATTTGTGCCGTCCTAGTCCGTAAGTAATTCATAAGTAGTTTGTAAGTTTAGGGACTGATGACCCCGTAGTTAAGTCCCATAGACTATACAAACATTTGAACATTTTTTGATTCGATTTCAGTGGAACAAGTGGCCACAGCAATTCAGAAGTCGAGTGGTAGTGTGCAAACGAGTGGTGCACGGAGAATTGCCCTGACATTGGACAAACCTGTGAGCACGGTGCTACGAAACATCCTTCTTTGCTATCCATTCAAAACTACCCATGGGCACGAGTTGCTTCCTGTTGACCTGTCAGCAAGAGAGACTTTTGCTGTGGAATATCTTGCTCGTATGAAAGTGGACGATAAATGGTCGTGGAAGATTCTGACAGGATATGTCAATACACAGACTTGTCGAATATGGGAAACAGAAAATCCACACCCAAATCAATCAGTACAGCTTTATCATAAAAAGACCACTGCGTGGTGCAGGTTTACGGCATCCTTTATCAAAGGGCCACATTTTTTCGAAGAGACGGGAGCTTCCGGTCCTACTACCTGTACCGTCACTGGTAAGCGCTATGAGTGTCTTCTGCACAATCACGTCTTTCGAGATCTCCAACAGCGTCGATATGTGGATGGGTTCATTTTTATACAAGACTAGCTGAAACCCGGCGTTGCCCGGGTATTTAGTTACTTATTCAAGCCTTGAGTTAGTACTTCGCCTATCCGTTCTCTCACTCTGTCCATCTCCATGTTATATTTATCAGAGAACTAGCTGAAAAACCGGCGTTGCTTGGGACTTATTCATTCCAATCCACATCCTCATCCCTTCTCTCTCTCTCTCTCTCTGCAACTCCTCTTTCCTTTGACCATCTCCTCCTCTCCGCTCTCTTTGTTCATCTCTTCCCCTACCTTCTTTCTGTTCGTCTCCCCATCCCCCTTTGAACGCTTAACTGCACCCTCCCTTTATCTGCCGGAAATGGCGTCATCTCTGTCTCTAACTCCTTCTCCACCTCCTCAGTCCATTTACTCCTCTATTTATCCGTGAAAAATTAAATAACTCTTCTAATTTTAATGGTGAAGTGTTGTTTAAGTTCACTGCAAGTTATTCTCCAAATTAAGTCTTAAGCAGACAATGAATTGTTTTGAAGGTGCAGTATGCCAAATTTTATATATATATATATATATATATATATATATATATATATATATATATATATATATATATAAAGAAAAAAAAATTACATGTTTGTTAAGCTTATTGGACTTAACTACGGGGTCATCAGTCCCTAAACTTACAAACTACTTATCAACTACCTTATAGTAAAGACGGCACAAATATCCATGCCCGAGGGGGATTCGAACCCCCGACCGTAGTGGCCGTGCAGACCGTGACTGGAGCGCCTCAGTCTCCTCGGCCACCGCGGCCGGCCAAATTTTATCAAGATTGGAATAAAATCGTCGATTTTGTCGAATTCCGTAAGTAAAGTCCCCTCCGCCATACACCATACAAAATATTATGCACGAATTGACTTTCCTCATAGTTTGAAGCTCAAGTGTGCAAAATGGCATCAAGATCGGAATACAAATGTAGATTTTGCCGAAGTCCATTGGTCAAGTATCCTCTGCGGCGTACCGTCATTTAAAAATCTGAATGAAGTATGCTTTCCGCTAATTAAATTGCTTACATAAAATTCACATGGTGTGAACAATATTTCTGTTTTAAATGTTTCTTTGATGATTGTCACCCTCAAAAATGTAACGTAACTTCCAGAGAATTTTCAGAAATGTCATTTCATTCGAAACTTCGCTGAAATCCCTAAAATTAACTGTTTAGTCAAGTTAATTAATGGAAATGATTGCAAGTAATCTAAATGTATTAATACTGAACTTGTAATCTGAATTGTTCAGCCACATTTAAAAATTTCATCAGGATCGGGGAATACAACTGTAGAATCTGACGAAGCTCATATGCAAAGTATCCTCCGTCGTGTTCCATCCAAAACTTTATGTAAAGTAACCTTCCTCTTGTTTTGAAGGTCAAGAGTCCAAAATGTAATGAAGATTTCAGGATGAATAAAGTGTCCTTATTCGCATGTCGCATGATGCCACAGGTTTTCAACCATATGATTGTTTATGACGTCATGTCTCCTGATCTATATCTTGTAAGCAGTTCTAACCCCTACGTCAATTGTTACCACATGAAAGGAATATGAGTATCAAATTTGGTTGAAATTGGAACAGTGGTTTAGATGCAGACGTCGTATGATGCGGCACTTTTCCGCACACTTAATTACGTCATATCTCGTGAACTATTTGTGGTAGAGTCATTTAATGGTGCCTATCACCATCGCAAAAGCAGCTGCTGAAGCGCCATTTCGGAAATGCTAGGATTATTAGCCGCCATTTCCCTATGGCCGTCCCGATCCCCTAGTCTTAATCCGTTTGTGATTTTTGTCTGTGGGGCTGTCTGGAAGATGTTGTGTTCAGTGTTCCGACTGCTGTACTGAAGGCACGTGACACCGGAAACACTTCGATCAGTTGTTGAACATGCTGTTCCCCAGTTTCAACTTGTTGCGAAGAAAAAAGAAAAAAAAAAAAAAAAGAAAACGGAGGACAGTATATTGAACAAGTTTTAAACCAGACACGGAAATTAAAATCCGTTTTGATTTTGACCGATGCTTTTTAGAGGGTTTTTGGCCTCAGGACAATTAAACCAACATGAGCTTTAGGAAGTCAAAGATGAAGTAAAAAAACGGCATCTTAATTAAAAAAGCAAAAATAGAAAAAACATAACACAAAAAATAAAAAGAACCAAAATCAAATAGTAACGGATAATAAAGAGTATTAAATACATCATGTGATTGATTCTTTTTATGAGTTGGTCACAGGACAATTAAAAACACGATGTGATGTAACCTTGCTGTAGTGGTTGAACTTACGTAATTAACAGTATTACACTAAGTAGTAAAGTTTGTTCAACGTCTAACTTACACATTAGGCATTGTTGTATGATTCATTTCTCATCTGTAGTCGACCACTAGTAAATTATGAATCTTACAGCGCCGTATATTGATCAATTTTCACACTATTTATTTTTCTTTTGCTATACGTTTCCCCCCTTCTCCGACAGTATTCCGTTGCAATTTGACGTCGTTCTTACTAGTGGTGACATTTTTAGAGCGTATTCAAATTTTAACTTTATAATTAATCACCCTGTATATACGGCCTTGATTTGTAAAAAAGAGATTCTTGTACAGTACAGTTATATCCCTTCTACATCTACATCCATACTCCGCAAGCCACCCGATGGTGTGTGGCGGAGGGTACCTTGAGTACCACTATCGGTTCTGCCTCTATTCCAGTCACGTATTGTTCGCGGAAAGAAGGATTGTCGGTATGCCTCTGTGTGGGCTCTAATCTCTCTGATTTTATCGTCATGATCTCTTCGCGAGATATACGTAGGAGGGAGCAATATACTGCTAATCTCCTCGGTAAAGGTATGTCTTCGAAACTTCGACAAAAGCCCGTACCGAGCGACAGAGCGTCTCTCCTGCAGTCTTCCACTGGAGTTTAGCGATCATCTCCGTAACGTTTTCTCGATTACCAAGTGATGCTGTAACGAAGAGCGCTGCTCTCCGTTGGATTTTTTTCTACTTACTCTATCAACCCCACCTGGTACGGACCCCACACCGTTGAGCAGTATTCAAGCTGTGAGCGAACAA
The DNA here is from genome assembly GCA_026315105.1 of Locusta migratoria. Taxonomy (NCBI): domain Eukaryota; kingdom Metazoa; phylum Arthropoda; class Insecta; order Orthoptera; family Acrididae; genus Locusta; species Locusta migratoria. The sequence continues at coordinate 491,201,564 of CM048744.1, read as the reverse complement.
GTGCAGGTTACTGTAACCTACTTCCTTTGTTTTCGGAATGCATTTCCTTTGCATTCTTCCAATGAATCTAAGTCTGGCATCTGCTTTATCGACGATTGATTTTGTATGGTCATGCTGTTTTAAATCACTCTTAATGCCTAGTCCCAGATAATTTATGGAATAACTGCTTCCAGTTGCTGACCTGCTATAGTGTAGCTAAATGATACAGTATCTTTCTCTCTGTGTATTCGCAGCACATTACACTTGTCTACATTGAGATTTAATTGCCATTCCCTGCACCATACGTCAATCCGATGCAGATCCTCCTGCATTTCAATACAATTTTCCATTGTTACAACCTCTCTATATACTACAGCATCATCCGCAAAAAGCCTCAGTGAACTTCCGATGTTATCCGCGAGGTCATTTATATATATCTTGAACAGCAACGGACCCACGACACTCCCCTGTGGCACACCCGATGTCACTCTGATGTTTCTTATTGGGGGAGGGGGGAAGGGTTAACAATGAAAATGGTGTCCAAAGCATGAATAGGTAAGCAGGTACAAATGAGTGTGAGCTACAGCAGACAAGGTAGCACAACAGAATAGTGTGGAGAGCGGCATGAAACCAATTTTAGGAAATGTTCAAATGGTTGTATAGCTTATGGGACTTAACTACGGGGTCATCAGTCCCTAAACTTACAAACTACTTATGAGCTAGCTAATCATAAGGACGGCACAAATATCCATGCCCGAGGGGGGATTCGAACCCCCGACCGTAGTGGCCGTGAAGACCGTGACTGGGGCGCCTCAGTCCCCTCGGCCACCGCAGCCGGCCCAATTTTAGGACTGAATACTACACCAAAAATCGTGACAGAGAGGTGCTGCTCTGTTGTAATAATTGACACAAGAAGGGAGAAGACTGTAGCAGTTTAAAAAATTCGATAGGCTTATGGCAACGGTGTTTTCGTATAGTTTTCTTAATGTTGAGCTTTCTTTATGGGACATCAGTACGAAATTATATTGCGTAGGGATGTGAATATCGCTATCTTCATATGCAAATGATCGGAGTGCTCGGCAGGTAGCCTGCGCTTCAGGCGGTGTCCGCTCTAGAGTCCACTGTAGGGACAATTACGGTATCTGTATCTGCGTACTCTACTCCGGATGTAAGTACAATAGAAGAATAGAATGTCTAAAGGGCAACCCTGTTTTGGATGCAAGTTCTAGAAAATCAGCATCTCTTAAGCTGATGGTATGAAATTTTAATTTTTTTCATTTCATACCGTGGCTTATATTACCAATACAAGTAACCTACTAAACTACGTTTACCGTTAAATCCTTAGTTGTCTACCTTCCTTTTCTTGCCACTTCACGCACGGTGTAATCTTGACGTGACACTGCGTGGATATGTTAGACCGAAGGAAGAAGACAACTGAGGGTTTAACGTCCTACAAATTACGGCTAGCAGGTACTCCGAGATGAATACAACCGAATTACACACTGTCTACGAAGAGGTAGTGTAATGCCATACACTACCAAATCGTCCCACTGCAATCTGTTTGGACTTTGGGCACCCACTGAAAACGACAGTACAAACCGAAAAGCACCGTGAAGAGTGAGGAAAATGGACAAGAGGGCAGCCGTAACAAAATCTGCCTCAGTAGTGTCAAGTTTTCTTAACTGACAAGTGCAGAATTTGTCTGACAGCCGACGATCGTTGAAGGCTACTATCGAGATGTCAGGCTTGTAGTTACACAGAATCAGCAGAAATGTCAGTCAGCACTGTTTTGGGCTAGTATCATGAGCGAAGCATTTGTTTAGCTTATGAGAGTGATCCACTAGTGACAGTACCGAAGCTCTATATATACTTTACATCGGTCACCTAATCGGTTTGTGAGGCGCTTCCCGGGCTTAAGATCTCACATATTTATCCTTGTTTTCCAAGTACATTGCGTATCAAACCACATCCTAAAAGAGCAACTCAAGCTTGGGAATAAACATTTTCTACAATATTTCCTTGAATTTCTCCCGTCAGAAAATAGACATGAAAGTAAAGACAGACACGTTAAAATAACAGCAAACTTGTAATTTAGCAATAACTAAAACATGCCAATATGTAACTATCAAAATCTGTACATAAAGTTATCTGTTTATGGGATTAAACATGTAACTATTAATATCACTAAGAAGTGATACAGTGATACAGTGATACAGTGATGCAGCAAGAAGAATGTGCGGTACTGAATGAAACAAACCGGCATTCCATGATGTGAGGCGAAACAAGACTAAAATTTCCGCAACAAAACAGTGGGCGTACTTTACATGTTTCACGAACGAACTAAACAAAACAAACTGTAGATTTTTATGATTGCAGAGCACTTAAGATGTTTTAATGTGCCACGGTGGAGTAGCCGGTCTAAGGCGCCTCGCTGCGGAGCGCGCGGTTGCTCGCCGTCGGAGGTTCGAGTCCTCCCTGGGGCATCGATGTGTGTGTGTTGTCTTTAGGTTAGTTTAAGTAGTTTGTAAGCTACGGACTGATGACCACGCATATATTTACAGACATTTGAACATTTTGTTTTACTGTCAAACGCATCTGGTGAGAAAAATCGCATTTTATTTGTAGTTGCATAGACGGACAAACACTAACATTCATAACAAAGAAGAAGTTCGTCATTCAGCAAAACTACAGTATATAAACACAACTGTTTGATTTTGTACTTAACTAAACACAAGCACCTAAATAAGTCGTTTTATCTGTGAAACAAATTACATGTGACACTAAACTTTTGAATATTACTGTGCAGTAAAGGCGCAGACAACGTGCTACTGATAAAAAGAAAAAATGTAAAGAAAATGGGCAAGGTAGCCCGAAACCGGTAACGGCTTCAAAATAAATCATTTTAAAAGCATGTGAGGCTGGTTGCGTTCTTCACCAACAATTTCCTAATCACTCGTCACTCACTCTGGAGTCAATTGCTTTTATCTTAACTATCATTTGAACCTCCTACTCTGTTGTGCATTTACTTGTTTCGATTCATGTCATTTTTGTTTTATGCTTGCAATTGAATATCAATGCAGTCACGATTGTCTTGTTCGAACGCAAGTGGCGACCCTTTGTTAATCAATGTTTTATAGATGTTTACTTGTTTTGAATTTAGTATGTTCGTAGTAAATCGTTTAAAAAAATTCTTTTTACCGAACCACTTGTTAAAGTTCACTTGTGTAGTTATTGTATTAATTCATGGTGTATTGCCCAAATAGTTCACTGAACTGATCAGATTTTTTTTTCATTTTTTGAGGTGGGGGTTAACGTCCAGTCAACATTGTAGTCATTAAAGAACAGCACAAACTCGGACTGTTTTGAGTTAAGGATGCGGAAGGACATCGGCCGTGTCGATTGAAAGGAGCCATCCCGGAATTTACCTGGAGCGATTCGGGACATCACGGAAAACTTAAAACTAGACGGCCGGAGGCGGGAGTTAACCGCCATCCTCCAGAGTATAGTGTGTTACCTCTGTGCCACCTTGCTTTTTTGCGTTAGCGTTCTTTGTCAAGTTGCGTATTTACTTTATGGAGATACACTGTCATTGTAACTTAGTCTGAAGTGATAGCATTTGTTTATTTACGGAGGACTTGTGATAAGAGGTGGCGTTTTCAGCAAACACCGACTTCTACCAGAGTAACACGGCTACCAGCCATATTTGGAGGTAAACCATGTTCAAATGTTTGTAAAGTCTATGGGACTTAACTACGGGGTCATCAGTCCCTAAACTTACAAACTACTGATGAACTACTTACAAACTAGGACGGCACAAATATCCATGCCCGAGGGGGGATTCGAACCCCCGACCGTAGTGGCCGTGCAGACCGTGACTGGAGCGCCTCAGTCTCCTCGGCCACCGCGGCCGGCGGTAAACCATGTTTATACTACATTCACAAATGTTTTGCCAACGTTCCGCCAGTGGTGAGACCTTCAGAAAACACAGCGTAGATTGAGCTGATAACGTGTCGCAAGTACACTGCTCAAAACAATTCGGGGATCAGCTTTCATTCACAATATACATATCGTAACTTATGTTATTCGGATATTGGTTACAATTGTGATTTGTGTGTGAGTCCGTACGAAATTTTGCTGTTGAACTCTTTACTTGAGGTTTACTTGGAGTTTACTTAGCGCGAGGCATCATGGAGCTACCATAACAGTGAAAAAGTCATTCTTGTTGCCCTATAACATGGTGTGTGTGATCACCCCTGAGGTCAGTACCATTGCACACCTATGTGACATGGCCAGTATGAGGTTATCAAACAGCTGTTGAGAGATATTCTTCCATGAGTGCAACATCCAGCTCTGCAACCGTCGTGGGAGGTGCTAGTCTGGCTGCAATGCGTCTGCTAAGTGCATCCCAGACATGCTCAAGTCCGGTGAACAAGCTTGCCACTCCATTCGTTTAATTACCTCAGTTTTAAGTATGTTGTCCACCAGTGCAGCTCTGTGGGGACGAGCGTTATGGTCCTCCAGAAGGAACCCATCTCCTATGGCACCAGGTGGGGCACAACAAAAGGTCGAAGGATTTCGTCTGCTTACCTCTGAGCAGTCATAGCGCCATTCTGAACGACCTAGAGGTCCGTAGATCCGCTAATACTGACTCCTGCCCACACTATTTGTCCACCACCATGATATTGTAATTTTCCTGTACATAAGCAGGATTGTTCAGAGTTCCAAGTTCACTCCAGATGACGAAACGACGATTATCCGGCTGAACACAAAATCTTTTCTGTGAACAAAAACCATCGCCATTCGTTACGACCTCGTGTTCCTCCTTCGCGTTTCTGCGGGATAAACGACGTCGTAGTTTTAATGGGACACACACTATAGCTCTCCGTGCGTAGAGGCCACATTCCCGAAGACGATTTCGCACTGTTTGTGTTCATACTGCGCGTCCTTTTGCTGCCTGGAGAGTGCGCTGCGTCTAAGTTGCATTCAGCCTGCTGTCTAGACGGACTGTTGCAGGTGTTCCCCTTGGACGACCTTGGGCTTGCCTTCTTTTAACGGTTCCTGTTATCTGAAATCGCGTCCAGATCCTGAAAATTACACTTTGGGACACTCCAATAGCTGCAGCCACCTCCCTCTTTGTCTATCCCGCTTACAACCTTCCTATGGCTCTCCACGCCATACCTTCGGGTAAGTCACGTTGTTATTGCATTGCACTACCTGTTCACTGCACTAACCGAACCCAACTGCTTGTATAATCGTTTAGTAAACCAAGTGAACACCAAATAACTTTCTGTTATTAGCACTATAATAGTTGCGGTAATGTACTTGTCTCCACTCTGTAGAAACGACATTTTAGAAAATGTAAAGCTTATGGGACTTAACTGCGGGGTCATCAGTCACTAAACCAACAAACTACTTTTGAACTAGCTTATACTAAATACGGCACAAACATCCATGCCCGAGGGGGGGGGGGGATTCCAACCCCCGACGGGGAACGGCCTCGCGCATCGTAGCATAGCGCTTCAATGCTCTCGGCCGCTCCGCCGCGGCGACATTGTAGTTCATTCTGCCTATGACAATACTTCAGACTCTAGATATCTCAGCTGATCCACTAAGTGTTTCGACCAGTGTATTTGGCGAGTAAAACTGTCTCCTAAAGAACACGTATTTGTTTTTGCTGAGGTGGACGCACGCACCATGTAACTAATTTGGACCGTTCTCACTGAAATGGCTGCCTCTGCCAAGTGATCATCAATTAGCAAGTATCCCCTGAGCGTCTTATGTATTCCGAAGTCTGTACTCCTATCTTCATCAGGCTGAGATAATTCAACAAGACTATAATGAGCATCTTAATTGCTTATTAGTGTAACATCTGTTGCTTCTGTGGATACAGTGTATCATTTTTCACGTAATAATTTCGCTCTTTACGTAAAAACATGTATTTCTGAAATTTTTATACGTAAAAATACGTAGTACTTAAAAGTCACAGAACAATATTTTCTTAATTAGTCGATTCACTCACCTATGGGCTAAGACTACGCAGTTACCTCAACTTTTTTTATCAATATTCTTTGTTCTCTGACTGATTTTCCTTCCAAGAACACTCTACTTCATGTTCTAGCTTTATCGACAGGTAGATACTAATTTTTTAATCACTGTTTGTCTTCTATATTTTTTTCAGTTAATCCTATACGTCCCTGTATTCTCATTTCTTTCGTCTACGGAACTTGTCTTTCTGCTCTCCTAGTTAGAAAATACCTCACTTCCAGCCGTTTTCATACTTTTTACGTATCCACAAAAAGCAATCCTCTTTTCTTTATTGTGACTAGTGATAACGTTACAGGATTTTCATAAATAATTCCCCGTCTGATCGCAAGTGAAATATGCATTTATCTGCTGTTAGGTTTTACGTCTACTCGATGTCACTTAGGAAATAAAAGAAAACATCTGAATTTGTCGACGACATTGTAATTCTGTCACCAAAACACATGTAAGAGCACTTGAACGGATCGGACAGTGCCTTGAAAGGACGATGTAAGACGAAGATTAAAAAAAAAAAAAAAAAAAAAAAAAAAAAAAAAAAAAAAAAAAATAGGATGGCGATTGTAAGAATAATTTTCTGCAGAAGAAGAAAAATTAGGGCTTAACGTCCCGTCGATATCGTGGTCCTTAGAGACGAATCACGCTCGAAGAATTTTGGTCAGCGACGAGGGAGGTAATCCGCCCGCCTTTTTAAAGGATCCATTCCGAAATTTGCGTAGAGTGATTTGGAGAAATTTCGGATAGCCCAAATCAGAAAAGTCCGAGGCGGGTTTTAATTCCCGTCCTTCCGAATGTAAGGCAAGTGTGTTGCCACTGCGCCAAGTAGCTCAATTAAGACACATACCCAACTTAAGACAATGGTTTTATGTAAAATTGTTAGTGTTATTCACTACAGAATCGTGATTCTACCAAAATAGGCGGACACAAATGCCTCCTTTCCGAGTTGTGAATGCATGGATAAGGAAGAGGGAGAATCGGGGCTCACTGCAGGATGTGTAAAAGCTTCCAAACTAACCTTCTGCAGCGCAGTGAAACCCTGCCCACCCACATGATAGCAAGATTTCGTGTACGTTACGACGTTACGGAAGTTTCGTTGGAAAGGCCTTGAACTTAATCTATACAGTCCCGGCTCTCCCCGTATGAGTTCCATGTTTTGTGGCCCTGAGTAAAGTCATTCGTGGCAATTTGCTTCGAACGAAGTAGTACACGCCTCGGTACAGTCATGGTTCTGTAGATAAACGCAAAAATTATCCATGAAGGCACTCACCTTCTTGTCTCACAGTAGCATGAGTGTATTTAGAGTTACGTCGGTTACCCTTGAAATAATAAATAGTTTACGTATTCTTTCCATCTGTCTCGGTTCCGTTCTGCCTCTTCTATGTACATATAAAAAAAAGAAGACGAACCAGGACACCATGCCTACGCGTAGTCCAATGATAAACACAATGCATTGTATCTTCGCTGCGTATATCGATAAGAAATCATACATTACATCGTTTTCTACATTCCTGACAATGCGTCAGCTTCATTTATTTCACACGCCCGCTAGCATGCTGTAACAACCTCGCCACTCCTTACCTACGCTTGTTACTTCATGCAGTTCAGCTATCAACTATTGCGGGCTGTTACTCAGTATGACATTTGCATCACTAGACCAAGTGCCATTCCTTTAAATTTTATGATCTGAGTAAATTCTATCTGATTACGCTGAAGTGATAGCCCACAAGGTCAATACGGATTTAGAAAATATCTTTCATGCGAAACACAACTAGCCCTTTACTCACACGAAGTGATGAGTGCTATCGACAAGGGTTCGCAAATCAGTTCCGTATTTCCAGAAGGCTTTCGACACTGTACCTCACAAACGGCTTTTAATCAAATTGCGTGGTTATGGTATATCGCCCCATATATAGCGGATTTCCTGTCAGAGAGGACACAGTTCCTAGTAATCGATGGTAAGGCATCGACTAAAACAGAGGTTTTATCAGGCGTCCTCTGCTGTTCTTTATTGACATAAATGATTTGGAAGAAAATCTAAGTAGCTCTCTTAGGTTGTTTGAAGATGACGCCGTCATTTACCGTCTAGTAAAGACATCTGAAGATCAAAACCAACTGCAGATATCAGTATGACGTAAAAATTGTCAATTGACTCTAAATAATGAGAAGTGTGAAGTCGTCCACATGAGTACGAAAAGAAATCCGTTAAACTTTGTTTACAAGATAAAGCAATCAAAAGTGAAGGCCGTAAACTTCACAAAATACCCAGTAATTATTATTACTTCAGGCTTAAAGGGGAAAGAACACATAGATAATGTCGTGTGAAAGGCGAATCACAGAATGCGTTTTTTGGCAGAACCCTTAAAAGATGCAACAGAACTACTAAAGAAACTGCATATACTACACTTGTCCGTCCTCATTTGGAGTATTGCTGCCCAGTGTGGGATCCTTATCAGGTGTGTTTGACGGAGGGCATCGAAAGAGTCCAAAGAAAGGCAGCTCGTTTTGTATTGTCTCGATACAGGGGAGACAGCGTTACGGAAATGATACAATATCTGGGATGGGAATCATTACAACAACGGCGCTTATAGCTGCGGCGTGGGCTACTTACGAAACTCAAATCGCCAACATTCTCCTCCGAATGCGAAAATATATTTTTGACTGCCACTTACGTAGGTAGAAATGATCATCAGAATAAAATACGAGAAATCAGAGCTCTAACGGAGAGATTCTGGTGTTCTTTCTTCTCGTGCGCTATTCGAGAATGAAATGGGAGGTAAATAATATAAAGGTGGTTCGATGAACCCTCTTCCAGGCACTTAAATGTGATGTGCAGAGCATCCCATGTAGCGGTAGATGTAGAAATTTCGATGGGAAACATGGCCTATTTGGAAAAAAAAAAATTACCGTTGTGACTGTAGCAACGGTTTGCATGAAATATTGAAAAAGACCAAGTGACTCTTCACCTATGTTTGATTTTGAATTTTGCATCATAAAACCTCAAACCACATTCCAAACTGTAGTTCTGCAACAGTAGATCAATTGCCACATCTGCTTAACATACGTACAACAGTGTATATTATAAAAGGCAGTCGTGTGTGTATAATTTAGGTATTCACAGTGGCAAGGATGGCAAAGGTCCTGCTTCTACGAATCAGCACGGGTTTAGAAACATCGTTCGTGTGGAACTCAGCTTGCCCTTTTCTCACATGACATTTGCGAGCCATGAATGAAGGGCAACAGGCAGATTGTGTGTTTCTCGACTTCAAAAAGGCGTTTGACGCGGTGCCACACTGCAGACTGCTAACGAAGATACGAGCTTATGGAATAGGTTCACAAATTTGTGACTGGCTGGAAGACTTCCTAAGTAATAGAACGCAGTACGTTGTTCTCGACGGCGAGTGTTCATCAGAGACAAGTGTATCGCCAGGCGTTCCCCAGGGGAGTGTGATAGGACCGCTATTATTTTCTATCTATATAAATGATCTGATAGACTAACTTGTAATTTGTGGCTGTTTACTGATGATGTTGTGGTGTATTGACTGTAATAGCATACAGAATGACTTAGACAAAATTTCTATTGGTGTGAAGAATAGCAGCTAACTCTAAATGTAGAAAAACGTAATGTGATGCAGATGACTGTGCTGCTTGACGGAATCGCGTCAATTAAATGTCTAGGCGTAACGCTGCACCCAAAACGAGTTTGAAAAACAATCCCATAATTTTCGAATACAATATTAATAGTGAGCTTCTTGATGCAGTCGCGTAGTTCAAATATCTAGGCGTAACATTGCAGAGCGATATAAAATGAAACGAACATGTGAGGACAGTTGTGAGTAAGGCGGACCGCCGACTTCGGTTTATTGGGAGAATTTTGGGAAGATGTACTTCTCTCTACTTATAAGCCGCATTTGTTGTCTGTCTGTCTGTTCTCTTATAACTCAAGATCCAGGCAACCAAATAACGTGAAATTTGGTACACGTACACAGAATGAACGGGGAAGGTTCTTAAACAGGTTTCGTTTCATTTTTTGGAAAACCAACCGGAAAATTTGAGAAAGAGTAAATGTGCGTTTTCAATGTCCGTGTAAATGTATATCTTCGCACTGATCTTGATGAAATTTTACACAATTGACCTTCAAAACAAGAGGAAGGGCAGTGTCTACACAAAATTTCGTTCAGTGCATGGTGGAAGGTACTTATGGATTTCACCAAAATCCACAATTTTGTTCCAATCTTGATGAAATTTTGTACACTTGACCTTGAAAACAAGGTGAAAGTTACTGTCTACATAAAATTTCGTTCGGTGCATGGGGGAGAGTACTTTACTTACAGACTTTGGTTGAAATCTCTATACATATAAGACGCATTTGTTGGAAAACCCTGTTTTAAACCCGGGCAAAGCCGCGTACTTGCAGCTAGTCATCTATAAAGGAGACAGCGTATAAAACGCTTGAACGATCACGTCTTGAGTATGGCTCAAGTATTTGAGACCTGCAGCAGATCAGTTTAAAATAAGACATAGAAGCAGTTCAGAAGCGACCAGCTAGGTTCGTTACTGGTAGATACGACCAATGCACCACTGTCACCGAAAAGCTCCGAGGAGTCAAATGGGGATCGCTGAAGGAAAGGTGACATTCTTTTCGAGTAATTCTGTAGATGAAATTTAGATATCCGGGATTTGTAGCTGAGTGCAGAACGATCTTGCCGCCGCCTACTTACTATTCGCGTAAAGATTACAATGATAAGAGAAATTAGGGCTCGTACAAAGGCATATAGACATTCTTTTTTCCCTCGTTCTGTTTGGGACAGAAATAGAAAAGGTAATGCCTAGTAGTGGTGCAGTGTACCCTTCGCCTCGCACTTTACTGTGGATTGCGGAGTATGTAGATGTAGATGTGTCTGGGTTCATGGTGAAGCTGGCCGTAGAGTCCGGGAGAAAATGTCACTGCAAAAGAAGTTATTCTTTGGCCAGGCTATGCGGATGACAAAATCGTAACATAAAAATCGTGCTGTTACTTAAAACGGTGTTGGAAAATCATCCCACGTTGGAAACGTTTCCTATGCGCTACGTTCTTCCAGGGCACAGCTTTTTGCCCAATTACAGTGAATTTGGAGACATAGTGTGTGCACTGAAGCTACAACAACGGCTGTTCACTGTCGACGAAATAATGAATGTCGAGAAAGTAAGTCGTAGAAGGAATGCTTTGGTTGTGTTCAGAGTCGAACGGACACTATACGTTGGAACGCAAATGCTGAAAAATAAATAAATAAATAAAAACGGCAAATTTGACACAGAAAGCGCAATGTAAATTGGTTGAAGAGTAGAGGACTGAAATTAGGAAGAACAACCCTCTAAGAATTTTTATGAAAAGTGACTTTGACCAAGAGACTACAGCTGAAATGAAACATCGAGAAAAAAAGAGAAGAGGAAGACCTTCTTCTCACCGGTCGACATCGATGGTTTCAATGGAGAGGTTGACTTCAAAATTCAATGCGAATAACGACAATTACCGTTCATTTTCGTATATGAGTTTCATTATTTTTAAAATCACTGGGTTTGTACAATAGGCCCATTGTGATGTACCGTTTGTTACATTTACTTCCATTTTGAATGTAAGGAATGCTATCATTGACATTCGTAAAGGATATATGAAGTGTCTGTAATGTTATTTGCAATGTTACAGTTGCTTGTGATCATGCAGTTCCATAAATGGAAGTACATCTGCATCAACATAGACACTCTGCAAATCACATTTAAGTGCCTGGCAGAGGGTTCATTAACCACTTTCATAACTTTTCTCTACCGTTCCATTATCTAATAGCGTGCGGAAGAAAGAACACCTAAATCGTTCCGTTTTCGATCTGATTTATCTTATTTTATTGGGATGGTCATGTCTCCCTAAATAGGTGGGTGCTAGCAAAATATTTTCACATTCAGAAGTAAAAGTCGGTGATTGCAATTTCACAAATAGATAACGCCGCAATGAATAACGTCTTTGTTTTAATGATTTCCATCCCAATTCATGCAACATTTCCGTGACGCTTACCGCCCCCCCCCCCCGTAACGTGATAACACAAAACGAGCTGCCCTTTTCTGAACCCTCTCAATATCTTCCGTCAGTACCACCTGGTGAGGGTCCCACAATGGGCAAGAGTACTCCAGGAGAGGACGCACAAGTGTGATGTAGGCTGGAGCTGGTGCATCGTCTAAGCGTTCTGCCAATGAAACGTAACCTTCGCCTTCCCCACGATATTTTCTATGTATTCTCTCCAGTCAAAGTTGTTCGTAATTGTAACTTCTAGGTATTTGCTAAAACGTTCAGCGGATTTCTTTTAGTGGTCATGTGTTTTACTTCACACTTTTATTTATTTAGTGTCAATTGCCAATTTTCGCACCATGTAAAAATTTTGTGTATATCGCTTTGCAATTGCTTTTGATTCTCTGTTGACTTCACTAATCAATAAACGAGAGCATCATCCGCGAACAGTCTAAGGGAGCTATTCAGATTGTCTCCTAAATCGTTTATAAACACAAGGAACAGTAGGGGACCTATAACGCTTTCCTGGGGAACGCCAGATATCACTTCTGTTTTACTCGATGACTTACCGTTAATTACAACGAACTGTGTCCTTTCTGATAGGAAATCGTGAATCCAATCGCATAATTGAGGAGATATTCCATAAGCACGCAATTTCATTAGAAATGTGGGGTACAGTGTCAAAAGCTTTCCGGAAATCGGAATCGATTTCCGATCCCCTGTCGATGGCACTTATCACTTCATGTGAATAAAGGGCAAGCTGTGTTTCGCAAGAGCGATACTTTCTGAATCCTAAATATTTCCGTTTTCGATCAGATTTCTCTTATTTTATTGGGATGGTCATGTCTTCCTATGTAGGTGGGTGCTAGCAAAATATTTTCATATGCAGAAGTAGAAGTCGGTAAAAGTTAAGAAATGAAACAAAAATGTGTTAGTCAAAGCTGAACTCAAATATCAAATAATTTTGGCTGTTTGTTAAAATACGGTTATAGACAATATTAGGTGCTGATTGCATAGATATTATCACAATAGTAGAGACCATAGACCATAGATAATATAGACTGCGCGTGACGTCATTACACTGAAACCAACATCTAAGTCACGTGACTCAGGGCAACAAGCCGTTTTCGTCGTTACAAGAAATGTGATGTGGAGCTGACAGTTGTAGTTTTTCTCATTTATAACTGAAATGAGGCGTTGATTGTATCAACAAAACGTCTATTCATATCCTTATAACGTTATTTCTTCGCAATTCCTAATGTTAATGCGATGGTTATAGTTTTTACATGAGACTAGGTGAAACGTATAAATGACTTGCTCTTATTAAGTGAATTGTTGCGCTGCGACTCTTACTTTGCAACCGCCATGGCAGTAGAAAAATCAAGTTTTACAAACAGCATCAGTTTTCTTACGTTTTCTCAACAATACGTGTTAAAGTTATGTTAAACTTAAAACGGCCTATATCCATAACAGGTTTTTTTTTACACGATACAAGCGTTTGTATTTTACGACTTGTGCATATACAGCATATACGTAAACCTTGCAAAGTAATCACTATTTACATTAGAATTCTTGATGTACAAACACGACTACAACTAGTTTTATAGCTATACTGAATGTTCTGTACTCAAATATAGGTGTGTACAACGCTATTAAAAACAGATATGCTCTAGAAATGACTTACTTGATGAAGTATAAATTTAGTCAAGATCAGCTAGAATTGTCCTCCCGTTGATAATTACATTAATCAGTTGAAAAAAAAATGCTGCACAAACACTATCTGTTATTCTATTTCTTGTAAAACAACTGTGAATAAGTGTCAACTCCTCAGATATAAAAACGATCATCGTATTAATATTGGTATTATTGAGCAAAAACAACATTACCTGTAGTACTACATGAGTAATAAGCGTACAAAAGTCGTTTCATTGTTAAAATCAATACTTGACTTCAGCTGAAAACTAGAAAAACTGTTGGTCATAATGACGAAAACTCAGTCACGTGACTAGGGGCAATGTTAGATGTTGGTTTCAAATCACAACACGGCAGAGATAGGGTCACGCGCCGTCTATGATATCTTTGGTCTATGGTCCGATAGATCTCGTGTTGTCAACATCTATTGCCGTTGTGATCACGTGATCTCAGAACGGCGTACGTTTTTCCGTAATGGGGATATCCTAAGCAGTGACTGTCCGATTTCTGTGAATGCTACTTTTCAGTAGCTGTGATATTTAGTTGTCATTTGTAACGGTTTAAAACAGAAGTTTGCAAATTCACAAGTTATCCTTTTCGAACTTTACCAATTACGATTTCTCCAATTTCTGCGAATTCTACTAGGAATCACCAGACATGATACTTCAAACAAAATTGTTCAAATGTTTGTAAAGCTTATGGGACTTAACTGCGAGGTCATCAGTACCTAAGCTTACAAACTACCTTATACTAAAGATGGCACAAACATGCATGCCCGAGGGAGAATTCGAACCCCAATGGGGAACGGCCTCGCGCATCGCAGCATAGCGCCTCAATGCGCTCGGCCACTCCGCTGCGGCTGATACTTCAAGGTGACTCTCACCCACAAATAGCAACTGGCGACCACTGGCGAATATTTATGCTAACTGGTAATTCCAGATAAAAATTTACTCACAGCCTCGGCGGCATAGTGGCGTAGTGTGCTGATGTTGGCAACAGTCATTTAATGTCATTTGAAAACTCATTCATGTAGAATAAGGCGGATAAATTTTTCGTGTTGACCGTGAAATAAATAATGATGTTCCTGCTCTTTGGTCAAGAGATTCTTGTATATACTCATGCATGGTCAGCAATTTTATTATCCTCGTAAAGTTAACATTTTGTTGCCAAAATTACCACACTATGAGGCCGAGGCCATAAGTAAAATTTAATAGTTTTTCTGTTCAAGTGAGCTGTGTCAGTGTAACAAAAGTGATAAGTTCTTGCCTGTAAACCGTGCAAACTGAAAATTTGAACAGTATATTGTTAAAGTCATTGAACGATTTGAAAGGATGATAATTTGAAATGCATACTGATTGACTAATTCGGTTATCTTGTAAAAGATATTCCATATTTCGCAGTTTTCTATCGTTATTGATAAGGAATGGATTTTGTATTTTAAAGTTGCTAATATGCAAATGAAAAAAGTGCTACAAAGTAATCACCTGTGAATGCCATTACTGAACAAAAAATTCAGTTTTATGAATGGACTACTGTTTTACATTTGGTAAAATGTGACCGAACTTGTTGTGAACGTATGCTATGCTATACATCAATCTCTTGCAACAAACTTGATTCGACATTGATATACGTTGTCTTCAGCAATTCTCAAACGAGTTATCACGTTTCAACCTCATATAGTCTAACACAACAAAAATTCCAGGGTGTTTAAAAATGACTTGACAATAAACTTGCGCCTTTAAAAGTGTCTGGAAAAATACGGACATGGACAATCATACAAATTGATTCGGATTATTTGTGGATTTTTGTCTTTTTTTGGAAGATAGCACGCAAATTTGCTTGCTGGTAGCACTTCTACGTGTATACTTTGTGCATTATATGTACAGTTCCTCAGTAATTAACAGATGAGATCTGAATTAAGAGAATATCAAACAATTTGATGAACGTGCTACAAAAATATTTTTATTAGCGCATGTAACAACAAATGTAATTCACCAATACTATTATGAATAAACAAATGGATCAAACGCAATATAACCTTTGAACTTTGCGGAAGCAAAAGGCTAATTCACAATAGCCGCCACGTCAAGTTGTACATTATGTCACGTCAAGTACTCAGCCTTGTACCGAGCAATGGAAGGGGAGCTATAATTACCATCCGTTATCCAAAAAGTTGTAGTACAGTCTCAGATTTGAGAAAATAGCAACAATGACAGTAAAGGTCATGTTCTTGATCAGTTGTATGTGAGAGAGTGCTGAGAAGATAAATATCATTTCAGATTATTGACATGAACTTTGTAGCGAAACTATTGACCTGCATTCAAACATATAAATCAATAAACCAAAACTCAGTTTTGTTCACCTGAGTAAGTTTTCGTTTTGAGATTTGACATTCTCACATTACTTCTGGAACAAAACTCAATGGAAAGAAATTCAATTCGTAATGGTGATTTACAGATTACCGCAGAAATAAATCACATTGATAAACTGAAAATTAAGAAACAACAAAAGCACAAAATCAACTACTATCACAGTACAGAGAACAGTTCAGAGAACGGCGAAAATAAATTAAATTTCAATGTCACCAGACAACGACGTTGTTTATCCTTTGTTACCGAGAAACCCTAACACGACGTAATGTGACGTGATGCTCAGTGTCAATTAACGAACAGCGTCATCCCTAGATAACGTGACAGTTCCAGATTAGTGCCGAGAACATGCGCAGAATGCTATGCTCACTCCAGAGATATTTCTACTCTATAGTTTAGGCACAGACATTTCTGTGGGTTTAGTTATGCGTGCAAACTTTGTGACAGATGCTGTGTTGCTGGCCGCAGTTTTATCTTTATGCGGTTAAGTACAGCGTGTTCTCTTTTAGATCAGTTCATTCTCAGATTCAGTGTCAGCAATGGCTGAGAACAGCGCAGTAATTTGTGAATACTTGACATAGAAAAGATATAATTTAATCTCGAATCAATATGGTGATGTGGAAGAAGAAAAGAATAACTTTTTCATTATGAATATTTCAATAACCTTTATGTTTTGGACGAGGACTGAATAAGATACCTTTTACATTGGTGATTTTTTTTAATGTAATGTCTTCAAGAAGAAGACAAAGCCAAAATCGTATGTATAAATTACTCATTTACTATATGTTATTAGTAGTTTTGGCAAGCTATGTACAGTGGTGTATCAGTGTTTAATTCACGTCTTGCATTTTGTAATAACTATTTTATTAGTTTGACAAAGTAACGTTTTATCATTTGATAATGGCAACATAACTTGCCTAAACTAATAATGACATATACTACATGAGTAATTTATACATGTGATCTTGGCTTTGTCTTCTTCTTGAAGTCATTATATTTTTAGAATCGCTCTACATACCGACAATGTCCGCTAATTATTTTATATTGTTGGCAGTGGCGAACAGTTTTGTTTTTGTAGTAGGTAAATTGAAAACAGGCATTCCATAGACGAAATTTTGATAGTAAATAATTCGACTTATGATTTGTTTCTTGCAATGAGTTTTTTCAGGAAAAGAGTAACTGCCACATTTAATTCTCAGATGTACTTTCTTGTAATAATTCCAGTTAAAAGTTCTTCTTCATTTGATTCTCAATAATTTTAATGAAATTACATTGTTAAAGTTAGTAATCAAAGTTAAGCATAGTCATTTCACATTCCCTATCAGAGTAATATTCAATGCAATGATTCATGTAGTATTTTATTTTATTTTATTTTTATTTATTTATTTATTTATTTATTTATTTTTTTTTTTTTGTGAGTACTTAGATGAACTTCCATTTTACACCGTGGATGGATAGAGGATTTTGGGGCGCACGACGGCGAGCTCTTTATCAGCTCACTGTCTAGTAAGTAGATAGAAATTTTCAGATCTTCGTCTGAAGAATTCCGTTTCTGGACGGGCACAGGTGGGTCACACATTATTGTTATCAGATTCAGATAGGAAGCACTTTGGTAAAAACGAATTACGTCTTTCAGTAATGGCGGATTTACCAGTACGGTGAGTAGGCTGGAGCCTAGGACTGCAGATTTGTGGCTAAAAGTTTTGAACTGTAAGTAAGTGTAATAAAAGTTATTTAATTACGTTTAGCGAATGTACATTATTACGTAAGCAGTATTTAGGCATACCATACCCCCACATTATTGGTAGTATATCACTGTGCTTTTATTAATTCAGAAATATAAACTAAAACTATTTCTTGTGGAATCTTAACCTAATAGGTGGGTTGTAAAAACAATCTAGGCAGTGACACATCGATCCCCTATTTCACAGTCATGCTAATTACGGGAAAAAAGTTGGTGTAATTAGGACGATGGTGCACACCACAGAAAACTACCATTTTATTGACAAAAAGATATAATTAATATGAAATTATGGTTGCTGTGACCTTAAGAGCGCATACTGATTTGGTCTATCTCTCCACACTATCCTATCAACTCTCTTCATGTGAGAATAAGAACGACAACCTACATCATATCCCGAGTACTGCCAGAGAGTTCTAGTGACTTCCAAACAGCCTCGCCGCAATACACAGGGCTTATTATTAGGTGCCTATCCCATAATATATGCTAAGCCAATCTGCAACTGAGAAACAGGAAGAAACCTTTTCGAATTTCATCTGTGGTTACTTGATGTTGAGCTTTCGAAACTGAAATAATTTGCGGAGATTTGAAATAATTTGCGCTGTGACTGCAACAAGCTTTTTATTTGAAAAACACAACTACTTTCGCGTGTTATAGACGTATAATCAGGTGCCGGTTAAAGTGTAATAAATGAAAGGGTCTTACAAGGGCGTCTTTACAAAATTAAAAAGAAAAATACAATGAATTGTTAAAGGTAAAATAGAATGATAAAAACCGTCGAGAAAGTACTCACCAAACTTTTTTTTTTTTTTTTTTTTAATGTCTGCTGTCCAGCCAATCCACAGCTTTCACGTCAGATGTTTAAAATATAGATTTTGGCCCACTTTAGGTTACGATAGTAACACTAAAAGTGGGCCTTTGCGATCGTGTTTTGACAGCTCAAAACTTAAATGAAAATAACGTCTTAATCATTCATCAGACTCGAAAATTGAATAACCGAATTGGTAGAGGGGAAAATTCTCTATAACTTTGCTCTATTCAGTTTTTTTCATATCTTGCATCGTTGCAGAGATATTTGCAGAAATAACGGCGATTTGACGATGTATGTCTGTCTGTAACGTGTTCCCACTTTTTACGTCGAACCGTTCAACCGATCGGCACCAAAGTTTACAGACATAATTGTTGGCTACCGGAGACCAGAACCTCGCTTTTTCAAATATTTCGGTCAATAAATACGGTAGTAATGCCCAAAAATCCGTTTGTAATGTAATTATGTAATTTTAATTACAAATAAACCGTTCATCTGACGTGAAAATTGAATAACCGAATATGTAAAGGAGAAAATTCTCTACAACTTTATTCCCTTATGTTTTTTTTTTTTTTTTTTTTCATATCTCGTATCGTTTGAGCGATATTTGCAAAAATAACGGAGATTTGATATCCTCCATTGAATTAACGAAAACCAGCCGTTCGAAGATGTCACGTGACATTCCTCGTACAGAACTCTCTCTGGCATACGCCATCTTGCGTTGCGTATTTGATGATTTTCTTATTGTAACTTACACGTTGTCATTTCAAACAATGGCGCACTGAAGAATTAACAAAACACGTCGTTCTTCGTACGATAAATGATAATCTAGTGTCTAAAATGCCATATTAGCATCAGTTGACAACGGCCATCAATAGTAATAAATTAAAGAGCACAACTTTTAAGTGTTAGCTTTAGCGTAGTGGGCAATGCGTTGGACTGCGAGGCTAAAGGTCACTGGTTCAAAACCCCCCCTTGCTAATTTTTTTCCTATAAGAGTTTCAGACACTCTTATTAATTAAATAGAGCTACGTTCTTCAATGTTTAGAGTTGTGCATCTGTAAAAATGCTCCCTCTATAATGCGTGTTTGTTCTATTTCGTGAACATGCCGCGAGACACGATGTAAGCCGACTGCCGGCGTGGCGCAGGGGATAGCGTCACGGACTGCTGTGCTAAAGGTCGCCGGTTCAATTTCTGGTACATCCTGTCTGTGTATAAATAGCAGAGCACTCTGCCCGGGAGGCAGTCAGTGCTGCGTGTATGTTAAGTTCGTAATAAACGTGCTTTCAGTTGCCTTAGCAGTCAAGCCTGCTTCCATTGCAACGCGACAATACGTAACAACGAATTGAGCAATGGTCTTCTGAAGCATATGCACGTAAACTGGGCGGATACTGTAATAATGAACATTGTGCACAAAGTACTGATACAGGTAGTTTTGTATATAAAGGAAGTCCCGATTTCTGTAGAAAGTGTAGTTCCTTAATCAAACAGAAGGGAAGTGTATACATTGCAACAAATTACCTTGTTTATTTTTTTTCTAAGCGTTTATTCACTATTTGTGGAATACATTGAAAGTCATTAATTAGAATCAATGCATCTACTAAAATATTTGCCTTTGACATGATTGCTATGGACGCTTTTAACGTAGATGATATTACCTTGCCTGTAGTTCAGATATGACTTCGTTCTTGTTACACTGTTCTGGCTAAAATAAAGAACAAATATTTTATTTCAAACCGTGATTACGTTTTCTTTTACACCTAAACTCACAAACGGAATAAGTGTGGTAATACTGAATTTCCGCGGTGGAGTAGCCGAGCGGTCCAAAGCGCCTCGCTGCGGATCGCGCAGTTGCTCTCCGTCGGGGGTTCGAGTCCTCCCTTGGGCATGGCTGTGTGTGTTGCCCCTAGGATAGTTTACCTTAGTTCAAGTAGTATGTAAGCTACAGTCTGATGACCACGCAGTTTGGTCCGATAGATTTACAAACATTTGAACATTTGATTTGAATACTGAATTCCACATAACTCTAGTACTCAATATATATATATATATATACATATACAAAGTTAGTACTATTAATTTGTCATTTACAACAGTCATTGCAAGAGTATCTCCCCAGTTTATGTATATGTGTTAAAGATGTCTATGTTTACAATTCGTTGCTATGTATTTCATGGCATGTTCTCGAAACAGAACAAATGCGCTTCTCAGAGAAAGTGTTGTTACCTTTGAACAACTGGGAATCTTGGAGAATACAGTTGCGTTCAGTTAACAAGAGTGTGCGAAAACCTTTTAGGAAGCTAGACGAAAAATAAAGTGGGACAAAAAAATTGACACTGGTGGTTACATGTATTTTTTTCTTCAGTGAAATCGATGCTTTGCGGTCGTTTGTTCATATTTGTTCTGGGTTGTTCGTTGAGAATTTTACTCAGTTTTTATTGGCGGTGAACCAATACCGTCTGAAGAGAAGCCTGTGCACTGCCGTGCCACGCCACGTCACGCAGAGTAGGTCGCGATCGCGTAGCTCACTGGCTGTCTGATGGGGCACAGGCCACCGTCTCACAGCGGCCAGCCAGTGAGCTACGCGATCGCGACCTACCCTGCGTGACGTGACGTGGCACGGCAGTGCACAGGCCTACTCTTCAGATGGTATTAGTTGAACCGTCTTTCTCTTTCTCCCTTTTCATTGGTTCTTTGGTTTGATCGGTACTTTGTGGACGTTGGTTTCTTTTTGTCCTATTTTGATCGTTCCGGATAACTCAGTTCTCTCGTTACAGAGGGTGTCGAGATACTGTGCCGGCACCCCTCTGACAGAGCGCGCTGAGCAACCGCGCCCTAGCAAGTTCCGAACCACCGTGTAACATCTTCGTACATCACATACTAATTCGTCGCCTATTACACTATGGCGAAAAGCTGCGAGACTAATCCGTAATTCTTGAACTATCGATGGCAGGTGTTAACTAATTAGCCAACATTAGATTATAATGCTTTGTTCTAGGAACGACGGGTTTTTGATAATTTTCAGAGCCCCATTGCTTTGAAATGACAACGCTTGAGTTATAATAACAAAATAATCAAGTAGAGAAAGCAATGTGGCGTACCCAAAAGATATTTTGGGGCGAGGAATGTCACGTGACTGATTTAAGAAGGCGAAATGTCCGCTGTGTTACATCCAGGCTATAGTCACTCGTCCGAACGCCAAATGTACGCTACGTTCGGTCCAACCTATAGTCATTCGTAACCAGTACAGACAAAGAAAATAAACTTAGAACTACCAAGACAAGGCAGGTGATAACATTTTAACGGAAAACTATAACGAAAATATGGGAGAGATATTAAAATGATAGTTCAAAAAGGTAAAAGTTCAAAAAAGAGTTTGTTTGTCAAAGCTAAACTAAAAGATCATATAATTTTGGCTGTTTGTTAAAATATGGTCAGAGAGAATATTTCGTGTTGGGTGCATAGATTTTACCACAATAGTAGAGTCGTAATCTTATCACCAATTTTTTTTTATTATTTAGATTATTATTTTGGACCAAAATGTTTGCAAAAACTTATAGAACTACAAATCTAAAGTGGGCCGTAAAACACGTCAATGCGCCTTTTTTTCCTTTTTTTTTTGGGGGGGGGGGGGGGTTCGAAACCTCCACCGGGGGCAGGGTCGCAGCGGCCTCGTGGCCTATACAGCCGAGAGACGTACATGGCCGAGGAGAATAAAAAAAGATATAAACATGGACGTAATAAACGGTCTCAGTATTAGGTACAATGGAGACAATGCGGCGAATGTAAAAAGTGATCAGAAGAAGCACACAGTCAGCGTTTAATGTTGCCACGGCGGAAGAAATACACTGTAGGGTAAAACAACAAGTAGACAACCACGAAGGACAGAGACACTGTTTAAAATACACACGCAACACTGATTCTCTTGATGATGGCGGTTGCGGTCACTTCAATTTTTCGATATCACAGTAGCACAACACTGACACCAATGGTTAAAATTGCGCAGGTTAACATGGTGAACAGAGACCCCGCAGGGGAACAGAAAGGAAAAAGGAAGTGCGGAGGCGTGGAAGAAAGAGAGGAGGTGGGATGGGAGGGGAGGGGCATAAGAACTCCAGGGGAGAGGGATAGGAGGGGGAGGCCAAGTGTGAGAGGGAAGAAGGAGGGGGGGGTGTGGGAGAGGGTGCGCGTCATATGTGGTGAGAGGAAAGGACTAAAGATGGTAGGAGGGATAGATGTCAGGACGGAGGGCAGGTGGCGAAAGTTATCCTCCGAAAGGATGTGGAGACTGTGAAGGTGTAGAGAGGGAGCGATGCATTAGTACAGGCGCGGCAGAGGCCCAGAGAAAGGAAACATCAGGGGATTATGGATCTTGTGGGATACGCATAGGATGCGGATATGTGCGAAGCATTGGAAGAGGTGCGGGGAAGGGATGAAATCGTAGAGGATCAGCCTGGGGGAAAGGAGGCGGATGCGGTAACCGAGGCGGAGGGCGTGACGCTCCAATATTTGAAGGGACTTATAATTGGCGGGGGAGGCTGATACCCAGGTGGGATGGAAGCTGCAGAAGTGTGTATGTGTAAAGGACGGTGCAGGGGTTCAGTCCCCAGGTCCGGCCGGAGAGGAGTTTGAGCATTTTGAGGCGGGAGAGGACTTTTTGATGAACGGTCTTCAGGTGGGAGGGGGTCCATGAGAGGGAGTGGTCAAGGGTGAGGCCAAGGTATTCGAGGGTGGAAGTTGGAGGAATGGGACGGTCGTGGAGTATAAGGTAGAGGTCACGATAGCGGAAAATACTGAACGATACCTAAGGCTCACGTTGTCGTTAAAAGGATTAAAACAGTGAGCACTGTTGTGGTAGTCAAAATTAAAGAATACTGGAGGTGTAGAGCGGCCAAAACCTATGAGAAAAAGTGAATATTTAAAAAAATCTTGGAATTACACCATAATAGGTGTACGAGACGAAAAACCTATTATACTAAAAGTGAGTGCCATGTATGATGGCAGTAATGGGGGTGGTGTTAGTGTCGCCTGAAACGATACCATCTCTGTAACAAAGCATAAGGGAGTGGATGGCTGTACATGACCTAAAATGCTGTTGGCTACATATAGCTAACAAAGGTAGGAAACTAAACCTGCTGGAAGCACTGGAAATAAACAAACATTTAGCTAAAACTCTCAGTCGTGTTCTAAATGACCAATTACAGCTGAACACATCCCCGTTATTAAGCTTCATATAATGTAGTGAACCAGCAATCTACCACAAACCAGTCCAAATTTCAAATTCCTACCTATAATCGTAACAGTTTCCTTTATTACGTTCTTTACCTTATAGACTTTTTTAGCAAGCAGTAACTAGAAGAAATTGTAATATGTTATGTTATTTAAATAAGTAAATTGTATCAAAATTATCCAATAAGTAAGGTAAACATGTTTAATGCACACCAAAGTTCATTTCACCATAAGTCACAACCACAATAATTGTACCGTAGCATATAATGGAGTAATATGAAACATGTAAAGTTTTTCATTTTGTTCTGTTCTAAATTAGATGATGAAATATTAAAAAGGCCATTTATGTATAACATGTAAAAGCCCACTAAAAGTGACGATCTCAACAAGTGTCACAAACTCAATAATTTCATTGTAGTTTAGAATGATATAATATGAAATATGTAACGTGTTCACTGTGTACAATTATAAATTAGACAGGCATTTATCACACAACACAAACCTACATGGCGAGAGATCAATTTGACAGCTTCAACTAATGTCATAAGCAAAGAACTAAAGTTTTGGTGTGTTGTATCTTTGTTTAACATGTTTGCAACGTAAGAACTTGTAAATACAATAAATTTATTCGCAATTGCGAATATTAATCAGCATCAGCTGTGTGGTGTAATAGTGACATATGAAAATTTGTCTGAAGGACATTTGCTTAGTTGTATCAATAAACACGGACACTGCACATCGTATAAGAACTAGTGTTTTTCCAACGCCTGACAATTGTGTAGCTGAAGTTGGCCTAATAAGCCGAAAAATAGTTTCTAAAGAAACATAAGTTAGTGGACAAAAACTTCTAGCATTAAAGCCCAGACTATAGTGACGAAAATAAATGAATAAGACCATATACTCGAAAGGGTCAAAACGTGGTGTAAAAGCCAATCCCAATAAGTTGCATAACACTGGCAAAATTAACTTATAAGACTTCAATCGATTTGAGGGCTAACATTTAGTGCAGTGACAAGCTAATTGCAATGGACTCTGTGCCTTGTGCTGAAATAATTAGTCGACGATATAACATCAGTGCCTGGTACAACTTAATGTCTGTGAGCAAATATTTGAACAAATGAAGTAAGTGTCACATCGAAAGAGACTGGTTGATAAACATCCGAAAACTATCTTCATAATAGAATGCAGCAATAGCGGAGCACAGGCTGCTGTTATCTTCAAAGCGAAACGCGAGCTGCACAAACATTACTAATGTTTTTTGCTGGCTGCTTTGTGAGATTCGTATCTGTACGCACTGTACCGGGTGTAACGTTTTGTTGGCGTCGCCCGCTTTGATAACTTTTTTCGCAAAATAAATGTTTTGATTGTTATTTTTTGGGCTTTGCCTGAGACGCACCCATGATTAGCACGGACACACAGTTTTTGTTCGGGCCAGCAAATTATGTACAGTTCTGCGGCCCGCTGTGAAAAAGTTTTGTGCCCTCTAGAGGACGGTGGGGTTCTGTGCTACTTGTTCCAATGAAACATCGTGCTGACTGCTGCGGCCACAGTGGGGGATGTTAACACAAATAGAGCTCCTCTTTCATGCACTCCTGACATTAGTCCATCTCTGTGTGGACCAGCTGTCAGCGAAACGGGCCCGCTGCGGTCGTCTCTCGTCGGTTCCAGGCATCGCATTTCTCCTGACCCACTTGAGCACCGCTCCTTCTGCCCGACGTGTGTTTACTCGCTAGTGTTGACAAGCCCAACATGCAGTTTTCGCAAATGCGTGGTTCGTCGCTGTCGTGTTCAGTCGTTTTTTTTTTTTTTTTTCAGATTCTTGAATTTGTTTAAAGAGGTACATTGCAAAAAATAAATAAAAATAAAATAAATTACACTGACGTGTTTTACGGCTCGCTTTAGGTTTTCCTGTAGTTTTATTTTATTTTATTTTATTTTCTTTTTTTTTCTTTTTACAAACATTTCGGACAAAAATTATAAAAATATGAATAATAAAAAATTATGGATGATAAGAATACGTCTCTACCACAGACCAAAGATAACATAGCGCATGTCTCTATCTCTGCTATGTTGCTGTTTGAAACCAACATCTAATTGCCCCGAGTCACGTGACTGAGGCTTCGTCATTACGAACCACAATGTTTCTATTTTCAGGTGAAGTCAAACGCTGATTTTAACAACAAAACGACTTCTCGTATTCCTATTACACATGTATACGTGATTTCTCGGTATTACTGACATTAATGCGGTGATTATCGTTTTTACATGTGACCAGGCGAACATTATTGTCAGTTGGGTTTACAAGCAACAGTATTACAGATCCTCAAAGTTTGTGTTGGATTATGAATTTTTACTTTTGTACCAACTGACTAAAGTGATTTTTTTAATGGAAAATTATTTCAGCGTGTCTTGACTGAGTATACATGTCAGCAAGTAAATAATTTCTGGTGCAGATCTGCCATTAATCGACTTCCACAACGCTGATGATGAATACAGACTGTTTATTATCCCTATAAAACAAGTTCTTGTGTCCTACATCAATAATGTTTTGATCACATTATTATTATTTTAACGTAAATATTTTTCTTGTTTCGCGTTTTGGCTTCATTGTATGTGGAAAAAGTCATAAAACATAATCGCTTGTATTGTATTAAAAATAGACATTATGGATGCAAACCGATTTCAGGTATATATAAAATCATGACAAAACTTTTCACGTTTATTGTTGAGGAATCGTATGAAAACTGATGCTGCTTGTCAAACTAGTATTTTGTCTCCTGTGTAAGTTGCAAACTAAAAGACTCACATTACAACAGAAACAGTCATTCACTTAAGAACTGCAGTTCTGCTGCTTATAAAAAGAACTGTGAATACATTTCACCTAGGCACAAGTAAAAACTGTAACCGTTGCATTGATATTGCGAATTACGGAGCACTAACGCCCATTGTACTACTGAATGTGTAACAAGAATACGATAAGACGTTTTATTGTCGAAATCTACGCTTAATTTCCACTAGTAAGGAGAAGAACTGCGACTCTCAGCTGCACTTCACACTGCTTGTAATGATGAACAGGGTTTCTTGCCCCGAGTCACGTGACTTAGATGTTGGTTTCAGTGTAATGACGTCACGCACAGTCTATATTATCTTTGGTCTATGTATCGGACAGTCTGAATGCTCACTCCAAAGATATTTCTACTCTATGGCACAGACCAAAGATAATATAGACTGCACGTGACATCATTATACTGAAACCAACATCTACGTCACGTGGCTCATGGCAAGAAACTGTTTTCAACATTATGAGTAATGTCAAATGGAGCTGAGAGTTGCAGTTCTTATCCTCTGTGGTGGAAATTAAGCATAGATTTAACAGTAAATGTCTTGTCCTGTTTTTATCAGTTATTACACCTTTAGCAGTACAGTTGGCGTTAGTTGTCTGCAACTGAAAATATTAATGCGATGACTGCAGTTACATGTGCCTAAATGTAAGATATTGGCAGTCCTTTTTCAAGCACTAAAACTACAGATTTTAAGCAAAAGATTGATTTTGTTGTACTGTTAGTCTTTTAGTTTGTAGTTTACATAAGAGTAGAAAACCAAACATCACTTTGACAGGCAGCATCAGTTTTCTTACGATTCCTCAACATTTCTGTTCATTCTCTGGTACCTGATTACCATTCCTCTTTTCCTGTTTGGCTGGAGAGTTATTCTGCGGGGGGTCATAATCAAAATCGCGATCTTCTATTTTCCAGGAGGATCTGAAACGGCTCCACCTCATCTTTGCATATTTCTGCTAAGACGCAGTGGCCAAGCGGTCTGCGGCGCGTCAGTCACAGTCTGCACGGCCGCTACGGTCGGGGGTTCGAATCCCACCGCGGGCGTGGATGTTTGTGTCACCTATAGTATAAGGTACTTCATAAGTAGTTTGTAAGTTTAGGGACTGATGACCCCGCAGTTAAGTCTCTTAAGCTTAACAAACATTTGAACTTTTTCTCTGCTAAGATGGCGTAGCCCAGTCGTCGCAGCAAGTTACCCAAGGCTAATAAGTTCAGGCATGGGATACGGGTTGGTTAAATAATTATTCCTATTTAACATGTCTTGGAAGAACTCGGCCGGGCTACCAAAGTTCGACTGTCCGATGGGGGGCATGCTGTGGTGCATGTGGTCCTTCGGTTTTTTTTCTTTTTTTCTTTTTTTTTTTTTTTTTAATAAAAAAAGAAAAAACGAAAAAAAAGTTTCAAATATTAGTATAGCTTATGGGACTTAACTACGGGGTCATCAGTCCCTAAGCTTACAAACTACTTATGAACTAACTTCTACTAAGGACGTCACAAATATCCATGGCCGAGGGGGGGGGGTTTGAATCCCCGACAGCGGACGGCCGCGCGCACCGCAACACGGCGCTCCAGTACGTGCTGTTAATCCGCCACGGCACACGGCTTCCGGCCTACCATTCGCCAGCAAGTGACCCATCGCCTACGCTTTGAATGCGGTTTTCAACTGAAATATTATTTTCTCTTTGACAGTTAACTCCCGTGTTTTCAGCAACGCTTAAGGCAACATGTGGATTTTCAGTAGCAACTGAATCTATCGCCCGCAATCTATCACGCTTTTCCTTTTCTTGTTCTTTAAGATCAGTGCGCCTACGTGTTTTGACTGCTGGTACTGTAATGCTTTCCATTTTTAAAATCACGGTAAAATATATCCACAAGCAAACACCAAAAAACAAGATCCTGGCTACCCACATTGTCAGAATACGTGGTGCTTCTGTAAAAAATTCACAAGAAAAATTATTTTCACAAGGAAAGTAGTCTTAATTGCACCTTGTTTCACACTGTGTACAACCCTATAAATCATTCCCCCAAAAATACAAATAAATATACTTGTTGAGCATTACTGAAACAGAAGTGCACTGGCAATACGTGGCTGATATCACAATACAAGTACACTGGCGCTTGTGATTCCTACTCATTCACACGCACACACACACATTCAGAGGACGGTAGGGCAACTAGAGAAACAAACAAAAATTAAAAATGAAAACAGGAGACGCTACAAGGACGAATCATGACAGCAGTAAGCCAAGAGAACGTTGCGTGCAGTTCTCTAAACAAAATTCTGGCTCAGATAGCGAAGTGAAAGAAGTGTGTCTTTACCATTTTTCTTAATGGAACTGCTCTTAATTAATTAATGATACCCATCTATGGATCTTAAATAAAGTAATAAATGGTAGCAACGGAAACGCGGGTTAGTTTTCTCTCCTCCAGAAAGGAGCAAGAGACAAGATATTTCATCTGACTACACAGATTATATATATTGTGGGAGAATTTAAAGTAGGACAAGGTGTTATTGTTTAACAGAATGATGTATTGTCCAAGACATAAACAACAAAGGGGGAGAGACCAATTTAAATATAATAAACACGCACCTTACAAGAGAATCCACATTTACATAAACTTATATAGCCCTTATACTGCCCACCAGCAAAAGTATTACTGGCGTAATTGATAAGTATTATTTTTCAGAGGGGAGAAGAGAGGAACTGATACACATTCTCACACAGATACTTGCGCCAAACCATGCAGGTAATATCGAACACACACACACACACACACACACACACACACACACAAAGAGCAACGCCAGCAGCAGGACGCTGTACGGACCAACAGGTCCACTCGCACACCAATAAAAGAAAAACTTTGTTCCGCAGTGAGTGGTCTTGTCGCTTAGGCTCAGTGTAGCTATCAGCGGGAACAAACGCACGTGATAGAAGATCACATGCCGTGGGATAGAGTCGCAATGTATACGTTTCCAGAGAAATTCAAGATATCGATTAAATTGGAAAATGGTCGTTCTGGTGTTTGTTTTGCACAGGAGGATGAGAACTACTGAATGGTAAAGGTTTCAGGTCAAAACAGCACTCCCAAAAAGTACAAAAATACTTTTAGCACAAAGTAAAATCGCGATATGGGTCGTATAACGATTCGATATACTGAGGGGAATGATATCTAGCTAATAAGCAAGGTTGCTGAAAGGTAGGACATGATACAGGGTCGAATCACAGAATTCGAACAGAGGGGAAAAAATACTATTTTGGGAGAAAAAACGCGAGATTGGTCGTGTAATCATTCGTTCTACTCAGGGGAATGATATTTAGATAATAGACAAGATTACAGAATGATACCACATACTGCGGTGTCAGAACGCGAAATTTGAACAAGTTGGAAAAAATTCAGTTTCGTAAGAAATAAGATCGCGAGATAGATCGTGTAACCATTCGATATACTCAGGGTAATGATATCTAGCTAATAAGCAAGGCTGCAGAAAGGTAGGACTTGCTACAGGGAAGGATCACAGAATTTTAACAGAGTGGAAAAATACTATTTCGGGAAAAATAAAAACGCGAGATATGTCGTGTAACGATTCATTCTTCTCAGGGAAGAAATCTGATAGGAATGACTACGGTACAGAACACGCTATTTGCGATACACGTGGGGCAACGAGGACGAAAGTTACAAGTTTAGAAGTACCAAAATACGGGGAAAATTACCACGTTACACATGCAAGAAATCACAACATCTAAGCAAGGTTATGGTTAACAACTCGTGCGCTTAGGGGTTTATCTCATACTGGACATATCTTCTATGGACAAAGGGCAGACACCGGAAATATGGAAAAGTTCCCCAAAAATATCAAATTTACTGACCAAATGGACATGAAAACCATTTAAACATGTTTAAACGTAGGAAGGAATGACTCTACAGTCAGGAAGTGCAAGGATTCTGTTAATGAACACCAGTGAGGCCGCGAAATCAAATGTCTGCAAAAATCATGATTAAATTAACAATCCAGAACAAAATTAAATAAAATATTATTGCTACGCATTGCGGTGATGTTATAGCCAGAACTAAAGACGCGAAAGAGCATTCTCAACCTACAATCGAACTGAACAGAGCCAACACCAAAAAGCAACTTACCCCACCAAAGGCCAGCCAACGACTCCTGGACGCTCTCGTTGTCACTACTCTCCAGCTACCTATGGTGGAGGGGGAACCTTTGTAAAGGGTTTAGCCGTTCTCAGGTAGGCAAACATAACGTGCACACCGGACAAGGGGAGTGAATGGAGAGCTTCACTAAGCATCTTTGCTGAAGATTTGCATCTGGCTGGGAGTTGGCAGAACTTGACCAACACCAGAGGCAACTGCAGCCATGCTGTTTCAACCAGGAGATGACGAGCAGCGAGACGTAGCCAACACTTGCTTAAACTTTTTTGTACACAAGTCCCATTCATTCTGTGCAAGCGGGGTCAGTGGGAACATACGCCATCACACATGGGGCCTCATACACAAAACAGACATTTAGAATTACGAAACACAACATAATTATTCCATATTTTCGCCCAAAAAAATCTTGTACATCTGGTATCTCGCATAGTGCGAATGGAGCGTCTTGCTATATACAAAAAAGTCCGAAGCCCATCAACATTTATTTAGTGGGGATAAAATAAAGGAAACCCACTATATATGGACGTGTTTCAAGGTACATGTTCAATGTTATTCCAGGTAATTGTATTGTCTGAAGTACGTTATAATTGGCCCCTTTTCTCCAATGTTGGTGTAATACAACCTGTGCGTCAATAAGTAATAACTTTCGTAAATAAAACTTTGTTTTTAGGGGTGTGGATTGAGTCCCGGACCAGATCGCGCGGGGGCGGCAATTTTTAGGACTGTCTGTGGTGCAGAGGTGGGGGCGGGTGTGCGGATGGGGATGGGGCTATGCAAATTTAATAAAATTAATTGGGGGCGGTGGTGGATGGCGTAGTGGGAGGTGGATCTCTGCCAAGTGCCCAGCCTTTGGAGGCGATCATGTTGTTTACGAGAACGTTACGGTTATAAATAAAACAATTGGCTCTTTTTTCTAATGTTGGTGTAATATAAACTGTACGTCTATAAGTAATAACTTTGGAAAAAAACTTTTAGGGGCTCAGATTCGAGTCCTGGAGTGGTTTGCAAGAGGGTTGCAAACTTTAGGACTGTCTATGGGATGGAGGTGGGGGCGATGGCGGGGGCGGCTGCCCATAAGTTGCTGTTCAATTTATAAGCAAATTTAATACGAAATGTTCTAGTTCTATGCAAACTGGGAATAAAAAATAATTGTGAGTGGTGGTGGACGGCCTGGGGGCAGATGGGGGCAGTAGTGACCAGTTGTAGGGAGGCTGACCTGTCGGTGGTGGTTGTGGTTAAGTTGTTCAAAATTCAATTGAAATGCAAATTTAATGAAAGTAAAATAGAAGCGACACTCCCACAAGTGAGGATTTGTGCAGGCGGAGGTGGGGGCGGACGTCGGCTGGCGGTGGCGGTGGGCATTATGGTTATGAAAAGAAATTGATCTAATTGGGAAGATTACGTAGGTGCCGGTTGGTGAATGTCGTAATAACGCAAGTACAGACATGTCAAAGGGGGTGCAACACAGGTAGGTGTTTACGTGCAACACTCCTTGTCTTCGAGAAAGGTGGTTCCTGCAAGTGCGCCAGTGTTAAGTGCAGTTTCATGTAACCTGTCAATCATCTTTTGTCTGAGGGTGGCAGTTCCTGGTAGTGCGAGGCGGTGTCCTTTGATCAGAGGTCGGGAAATTGGCCGAGGGAGGAGGGGGGTACCTGCACCAGAACCCGTGTTATGATACTACTACCCTTATCGAACTTCTTGAATAAATTACATACATGTACTTGACAAAGAGCGTCATTTTACAACACCTGTTACGAATTAAGAAAACTAAGATGCTGTATTACCATGTGTAAAAAAATCAGATCTTTAAACCTTCTGACTTCTTCAAAATAGAATGAGAAGCTTTACGAAACTAAAAACTCACTCAGAATGAAAATCATGCATTTTCGATTTTCACAAACAATGGAAAACATGTAAGAAAACAATAAGTTGATAAGATGTGGGGTGATTCTATATACCGTCAACAGTTCTTACACCGTGAATATCGTAAAAGTCTTTTCCCCGTTTTTCCCTCCCCGGTCCGACCGGAAGCGGCCATTCCCGCGCGGCTCATTGTAAATAAATATTCCTTCAAATCAAGCGTTGGTATTTTGTCCTGGCTGTGACACACTGATAACCACTACTGGTGAACCTTAGACCCAGATGGGATGGCTGTAACACAGGGCGCCGTTCGCGCCATACACGCACTGATGTCAGAAAGCACGGAACAGTGTAGAAGGGACCAGCCAGATCCTGTGCTGGCTAGTCACCTAGCTGACTGAAATGATAATCATTTCTTCAGAACACGCTGATGAACATGATGACCATGTCCTGTGGCAATGAACTTCTCATCTCTAGTCTCTCAAGGTGCTCTGTTCTTCGCTAAACATGAGTGTAGCAGTGTTTTGTTGACAAATGAACTGGCGTGCTGCACGGAAATGGGCTTGCGGTGTGGGGCGCTACGTAACGGATCGTGTGGCCGTTCGCGTCGGTCGTTCGAGTCCTCCCTCGGTTGTCCTTAGTTTAAGTCGTTTCTCAGTCCAGGTACTATTGACCTCAACAGTTTGGTGCCTTAGGTTTATAAACATTTGAACATTTGGACTGGCCTGCTTGAGTCTTGGCGGCTTGTTCAATCTGTAGATCGCACTTTTCTTCCTTATTTTCTCGTGTTTCGGCGAAGGAGTTGTTAGCGCGACTGAAGATTGGTATCAATTCATTGACTAGAGCCGTAACGGTTCGTTGAGCACTTGCTGTATTCCTGGTGCACGTTTCGCGGTGTGTATACCGGTGGCGATTGTTGCCTCGTGGTTCTCTTGGTTGACTTCTGGTGTCGTGGGGTCGCTGGCGCTGGTCGCTGGTGTTTGGTTGAGTCGTACGTCGAACGTTAACGAGGAAGAAATCATCACGGCCTGGTACTCCACCGACGTGAGCGAGGCCGTGATTGTGTAGAGCGCGGGGCATGTACGTGTGATGACAGCTTACCGGCTGGCCTTGTGAGCCCCATGAACTATGTCAGTGGTGCATACTAGGAAACGGTTAGCAATGACGAGCGCTGGTGACATGAGTGCGGCGTAGTAATCTGGATCTGTGGGTTCGAGGAGCACGTGGACCCGGTAGCGATGTTGCATGGACATTCATGATAAGTTCTGCGTTTTTTTATATTTTTTTATTTTATTTTTTTTTTTTTTGCTGTGGTGCGACGTTGATGTACACCCGTCTTGCTAGCTGGAGTTGCGGGGGGGGGGGGGGGAGGGGAATTGTTTTACCCCATTTAATTGAAGGGAAATCCGCCGTTTGTTTTCATTAATTATCTTTCGAAATTCAATATCCACTTATCTGCCTAGTCGATTTTTGCGCGACTGAGACTACACAGTCCATGAGAGCAATTTGAGTAGTCTATTATTATTGTTTTTTGTCCTCGTCTGCGGTTCGCACAAGGATATTTCTAGGAGAGTTTTCCTATTTGTCGTTGCTAACTGCTGGTCTGTTTGGTGTTGGTTTCCTTGTGTGCGGTTTGGCCAAGGACGTCGCTCCTCAGCTGTTTTTGCAACCTGTTCCTACCTTACTTAACTCTTGCATCTGCCTGCCTTTCGCCTGAAGTTGCGGCTCACGCTTACTTGCCATCAGCTCTGATTATTTGTGTATGGGTTGCAATTCGGGGCCAGCCATCTCCAAGTGTATGTAGTTTTAAGCAGCCTGGATGTGTGTTAGGCCATTTCATCATCAATTGAACCTAGAAACTTAGTTTACCATGGCACATTCATTGTTTATGGAATGAGATCTTTTGAGAGATCATGCGGGATCTGGATCAAACAGGTTGTCTTTTTATGGAGGTGTTATTTTAAAGGATGCGTAGCCTCGTAATAATAGGAAGTTTAAAGGGTTGGTCTGCGAAGTTTATAATATTGTATGCGTCATTTTGTTAAATCAAGTGTTCATAGTGAAACCAGGCAGTCTTGTAATTCTTGATGGTTTACGTGGGTGACTGCAAACTTTCACAGTTCATAGTAAAACCAGGTAGTCCTATAATACTTGGAGGATTAAAAGGTGTGCCTCATTTGTTAATGGAATTGTTTATATTAAATCCAGGCAATCCTGTAATACATGGAATTTTAAAGGGTGACTGCGTGGTTTAAAGTATTGTGTGTGTGACATTTTATTAATTGTTGACAATAAAACCAGGCAGTCCTGTAATACCTGAAGGTGGCATTGTATGTGTTTTTGTTAAAGGAGTTGTCTTTAGTAATAGTATAGTAAGACCATGCAGTTCTGTAATACTTCAAATTTTAAATAGTTGACTGCAAACCTCATGATTTTACGTATCACTTATGTTAAAGCAATTCTTTATGGCAAGAGCATGCAGGGCGGTGATATCTTTAAGGTTTAAACCTTGGCTCCAAAGTTCTAGAAAATTTGTGCCGTTTAACTAATTGATGCTTATTTCCTCAAATGTCTAATGTACGAATTTACTTCTTTTAATTCATTGTCCCTTAGACAATAAAATTGCTTTTAGTCTTGAGTTACATATAAAGCACCCTCATTTTCCCTAACCCTTCCATTCTCCTGTTATCCAATTTGAGACTTAAATTGTAACTACGGAGCGTAGTTCAGAGTTACCACTCTCTTGGCGTTCCCTCCCCCGAGCCCAGGCAGCCTTGAATTTAGCTTTTTATTGGTGTTTTGTTATTGTGTTGGTGGTATATTCTGTTGCCGTTTGTATTTCTTCAGGGTTTGGTGTTAGTGTCTTAGAATGACCGGGAGTCGAGGGGATGTCCTGGAGTCGATGTCCTCAAGAAGGAGCACTTGCAGTGCCTGCTCGTCATTAGGGGGAGTTTCTGGACGAAAACGTGTCCGAGTCGGTGGCTCGTTTGCGTGGGTGTCTGGCAAATCTCATCACCATTTCAAGCAGTTGGTGAGCTTGATGCCATGACGAACCTTTAAACCACGGCCCTGGAGGAAATGGGTAGGAACATTGCCTTCTCTGAGAGTAGTTCCCCTACACTTAATCAACTCAGTGGGCTCAGTTAAATCATGTTTCGTCCCACTTCTTGGATTTGAAAAGCTTACCGTTCAAATGTTTGTTAAGCTTATGGAATTTGACTGCTGGGTCATCAGTCCCTAAACTTACAAACTACTTAGAAGCTACCTTATACTAAAGACAACACAAACATCCCTGCCTGAGGGAGGATTCGAACCCTCGACAGGTAACGGCGTTGCGCATCGAAGCATAGCGCCTTAATGCGCTCGGTCGCTCCGTCGCTTACCGTTAGATAATGAATGTGGTGCGTTGTTACACAGGCTGCTTAAGTGTGCCACTGCTCTGCGAGTTAGAACACCCCGTTGGGATAAGACTCGGAGGAGAAAGTGGGCTGGAAGTGCACGTCTGATCACTTTGCTAAATTACCGAATCCGGGTGGTCATTTTAAAGGAATGTGTTGCAGTTATCCACCACAGATATTAGTAGGATTCGCCATTTCCTGTGGTTGTTAGTGCAATGTGAACAGTACATTAATGCTTTCCAACTGTCCCATGCAATTATTTTTATCTTTGCTGTATCTGCTGGCTACTGAGGATCTCAGACAGTTATTCTCATTAGCTTTAGAGAAAGATTTTTTCCTTAGCCCAACTCAGGACTACAGTTATACAAAGGAAGTTATCACCCGTATGCGCAATGAATTAGAAAGGATTTTTTTATTTTATTTTCGGCTTGTGCAAGAGTATCTGGAAAGTAGGGCGAATACTTAGCGAGTGTCAAAATTACTGCCTTGACTTTAGAAATGAATATCCCACAGATGGTAAATAATATGAAAATGTCGATTTTTCTAGGTCCTAAGGATATTGAGCAGTATTATGGGCAGCACAATGACAAGGTAATTTGGGACTGGTTCCTTCGCCAGATTTACAAAATCTCACTGACTTTTGCGAGAAGTTGTGGACTCACGATTACGCGTCACTGGCTCCGTTTATTTGTGTTTGGATTGCGACTCCGGTTGTTCGCTCGTTCGGCGGACAGCCATCTCCAAGTGTCTGATGTTTCAAGCGGAATGAATGTGTCTTATGCCCTTTCATCATTTGTTGGACCTAGAAAATAAGTTTGTCATGGTACATTTATTATTTCGGACTCTGGTTCAAACTGGTTGTCCTTTTATGGAGGCGTTATCGTAAAGGATGCACAGCCTTGGAAATTAAAAGGGTTGGGCTGTGAAGTTTATGATGTTGTATGTGTTATTTTGTTAAAGCAATTGTTCACAGTGAAACCAGTCAGTCCTGTAATACTTGATGGTTTAAAAGGGTGACAGTGCACTTTATGGTATTGAATGTGTTATTGTTAAAGAAGTTGTCTATAGTAACAGTATAGTAAAACCATGCAGTTCTGTAATACTTGAAGGTTTAAAGAGTTGACTGCGAACCTTATGATTTTGTGCGTCTCACTTCTATAAAAGCAAATGGTTATAGTAAGATCATGCAGTCCTGTAATACCTTTAAGATTTAAAGCTTGTCTCCAGAGTTCTAGAAAATATGTGACCTTTCATTAATTAAAGCTTACTTTCTCAATCGTCTAATGCACAAATTTGCTTTTTCTAATTCATTGTCTCTTCGACAATAAACATATTTTTGGTGTTGGGGTAAATACAGGGCACCTTTATTTTTCCCAGTCCTTTCATTGTCATGTGGCCCAATTTGAGATTACACAGCCTACAGTAGGCATCTGAATCGAATGGAACAGATTTAGAACGAGCTAGAGCGTCGTCTTCGACTTAGACTGAAGTCAACACGTTTTATGATTTCAACTCTTGACGAAGAATGCTACTCTCCCACATGCATTCAGACAAGTATTATAAGCACCCCAATGGATCTCAAGCCGTCATTTAAGCGAAGGGTGGACAAATCCCTGTCCAGAAACTTTTGATCCGACAGTATACCCATGGGAGGCGTTACGTTGATATCTAGTAATATCCTGTGGTGTTCATTATGAGCTTAAGTTTGCGACTGCTTATCTTAGCTCTGACATAAGCCTCCTAACTCAGATGGGAAATCTCTAGTCTAAGTTGTTGCACTTACTTAGTCTTTTGTCGACCTTCATATTATCAGTAATGTTTATTTTTTCATTCGAACTTAAAATACTTGCCGATGGTTTGAAAATTCACGTTAGATATCGACAATGATACTACAATGATGTTTATAAACAAGTATGATTTTATAATCCAATGTATGTTTCAGTTTCTCCTTGCCAAGCATTTAATTTATTGAAGCAACAGAGTTTAACAGTACTATAACAGTGAAGGAGAACATATCTAGATCATACAAGGAATAACAAGTTATCGGACGCCACAAATTGAACAGATTTCGGAACATATACCGAATAACGTAATAACTGAATGATTTATTAATAGGACTGTTAAAATAGTATGTAAATAGGGAACAACTCACCGTAAAGACGAACGTTGAGCCGCCGACGGACACAAATAAAAGACACACACAAACAGAGAGACAGACGAATGGGTAAAAGACATGGGAAGGCACTGGATGCAATGCTAATGCAGTCTTTTTAAGCACTGACATTGTGCCTAATGGAAATATGACTTTTTAATGACTATGCAATTTATCACATCAGATCGCTTCATATAACATTCACAACATAACAGATTTAGGCAATTTATTGACATATCAATATATAATTTATTTAATAACAGCCTAATAATATAGTCTCTCATCCTGCATCTCGAATATCATGAAGTAGCATGAAATATGTCAACGATTTTTACATCATGTCACAAATAAAAGGTAGCCTTTTACCAGGAGAGGGTAAGTGATGAGCTCGAGTAAGGAGAGGAACGGGGTATCATGACGTAATCCTGAGAGGCTTCTCTTTGTAATAGAGTTATTTTAATAGCGCATAATAAGCAAGTTTCCACTGTTAAACAAGTGTATTTGAAACGTTGTGAATGCTGAAGGTATCTCTAATAAATTTAAAGAAAAATCTGTCCTTTTTACTCGTCGGATTTTCTAATACCGTTGTTCATTCTGCGCTTCCGTCGCTAAAATGGCGTTTTACTGAGCAGCGGAATGCCAAACTGACGAAACTGTGTATAGGTATTTGACTTAAAGTTACGCGTCGACAAAGGCACGCAAAATATGCGGAAGTATTGAGTGAACGCCGCGGCAGAGACACAGTTTATTCCATAAATTCCTGTCATATCCTGACTTCTGAAAGCCAACAGCACGGGGACTCTGTGCCCACATTCCACAATCGTGCTCAGGCCTTGTCTGTGTGACTTTTAGAATTTCGCGGGAGGCCGTTTTCGATTTCTAGACAGGGGACGACCTAAGGTGAAAAGTTGGCGTGGTCAGTAGTCAGCACGAACAATACACACGTCTGAAAGAGTGTGTTGCAATTACCTGCAACTGTACTTCTTAAATTATTTATTGATATATCCTGAAATTGTCCATTTTCACATGAAAGAACTGTTGTAGCTTAATTGAAAGAATGATCCTTTATTGCATGACTACAGGATTGCCAGATCACAGAAAGCAGTTACTTCCATCATCTGGCAGTTACTTCCACTATCTGGGAACTGCGATAGCTTCAATGTAAGAGCACAAGAGTGGTCGAAAGCTCGGATTTCTACCGCCTTGCGTGTTTATTTCTTATTTTTGTTTGAATTCTGATGAACATTACATATATGCAACAATCTTAAGTAAACGGCACTTAAGTGTACTGTGCTACGTTACATCG
The DNA here is from genome assembly GCA_026315105.1 of Locusta migratoria. NCBI lineage: Eukaryota > Metazoa > Arthropoda > Insecta > Orthoptera > Acrididae > Locusta > Locusta migratoria. The sequence goes on along the minus strand of CM048744.1, from coordinate 491,161,943 downwards.
CTATTCACCGAGACTCCGCGAAAGGGGGCATGAGAGGCAAGTGTGGCCTGTAGCGGACCATCGCAGTCTGTCTTCAAACGCGAATGCCGGTGTCCATGTGTTTGGTGCCAGCTTAGTGAGAAGCGCCAGAACGATGTCCCATGTAACTTATTGTAACCAGTGGCGGCGCGTCCTATGTGTTCACTGGTTCAGTGAACCTCCAGAAAAAAAGCTCGTCGCGAAACAAAGTAAGTAAATAAATAAATACAGTAAAAAGTGCTTTTAAACACTCATTCTTCGTTCATTTTATAAGCACATTCAAAGTATTTTATCGCATGAGAAACGTTTTACGTCGCGAAGGCAACATGAAGCACGTATACGAGTTATAGCGAAGCCGCTTATACAGGTGCCAGTGGCCGCAACGTTGCAATATGCATTGGCGGCTGAGGTTCAAATTCTCTTCTGAACCCCCTAGAGACAGCATATCAGCGCTCCGGCAGCAGGGAGGTGCGAGGGAAAACGCAGCTTTTAACATTGGCTTTGGAGCTGGTAGAGAAGCCAGCTCCTGGCTACTCGAGCTCTGGCGGTTACGCACGAATGATCCCGAAACAAGACACTGGAGCTAATGCGCACCTCGCCTCGCGCATGTACAAATCCTCCAAGACGGCCTTTCATATTTTCTTTCTCGCATTGAAGATTCATAAAAAACACGTCATATTTGGTACAACATCTTATAACTATAAATTAAAGACGCATTAACTGTAAAAGCCTTCAGAATATCCGATCATGAATACTAGTGAAATCACTGCTATTCTCCTAGCAAAAATAGCCGTGTGGTTAGTGGCATCGCGTTGCGCCACCGAAGGTAGTGGGTTGGAGACTGACTGCAAGCATTTTTTTACAACCCTGTTTTCTTTATAAAAGATACGGGAACAACAATGATTTTTGTTACTTGTCACATATACTTTGATCGTTTTTGCAAATGTGTGGCGATTTTGAGGGTAAATGACATTCATACTCTTCATTGTAACAAATATTTAACTGTTTGAAAAGATGTGGGGGAGAGAAGTGTTTGCACACGCGTAAGGTTAGGAGGGGGTGCTGCTTACAGCGTCTCGTGACACGAAGGTAGCCTTTATTGAATCCATGATTGCTGGTCGAGAGTATGAAGCAAGTGGGAAACCAACAGCCGTATGTTTAATAGAAACATTTATTCTTTCACTACCAGTTTCGGCATTCCATTATGCCATCTTCAGGTCCCTACATCGGAGTATGATATACATTAAGTAGGGATATCGGAACTGGTCTCAACCAGTCATTGTCGTCACAGTTGTTGTTGTAGGCTTCTACTGAGAGATAGAAATCCACGAAACCAGTTTCGATATCTCTACTTAATGGATATGATATTCCAATGTAGGGACCTGAAGATGGCATAATGGAATGCCGAAATTGATTATGAAAGAATAAATGATTGTATTAAACATACGGCTGTTGGTATCCCACTTCCTACATACCGAAGGTAGCTTGTCTTAACCGTAACAGATTCATTTTGTCAGTCACTTAACAGTGTGTATTTTAGTGTTCATATGCACATTCATATGTTCTTAGTGTTTATTATGAAGGAAAAATGAACGACGTTCAGTATTTTTTTGAAACAACTTATTCAGCTTCAAGCTTGGAACAAAAGTGTAAAATAAAGAAACTTGCTAGGCCGACGCCTCAGCTGAAGTTGAAGGAAGCGCAGACAAGTCGAAGTAAGACATTCTGCAGATCTTTTAAAGAAAATATTTCTAACCGGGGGGGGGGGGGGGGGGAGGGCAAACCTCGACGCTACCCCGCGGCACCAATTAACGAGGTGCGCCAAATTGTCTCTTTAGACGCCGAGTGGGAATGGGGATGTGGGACCGGCGCCACTATCAAGATCCGGCACTAAGAGAATTGAACCCCCAGTCATCTGAAGCAAAAGCCGCCACTCTGCATATAACGATCTCACTGGACTGCCATGGTGTCTGGTTAGATAATAACTGGGTTCAAAGCCACCGACAGTGTTTCGTTATATATGTTATTTTGGCAGGTCGTTCTTCCGTGAGAACACTCCTTACAGCTAGGCCCGACTGCTAAGCAACACTGAATTGGCTGTCTCATGGTACTGAACCTACGAGGAGACCACATGGGTATCTGATATAGATTTTTTAAAATTTACCTTAACACGTGAAGTTGAGAACTCAAATAACAATCAACCAAAGCCATTCGACGCAACTCTCAAAACTTCTCGAGAAAATCGACTTTGAAGTTTTGCAAGTTCACGTAAGTACCAATAACCAACAGTTGTAGTAAATCTCGGTATAGCTCAGGTGATAGCGTTCTGTCCTTACAATCATAAGGGTGGTGGTTCGAATCCGGTCGTGACTTTTTTGTGCTGGAATACTTACACAATTTTAATATTTAATGATAATTATTCGTAGTTTTATATATTTTATAAAAGGCTATAATAATGATGGTTTCAATAAAAAAAAACATAACGAGTTACATTTCTTACAGTATTGGCTTCACTATTAGTTGACGACGCTTGATTGTTTAGTTTCCACATAAACAAAAACTGACACAATTCGTGAAATTAGAGATCCAAAAATGTTTTATGTAAACAACGAAAAAAAAGTTATCTGTCACAGCAGGATTCGAACCACCGACTCTATGATTGTGAGCCCAGAAAGCTATCACCCGAGCTACACCGACAGATGCTGCAACGTTTTAATTATTGGTACTTACGTATATTTGCAAATCTTCAAAGTCGATTTTCTCGAGAATTTTTGAGAGTTGCGTCGAATGGCTTCGGCTGATTGTTATTTAACTTCTGAACTTCACGAATAATAATAATAATAATAATAATAAAATCCTGAAACACCCCTACCTTGACTCATCCTCTTATAATGTTCCAGCCTGGCTATTGATTTTTGAGATTAACAAATTTACAGAAGGAAGACGTTTGAAGTTAGAAGCTATGAAAGATCCCAATCAGAAAATTTCGAAAAAAATGGAAAAATTATTAAATGCATTTAAATGAAATTATTACTCTGGTATTCAGAGATAATTATTTTTACATGCCGAAATAATATAAAAATACAAAATGTTCTCTGATAATATCGGGGAAAGGAAACCGTGTCATTATACTCTCCTACTTTATACCTTTAATTTGCCGGAATCTGTCAGAATGTTCACCATTCCATTCTCTCAGATACAAGTTTCAATATCTCCCGAAGTTGATCACGCCTCCCAGCTTAGAAGTTTTAACTGAATTGCGCCGAGCACGTAAATTATGCTTTAGAAAAGCGTCCGCACATTTTCACGTGTATAACACTATACGCAAATATTTGGGGTACTTATATTTTCTCCCGGGATTGGGGGAGGGGGGTGGAGGGACAAAGGGACGGCCGTAGGAATGTCGCCCTGCTAAACTAATCGCGCCGAATCCGATTAAGCACGTCGAGGCAGCACATGCGGCGCAAAGGCGGACAAAAAAAAAAAAAAAAAAAAAAAAAAAAAACAAAAAAAACAAAAAAAAAAAAAACAAAAAAAAAAAAACGGTAGTTCCTGAGTCTTCCGCACTTGTCTTCATTCCGTTCTCCATCTTTCCCTTCCGCACATGACCTCTTGCCGCACCGACCATTTCACTTTCGTTTTCATACAGCTCGATCCTTATGGCATCATACCACCTTAATAGGATGCCTAACAATATTCATTTTCAGGTGCGAAGCATGGAATCTTAGGAATCTATCACGAAATGTGGTAGAATTAGTAAATTAGTGACGCGGAAGTTTTTTATGCATCTCATTGTTTAGGATGTCATACGTCCTTAACTACGTGGCGCATTATGATTTTATTTCGAAGATACAGTCAGTGACCAGTATAGTCTTTAAAAGTCTCGCGAATCAATTTAATAGTGGAAGCAATATATTGTAATGTCATTGCCATTACCGTAGTTTTACGACACGATGAATGGAGAAATAGTTGGAGTTGTTGGCAAGAGAAAGTTTTTTGAAGGCTTGAAATGTGTAAATTTTGTTGCAACACACAAAGTGCTCTCATTCTCAAGTAGTCGATGACTAAAGTTTTGTTATTGAGCATTTTTCATTGTTTACGACCTCATATCTGATGTAGTATGTGTCGTCGTGGTTTATACTCCCAAAACAATTGTTCCTTCGTGTTAAAGAATATTGATACTAAGTTTCGTTGAATCAGTCCATTAATTACGAGATATGGTACACTGCTGCATGCCGGCCGCGGTGGCCGAGGGGACTGAGGCGCTCCATTCACGGTCTGTACGGCCACTACGGTCGGGGGTTCGAATCCCCCCTCGGACATGGATATTCGTGCCGTCCTTAGTGTTAGCTAGTTCGTAAGTAGTTTGTAAGTTTAGGGACTGATGACCCCGTAGCTGTACAAACATTTGAACATTGCTGTATGGTGTGGAAATTCTCCGCAAATGTCATTATTTACTACGTCTCACATCCTCAACTGTGTAGGGTCGGCGATTGTTGTCTTATAGCAAGGAATTTGTGCACGTAGTTCAAATCAGACCAGCACTTTAGGAGGAGGTGTAGAAGACACACACACACACACACACACACACAAACACACACACACACACAAACACACACACACATACACACACGTAAAGAGAGAGAGAGAGTTACATACATCTTTATATGATGGATTCTCATTCTACGCAAAAAACGAAAAATGCTGCGGCTTACTTCAACCATTGTTTTTTATGGTAGATGGTGCTGTTATCGACAGATAGAAAGATTGGCTTGATGTAGCTCTCCACGCTAACCCGTCCTACGAAAGCCTGTTCAACTCTTAACAAGAACGGCAACGAATACACCCCTGGCCTTTAAAATTGCTACACACCTTCAGGAAGAAGATGCTGTGATATGCTGATTAGCTTTTCAAAGCATTCACATAAGGTTGGCGCCGGTGGCGACACATACAACGTGGTGACATGAGGAAAGTTTCCAATCGATTTCTCATACACAAACAGCAGTTGATCGGCGTTTCCTGGTGATACGTTGTTGTGATGCCTCGTGTAAGGAAGAGAAATGCGTATCATCACGTTTCCGACTTTGATAAAGGTCGGATCGTAGCCTATCGTGATTGAGGTTTATCGTATTGCGACAGTTGCGATCGTGATCCAATGACTGTTAGCAGAATATGGAATCGATGGGTTCAGGAACGCAATACGGAACGCCGTGCTGGATCCCAACGGCCTCTCATCACTAGCAGTCGAGATGACAGGCATCTTATATGCATGGCTGTAACGGATCGTGCAGCCACGTCTCGATCTCTCAGGCAACAGATGGGGACGTTTGCAACACAACAACCATGTGCACGAACAGTTCGACGACATTTGCAGCAGCATGGACTATCAGCTCGAAGACCATGGCTGCGGTTGCCCTTGACGCTGCATCACAGACAGGAGCACCTGCGATGGTATACGCAACGACTAACCTGGGTGCACGAATGGCTAAACGTAATTTTTTAGGATGAATCCAGGTGCTGTTTACAGCATCATGATGGCCGGATCCGTGTTTGGCGACGTCGCGGTTAACGCACATTGTAAGCGTGTATTCGTCATCGCCATACTGGCGTATCTCCCGGCGTTATGGTGTGGGGTGCCATTAGTTACACGTCTCGGTCACCTCCTGTACGCATCGACGGCACTTTGAACAGTGGCCGTTAGATTTCAGATGTGTTACGACCCGTGGCTCTACGCTTCATTCGATCCCTGCGAAACCCTACATTTCAGCAGGATAATGCATGACCGCATGTTGCAGGTCCTGTACGGGCCTTTCTGGATAAGGAAAATGTTCGACTGCTGCCCTGACCAGCACATTCTCCAGATCTCCCATCAATTGGAAACGTCTGGTCAATGGTGGCCGAGCAACTGGCTCGTCACAATACGCCAGTCACTTCTCTTGATGAACTGTGGTATCGTGTTGAAGCTGCATGGGCATCTGTACCTGTACACGGCATCCAAGCTCTGTTTAACTCAATGCCCAGGCGTATCAAGGCCGTTATTACGGCCAGAGGTGGTAGTTTGGGTACTGATTTCTCAGGATCTATGGACCCAAATTACGTGATAATGTAATCATATGTCAGTTCTAGTGTAATATATTTGTCCAATGAATACCCGTGTATCATCTGCATTTATTCATGGTTTAGCAATTTTAATGGACAGTAGTTATCTTTCATGAACCGTAAGCATTCTCAAGGTGGCTTGCGTGCCTTTACGATTCAAGTAACCGGAGGGTAGATCCAACCACAGCGGAGGATGCGGTGGGACGAGGTATGGGCGATGATAAAATTGTCATTTACGTCCAAACTAGTTTAGTAAAAGTTGTAAATGAACACCATTTCTGAAAAGAAAAAAAAAATGTTTTAACTAAGTCTCAGTTGGTTGACTCGAAGTTTTCTATTACCTAGCAACACTGTCAATTTTGGTCGTGAAAATTTCGATCCGAAGTTCCTGCACCACCGGCACGATTAATATATAGGGTGTTTCACTAAGTATGTTTGCCTCTGTAACTTACAAAATAATAGGTGACGGGAAATTTTAATGCGGTAGGTCAACACAAGAAATGTTACACTTTCTGAGGAGCTATGAAGATAGTTTATTGTATCATTTTCCGAAGAGTTACACCACAAAGATATAATTTTTTAAATGGAACAATAGTTTTTTCCATCGTGCACTGGATTCGTTGAAACCAGCTGCGTCCAAATCAATTTAAACTACTTTCCTGTCACTGTTAGTTTGGGAGTTACAACCAGCTAACTGGCTGGTGGTCATGAGACAGTGGGCCGTGCCCCAAGGGATAGGAATGTAGTTGAAATTGATTTGGTCGCAGCTGGTTTAAACGAAACGAATACACGATAGAAAAAACTATTGTTCCATTTAAAAAATTATATCTTTGTGGTGTAACTCTTTGGAAAATGATACAATAAACTATGTCCATAGCTCCGCAGAAAGTGTAACATTTCTTGTGTTGACCTACCGCATTAAAATTTCCCGTCACCTATTATTTTATAAGTTACAGAGGCAAACACACTTAGTGAAGCACCATGTACATATTTCCTTTATTTGAAGAGAATAAAATAAGAGGTCCTTATACGAGCGGGGCTGGAGAACTAATTTTTAACTGTTACTCTCAAAATCAATCACAGCCAGCGCAAATTGCTATCAATCTTTTTAAACTCACACATCGAAATTCACTGCCTGCTAAACTTGACTATTCGTATTAATTGTTAACATACTTTATCTTGCCACAACTGAAAATAAGTTAAAATTCAACAGACCATTCAATTGAATTAAATACTTTCAATAGATCAGACTCATCTTCCTATAATAATAATACACACACTAAGCAGAACATAATAACCTGAAAATGACTTTCATTATACCACATTCACATATATTGGCGTCTAATATGATACTTTTCGGCTAAAGCAATGCTCGTATGAAATGTTAACTCATAAAGACAGACAATAATGAAGTAAAAACATTTTATTCTCTTTCTTTTTAAACGATCGACGCGCGCCAATAGCGATGGCACAGCCGGAAGCTGTCGGTTAAATGTTGATAGTGACCAGATACAGCAATGTTGGCTGCGGCGGCGACGACGCTGCCCTTGTTCATTGCGGCACCTCGATCGTACATGAAACACAAAGAAAAGAAACAAAAATATTATAAGTATCGCATCATGACATTACAACAAAAAATGTTCACACAGCATGTAATTACAACAAAAAATGTTCAAATGTTTGTAAATGTATCGGACCAAACTGCGTGGTCATCAGTCCTTAAACTAAGGTAAACTAACCTAAGGACAAACACACACACACACACACACACACACACACACACACCCATGCCCCAGGGAGGACTCGAACCTCCGACGGCGAGCAACCGCGCGCTCCGCAGCGAGGCGCGTTAGACTGCTCGGCTAGTCCACAGCGACGACATTACAACATTTATGCACAACTTAATACATACAAATTCATAGTATTTACATACAATTAAACTTTTTATTCGTATCCTGCAAAACAGGGCTGATTTAAGTGGGGCTCATCAATGTTTGCCGGCCGCGGTGACCGAGCCGTCTGCGGCGTGCCAGTCACGGTCTGCACGGCCACTACGGTCGGGGGTTAGATCCCCCCTCGGGCTTGGATATTTGTGCCGTCTTTAGTATAGGCTAGTTCATATGTAGTTTTTAAGTTTAGGGACTGATGACCCCGTAGTTAAGTCTCATAAGCTCTACAAACATTTGAACGTTTGAACATCAATGTTTGTCCCACTACAAGGAGTATCTGTGGAAAGACCAGACAAACTGACGAGGAACAGCAAACGTTTCAGTCATTGCAGGAGCAACAGTGTGGATGACTGTCTGAGCAGGCCTAACATCATGTATCGTAGTTATTGCGCACGGCTGAGCGCAACCTACAGTTGTTGCTTTTTCCGCGGACATACAACTATACTGGCTGAATGTATTATAATGACGTCCTCTTGCCGGCCGCGATGGCCGAGGTGATTGAGGCGCTCCAGTCACGGTCAGCACGGCTACTACGGTCGGGGGTTCGAATCCCCCCTCGGGCATGAATATTTGTGCCGTCTTTAGTCTTAGCTAGTTCTTAAGTAGTTTGTAAGCTTAGGGACTGATGGCCCCGTAGTTAAGTCCCATAAGTTGTACAAACATTTGAATATTATTTTGACGTCCTCTTGGGTAAAAAACAGACAGTGAAATTTGTTGAATAATTCTGTACCATTAACGTAGATAAAGAGTGAACTACAGTCACCTCCTATGCAACGATGAGCTCTGCGATACATGTCCTGGAAACTTTGCACGAAATCTTCTTTCGGGATAGTGTTTAAAAGCCTTTTCACGTTTCCTTGGATGTCACGAATATCGATAAATCTCTTTCAATTCAAAGCGAGTTTGAGTCGAGGGATTGGAATGCGACGAGTATGGTGAGTGTTCAAGTTGCACCATCCCCATTTTTGCCAGCTACTGTTTGACTATAATACCTGTATGGGGGCAAGAGTTGTCGTGAACAAAAAGCTAGGAGCCTTGTTTACTCGGCTCGTACCCAGCGTAGACGTTGATGAAACGGGTCGAAATTTGAAGGTACCTTGCACCGTTTAATGTCGTTTCCTCAGGTAGACATTCTCTGTGGATAATGTCTTGACTATCGAAAAAGGTGATGAGTATCGTTCAGATGCGTCATTTTTCGGCTCTGGCCCTTTTTCCGACGAGCTGATGCCGAACGCCAATCCATGCTATGTCGTTTCGTTTCATGGTCGTACCGGAGACTTCAGGTTTGATCCTGAGTGCGGTTCAAGAAATTGCATGTCGCATTCTCAGTTTCGACAAAATTCTGTGAAGCCTGATATTCAGTCAAGTGATGTGGCACAAGACGCCAACAGGTTTTCATCTTCCCTAACTTCTGGGTAATGATTTGTCGCGTGGATTAACGGTTGATCAGCAGTTAATCCGCTGTCATGCGCACAGTGTGTAGACCATAGTTTGTGATTAATGTCCTCAGTGTTTCAATGTTTGCGTCACTGACGGTGGTCGCTCGTTCTTTCCTCATTCCTTGTCCTGTTCTCAGTTGAGAACCAAGCGGTTAGTCCGACAGTTCTAACGTGGAGCACACACAATGCTCAACTCAGGGTGGAACAGGTTGTTAGCAGCCGGCTCACCAACACATTTTATTCTACATGTTATTGAGGATGTAAATACGAGGCTTGAAACTCAAATAGTGGCAACTATTTATTCACAACCGATACAAAAGTGTTAGATGTTTGCACCTGTTACTGTCCTTCACGTTGTCACCAGCGTTGTGTGGAACACGTTGCCAGCGATGTGGAAGACGCAGTATACCCTTAGCAAAGCTTATTCTGTTGATGGTACGAAAGGAGCGATCTACTTCCTTTCGAATCTCTGGATCAGTTCTGAAGCGAATGCTACGCAGTGGTTCCATCATCTTCGGAATCAAATCAAAGTCAGAAGGACTTAAGTCCGGAGGGTATGGAGGGTCGTACAGTACTCCAAGTCCAATCGACCGAACAGAGCAGCCACAGCTTGCACTGTATGCACCCGCGCATTGTCGTGCAGAATGATGGGTGGGTTGCGCAGAAAGTGTTGCCGCTTCTTTCGCAAAGCTGGTAGTAGTGATGCTCCAAAAACGAACAGTGATACTGTGCTTTTACGGTCTGCCGTGGAAGAACGTAATGCGTTAGGGTAACGCCATCACAATCGTAGACGAAAATGACTATAAATTTCACCCTACGGGGCTCTGATGCAGTTTCGACTTTCGCGGCGACACATAATGTCACAATTCTTTAGACTGGCACTTCAGTTTTGGCTCGTACGATGTGGCCCATGTCTCATCCAGTGTTACGATACGGAGTAAGAAGCCTGTCCTTCGCACTCATGGCGCACTTTTTATTCAGAGATACTAGGACGATGTTCCCGATGCATGTCTTCCACAGTTTGCCGACTTTAGTTGGAGGCTTTTATCCAACGTGTCACTGTTGTGTACGGTAATGCTGACTCCCCGAACGCCTCTTGAAGACAGCCGGCCGCGGTGGCCGAGGGGACTAAGGCGCTCCAGTCACGGTCTGCACAGCCACTACGGTCGGGGGTTCGAATCCCCCCTCGGGCATGGATATTTGTGCCGTCCTAGTTCGTAGGTAGTTCATAAGTAGTTTGTAAGTTTAGGGACTGATGACCCTGTAGTTAAGTCCCATAGACTATACAAACATTTGATTTTTTTTTCCTCTTGAAGACATTAAGGACACTGTCGTACTGTGGCACATTCAATCTTGATCCCACTTCGTCGTGTCTGTTTCGAAAACATAGTGACACCATTATATGAGACCGCTCGTTTACAGCTGACTGTGTTTCCATCGATTGTGCGCATGCTGGTGACGTGGGACGGGCGAGTCCATTTGCTCGGAGGTAAAGTATATATGTCAATAATATGTGCTGTCAGCGACACAGTGCCTCCAGAGCAGTGTTGTCACTATTTAAGTTCCAACCCTCGTGTAAGCAAAAAAAAAAAAAAAAAAAAAAAAATAAAAAAAAAATAAATTCAAATGTTTGTATAGTCTATGGGACTTAACTACGGGTCATCAGTCCCTAAACTTACAAACTATTTATGAACTAACTAAGACTAAGGACGGCACAAATATCCATGCCCGAGGGGGGGATTCGAACCCCCGACCGTAGTGGCCGTGCAGACCGTGACTGAAGCGCCTCAGTCCCCGCGGCCACCGCGGCCGGCTCGTGTAAGCCATCTTCTTCTAAACACGCGCTGAGTGTTGGTAACCAGGCAATTCTTGTGTGTACACATGATCGACAATAGTGGTATTGAACGGAAAACAAACCAGTCCGACGAAGGTTACGCCGTGACATATTTCGTAGGTGAGTGACAGCTGCCGTGCATCTTGCAGTCACAATAAGAAGAAGAAGAAAAAAAGGGGCGCTATTTCCCAGGGCGGCTGAGTACTCGGCCATGAATTTTGAAGGCGGCGCCGGCGGCCGCACGAGGACAACGTGTTCAAAGTTTAACGCCGCGTGGGAGGATGCCGCGGCTGCCCGCAGGGGTCGATAGGCACTAGGCAGCCGGGGCGCGGCGCAGACCGCGAGGGCACAACTCGCCTCATTACAGCCCACCAGCCGCACTGCTGACCACCGGCACTGCAGGATGTCCCAGCACGAATAGTGCATGTTTTAGCAGCTGCCACTACACACGAATTCCAATAAAATAAACAAATAATAGTATACTATACACTACTTTTATGAATTTAATTTTATATTGTTTATTTTCATTATTTTTATCCGAAACAGGCAAGTGCGAATTTATTTTTATAATTTCTTTAATAACATTTTTTTACGTTTTCCGCCCGTGTTGGACTGATCGAGCGTTCTAAGACGTCTTGCTTCGTAGCGCGCGGTTGCTCGCTGTCGGAGGTTCTAGTCCTCCCTGGGCCATGTGTGTGTGTGTGTGTGTGTGTGTGTGTGTGTGTGTGTCTGTTGTCCTTACTTTAAGTCGGTTTAAATAGTTTATAAGTGTAGGAACTGTGGAAAATAGTTGTGTGGTCCAATAGGTTTACAAACATCACAAATTTTTTCTAATCTTTCACAAAACTATCTTTTGTAGTTAAGTATATTTAGTCTATTATGAGAAACATTTTAAATTGGCATGTTTATTTTTTACTTAATTTTTAAATATTTATGTTTAATTTAAAAGTGGACCTTCCTCAATCCCGCAAACTTTGTAAGTTAACCACCCTCCGCTTCCTACCAGTTGCCGCCTTGCTCAGTGATTATTTACGGTGTTAAAAGCAGATGTTATTGCCCTGATAAAATTTTATTGCAACGGGTAATGACTTTTTACACACAAAAGACTGCAGCAACTGATAGCATACCGGTGACAGTTCCCTTACTAGATGAAATTCCCCCATTTATATTCTCGCAACTCCCAGTTAAATATTCTCACTCTCCTTTTAATCATTAAGCATAAATGGGACTCAGAATTTCATAAAAACAACTAGAGACGAAATGTTTAACTATTTACACAAGTTTATTAAATTCACTGTACATCTCCCTATCATCATTTTAAAGCCAAAAATACAAAATATTCATTCACTAAATGTATCACCAATAGATTGAGACAAGGTTCGTAACCTTACATTCATACCATACATTCTTTACTCTCTCATACTGCACCCACATAGCTATGCACAACATTCCCATTATACAAAAATCATTTCCCCGCTGATATAGAGACAGAATTAACAACCAACACAGTTCCTGATACTTTACCACGAAGGCCACCATACTCACATCCTTCCTCTTCGACAGCCGGAAACGTTCTCTTTCTCGTGGCCGCTCCCCGTCCTAACCGATCCTCCCGTTCCAGTTCGCGAGTAGCCGCGCCCTCATTGGCTTGTGATCTGGGATCTTCTGCCAACCTCCGAATTCTGAAGGTACTCGCAAGTCGCAGCCACTTGACCATCTCATCCCCAAGGAAACCTCTCTGCCACACCCCAAAACTAAAGTTTGCAAACCTACCGAGTGTTCTGCATCTCTGCCTTCCCAGCCGCGGCTTCATGCACACTTACAGACCATCACACACACAATCACATAGGGTATAAGAGGAGTTGGGTACTGTGGAGCAAAGCTCCTTATGTGAGCGGCGCTCACTTATTTGTCTTGCAATAACAATTTTAATAAATAATAAAGCATTCTTGTCTCCACCTAGTACATCCCCCATTATAGTGGCACTAAAGGCCAAGCACATTTTTACGAAATGATAATCAGATGAAAGTAACGTACACTGTAGTATACAAGGATTTAATGGAATGATACTACAGTATCGTTTCAACTTTTTTTCTAATTTTTTAATTTAAAATAACGTATGATAGGGAAGATGAGGGAAGAGAGTGTGAGAAACGAAGATGTTATAATGGAAGTCGGAATAGAAAAGCTAAATGAGAGAATTTATGCCGGCCGCAGTGGCCGAGGGATCTGCGGCGCGCCAGTCATAGTGTGTTCGGCCGCTACGGTCGTCGGTTCGAATCCCCCCTCGCGCAAGGATGTTTGTGTCGTCTTTAGTGTAAGGTAGTTCATAAATAGTTTGTAAGTTTAGGGACTGACGACGCCACAGTTAAGTCCCTTAAGCTTAACAAACATCTGGAGAGAATTTATAGGAATAAACAAAAATACTTTGGATATGTAAAGAGGATAGAGGAAGAAAAAATACCAAAAAGGATGATGGAGATGCAGTTTGAAGAAAAGAGAGCCGGTTGGGGACCTAGAACAAGGTGGATTGTTTCCACAAAGATGAGTGCAAGAAGAAGAAACCTGGACTGGGACAAAGTGATAGAAGAGGCATGGTGGAAGAATAGAGGAAAGTGGACAAGTGCCATAAATGTGCCGACTCGGTAGGAGCTGGATAAAGGAAGCAGATGATGATGATGATCATGATGATTTTCGGTCCTATTTGAATGGCTAACAGTATAGTTCATCCATCTCCTAAGTCGAGAATCTCGACGACGTTTGCTTGTTATTGAAATCGATACTGCCGATAACGTTATTTTTCATTTATTTATTTTTGGATATATTTAAGTTGCCGTGAAGTGATGGCACCTGATATTGTTGACAATGATCCATATGTAGGCTGGAAACATTAAACCTGGGTGCCCCGTTGGTACTACTGGAGAGGCGTGAGTAATGTGCCGCTACCTTCCTCTTATCTGTAACTATACAAAGGAAGCATTAAACCGTACAAGCACTCTTCACAATCATTCACCCGACACCTATTCACACTTCAAAATTCTTAACAGATCGGAAGAAGGCACAGGCAATCCACCTTGCCTAGCTAGATCGCATGAGTGTGATTCCTAAAAATACTCCCCTACGCTACTTTCCCGACTATGAGACTACTTTTTGATGTAGAAAAGCAGAGAATAATTACACGTGCATCGGAAAATTAAACTTTTAGATACACGACACTTCTCATCTATATTCACTAACAATGTAGTTTTCTTAGTGGCTGAGGTGACTTGCAGTCTTACAGCTTGACAGGACTGTGTTTTACATGTTATAATGCTGACGTATTTAAATAGTTCTTTAGAAGACCGTAATGTAACTCTTTCAAAGAGTCTTTTATGTGTTAATGAGCTTTACATTTCAGTAAGGATCATCTGCAATTTAAACTGAGATACGGTAAGTCGAAACTGGTGAAAAACGACGACAAATAAATAAAAAAAAAAAAAAAAAAAAAAAAAAAAAATTAAAAAAAATAAATAAAAATAAAAAAAGTACTAGAATGATAAGCCACAAAAAATCCTAACACCTCTGCATCTCATATATTCAGAAAACCCAGACAAAATGGTTGCGAGCCATTTGAGCGTGTCCGCGGTATAAATTTCTCCGGAACAAAGTTAATTGAGCTATAAAACAGCTCCATTTTCGTTTACTGTGCATCTTTTACTACCGCAGCAGTTTCCTTGCGGTGCACGAAGCATTAAACCGCTATGCGCGAGGCAGCAGCAATATCGCCATATGAATTCTGGTATCGACACTGCACTCATTTCTGGTATATATGCAGTCTGTGCGTCGTTATGACGCGACCGTATTTCTTGGAGGGCTAGTTTCCTCCTATTCGCCAGAGTCATTTGCACTAAGCAGCAGTATTCTAATGCATGAAGTCTGCGTGGAGACAGTTAGGTCCACTAAGAGCCGGCATAGAACTTGATGTGTGACCGTGTCCTCATCTACAAACACATAAATCCAATTTAACTCATGTTTTGAAGACGTCTGACATGTTTTATACCGTCACATAATTCGGCGACTACGAGAAATACACGAAAATACTCACTAGATATAGAGTAAAATATGTTGTTATTGAATAGAAAATGTTCACAAATACAATTTATACCACGGTAATGCAAGTTGCAAAAGATATTGTCTGCAGAAACCGAGCAAACCACCGTTTGTTTACGGCGCTGTTGATTGAATCATCGGTCTGGTGAAAGCACACAAGTATTGTCGATCCACTATTAATAGCACTAACTTCCACTGTATGTCGGATGCAGTGATACTCTATATTATAGAGCTTATAAACATTCGAGAAACATACAGATTTTGACGTCATTGCATTAAGGGAGGATGCACACAAAATAGAGGTACAAATATACCCTGTCACAAAATCCACAATTTTTGAGTTACACAAATGAAATTATGTACAATGGTTGATGATAGTTCAAAGCATCTACTGAATGTTTTTCGTAATTTTAATTGACATTTTGAATTTTTTTTGAAGTTTTTAAGTTTTTGAACTCATGATACACAAAGGTACGATTTTCTAAAACAGTTCCCAAGAAACGTTTTAGTAAATTTTACAGTATAATGTCAACATTCATATATTGACATTTAAGGAAGTTTTAGGTTTAATTACTTTTTAACTGAATTCTACGTTCTTTATTTTATATCTGGTTATACATGAATGATATTAAATATTCACTCTGTATATGTGTTTTCTATAGATAATGCAAAAGACATCCCAGAAACCACAGTCAAATGTTTTCTTTTTTTGGAGAAAAATGTAGCTAAATAATGAAAACGATAGTTCTGAGAAAATGCATTTTAAAGTTAAAAATGCTTTTTCCTCCTTCAAAAGGCTACAGATCCGTAATGAGTGTCCTCATTTCCTTCAACACTTCTCTTCTAGCTTCTTCTTTTCTGTCTTGTTTGCTTCGCGAGAGGCTTGAAGCCCATTACCTGCAAGACTTTTATCTTCTCTGAGTTACCACCATTAAAAACAATAACTGAATCACGTTTCCAGATGAGGGCGTTCGGGGACTCCTGGGATTTTCGTTTTGCCATGAATACATTTCTTGAGAAGCTCGTAGTTGGATAAAACCTGAATTTTGGTTTAATGACGTTGAGAATGGATACAGGAAGACTTGCCTTGTGAGTATAAGGAATGACATCCCTCTGAGAGTGTTTATAGCAACACCAACTCATTGGTAAAAGATTGTATGTGGGGTGTTCATCGGTGGATAACATATGAAAATATAAGTAGTGCGTATGCAATGTAATGAAGCACGTACACTTCTTACAAATATTAAAAAAAAAAAACTTTCCTTTGTCGTTTCTTGATTAAAAAACAAAAACAAAAATACAACGTTGAAGTTAGCGAAACACGAAGCATTATCGATTTTCTAAACAGAGATTAACATTGCCACTCGTAAACATACGCTATAAAACAAAGAATATAAAATTAGCGGCAGGGATGTTATTCCACCCCTTCTCGACGTAGTCTATAAACATTCTAACAGCACAAAGTTGGAAAGAAAAAATCGCCGCATACACAGATAATACGAGAAAATGTGGAACAAGAAGGGGGCGTGGCCCTGTGCATGCTATTACAAATTACTGTTTTATTCGCATTTAGAAGCGGAACTGGAACATTATGTTTGGTAACTGAAATTTCAATACCATGTAGTAAACGAAGATCCAATAAAAAAAGTTCACAAGTTTTGCTTTCACCTCTGGCAGTGTTGCTGATGTGAAAAATACCGAATGGCACCGTGGTTCGGAACCCACGTTAAACTGTAGGTCCCCCTATAACTGGCAGGGTAAGTCAGTTCGAAGGTCGGAGGAAGGCAACGGCATACCACCTGCAAACAGGACCATCCCTAGTAAAGCACTGTGGTGTTCAAACCAATCTTCGGATTGTTGACTGCTTTACCTTTTCCCCCTTAAATATAAAAAGCAGAAGCCGCTGAGGAAAACGAACAGTATTTCGACACAGAATACTAATTTTATATAGAGGTGTATCAGAATAACTGTTCTTAATTTTCTGTTTTCATAGACACACGAATGTCTATATTCTTATCAATAATACTGTATCTGAAAGTGCTTCATGTCCCATACAGGGGCAGACTTGTTTCAATTGTTCCCCATATCATAGAAAGAATGAACTACCGGAAGAGGTTATTTATGATTCACAGAATATGTTCTGTAAAATTTGTTTCAGGTGTTAAAATAGATTGCATTGTTTTTGTAAGTGCGGAAAGATACACTTACTGGTTATAGAACTTACACGGCAAGTAAAATTTCGTGAGTGCAGTAGGGGATCTATTTAATTTTTTTTATGAGCATGTTTTCGGGTCTAACACATCTGACTTCCACACACAATTGCACTTAGAATTACAATAGATTTGTAGATATGTCTGCAATTTTCGATGTATTCAAGTGTAATTATGTCGTAGAAAGAATGCAGTTTGTAGTACACTTGCGTAATGTACCATGTAAGATCATCCTTGTGTCACAATGAAGTCCGTTGAGTACTTTTTTTTACACTATAGAGCTTCCTTCATATCATAGTAAGTTCAAAACGATGCATGTATGGACGTTCCTTAATTAAGGAAAATTTGTACATTCATACTGCCTATTACATCAGTAAATTCGGAACACTTTTTGTTATTAAGCTTCTATATTATTATATTAGAGTATAATTATATAGAATGTAGTGAAACGAGAAAATAATTGGATAACCATTTCCCACTGTGGCTTTGAAAGAACTAATACACTAGTCGGATGAATGAATGTGAAATAATACTAATAATCAAGAAAGAGTACCACCGTTATAGCTCTTTAATGGAGTAAAAGGCATTAGTATTCATAGAATATATGACATCAACTGCGATTGGGCGAAGCCGGAAATATGTACCCAGCCGGGATTCGAACCCAGGTCTCCTGCTTTCTAGGCAGTTGCGCTGACCCCTACACCACTGGGGACACAGTGATCACCGCACCTGCAAGGACTACCTAGGCACGCCTCTCGTCAGATACAAATTCCCAGCTTCGCCCTGCGCACAGCACTCAAACTCGTAGTTATGAACTAATTCCCGTAAGAGTAAGGGCTACAAACTTGCCCACCCCTCCCCACTAACGATAGGATCATTGCCCGTCACCGGCATATTATATATATACATTTGGCGTCTGTTCCGAAAGAACAGACGTCACTTCTGATCCTGCAGTTGTTATTATTTAATATTCATAGAATGTATGACATCAACTGCGATTGGGCGAAGCCGAAAATTTGTACCCAGCCGGGATTCGAACCCGGGTCTCCTGATTTCTAGGCAGTTGCGCTGACCCCTACACCACTGGGGACACAGTGATCACCGCACCTGCAAGGACTACCTAGGCACACCTCCCGTCAGATAGGGGTCAGCGCAACTGCCTAGAAAGAAGGAGACCCGGGTTCGAATCCCGGCTGGGTACACATTTTCGGCTTCGCCCAATCGCAGTTGATGTCATATATTCTATGAATATTAAATAACAACAACTGCAGGATCAGAAGTGACGTCTGTTCTTTCGGAACAGACGCCACATGTATATATAAAAGGCATTAGATAATAAATATTGCTTTGGAAAGTAGCGAGGAAAACAGTTATCAGCATTTTCACAGCGAGGGCAACAGCGACACCACGAGTACAAGGGTTGGGACGTGCTGCTCACAATGCCACAAACCTGCGATAGGCTACAGGTATCCGTCACCTTTCAACGAACAACCAAAGACGTGACACAGATGTTTGGACCAACGAGCTTAAATTTCATACAGTGGCTAACACACGAGCTATAGCGCTCTTTGCGGCAACTTCTGTAAACTCGGCCGTCCTATTTTTGATGGTCAGTACACGTCAAAGGAGTATGTGTATCGTATGTTGTTGTTGAGATTTAAGTGTTGTATTTAGCTTATATTGTATTTAGTGTGTATTGCCTATACAATTTTTGCTGATGAAAAATGCCTAAAGTGTGTTCAGCATTTAAATACACATATCGAAGCGATAAAACGACAAGGACTTCGATCGAGAACACCAGATGTGTTGCCTTGTTTGAGCTGTCTATTCTCAAACAAAATTTCGGACTGATGGCACTTAGCTGCCCCAAGAGTAAAGCTTCAGATGACCTATCCTACAATTTCCTTGAGGTACACGCCATAAAAAATGCTCAGTTTTCTACCTAATGTGGTTTGAGTTATTTCTTCTTCTATCGCTCCTGTGGTTGACGAAACCACACTTTAGAGTGTCTACACCTTCTTTAAAAGTATTTTCATTTGTTGTTGACAATACTTGATCGAGCTTGGTTGACAAAGTGTGAAAGCAGTAACGACAACAACAATTTTTTCACCTGTATATGTCTGTGTTCTTTGTAACAAATATATACTTATTTCAGCGTGGCAACAACAGAAGTTATTAATGATACGTTATTTTGGTGTGGAATGCTTTTGTGGCAGCAGCTGACCCAGCCGCATTATTATTCCAATATTCTATTGTCACTTTTGTTTTTGTACTCAAATTTCACGTACCAAACGTTATTTGTTTCAGCATGGCAACAAGGATACTTATTAATGACACCTTATTTCGACGTGTAATGCTTTTGAGGCAGATGACCTAGGTACATTTTTAACTGCAGTATTTTGTAGTCACTTTCGCCCTTGTACGCAAATTTCGTCAACCAAAGTTCACAACTAAAACACTTGAAAAGCAATTTAACAAGTTTGTAGACTTAATAGGTTTATTAAACAAAGGATAAATGTGTACTAGACTTTATGAGAGCAGTTGTTACAACATATTAACAACATATGCAGATCCATGGTCATGATTGCTCGTCATAGCAAGTACTAATCATTGTATGTTTCGCAGGTCGTTTAGACCATTTACGAGCATTAAAATCTACACAAATATTTTCACAGCGGCACTTTCGTTGTCACTGCAAACCTCAGCTAACTGTTATACTTCTAACTGGAACTGTATTTCTGACAGCTTCGTGTTATTTGATTACCGCATTTTTAGGAAATATAATACCAGGCTCGTCAATTCGCAGCTTCGAAAAAAGTCAGACGGAACTTGATGCACATCAGTATCCAATAGTCAATCTTTATTTAAAACGTGGAACTGTAAATAGGTACAATTCTCGAGTGGGTGTGGCATACGATCTGTCACCCGATACCCCAAATAACATGGCGGACGCCAGTTCAATTTGCCTCAAACATTTCGGACCTGTCGCCATTCTATGAAATTTAAGCTCGTTGGTTTGGAACGAATCCAAATGAAGCATTCTCTGACAGTTTTTAGCATCAGTATATGGGTAATTGAAGCCGATGAAGATTATTTTGGAGTCATCCAATTATAAGTCATGCATATTATATATTTTATTTATTCTCTTATATCGTTCACCGATACTGTCAAATTGTTCAAATGATTGTAAACCTATGAGACCAAACTACTGTGATCATCACTCCCTAGGATTGGAAAATAAGTAAAAAAAAACTAAAATTAACCTAAGGACAACACACGCAAACACACACACACACACACACACACACACACACACACACACACCTGTCGACGGAGGACTCGAATCTTACGCGGGAGCGGTCGAACAGTGCCGGACAAGACTCATAGGACCGTGCTGTTATTCCAGTGCAGCACCGATAATCTCAACCAACGTATTGCTTCCTCCTGCGTAAATCTCGCAAAGCGACCACAAGGATAAGATTAGAGAAAGATTAGGGGTAACACGGACAGATACCGGTAATTATTTTCCCAGCGAACCATGCGAGTCTGGGAAAGGAGATACGTACTATTTGGCCACGCGGTGGCTGTTGGGACGGCGGAAGGCGTGGCTTCTTCCTGTGCAAAATGTCAAATGTTTCAAAATGTTTGTAGAGCTCATGGGGCTTAACTACGGGGTCATCAGTCCCTAAACTCACAAACTACCTATGTACTAGCTAATACTAAGGACGGCACAAATATCCATGCCCGAAGGGGGATTCGAACCTCCGACCGTACTGGCCGTGCAGACCGCGACTGGCGCGCCGCAGTGCGCTCGGGCACCGCGGCCGGCTGTCAAAGGTTTGTTAAGCTTATAGGACTTAAGTATGGGGTCATCAGTTCCTAAACTTACAAACTACTTATAAACTAACTTATAGTAAAGACAACACAAACATCCATGCTCGAGGGATGATTCGAAGTCCCGACGGAGGACGGCCTCGCGCATCGGAGCATAGCGCGTCAATGCGCTCGGGCACTCCGCTTGTTCCTGCACCTGAGGTGCCGCGGGAAGAAGAGAGAGGTGAGGGGGAGACGGTGCTGGCTGCTTGTAGCAGTGCTGGCAACATTATACTTTTTTTGTGCTTTGTACGAAATCGGACATGGCTCACGGGGAAATATTTTCCGTTTGAAAGGGATGGGAAATTTCATAATTTTTTGAATTACTGCCGGCCGCGGTGGCCAAGCGGTCTGCGGGGCGCCAGTCACGGTCTGCACGGTCACTACGGTCGGGGGTTTGAATCCCCCCACGAGCATGGATATTTGCGCCGTCCCTAGTAGTAGCTAGTTCGTAAGTGGTTTGTAAATTTAGGGACTGATGACCCCTTAGTTAAGTGCTATAAGCTCTACAAACATTTGATCATCATCTTGAATTACCCAAACTCTGGAATTTGTATTTTTAATTTTGTATCGTAAATAATGAAATACGGAAGTAGATGAGTAGGTCTGTATTTGTTTTTATATTTTATTGTATGAATAATTTCCAAATAATTCTGTAAGTGACAATAGCGATGCATACTTGTTATACATACATCAACAGAATCAATTAAAATAAACCTTCGTTGTGGGTTACAATCCTCCCTCGGTCATGCATGTTTGTGTTGTCTTTATTATAAGTTAGTTTGTAAGTAATTTGTGAGTTTAGGGACTGATGACCCCGCAGTTAAGTCCCATAAGCTTAACAAATAGCAAAAACTCTTTTTGTGTTCAATTTCGTCATTTTGTCCATCGCTGGAGTTGTCTTTTTCTGTATTAAGTTGCTATTTTTCACATCATAGATCGGGTATATAGGAAATAGTCATTTTGAGGTTGTACATGAAGCTCAGGATGAAAGGTTGAAAGTAATTTCAGGATTCAATATAATTATGTCACTTACGACTTTTGCGAACATTTTTTTCTCGGATTTATAACGTTCTTTTGTATAGGGGAAAAATGACAATACCGCATTTTGAAAAGATGGCCTCTTTCGTGTTATTTCGGTAAAACCAGACCATTTAGCGTTTTTTTCCGCATTATCGCTATTGCGAAGTTTCCGTAGTTATTCTTGAAACGCTCGAGAGCAACTGTGACGGCGGCGTACGTTGTTGCAGGTGACGCACGGTGCTTGTGCGGCCGTATCGCGGCAGTGGTGATGCAGTGTCGGGGTGACGAGCTGATCGACCGGGGCCTGTCTCCTGGGAGTCCGCTCTGAGAGCCGGGCACTTTGTCATCGCGGCTGTGTCCACAAAGGTGGCGACAACGCTGCCGCTACTGACGTCCTGTCCCCGTCTCATCCTGTGCTAACGTAAGAAAACGCCTACTGTCACTTTTCATACGTCAGCCTGCAGGTCTGTCAGAGTAGCTATCTCCAAAATATTTGATGTTTCGCGGGGTTTATACCAACACCTAAGTACATCCTACAGTCCTTTTTCCCCCTTTCAGAGTTTTGGTATGTACTCATTCCATTGTGTCTCTCAGATTGGAAGTCTGAAAAATGTTTTGAGCATTAAATAAATACACCGAAAATCACCACTGAGAGCAGATGCCGTCCCGGAGGATTGAAGGGAGGTCAGTGTTTAAGTTCTTGTCATTAGATGCGGAACTCAAGCTTGAATTTTTGGATAAGGATGGTCAAGGGAAATCTGGCTTGGACAAAGTGCAGTTTAGGCGGCAGCGGCTAGCCGTCGCGCTCGCTAGGTTAGGAACGGCAGAGCAGCCAAATAGGAGTCCAATAATGCCGGCCAATAAGATTGCGTGTTTCATCACGAGTAAATTTGGCGTCAATTTCGAAGTTTGTTCGAGGATTTCGGTGCGGCGTTTGTGTAATTGTAATTGATTTTTCCATTTGTAAGGGATTTTTAGATAATTGTATTACGGTCATAAGTGACCTATTATTAATACACCACAGCAGTCAACCATAGAGCAGGTATATCATGTTTTATTTATTTTACGACTTATTACCTGTATGAAACAGTGATCATTTTAAGTGAAAGTTCAGTTAGAAATTACCGCAATTACTTTTATTCACCGGACAAGGGTACATACAAGAATCTGTCAACCATAGAGCAGGTATAACATGTTTTATTTATTTTATGATCGAAACAGTGATCGAGTGACATCCAAACTGATAGCAGCTGTAACTTCTTGATCGTCAAAAACTTTTGCATATACCGCTTCGATTTCTTTACATAGTACAATACTAACGCTCTTTCTTATTGGCCGTTGCATCGCAACTCCTGATTGGCTGCTCTACCGTTCCTAACCTAGCGATCGCGACTGCTAGCCGCTGCCGCATAAACTGCACTTTTACTATTTGTCTTTCCATTTCAAAGACATTGAATTAAAAACTTCGAAAATCCTTATGGCTAGTCCCCGCCCACCGGACTTAACGTTCGCTCTCAGTGGCAAAGCGCTCAACCCAGTGCTATCTACGTGGAACTGGCTCAACCATACCAGAAGAAACTCCTGAACATCAAACATATGTTACAGAAAAACAAGTTCCTGTTGCCGTGTCTATTGCCGTCTCTTGCCAGAGAGGACACAATTTGTAGTGATCGATGGTAAGGCATCGACTGAAACAGAGGTGATATCCAGCGTTCCACAGGGTAATGTTATTGGTTCTCTGCTGTTCCTTATCTACATAAACGATTTTGGAGGAAATCTGAGCAACTCTCTTAGGCTGTTTGCAGATGACGCCGTCATTTACCTTCTAGTAAAGTCATCTGAAAATCAAAATCAACTGCAGAACGATTTAAATAAGATATCAGTATGGTGGAAAAATTAGTAATTGACCCTAAATAATGAGAAGTGTGAAGTCGTTCACATGAGTATGAAAATAAATCCGTTAACCATTGTTTACAAGATAAATCAATCAAACGTGAAGGCCGTAAACTCCACAATATATCTAGGAATTACTATTACTCCAGACTTAAACTGGAAAGAACACGTAGATTATGTCGTGGGAAAGGCGAACCAGAGACTGCGTTTGCCGCGGTGGTGTAGCCGAGCGGTCTAAAGCGCCTCGCGGTTGCTCGCCGTGGAGGTTCGAGTCCTCCCTGGGACATGGGTGTGTGTGTTGTCCTTAGGTTAGTATAGTTTAAGTAGTCTGTAAGCTACGGACTGATGACCACGCAGGTTGGTGATAGGTTTACAAACATTTTGAACAGAGACTGCGTTTTATTGGCAGAACCCTTAAAAGATGCAACAGAACTACTAAAGAAACTGCATACACTACGCTTGTCTGTTTTCATTTCGAGTATTGCTGCCCAGTGTGGGATCCTTAACAGGTGGACTTGACGGAGGACATCAAAATAGTCCAAATAAGGGCAGCTCGTTTCGTATTGTCACGATACAGGGGAGACTGTGTCACGGAAATGATATAGGGCCTAGGATGGCGGTTATCGCTGCGGCGTGGTCTACTTACGAAACTCCAATCACCAACATACTCCTCCAAATGCGAAAATATGTTGTTGACTCCCACCTACATAGGTAGAAATTATCATCAGAATAAAATACGGGAAATTACATCTCGAACGGAGAGATTCAGGTGTTTTTTCTTCGCGCGCGCTTTCAAGAATGGAATAGGAGATAAATAGTATAATTGTGGTACGATGAACCCTCTGCCAGGTACTTAAATGTGATTTGCAGAGTCTCCCATGTAGATGTAGATGTAGTTAGGTGGCCCAGTTATCAACCGTTCTGCGCATCCCCCCTTCCATTATCGCACTCGTAGCCAATAGTATTCGTTCTCTAGGTGCATGTTTGACGCGAGCAACGACAATGTTTCTGCAGCAGGCTCCACTGTTGGCGCTCGGCCGTAGCTCCTCCCCTTCAGGCTTCCCTCTCGCTCCGCCTCTATGCGCGGAAGCGCCTTCTTACATGCCGCCAAGTATAATGCATCGTTGAGTTTTCAAGTATAACGACGTTTTTACAAATACTGTGTATTAATGAAACAGAAGCGTCTATCATTTAAACTGGATTGTCCAATGCTGTGTCTTTAAACCTTTTCGAATATGCGACTCCCTCCAAATATTCTGGTTATCCTCTTCCAAATAATAATATTCTGGCGATCCCCCACCTCCACATGCAGCATAACAAAACTGTGTATCTCAAATGAAACAAATTTAATCTTCTTTATTTTGCTTCAGCTTGCTTTAAAATTGTCGGAGGAATATATTTTGTGTATTTTTCGATTTGAACACATTCTATTTTTACATGATTATCGACAAAAATTTATTTTGCTTAGCGACTGTTTCGCATATCAGGCAAGACCCAGAAGCAAATTATGTACATTAAGAAAGGTCCCACTGTGTAGACGATTTGTTTCCAAATAGATGTTCTTTCCGAATTTTCCAGTTCTGCTACCTATTGATTGGTTCCTGAACACAGTTTTTAGACTTTACGCTTATTCATCATTAGCAAACCCGGCAACGCTTCGCAGTAGCTTCTCCCTATGTCTATCCCTTCCTTCCCCTTCCTTTGTCCAACCCCTCCTCCCCCTACCTTCACACCACTCCCTCTTACCCCACACCATATCCATTTCCTCCCCTTTTTAAATCCATTTCGTTCCCCCATACTCTGTCTCCTCCTTCCCAGCTCTCTGATCTTATTTATTGTCATTGCAATCGGGAACTTTATTGGGGATAGAAGTCAAAATGGACAGAAAAATCAATTGGAAACGGGTTATTAGAGAGACGTTTCGAGCTGCTCTATCTGTGAGGTTAGTAGCTTCAGTAGCCGCACGTTTAATGGTTACATTGTACGAACAGGTATGATTATAAGTATAGGCATAAAAACAACTTTCCTGTTTTATGTTAAAAATGATTGGGAAGAAAAAAAAAACGCACATGTTTACAGCACAACTTACCATATTTTTCTCGCAGCGAGCAGTATAGAAATGTTTCTTATAACACATGTATATCTTTCTTAAGTGTTCTAGGATTGCGTTGCACGTACGCCGGCCGATATTACGCCGTCGCAATGGAGGCATTATTCTAAAATGTAAACCACGATCTTTTGTAACACTCAAAAATACCACGAAATAACATCAATTCTATGTTTGCTATGCTCCAAAGGTATGATCTCCCTTTAATCTAACCTCCTTGGCGTATTTTTTCGTTCTGTTACAGCGTATTTGGTCGCTAGGCAAGAAGCGAATGAATAATCTGATTGTTGGAGAATCGAAAAACTGATCCCAGCTGCAAGCGTGCTTTTGGTTTTTCTCAAATTCTGATATAATACGCGGTCAAACGGGACAAAAAGTATCCTATGTCCGTCTCCTGCTTCTAAGCTACCTGCCTCGCGGGAGTAGCCGAGCAGTTTGGATCGCCACGTTACGGATCGCGAGGCCTCCCGCGTCGGAGGTTCGAATCCTCCCTCGGGCATGGATGTGTGGGTTGTCCTTAGGTTAGTTTAACTTAGTTTAAGTAGTTTGTAAGACAAGGGACTGACGACCAACGTAGTTTGGTCCCATAGGATTACAAACTAACACGACTTTCTTTTATATATATAGATTACGACACTGTATTATGAAACAATCCATTCAGGTTGAAAAACACTGGTCTAATGGTATTTACCTGCGTAACATACAGCTACTGTTGCTTTTACAAGTGAATAGAGTTTCCTAGAATTCTTTTTGTTAAAGAGAACTAGTTGATCTGCAAACCGCATTCTCCCAAAATAAACCGAAATTTAGCAAGAGGAAGAATATTCTCAACTTTTCTTAATAATATAGACATTGCTAAACGTAGGCAACTATTATTTTAAGTTGCGTCTATTGTCAAGTTATAATTTATCAACAAGTTTCGTGTTATTTACTAGTTAGACAGATGCAGTTTAGGTCTACATTTCTTTTGGAGTTACTACGTTTCTTAGTTGTAAGCGTTTAAAAACATAACCAAACAATATTGACACAGTGCTTTCTGTAACAACAAAGTAAATACTGAATGATTTTTCCAAATCGATAGATTGGCTGGCCAGTACTTACCTTTGTGCTGTACCGCCATAGTGACACAAATGAAGAGAAAAAGAAGAAAACGGACAAAAAGGACAAGCTTTCGGAACACAGTTCCTTCTTCAGGTAGGAGAGGAGGAAAGAAGAAAGGATGGGAACGGAAGGGGAAGGTAAATCACAACCTAGGTCATGAGGATGGTGTTTAAGGAGTCCTTAAACAGGTGGGAGAGAAGGGGGAAAAAAGATGAGAACGGAAGGGGAAGGTAAATCACGACGTAGGTTGTGATTTATCTTCCCCTTCCGTTCCCATCCTTTCTTCTTCCCTTCTCTCCCACCTGAAGAAGGAACTGTGTTACAAACGCTTGTCCTTTTTGCCCGGTTTTTTTTTTTTTTTTTTTTTTTTTTTTTTTGTCACTATCGGCGGTACAGCACAAAGGCAAGTACTGGCCAGCCAATCTATCGCTGTTGAAAAATAATTTATCATCAATGAGAAGAATTTCCATCATTAATTAAATACTAATTGAGTACTTTCTTTCTAAATCTGTCCAATAACAATGTCAACAGTGCCCTACAGTTTCAATGTATATAAACATACTAATCTTATGTCTTTGAGAAAACTAACACATTCTTTATTGTTAAACTTAATTGTTCGTTAGAATTTGACCATCAGTGAGAAATATGGGAGCTGTTCTAGGGTAATGAGTAGTGTTTGTGGGTTTCAAAGGAACTTTACCGGCATTTGCCTGGAGAAGCTCTGGGTGATGGCGGTCTGTCATTTCCGTCCTTCATTGCGCTATGAAACGTTAACATGTACCTGTGCCGTGTGCATCGGTACGATGAATGTTTGTACAGTGATATACTTATTACTGTAGTATTTCCGATCACTGATGCCGTAGACAGGTAAGAAAACAGTAGTCGCTTAGAGGTACTAACAAGTAACGCTACTCTGTCCCACTCGCCGATTCCGATACGCTTCGGATAAGTACTAGTCTAGATCAAAATATGAGACACGTATTTTTTCATACCCATACAGCCGTTGAAGGATCGCGGTTGTTATCTTTCTGAGCAAATATCATCGAAGCCGTAAGGCTTAAAACAACTAGAGATGCACATGATTAGCATTTCACTGCAGGCACACGTTACAGGTGCCAGTACTGTCACTTGCAGAGGGAACAGACGGCCGTGTGAATGTACTACAGTTGTTCGTCAAGATGTTTAGTGCAGGCACCTTTCTTACGTTTTGCAGAAGACAGCTAGCGTATTTCGAGCAAGTTTCGGAGTTCGAACTAAGAAGGATATTAAGACATAAAGGATTTTACAGGATTAGCTGCCAGTAATAAATTAAAACAAAGGAGAAAACTGAAAATTTGACTTGTTGAAAGGGTTCATGTGGTTGTATGTTGTTTCAAGCATCGGATTTCGATAGAAAACAAAAGAAACTCAAGAACTGGGTTCACGAACACATTTATGGGGTTAATGGATTTCAGCTATGTAGCCGATATGCGAAGAGGAAAAGATTAAAATAAGAAAGGAAATGAGAAACATCATCAAACCAGACGAAAGGAGAAAATAAAGTATTATCATTATAAGAAACGATGAATGCATTCTTTCGTTTTTTTTTCTTGTGTGTGTGTGTGTGTGTGTGTGTGTGTGTGTGTGTGTCTGTATGTCGCAGTAAATCAGGACTCCCGAGAGATCTATTTTCCTGTTCTTTCTTTCAAACGTTTACTATTTTTGCGTCTCATTTTATTACGCAATCTGGACGATCTCACATGTTTGCGCCTTCTCATCACTTCTAATTTGCTGTATTGCGCAGTCCATTCAGTTCTAGTCTTGACCTACCATCCGTAAATAATATTCTGCATATTATTAGATACAAAACGCTATGGATCACAGAGAGACCTCTCTTATCTACAGACATGATACGGCGCTGTCACGGAATTGACAGACGTATCAGTTATTGTGCCTTAAGTTCCTTAGCGCTCACCTCAATCTTCGTAGTGGACGCAGTTAAAAACAGAAGGCCGGCCGCGGTGGCCGAGGGGACTGAGGCGCTTCAGTCACGGTCTGCACGGCCACTACGGTCGGGGGTTCGAATCCCCCCTCGGGCATGGATATTTGTGCCGTCCTTAGTTGTAGGTAGTTCATAAGTAGTTTGTAAGTTTAGGGACTGATGACCCCGTAGTTAAGTCCCTTAAGCTTAACAAACATTTGAACATGTTTTGAAAAACAGAAAACTATTAGGTCAGTATATCGACAATTTCAAGCAACTTCTTTTCTTCCCCCTTTGATCTCATGTAAAACAAGTATTTTTAACTTTTTTGACGAGAACATATTGCGACAGGTTGAAAATGACGATACTTTCCTATAATGTATAGCTTTCACGCCCACATTACCTCAGAGTACACGAATTGCTTTAAATTCGCATCACACATCAACGGCAGTTATCCCAACATTCAGAGTAAATATATGTTAATCACGTTTTTACGCCCTGTTTACCGGCGCTATCGTATTCACTCGTTCGTAAAGCGCTTTATTTTAAATGAATTTTCATGTTTGGTTCTGTTTTGTGTTTGAAATATACTCTATTTTATGTGCGATTCCTACAACGCTTGCATTTAAAATGTAACACAATGAATGGGCCTGACATTTCACAGAGACATTTATTTGGGAGAGACAATGTTGTACGAAATTCATTTGTAAATTTAGCCCCAGATGAAGTGAGGAAGATGATGAAAGCAGTGTTGCCACCATTGCTGGCTATAACCACTGGTAGGCCCGACGCACCTTCGACTTCTGAACGCCTATCGATACCATATGGTCGATGCGACGACTGCTCCGTGAAAGCAGCATGATACATTGTATTCATTTAAGCGTGACCATTTTCCCTAGCAGAATCCTCATTTCCATTCTATCGCCTCATATTCAGAATCATTTAAAGACACAACATCGCCGACACTTTTTGGTAAAAGATTACTAACTTTATAGTTTTCATTTTGATTAAATCGGTACAAACTTGTACATGGCACTCCATAAGTTTTACTGGCTTCTGATAGTGATATTCCTTTCATCGTTACTTCAACTGCCTCCTTCATCGACCCTTCGTCCCATTCCATTCTGCCTCCTTTCCAAGTATAGGTCATCACCATCTGAAGAAAATGAAACAATAATTTGTTACAATAGTATTACAAAACATAAAATCTTTTGTAAATGCACTTTACCCCATATTTAAAACAGTTTTCCACCACTTTTCATAAAGCCTCGTTCTTAGTTATTCAGATAGCTCCAAAGAACATTAAAAAGCAAGTGTGAAGTAGTTACCCAATGCTCTAACACATGGCAGCACAAGTCACTAATGTGGCGTAGGAAGGACCCTGGATCATACCTCAACTCATTTCACGGCTTTCATTTCTTGCGAACTGCAGGATGTCATGTCAATTTTACAAACCGTGCAATGCCCATTTGTGAGCCACTTACCTTATACAGTTTAAATAAAACCATGGGTAAATTTCTGAAACAGAAATAGACTTTTTCATTGTCTAGACAAAACCTCCGGCAACAAGAAACACTCAAATAATGACGTCTCCACTTTGCTGTTGTTTCGGCGCTTGGACAGAGGCTTACTGTTATTCATATAGCTCCTCTGTCCAGTTAGCCCCACTCTACCCTAAAAACCCTCACTGATTCAATTCCGAATCGTTTAACAGCGCTTATAGCCAGCAATGTCAGCAACAATCGGTATTGATTTCCTCCCACTTCCCACAGACCTTGACTCAGATCAAGGTCACAGAATAAGGAGTTCCCTATTCTGTGTCAAGGTGGCGCAGTGGTAACGCACTGCACTCGCATTCGGGAGAACCGTCGTTCAAATCCACTCCCCGCCATCCATATTTACGTTTTCCTTGATTTCCCTAAATCACTCCAGGCAAATTCCGGGGTGATCCTTTTGAAAGGGCATGGCCGTTTTCTTTCCCATTATTATCCGAAAATCAGAGCGTAAGCTCCATTCACAACGCTGTCAACTTCCTTCATGTGGTCTTTACAGGAATTTTTATCCCCCAAATAAATTTCGCTGTGATATCTCCGTTCCCTCTTATTGTTGCATTTTGGATGGACAGAAGTGTATTATCAGTCCCACTGGTTATTATCAATGGTATCTGTTCCGTACCGGTGCAAGGCGCCACAAGGGCGCAGCAGCGACCGGACGCTGTGGCTGCAGGTAAGGGCGGCCGCTACCTGCTCGGCCCTCGGACAATGAAACGGCCGGCACTGGGCCGGTGGGGGGACTCGGCCGGTGACCGCCAACCTGTTCGGACGCACGTGTATCTGCCTCATAATGTAGCGCTTCTCACAAATACAGTCCACTATTACCAGAAATGTACTTTTATTTCTTAACGCCTTTCCTTTGCAACGAATGATTGCATTCGTCTGGACTGTGGAAAGAGCGAGGCAGCGCAGAATGTACGCGCGTTTTGCGGCTGCCCACATTTGGTCCTTCGGGCCGGATAGAACTATTCCGACGTTTGACTTTACGTACCGCGATCTAAGAGTATCCGGTTTCGTGGCTTTGTATATTGATCTCCGAGAGTAACATGAATTACGAGTGCCACCAGTGCACTAACAGTGCTATATGCCCGTAGTAAAGCCGTCCGCAGTACAGAATACGCGTGAATCGTGTCGATCGTGTTGTGAACTGCATCTCAAACCAGCAGACGCCGTGAAGCAGCACAGCCGTTCCCGCAGCACAGCACGCCGCCACACGCCAGCGAGCCGCGCCGCCCGCCGCCGACTCCTGCAGCAGCTGCGGTCCACTCGCCGCATCGCCAGGTACCGTCGCTCCGCTCTGCAAGCAGCCTGGCTCTTTTTCCTTAATCTTCTACCCTGTGCTCTAATATCCTGTCATGGATCCTGTCGAGAAACGTAGTCTAGTTAAGAAAAGAGCAGTCATCAAGTCACGAGTGACTAGAATTTCAACATTTCTCAATAACTTTCAGGACGGATCCAATCTCAATGATATTAGAGTAAGGCAGTCATTGCTAACCACAAGCAAAAATGAATATCACGAAATACAAACTCAGTTAGAAATTAACGATCTGGAAGACTCCCATGATGCTGACAGAGAGTCATTTGAAGACTTGTGCTTAGATGTAGAATCAAAAATAACTACATTACTCGAGTCGAATGTTGTGGCACCTCCTCATTCGTCAACTGCATACAACTCAGCTGAAATAAAGCTTCCTGCAATTTCATTGCCAACATTTAATGGTAACGTTGCAGAGTTCATGCACTTTTTTGATACTTTTAAGGCACTAATTATTAGCAATGACGCCTTAACTGATGTCCAGCGTTATTATTACTTGTTGTCTTGTGTGTCTGGTGAAGCACGTAAGTTAATTGAATCCTTACCGGTTACAGAGAGCAACTTTAAAATTGCATGGGATCTGGTTGTTCATAGATACAACAATCCAAAGTTAATAGTAGATTTGCATGTTAAACAACTACTGAATCTGCCAAGCATCAAAACTGAATCGGCTAAGGACTTGCGTATGTTAATCAACCAGCTGATGACAAATCTGAACGCAATCGAGGTTCTGAACGTCGGCATTCCACTACATGAGGTGTTACTTTCACACGTTCTGTTGGATCAC
Organism: Locusta migratoria; assembly: GCA_026315105.1. NCBI lineage: Eukaryota > Metazoa > Arthropoda > Insecta > Orthoptera > Acrididae > Locusta > Locusta migratoria. Next base: position 491,128,693 of record CM048744.1, on the reverse strand, counting down.
ATTAGTGTGAATCTCAGGAAACAGTGGGAATATAAAACAGCTAACATCACTTTTCCTCATCTGAAAGATTTGGTGGCATTTCTGGAAAGCAGCTGTCAGACGTTAGAGCTAATCCATTCAGACAGAATGTTACAGCACTTCCACCAGCCTGCCGCCAAGCGTACTAAAGCAGAAGGTTACAGTTTGCAACGAACCTTTCTCTCAACTTCACCAGATTGTGTATTCTGTGACGCAGCTCACGAACTAAATAAGTGTCCCAACTTCAAAGAGAGTGATATTGCAAGTAGACTAGACTTTGTGACAAGAAAAAGGCTTTGTTTCAACTGCCTGCGCACGGGTCATAGGCAAAGAGAATGCCGTGCTGGGAGTTGCCGCATTTGTAAGAAGCGCCATAACACGTTACTGCACAAGGAACAAACCAGTAGCAGTGGCGATAGAGACCAAGAGACGAGCGTACCAGAACAGCAGACATACTGCGCCGTTAAGGGAAATCACCAGCATACAGAAGTACTGTTATCAACTGTCCTTGTAGACATTGCGGACAATAAAGGGAAAGTACACCAATGCAGAGCACTGCTTGACAGTGCATCTCAGATGAATTTCATATCTACTAGCCTGGCAGATAGGATGGGCCTGCAGCTCAGTCGGCGTCTGATACCAATAAGCGGGATCAGTGATGTTCAAACCGTTGAATCGTCGCATGTTTGTGAGGTGAATATTTCCTCAAGAGTTGGTAACTACAGTACAAATGCCGTCTGCGCAGTACTTCCACGTATAACAGGACCACTTCCAACAGCGTCCTTTGAAATTTCCACCTGGAAGCTTCCTAGGCACATAAAGCTAGCAGACCCAGCCTTCCATAAATCTGGTGAGATTGATCTACTACTTGGAGCTTCGATCTTCTTTGACACACTGAAGCCAGGCCAGCTGAAGAGAGAGAACCATCCAACATTACAGGAGACATCGTTCGGCTGGATTGTTTCAGGCAAAATACCTCCACTGTCTCTGAAGTCCAAGGCACTAAATGTACTGTCATGCCTCACACGCACTAATCACCTTAACACTCAGGTTGAACGGTTCTGGCAGCAAGAAGAAATGAATGTTTCTGTGCGAACGAAAGAAGAGCGTTTGTGTGAGGAGTATTTTGGAAGAACCATCCAAAGGAATGCTAACGGTCGATACGTGGTGAAGTTACCAATGAAAGACAACCATGCTGGACTGGGAGACTCCATAACTAACGCTACTCGCTGCTTACAACGCTTAGAGAGAAGGCTGCAGCGCCAACCAGAATTAAAGGCACAGTACGTTAGTTTTATGAAAGAGTATGAAGATTTGGGTCATATGAAATTGGTAACAGAAGATACGGAAAACTGCACATACTACATGCCACATCATGCAGTGCTTAAAGACTCAAGCAGTACCACTAAACTTAGAGTTGTGTTCAACGCCTCAGCAAAGACATCATCGAACTTCTCCCTTAATGACATCTTGATGGTCGGGCCTACAGTACAAGATGACTTATACTCTATTGTCCTACGATTCCGCACACATAGATATGCCTTCACTGCAGACATCACGAAAATGTATAGACAAATTGAGGTCCAAAGGGCAGATCAAGATCTACAAAGAATTCTATGGCGTGAATCTCCTAACGAGCCAATCAGAGCTTATCAGCTGACAACAGTCACCTACGGTACTGCAGCGGCACCCTTTCTAGCAACGAGATGCCTGTTACAGTTAGCAGAAGATGAGAAAACAACATATCCTAGGGCTGCAGCCATATTAAAAAGAGATTTTTATGTAGACGATGTTTTGAGTGGAGCGGACACCATAGAGGAGGCGATCAGTTTGCAGGAAGAGCTAACCAGATTGCTTCATAGTGGAGGATTTCCCCTTCGAAAGTGGTGTGCCAATGATTCAAGACTATTAGAAAACATCCCACCTGAACACCGTGAAACACAAATCCCATGGAGCCTGGGCGATGAAAGGCAAGAAACAGTGAAGACTTTGGGTCTATTGTGGTACCCTCATAGTGATACCTTCCAATTCTTGGCCACTGATGCAAAGAACAGTAACGCAATCTGGACTAAGCGACGTGTACTCTCTCGGATTGCCTCTATATACGATCCATTGGGACTTCTAGGACCTGTGGTAGTGACTTGCAAGATGTTTCTACAACACCTTTGGCAAAAACAAATAGAATGGGATAAGCCCTTACAAGATGATCTGAAGACGCAGTGGGAAGAGATAAATAATCATCTACCGTCACTGAATAGAATTCAAATCGAACGTAGCGTGATCAGGAGTGGAGCAAAGTGGCTGGAACTGCAGGGATTCTCAGATGCCCCCGAGCGAGCATATGGAGCTTGCATTTATCTAAGAAGTATCTGTGAAGAAAATGATTTCTCAGTGAAACTTTTAAGTTCTAAATCTAGAGTCGCGCCAATCAAACAAATATCACTGCCAAGACTTGAACTGTGTGCCGCCCTCCTCTTGGCTAGACTGATGGAGAAAATTAAGACTGGGCTACACTTAAAGATTGCCAAAACTTACTTTTGGACAGACTCCACTGTCGTTTTAGCATGGTTAGCGAAAGAACCAACGTCATGGAAAACGTTTATTGCAAACCGTGTCTCTGAAATCCACCAACTCTCTGCCATAGAAGACTGGAATCATGTATCTTCTACAAGTAATCCTGCTGACATCATTTCAAGAGGAATCGCACCACAACATCTTGGAGAATGTAAGTTATGGTGGACAGGCCCCTTATGGCTCAATCAGTCACCATCCGCATGGCCTGTTAGCACTCTGAATTTTACATGTGAATCAGATGAGATACCAGAGAAACGGACTCAGCGTATTTGTTTGTTCATTACCACTTGTGTGGTGAATGAGATTGCCGAACGTTATTCATCATGGGCGAGACTGCAAAGAGTTATGGCGTATGTACTGAGATACATAAATAATCTCCGCCGGCAACCCAGTGAGAGGCAAGGTGGTAACTTGACTGCAGAAGAACTTCATGCTGCGTCAAAGACAGTAATCCGTATGGTACAACACCAGGAGTATTGCAAGGAGATCGAAGAGCTACAACATGGTCGAACGATCCCTAAGAAAAGCAAATTGATATCACTTCATCCGTTTTTGGACGAAGAACAGTTGTTAAGGGTGGGCGGCAGGTTGGAGCAGTCAGATGCTTCTTACAGTCAAAAGCATCCCATGATTCTTCCTCCTAAGCATCACGTAACTAAGTTAATAGTCATGAGCGAGCATCTACGGTTGTTGCATCCAGGACCTCAACTCATGTTAGCAAGCCTCAGACAAAGGTACTGGATTCCCACTGGAAGATCAGTCATCAGGCAGATAACTCACAAGTGTCTCCCTTGTTACCGGTTGAAGGCTACTACTGCAACCCAGCTTATGGGACAGCTACCTTCAGTTCGTGTATCACAAAGCAGACCATTTCTTAATTGTGGGATTGACTATGGTGGCCCACTATACGTCAGGAACGGTGGAAGGAGAAGTAAAACGAAGGTAAAAGTCTACATCGCCTTGTTTGTTTGCATGGCAACAAAGGCAGTACACATCGAGCTTGTCACTGATCTGTCCTCTCAAGCATTCATTGCCGCTCTGCGAAGATTTATTTCACGACGAGGTGTCTGTGCAAACTTGTACAGTGATAATGGAAAGACGTTCGTGGGAGCAAGGAATGATCTGAATGAACTCCACAAATTGTTCAGCACTCAGTCAGATGTAACACAAATAGAGAGCTATGCATCACAAAATGGGATACAGTGGCATTTTATCCCCCCTCATGCGCCACATTTTGGTGGATTATGGGAAGCAGGTGTAAAATCCATAAAAACGCATCTAAAGAGAGTGGTGGGAAACCAAGTGCTGACGTTTGAAGAATTGTACACACTTCTAACTCAAATTGAAGCGTGCTTAAATTCTCGACCTATTACGCAACTTCCTGATGATCCAGGTGAATTTTCATACCTTACTCCTGGCCATTTCCTTATCGGTGAACCCTTGACAGCAGTCCCAGAGCCAGGCTTGCTTTCGGAGCCATCATCCAGGCTGTCGAGATGGCAGCTCATCCAGCAGTGTAAGCAGCACGTGTGGAAACGCTGGTCACACGACTACTTGTCACAGCTGCAGCACAGAACTAAATGGACGTCAGCGAAAGACAATCTACAGCCGGGTACACTGGTTCTCCTGAAGGAAGACAACTTGCCACCTCTCGTGTGGCGGTCTGGGGTCATTGTTTGCACTCACCCTGGTCCTGACGGTTTGGTGCGAGTGGTTTCAGTGCGCACAGCAACAGGAACCTATAAACGACCGCTGTCGAAGATTTGTGTTGTTCCACAGGAAACGTAGACTTTAGTGTTCATAACCATTCAAGAACTAATTGAACTTGTGTTTCTTTCATGTACATCGGACCTGAGCTCCTCAACCATTTATTTTGTCTTGTTTGTGTTATCTACCTTGTGCTTTTTGTGATTATGTTTTAGTGTAATTTATACAAATTAGGTGGGCGGAATGTTCCGTACCGGTGCAAGGCGCCACAAGGGCGCAGCAGCGACCGGACGCTGTGGCTGCAGGTAAGGGCGGCCGCTACCTGCTCGGCCCTCGGACAATTAAACGGCCGGCACTGGGCCGGTGGGGGGACTCGGCCGGTGACCGCCAACCTGTTCGGACGCACGTGTATCTGCCTCATAATGTAGCGCTTCTCACAAATACAGTCCACTATTACCAGAAATGTACTTTTATTTCTTAACGCCTTTCCTTTGCAACGAATGATTGCATTCGTCTGGACTGTGGAAAGAGCGAGGCAGCGCAGAATGTACGCGCGTTTTGCGGCTGCCCACATTTGGTCCTTCGGGCCGGATAGAACTATTCCGACGTTTGACTTTACGTACCGCGATCTAAGAGTATCCGGTTTCGTGGCTTTGTATATTGATCTCCGAGAGTAACATGAATTACGAGTGCCACCAGTGCACTAACAGTGCTATATGCCCGTAGTAAAGCCGTCCGCAGTACAGAATACGCGTGAATCGTGTCGATCGTGTTGTGAACTGCATCTCAAACCAGCAGACGCCGTGAAGCAGCACAGCCGTTCCCGCAGCACAGCACGCCGCCACACGCCAGCGAGCCGCGCCGCCCGCCGCCGACTCCTGCAGCAGCTGCGGTCCACTCGCCGCATCGCCAGGTACCGTCGCTCCGCTCTGCAAGCAGCCTGGCTCTTTTTCCTTAATCTTCTACCCTGTGCTCTAATATCCTGTCATGGATCCTGTCGAGAAACGTAGTCTAGTTAAGAAAAGAGCAGTCATCAAGTCACGAGTGACTAGAATTTCAACATTTCTCAATAACTTTCAGGACGGATCCAATCTCAATGATATTAGAGTAAGGCAGTCATTGCTAACCACAAGCAAAAATGAATATCACGAAATACAAACTCAGTTAGAAATTAACGATCTGGAAGACTCCCATGATGCTGACAGAGAGTCATTTGAAGACTTGTGCTTAGATGTAGAATCAAAAATAACTACATTACTCGAGTCGAATGTTGTGGCACCTCCTCATTCGTCAACTGCATACAACTCAGCTGAAATAAAGCTTCCTGCAATTTCATTGCCAACATTTAATGGTAACGTTGCAGAGTTCATGCACTTTTTTGATACTTTTAAGGCACTAATTATTAGCAATGACGCCTTAACTGATGTCCAGCGTTATTATTACTTGTTGTCTTGTGTGTCTGGTGAAGCACGTAAGTTAATTGAATCCTTACCGGTTACAGAGAGCAACTTTAAAATTGCATGGGATCTGGTTGTTCATAGATACAACAATCCAAAGTTAATAGTAGATTTGCATGTTAAACAACTACTGAATCTGCCAAGCATCAAAACTGAATCGGCTAAGGACTTGCGTATGTTAATCAACCAGCTGATGACAAATCTGAACGCAATCGAGGTTCTGAACGTCGGCATTCCACTACATGAGGTGTTACTTTCACACGTTCTGTTGGATCACATTAGTGTGAATCTCAGGAAACAGTGGGAATATAAAACAGCTAACATCACTTTTCCTCATCTGAAAGATTTGGTGGCATTTCTGGAAAGCAGCTGTCAGACGTTAGAGCTAATCCATTCAGACAGAATGTTACAGCACTTCCACCAGCCTGCCGCCAAGCGTACTAAAGCAGAAGGTTACAGTTTGCAACGAACCTTTCTCTCAACTTCACCAGATTGTGTATTCTGTGACGCAGCTCACGAACTAAATAAGTGTCCCAACTTCAAAGAGAGTGATATTGCAAGTAGACTAGACTTTGTGACAAGAAAAAGGCTTTGTTTCAACTGCCTGCGCACGGGTCATAGGCAAAGAGAATGCCGTGCTGGGAGTTGCCGCATTTGTAAGAAGCGCCATAACACGTTACTGCACAAGGAACAAACCAGTAGCAGTGGCGATAGAGACCAAGAGACGAGCGTACCAGAACAGCAGACATACTGCGCCGTTAAGGGAAATCACCAGCATACAGAAGTACTGTTATCAACTGTCCTTGTAGACATTGCGGACAATAAAGGGAAAGTACACCAATGCAGAGCACTGCTTGACAGTGCATCTCAGATGAATTTCATATCTACTAGCCTGGCAGATAGGATGGGCCTGCAGCTCAGTCGGCGTCTGATACCAATAAGCGGGATCAGTGATGTTCAAACCGTTGAATCGTCGCATGTTTGTGAGGTGAATATTTCCTCAAGAGTTGGTAACTACAGTACAAATGCCGTCTGCGCAGTACTTCCACGTATAACAGGACCACTTCCAACAGCGTCCTTTGAAATTTCCACCTGGAAGCTTCCTAGGCACATAAAGCTAGCAGACCCAGCCTTCCATAAATCTGGTGAGATTGATCTACTACTTGGAGCTTCGATCTTCTTTGACACACTGAAGCCAGGCCAGCTGAAGAGAGAGAACCATCCAACATTACAGGAGACATCGTTCGGCTGGATTGTTTCAGGCAAAATACCTCCACTGTCTCTGAAGTCCAAGGCACTAAATGTACTGTCATGCCTCACACGCACTAATCACCTTAACACTCAGGTTGAACGGTTCTGGCAGCAAGAAGAAATGAATGTTTCTGTGCGAACGAAAGAAGAGCGTTTGTGTGAGGAGTATTTTGGAAGAACCATCCAAAGGAATGCTAACGGTCGATACGTGGTGAAGTTACCAATGAAAGACAACCATGCTGGACTGGGAGACTCCATAACTAACGCTACTCGCTGCTTACAACGCTTAGAGAGAAGGCTGCAGCGCCAACCAGAATTAAAGGCACAGTACGTTAGTTTTATGAAAGAGTATGAAGATTTGGGTCATATGAAATTGGTAACAGAAGATACGGAAAACTGCACATACTACATGCCACATCATGCAGTGCTTAAAGACTCAAGCAGTACCACTAAACTTAGAGTTGTGTTCAACGCCTCAGCAAAGACATCATCGAACTTCTCCCTTAATGACATCTTGATGGTCGGGCCTACAGTACAAGATGACTTATACTCTATTGTCCTACGATTCCGCACACATAGATATGCCTTCACTGCAGACATCACGAAAATGTATAGACAAATTGAGGTCCAAAGGGCAGATCAAGATCTACAAAGAATTCTATGGCGTGAATCTCCTAACGAGCCAATCAGAGCTTATCAGCTGACAACAGTCACCTACGGTACTGCAGCGGCACCCTTTCTAGCAACGAGATGCCTGTTACAGTTAGCAGAAGATGAGAAAACAACATATCCTAGGGCTGCAGCCATATTAAAAAGAGATTTTTATGTAGACGATGTTTTGAGTGGAGCGGACACCATAGAGGAGGCGATCAGTTTGCAGGAAGAGCTAACCAGATTGCTTCATAGTGGAGGATTTCCCCTTCGAAAGTGGTGTGCCAATGATTCAAGACTATTAGAAAACATCCCACCTGAACACCGTGAAACACAAATCCCATGGAGCCTGGGCGATGAAAGGCAAGAAACAGTGAAGACTTTGGGTCTATTGTGGTACCCTCATAGTGATACCTTCCAATTCTTGGCCACTGATGCAAAGAACAGTAACGCAATCTGGACTAAGCGACGTGTACTCTCTCGGATTGCCTCTATATACGATCCATTGGGACTTCTAGGACCTGTGGTAGTGACTTGCAAGATGTTTCTACAACACCTTTGGCAAAAACAAATAGAATGGGATAAGCCCTTACAAGATGATCTGAAGACGCAGTGGGAAGAGATAAATAATCATCTACCGTCACTGAATAGAATTCAAATCGAACGTAGCGTGATCAGGAGTGGAGCAAAGTGGCTGGAACTGCAGGGATTCTCAGATGCCCCCGAGCGAGCATATGGAGCTTGCATTTATCTAAGAAGTATCTGTGAAGAAAATGATTTCTCAGTGAAACTTTTAAGTTCTAAATCTAGAGTCGCGCCAATCAAACAAATATCACTGCCAAGACTTGAACTGTGTGCCGCCCTCCTCTTGGCTAGACTGATGGAGAAAATTAAGACTGGGCTACACTTAAAGATTGCCAAAACTTACTTTTGGACAGACTCCACTGTCGTTTTAGCATGGTTAGCGAAAGAACCAACGTCATGGAAAACGTTTATTGCAAACCGTGTCTCTGAAATCCACCAACTCTCTGCCATAGAAGACTGGAATCATGTATCTTCTACAAGTAATCCTGCTGACATCATTTCAAGAGGAATCGCACCACAACATCTTGGAGAATGTAAGTTATGGTGGACAGGCCCCTTATGGCTCAATCAGTCACCATCCGCATGGCCTGTTAGCACTCTGAATTTTACATGTGAATCAGATGAGATACCAGAGAAACGGACTCAGCGTATTTGTTTGTTCATTACCACTTGTGTGGTGAATGAGATTGCCGAACGTTATTCATCATGGGCGAGACTGCAAAGAGTTATGGCGTATGTACTGAGATACATAAATAATCTCCGCCGGCAACCCAGTGAGAGGCAAGGTGGTAACTTGACTGCAGAAGAACTTCATGCTGCGTCAAAGACAGTAATCCGTATGGTACAACACCAGGAGTATTGCAAGGAGATCGAAGAGCTACAACATGGTCGAACGATCCCTAAGAAAAGCAAATTGATATCACTTCATCCGTTTTTGGACGAAGAACAGTTGTTAAGGGTGGGCGGCAGGTTGGAGCAGTCAGATGCTTCTTACAGTCAAAAGCATCCCATGATTCTTCCTCCTAAGCATCACGTAACTAAGTTAATAGTCATGAGCGAGCATCTACGGTTGTTGCATCCAGGACCTCAACTCATGTTAGCAAGCCTCAGACAAAGGTACTGGATTCCCACTGGAAGATCAGTCATCAGGCAGATAACTCACAAGTGTCTCCCTTGTTACCGGTTGAAGGCTACTACTGCAACCCAGCTTATGGGACAGCTACCTTCAGTTCGTGTATCACAAAGCAGACCATTTCTTAATTGTGGGATTGACTATGGTGGCCCACTATACGTCAGGAACGGTGGAAGGAGAAGTAAAACGAAGGTAAAAGTCTACATCGCCTTGTTTGTTTGCATGGCAACAAAGGCAGTACACATCGAGCTTGTCACTGATCTGTCCTCTCAAGCATTCATTGCCGCTCTGCGAAGATTTATTTCACGACGAGGTGTCTGTGCAAACTTGTACAGTGATAATGGAAAGACGTTCGTGGGAGCAAGGAATGATCTGAATGAACTCCACAAATTGTTCAGCACTCAGTCAGATGTAACACAAATAGAGAGCTATGCATCACAAAATGGGATACAGTGGCATTTTATCCCCCCTCATGCGCCACATTTTGGTGGATTATGGGAAGCAGGTGTAAAATCCATAAAAACGCATCTAAAGAGAGTGGTGGGAAACCAAGTGCTGACGTTTGAAGAATTGTACACACTTCTAACTCAAATTGAAGCGTGCTTAAATTCTCGACCTATTACGCAACTTCCTGATGATCCAGGTGAATTTTCATACCTTACTCCTGGCCATTTCCTTATCGGTGAACCCTTGACAGCAGTCCCAGAGCCAGGCTTGCTTTCGGAGCCATCATCCAGGCTGTCGAGATGGCAGCTCATCCAGCAGTGTAAGCAGCACGTGTGGAAACGCTGGTCACACGACTACTTGTCACAGCTGCAGCACAGAACTAAATGGACGTCAGCGAAAGACAATCTACAGCCGGGTACACTGGTTCTCCTGAAGGAAGACAACTTGCCACCTCTCGTGTGGCGGTCTGGGGTCATTGTTTGCACTCACCCTGGTCCTGACGGTTTGGTGCGAGTGGTTTCAGTGCGCACAGCAACAGGAACCTATAAACGACCGCTGTCGAAGATTTGTGTTGTTCCACAGGAAACGTAGACTTTAGTGTTCATAACCATTCAAGAACTAATTGAACTTGTGTTTCTTTCATGTACATCGGACCTGAGCTCCTCAACCATTTATTTTGTCTTGTTTGTGTTATCTACCTTGTGCTTTTTGTGATTATGTTTTAGTGTAATTTATACAAATTAGGTGGGCGGAATGTTCCGTACCGGTGCAAGGCGCCACAAGGGCGCAGCAGCGACCGGACGCTGTGGCTGCAGGTAAGGGCGGCCGCTACCTGCTCGGCCCTCGGACAATTAAACGGCCGGCACTGGGCCGGTGGGGGGACTCGGCCGGTGACCGCCAACCTGTTCGGACGCACGTGTATCTGCCTCATAATGTAGCGCTTCTCACAAATACAGTCCACTATTACCAGAAATGTACTTTTATTTCTTAACGCCTTTCCTTTGCAACGAATGATTGCATTCGTCTGGACTGTGGAAAGAGCGAGGCAGCGCAGAATGTACGCGCGTTTTGCGGCTGCCCACATTTGGTCCTTCGGGCCGGATAGAACTATTCCGACGTTTGACTTTACGTACCGCGATCTAAGAGTATCCGGTTTCGTGGCTTTGTATATTGATCTCCGAGAGTAACATGAATTACGAGTGCCACCAGTGCACTAACAGTGCTATATGCCCGTAGTAAAGCCGTCCGCAGTACAGAATACGCGTGAATCGTGTCGATCGTGTTGTGAACTGCATCTCAAACCAGCAGACGCCGTGAAGCAGCACAGCCGTTCCCGCAGCACAGCACGCCGCCACACGCCAGCGAGCCGCGCCGCCCGCCGCCGACTCCTGCAGCAGCTGCGGTCCACTCGCCGCATCGCCAGGTACCGTCGCTCCGCTCTGCAAGCAGCCTGGCTCTTTTTCCTTAATCTTCTACCCTGTGCTCTAATATCCTGTCATGGATCCTGTCGAGAAACGTAGTCTAGTTAAGAAAAGAGCAGTCATCAAGTCACGAGTGACTAGAATTTCAACATTTCTCAATAACTTTCAGGACGGATCCAATCTCAATGATATTAGAGTAAGGCAGTCATTGCTAACCACAAGCAAAAATGAATATCACGAAATACAAACTCAGTTAGAAATTAACGATCTGGAAGACTCCCATGATGCTGACAGAGAGTCATTTGAAGACTTGTGCTTAGATGTAGAATCAAAAATAACTACATTACTCGAGTCGAATGTTGTGGCACCTCCTCATTCGTCAACTGCATACAACTCAGCTGAAATAAAGCTTCCTGCAATTTCATTGCCAACATTTAATGGTAACGTTGCAGAGTTCATGCACTTTTTTGATACTTTTAAGGCACTAATTATTAGCAATGACGCCTTAACTGATGTCCAGCGTTATTATTACTTGTTGTCTTGTGTGTCTGGTGAAGCACGTAAGTTAATTGAATCCTTACCGGTTACAGAGAGCAACTTTAAAATTGCATGGGATCTGGTTGTTCATAGATACAACAATCCAAAGTTAATAGTAGATTTGCATGTTAAACAACTACTGAATCTGCCAAGCATCAAAACTGAATCGGCTAAGGACTTGCGTATGTTAATCAACCAGCTGATGACAAATCTGAACGCAATCGAGGTTCTGAACGTCGGCATTCCACTACATGAGGTGTTACTTTCACACGTTCTGTTGGATCACATTAGTGTGAATCTCAGGAAACAGTGGGAATATAAAACAGCTAACATCACTTTTCCTCATCTGAAAGATTTGGTGGCATTTCTGGAAAGCAGCTGTCAGACGTTAGAGCTAATCCATTCAGACAGAATGTTACAGCACTTCCACCAGCCTGCCGCCAAGCGTACTAAAGCAGAAGGTTACAGTTTGCAACGAACCTTTCTCTCAACTTCACCAGATTGTGTATTCTGTGACGCAGCTCACGAACTAAATAAGTGTCCCAACTTCAAAGAGAGTGATATTGCAAGTAGACTAGACTTTGTGACAAGAAAAAGGCTTTGTTTCAACTGCCTGCGCACGGGTCATAGGCAAAGAGAATGCCATGCTGGGAGTTGCCGCATTTGTAAGAAGCGCCATAACACGTTACTGCACAAGGAACAAACCAGTAGCAGTGGCGATAGAGACCAAGAGACGAGCGTACCAGAACAGCAGACATACTGCGCCGTTAAGGGAAATCACCAGCATACAGAAGTACTGTTATCAACTGTCCTTGTAGACATTGCGGACAATAAAGGGAAAGTACACCAATGCAGAGCACTGCTTGACAGTGCATCTCAGATGAATTTCATATCTACTAGCCTGGCAGATAGGATGGGCCTGCAGCTCAGTCGGCGTCTGATACCAATAAGCGGGATCAGTGATGTTCAAACCGTTGAATCGTCGCATGTTTGTGAGGTGAATATTTCCTCAAGAGTTGGTAACTACAGTACAAATGCCGTCTGCGCAGTACTTCCACGTATAACAGGACCACTTCCAACAGCGTCCTTTGAAATTTCCACCTGGAAGCTTCCTAGGCACATAAAGCTAGCAGACCCAGCCTTCCATAAATCTGGTGAGATTGATCTACTACTTGGAGCTTCGATCTTCTTTGACACACTGAAGCCAGGCCAGCTGAAGAGAGAGAACCATCCAACATTACAGGAGACATCGTTCGGCTGGATTGTTTCAGGCAAAATACCTCCACTGTCTCTGAAGTCCAAGGCACTAAATGTACTGTCATGCCTCACACGCACTAATCACCTTAACACTCAGGTTGAACGGTTCTGGCAGCAAGAAGAAATGAATGTTTCTGTGCGAACGAAAGAAGAGCGTTTGTGTGAGGAGTATTTTGGAAGAACCATCCAAAGGAATGCTAACGGTCGATACGTGGTGAAGTTACCAATGAAAGACAACCATGCTGGACTGGGAGACTCCATAACTAACGCTACTCGCTGCTTACAACGCTTAGAGAGAAGGCTGCAGCGCCAACCAGAATTAAAGGCACAGTACGTTAGTTTTATGAAAGAGTATGAAGATTTGGGTCATATGAAATTGGTAACAGAAGATACGGAAAACTGCACATACTACATGCCACATCATGCAGTGCTTAAAGACTCAAGCAGTACCACTAAACTTAGAGTTGTGTTCAACGCCTCAGCAAAGACATCATCGAACTTCTCCCTTAATGACATCTTGATGGTCGGGCCTACAGTACAAGATGACTTATACTCTATTGTCCTACGATTCCGCACACATAGATATGCCTTCACTGCAGACATCACGAAAATGTATAGACAAATTGAGGTCCAAAGGGCAGATCAAGATCTACAAAGAATTCTATGGCGTGAATCTCCTAACGAGCCAATCAGAGCTTATCAGCTGACAACAGTCACCTACGGTACTGCAGCGGCACCCTTTCTAGCAACGAGATGCCTGTTACAGTTAGCAGAAGATGAGAAAACAACATATCCTAGGGCTGCAGCCATATTAAAAAGAGATTTTTATGTAGACGATGTTTTGAGTGGAGCGGACACCATAGAGGAGGCGATCAGTTTGCAGGAAGAGCTAACCAGATTGCTTCATAGTGGAGGATTTCCCCTTCGAAAGTGGTGTGCCAATGATTCAAGACTATTAGAAAACATCCCACCTGAACACCGTGAAACACAAATCCCATGGAGCCTGGGCGATGAAAGGCAAGAAACAGTGAAGACTTTGGGTCTATTGTGGTACCCTCATAGTGATACCTTCCAATTCTTGGCCACTGATGCAAAGAACAGTAACGCAATCTGGACTAAGCGACGTGTACTCTCTCGGATTGCCTCTATATACGATCCATTGGGACTTCTAGGACCTGTGGTAGTGACTTGCAAGATGTTTCTACAACACCTTTGGCAAAAACAAATAGAATGGGATAAGCCCTTACAAGATGATCTGAAGACGCAGTGGGAAGAGATAAATAATCATCTACCGTCACTGAATAGAATTCAAATCGAACGTAGCGTGATCAGGAGTGGAGAAAAGTGGCTGGAACTGCAGGGATTCTCAGATGCCTCCGAGCGAGCATATGGAGCTTGCATTTATCTAAGAAGTATCTGTGATGAAAATGATTTCTCAGTGAAACTTTTAAGTTCTAAATCTAGAGTCGCGCCAATCAAACAAATATCACTGCCAAGACTTGAACTGTGTGCCGCCCTCCTCTTGGCTAGACTGATGGAGAAAATTAAGACTGGCTACACTTAAAGATTGCCAAAACTTACTTTTGGACAGACTCCACTGTCGTTTTAGCATGGTTAGCGAAAGAACCAACGTCATGGAAAACGTTTATTGCAAACCGTGTCTCTGAAATCCACCAACTCTCTGCCATAGAAGACTGGAATCATGTATCTTCTACAAGTAATCCTGCTGACATCATTTCAAGAGGAATCGCACCACAACATCTTGGAGAATGTAAGTTATGGTGGACAGGCCCCTTATGGCTCAATCAGTCACCATCCGCATGGCCTGTTAGCACTCTGAATTTTACATGTGAATCAGATGAGATACCAGAGAAACGGACTCAGCGTATTTGTTTGTTCATTACCACTTGTGTGGTGAATGAGATTGCCGAACGTTATTCATCATGGGCGAGACTGCAAAGAGTTATGGCGTATGTACTGAGATACATAAATAATCTCCGCCGGCAACCCAGTGAGAGGCAAGGTGGTAACTTGACTGCAGAAGAACTTCATGCTGCGTCAAAGACAGTAATCCGTATGGTACAACACCAGGAGTATTGCAAGGAGATCGAAGAGCTACAACATGGTCGAACGATCCCTAAGAAAAGCAAATTGATATCACTTCATCCGTTTTTGGACGAAGAACAGTTGTTAAGGGTGGGCGGCAGGTTGGAGCAGTCAGATGCTTCTTACAGTCAAAAGCATCCCATGATTCTTCCTCCTAAGCATCACGTAACTAAGTTAATAGTCATGAGCGAGCATCTACGGTTGTTGCATCCAGGACCTCAACTCATGTTAGCAAGCCTCAGACAAAGGTACTGGATTCCCACTGGAAGATCAGTCATCAGGCAGATAACTCACAAGTGTCTCCCTTGTTACCGGTTGAAGGCTACTACTGCAACCCAGCTTATGGGACAGCTACCTTCAGTTCGTGTATCACAAAGCAGACCATTTCTTAATTGTGGGATTGACTATGGTGGCCCACTATACGTCAGGAACGGTGGAAGGAGAAGTAAAACGAAGGTAAAAGTCTACATCGCCTTGTTTGTTTGCATGGCAACAAAGGCAGTACACATCGAGCTTGTCACTGATCTGTCCTCTCAAGCATTCATTGCCGCTCTGCGAAGATTTATTTCACGACGAGGTGTCTGTGCAAACTTGTACAGTGATAATGGAAAGACGTTCGTGGGAGCAAGGAATGATCTGAATGAACTCCACAAATTGTTCAGCACTCAGTCAGATGTAACACAAATAGAGAGCTATGCATCACAAAATGGGATACAGTGGCATTTTATCCCCCCTCATGCGCCACATTTTGGTGGATTATGGGAAGCAGGTGTAAAATCCATAAAAACGCATCTAAAGAGAGTGGTGGGAAACCAAGTGCTGACGTTTGAAGAATTGTACACACTTCTAACTCAAATTGAAGCGTGCTTAAATTCTCGACCTATTACGCAACTTCCTGATGATCCAGGTGAATTTTCATACCTTACTCCTGGCCATTTCCTTATCGGTGGACCCTTGACAGCAGTCCCAGAGCCAGGCTTGCTTTCGGAGCCATCATCCAGGCTGTCGAGATGGCAGCTCATCCAGCAGTGTAAGCAGCACGTGTGGAAACGCTGGTCACACGACTACTTGTCACAGCTGCAGCACAGAACTAAATGGACGTCAGCGAAAGACAATCTACAGCCGGGTACACTGGTTCTCCTGAAGGAAGACAACTTGCCACCTCTCGTGTGGCGGTCTGGGGTCATTGTTTGCACTCACCCTGGTCCTGACGGTTTGGTGCGAGTGGTTTCAGTGCGCACAGCAACAGGAACCTATAAACGACCGCTGTCGAAGATTTGTGTTGTTCCACAGGAAACGTAGACTTTAGTGTTCATAACCATTCAAGAACTAATTGAACTTGTGTTTCTTTCATGTACATCGGACCTGAGCTCCTCAACCATTTATTTTGTCTTGTTTGTGTTATCTACCTTGTGCTTTTTGTGATTATGTTTTAGTGTAATTTATACAAATTAGGTGGGCGGAATGTTCCGTACCGGTGCAAGGCGCCACAAGGGCGCAGCAGCGACCGGACGCTGTGGCTGCAGGTAAGGGCGGCCGCTACCTGCTCGGCCCTCGGACAATTAAACGGCCGGCACTGGGCCGGTGGGGGGACTCGGCCGGTGACCGCCAACCTGTTCGGACGCACGTGTATCTGCCTCATAATGTAGCGCTTCTCACAAATACAGTCCACTATTACCAGAAATGTACTTTTATTTCTTAACGCCTTTCCTTTGCAACGAATGATTGCATTCGTCTGGACTGTGGAAAGAGCGAGGCAGCGCAGAATGTACGCGCGTTTTGCGGCTGCCCACAGTATCAGACACACGCTATTTTGGATATTCGCATTTATCCGATTGTCGTCCACACAGTATTGTGGAGAGGTCAAAATGCAAGAGGCGACCCTTATTCCCGGCTTACGATCTAATACACACTCTCTGTAAAAAAAAAGGACAAAAATATGAACCAGCAAGAAACTGCGTTGTGAGCCAATGGCTGTGTGTGTGTGTTTGGGCGATAGCTTGGTGTGTGATTTGTGCTTATGTGCATGTTCTCCATCTGAAGAAGCGATTTTGTCCGAAAGCTGCACTGTTTGCAGTCTTCTTTTTCATTTGACGGCGACTCCACGCCTCCTTTGTGTGGTGAGAAGGAATTTATCGTTTCGTAGCTGTTAATATGAGGCACTTTACTGATACGAAATTCTTCGACGCTTTAGTCATAGTCATGGATATGGCAGCAAGAAGCAAGAAACGTTCCTTTACTCGTGTGGAACGCATGTTTTCTACGCTTTAACAGGCCTTTATGTTACGCGATTCATTCCTGCAGCGCCTCTAGCAATTACGGAGTATTTCTCAGGCGGTGGCCGAGGGGACTGCGGCGCGCCAGTCACGGTCTACACCGCCACTACGGTCGGGGGTTCGACCCCCCTCGGGGATGGATATTTCTGCCGTCCTTAGTTGTAGCTAGTTCATAAGTAGTTTGTACGTTTAGGGACTGATGACTCCGTAGTTAAGTCACATAAGCACTACAAACATTTGAACATTTGAATTTCTCAGGCGCCCTCACAACGACTCAGCTAATTCGGGAAGTGGCTCACACTTTCACTGTGTCTCTTCTGTTCATTCTTCATGCAATATGCAGTTCTGTTAAACTTGAAATAAACCATCAATTTCATTACAAATTGTCTATACAGTGGAACCTTGCTTACCGGGCTTTCTTCACTTCTCTTACCCTAAATGCGAAACATTCGTTACGCAAAATGTGTGTTTATGTCAAAAATAGTTTAAAAATACGACAATCTGATCCATTCCGAAAAACAACTACGAAATTCATACTACAATGTATAATGGTGTATATTCTTTTTTAGAGGAGACGTGTATCCGCAGACGGAAAATTAATTTCGTTGTCTTTTAGATCACACAGATAATTGTGTTACGGTTTGGGGAAGGGGGGGCGGAGGAAGGGGGAATGCCAGAGTATTTTCATTTGGCTGAACGTCCCGATTACAAAAAAATTGATGAACACTGGTCTATATTATGTTTGTGCTGTTGCAGGTGGACACACACACACACACAAACACACACACACACACACACACACACACACACACACACACACAAAAACCTTCAAGTATTATTAAAAAAAAAATTTTTTTTGAACATGGCTGCAATTCAGTAACGGTGGGACAACAATCCAAGAGTCAACACAGTTTCAGCCGACCAGTTGCATAAAATAGTTTACATCTATAAACCTTTACCCAGGTTTCGGCAAAATTAATTTTGCCTTCTTCAGAAGGATACAATAAAGCTCACATTAAAAGAAAAAAGTTGTTAAAATGTGGCTGACTCCATGTCAATAGATTAAAATTTTAAAATTTAAAAACAAAGTGACATAAAATTTTGGAGCATGACCACACACAGGTCAAGTGAGCACTGCGTACTGGCAAAGGCGATAGAGCCCTAGTGACGTGCGCCCGCACTAGGTGGCGCCAAGAGGGCTGATGCTACATTTTAACAGCCACATTTTAACAACTTTTTTTTTTAATGTGAGCTTTATTGTATCCTTCTGAAGAAGGCAAAATTAATTTTGCCGAAACCTGGGTAAAGGTTTATAGATGTAAACTATTTTATGCAACTGGTCGGCTGAAACTGTGTTGACTCTTGGATTATTATTTTTTAATTTTTTATTTTGAAATGTGTCTCATTTTTGTCACTACATAGGAAGTTTTAAAATCGGGCCATTCTTTTTTAACCGTACTGAGTAACGTTAAAAAGAGTTACATTATAAGGGAGACAGTTTTTCTTAATTTTTAGAAGGCCATAATTATAGAAAGCTTAAGGTTTTAATGCAGCTTTGGCGGCGAGATGACTTGAGACGGAATGCATAATCATAATGGTTGAGGTTCTGGAAGAAATCGGATATGTCTTAGCAAATGAATAATTCCAGAATTCGGCTTATATGATTTGGGGTACCACAGACGACATTAATCTAGATGGCCTAATGGAAATGCTATTCGTCGGCCTTAACTACGACAGTAACGCACTCGCTTCACTTTTTTTATAAACGCGGTAAGGCGACCGACAGGATGCTCTTTTCTGAAAGAGGCGCTAGTTCGCTTAATTTCTGTACAGTAATATGAGGGATGATCCATGTCTGCTGGCATTAGGTAGAGGTAACGCGTTTACTGTTCCATCAGGGATGACTGGTGAGGAGCCTTAAGTTACTCGGGCAGCGGAGTAAATTAACTTAGGAGGCATCCAGGCCCGGCTAGACCGGGTTAGGATCGATCTCAAGACGATGTGGGCAGACATACTCCTCGCACTGTTACTCTGGCTTTTAGGGTTTTATGCGGAGTACAGGCAAGACAATCGTGGATTAAACCATTTAACGCATAGTGTAGGTAATCACATACATAAATCCTTATTCCGAAATCTTTAAACCCACTCAAATTTTACCACGAATACTTTTGTAGTTGGAATAGCTAATAGTGCGACCTAGCTATTGTAATTATCTGCGTACTACTGAAGCACTTCGACAGCTGTGTGCAGCTACTGCTGACATGTGCGTTTGCTATCTTTAGTATTGGTTCTTGCCTGTGTAAAAGTATACTGCTCAAAACAATTAAGGAATCAGCTATTTGAGTAACTTGCTAATAATTCAGAACAGCTTAACGAAATTGATTAGCAAATTGTCTGCTTGAAATCCCCACGTAGGAAATATAAAAATCGGTAAGTAGAAGATATCTGCTCCGTTGGTGTTTGACATAACATGATGAAATATTACACAAGGAATAATATCCAAATGTTGCGCAAATACTATTTATTTGTTAACTCGGTCACTAACCGGTTTTCAGCTTTCTAGGCCTTCCGCGGGTGACACCTTATGCTGTCGTAGGAAGCCAGTATTCGTAATTCTCAGGGACCAAATTTCTACAGTCATCGATTTACAAACTAGTCTAACTAAATTACGCTAAACACAGCCCATTCCCGAGGGAGGACTCGTACCTGCGACGCGAGCGACACAGGAAGCCTGAAACAGGTTAGGGATCAAGTAAATAAATAAATAGTAATCATCTTTTGGTGTTGCCGCTTCTCTTTCTTCCGTGCTTGCTTGGATAAATTTTGAGGATTTACCGCCGTATGCAAGACACCTGATTTTAATTATTTTTCCCAGACATGTTTCAGCACACTTTGTGCTATCATCAGTGGGGTGGTTTATTTTTGTTCTGAAAAATTGTAGTCTCTGTACAATAATCTTTTCAGGTACATCTAAAATGTTTGGTAGGTTCATTCGTTTTGAATTTTGTTCAGGTTATCAGTCAATACAGCTTAGTTTAGTGAAAGTAGGCCTAGATAAATGAGCATCAGATTATTTTTTATTTTTTTACATACCTTTACATTAGGTTACATAAAACCTCATAAAGTGGCCTACTTATTAGCTGTTGTGGTTATAGTATTTACAAACTTGTCATCTGAAAACATAACAAACAGTTTGATTTCGGTTTTTCGCTTAGTGTGTTCTGGTGCAGATGACATATTGTTTACTGTTACATTTGCATAGTTAGGTACAATTTTGTTGGCTAAACATATATTGTTGAATTTTATGTTGAGCATAGTTTTCTGTAATTTGATTTTCTGTTCTGGAACCAGTTTAAGAGCTTCGAGGGGAATACCTGGCTGGGCGATGAAATGATCACCTTTTGGTGTCGCTGTTGTTCTTTCTTCCGTGCTTGCTTGGATAAATGAGGATTTTGCACCGTATACATGACACCTAATTTTAATTATTTTTCCCAAACATGTTTCAGCCGGCCGCGGTGGCCGAGGTGACTGAGGCGCTCCAGTCACGGTCAACTCGGCCACTACGGTCGGGGGTTCGAATCCCCCCTCGGGCATGGATATTTGTGCCGTCCTAGTTCGTAAGTAGTTCATAAGAAGTTTGTAAGTTTAGGGACTGATGACCCCGTAGTTAAGTCCCATAAGCTCTACAAACATTTGAATATTTGAATTTCTCAGGCGCCCTCACAACGACTGAGCTAATTCGCGAAGTGGCTCACACTATCACTGTGTCTCTTCTGTTCATTCTTCATGCAATATGCAGTTCTGATAAACTTGAAAGAAACCATCTACTTCATTACAAATTGTCTATACAGTGGAAACTTGCTTAAGGGGCTTTCTTCATTTTTCTTAATCCGAAATGCGAACCACTCGTTTCGCAAAATATGTGTTTATGTCAAAAATAGTTTAAAAATACGACAATCTATTGTTCCGAAAAACCACTAGGAAATTTATCCTATAATGTATAATGGTGTATATTCTTTTTTAGAAGAGAGTTGTATCTGCAGACAGAAAACTAATTTCATTGTCTTTTAGATCACACAGATAATTTTGTTACGGTTTGGAGTGGGGGGGGGGGGGGGAGGAAGTTGGGATGCCAGAATAATTTCATTTGGCTGGACGTCGCGATTCAGAAAAGGTTGATTAACACTGGTCTATATGATGTTTTGTATTTTGCGATGTGTTCATTTTTGTCACTGCATAGGTAGTTTTAAAATGGAGCCATTCCTTTTTAACCAACCTGAGTAACGTTAGAGTTACGTTATAAGCGACGCAGTTTTTCTAAATTTTTATAGGGCCATAAACGATTTAGGAGATAATCTGAATAGCTCCCTTAGACTGTTCGCGGATGATGCTGTCGTTTATCGGTTAGTGAAGTCAACAGAGGATCAAAAGCAACTGCAAAGCGATTTAGACAAAATTTCTACTTGGTGCGAAAATTGGCAATTGACACAAAATAAAGAAAAGTGTGAAGTAATACACATGACCACTAAAAGAAATCCGCTGAACTTCAATTACGCGATAAATCAGTCAAACCTTAAGGTCGTAAATTCTACCAAATACCTAGGAGTTACAATTACGAACAACTTTGACTGGAGAGAACACATAGAAAATATTGTGGGGAAGGCGAACCAAAGGTTACGTTTCATTGGCAGAACGCTTAGACGATGCACCAGCTCCACCAAAGAGACTGCCTACATCACACTTGTGCGTCCTCTCTTGGAGTACTGTTGCCCCTTGTGGGACCCTCACCAGGTGGGACTGACGGAAGATATTGAGAAGGTTCAGAGAAGGGCATCTCGTTTTGTTTTATCACGTTACGGGGGGGAAAGCGTCACGGAAATGTTGCACGAATTGGGGTGGAAATCATTAAAAGAAAGACGTTATTCATTGCGGCGTGATCTGTTTGCGAAGTTTCAATCACCGACTTTTAGTTCTGAATGTGAAAATATTTTGCTAGCACCCACCTACTTAGGGAGACATGACCATCCCAATAAAATAAGAGAAATCAGATCGAAAACGGAACGATTTAGGTGATCTTTCTTCCCGCGCGCTATTAGAGAATGGAACGGTAGAGAAAAGTTATGAAGGTGGTTAATGAACCCTCTGCCAGGCACTTAAATGTGATTTGCAGAGTATCGATGTAGATGTAGATGTAGATGAATTATAGAAAGCTTAAGGCTTTAATGCGCCGTTGGCGGCGAGATCATTTGAGACGGAATGCGTGATCATAGTGGTTGAGGTTCTGGAGCAAATCGGATATGTCTTAGCAAATCCGTTGGTGTTTGATATTACACAAGGAAAAATCTCTAATTGTTGTGCAAATACTATTTATTTGTTTACTCTGTCACTAACCGGTTTTCAGCTTTCTAGGCCTTCCGCAGGTGACACCTGATGCTGGCCTAGGAAGACACTGTTCGTAATTTTAAGGGACCAAATTTCTCCAGACATCGATCCCTAGACTTATAAACTTCTTTAACTAAATTACGCTAAACACAGCTCGTTCCCGAGGGACGACTCGAAAAATGTTCAAATGTTTGTAAAGCTTATGGGACTTAACTACGGGGTCATCAGTCCCTAAACTGACAAACTACTTATGAACTACTTACGAACTAGGACGGCACAAATATCCATGCCCGAGGGGGGATTCGAACCCCCGACCGTAGTGGCCGTGCAGACCGTGACCGAAACGCCTCAGTCCCCTCGGCCACCGCGGCCGGCGGACGACTCGAACCTCCGACGCGAGTGACTAGGAAGTCTGAAACAGTTTAGGGACCAAGTAAATAAATAAATAGTAATCATCTTTCTTCCGTGCTTGCTTGGATAAATGGTGAGGATTTTCCGCCGTATGCAAGACACCTGATTTTAATTATTTTTCCCAAATATGTTTCAGTTATATTTCTCTGATAAACTAAGCAAAATTCAAAACGAATGAACCTATAAAAACATTTTAGATGTACCTGAAAAATACTATTGTACAGTAACTATAATTTTTCAGAACAAAAATAAGTCACCCCACTGATGATAGCACAAAGTGTGCTGAAACACGTTTGGGAAAAATAATTAAAATCAGGTGTCTTGCATACGGAGGAAAATCCTTACCATTTAAATAAATAGTATTTTCACAACGTTTGTGATTGCCTTTTTCAAAATACCCGTTAAATAAATACATTAGTATAAGATTTATTTTAATGGGTACTTGCAAGATAAACACATAAGAAAGTGTTGCATCACCTTGGTCTCCTCAACGCAGAATGTTGAATGTGTGTATTGCATCAAGAACACAGTTTCTTAGATTGTCACTCGACCTCCACAAAGATGTAAACAACCACAAATGACCATTGGCAATGCGACGGAGTGACTAAGACGGCCGATCATTTCCAGTCATAACAGCAGGAAGGAAGTACACTGCTTGTGTTGATTGTAGTTTTATCATGACTAGAAGGTCAATTCCTAACTCTGGCTGTATCCGCAGTGGTACTTTGTGTCAGGAGGATCAAGGGAAGCTTTCAGACGTCTCGGAGTGAACTAAGGAGATGTTCGGGCGTGGAGGAGGTGCAGAGAGAAAGTGTCCGTGACTTACTTCGCTCTGGCCGCCCAAAGGCTACCACACCATCTGATGGCCGCTACTTATGGATTTCAGCTCCGAGGACCTCTGAGAGGAACGCCAACATAATGAATAATGATTTTCATGTAGCCGCAGAGTGTCGCGTTTCGAACTGTACGTAGCAGGCTGCTTGACGTGCAACTTCAGCTTTGATACCTAGACAGCATGCAGCCTTCAACCAAACAAACGTCGGAGATGTTTTAGGAGGCAGCAGATCAGCCCGAACGTCTTACAAGGGGAACACCAACTATGGTACCAACGGATTTTGATGGGTCGCCGGAATGTTGTCAGGGAATTCCTCCAGACCATCAACCTAAAAAGATGTATTCCAATGGGCCTTGATTTCGAAGAAAATCGAGATCAAATTCGCAGCAAATTACCACGCGTAACGTGTCTACTGATAGATGGCGGTTACCGCTCAGCGAGACAGCGTGGTGTAATCGGCAAGGTGCTAGGCTCCCGTGCAGGAGACCCGGGTTTGATACCTAGCGGCAGAACAATTTTTAAAAATTGTAATTGCTACTTTTTATATTTAAAAAAATAAAAATAATTAAGCAAAGAAAAAGATATAAAAGAAAGAAAAACGAAAATAATGAAAAGTCAAACGATAAAAATAAATAAATAACCAAGAAATTGAAAAAATAAAAAATCTTCCCCTTCGGCTCATTTATTTTTCACTTTTCTTCATTTCTCTTCTTTTTGTGTGCATAATTATATGCCTTTATACCCACTCCTACGTTACAGATTGAGTAAACAGTCAGGATAATAGCAAATAAGACAGTAGCAACTGGTTATTTTACTTATTGCGCAGTGTTATTTACTCACTGTCGCCATCGTCACTATCTTTAACACCTGTACAAAATTCTGGGTGATAATTTTCACAGAAACACCGAAAACACAGAACATTGTAGCACCACGCACATCTAATAAATGCTACCGCTTTACAGGCGCAAGGTGTTTCCATCAGCGATACTGGAAAACACTGGTCGTTCACATTCAAAAACAATGTTCGGTCGTGAATTAATTCCGACGCAAACCAGGCATATTTAATCACGGGAACGACGACTGGTGCGCTGAACTGATGCAACAGTAATGAATGTATTTCAATCGAGTCTTCTCGTGAAGTATGCTTCGAAAAAACAAAATGAATAAAATAATCGTCGCGCATTACACAACATATTAAGAGAATGTTACATGTTTTTATCCTGACCGTTTACTGCAAACGTTTACATAAGAATGGTTATAAAAATACATAATTATGAACAATCATCGGACAGGTGTGAAAAGTAATTGACCCATGTCAGACTTATTTTTTTATTTTTGTTTTTGTTTTGTTTTGTTCTTTAGGTAGATCTATGAATTGCGGCCGTTTTTATTGTTCGTGCTTGTTCGCTCGCTTATCATTTGGCTCAGCTTTTTTTTTTTTTTTTTTTACAGAGGACGTTCTTTCCTCTGACAGGGCGCGCTGAGCCACGGCGCCCGGCATTTGAACCCAGGTCTCCTGCATGGCAGCCTCGCATCTTGCCGATTACACCACGCTGTCTCGCTGAGCCATAACCGCCATCTATCAGTAGACACGTTACGCGTGGTAATTTTCTGCGAATTTGACTTAGATTTTCTTAGAAATCAAGGCCCATTGGAACAATTCCTTTTAGCTTGATGGTCTGAGGGAATTCCCTCATAACATACCTACGACACATCAAATCCCGTTGGTACCATACTTGGTGTTCCCCTTGTTAGATACGTCGTTCAACTAGTGCAGCAATGTGATTTCTCTGATGTTTTGGGGTGGCGTCATGTGGGGCCATCATACGCCAGTGATGGTAGTAGAAGGCAATCAGATGGCTATACGGTACAGGGATGACATCCTGCGACGTATAGTGCATCCATGTCGGCAGCATTTCGTAGAGGGATTCGTCTTAATGGCCGACAATACTCGCGACTATCGTGAATTCGTTCCTTCATGGCAACTACATCGCAAGATTATAATGACCAACATGTTCTCCAGATACGAACCCTATCAAACATGTCTGCGACACATAGAAAAGGGCTATTTTTGTACAAGACGACGCGCCAACCAATCTCAGAAATCTGCGCCGAACCGCCTTTGACGAGTGGAACAATCTGGACAAACAATCGCTTGATCATAGAGTATGCTACAGCGAATACAGGCATGGGTCAGTACAAGAGGACGAGTCATGCGGTGTATGCTGTAATCTGGAACACAAATGCATAATGTATAAGTCATTCTCATACAAATAATCAATTTCTGTTTTCATGCGCAATAAGGAGAACTGATTTTTTAAGATGGAGACATTTAAACAATTGACTCACATGCCACAGTCACTATTTTATTTTTTATCTTCTGTCATTTATTATGTACAACTAGTTTCAGTGAAACTATGTCACCATTCTCCCGGCGTTGCCCGGGTATTTATTTATTCGAGCTCTGAGTTAGTACTTTTCCTATCCTCTCTCTCTCTCTCTCTCTCTCTCTCTCTCTCTCTCTCTCTCTCTGTCCATCTCCTTTTTATCTAAAACATGTTAAATTTATCAGAGAATATGTAGGAAATAAGAAATCACAGGTAAAAATGCACTCGTTTCGAAGAATCCAATCACGATATTCAACAATAGTGATTGTAATAGTATTACAGATCGGTTACTTGATGTAATACGCGAAACGTCCAATCGATTTTTTAAAGAGATGTATTAAAATAAATTAATTTTTCACTGATTTATTTATTCTTATATTTTCTTATTCGTATGCTTATCCTTACAGAGAAAGAGCTGAAGACATTGTAATACGCACAGACCAAAGATATGGTCTGTGTCATCACGTTTCGCTGTATGTAACCTCCTTTCTATAGAGTCGCAAACGTCATCGCTGGCCTCCAGTCCAAATTTTTTTATAATTTGACGACTTTCATCCACCATATCTTCCACCCCCTTATAGCTATCGACATGGAACTGCTATAGTGTACAACGGGAGACTTCGGACAACAATTACACACAGACCATTCGTTTGCGTTCTGTAGTTTTCGCTGCATAGCGAAATATGAACACACACACACACACACACACACACACACACACACGTAGAATTTTATATACAACGATAACTTTCCATCCAATTATACTCCACCCTTTTATCATTATCAACCCTCAAGCAACAATGCAACTAATAAAACTATTTTGAAAGCGTAATTATTGTTCCTTATTGTTCCGCATTTCGCGTTATGTTCTACAAACTACTAAATATCTATCAGATCGCTATAAAACCGTGCCTAAAACATTCCTCGGGTATAAATTAGTAACTGTACAAATATTCAAGTCTCTGTGTCTTGTCGTTCGGACGTGATAAGCGTACACCAAACAGACATTCACAATATATATCCGATCGCCATAAAACCGTGTCTAAAGCCTTCCCCGGGTAGACATTAGTAAGTGTACAAATTTGTAGCTCTTTATGTCTTGTGGTTCAGACGTAATAAACGTACACCGAACAGACATATTATATATATATATATATATATATATATATATATATATATATATATATATATATAATACTTTTTTCCGTAATAAAACAATGTATTTCTACATATTCTCAAAAATAAACTTAAATACTGACTCTGTACTGCCAAAACAATTACAAATAATATGAATTATAATTTCGTGTGGCTCCGTGGCTCGGTGCAAGTCTTTCGATTAGACGCCACTTCGGCGACTTGCGTGTCCCTAACCTACCCCAGTTATCTAATCGAGAAAAGGAGACCTACAGTTTAACGTGGAATCCGAACCAAGTGTCGTTTCTGGCGAATCCTCACATCGTTGAGAAGTGAAGACTGAAAAATTCCGAGATCCGACCGCGTTTTGAACCCGCGACGCTTTGGTTTCCAGTACTGCGGTTTACCCCGAGACCACAAGACCCGACACAGATAAAAAAAAAGTCCATATTCCATATGCCAAGGTTTTTACACCCTTCCTAGAGAAAAAGAAACAGGTCTGGGCTGAACCACTATTAGCTTTTGTTCAACTGAACACCTGGTTTTTCTCTTGACTGGAGAACAAACAAGTGTGCAGTCTGAACATAAGCTAATAGGTTTCAGTCTGGACCTGTTTCTTTACTGTAAGGAAGGATGTAGTAACTTAAGCATATAGAATATGGATTTTTTAAATAATTTTTTTGGCAATACAGAGCCAGTATTTAAGTTTATGTTTGTGAAGATGTAGAAATTCAGTGTTTTATTATGAAAACAAAATTTTAGTTGATACATAAGTAATTGAGAATGGTGACATAGTTTCACCGAAACTAGTTGTACATAATAAATGACGAAAGATAAAAGTAAAATAGCGACTGTGCCATGTGAGTGCATTGTTTAAATGTCTCTATCTTAAGGAAATTCTAGCAGTTCACTCCTTATAGACCATGTCTCTGATTTTACAAAGAGAACTGATTTTTTTTTTTTTTTTTTTTTTTTTTTTTTTTTTTTTTTTTTTTTTTTTTTTTTTTTTGTATCTCTACTTCATCTTTATGTAAAGGGCCTTCAAATCCTAGAATCGTGGTGATGCAACACTTTCTTGATGTGTGTAAACACATCGTCTCACTTTTGTAATTCTTAATCTGGATTGTATGTCATGTCAACTGGTAAATTCCTCTAATAGTCCTTTCGAGATACTGTTTTTCATATGAAATGCTACGCATTCTGACAAGTGGATCTTGAAGACTTCAGAAACTTGGGAGCGAGTGGAGTTAGGAGATTGTAGCAGAAAATTAAAGCGGTTTATGTGTTCACTTTCTCGTAGTGCCGTTAGATTTTAACAGCCGAAAAGCTCGGTCACCTCTTTAAAAAGCAGATGACGTGACAGCGGCAAGTCATTATTTTCCGACGGTGAACGTAAAGCGCAGATAAGGCAACGAGGCTGCTCCCTGCCTTCCCTGCCTTTTCCCTTTATTCTCCAACAGTAATGTATCTTCGAAAGTGATGATGTATTCTTTCTTTTAGTCTGCTTGAAAGAAACTGGAATATGTTCTGAAGAGTTGAACATCGTGTAGAAAAGGTTTGACACTAGTAAACTGTTCAAAAATTGACAATTTTATTAGGAACTTAGCAGTTATAGGTTGAATAGTTGATAATATCATCCGATCAGGAAGTTGCGAATCATTCTAATTCTTATAAAAGTAATCTCAAACATTATCATAAACTCAGGTTTCTGGTAGACTTCATCTTTTCAACTCAGGAAAAGAGCGACGAAAGTATTCAAAATTCATAAGATCTCAAAAGAGGAGACACATCCATTCATTCGAGGCAATTAAAGGCACTGACCATTGTAGATCAGGTTATTGTCCGCAAGAGTCCGTGCTCTGTTGTGAATCTGTGATTCAGCCAGAATGTTGTCTCTGTATCTTAAATTTTTCTTAATATATAGCGTATTTCACCAGATTTCACACTTAACTCTCTGAATTCGCATTCGGCAGGATGACCTTTGAAATACTCGTGTGATCATCTGATTCAGGTTTTCCGTGATTTGCCTTAGTTCTTCTAGCCTAGTGCCGGAGTGGTTCCTTGTAACAGTGCACGGTGAATTTCTCTCTTCATGTTTTCATATTCCGAATTGTTCTCTAATGACGAATCATATTTTGCCTGATAAACTGCTTTTTTCATCTATATGATTCAATATACTGTATAGTAGAAATTTTCAGTTTTGGGGTGGCGATCTATGGTGTTATGAATAGAGAAGTACACATCAAAATTATCTATTGATAGCGGTTTTGAGAAAACTATTTTGCTGTCATTTGATCTCATTCCTAAATTTCACTGACGTGTCATAACATAAAATGACGGCAACGACTTTTTTACTGGAACGGCCGATTTAAATTTCTCCCCACCACAGTTTTTATGACTGTCATGAAAAGTGCTTAAATTTTACAGCTTGTAAATCAAAGCTTTTAGGTATCAGACTTAGTTCCTGGCCGTTCATATACAACAGAAAAGTAATGGAATTATCAATTCCCATAAAAAACTTTTAACGGATTTTAATAGGAAATCCTTGTGCAATTTAAAATGTTCAAAAACTAATAGTTGGCTCTTTAAAGTTCAAAACTTGATATGTAATTCCTGGAAATTTTCTCAAAATTCGTTGAAATCCTTCCCTTTATTTTTCTAGACAACAGACATGTTTTATGAACCATTTGTAAAATATCGATTCATAAAACTCGAACACACTTTCTTCACACTAAAATCATGATTAATCTTTGTTGTGGTCTTCAAAATATAATTTCAGCACAGTAATTAATTATTTTGATCTTATAATGGCTGAAATGATTTTCTTCAACACGCGGAAATACTTCATGTAACATTTCAACGTAAATGTATTAATAGAACACATGCGCATACATGAGTATCATCATAAGGACTGAACTTGTTTTCGATATATGCAGGGTGCCTTAACAAGATCTTCTCTCGCTCCGTAGCTGTCGACTCAGCGACGTTTGGTGACCAGCTAACTCATCTCTGGCTCCGGCAGAGAAGATTCTGTTCTCGTGAGTTTCGCCGTTGTCACCGCACATGAAACATATTAAAAATGCACTTCTTGAGAAACAAATAATAAAAAGTCATTAACCTTAAAATGATTGACAATATTATGAATAAACACGTTTTACCTGCATAACTGAGCTGATGTAAAGCAGTAGCAGAGATAAAATTTCGTCGCACGACACTCTGAAGAAGGTCATCAGGGCAAGTGTGCTCAAGGATGAAAATAACCTCTTGAGTATGCTGGTGTGATTTTAATCTGTGTGAAAATTTGCATAGCATTTTACTTTACAGTTAGTTTGTGTTATTTGAAGTGCTGTTTATATTGTTCCTTGTCTTCACAGAACAAAATGCTACAAAACCAATGTATGAAGGCTTTCTTCCTTGAACTCCAACAAAATTTAATTGAGTGTAAATATTGTCATTCTGAAAGACTAGCAGTAGCACGAAGATTGCACACTGCTTCCCACAAACTCTTTCCAAAGCGTAAATTATTACTGCCGTTCGGCTTTCAAAAAAAGGATATAAATCGGATCAGATTCGGTCAAAATGGTACAACTCACAACTGTAGGAACTCGACCATACTCTTTAACAAGTTTCTATTATTGTACTTTCAAAATGTATCCTAAGTAGACCGAAGAATAATAATAAAAATTCACAATACAACCTGAAAACTGAAAACTTAGCGACTAAAATATAGTCAGGTGTCATTTCAACGGCTTTCTTATGAAAATGAGCTAACTGAGATTCTACCCCTACCACCAGAAAAAAGGAAAATTAGGGTTTAAAGTCCCGTCGACAGCGAAGTCATTAAGTCCCTTATACACGGTCGAGTTTCCAGTCTTACCTGACTACTCGCGATGAGTGAGTTCACTGCAGCACCCCTGGCGTCTGATTTCCGTACTACTGTTCACCTCTATCGAGTGGACGTTTACGTTTTGGCATTTTTCACAGAATGTATGACATTAACCGCGAAATGGGTAAAGCTGAAAATGTGTACCCGTCAAGGATTCAAACTAGGATCACCTGCTTACTAGGCAGTTGCGTTAACCACTATACCACTGGGGACACAGCGATCATCACACCTGTAATGAATTACTCAAGCACGCCTTCCGTCAGATACAAATTCTCAACTTTACCCTGCCCACTATTACTCATAGTTATCGTAAACTGATTCGCTAGGAGTGCCTCCGCACTGAAGGAAAGATCATTCCGGTCGTCGGCAAATTGTATAATTATACCGATGGTGAGGAGGTCGAAGAAACATATGAGGAAGTAAATTTTTCAGACAGTTAAGGGAGAGGAAAACTTAATTGTGATAGGAGACTGGAATTCGATAGTAGGAAAAGGAAGGGAAGGAAAAATAGTAGGTGAATATGGACTAGGTAAAACGAATGAAACAGGAAGCCGCCTAGCAGAATTTTGCACGGATCACAACTTAACCAGGTTTTAAACTGTAATATTTACTCAGGGACAGATATAGACTATGACCATATCTTATTCGTCATGAATTGTAGGATGAAAGTGAAAAAACTGCAGAAAGGTAGGAATATGAGATGGGAGCTGGATAAATTGAAGGAACCTGAAGTTCTTGGGAATTTCAGAGGGAAGTTTAGGCAACTATTGACATAAACGGGGAAAATAAAACAGTAGAAGAGGAATGGGTAACATTGAGAGATGAAATAGTGAAGGCACCAGAGGACCAAATAGGTAGAAATGCAAGACCTACAAAACTCCTTGGATATCAAAGGAAATACTGAATTAAATCGATGAATGAAGATGATATGAAAATGCAATAAATGAAGCAGGCAAAATGGAATACATACGATTAAGAAATGAGATTGACAGGAAGTGCAAAATGGCTAGACAGGAGTGGCTAAAGACCAAATGCAAGTATGCAGAAAATTGTATAACTAGGGGAAAGATAGCTACAGCTTACAGGGAAATAAAAGAGACGTTTGAAGACAAGAAGAGCAGCTGTATGATTATAAAGAACTTAGTTGGAAAACCAGTTGTGAGTAAAGAAGGAAAAGTTGAAGGGTGGAAAGAATATATGGAGGGGCTCTAAAAGGAACTCAACTTAAAGACAATATTGCAGGAAGGGGGAGAGGAATTAGAAAAAGATGAAATGCGAGATACTTTACTGAGAGATGAATTTGATAGAGCACTGAAAGCCCTAAGTCAAAACAACGCCCCAGGAGTAGACGACATTCCCTCATAACTACTGACATCTCTGGGAGAACCAGCCACGACGAAAATCTTTCACCTGGTACGTAAGATGTATGAAACAGGAGAAATACCCTCAGACTTTTAGAAATCAGGTGCATACAGGTGTGAAAATTACAAAAGCATCGATTTAATAAGTCATGGTTGCAAAATACTAACACGAATTATTTACAGAAGCATGGAAAAGCTGGTAGTAGTCGACCTTGGGGAAGATCATTTTCGATTCAGGAAAAATGTAGGATCACGGGAAGCAATACTCACTTTCCGGATTATCTTCGAAGATAGATTAAGGAAAGGCAAACCTACATTTCTAGCATTTGTAGATTTGAAGAAAGCTTTTGACATTGTTCATTGGAATAGACTCTTTCAAATTCTGAAATCAGCAGGTTTAAAATACAGGGAACGGGAGGTTATTTACAACTTGTACAAAAGCCAGACGGCGGCTGTGAGAGTTGAAGGGCATGAAAGGGGTCCAGTGTTTGGGAATGGAGTAAGACAGGGTTGTAGCCTTTCTCCAATGTTATTCAATTTGTACATTGAGCAAGCTATAAAGGAAAGCAAGGAGAAATTTGGAGAAGGAACTAAAGTTCAGGGTGAAGAAATAAAAACATCGTGTTTTGCCGATGACATAGTAATTCTTTCAAAGACAAAAAAGGATCGGGTAGAACAGTTGAAAGGAATGGACAGTTTGTTGAAAGGTGTGTATAAGGTGAACTTTAACAAGACCAAAACAAGGGTAATGGAGTGCAGCCTAAGAAAATCAGGCGATGCTGAAGGAATTAGATTAGGTAACGAAGCAATAAAGGTGGTAGATGAGTTTTGTTATTTGGGCAGTAGGATAACACATGATGGTCGGAGTACAGAGGATATAAAATGTAGAATGACAGTGGGAAAAAAGCGTTGGTTTTTTTTTTAATTTGTTAACATCGAATATTAATTTAGGCGTAAGAAAGTCTTTTTTGAAGGTATTTTTGTGGAGTGTCGCCTTATATGGAAGTGAAACATGGACGATAAACATTGCGGATAGGAAGAGGAAAGAGGCTTTTGAAATGTGGTGTTACAGAAAAATGCTGAAGATTAAGTGGGTGAATCGCGTAACTGAAGGAGGTACTGAACAGAATTGGGGAGAAAAGGAATTCCTGGCATACCTTAACTAAAAGAAGGGATCGATTGGTAGGACACATTCTTAGACATCAAGGAATTGTGAATTTAGCGTTGGAGGGAAGTGTGTGGGGTAAAAAATTGCAGAGGGAGAGATGACTACAGTAAGCAGATTCAAAGGGATGTAGGTTGCCGTTCATATAAGGCTTGCTAAGGATAGAGTAAGGTGGAGAGCTGCGTCAACCAGTCTCCTGACGGAAGACCATATATGAAAGAACAGACGTCACTTTTGATCCTGAAGTTCACGGAATGTATGACATTAACTGTGAAATGAGGACATGTGTGAAAGAACAGACAATATATACAATTTGTAGATGACGATCAATGATACTTCCTTCAGGGCGGAGACATCTTAGGTCCTTACTCTTACGGGAATCACTTTACATTACTACGAGTTTGAGTTAATAGTGGGCAGAGTAAAGTCGAGAATTTATATCTGCATGGTTGAGTAAACTATTGCAGGTTTTACGATCGCTGTGTCCTCAGAGGTTAGGAGTCAGCCCAACTGCCTAGAAAGGAGGAGAACCGCGTTCGAATCCAGACTGGGTATACAGTTTGAACTTTACCCATTTCCTATAGCCGCGGCGGATTAGCCGTGCGCACTGGAGCGCCGTGCTGCAGTGCGCGCGGCCGTTCACCGTTGGGGTCTCGAGTCCCACCACGGGCCTGGGTGTGTGTTTATTGTCCTTAGGTTAGTTTACCTTAGTTTAAGTAGTTTGTAAGCTACGGACTAATAACCAAGCAGTTGAGTCTGACAGATAAAAAAAAAATGTTCAAATGTTTGTAACTCTATGGGACCAAACTACGTTGGTCGTCTGCCTCTAGTGTTACAAATCACTTAAACTAAGTTAAACTAACATAAGGACAATACACACATCCATGCTCGAGAGAGGATTAGAACCTCCGACGGGGGAGGCCGCGAGATCTGTAACATGGTGCTTAAGACCACATAGATTTACAAACATTTGAACATTCACAACTTTGGACATAGATGATTAACAGCAACCGTAATCCAAACTTTTTAAACAATTTTTAATATCAGCCAACCGGTTGCGTAATTTTTAGGTGCTTGACCTAGGTTTCGTTGCAGGTAGGGGCAACTTCATCAGAAGACTATAAGCAGTTACATGAAACACATGGCGTCAAAAATATTACGAGCAGGATTGCTCAAGTGGATTACAATAAAAACTAGCATTTTTGACATACAAATAAAACCACTATGGTGAGAAGGGCATGAAGTTGTCCCTAGTGGCAGCGAAACCTAGGTCAAGCATCTAAAAATTACACAACCGTTTGGCTAATATAAAAAAAATTGTTAAAAAAAATTGAACATTTCCTATATGCTTGTCATCATTGAAGCCTAGGGGTGCGATTGGAATCTGCATAAACAGTGGGGCCCGGATTTCTAGTTTCAAATTGCTTTATCCAAACCGATCTCGGACATTATAAGTTGCCATTTTCAAGTATCTTAACATTTAAATATTAGAGGGTAATGTTTGGTCATATTTACGTTCCGTTCTTGGATACGTGTACGTTGAAAATAAAATATGTTTAACGCCAATAGTAAAATATGCAGCATCTACATCGCAAGCCCATTACTGTGGACGTTTGTTTACAAAAGGCTAAACTGTTGTTAGGTCACACGTCATGATGCGATTAAGAAAATCCATGACCATCCCTTTCATAGATTTCCTTCAGATCTCTAGAGATTTCAACTCTTCTGTGTCTGTCAATGGCAGGAAGCTGATTTAGGTCCAGCGCGCACTCTATTTCGGAGCAACAAATGATCTTGAATGATTGTGCTAACTGTTCCGAAAGAGAGCAGCCTTACAGCCTTAGTAAGCCTTACAATTTCACGACAGGTTATGAGACGTTTGTTGAGGAACAGCTGCTCCACAAGCTGAAATGTTCTCAGAATGACTACTGCGGGCTGTCATCCACCTCGACCGGCATCTTCAGTTATACACATACGGCTGCATACGAAGCGCTTACAATATTCAAATATCGTACCTGAACTAAACGATTCCACTCATTACTGAAGTGGGACGCTAACAATTGCTAATCTGTTCTTTCTATCACAAACATTCTACCAGCCTTCTTGACCGATATATTAACTTTGGTGGCCATTGTCGCTATGACGACATCACGTTCACTAACGCCCGTCTCTACAGTGACATTGTTGACAAGATCTACACAATTTGTAGCTGTGTTGTTGTTGTGGTCTTCAGTCCGGAGACTGGTTTGATGCAGCTCTCCACAATACCCTATCCTGAGCAAGCCTCTTCATCTCCACATAAGAGCGACAACCCACATCTGTCTGAATCTGCTTACTGTATCCATTTCTTAGTCTTCCCCTACGATTTTTCCTCATACACTTCCCTCCAACGCTAAATTCACAATTCCTTGATGTCTAAGAATGTGTCCTACCAATCTATCCCTTCTTTTAGCCAAGGTATGCCAAAAATTCCTTTTCTCCCCAATTCTGTTCAGTACCTCCTCAATAGTAACGCGATCCACCCACCTAATCTTCAGCATTCTTCTGTAGCACCATATTTCAAAAGCCTCAATCCTCTTCCTGTTCGCACTGTTTATCGTCCATGTCTCACTCCCATACAAGGCAAAACTCCATACAAATGCCTTCAGAAAGGACTTCCTTAGGTTTA
Organism: Locusta migratoria; assembly: GCA_026315105.1. NCBI lineage: Eukaryota > Metazoa > Arthropoda > Insecta > Orthoptera > Acrididae > Locusta > Locusta migratoria. Next base: position 491,092,045 of record CM048744.1, on the reverse strand, counting down.
AATCAATATTCGATGTTAACAAATTTCTCTTTTTCAAGAACGCCTTTCTACCCATTGCCATTCTGCATTTTCTATCCTCTGCACTGCGACCATCATTTGTTATTTTACTGCCCAAGTAACAAAACACATCTACCTCCTTTATTGCTTCGTTTCCCAATCTAATTCCTTCAGCATCATCTGATTTTCTTACACTGCACTCCATTACCCTAGTTTTGCTCTTGTTAATGTTCATCTTATATGCACTTTTCAGCACACTGTCCATTCCGTTCAATTGCTCTTCCAGGTCCTTTGCTGTATCTGACAGAATTACTATATCGTCGGCAAAACGCAATGTTTTTCATTCTTCCCCCTGAACTTTTATTCCTTCACCAAATTTCTCCTCGCTTTCCTTTATAGCTTGCTCAATGTACAAATTGAACAACAATGGAGAAAGACTACAACCCTGTCTTACTCCCTTTCCAACCACTGCATCCCTCTCATGCCCTTCAACTCTGACAACCGCTGTCTGGTTTTTGTACAAGTTGTAAATAACCTTACGTTCCCCATATTTTACTCCTCCTTGCTTCAGAACTTGAAAGAGTTTATTCCAATCAACATTATCAAAAGCCTTCTCCAAATTTACAAAAGCTAGAAATGTAGGTTTGACTTTTCTTAATCTATCTTCTAGGATAAGCCGTAAAGTAAGTATTGCCTCCCGTGTTCCTACATTTCTCCTGAACCCAAACTGATCTTCCCCGAGGTCGGCTTCTACCAGCTTTTCCATCCTTCTTATATAATTCGTGTTAATATTTTGCAACCATGACTTATTAAACTGATGGTTCTGTAGTTTTCACACCTGCCTGCGGCTGCTTTCTTTGGCATGGGGTTTATAACATTTTTCTTAAAGTCTGTGGGTATTTCACCTGTCTCACACATCTTACACACCAGGTGAAACAATTTTGTCATGGCTGGTTCTCCCAAAGACTTCAGTAGCTCTGAGGGAATATCATCTACTCCAGGGGCCTTGTTTCGACATAGGTCTTTCAGGGCTCTGTCAAATTCTTCTCTCAGTACAGTTCAAAATGTTCAAATGTCTGTAAATCTATCGGACCAAACAGCGTGGTCATCAGTCCGTAGCTTACAAACTACTTAAACCTAGCTAAACTAACCTACGGACAAACACACACACCCATGCCCCAGGGAGGACTCGAACCTCCACGGCGAGCAACCGTGCGCTCCGCAGCATGGTGCTTTAGACCGCTCGGCTACTCCACCGCGGCTCAATACAGTATTTCCTATTTCATCTTCATCTACATCCTCTTTCCTTCCTACAATATTGTCTCGAAATTCATTTCCTTTGTAGAGCCCCTCTATATACTCTTTCCACCTTTCAGCTTTCCCTTCTTTGCTGAAAACTGGTTTTCCATTCGTGTCCTTGATATTCACAGAGCTGTTTTTCTTATCTCCAAATGTTTCTTTTACTTTCCTGTAGGCTGTATCTATTTTACCCCTATTTATACATTCTACTACATCCTTGCATTTGCCTTCTAGCCACTCCTGCTTAGCCATTTTGCACTTCCTGTCAATCTCATTTCTTAGTCGTCTGTACTCCATTTTGCCTGTTTCATTTACTGCATTTTTATATTTTCTCCTTTCATCGATTAAATTTAGTATCTCCTGTGATATCCAAGGATTTTTTGTAGGTCTTTCCTTCCTACCTATTTTGTTCTGCTACCTTCACTATTTCATCTCTCAATTTTACCCATTCCTCCTCTACTGTTTTATTTTCCCCTGTTTCTGTCAATTGATGCCTAAAGCTTCCTATGAAATTCTTAAGAACCTCAGGTTCCTTCAATTTATCCAGGTCCCATCCCCTTATTTTCCTACCTTTTTGTAGTTTCTTTAGTTTCAGTGTACAGTTCATAACCAACAAGTTATGGTCAGTCTATATCTTCCCCTGGGCATGTCTTGCAGTTTATAACCTGGTTCCGGAATCTATGTTTTACCATTATAAAATCTATCTGGTATCTCCCGGTGTCTCCCGGTCTCTTCCACGTATACAACCTTCTTTTGTGATTCTTGAACCAGGTGTTTGTTATAACTAAATTATGTTCTCTGCAAAATTCTACCAGGCGGCTTCCTCTTTCATTCCTTTTGCCCAGACCATATGAACCTACTATCCTCCTTTCCCTTCCTTGTCCTACTACCGAATTCCAGTCTCCCATCACAATTAAGTTTTCCTCTCCGTTAATTATCTGAATAATTTCCTTTAGCTCCTCATATATTTCTTCGATTTCCTCATCATCGGCAGAGCTAGTTGGCATATAAACCTTTACTACTGTTGTCGGTGTTGGCTTCTTATCTATCTTGACAATGATAATGCGATCACTGTGCTGGTCATAGTAGTTTACCCGCATTCCTATTTTCTTATTCATTATCAATCCTACTCCTGTGATACCCCCAATTGATTTTGTATTTATAATCCTGTACTCACCTGACCAGAAATCCTGTTCATCCTGCCACCGAACTTCACTAATCCCCACTATATCTAACTTCATCCTATCCATTTCCCTTTTTAAATTTTCTAAATTTCGTACTAGATTAAGGGATCTAACATTCCACGCTCCGACCCGTAGAATGCCAGTATTGTCTTTCCTGATGATCACATCCTCCTGAGTAGTCCCCGCCCGGAGATCTGAATGGGGGACTATTTTACCTCCGGAATATTTTACCCGAGAGGACGTTCAGTTTATACTCAGGAGGATAAAGCCGCCGTCAAGTAATAATGCATGATCCGGTTACCTTGCGCTGCTGAGCTTAAACTTTCTTTGACTGCTTCTAGCACTGCGACGGTGGAACTGGGGATCCGGTAAAAACACCGTCATTAACTTGGTATAGCCTATACCTGGTATACGCGTCCAGGTAACCTGACAGTCAAAAAATGTTCAAATGTTTGTAGAACTCATGGGTCTTAACTACGGGGTCATCAGTCCCTAAGCTTACAAACTACTTATGAACTAGCTAACACTAAGGATGGCACAAATATCCAGGCCCGAGGGGGGGATTCGAACCACCGACCGTAGTGGCCGTGCAGACCGTGAATGGAGCGCCTCAGTCCCCTCGGCCACCGCGGCCGGCGTAACCTGACTGTTACTCCAGATTTCGACCCTAGTAGAATCAATTTTTTATTGTTGAAAGCAATGAACACACCCTCTGCAATTGTATCTAATATTTCTTTGAGATATACATTCGACTCTTCGCTAAATATTTCTGAGTTTTCTACGTCGGGATTCAGCCAATTCTCAGTCCCGAGGATTGTATGAGAGCATTGACTTTACTGCAATGCTGTAGGTTCGATAACTTTGTTTCTGATGATCTGAAAATTTACTGCTAATATTTTAACACTAGAAAAGTCCTTCTAAATGCAGCCTGATTTAACTGCCCGTATATCGACTGACGAGTGTTCATCATAACTATTGACTAGCCTAAACAACCCCCATATGCACTCTACCCGACCATAATAGGAATTCCAGGATCCACTCCATCTATTATGACAGGCGGGAGGTGAGAAAACTTGGACTTCATGGTCGAGCGGCATCCCATAACGCACAAATCACGCAGGTCAATGCCAAACGACATCTTGCTTGGTGTGAGGAGCGTGAACTTTGGGAAATTGAACAGTGGGAAAACGTTGTGCGGAGTTACGAATCACGGGTCAGAATGTGGCGATCCGCTGGCAGGGTGTGGGTATGGTGAATGCCCGGTGAACGTTGTCTGCCAGCCGTGGAGTTGTGGTGTGATTGTGTTTTTCATGGAGAGGGCTTTGACCCACTGTTTTGCGTAACACTATCACAGCACAGGCGCACATTGATGTTTTAAACAACTTCTCGCGGACGGCGATGCATCTTTCAGCACCATCGAACACCTGTCCGTAATGGACGGCCTGTGGGGGAGTGATTATTCGACTATAACATCACTGTAATAGACTGGCCTGCTCAGAGACCTAACCTGAATCCTATAGAACACCTTTCTGACGTTCTGGAACGCCGACTTCGGGCCTGATCTCTCCACGGCGCTTCGAGCTTGTAAGTCATTTTCAGCCAGATGTCCGGATACTTCTGATCACATAATGTATTTGTCTCAAATATAACTTAAGCCCTAACAACTGTGTTAATACTGAACTAGTGCTGCAGGGTTAGTTAAAAGCTTAAAACAAACTGACCTTGAGGCCACTTGTGTGTATTTAGGTGTGATAGTCTACATCTAGCTGGGATACTCCGCAAATCAAATTTGAGTGCCTAGCAGAAGGTTCATTGAAGCACCTTTATACTATTTATCTCCCATTTCATTCTCGAATAGCGCGCGGGAAGAAAGAATACCTGAATCTCTCCGTTCGAGCTCTGATTTCTAGTATTTTATTCTAATGATCTTTTCTACCTATGTTAGGTGGGAGTCAACAATATATTTACGCATTCGGAGGAGAATGTTGGCGATTTGAGTTTTTTAAGCAGCCCACGCCATAGCGATAAGCGCCGTTGTTGTAATGATTCCCATCCCAGATCCTGTATCATTTCCGTAACGCTGTCTCCTCTGTATCGCGACAGTACAAAACGAGCTGCCCTTCTTTGGACTCTTTCGATGACCTCCGTCAAGTCCACCCGGGTTGTGCCTGCCATGGCGGTGAGAAGAGTACAGAGAAATATCCTGATACACTCGGTGGGCGCTTATAGGACAACTCCTGGAGGGGCACTTCTCGTGCTCATGGGTCTTCACCTTTTGGATATAAAAATCAGGGAACATGCAGCCTGGTACTTGGTGAAAAGAGGAAACCATGACAGGGTTGCAGATATCTTGGGTTGAACCTCTCCAAGGGAATCCGGGTATAAAAAGGAAAAGTGAAGAGCTATGGCAAGAGATGTGGGATAAGGATGAAACCAGTAGGAGGACCTATGAGCTTCTGCCGAGTGTGCAGGAACGACTGACAATGAAACACTTCCAACCCAGCCGTGGATTAATACACTTTCTCACCGGACATGGTCCCTGTCCGACATGTCTATGTCGGTTTAGGAAGAGGGCAACACCTGAGTGCGACTGTGTAGCCCCAGAGAGAACACCAGAGCATTCGATAGACTTGTCCCCCACGTACGACGGGGTAGCTACCCAATTGAGACGTCTCTAATTAGAGAACCTGACAGTTTCCAGATCTTGGACTGTAGGTTAAGTTAGAGTAGATATAGTAGTTAGTCATTAAATTAAATCAAACCTCAAAAGAACTCAGTAGCTGCAGTGACCGTCAAGGCCAGCCCAGTGCCAAGGGGCACGTCCACTGGGTTTCGGTCGGTGGACATCCGTGGCCACCCTTAGGTTTATACGTTACTGGCGCAAGTGTGATCACTGCAGTATTTATGTAGCTAATAACACGTAGGAAACCTAGAAGTAGGAAGTAGAAACTCGTTAGTAGATTTTGCAGTTATTTCTTAGAATGATATAGAGTTAAGTAAATGACTGTTTATTTAAATTGTATAAATTAGGACTCATTAATTGTATTGGCCATGGGTTGTAGTATTATTATGAAATAAAGATTTAAAAAACTCTTCAAATAAGGACGGACAAGCATAGTGCAGAAAGTCTCCTTAGAAGTTCTGTTGCATCTTTTAAGGGTTCTACCAATGAAACGCAGTCTCTGGCTCGCCTTTCCCACGATCTACGTGTTCTTTCCAGTTTTAGTCTGAAGCAATAGTAACTCCTAGGTATTTTGTGGAGTTTACGGTCTTCACTTTTGATTGATTTATCTTGTAAACAAAGTTTAACGGATTTCTTTTCGTACTCATGTGGACGACTTCACACTTCTCAATATTTAGAGTCAATTGCCAATTTTTACACCATAGTGATCGTTCTGCAGTTGGTTTTGATCTTCAATGACTTTACTAGAGGGTAAATGACGGCACCATCTGCAAACAACCTAAGAGAGCTACTTAGATTTTCCCCTAAATCGTTTATGTAAATAAGGAACAGCAGATGGCCAATAACACTACCCCGTGGAACGGCCGATATCACCTCTGTTTTAGTCGATGCCTGACCATCGATTACTACGAACTGTGTCCTCTCTGACAGGAAATCAGTGGTGGGTTGGCAGCAGGCTGGCCTGTCTGAGCCGTCGCGACGGTGGAGTCGGCGCCGGCGGGCGGCGTGTTGCGCAGGTCGTCCGCGGTGGCGCTCCAGGGGCGCTAACTGCGGATTTCCTCAATCTGACTGCCATCTGACCACGCCCCTCGCCCCTGACCTGCCGGCACCGGACGCCCCACTTACGGCGCGCCCCCTGCTTGCGATAGCTCCCAAACTCACGACCTGTTGGCTCTCGTTAAGCTCAGACACATAGAGGTGATTGAAGGTGAAACATATTATGGATCCACAGCCCGCACTGTTTCATCATGGTCGTGATGCCCGTAGCGACCATAGAACTGCGATTCTCTCGTTGTTCGATATTTGTGCCTACCTACGAGGTCCATCGAGAAAATAAGTTCCCTGTACAGCGATATTTCCGTTTTTTTTTGTTTTGTTTTTGTTTTTTTTTCGACATAGTCACCAAAGGAATTGAGACACTTGTCATGTTGTTGTTGTCCGGAGACTGGTAAGATACAGATTTGCACCCTACTGTAACCTGAGCAAGCCTTTTCATCTCCTCATAAGAACGACAACCCTCATCCATTTGAATGTCTTTACTGTAGTCATATCTAGGTCTCCTTCTCTCCATCGCTAAATTCCTTTATGACTAACAATGTGTCCTACCAATCTTTTCTTTTAGTCAAGGTATGTCAAAAAGGCGTTTTCTCTCCAGTCCTGTTCAGTGCCTCTTCATTATTTATGCGATCCATCCACCTAATCTTCAGCATTCTTCTCGAGCACCACATTTCAAAAGCCTCTATCCTCTTTATGTCAGAGCTATTCATGTTTCATGTTTCACAATCGTACAAGGAAACACTCCACACAAATGCCTTCAGAAAAGGCTTCCCTACACATAAATTAATATTTTACGTTAGTAAATTCCTCTTCTTCAAATGCGCGTATCTCCCTATTGCTATTCTCAATTTTATTTCCTCTGTACTGCGACTATCTTATGTTATTTTACTGGCCAAGTAACAAAACTCATCTATCACTTTTATTGTTTCCTTATCTAATCGAATTCCTTCAGCGTCGCCTTACTTTCTTTGACTGCACTCCATTACCCTTGTTTTGCTCTTGTTAATAATGATACGCTCCCTTGAACACACTGTCCATTCCGTTCACTTGCTCTTCCTGGTCGTTTGCAATCTCTCTGACAGAATTCCAATGTAATCAGCAAAACGCAATGTTTTTATTTTTCCAAACTCAACTTTAATCCCTTCTCCAAATTTTTCCTTGCTTTCCTTCTCAGCTTGTTCGATGTACAGATTGAATAACATTGGAGAAAAACTACAACCCTGTCTTATTTCCTTCCCAACCAATGCTTCCCTTTAATGCTCTTCGGCTCTTATAAGGGCTGTCTGGCTTTTGTACAAGTTATAAATAACCATCCTTTCCCTTTATTTTACTCCTGCTGACTTCAGAAATTGTAAGAATGTATTCCAATCAACATTGTCAAAAGCTTTCTCCAAATCTACAAAATCTGGAAATGTAGGTTGGCCTTAACTTATTTTAAGTTCTAAAATAAATCGCAAAGTGCGGGTTGCCTCCTGTAATCCTAATTTTCCCCTGAATCCAAACTAATCTTCCCGGAAATCATCTTCTACCTGCTTTTCCATCCTTCTGTACATAATTCGTGTTAAAATTTTGCAACCATGACTTATTGAACTGATGATTCTGTATTTTTTTCACACGTATCTGCACCTGATTTCTTTGGAATGGGGATAATTATATTTTTTCTAAAAGTCTGAAGGTATTTCGTCTGTCTCGTACATTTTACATATCAGAGACGTCAGTAGCTCTGAGCCAATATCATCTACTCCAAGGGGCCTTATTCCAACATAGATCTTTCAGGGCTCTTTCAAATTCATCTCTCAGTATATTAGCTTCCATTTCATCTTCATCTTCTTCCGCTTTCTTTCCTACAAGATTGTCTCTAAGCAGAGCCCCTCAATGTACCTTTTCCACCTTTCAGCTTTCCCTTCTTTGCTGAGAAATGGTTCTCCATCTGAGTTATTGTTATTCATAGAGCTGTTTTACTTGCTCCAAATGTTTCTTATTTTCCTGTAGTCGGTATCTATTTTTTCCTTTAGTTATACATTCTTCTACAGACTCGCGTTTGCCTTCTAGCCACTCCTGCTTAGCCATTTTGCACTAAATTTCAATCTCATTTCTTAGTCGTCTGTGCTCCATTTTGCCTGTTTCATTTACTGCATTTTTATATTTTCTCCTTTCATCGATTAAATTTAGTATATCCTGTGATATCCAAGGATTTTTGTAGGTCTTGCCTTCCTACCTATTTTGTCCTGTGCTACCTTCACTATTACCCATTCTTCCTTACTGCTTTATTTTCCCCTGTTTCTGTCAATTGTTGCCTAAAGCTCCCTCTGAAATTCTTAAGAACCTCAGGTTCCTTAAATTATCCAGGTCCCATCTCCTTATTTTCCTACCTTTTTGTAGTTTCTTCAGTTTCAGCCTACAGTTCATAACCAACAAGTTATGGTCAGAGTGTATATCTGCCCCTGGGTATGTCTTACACTGTAAAACCTGGTTCCGAAATCTATGTCTGACCATTATAAAATCTATCTGGTATCTCCCGGTGTCTCCCGGTCTCTTCCACGTATACAACCTTCTTTTGTGATTCTTGAACCAGGTGTTTGTTATAACTAAATTATGTTCTGTGCAAAATTCTACCAGGAGGCTTCCTCTTTCATTCCTTTTGCCCAGACCATATTCACCTACTATCTTCCCTTCCCTTCCTTGTCCGACTACCGAATTCCAGTCTCCCATCACAATTAAGTTTTCCTCTCCCTTAATTGTCTGAATAATTTCCTTTAGCTCCTCATATATTTATTCGATTTCCTCATCATCAGCAGAGCTAGTTGGCATATAAACCTGTACTACTGTTGTCGGTGTTGGCTTCGTATCTATCTTGACAATGATAATGCGATCACTGTGCTGGTCATAGTAGTTTACCCGCATTCCTATTTTCTTAATCATTATCAATCCTACTCCTGTGATACCCCCAATTGATTTTGTATTTATATCCTGTACTCACCTGACCAGAAATCCTGTTCATCCTGCCACCGAACTTCACTAATCCCCTCTATATCTAACTTCAACCTACCCATTTCCCTTTTTAAATTTTCTAATTTTCCTATCCGATTAAGGGATCTAACATTCCACGCTCCGACCCGTAGAATGCCAGTATTGTCTTTCCTGATGATCACATCCTCCTGAGTAGTCCCCGCCCGGAGATCCGAATGGGGGACTATTTTACCTCCGGAATATTTTACCCGAGAGGATGCCATCATCATATTTTCATCCAGTAGAGCTGCATGTCCGCGGGAAAAGTAACGGCTGTAGTTTTCCCTTGCTTTCAACCGTTCGCAGTAGCTGTGTGGCAAAGCCACATTAGCTGATGTTACACTGGTCATATCATGGTATTTTTATACTCCTGTGACGCAGAAGTCTGCCGCCTGGAACCAGCATGCGACAGTCGACTTCACGTATCTGCTGTTGTGAGCGCCATCGATTCCCTTTGCAACTCATCTTTTTCTTTAAACGTTTGGATTAAGGATATTACACATCACCAGCTCCATTACGTATGATTCATGAAGAATATAATGACATTACGGAACCAATAGGAGGCAAAGGAAGAGATGTGAGATCCTTATGGGCAACGGGTCTCGTTGTGGCAGTTCCATTATGGCATTATTTGAGGCTGGAAATGTCGTTTGCCACTCTGCGAAATTTCAAAAATGTTCAAATGCTTGTAAATCTTGTGGGACTGAACTACGGGGTCATCAGTCTCTAAAGTTACAAACTACTTATGAACTACTTACGAACTAGGACGGCACAAATATCCATGTCCGAGAGGGGATTCGAACCCCCGACCGTAGTGGCCGTGCACACCGTGACTGAAGCGCGTCAGTTCCCTCGGCCACCGCGGCCGGCTCTGCGAAATTTATTAAGAACATTTTTCTACTGAAACACAAGGTTTCTGTTGACAGTTATTGTAAATGAGTAACAGTAACAGTCACGTAAAGCCAAACAAAAATTGTAGAAAAGACATTTTTATATATGCACGAAAGCTGCTCTTATTTGAAAAAATATATATTCAACCCCATCTTTTGCAAGGTATTAAGAGAGTCCAAAAAAATATTTGTAAAGGTTATGGGACTTAACTACGGGGTCATCAGTCCCTAAACTTACAAACAACTTATGAGCTACTTACGAACTAGGACGGCACAAATATCCATGCCCGAGGGGGGGATTCGAACCCCCGACCGTAGTGGCCGTGCAGACCGTGACTGTAGCGCCTCAGTCCCCTCGGCCACCGCGGCCGGCTTGGTGGGCTTCATTCCCGCGTGTTGACAGCTGTTGCCAACATTACCTGCTAGGCCTGTGTCGACGATTGTAAAATTTTACCGAAGTACCTACGCGTCAGGGACTTTTGGATGAAAATTCTCTACATTATTTCAAAGTTAAAAAGTACCTACGAGTAGGGAAAATTACATACATCTGGCAACACTGGTTGGCTATGACGTCACGTCCTCCAGCATGGTTTCCATTTGCACGCAGCCCGCCGACGGGAAACCGGGCGAGGTTTAATCTCCTCGCAACGGTCGGCTGCCCGCTTACTCGTCGCAACTTTCGACGCTCTTCGCTGTCAAACCAGCGGGCTTTGTACTCCAAACGGTATTGCACGTTGTTGCAACGTCACCATGTGATCAAGCGAATCTTGTTTCGTTCGTTAGTTAGTAGTTACTGGATTTGATGCTGTGTGCCCTGGCCCTGCTACAGAGTGAAATAGTAAATTCCAACATATAACATGATATATAATTCATGTCGAACAAATTTAAGGAAGTCAATAAATTTCCATGTCCGAGAGGGGATTCGAACCTCCGACCGTAATGGCCGTGCAGACCGTGACTGAAGCGCCTCAGTCTCCTCGGCCACCGCGGCCGGCTAAGAGAGTCCGTGCAGTCGCCGTATTCATTAAGTCATGGTGGCTTAGTGGTATATTGACTGCCTAGTAAGCAGGAGTTCCTGGGTTCAAATCGCGGCCATGACAAATTTTAACGCCTCTCCTTCAGTTTCATATCCCTGATATGTTCTGAGACAAACTCTGTCTCTGGACAATGATTTATTATTTTCTTATTCATTGCATTCTCATACTGTAGTAATTATGACAGTGCAAAAATTACTTGTGACGTCAGCTGTCGATCGCGTATCATCGGCAGTGTTCGCCGCTGTTAGCGAGCTGCGGCCACACGCAGCAGAAGTGGCCGCGGGCAGCCTGGCGGCCAGCCCTGGCCTAGTGGCAGCGGTTATTAGCGCAGAGTGGCCCGCTGTCTGCGCCGCCTGCCCCAAGAACTTTTTCGATAAGGCGCGGTCGCCCCACGACCGCCTAAACGGGTGCGCGTGCTGGCGGTAGGCGGGGCAGCTTGCGGCGAGTGGATCCTGATCCTGCCGCGGCTGCCAGAGATTAAGCGACGACACTGCTCATGTAGTAGAGCGCGACGGCTTATCCACGCGTGCGACGATCGAAAGCACATCCAAATTTTAATAATGAATCTGCACGGGTTCAGAAAACATCGTTCTTGTGAAACTCAGCTTGCCCTTTTCTCACATGACATTTTGCGAACCATGGATAAACGACAACGGGCAGATTGTGTTTTCCTCGGTTTCAAAAAGGCGTTTGACGCGCTGCTACACTGCAGAATGTAACGAAGATACTAGCGTATAGAATAGGTTCACAGATTTATGACTGGCTGGAGGAGTTTCTAAGTAATAGAACGTAGTTCGTTGTTCTCGACGGCGAGTGTTCATCAGAGACGAATTTCTCGTCAGGCGTGTCCCAGGGGAGTGTGATAGGACCGCTATTATGTTCTATCTATATAAATGATTTGATGGACACAGGAACTTATAAATTGCGGCTGTTTGTTGATGATGCTGTGGTGTATGGGACGGTGTCGCCTTTAATTGACTGTAATAGCATACAGGATGTTCAAATGTTCAATTGTAAGTGAGGTCTTATGCGACCAAACTGCGTGGTTATCAGTCGCTAGACTTACACACTAATTACTTGTCTAACTTAAACTAACTTACGCTAAGGACAACACAAACACCCCTGCCCGAGGGAGGATTCGAACCCCCGAGCGTAGCGGCCGTGCAGACCGTGACTGGCGCGCCGCAGTCCGCTCTGCAACTGCGGCCGGCCATACGGCATTAGACAAAATTTCTAGTTGATGTGAAGAATGACAGCTAGCTCTAAATTTAGAAAAATGTAAGGTGATGCACATGAGTAGGAAAAAGTTCCCATAATTTTCGAATACAGCATTAGTAGTGTGCTTCTTGATGCTGTCGCGTCGTTCAAATATCTAGGCGTAACAATGAAGACTGATATGAAATGGAACTGACATGTAACGGCAGTTGCGAGTAAGGCGGACAGCCGACTTCGGTTTATTGGGAGAATTTTGGTAAGATGTACTTCACCTGTAAAGGAGACCGCGTATAAAACGCTTGTACGACCACGTCTTCAGTATTGCTCAAGTGTTTGTGACTCGCAGCAGATCAGTTTAAAGGAAGACATGGAAGCAGTTCAGAGGCGAGAAGCTAGGTTCGTTACTGGTAAGTTCGACCAATGAGCGAGTGTCACGGAAATCAAATGGGTATCGCTGGAGGAAAGAGGAAGTTCTTTTCGAGAAATTCAGTTGAGAAAATTTAGAGAGCCGGACTCGGAAGCTGAGTGTAGAACGATCTTCCTGCCGCATACTTACATTTTGCGTTAAAATCACAAAGACAATGTAAGAGAAAATAGGGCTCGTACAAAGGCATATAGAAATTCGTTTTCCCTCGTTCTATTTGAGAGTGGACTAGGAAAGGAAATGCCTAGTAGTGCTACAATGTACCCCCTGCCACGCTGTTTACGGTGGTTTGCGGAGTATATGTGTATATGAAGAATGTCTGTTGCGAAAAATTTACTAATTTTGCGGCCCTGACAAACAATGTACTAATATACCTTTGAGCGTACGAGGGCTGTCCAAAAAAAAAAAAAAAAAAAAAAAAAAAAAAAAAAAAAAAAAAAAAAAAAAAACACGGAAAGACTAGGTAAGGAAAGCATGCTGTCAGGAAATGTGCATTAGGTTCAGCAGCCTTTCTCACCAACGATATGGTGCGGACACCACGGTCATCAATCTGACGGATAGAGATGACAGACACGGATGCAATGTCAGCACTTAAGAAAGGACTCAATTTTGCATCTTCGTCTTAGGACACTCCCATCTGCGACATTATCAGTGGCACCGAACAAGTTGTCCGCAAGCTCCCCAGTGAAACAGCGGTCGAAATGCGACGTGAAACGAGCCGTATCGTAACGAAATAAAAGCCACCAGTACCAAACATGACCAGGGCTGAGCGCAATGGACCACCAGCACTACGAAATGATGAGAGTATTGTAGTCCGTACCGCTGTCAACGGGTACGCATCCATCATTATGGAATACGAGGACTATGGCAGAAAGATCAGCACGCTACTGAACGAAAGTACTTACCGGAAGCACCCATGTGATCCATCATCAAGAATAATGAGGAAGACATCTGAACATCTTAAGCACTCTTAGGTAGAAGACAATGTGGTTAAGAATCTTGAAAGAAGCGTGCAGTTCTCTAAACAAATTTTCTGGCTCAGACAGCCAAGTGAAAGAAGCGTGTGTTTACTATTTTTCTTAATGGAACTGCAATTAATTAATTGACGACCCCCATCTAAGGATCTTAAATAATCTATTAAATGGTGACAACGGAAACGCAGGTTAATTTTCTCTCCTCAAGAAGGGAACAAGAGACAAGATATTTTTATGTAACTACACAACATTTATAAATTTATAGCACGGGGGAATATAATCAGGACAAAGGGTTAACGTTTAACACAATGATTTATTGTCCAAGGCATAAACAACAAATGGGAGAGACACTTTAGATATAATAAACACACACCATACAAGAGAATCCACATTAACATAAGATTGTATGGCCCTAATACCAACCACCGGCAGAAGTAGTACTAGCGTTATTAATAATGATTGTTTTTCAGAGGGGAGAAGGGAGGAATTGATACACATTCTCACACAGATACATGCGCCAAGCCATGCAGGTACTTACCAGCACCGAACACACAAAACAGCATCGCCAGCAGCAAGACGCAGTGCGGAACAGCAGGTTCACTCGCGCACAAATAGAAGAAAAACTTTGTTCCGTAGTGTATGGTCTTGTGGCTTAGGCTCAGGATAGCTATCAGTGGGAACAAACGCACCTGATAGAAGACCACGTGGCGTGCGATACCGTTGCGAAGTATACATTTCCAGAGAAATTAAAGATATCGATTAAATAGGAAAAATCACTAAATAATACTGGTGTTAGTTTTGCACGAGGGGAAGAGAACTACTGAATGGTAAAGGTTTGATGTCAAAACACCACTCTACAGGGTCGGATATTAGAATCCCAAAAAAAAAAAAAAAAATACTTTTAGCACGAGTAAAACCGCGAGATAGGGTGTGCAACCATTAGTTCTACTCAGGGGGATGGTATCTAGCTAATAAGCAAGGTTGCAGAAAGGTAGGACATACTACAGGGTCGGAACACGGAATTTGAAGATAGTGAAAAAATACTATCTCGAAAAAATCAAAACGCGAGATAGCTCGTGTAATCATTCGTTCTACTCAGAGGAATGATATCTAGATAATAGGTAATGTTACGGGGTGATACGACATGGTACGGGGTCAGATCGCGAAATTTGAACAAATTGGAAAAAAATCAATTTAGTAAGAAATAAGATCGCGAGATTTGTCGTGTACCCATACGATCTACTCAGGGGAATGATATCTAGCTAATACGTGATGTTACAGAATACTACAGTACTTCAGGGAGTTGGATCACAAAAAAGTTGGAAAAGGTAAAAATTACAATTTCGAAAAAAATAAAACGCGAGATATGTCGTGTAACGATACATTCATATCCAATAGGAATGACTACGATATAGAAGAGTAAATTTGTCATACACGTCGGGCAGCAAGTACAGAAGTTACAAGTTTAGAAGTACACAAAATTCTGGGAAAATTACCAAGTTAGACGTACTAGATATTACAACACCTAAGCAAGGTTATAGTCAACAACTCGTGCGCATAGGGTGTTGGAGTAAGCTGAGGGCTTTATCACATATCGTCCACGTGTTCTAAGGACAACGTTCCCTAAAAACATCAAATTTACCGATCAAATGAACATGAAATCATTTAAACATGTTGAAACATAGGAAGGAAGGGTTCTACAGTCAGGGAGTGCAAGGATTGTGTTAACCAACACCAGTGAGTTCGAGAAATCAAACTTCGACAAATATCATTATGAAATTAGCAATCCAGAACAAAATTTCAAAAGAATGTTCAAATGTTTGTAGAGCCTACGGGACTTAACTATGGAGTCATCAGTCCCTAAACTTACAAACGTGAACTAGCTTATACTAAAGAAGGCACAAACATCAATGTCCGAGGGGGGGATTCGAACCCCCGACCGCAGCGGCCGTGCAGACGGTGACTGGTACACCGCAAATCGCTCGGCCACTGCGGCCGGCAGAACAAAATTAAATGAAATATCACCGCTATGCATTGCAGTGATGTTATAGCGACAACTAGAGACGCGAATGAGCATTTTCAACTTACAATCGTATCCGAACAAAATTTAGCCACGTGCTCAGAACAGAGCCAACACCAAAAGCAACTTACCCCGGCAAAGACCAGACAACGACTCTTGCCCGCCTTCATGGTCGCTACTCTCCAGCTACCTATGGTGGAGGGGGAACCTCTGTAAAGAGTTTAGCCCTTCTCAGGTAGACAAACATAACGTGCACACCGGACAAGGGGAGTAAATGGGAACCTTCGCTAACCATCTTTGCTAAAGATTTGCCTCTGGCCGGCAGTTGGCAGAACTTGACCAGCACCAGAGACAACTGCAGCCATTCTGTTTGAACCAACAGACGACAAGAGCAGCGAGGCGCTGCTAACGCTTGTTTAAACTGTTTTGCATACAAGTCCTATTCATTCTGAGCAAGCGGGATCAGTGGGAACATATCACAGCATACTCCATCACACATGGGGCCTCATACACAAAAAAAAATAGACGTTTAAAATTATGAAACACAACAAAATTATTCCATATTTTGGACAAAAAAAATAAATAAATAAATAAAAAATAAAAGAATTGTACCTCTGGTATCTCGCATAGTGCGAATGGAGCGAACATTTATTTACTGGGAATAAAAGAAATGGCACTCGCTATATGCACGTGTTTCAATATTTTCCCACAGGCACCTAGACCTCCTACTGTACAGCATATGCTCTACCGAAGATCCGCGAAGATGGGACACTCTTTCGCCTCATTGTGTCCACCATTGGTTCACTTGGCCAATATCCTCACTTCACACGTGGGACACCGTGAATATCATATTAAAAACTCAGTCGATTTTTTCAATCGAATTAACCATCTCTGACTCGGTGATGGTGACATCGTGGTCAGTTTCGATGTGGAGGCGCTGTTTACGAATGTGCATATCAAAGACTCTTTGGACTTAGTGTCCCAGTTCTTTGCAGGTGAGGTGATCGAGCTACACTTTTTATTTTCTATACAACAGCCAATATTTCAATCAGACCGACGGTGTTGCAATGGGAGCCCATTAGCTCCAGCAGTTGCGAACCTCTTCATGCAGAATTTGAAAATATTGCCTTAGAAACGGCACCATTAAAGCCTAGATGTTTCTTCCGATACGTTCATTTATTGGCCACATGGACTTGAGGTAATTGACGAGTTCTTGGAGGATCTGAACAGTATTAACAGTAACATCCAGTTCACCATGGAGGTAGAAAAACAGAATACATTACCGTTTCTCGGCGTCCATTAGCCATCATCACCCGGCACAGAAGAGCACTGTATTACATTGGCAAGAACAATATCAAACGCCGATAACCTGCCCCGTGAGTTGAACGACCTACGCAAGGTCCTCAGGTATAATGACAACAACGGTCATGAAATAAATGATGCGATGTCAGAAAATAAGATCAATAAGACGACTCACGAGAAAGAGGACAAGAAACTTTCTTTTCTACCATTTTGTGGTTCTGTGTCGGGCAAAGCAATCTAAAGAGCTTGCTAAAGAGACACAAGATCAACTTAGTCTTCAGGCCTCCGACGAAAATCCGGCAATTATTGAGACCAGTTAAAGACGCAGCAGGTCTCAGAACACCTGAAGTCTACAAGATACCTTGCGAGTATGGCCAGTCTTATATAGGACAAACAGTACGTACTGTCTAACAAAGTAGGAAGGAACATGAAACGTTTTATCGTTTACGATACGCATATAAACCTGCATTAGTTGAGCATACCTTAGAAAACGGTCGTCGCATCAAATTCGATGAAACCTCTGTGGTGGATCGCACTAACGGCTTTTGAGACTAATTGAAGAAACTATCGAAATTAGAACAACTGGTAACACACTTAACAGAGACGGCGGCTTACAGCTCAGCATGGCGTGGGATCCAGGATCGCGAAATTTAAACGGACTTAACGAACACCGACTCAACGCATGCCCATATACGGCAATGTCGCGGGACACCAGTGACGTCACAGTCAGCAGCTAGGGTGTATAAACCCGTACTAGCAGCCAACCGGCAGTTATGCCACTTGACAATGGCCAAGGAGTGCTTGGCCGAAAGCTCGTGGAGTTTTAATCACTTGAGGCGGACGGAAACCCGAGAACTTTTTATTCAAACCTTATTTAGGTTATTCGTGATTTACCAAAATCACCTTAAACACAACAGAAAGAGAGAAGATACAAATAAATACTATTGAAGGATAATAATGGGTAAATCACTACAACGAATTGTGATATGATCATACAGCACAAGAAACTGAAATTGAACCAGTAGGTGAGAAAGGATTAGATGAAATATAGTCTGACGAATTAACATCCGCATTAACGTCACTTAAGAACAGGAATGGAACAGGGAAAGATGGTTTCAATGCTGAATTGCTAAAATATGGAGGAATGATGCTACACCTACGACTGATAAATCTCTTTAACGAATGCTGGAAGAAAAAGAGAATTCCCAATGACTGAAAAACAGCTAGAGTGATTTCATTTTTAAGAAAGGAGATAAAAGCCTATGCAGTAACTGAAGATGCATTAGTTTACTAGACTCAGCATATAAGGTATTCGCTAAGATTTTAAATACAAGACTTTGAAACATAACAGAAACAGTACTGCATGAGGAAGAAATGGGCGCTCTCAATAGATGCAGTTTTTACTTTACAGCAAATAATAGATAAACGGAGAGAGTTTAATAAAAACATACAGTGCTTTTATTGATTAAAAAAAAAAAAGCTTTTGACAATGTCAATAGACAGAAACTTTGGGAGATAATACGAATCGCGGATATCCAAAGCATCTAATAAATACTATAAAAAGATTATATCAAAACACGAATGTCAATATAGATCTGAATGGAAAAACCACTAATGACGTACCAACTAACAAAGGAGTACGGCAAGGCTACAGCATGTCTCCAACTTTAACATTAACAATGAAATGAAATAATAAATGTGTGGAAAAAAATTTCAGAAAGGTATCTGCATAGACAGGAGCACTCTTAAATAATTTACTATATGCTGATGATGCAGTGATCCTAGCAGATAAAGAAGATGACCTTCAGAAAGGAATCTACTTATTAAAAGAAATAAGCCCAACTTCAATACTTTTTGTCGGAAGAATTTTTTTTCTCGACTAACGATATTATCTTTTGATATAGTCAGGTTCATTCTCGGCGGCGAGCCTTCCCGACTGCGGCGGGCCAGTCACGGTCTGCACGGCCACTACGGTCGGGGGTTCGAATCACCCCCTCGGGCATGGATATTTGTGCCGTCCTTAGTATTAGCTAGTTCATAGATAGTTTGTAAGTTTAGGGACTGATGACCCCGTGGTTGGGTCAAAAAAAAAAAAAAAAAAAAAAAAAAAAAAAAAAAAAAAAAAAAGAAAAAAAAGAAAAAAAAAAGAGAGAGAGAGAGTACATTTCAACAAAATAATTTTTAGGGTAAGTAAGTCATCATCATCTTGACAGACTCTGTAAACTTATACGGCATACAATTTTGTTTGTTCCCCAGTATTATGATTGTTATCAGACATACACATACACAGACATACACTTAGACGAGGGGGAAAGAGAGAGGGATTGTGTACTTACCTATTTGATGTAATTGCTTTACGATTTGTATGATCACTTAACAAATTATTAAGTAAAATGAAGTGATTTAAAACAAATCGTAAACCAAATTATCAGCTGCGCGGGAGTGGTCGGGCCCCATCGCGCCTTGCTGAGGAGTGCGTGTCTATTCCCCGTCGGAGGTTCGAGTCCTCCCTCCGGCATGTGTGTGTGTGTGTGTGTGTGTGTGTGTGTGTGTGTGTGTGTGTGTGTGAGAGAGAGAGAGAGAGAGAGAGAGAGAGAGAGAGAGAGAGAGAGAGTATGCTGTTCTTAGCATGAGTTAGTTTAAGTGTATGACTAGGGACTGCATGTCGCATAGCTTTACAAACATTTGAACTTTCGGTCCACTTAAGGTTAAGGTAGCAACACTAAAAGTGGGCCTCTGTGATTGCCTTTTGACAGCTAAAAATTTTAATGAAAATAACGGGCCTGCCGCGGTGGCCGAGCGGTCTCCAGCGCGCTAGTCACGTTCTCCACGGCCACTACGGTCGGGGGTTCGAATCCTCCCTCGGGAATGGATGTTTGTGCCGTCCTTAGTATTAGCTAGTTCATAAGTAGTTTGTAAGTTTAGGGACTGATGAGCCAGAGTTGCCAGATGGCAGAGAGAGAAAATGCCTACAGTCTCACAAAAATGTACCTACATTTTTCCTATTTTCTCATTAAAGCCCCCACATCAAGGGCGTAGCCAGAGTTTGCGTCTGGCAAGGACTGAATCCAGGACTCTGGCCAGGAGGGCGGGGAAGGGGGGGGGGGCTGGCATCATATCTCAAACAGATTTTTAAAAAGAAAAAAAAAGTAGTTTTATATATGAAGACCCTCCCTTCGTGATGCTTTTCGGTTTTGTGGTGAAATATATCTCTCTCTGTGTGGAGGAAATTATATCTAAAAACTAAAAACGTTTTAGAATAGGTTAGTACTTAATGTAGGTTGAATGTCGTAATTACTCACCAATATAAAACAGTATTTTTTATAAATCCATTTGTGGATCGATGTGCACCAGCGACTTTTCTTTCGTGACTGAGTGCCATTTTGCTATCACAAATTTAAAATGGGTAAGTGGCACATTCCACATGAAATGAGCCAATTGGGCATAAAGTTAGGCATGTGAATACGGTAACAAAATGTGATTACACAGATTTTTCCCTTCTCAAGTTTGTCACTCCTGTTAAACGGTTTTTGCTAAAAAAAAAAATGTTTTCCGCAATTACAAAAAAATGAATATTTAGACTTAATAATATAATTAATTTCCTTTTAAATTATATATATTAAAAGACGACATTTTGAAAGGAATATTTTAAGATTATTTCAAAGTGAATTTCTGACAGTCCATGTTTCACACCCATGACTATGGAATCTATCTTTTACATCTCGACGCTGCTGATATCCACATACGTCTCAGACACTGTTGCAGTTTAAGTTGTTGCATATGAAGTTTCACCATATATGTTGTTTGAAGTAAACAGTGAGTACATGTCTTTTGGAATGACAATTGCAACAATGTTTTCCGTTATTCTTCATGTCGAATTTCACTCTCACTAATGCTTCTAAAGTGTCTGTACCAATTCTCTTTCATTGTTTGGTCTTAATATATGTCACCGTTGAAAAAATTCTTTCAACTGCAGCATTGGAATGTGGCAAAGCACAATGTTAGCTAACATACATACATTTTGAAACTGTTTAAGTTCTTGCATTGTGATATTTTGTCCAAAAACTGTACAGTAGATAACTTTATGAGGTTTGCCTTTTCACTTTCTGTAAAGTAATGATTTTCAAAGCGTAATGCTATGTTCACAACGAATATCTACCGTTTTCTTCATTATAACGTAGGCTGTCGCAAATGTTTTAGCGTTTTCTTCTCAAAATGTTCTCACTTACAAATACAAAGTAATATATCGTCCTGACGTAAATAAATAACAGTCTAGTCAAGGTAATATAACGTCTTACGTTCATGGAAACAATGAATTTTTATTGTGCTGACATTTTCTAACATAATTTCCAAACCGACTCTCCATTCCACTGATGTACTTTGAAATCATCATATTTTGCATCAGTTTTAAGGTGTCTGAAACTAAGTTTTCAAATTAATATTGTTTACTATGAACAGAAAACTACGCCATCTAAAATATCATGGGCTACTTAAAATTCGCCACCATTTGTCGGCTTCATTCCCGGGTGTTGACTGTTGCCAACATTACCCGCCCGGGGTACCTATGCGTCATGAACTTTTGGATGAAAATTCCCTTTGTGATTTTAATGCTTAAAATTACCTATGTGTAGGGAAAACTCCGTACTTCTGGCAACACTGCTGATGACACCGTAGTTAAATCCCATAAGCTCTACAAACATCTGACCCCCCCCCCCCCCTTTTTTTTTTTTTTTTTTTTTTTTTTTTTGAAATAACTGCTTAACCGTTCATCTGACACGAAAATCTAATAAACGACGTTGTAGAGGAGAAGGTGCCCTACAATTTTACTATCTTATTTTGTTTATTCATTTATTTCATATCTTGCATCGTCTCAGAGATATTTGCAAAAATGAAGGCGATTTGACACTGTGTGTCTCTCTGCAACGTGTTCCCACTCTTCAGGTCCTGCCATTCAGCCAATCGGCACCAAATTTTACAGTCGTAATTGTTGGCCGCTAGTGACCAGAACCTCCCTTTTTCAAATATTTGGGCAATAAATTAAAAAAAATTAAATAAATAATAAAATAAAATAAAAATAGGTTAGGAACACTAAAAATAGACCGTTCGTGATTGCCTTCAGACAGCTGGAAATTTAATTGCAAATAACGCATTAAGCGTTCATCTGAGACGGAAACTGAACAAACGTATTTGTTGAGGGGAAAATTCTAAACAACTTTGCTCTTTTAAGTTAGTTCCATAGCTTTCAGAAATAACGGCGATTTGACACTATCACTTGATTATACGTAAACCACTACACGTAAAGAAAATAGACATGAAAAATAGGACAAACTAACACGGCAGGACTGGTTATAATATTTTTACGGAAAAAAGGTAATGAAAATATGTGAGAGATATTAAAATAATAGTTTAAAGAGGTAATGTTTAAAAAAAAAGAGTATATTTGTCAAAGCTAAACTCAAATATCAAATAATTTTGACTGTTTGTTAAAATACGGTCAGAGAGAATGTTACGTATCAAGCCACAGATATCACAACAGTCCATTTACCTACATAAATACTCTGCAAGTCACATTGAAGTGCATGGCAGTAGTCGTAATCGTATCGTCCCTAATTTTTTTTATTATTTTTGTCCCAAATGTTTGCAAAAACTCATAAAACTACAGGAAAACCTGTAGTGGACCGTAAAACACGCCAGTGCGAATTTTTTTTTCCAAATTGTCGGAGATGAAAAGCTGCCGAAAATTTCCGATGGTAGACACGTGTGAGGTAGCCGGTGTGAATGGAAAACGATGTCATGCAAACTTGGCCAGAACACCAGCTGGCAAACGGGCGCCTCTCGATGGTGAGTGTTGACTGAGGGCAAGCGCGCATATCGACTGGCTGATGGCTGATGGCTCTCCACCACACTCTCGGCTGGACAATGGATGGGCGTTGCCTGCGATTGTGCTCGCTATCGACCATTCTGCGAGCTATTAGCGCCACCGACTTGTTCCAATCAGGCGTGTAAACACTGCGTCACGCAATATTGGTCTCAGCTTGAATTTCGCACTCTGAGTTTATCCGATGGCCTACCGTGCCACACGAATACTAATGCCGAATAATAGTATCATGTGCGAGTAAACCAACGGTCTCCTTGTTAATTATCCCTTGTTATGTCATTAGGGTAATTTCTAAAATCTGTTTCTCACACGATATTACATTCTTACATAATCATTTCTACAGCATCAGCTAATTCGAAGATTTTAATTAGTTCTGTGCAGTATATGAACGAAAACCTAATTTGATACAGTGCACATTATAAAGCAATACGGTATTGATGATTATCCAACAATGAATTTTATTTTCACACAGAAGTATATTTTCAAACAGTCAGATTATTTTGGTAGCGTCAAATAACGATAACGTTGTGCTATAATTTGTTTAAAAATAAGCATACTTCAAGCAGGCTAGTTATTTTCGTTTCAGTTACAATTAAGTAGTACAAAAATCAATTTCTTTGTCTTCCTAGCACTATACAAATATGTTCCCGATAATTACACTTCAAATGAAAAAGTTTTGTGACCCACACTCTAAGACTGCCTTGATAAAGTCCTCTATCTGGGTTTTTCTTGTATAATCCTCTTCTTCACTGGATAACTACTCCAACATCCATCTGTTTGAAACTAATTCGTATACTGACGTTTCGGTCACCGTAAAAAGCTAAATCCAGAGCAATATCTTTGGAGAAGACTTTCTAAAAAAATTTCACATGCCAATAAATGAAAGTTTCCAAAACTCTTATATCCCTTTTTACTACAGTAATGCTTTTTTTAGTACAACTGCCGCAACCCATTCGTCTCACCAATCACAGGGTCCCAGGCCGTACTCTGTTACAACCTACCGCCGTTATTTCGGGTGTTGCCCGATGTTTTAATTTCTATTGCTTCGTTTATTATGGTTTCTGGGATAGAATAATCGACACGACACTCAACCACTTGACCATGGCAGAGGGAAACTCGGCCGAAAGTTGGGGCCAGTTCACCACTTAACGCGGATGGAAACCCCAAAAAATTTACTAATTTCTTTTATTTCCAGTTTCAACTAACCAAAAGGGGAATAGAGTTAGCAACACTGGCTATGGCGCGCTGCTTGTATCTGCCGCGTTACGGCAGATGGCAGTAGAGACTGTGGTATGTCGCGATCTCGGACAATACACCACTTAAAGTGCCACCCACAAAACAAATGGACCATCCATTCATTGCCTTAGTACACTGCGGCCAATAAGCTGCCCAGGTTGCCCGACCTAAATAAAGAAAATCGTAAAACGTGGTTTTCTATGGTTGACAACTTGGTCTACATTCAAAACATTCTCTCGGACAACTTACGTTTACTCGGTAAACTACACGACCACACGAAAATCATAAAGAACCTTCCTTATTGTCTCCCCTGTCCCCCGCCGCATCCATCAAATCAAATGTTCAAATGTTTGTATAGGTTATGGGACTTAACTACGGGGTAATAAGACCCTGAACTTAAAAACTACTTACGAACTAGGACGGCGCAAATATCCATGCCCGATGGGGGATTCGAACCCCCGACCGTAGTGGCCGTGTGGACCGTGACTGGAGCGCCTCAGTCCCCTCGGCCACCGCGGCCGGCCCCGCATCCATCAACACCTCTGCGAACACCAGTTCCTTCCCCTTCCCCAATGTGGCTTCCGACCTTCCTTCTCTGCCGATGATCTGCTCCTTCGCCCCAATGATCTCCTCTCCGTCCAGCTCAATTCCCGTCACTTCGCCATCTTTGTCTCTCTTGATGTTGAGAAAGCCTATGCCCGTGTATGGCATTCTGTGCTCATTTCAAGCTCCAGTTCTATGCCCTTCCCATTAACTATGTCCGCCTCATTGCTACCTTCCTCACTCTTTACCCCTCCTATGTCACTGTCTGTAACTCCAACTTCGTTTGTTCTACCCCTCCGCTGGGGTGCCTCAAGTCTCCGTCCGCTTCTTCCTCCTTTACCTCATCTAGTCTGCAGAATACCCTAACTACATCCATCACCTGCAATTCGCTGATGACACTGCCTTCTTAGCCCTCGCCCCACCTCACCGAGTTCACTACATGGTGGAGCCGGTGGCTCCTTTCCGTCAATTCTGATAAATCCTAGGGAATCAGCATAGGTCGAACTACCCCCTCCTTCCACCTCCCCTACCTTGCCTACTGTATGCGGCTCCCCTCCCGCACGCAGATCCTCTACGACATTATCCTGTTCGCTTTTTTCATGCAGTACCTTGAACACAACCGAATTCTTTACACCAAACATAAAATAGTCTTCCGGCACCCTCTGGTGTACACAATCTGCCATGCCTTCATCACTGCATCCCTCCCTCCACATCCCTCACTCCACATCCTCTCCCAAGGTAACTTCAACCACTTTTCCCTATTGGAAGCCACTTTCTGTCCTGAAACCTATCCCTCCCACCAACCCTGCTCCTCTCCCTATAGCTGCAACGTCCCCTCTCCTCACTTTTTCCTTCCCACCACTCGGCTATCTCCCTTCCAACCCTGGAGTCCCTCCACTCCATACCCATCCCCTCCCACCCCCTCCTTCTGCGCTTCCCACCCTCCCCTCCCCTGCAGGGTCCTCAGTGCAGTCGTTTTAAACAGTGCTATGTCCCGTGTCAGAGTCTTCAGTGCTTCAGTGTGTTTTCATCAGTGCGTCCACCGCCCATGAACAAGTGTCGCCGCCGTGTATTTTAACCAATATCTCAGAGTGTTTCTTCGTGTGTCCGATGTTTGATGTTCTCACTGTGGTTTCAACACCACTGTGGCACAACGACTTTAACTGACTAAATGTTTTTATCA
Organism: Locusta migratoria; assembly: GCA_026315105.1. Taxonomy (NCBI): domain Eukaryota; kingdom Metazoa; phylum Arthropoda; class Insecta; order Orthoptera; family Acrididae; genus Locusta; species Locusta migratoria. The sequence continues at coordinate 491,066,115 of CM048744.1, read as the reverse complement.
TCTCTGTAATGTGTATGTTCGCCAGTTCCTTCTATATGTTCATGATTTTAATACTTCATATTTTAACGCCATTTCATTGTTTTGAAATTCACGATTTCCATTGTTTTTATAATACTCTCGGCTGAAGAGCAGCGCCTACGCTGCTGCTGGCTATACATATTGTAGTGTAGCGTGAAATGACAACAAAGGAAAATAAAAATCGTCTACCCTGTACAAGAAGTACGAGTCTGCTGAGGCATCCATTTCACAATACCTATCAAGGCCGCTCTTATCCATGAGAAGCAGCTTGGTTCCTGGCAGCCATCACACCTTCGAAGCTACTTTCGATCCAAATGTAATGCCTAACTTGGTATATTAAGCTCCCATATGAGTTGTACGTACACCTGCTATCTCGCACCACGTAGCTAGTAGATAGGAAACTTCGCTTTACAGACTGGTGTTTTGGAATCATTCTCCGCTGGCAACTACTAGTAGCCGGCACTGCCAATAAGAATGGCAAGGTTGGCAACAGTTCTGTTACATTCACCACCCTCCCGCTGACACGGGTGGCAGAGGCCGTGCACCCCCAACAGCCTCACGCCAGAGCGACGCCCTTTCGTCTGGCAGTGCTGCAGCCCGTACTGGATAGCTACTGCAGCCTGCTGGCATGCAGTATGAACCTTCAGCTGGTAGCAGCCTGCAGAGGGGAATACAGAGCTTACCCCCACCCTCATATGTTCTGCCATTGTTCCAACATCCAACACAGGAATGCCACCCGACGTCTGCTTAGCGTGAGCGGCACGGGAAGCAGTTAGAGGCATGACAGCAGTTGGGTGCTGCGAGGGTGATGGTCGGGGTGAGAGTTTAAAATAGTGAAAGTTTAATTCTTAAAACTCACAACCACCAACTGCGAAACAAATTCCTAAACATGCAAAAACACAGGAACTGAGATTGCTACTGCTTGCCTCGTTTTCTAGGGGATAATATTACACGTTCGCAGCTTTCCTTCCCTGCATATGATTAACAAAAAATTCATAATAAAGTCAAGTTCATGAGAGAAAAGGGTGTACTAACTACTATTTTTGAAAACACGCGAAAGTTCACATTTTCACCATATTAGAACCCTGTGGCTGATACGTCTGTACGTCGACACATTTACTTAATAAAATTATAGCTCGTGAGCCCCCAGACAAAATGAATATTTGTCGCAAGTTGTTAACCACCATGCGCCGTCTCAAAAAATACCGTTTATGTTCATATCTATGTGACGACACGTGTTACATTAACAAAACACACATTCAATGCGATGAACACCTTATTCCACCGGCTAAATATTCACAACACACAGTAGCACTCTTCAACTTGGTGCAGTCTACGACGAGCAACCGCCCCTGGCGATTGCCACACAAAAATCTCTGTTTCCACCTGGAGATCCACACGCCGACCGTACAGAGCGACGCCTCGCCCGGCCAGCTCCACCATTCGCTCCCGACTCCTGACCTCCCTGGGCGCGCGCGCGCGCGCCAAAAGCCCAACAGCCGGGTTTTTTCCCTACGTCATCAACTTCCCATGTGAGCTGTTCCAACCTACTTGCCAACGTACAGCGCTCAGCTAATACATTTCTAAAACTTTACTTAAAATCAAAATAATTACACTACACATTAAACAAATGTCTTCTTATTAGGTTTTTATATTGGTATAAACATCCTTTGCACTATTTACTATAATCGTGCAATTTCTTATATCACAGATAAGTGATTTAACTGAATACTTCAAGATAAAATACACAAGATTAATTGAAAATGAAATGAGAAATAGTTAATATATTATTTTTATAAACATACATTGCCATGCTAGTTGTGTAACTGTCTTGTATTCATTGGTAATTTATTATTTTTCATTGTCAATTAAACATATTACGCCAGATGTGACTATATCAGCTAATGTATTGTTTATTTGTCAATAGGCTATTTTGTAATGAGGACCTTAAAGGTCCCTAACTGCATCGTATTACTTCAAATACAAGTAGTATTAGAATATTTTATTTCACGCTGTGCACTGCACTGCGCCTGGCACTCGCCATTGTCCCTCTCTCCCCTCACCGGAAATTAGCCTGGAAAATCCTAAGCTGGAACAAGCCACCAACGTCGGCCTGCCCGCCGCCTCCCCTCAGCTACAAGCACACAGCAAATCTCAACGTGGAGAATTTCTCCCTATGGCCTAACTACAAATGTTGCCACCCAACTGCGTACATAAATTGCTACCATAATTATTAAGATTACAATTGTGTAACATTTGGTGCATTGGCATGGTCAATGTTTGCAGTGAACTTCATACTGTTTAATTACAAATGCTATTAATTACCAATATTTCTATTGGTCGGTAATTTCACAGTGCCTACATCAATGCATTTATCTTTATTAACAGTTTATTGTCTGACCATCATCCAACAGATGAAAACTTTTTTCCCCCCAACAGGCAATTCCCAATTTCTGTGCAGCTGCACAAATATGCTCGATCCCTTTTGGGAAACCAGTACAGGCTACAAGCATTACCATCGTAGTGTGTTACACGTTGACAATTTTTGGGCAGAAAAGAAAGCCTGCCTGGATACTCTAATTGGTTAAGGCGACTGCTGGCCAAGCGGAAAATCGGGGTTCGAATCCAGGTCCAGCACAAATTCTCAACTTCGCTGTTGAATTTATTTCAACGCCCTGAAACGGTCGAGGTGTTTTCAGTATTCCGAATTACTAAAGACCTCGTGTTGTTAAAGGCTGTAATCCAAGGTGGAGGTGGATTTGAACCACCGTTGTGCAGCGTGTGTTACCACTGCACTACGTCGCTCGATGTTATTGTTTGTAAAAAGTTGTGAAAGCGTTTCCCAGTAATTACCGAATAGAAGAAGCGGTTGCTCTCATGCAGTGTGTGGAGTCAAGCAATATAGCCTGGAAATGTTCAAGTTTAAAGAATATATTGTTCTTTAAAAGCGATTGTTAGGAAAATAAAATTCTCCACATTATACAGAGAAAAGTCTTTTGACAGTTACTTTGAAGCACAATATATAAATGCTTTAAACGGTTCTTCAGATTTCTTCACAGTTTGTCTGACAATATTTGTTATACACAATATCCAAATATTTCAACATAAGACGTGTTAACAATGCTTTATAGAATATTTTCTATAATTTCCCACAAATATAGGAGACATTTACTTCTGACTTTTCATTTTGTTTCATATTTTTTGTAAAACGAACTTTCTTTGTATTCTATTGCAACTAAGACATTCGTCTAATACGAAATGTTAGTCCTCTGATTAACTGGACGAAAGGATAGGGCTTAAGTTCAATTCTGTAAAAACCCGTTTACAACGATGGGAACACATGCGAATATGCGACAGCAAACGAGAATCTTCTCTCACGTTAACGCTGGGTACGAGTGGGCAAACAGCATTCAGTTATTCGTGGTCTGTACTCGTAATTGTTTGCTCGCTTTCCGCTGGTTGTGAGGTGTTGGTTGAGCGTATCACATTATACGTGTTTGTTCTCTCCACTTCGGCGCTAGTAGTATACTTTTTTCCCCCTTATTGTTCTTTCATTCCCCGAGTAGGGCGCGGTGGCTTCGCCTGAGGCGTTCTTCAGCCTTCAGAATTGATACATTTAAGCAGACTGCAAAAACACGATGAAGTCACAAAAAGGAGACGTGATACAAACGTGGCAAACAGACTGAAGATGTGCATCGTGGAAATGGAGCGACTGGCGTGAAGTATTATATGAAAACACAAGGCGACGAAGACGGAGAAATGCTACACCGAAGCACTGATACACAAAGGCACTTAAAAGACACAGGTGCCGGCAGCCGGATGGTCTCTGTGGTTTACTTTTTAATCGTGTTTTTAACAGTGCACCGTGCTAAAGTGTAAGTGTCAAGTGGTGAGCGTGATTTTAAAACTTCAGCAACCACCGCATAGGCAGAACAATGTGTTGCAATGTTTTTTATTGTCTCTCTGTTGCTGTCAACATTAAATGTGCAAAATCTGTGTTTTTTTAGCCACTAGGGCAGTTTTTAATCCGTATTATGTTTGTTTTAAAGCCTTCAATTCATTGTCTTTAATTCTGATCATGTGTGTTTTAAAGCCTTCTTTTCATTGTATTTAATTCTGATTATGTATGTTTTAAAGCGTTCATTTCATTGTTTTTAATTCATCAATTTCTATCTTCTATTTTATCGGTAAATTCACCATTTTTATCTCCTGTTTTAAACTACCATCACCAATTGTCAAACACGTATGTAGACTGGTGTGAAGAGCAGCGAACGAGGCTGCTGTCAGCCTGCCCCACAGGGCAATAAAATAAAATAATAATAATAAAAAGCAGCCGGGTGGCAGAAAAAAAAAGGCACTCCGACAGAGACAAAGACGATGCACACACAGTTGATAATGGATATGATGACTAGATGGGGAAAGGAGCAGGGGGAGAATGAGGGGAAGGCGGGGAAAAGGAGTGGTGTAGGGATGAGGGGTGAGGAGGGAGGGAGGAGAGAGGGAGGAACGGCCACTGGGCTGGGGGAAAGGAAGGGGGTGAGATGTCCAGGGAATCTGTAAGAAGGAAGGGGTTATCAGAGGGACCGACGAGAGTAGGGAGGGGGAGAGGATAGGGGAGTGGGGTCCTCAAGGGAGGTAGGAGGGGGAGTAGAAGGGGGAGGATCAGTGCTGGTACGAGGGGTAGGGGGATACAGTGGTAATGGCGTGGCAATGGACCGGGGAGGATGGACAATAGGCTGCGGGGGAGCCAGTTTATGGTAAAGAAGACGGAGGCGGAGGTGTTCAATGAAGCGGATAAGACGGGAGAAGGGGATGAGGTCGTGGAGGAACCATGTGGAGGAGGGGAGATAGGAATGGATACCGAAGGCGAGGCTGAAGGCGTGGCGTTAGGATGGATCTCCAAGGACTTGTAGAAGGATGGTGGGTGGGCGGATGAAGATCTAGGCAGGATGGGGTACGCAAAGGATAGTAGTAGAAGCTTCTGTCTATTTTATGCCGTCGGTATAAGGTATAAGGTAATTTACTGCAACTTTTCCGCTGTTTCATTTTGCGTGTCTGATTCATCTGGCTCATTCTCGCTGGACATTGCAAGTTTTACAAGGTCTTCGTTGTAAATGAAACAGAAAGGGAACGCCTGATCAAGGTAAAATAAAAGTGTGGCTACTAGTGGGAGGCATACCTGGGCTCGGCCATAACGCCCTCCCACGCCCTGGCAGCCGGCACGCGTGGCCCGCGGACAGCTGCTGTGGTGCGCTTCGCCACCGCAGACCGCCGCGAGGAATGCCGGCAGCCGTGAGATTGCGGCGGCAGGGCGCGGCCCGACACGGCCGCGGACCTCGCGCCGCTTTTAATTAAACGGCCGACATTTGCATCGCTATCCGCCGCGTTAATTAAACTTGAGGTTGCGCCGCGGCGCCGTGTGCTGTTAGTTTTACATTAGACAACTAATTTTCGCTTCCAGCCATACCGTCCACTTTATCTGATTTGGAACTGTTTCCATTTCCGTCTCGAACAGTGTACTGTAAGTTGCGTACAACAGAACTTCATAGCGTCTTCTGAAGACAACACAAACCCGCTAGAATGGAATAGCCTCGTGATTACATTTTGTGCGTTTATTACTTTCTTTTGTTTACGTATGGCGTTGGGCTCGGTGGTCTCGAAAAGAAAAGAGCGGAGTGCTGGACTGGAAATCGAAGGGTCACGGGCTCGAAATCCGGTCGCATCTCGGATTTTTTTCACTGTGAGTTTTCACCCAGCCTTTACCTCTCAAAGATGTGAGGAGTCGTCAGAAGCGACACGTGGTTCGGATTCCACGTTAAGCTGTAGGTCCCCTTTCGCCGGTGGATAACTGGGACACGTTAGGGAGACGCAAGTCGCCGAAGTGGCGTCCAACTGAAAGAATTCTGCCAGGCCAATGAGCCACAAGAAATTATTATTATACTTGTTACCCACCGGAATCTTTCCCCTGTACCATTATAATCACTATGTCTTAATTTTGCCGTTTCAATTCCCCATTCTGTTAAATAATTGTTATATATATATATATATATATATATATATATATATATATATATATATATATATATATATATATATATATATATATTAAATCACGAACCTTTGATCCAGTGCAAAGTTACAAGTAACTGGATAAAGGCGGAGGTGTCTCCCATGGACAAAAAAGGCAAAAGAGCGAACCCACGTTATTACACACTAATATCATTAACACCATTTTACTGCAGAATTCTTGATCACATTCTCAGTTTCAATACAATGAATGTGCTTGGGACGAAAAAGCTTCTCTCCATGGCTTTAGGAAGCATCGATCGTCCGAATTCCAGCTTGCCCTTTTCTCTCATAACATCTTAAATGCTATGGATGAAGAGCAACAGGCAGACTGCATATTTCTCAGTTTTTGAAAGGCGTTATAGACGGGGCCACACATATGGAATAGGTACACAATGACATCAATGGCTGGAAGAATAATTAGGTAATAGAACACAGCACGTTGTCCTTCATGGCGAGTCTTCATCAGAGACTAGGGTATCGTCAGGAGTGCCCCAGGAAGTATGATACGATCGTTGTTATTTCGTATCTATAGAAATTACCTGACGGGCAGAGTGAGTTGCAATCTACGACTGTTTACTGATGATGATGTGATATAGAGGACGGTGTCGTCATGAATGACTATAGTACGATACAGGATGACCTGTAGCAAATTTCTAGGTGGTATGATGAATGGCAGCTACCACAGAATGTTGTAAAATATGACGCAGAGTAGGAGAAACAATCCCGTAATGAACAAATTGTTCAATTGTGATAATTGGTACACAAGTCCTGCCCTGTTTTGTTGGTTGAATGACCGGGCAACAAATGCTTGTGGTACAGTCAGGCACACAAGAAAAGATATGCCTAACATGCCTGAGAAACTAAAGAAAGGAGAACTTACTTTCCGTTCTGCATCGGAATATCTGTTGGCACTGAAATGGCGTGTCAAAAAAAGATGTATATATGCTTTCAACAGTCCCCTCTGCAGAAATGGTGGCAACATCGAAGATGGATCGGCAGATAGCCGCGAAGCAATTGAAACCTTCACTAGCCGCGGTGGAGAAGCCGAGCGGTCTAAAGCGTCTCGCTGCGGAGCGCGTGGTTGCTCGCCGTGGAGGTTCGAGTCCTCCCTGAGGCATGGGTGTGTGTGTTGTCCTTAGGTTAGTTTACCTAGGTTTAAGTAGTTTGTAAGCTACGGACTGATGACCACGCAGTTTGGTCCTATAGATTTACAAACATTTGAAACCTTCAGTAGTATTAGACTACAATAAATCAATGGGCTCTGTCGATAAAAGTGACATGGTAATAAAGACCGTGCGAAGCATAAGAAAATCCACTAACTGGTATCGCAAGATGTTCATTCACATCGTGGACATGTCGCTTTTCAACGCATACTGCCTGTATAAGAAATTTGTGAGAAACATTAGCTATGCCAACTTTCAAATGGGAGTCATACAGGAAATCCTGGAAAAATATAAAGTGGTAAAAAGAAGATCGAGCGGAGGAAAAAGATCAGAATGTCCGTCGAGACTGACAGCAGGGCCTCACCTACCTGATGAGTGGAGCAGCTACAGAACTTGCGTTGTCTGTAGAGCGCAGAAGAAGCGGAAGCAGACTAAAACGTGTTGTAAGGAATGCAATACGACACTTTGCGCCTTTCCCTGCATTTTTGAAATGTAACACTGTGAAATGATATTCTCGTAATGCAATGCTACTGAAATGTATCGTAAAGCAATTGTAAGTAAATATCATTTAACAAGCGAAATATGCGTTTCTAATAAAGAAGTCCACACCCCACCAGAGCTGAATCCAAAACGATCTTTTAGAATTTACGAAAAAATTACGCGAATTATCTGAAAGAAGGAATAAAACTGTTTCTATTCCAAATGAATTTTCCCTAATAAATATATAAAGTCCAATAACTGCGATAATACTGAGAGTGTGAAAGCAGGACAGAGTAGCGCCGTGGGGAGTGCGGAAAATGCGCCGTACGGTGGGCACGGCCGGGCGCGACTGGCGCTCGTCCACAGCGCACGGCGCAACAATCACGGCGCCGGAGTGAAAGGGTTAAGGAAGGAGCTATCGCTTCAGCATAATGAGATAGAAATCTAATGGGTATACTATCCGGACCAGAAGACTTGTTCTTGTTAAGTGATTTAACTTGCTTCACTACTACGAGGATATCTACTTCAATGTTACTCATTCTGGCCTCTGTTTGTAATTCGAAATCTGGAATATTGGTTTCGTCTTCTTTGGTGAATGAGTTTCTAAAAGCTATGTTTAGTAACTTTGCTTTAGTAGCGGTGTCTTCGGCAGGGTCGCCATTACTATCACGTACTGAGGGTATTATTACACGTTTTGCCCATAGTTAACTTATGACCAAAATGTCTTTGGGTTTTCAGTCAAATTTCGAGAAAGAGTTTCGTTATGATAAGTATTGTAGGTATCTCGCATTGAAGTCCTCGCTAAATTTCGAGCTTCTGTGTTCGATCAGCAATCCTGGGGATTTTGTGTTTGTTTAAATTTAGTATGCCCCTTCCTTTGCTTTGCAACAGTGTCCTGGCCTGTTTTGTGTACCAAGGGGGATGAGCTCCTTCTTTTATTAATTTATTTGGTATAAAACTGTCAATTGCTGTCGACACCACTTCTTTGAATTTGAGCTACATTTGGTCTACACTTACGTCTAGTGTTAGGAACAAGTGGAAACTGTCTTTCAAGAATCAATGTATTATATTTTTATCTGATTTCCTGAACAAACATACTTTTTGTCTATTTTTGGTAACTTTGGCACATTCGATATTCAATCTCGCTACGATAGCTCTGTGTTCACTAATACCTGTAGCCGTTTCGATTCTCGTTATGAGCTCAGGATTATTTATTGCTAAGAGATCAAGTGTATTTCGATATCCATTTACAATTCTAGTTGCCTCATGATAATTGTTAGAAGTAATTCACAGAGAATGCGTTGAGTACAATTTCGCGTACCTCCTGATTTGAAAATATAATTTCGCCAACAGATTGAGGGTAAATTAAAATCACGACTACTATTACTGTGTGAGTCGGGTACGTGTTTGCAATTATAAACATGTTTTCTTCGAACCTTTTTGCTTTTGTATCGTCAGAGTCGTGCCGGGGCGGGGGGAGGGGGTAAGAGGAACCAATTATTAACTTTTTATAATTTTCGATGTATATATGTATGTTTGCATGTATGAATGTGTGTGTGTGTGTGTGTGTGTGTGTGTGTGTGTGTGTGTGTGTGTGTGTGTGTATAGAAAATAATCGACTGATTTCAATCAAACATAGTACACATTTTCTTACTAGCAGACAGTAATCACTGTGCGGGTAAGACCCACCCATGACAGATTTTTCCAGGTATATGACTCCTAAAGAAATTAGCGAAAAAATGCCATATCATGCGACAATGTTCCGCATCACCTCCTAAACTAACAGATCGATTTTACCGATTTTGGTACAATATTCTTTATTGTAAGAAAGTACTATGGGGGTAAATTCTATCTACGACAGATCATTCAGGAGATACATAATAAACAATGAGAGTCACAAATAAATGTCCCATTACGTGGGGTTTTTTTAATCCACTATTTCAGTATGTAAGCACTTACTGAATTGTTACGAACAATATACTGTCTGAAACCTTTACGAAACTTTTTCTCGCTGACAACACCTGCAAAATGATAAAAGAAAGACGATTATAGTTTACTACTGTCTATCTGCTCTTGCAGTAATTTTACCGCAGTCGGATGATATCACAATTTATCACTTCTACATTACTAATTCAGTTCGCGAGACATTTCACAGACTGTATACACAAATGCAACAAATGCAGCTGCCGGATTTAGATATTACATCACACAACGATATATATATAGTTCATGAGATATCGGTAATAGGCAGTTCAGTACATGAAAAATCGGCCCATCACGAAAGGCTTTCAATTTATTAGGTCTTTACTGCTATTGCGCGATATACACTGAAACGTCAAATAAATTGGTGCACTTGTCTAATATCGTGTACGGACACAGCGAGATCGCAGAGGTAAAGTTTTGTGTCGTGCAGTCAGCAAGGGTACACGAGTAGACCTTTGGCTCTCATAGCCTATATCGATTATGTTTCATTGAATAGTTCGCACGCTGATCAGGTTTTTAACAGCATGAGCTATATTTGTGAAAGTTTACTTCATTCGTAAGATTACTCAATAACTTTAAGACTGAAAAAGTTGACGGGAGTGTGACCGGATCCCTGTGTCAAACTAGCAAAATATTTCGGTAACCAAACATGTTGCGATTATCAGGTGCTCTGATGAACTGACTGCCTAGGAGCGGTAGCGATGCTTTTATGTACTCCCTCCATTCGATGTTTCATACGCGTCCGCGTCCGTTGATGTCTGCTGGTGGCATCTTTGTGGTGCCTCGCTCCCTATGACGTCCGCGCCCGGCGGTGTCCGCTAGCGGTGTCTGCTCCGTAGCCCTGCCCCCGCCGACGTCAGTTCGTTATGCGACATTTTATTTCCTTCCTTAATTATGCTGAGTGCAGGTTTCCGTGCGACACTAAGCGTGCAGCCGCTGTCGCGATTAATCTGCGGTTCTCTCACTCGGATCTCGATGAACTCTTTAATTATACAGTCCCAGAAGCAGGACATCTGGGTCAGAACTCTCGTATTCTTGTATCCATGCCATGTAATTAGGAAAGACAGTGTTCTGCGACTGCCGATTTGTTTGGCTATTGTAGTCTTGTGTGTCGCTGATGTTCACGTCAGCGATCTTCGACAGTACACAACGTGTGAGCAATATAAGTCTCACAGCATTGGCATGGGATCTCATAAACTCCGGATTTACGTAGAACCAGGTCATCTTTAATCCTGCCAAGCGAAGCCTTAGTTTTGGCTGATGGGCGGAAACATCTGAGGGAGGGAGGACATAACTGCGTCGCTACCGCTCCTAGGCATTCAGTTCATCAGAGCACCTGATGATGGCAACCGGTTTGGTTGCCGAAATTTGTGCCAGTTTGATACACGAATCCGGCAGCATACCCGAGAACTTTTTCATCTAGAATTACGCCGAGAGAAGATATAGAATCACAATTTTAAGACTATAAGCCAGGAACAAGTATTTCAAATTCAAATGTTTGTATAGCTTATGGGACTTAACTACGGGGTCATCAGTCCCTAAACTTAAAAACTACCTATGAACTACTTACGAACTAGGACGGCACAAATATCCATGCCCGAGGGGGGATTCGAACCCCCGACCGTAGTGGCCGTGCAGACCGTGACTGGAGCGCCTCAGTCCCCTCGGCCACCGCGGACGGCAACAAGTATTTGAAATTATATTTGTTTAGAGGCAAGAAGATGGCATTTACGCTAAAAATCGGTTATCTGAATAAAAGTAAACTTGCAGAACATACACAAAATTACGCCTTTTAGCTTTATGATGATGTTCTACCGAGAACCGACGGAAGAATTATTGGAAATGGCATCATTTACCTTTGCTTTAAGTTCGTATGGGTTACATACTAACAGCTGACTCTCTGTACTCAATAAAATTGGACACTTTTATTGCATTTTATCTGTACTACCATGCAATTTATCTGTACTACCATCTCCTAAAATATTTATATTCCTCCTGTATACTGGACCTAATGTATGACAACGGAAGCTGTATAAATATGCAAACTCATTACAAAACGCAGAGTTCAGTTTTATGGTCACGTAATGCGAAGCACCGACTATAAATGAATGAAACGCAGGTTCAAAATCTTTGTGCCTAAAGGAAAACAAACCGAATCCCATAGTACTGTCTTTAGAATTTACATACCTGGAACCGGAGGCCGCGGAAAACCGAGATATCTTTGGAGCGGAGCTACTTACGTACTGACTGTAAATGCAAACAACCAGCCCCATAAGTTTCTTTGTAATAAATACACTTTATCGAAATTACGACACTATCTAAGGGTGTCTTTATCAGAAATATAAAATTATGGCATTAGACCTAATAAATTGGAGCATATTGTGTTCAAGTCGTAAAAAATAACATCAACGATGCTGCCTATTCGAGCTTGGAGCGCTATGAGCGCGTAGGAGAGGCTTTCTTACTCCGTATCCTAACACTGGATGAAACATGGGCCACATCGTACGAGCCAAAACTGAAACGCCCATCCAACAAATGGCGTCGTTGTGGCTCGCCACGAAAGCTGAAACTGTGTCAGAGCCCCAGTATGGTGAAAGTTATGGCGATTCTTGTGTACGACTGTGATAGTGTTACCCTAACGCATTACGTTCCTCCACGGCAGACCGTCAATACACAGTATCACTGTTTGTATTTGGAGCATCACTGCGACCAGCTTTGCGAAAGAAGCGGCAACACTTTCTGCGCAATCCACCCATCATTTTGCACGACAATGCGCGGGCGCATACAGCGCAAGCTGTGGCTGCTCTGTTCGGTCGGTGGGACTGGGAAGTACTATATGTATCATCCACCATACTACCCGGACTTAAGTCCTAGTGACTGATTCGATTCCGAAGGCGAAGGAACCACTTCGTGGCAAACGCTTCAGAACTGTTCCAGAGGTTCGACAGGCAGTAGACCGCTACCAAATCAAATGGTTGTAGAGCTTATGGGACTTAACTACGGGTTCATCAGCCCCTAAGCTTACAAACTACTTACGAACTACCTTATACTAAAGACGGCACAAACATACACGCCCGAGGGGGGATTCGAACCCCCGACGGGGGGAGGCCGCTCCATTCGCTCCATCAATAGAACATGCTCTGCTATTGGTATACTACGCCTTGCATATCACTGGCAACTGGTTCTACACAACGCTTGTGACTAATTTAAAGGACGGTAACAGGTGGGAACATGTAACGCTTTTGATTCGGTTGTGAATAAATAATTGCCGCTAATTAAGTTCCTCGTAAATATGTAAACAAGAAGCATTCTTCCGGGGCATGTCTTGGGCATATTAAATGCCATCTCTGATCTAGTGTATTATCGCCTCTCTTCTACGAACCTTCGAAACAAAATTCGAAAACATATTAACTGGAAAAAAGGGAACATAGTAAGAAAACACAATGTAACACGAATAAATTACTTCCCTGTTATCAACTATTCTAGATACACTATTCATATTCTGAGCAATAATAAAAACAAAGAGACTGCGTTACTTGCCCTTTTCAGCAGTGATTGATGGTGATTGATTGTATGTAATGGCTGTCCGCCATTTTCATAGCGGCCGACTTCACTGCGTGGACGTTCATCAGAATGATAGATGGTGACATTAGCATCCATTGCAAGCAATTAATTCTCATTCTACAATTCTAAAGACCCTAGATCCGCTTTCTGCTCTGTAAACTTCCACAGTTTTGTAATCAATACGTAAAAATAACAACTCACCTTCTTTTTCATTACCAAGCGAGGTGGCGCAGTGGTAACACACCGGAGTCAGGAGAACGAGTGTAACACCGCCTTCGTCCATCCTGATTTACCTTTGTCGTCTTTTCCCTAAATCACGCCAGTCGAATTCCGGGATGGTTCCTTTCAAAGTGCACGGCCGATTTCCTTCACCATCCGTAGCAGAAATCAATCCGAGCTGGTGCCCCTTCTGTAATAAACTCGCTGTCATTGGTCTTCTGCCAAAAATTTATCGGTACGTAAGGGAGTGCAACACCGTTCTTATAGGAGCCCATTTACTCCTTTTCGCTTTACATACTGTTTTCTTATTTATTGTAGATAGGATTTAAAAGAAATTACCAAGAACAGAATAAAACGAACGAACAATAATTATTCGAAAGGTTATTGAAACCCTCAGAATTACACTGCTCGTCTTCACCGATTTCATCCAAATTTATGGTGCATGTAGAGCTTGGTGAGACATGAAAGTACCCCAAATGGGAACTACATGGGGCCAAGCGTTTAGGAAATAAAAGGAACATTAAAATATACAATTTTGTGTTTGTTCTACAGGTTTCTTTATTTTATTAATCGGTTTTCGGCTTCTTAGACTATCATCAGACATTTACTGAAGTTTAATCAAAGAACTTGCGTTGCCAACAAACGAGAAGAAATGTTCCATGGAGAGAAATAAATTATCTTTTTTGATGGACCAAATACAATGGAAATAAATATTGAAAAGAAATCTGTAAATTAATAGTACTGCAAAGAGGAAACACAGATACTATACATCGAGAATCAGTGCAAACATAACAATTTCTTGACAACAATGACTACAGTGAATGAAATAAAACTAAGCAAGAACCTATGAAGGGTTGTTCAAAACACAAGGTGATACAATACCTAATAACTATAGAATAAATATTAGAAACGTGGAACACTATTATAACTAAATAAACAAATATTGCCGCAACAAATGGCTCTGATCCAGTCCTAATTGACATTTATGTTACACAGGAAAAAGAAACTAAAACTTCTCCCCCCCCCTCCTATGTGCTCCGTCTGCTGGCCTTCCACGATTTGTAAGAGGTGGTCTACTATTACATATCTAGGACAGGTATCGCAGAGTGTAGCCAAAACTAAGATATCCTGTAACTACAGGGTTTCCTACTATGCCAGTAACACAACTGCCCAGTTTATTGTCAATAGTAAAGAAAAGCCCCAGCTATTAGCCAATAGTGGGGTACACAATGTGCCCAGATTGTATTAAGTTTTGCATTGGTCAATCAGGTACGGACGTAGCAACTGGGCTAAGAGAACATAACGAAGTTGGAGTGGCCGGCCGCAGTGGCCGAGTGGTCTGCGGCGCGCCAGTCACAGTCTGTACGGCCGCTACTGTCGGGGGATCGAATCCTCCCTCGGGCATGGATGTTCGTGTCGTCTTTAGTATAAGCTAGTTCATAAGTAGTTTGTAAATCTAGGGATTGATGACCCCGCAGTTAAGTCCCTTAAGCTTAACAAATATTTGAAAATTTGAGCAGTTGGAGGTTGCAAAAACATGATTCCACTTTTGCTGAACATGGTCTGAGAGAGGGCCACAGATACCAACCACAATCCCAAGTACTCCATTTAGCCAGCAAAGGCCAGAAACTAAATCTACTAGGGGCCTTAAAAATAAACGAACACAGAAATAAACACAGTCAAGGCTTAATATTAAATGGTCAAACAGTCCTCAAAACATCACCACTTCTGAACCCACCTTCATCCTCAAAATTTCCAATACAATTCACCAGGCCTGCTCCATTTTATTCTTGCAATTGCTGATCTTCTTATTTTAACATACTCTATTCTTGAGTCAGCATAGATTTGAAATTGATTCCAGTACTTTTGTCTTACAATTACTATACTGACACGAAGTAGTAAATATAATTTAAGTTTGGTACAACCAATGTTTATCTACTTTCTGTGTGAATACCAGTCCAGCTTTCCAATGTATCACACCTGTTTTCTATCCTTCTCTGTTAGTACTTGTGCCGTGCAGGGGCTTTCTTGTCGGAATAGCTACGAAGTGTACTTGCTGGACTCGTATATATCTGTCCGGATCGAGAGTGAATTCGACCTTACACCAGAGGGCGTCGAGAGCAGTGTGGTGTTTGGACGCTGCTGAGAAAGGTCGTTGGCGAGGGGGCGGTATGTGTGGCTGTGCCGATAGTTCTGGAGTGCTCGGCTAACGATGCATTGACACTTATCTGCATGGAAGTACTTGCCGATGGAATGTGACGGGGTCATACGTGGCTTGAAGACTCTAGCCAGCGTTCAACAAACAGTTTGTGCACAAAACTTCGGTTGTAGAAGGGAGCATTTGCAATTCGTTACTCATTTTGCAGCGGATCGCCACGGAAGTCTCGACGAGTTAAAAAGTCTATGCTAGTGCCTATTGTACTGTCTACGCACAGTGGATGTTCTGTCCAAGCGTTCTTTGTTGTGCATTGTAATTGGTTCACTGTTGACAGAGGAATACGTCAGGAGGTTGTTTAACTGTCTCTCCGTTGGTGGTGTTTTATTGGGAGCCAGGCTCTTAAGTTGAGTAAATTGTTCACGTTGTCATACTTATTTATCTTACAGTTACAGTCTTGCAAGAAGCACTGGTTAGTTTAACCAAATTTACAGTTGTCAATTGATTTGAGTAATTATCTTAATTTCTACCAGCGAAGGTATACTTGTTGTTAATGAATCACTATTTCCTGTAAATTTACGTATCTTAAGTTTTGGAGTTTTTGGTTACTGTCAAGTTTTGTGACACTTGTGACTTGTGGTATAGAAATATATATGTCTCTATATATGCTGATGCTTAAATCAAGTTTTATCAATTTTAAAATAATTGTTGTAATAAATTGTTTATATTTAATTTTAGTTAATTCATTCCCAGTACCTTACTACTTCCTCAATAGCCCTACCATCCGAGTACTAACATTCCAAATTATTCTGTAGTCTGTCCTTACAGTAATTCTTTATTTAATTGTCATCACTATAATTGAATACGTTTATTTTCACCGTTTTACAGTTCCAGTGCAAGCCTCTGATTTGTTAAGCTTCACAATTCTCCAACGCATCCCACCTATACCTTCCTATCCCACCCCTATATTTTTGTCTCTTTGTTTATTTAGTTATAATAGTGTCCCAGGTTTCTAATATTTATTCTATATTTCTTAGGTTTTCTGTCACCTTGTGTTCTGAATAACTCTTCAAACTTTAGATTCTTGTTTAATTTTATTTCATTCACTGTAGTCATTGTCGTCAAGAAATTGTTATGTTTTCATTGTTTCTCGATGTATAGTATCTATGTTTCCTTTTTACAGTACTATAAATTTACAGATTTAATTTAAATATTTTTTAACATTTTAAGTGATCCATCAAAGAAGATAATTTATTTCTCTGCATGTAACATCTTTTATGGTTTGTTGAGAACGCAAGTTCTTTGAATAAACTTCAGTAAATGTCTCATGATGGCCTAAGAAGCCGAAAAATCGATTTACAAAATAAACAAACTTGTAGAACGAATACAAAATGGTGTATTTTAATTTTTCTTTTATTCCCTAAACGCTTGGCCATATGTAGTTCCCACTTGGGGTACCTTCATGTCTCACCGCGCTCTAAATGTGCCATAAATTTGGATGAATTCGGTGAAGACGATCAGGCGTCCTCTCCTTGATAGTACACCGTCTAAGAGTATTCCATTTCACTCAAATAAATGAAATGATCACATTTACAGGTCAACAACTCAACAACTCAATAACTCAAGTGTCAAGTTGTACTCAGGTACCAGGTGTCGATACATGCCGAAACACCAATAAACAGTATGTGCCTAAGGTCACGTTGTTCACTACAATGTTGAAGCATATCTGACTGGAGATGTGCATACCATTTATAGCATGCCACTAGTGTCAGCTCATCTGAAACAAATGTCTTACCATGCCTGGATAATTAAGATTTGATAATGACTCTTTAATGAGTCGATAGTAGTCATCAATGTAAAATCATTGTATATCAGCGCTCTTTGCCAAATAAAGATCTCACAAGAGAGTCATCAGTATCATATTAATATCGCATGCTTTATATATCCTGAATACGATGTCAGATAATTATAACGACATGTGATGTGTTCATGTTTGACGCTTTACTCTACAGCAGCGTTGTTACTTTGGAAAATCTAGTAACACTGTGGTACTTACTTGCAGAGATATGGAGAAGCTTGCCCCTACAGTACTAAGTGTGGCTGTAAGCCCTGCGCCGGGAGAACTGTTCTGCTCGAGCCAGCAGGCGAGAAGCGTACAGCCAATTAATTAGCCTTGTAGCTCCTTCGCCCGTGATATCTAATTTCTGGGGCTTAATTTAACGTCGTTACCGCGGATATCTGCCGGAGTAAGGTGATTTTGTAGCGGCCGGGGTGGAAGGGATTTCATAAAGGCGCCGTCCGTTAAATAAGAAAGATAACTGCATTCTGCGTAGAGAGAGAGAAGTCTCTGAGAGGAACCAGATATACAGGGTGTTACAAAAAGGTACGGCCAAACGTTTAGGAAACATTCCTCACACACAAAGAAAGAAAATATGTTATGTGGACATTGTAAAATAATTATATATTAAATATTGATATTCATTACGTCTGACAATTATTCTGATTTAAATGTCTCTTTAAAAGTCTCTGGTCAGTTTCTGATAAGATGCTGCGAAATTCCTGAAAAGGAACAATTTTATTTATTTCTTACTACCACAAGATAGACTTTGTGGTGTCGATGTAGCTCGTAGTTTCTTGCTTCATTGTCTGCAATGATGTGTGAACGTGTAAACTTTTTAATTTAATTTCTTGGATAACAGAAGGTCTCTATGTACCAAATGTAAAATTCACTACCCAGTCTGGAATTGCCAGAAGTATCTGTGTCTAATATAACAGTCAGTTTTGTAATTAGCTTCAAATAAAGTCCCGTGTGTAAAATCTGCAGGTTCGTAATTCCAGGTGAGGTAGCTCACGTAGACTCTCTTTCTACTACACCAAAATTACATGTTGAAGAGATTAAATAATTGTAGACAAAAGCAGAACTTACTTTAAGTTGAAATATATGTATTGAGCGTTCGTAATACATCGATTCACTTTCCGTAACATTCCAATAATAATGACATACTCGACTATAGAATACTCTACACTCTATCAGCAAAGAACAACCATTTTTCTCTTCATAGCAATTACATGGAGATTCTATATGTTCTGAAAAATACTTTACGGTAAATTTTGATATATATTAAATACAGCAAACATTCTAATTAGCCTTGAAAGTAATTTATAACATAACAAAATCTTTTATCTACAATTACATCGTTAACAAATATGTAACACATAATACTAACAGGTATCTTACAACATGTGTCCCGAAACGCTTAATTTCCATGTTAGAGCTCATTTTATTACTTCTCTTCAAATCACATTAATCATGGAATGGAAACACACAGCAACACGTATGTGTCACATATTTGTTAACGATGTAATTGTAGATAAAAGATTTTGTTATGTTACGACTTTTAACACTTTGTTACAGGAAGTGTTCAAAATGTTCTCCGTTAGCGAGGATACATGCATCCACCCTCCGTCGTATGGAATCCCTGATGCGCTGATGCAGCCCTGGAGAATAGCGTATTGTATCACAGCCATCCACGAAGAGTATCTACATTTGGTACCGGGGTTGCGTAGACAAGAGCTTTCAAATGCCCCTATAAATGAAAATCAAGGGGGTTGAGGTCAGGAGAGCGTGGAGACCATGGAATTGGTCCGCCTCTACCAATCCATCGGTCACCAAATCTGTTGTTGAGAAGCCTACGAACACGTCGACTGAAATGTGCAGGAGCTCCATCGTGCATGAACCACATGTTGTGTCGTACTTGTAAAGGCACATGTTCTAGCAGCACAGGTAGAGTATCCCGTATGAAATCATGATAACGTGCTTCAGTGAGCGTAGGTGGAAGAACATGAGGTCCAATCAAGACATCACCAACAATTTCCGCCCAAACGTTCACAGAAAATCTATGTTGATGTCGTGATTGCACAATTGCGTGCGGGTTCTCGTCAGCCCACACATGTTGATTGTGAAAATTTACATTTAAAGAGAAATACTAAAATGAGCTCTAACATGGAAATTAAGCGTTTCCGGACACATGTCTACATAACATATTTTCTTTCTTTGTGTGTGAGGAATGTTTCCTGAAAGTTTGGCCGTACCTTTTTGTAACACCCTGTATTGTAACTATTGCATTGCAGTTAAGTTTTGGTATTATTTTATTGAACTCATACTGTTGTCATATTACCTATGTTATTAACGTGGAGAATAGACTACGTGAAAGATCACCATAGCGACAATGACATCTTCGACCACAACTACGTATGCGAAAGATGAGAAAAGAAAACGTGATTGCTATGTCCTGTACCGTAAATTACCAATAAACACTGTTTAAGTCAAACTACTTCTCGTACTACGAATACTTGCGCTAAAAATACAGAAGTTTGGATCGGTAGGAACGACTTCATAGGCATCGGGTTTTGCAGGATATGGCCGCAATGTGAACATGGTATCAGTTAACAACAGAGAAAAGCGTCGTCTTCCTCTGATACGAATGAGACTGAGATAGAATATAGAGTGCTAAAAAAATTACACTTGGAAACAGTGTTGCCAGGTCCGAAGTTTTTTCTCGGAAGACGAAACTTAAAAATTTCGGAAGATGCAATAATAATCGGAAGGTATACCATACTAAAAAATTTAAAAAAATCGAGTCCTGTCATTTATTTCAGAATGGGGCAATTAAATCTTTATTCATACTCCGTTTATGTCATAAAGGTTGTCTCACTGTCGGCGTTGCATGTTGCGAACACTGATAGCGCTTTCCATGGTTTCGCCGATCCTTGCGCCCAAACAATGCTGTGGTAATTATCATCAGTGCAGTTCGGAGCGGGGGGGGGGGGCGTGGAAGGACTATTGGGCTGCAGCGCCCCTCCCCTACTATCTCAGGGCTAAACGTGCTTCTTCTTCTCTCTCTCTCTCTCTTTTTTTTTTTTTTTTTTTTTTAATAAAAAAAGATAAAAGAGAGAGAAGTCTTCTTTAGCTACTGTTACACGAAATCAATATTCAGGTGCCCCTAAAAATAAATAAATAAAATTAAAAAAAAAGAGTTGCTCTTTGAAATCTTGGCTGCGCTACTGGACCGAACTGATGCGATATGTATTTTGTGGAATTATTCAGAACATCGGAGGACCAGGTAAGTGCCTGGCATAAATCTCTCTTCTTTTCATTCTTCATTCCGTGTAGTGGACCGGGCTGTTTGAGATCCGGCCCATAAAGAGTCACGGTTCTATTCAGCCAATTATCAGACAGGCTGATAGTGGGGCAAAGGGGGGATCCCAATTGGGAATAAGTGGGAGGCTTCCTAGTTCCGGCATACATCTTACAACCAAGGAAGGCCTCCCGAAAGCCTTGGTCGGAACCAGTTTAACTTACTTCTGGGACATTGTCTCAGACTAAAGATGGATTATCAGGCGGGCACGAGTGCACTCTCGACAAACTAAAGCTGGACGCCAGAGATGCTCTGGTAGACTCGCGGGGATCAGTTCGACTAAATAATAATATACAGGCGAGACATGCGCCTCTCTAGAGCAACCGCACGCGTGGCACAATATCCTCTGCGTCGAATACTGACTGCAAAGACGAGTTAGATTTTGATCTGATGACGACAGATTCCACCTGCGTGATAGTAGATGTTTGATAATGGTTTCAAAGTCGTCCGCCAACAGATAGTGTAGTGACATAACTGTGAAAAAATCGTCTTTGTGTATGCTTTAATAGGAAAAATTTACAGCCATAAGGCTCAGTATGATAACAACATGCGAAGCTCACAGGCGCCATGCCATGTACAGGCAGTCGTGCTTCCTAATACAACTGAGCGAGTTTGAAATGTTTCAAATTGTTGTCTTCCCAGTGGCGGTAAGGTCCTATCGGAAAACTGCCTCACACGTTGGATGTGCTGCGTCTTTTGTGTAACGATACTGACTGCATAGGACACTTGGACATCTTCACTCCTCTAGACGAGGTTCAGGATGCCCACGCAGTACAGTCATCCGACAAGATCGTCGTATTGTAAGGGCAGCAGTGATAGATCGTGCAGCTGCCACTGGAAGGATATGAGGGTTTGTGGGCCCAGACGTGTCAGCACGAACTGCTGAGAACCGACTGCGAGCAAGTGGAATACGGGCATGCACGCCTCTAGCCCATCTCCCACTAACGCTACGTCATCGACGCGCGCTATTCGACTGCTCGGCTCGAATGGCGGACCGTGGTCTTCACAGATGACAGCAGATTCTGCCCGCACGCAAATGACTGTCGTTTGCGCTTACGACCTGGACCTGGCGAGCTCTGTCCCATAGTGCATTCCTCCAAGACACACTGGCCACACCCCAGGCCTTATGGTCTAGGGGTGTCATAAGCTACATTTCTGCACCACCTCTGTGATTGTGGGAGGAACGCTGATCAGCGTTCGGTACTTGCAGAATGATGCAATAACCGTTCTTTTGCCATTCTTGCACCAGGGAAGTGATTTGTTGTACCAACACCGTAATGCTCGCTTACACACTGCACGCTAAGCTCAAAGTGCTCTGCAAGAAGTGCAGCAACTTCCCTGGCCAGTGTGGCCTCCGGACTTGTTTTTTTTTTTTAATTTTTTTTATTTATTTATTGTTTTTTAAAAACCCCAGAATGGGCAGGCTGGCAGCAGCTAACATGCTGCTGTTCAGCCGAGAACATACAAATATGGCAACAGAAGAATTAAAATAATAAAAACAGGTGACAAATATGAAGAATGTTAAAAATAGGCACGGTGAGATAAATGGGTGGTATGACAATGACATGAAAAGTATGAAAAATGTACGTATTCAGAACGTAAAACACCACGGTGGATAAAACTTTCACTTTGAAGAAACGGAGCGATGACGACGAGACGAAGAGGCACATTTAAAAAACATTGCAACACTATGTTCTGCCTGTGCGGCGGTTGCTGACGTTTTAAAAACACGCGTACACCCGGAGCACTAAAACACAGCACACTTAAAACCACTGACACACAATTAAAATCTCTGAATAGGCCCCGCAGTGGAGATGGAGGAGGAAGGAAAGTACGTTGGGTAGAAAGGGAGGGGAGGGGGCGGAGTGGGGATGGAATGAGATGGGATGGAAGGACTCCAAGGAAGTGGGTAGGGATGGGGATCCAAGCGGAGGAAGGGAAAAGGATGGGTGGAGGAGGACGTGACACTAATCTAAGGGTATATGTCAGGACGGAGGGCGTCATCTGGGAGAGGAATCTGATGAAAGTTACCCTCCGATAGGATGTGGAGAGTGTGGAGGTGAAGAGAGGGAGGAACATGTTGGTAAAGGCGTGGCAGAGGCCCGGGATTCAGAAGGATATAAGAGACCAGTGGGTGACTAGTTCGGACTTGTCTCCACTCGACATGTGGGGTATGATGGGATCACAACTGACACGTGTGACTCGTCACCACACAAATCTTGCAGAAATACGAGAACAGGTCGATGAGGCGTGGAATAATGTGTCCGAAGACAATGTTCGCCATCTATACAGGGTGGTTCATTGATAGTGACCGGGCCAAATATCTCACGAAATGAGCATCATTCGAAAAAACTACGAAGAACAAAACTTTTTTAGCTTGAAGGGGGAAAACAGATGGCGCTATGGTTGGCCCGCTAGATGGCGCTACCATAGGTCAAACGGATATCAACTGCATTTTTTAAAATAGGTACCTCCATTTTTATTACATATTCGTCTAGTACGTAAATAAATATGAGTGTTCTATTTGGAACACTGTTTTCGCTCTGTGATAGATGGCGCTGTAATAGTCACAAGCATATAAGTGCGTGGTATCCCGTATCATTTCGCCAGTGCGGACGGTATTTGCTTCGTGATACATTACGCGTCTTAAATGGATTTTAATACGATTGTATTCTGATTTCTTACGTAATGTTCTACCGATTTTACTAAAACATGTTTCATTACATGACAGGATGGCGATGTACTTTCAACATGATGGATGTCCGGCTCATGGCTCGAGTGCAGTTGAAACGGTCTTAAATGGAATGTTTAATGACAGGTGGATTGGTCGTAGAAGCGCCATACCATGGCCCGCGCGTTCACCGATCTTACATCCCCGGATTTACTTCTGTGGGGAAACTTGAAGGATATTTGTTATAGTGATTCACAGGCAACGCCTGAAAACATGCGTCATCCCCATGTCAATGGATGTGAGAACTACTCGCTGTTGAGCGGAATTTCGTTACGCGTATTGCCAAATGCATTGAAGTTGAAGAACATCATTTTGAGCATTTATTGAAGTCACACAGTGACAGCACGCCTTGTCATAATGTATGATAATTTCACAAAAGTACGTGTATCACATTGGAACAACCGAAATAAAGTTCAAACGTACCTACGTTCTGTGTTTTAATTTACCAAACCTACCTGTTACCCACTGTTGTCTAAAATTATGAGCAATATGTTTGTGAATATTACAGCGCCATCTATCACAAAGCCACAAAAGTTTTCAAAATAAAACATTCATATTTATTTACGTAATAGACGAATATGTAATAAAATGTGGGTACCTATTTAAAAAAAAATGCAGTTATGTTCGTTTGAGGTATGGCAGTGCCATCTAGAGGGCCAACCATAGCGCCATCATACTTATCATTTCAGCTCTAGCTAGAAGATGATTTCTCATAAGGGTACTTCCTACTTTAGTGAGACATTTTATACGAGTTAAACGTACCTTTTAACTAACAGCAGACAATGTTTTAGGAGTGCAAGAAGAAAGCCGACATCACTATACAATAGCCTCAACCCAAATTATAAACTTGTGGCGTGTAGAGCGACGTGGAGAAGAAAGATACACGGTACAACAGCTACTACCATCTGTAAAGAAAATTATTTGTCGAAACATACTGCTAAGTGAGGTAGGAATAGTGAATTTTGGCAACCGTAGAGACCTTGGCGCACACATTTAATAAGAAAAAGGAAATTCCTCGTGGGTAACGATGTTTGGTAAGTGTATCGATGACATTAAGAACACGTTCTGCTGAACATGATGTACTTAGCATGTATTGCTGAAATCTTCTTTTGTTTGTGACGAAAATATCAAAAACACTGCTCCTCTCCAAAAGAAGGAAAATTTGCAAAATGGATATAACTTTAATTGGCGCAGGCGAAGAGTAGCACCCACGAATCATCATTAGAGACTGATTATGCCTTTCAGCGTTCAGTCTGGAACATAGTACCTCTAATAAAATTCCTCCATAATCCCCTATTCAATGCTAACATTGATGCCTCGTCTGATGTTATGCCTTTTACTTCAAAATCATTCTTCACCGAATCTAAGAACTTTCTTCTTGGTCTACCTCGACTCCTTTTACCCTCCGCTGCCGAGCTCATGAGTCTCTTAGGTAACCTTGTTTCTCCCATGCGTGTAACATGACCCCACCATCTCATTCTGTTCGCTCTTACTGCTTCATCTATGGTATTCATTCCCAGTTTTTCTTCGATTTCCACATTATGGACACCCTCCTGCCATTGTTCTCATCTATTAGTACCTGCAATCATTCTTGCCACTTTCTACTTTGTGAATAAGGTAGCCTGTATCCACCCAACTTTTACTCCCATACAACGAAGTTGGTCGAAAGATAGAGCGGTGCACTGCTAACTTAGTCTTGGTACTTACTTCCTTCTTGCAGAAGAGAGTAGATCTTAACTGAGCACTCACTGCATTAGCTTTGCTGTACCTCGATTCCAGTTCTTTCCCTATGTTGCCATCCTGTGAGTAAATACATCCTAGGAACTTGAAACTGTCTACCTGTTCTAACTTTGTTCCTCCTATTTGACACTCAATCTGTTTAAATCTCTTTCCCACAGACATTACTTTCGTTTTGGAGATGCTGATCTTCATGTCATAATCCTTGCACCTCTGATTGAGTTCTGAAATATTAGTTTGCATCCTTTCAATTGAGTCGGTCATTACAACTAAGACATCCGCATATGCGAGACTGCTTATTTTGTTTTCACCTATTTTAATCCAGCCCTGCCAGTCTACTGTTTTCAACATATGATCCATGAATAGTATGAACAACAGTGGTGACAGGTTACAGCCTTGTCTTACTCCTGAAACTACCCTGAACCATGAGCTTAATTTGCCATCTACTCTAACTGCTGCCTGACAGTCTACGTAAAGTCCTTTAATTGCCTGCTGAAGTTTGCCTCCTACACCATAACCTCCAGAACTGACAGTAGCTTCCTCCTAGGAACATGGTCAGAAGCCTTTCCTAGATCTATGAAACGTAGATACAATTTCCTGTTCCATTCATAGCACTTTTCCATTACCTGCCGTAAGCTAAAGATCAGATCCTGACAGCCTCTAAGAGGCCTAAACCCACACTGATTTTCATCTAACTTGTCCTCAATTAATACTCGCACTCTCCTTTCAACAATACCTGAGAATATTTTGCCTACAACGCTAATTAAAGAGATACCTCGATAGTTACAATCTTTGCTGTTTCCATGTTTGAAATAATAAAATAAAATAAAATAAAAGCAGCATTTCTTCTATTAGTACTTTGGTGCACTACGTAACTAACAGGATCTCTATTTGTTCTGTGCTGTACTACACTGTTTTCAAATGTTTTTAATTCCCCCTTCAAGCTAGAAAAGTTTTGTGCTTTGTAGTTTTTTCGTTTGATGCTTATTTCGTGAGATATTTGGCCGGGTCACTATCAATGGACCACCCTGTATAATCGACTGGACGCCAGAATCAGCGCCTGCATTGCTACGCAGCACGTGCTAATATCAGCGATTCATGGCGGGTCGAGGCGTGGTACTTCAGTGGCGCTTGAGCTGTTGATGAGTAAGTGTAATCATTTCATGTACTCCATATGCACTGTTTCAACAGTAAAACTTGAGTGAATTGGAAAACAGTAAGAGGTTATTGAACGTGTCAGGAAGCTTTTAAGAAGGATTTTATTCCCAGCAGTGTATATTCAAAATTTATCTAGCGAATTGAAAGTGCTGCGCAAAACAGATTTACCAACAGATTTACCAACAGATTTGTAAAACGTGTTGATGCTTTCATCGTTACTGGTTGGGCAAACTTTGACGAGCTTTTGTCACGGCAAGTTTGCTCACAGTGTGATGGATCAACTGCCGGCTGCGAACTAGTGAGGCGAATCTTTAAAATCTTGCGAACTGGTTGTCAAAGAACATAATTACCATCATCTGAATACGACAACGAAATTGCAGAATATCCTAAAGGAAACATTATGTACCAGGCTACGCAGTTCAAGGAAATAGTTGTACTGCTCGCTAAACGTCTCTTCACGTGATTTTTTCAATTGGACATAAATTTCTATTTCCCTGTATACATATATGAAGTATACCTTCTTCATATCAAGAATTACTAAGTTGTTTCACAAAATGTACATCGTAAGGTTATCTTCATGAGGTGAAATGTGAAGAAGGATGTACTTCTTATTTTATTTCTTATGTATTTTTATTCCCTCTGTTACTTGTAACACAAGTAAATGTTTTACATTTGTCTAATGTAAATGCCATAACACTGAGGCCAGTAAACTGAGCGTATGCCACTTTTTTGTATAAGTCTTACGTTTTTTAATGTCTTGTGGCAAAAGACTTGACAGTAAATGTTGTATTACACTTAATATCCATGTGGCAAACCAAAATCATTATACATTTTATTTGTGTACTGATAATTTTGAGCATAAATATTTTTGATTATATTTTGTGTATGCTTATTCGTGGCCGCGCGGGAGTAGCCGAGTGGTCTGTAACGCCACGTTACGGATCGCGCGGCCTCCCGCATCGGAGGTTCGAATCCTCCCTCGGGCATGGATGTGTGTGTTGTCCGTATGTTAGATTAACTTAGTTTAAGTAGTTTGTAAGACACATCTACGCCCGAGGGAGAATTCGAACCCCCGACGCGGAAGAGCGCGCGATCCGTAACGAAGTGCTCCAGACCGATCGGCTACTCCAGCGCGGCTATACACTACTGACAGGACTGGCGTGTCATTTCATTGACACGGTACACCTATACCGTTTAATATACGTATCTTCGGAATTATATCATAGTATGGAACATAGTTCATGATTTATGACGTTATAAAAATGAGATGCACGAGAAACTGTCCCATATCGAAACAGGGTGTAATTTATCAGGTGTTTGATACTAACACTATTTCGGGTATAAGGAGAGGCATTGAATGAAAATTTGTGTTGCGACCGGGATTCGAACCCGGGACCCCCTAATCAATATTCTTGATATATTGACACCAAATATGTGCCTGGAAGTTGATTTAATGCCAATTCGATTCACAATAGATTTCGCAGTTATCTACTATTAAACTACGTAGTTGGAGAAATATGTTATTGTAGGACACATTGCTTACTCCCTTCCCAACTAATGCTTCCCTTTCGTGCCCTTCGAGTCTAATAACTCCGGTCTGTCTTTTGCGCAAGTTGTAAATAATTCTCCTCTCCCTGTATTTTACCCCTGCTGACTCCAGAATATGAAAGAGTGTATTCCAGTCAACATTGTCAAAAGCTTTCTCTAAATCTAAGAAACCTAAAAATGTAGGTTTGCCTTTCTTTAATCTATCTTCTAAGATAAGACGTAAAGTGAGTATTGCCTCCCGGGTTCCTATGTTCCTTCTGAATCCAAACTGATCGTCCCCGAGGTCAGCTTCTACCAGCTATTCCACTCTCCTGTAGATAATTTGTGTTAAAATTATGCAACCATGACTTATCAGACTGATGGTTCTGTAATTTTCACATCTATCTGCACCTGATTTCTTTGGAATGGGGATTATTACATTTTTCTTAAAGTCTGAGGGTATTTCGCCTGTCTCATACATCCTACACACCAGTTCAAATAGTTTTGTCATGGCTGGCTCTCCCAGAGACTTTAGTAGCTCTGAGGGAATGTCATCTACTCCCGGGGCCTTGTTCCGACCTAGGTCTTTGAGGGCTCTGTCAAATTCATCTCTCAGTATACTATCTCCTATTTCATCTTGATCTACTTCCTCTTCCCTTCCTACAACATTGTCTCTAGAGCTCCTCTATGTACTCTTTCCACCTTTCTGTTTTCCCTTCTTTGCTGAGAACTGGTTTTCCATATGAGTTCTTGATATTTGTGGAGCTGTTTTTCTTGTCCCCAAATGTCTCTTTCATTTTCCTGTAGGTAGTATCTACTTTTCCCCTTCTTATACATTCTTCTACAGATTTGCATTTGGCTTCTAGCCACTCCTGGTTAGCCATTTTGCACTTACTGTCAACCTCATTTCTTAGTCGTCTATACTAAGATAAATAAAAAGCAGGTCTGTTGCTCTTTGTAATTGAAAAAATATATATATATATATATATATATATATATATATATATATATATATATATATATATATATATATATAAAATACGTTTATTACATTGTTTATTGGGTTGCTCCGAGAGACTGGCTTCACCAAATATGTGACATGCATGAACCACTGTGATTTACCACTCACTGTAGTTTCGATTTAAAAAACAGAAAGCAAATTTCGACATTAGCTGCCAGTAGGGGCTGAATTAAATTAACCGGAAAAGTTAAAGATTGGCGTCCAGCCAGGATTTTAACTGATATCTCCTGCTTACAAGGCAGTTGACAACTAAGGTATTGGGACACAGAGATCAGTTGGACTGCACGGACTACCCTGAGCACATCTCCTGACAGACGCAAATGTTCTGTTTATCCACACACCACTATAGTCTGCATCACGTAGGAAGGCGGGCCGAGTTTCAGCCGTCCTGCGCATCCCCCTCTACTACTGCACTCACAGCCAATAATATTCATTCTCTAGGTGCGTGGCAGGCCGCGAGATCCGCTATGTTTCTCCTGCAAGCTCAACTGTTGGCGCTCAGTCTTAGCTCCTTCCTTGCTCCTCGGTTCCCCTATCGCTCCGCCTCTATGTGCTGAAGAGCCTTCCTACCTGACGCCAACTACAGTACACTGCCCCTGCCTATTTTCACTCATTCTGTCGGCATTTCTCGGGCCTGACCTGCATTCGAACTTGAGACTGGATTAATGGCCATCTTCACCTTAATGAAGTGCTTCGTTCCCGACACTTCTCCATTATTCAAAATGAACTGATGATTTGACTGCTCTTGTTGCGACGATCATAGCCTACAGGACACGAGGCCCGAAATCCTGGCGGTAATACAGGGTCAACTGCGAGCCACGGAGTACAATGGTTCAAATAGTAGGAGGACAAATGAGAGATTTGGGTCGGACGGTATATGTGCTTAGATAGCCCTTACAGGTGTGTTAAGCCTGTTTGCTGTCGAGTGGGGTAGGTCTTTAGCGCATCTGCCTAATAAGCAGGAGGGTTCATATGTCCAAACTTTGTTTACAAGATAAATCAATCAAAAGTGAAGGCCGTGAACTCTACAAAATACTTAGGAATTACTATTATTTCAGACTTACACTGGAAAGAACACGTAGATAATGTCGTGGGAAAGACGAACAGAAGACTCCGTTTTATTGGCAGAACCCTTAAAATGGTTAAAGTTAAACAGAATGAAACAGGCAAAATGGAGTACAGACGACTAAAAAATGAGATTGACAGGAAGTGCAAAACGGCTAAGCAGGAGTGGCTAGAAGCTAAATGTAAATCTGTAGAAGAATGTATAGCAAGGGGAAAAGTAGATAAAGCCTACAGGAAAATAAAAGAAACATTTGGAGATAAGAAAAACAGCTCTACGAATATCAAGAACTCAGATGGGAAACCAGTTCTCAGCAATGAAGGGAAAGCTGAAAGGTGGAAAGAGTACATAGAGCAGCTCTACAAAGGAAATGAACTTAGAGACGATGTTGTAGGAACGGAAGAGGAAGTCGATCAAGATGAAATAGGAGATACTATACTGAGAGATGAATTTGACAGAGCCTTGAAAGACCTAGGTCGGAACAAGGCCCCAGGAGTAGATGACATACCCTCAGAGCTACTAAAGTATCTGGGAGAGCCAGCCATGACAAGACTATTTGAACTGGTGTGTACGATGTATGAGACCGGCGAAATGCCCTCAGACTTTAAGAAAAATATAATAATCCCCATTCCAAAGAAATCAGGCGCAGACAGGTGTGAAAATTACAGAACCATCAGTTTGATAAGTCATGGTTGCAAAATTTTAACACGAATTATCTACAGGAGAATGGAAAAGCTGGTAGAAGCTGATCTCGGGGAAGATCAGTTTGGATTCAGGAGGAACATAGGTACCCGGGAGGCAATACTCACATTGCGTCTTATCTTAGAAGATAGATTAAGAAAAGGCAAACCTACATTTTTAGCTTTTGTAGATTTGGAGAAAGCATTTGACAATGTTGACTGGAATACACTCTTTCAAATTCTGAAGTCAGCAGGGATAAAATACAGGGAAAGGAGAGTTATTTACAACTTGTACAAAAGCCAGACCGCAGTTATTAGACTCGAAGGACATGAAAGGGAAGCATCTGTTGGGAAGGGAGTAAGACAGGGTTGTAGCCTTTCTCCAATGTTATTCAATTTGTACATCGAGCAGGCGGTGAAGGAAAGCAAGGAAAAATTTGGAATAGGGATTAAAGTTCAGGGGGAAGAAATAAAAACATTGCGTTTTGCTGATGACATTGTAATTCTGTCAGAGACAGCAAAGGACCTGGAAGAGCAGTTGAACGGAATGGACAGCGTGTTGAAGAGAGC
Organism: Locusta migratoria; assembly: GCA_026315105.1. Taxonomy (NCBI): domain Eukaryota; kingdom Metazoa; phylum Arthropoda; class Insecta; order Orthoptera; family Acrididae; genus Locusta; species Locusta migratoria. The sequence continues at coordinate 491,034,779 of CM048744.1, read as the reverse complement.
GTATAAAATGAACATTAACAAGAGCAAAACAAAAATAATGGAATGCGGTCTTAGAAAATCAGGCGATGCGGAAGGAATTAGATTAGGTAACGAAACAATGAAGGTGGTAGATGAGTTTTGTTACTTGGGTAGTAAAATAACATATGACGGTCGCAGTACAGAGGATATAAAATGCAAAATGGCAATGGGAAGAAAAGCATTTTTGAAAAAGAGAAATTTGCTAACATCGAATATTAATCTAAGGGTAAGGAAGTCTTTTCTGAAGGCATTTGTGTGGAGTGTTGCCTTGTACGGGAGTGAAACATGGACGATAAGCAGTGCGGACAGGAAGAGAATAGAGGCTTTTGAAATGTGGTGCTACAGAAGAATGCTGAAGATTAGGTGGGTAGATCACATAACTAATGAAGAGGTACTAAACAGAATTGGTGAGAAAAGGAATTTTTGGCATACCCTGACTAAAAGAAGGGATCGCTTGGTAGGACACATTCTTAGACATCGGGGAATCGTAAATTTAGCATTGGAGGGAAGTGTGTGGGGTAAAAATCGCAGAGGGAGACCAAGAGACGCGTATAGTAAGCAGATTCAAGTGGATGTGGGTTGCCGTTCTTATGAGGAGATGAAAAGGCTTGCTCAGGATAGAGTAGGGTGGAGAGCTGCATCAAACCAGTCTCCGGACTGAAGACCATAACAACAACAACCCTTAAAAGATGCAACAGAACTACAAAATAAACTGCATACACTACGCTTGTCCGTCCATTTTTGGAGTATTACTGCCCAGTGTGGGATCCTTATCAGGTGGGTTTGACGGAGGACATCTAAAGAGACCAGAGAAGGGCAGCTCGTTTCGTATTGTCGCGATAAAGGGGAGACAGCGTTACGGAAATGATACAGGATCTGGGATGGGAATCATTACAACAACGGCGCTTATCGCCGCGGCGTGGGCTACTTACGAAACTTCAATCGCCAACATTCTTCCCAAATTCTTACTCCCACTTACATAGATAGAATGACCATCAGTATAAAATACGAGAAATCAGAGCTCGAACGGAGAGATTCAGGTTTTCTTTCTTCCCGCGCGTTATTCGGGAATGGAGTGGGAGATAAATAGTATAAAGGTGGTTCGATGAACCTTCTGCCAGGCACTTAAATGTGATTTGCAGAGTATCCCATGTAGATGTAGATGTAGATTATATGCTTACAACACCATCTACCATCAGCTGAAAGAAAAAAAAAACACTTAAAATATACAGGGCTTAACAAAAAATATTAATACACGGTTCTCAATCGGAAGTGGATCATTTCTTTCTATAAATGAAACTAGCAATGTTGAATTTTCTAATACAGCTTAGTACGGTGTTTTCCTAACTTTCCCATCTTCGGATGCCTTTTTAGTATAATGATAACTTTTTTGTTTAAATGGAAATAAATAAATAAAAATTTACATTACTGTTATTTCTCAGTTGTTAATTATGATATAGAATTGAAATAACAGAATAAAATAGTAGAGGCATTGCATTAAAATTTGTACTGTGGCCGGGATTCGACCACAAAACCAGATCATTATTCTGCAGGCGCTTTAGACGGCTTAGTCAACAAAGCGTCGTGGACAAAACGACTGCTCAGACTGTGTTCAAGCTCGTCTCCGTCCGCACCACATAAATTCTGCCTCAATGTACCCTGTGAAATAGGGATACGAACTGAATCGTTATTGATATTTATATCAACTCAACCTGAGAAACAAGCTGAGATTATTCCTACCACGTTCTTTGCTGGGGTGCTATTCAAATATAGGAGAGCCTGGGCTATTTGATTTGTATTTCACAGGGAACATTGAGGCAAATTAAAGTATGCAGTGTGGAGGTAGATGTGGTTGAAGACAGTCAGTGTTGTAGCTTTGTCGGTAACGTTGTGTTAGCTGAGCGGTCTAAAGCGTCTGCCTAGTAAACACTAGATCCTAGGTTCGAATCTCGGCCACAGCACAAGATTTAATTCAGTGCTTCCCCCTATATATCAAATGTTCAAATGTTTGTACAGCTTATGGGACTTAACTACGGGGTCATCAGTCCCTAAACTTACAAAGTACTTATGAACTACTTACGAACTAGGACGGCACAAATATTCATGCCCGAGGGGGGAATTCGAACCCCCGACCGTAGTGGCCGTGCAGACCGTGACTGGAGCGCCTCAGTCTCCTCGACCCCCCTATATATAATACCTTTGGTATAAAGAGACAATGTTTGTCTCAAAGAACTGAATTATTGTTGATATTTATAACGGAATAAAACTTTAAGACTTTTCAATTAGTATCGCCGAAAAGACTAGAAAAATTGTTTTTCACGGAGCCAGTATTCAATTCTTGGGGATCACCAGTTTTCCGCACAACACACGTTGCGAAAGCCAGTACGAGGCAATCGACGGCCTCCTGCCCTTTACGTCATTTCGTAGGTTCACTATAGTGTGTAATGCTGCCTACAGATAATTCAGATGCGAGCATTAAGCGTGATTTTTCGCTGTTTGAGGATGTGAGCGTTTCAGCTCTCAATGGAAATTACTGAAGAATAGTAGAAACTCGCAGATGTTATTTCGCAGGCACCGTGGCGTAGATGATGGCGTGCAGTCATTCTTCCGGTGTCAGATATGAATAGAACGTGCATCAGAATGGGGAAAGGTATGCGGAAGTTATTTGTGCCATTTATGCCAGTATCATTTACTGCACGGAATGAAGCTTTCCGGTTTATTTTCTCTTGTTGTTTGTTTGGTTTCCTACTCAAGTCCAAACGATAAGAGCAGAAGGAAACAACAGGAAAGGATTTATTTAAGATAAAACAACAAAATGCTAAGAATGTTTATGTTACTGCTGGTAATATACGCACAGGAACTGTTAAAAGAAAAGGTCAGATCAGTGGATCTGGTCGTGCCGGCAGTGCGCACCATCTAGATGTACTCGCAACACGTTAGAATTATAAAAGTAAATTACATTGTGTCCACTGCGTTCTAATCGGTAAACGGAGATATCATATCTGATCACGAGATAATGGTATGGGTTATTCTACAATTTTTTTTCCAAGGATTTCGTGTAGGCAGTGCCTAACGAGCCATTCGTTGTAGTTAGAGATTAGTGGCCTCGGCTTTTGAACTATCAAAATATCTTCACCTCCTTCATTCATTAGTCGTTTATTACAGAAGAAAAGCAATATTGCACTGTACGAGCTTTAGCAGCAGTTTTAGAAAAAAAAAATGTTCAAATGTTTGTTAAGCTTATTGGACTTAACTACGGGGTCATCAGTCCCTAAACTTACAAATTACTTATGAACTACTTACGAACTAGGACGGCACAAATATCCATGCCCGAGGGGGGATTCGAACCCCCGACCCTAGTGGCCGTGCTGACCGTGACTGGAGCGCCTCAGTCAACTCGGCCACCGTGGCCGGCACAGTTTTAGAGGAATCTACAGTAGCACCTGAAGTTTATTCGATATAGGAGTTTCCATCTAGCACTTCGGGATTAATAAAGTTAGGAGAAGGAAAGACGGACACAACATACTAATAATATAAATTTGGAAGCCACTCTCTTGAACCACAGACATTGCCGAGTTGGGGTGGCTTGCGTGCCTAAACGATACAGAGAGCCGTACCGTAAGTACAATCACAGCGGAGGGGTATCTGTGGAGAGGCCAGACAAACTCGTGGTTCCCGAAGAGGGGCAGCAGCCTTTTCAGTAGTTACAGGGGCAACAGTCTGGATGATTGACTAAGGTGGCATTGTAACATCAGCTAATGTGGCTTCACACACAGTTACTGCTAATGGCTGAAAGCGAGGGGAAACTACAGCGGTTACTTTTCCCAAGGACATGCAACTCTACTGTATGAACATATGATGATGGCGTCCTCTCGGGTAAAATATTCTGTAGGTAAAATAGTCCCCCATTCGGATCTCCGGGCGGGGACTACTCAGGAGGATGTGATCATTAGGAAAGACAACACTGGCATTCTACGGATAGGAGCGTGGAATGTTAGATCCCTAAATCGGGTAGGGAAGTTAGAAAATTTAAAAAGAGAAATGGATGGGTTGAAGATAGGTATAGTGGGGATTAGTGAAGTTCGGTGGAAAGAGGAACAGGATTTCTGGTCAAGTGAGTACAGGATTATAAATACAAAATCAGTTGGGGGTATTACAGGAGTAGGTCTGATAATGAATAAGAAAATAGGAATGCGGGTAAACTACTATGAGCAACATAGTGATCGCATTATCATAGTCAAGATAGATACGAAGCCAACACCGACCACAGTGGTACAGGTTTATACGCCAACTAGCTCTGCCGATGATGAGGAGATCGAAGAAATGTATGAGGAGGTAAAGGAAATTATTCAGAAAATTAAGGGATGGGAAAACTTAATTGTGAGGGGAGACTGCAATTCGGTAGTAGGAGAAGGAAGGGAACGAAAAATAGTAGGTGAAAATGAACTGGGCAAAAGGAATGAAAGAGGAGATCGCCTGGTAGAATTTTTCACGGAACATAATTTAATCGTAACAAACACTTGGTTTAAGAATCATGAAAGAAAGTTTCATACATGGAAGAGACCAAGAGACACTGGAAGCTACCAGGGAGATTTTATAATGGTAAGGCATAGATTTCGGGACCAAGTTTTAAACTGTAAGACACATCAGGGGCAGATATAGACTCTGATCATAAGTTGTTGGTAATGAACTGTAGGCTGAAACTGAAAAAACTGTGAAAAGGTAGGAAAACAAGGAGATGGGACCTGGATAAATCGAACGAATCTGAAGATATTGAGAATTTCAGAGGGAGCTTTAGGCAATAATTGACAGAAACAGGGGGACATAAAAGAGTAGAAGAAGAATGGGTAGCACTGAGAAATGAAATAGTGAAGGCAGCAGAGGACAAATAGGGAGAAAGGCAAGACCTACAAAAAATCCTTGTATATCACAGGAAATACAAAATTTAATTGATGAAAGGAGAAAATATAAAAATGGAGTAAATGAAACAGGCAAAATGGAGTACAGACGACTAAGAAATGAGATTGACAGGAAGTGTAAAATAGCTAAGCAGGAGTGGCTAGAAGGCAAATGAAACACTGTAGAAGAGGAAAATAAAAGAAACATTTGGAGACAAGAAAAGCAGCTGTATGAATATAAAGAACTCAGATGGAAAACCAGTTCCCAGCAAAGAAAGAAAAACTGAAAGGTGGAAAGAGTATATAGAGTGGCTCTACAAAGGAAATGAACTGTATGAATTGTAGGAAGAGAAAAGGATGTAGATGAAGATGAAGATGAAATAAGAGATACTATACTGAGAGAAAAATTTGACAGAGCACTGAAAGACCTAATTCTAAACAAGGTCCCTGGAGTGGAAGACAATCTCGCAGAACTACAGAAGTCTCTGGAAGAGCCAGCCATGACAAAACTATTTCACCTGGTGCGTAAGATGTATGAGACAGGGGAAATATCCTCATACTTTAGGAATACTGTAATAATTCCCATTCCAAAGAAAGCATCCATCAGTTTAATAAGTCATGGTTGCAAAATTTTAACACGAATTATTTAGAGAAGGATGGTAAAGCTAGTAGAAGCCGACCTTGGGGAAGACCAGTTTGGATTCAGGAGAAATTTAGGATCACGGGAAGCAATACTCACTTTACGGTTTATTTTCGAAGATACATTAAGGAAAGGCATACCTGACTTTCTAGCATCCCGACCTTCTACCTTCTCTCTAAAATCCATAAAGAAAATCATCCTGGCCGTCCCATCGTAGCAGGCTTCATAGATCCAACAGAACGTGTCTCATCTCTGGTAGATCAACACCTCCAACCTATAACCTGCAGGCTCCCATCAATATCAAAGACACAATCCACTTTCTGGAACGCCTTTCCATCCCTATGCCCCTCCCACCTGATACCTTCCTTGTAACCATAGATGCTACATTCCTCTACACCAACATCCCTCACATCCATGGTATATCAGCCCTGGAACACTATCGTTCCCAACGCCCACCTGAAAGCCTCCCAAAAACCTCATTCCTTGTCACATTTGCTAATTTCATCCTCACCCATGATTACTTCATCTTTGAGGGCCAGACCTACAAACAAATCAGGGGGACAGCTATGGGCACCAGGGTGGCCCGTTTCTATGCCAACCTCTTCATGGGCTGCATGGAAGAGGCATTCCTTAAGACACAGAAGTTGTACCCTCTGGTTTGCTATAGATTCATAGATGATATCTTTCTGGTCTGGACTCACGGTGAAAAAACCCTTCTGAACTTCCTTCACGACCTTAACTCCTTCTCCAACCTAAGATTCACCTAGTCCTTCTCTAAAACTCAAGCCACTTTCCTTGATGTTGACCTTCACCTTGCCAAGTCCCACATCCACACCTCAGTCCATATTAAACCCACAAACAAGCAACAGTACCTCCACTTTGACAGCTGCCATCCATTCCATATTAAACGATCCCTTCCCTACAGCCTGGGCATCCGTGGGAAACGTATCTGCTCCAGTAACGAATCCCTCACCACCTACAACAACAGTCTATCTAATGCTTTCCCACAACTACTATACAGACCTCGCCCACAAGCAGATCTCCCAAGCTGTCCATTCCTCTCCTTCCAACAACAATGTTCCTAACCCAAGACCACCCAGATGCATCCCCTTAGTCACCCAGTACCATCCTGGCCTGAAATGCCTCAACAGACTGCTCCTACAGGGCTATGACTTTCTCAAGTCATGCCGTGAGATGAGATCATCACTCCAAACTGTTCTTCCCACACCACCCAGAGTAGCCTTCCACCGACCTCCAAACCTCCGCAACATCCTCGTCCAACCTTAAAACATCCCAAAACCATCCTCCCTACCTAATGGTTCCTATTCCTGCAACCGATCCCGCTGCAAAACCTGTCCAATGCATCCTCCCACTAACACATACTCCAGCCCCACCACTGGAAAAACCTACCTTAAGGCAGGACCACATGTGAGACAACACACGTCGTGTATCATTTGACATGTGTCCACTGTGCAGCCTTTTACATTGGTATGACTACCAACAAATTGACTGAGCGGATAAATGATCACAGAAGGACTGTTCGCCAATATCCTGTGGCAGAGCCTGCCCTCCAGAATGACTCCAGGGACCTTGGCATGTGTTACAACACACGTGCCGTTTGGATACTACCAACTAACACCAATCCCTCAGTGCTACGGAGGTGAGAAGTTGCCCTCCAATGTAGCCTCTCCTCCCGCTACCGCCCGGGCCTAAATCTAGGCTAACCCCCCCTCCTCTCCACCATCCTTAACTCACCTATCCCTCGCTCCCCCCACTCTCTCTCTCTCTATGTGTGTGTGTGTGTGTGGGTGGGTGGGTGGGTGTGTGTCGTTCCATCTTTCCAAGTTAATCAAAAACGTTTTAGACGCCCCCCCCTCCTACACCCCTCAGCTTCATTCAGTCCACTCATCTTTTCTTCTCTTTACTGCTTGATCTTTCCTTTCTTTCTTCTTTTTTTCCCTTCTCTCTTACCTGGAGAAGGAACACAGTTCTGAAAGCTTGTTTTATTTTCGTTCTTTTCTCTTTATGTCTGTAACTATCGGCGGTGCAGCAACAAGGTAAGTACTGAAAAATCTATTTTGCCTAACGAGAATTATGCTCAATGAAAAAAGTAACACTGTAGAAACAACTTGTAAGGAAATGGACCTTTTTTTCGAATTTTTCATGTTCTTTTACCTACTGATTGGTTCCTGAAAAACGTTTCCAGACTTATTCATCATTAACACACTATTTTACAAAACAATCTATGATCTGTTCAATTGATGTAGAATGTCACACATGGAACTCTGTAATCTTAACGTTGAATATATTTCACTTAGGCGTCCGTTGTTGCAACCCCTGCTGTTTTATGGTGAAAATACTTTCTCCTGTGACGGCGACACCCCTGAGCAAAATTTGGCAACCCCCCCCCCCCCCCTGGGAGTCGCGAACCAGAGGTTGAAAAACACTGAATCTAAGTGTTCTGCCAATGAAACGTAGTCTTTGGTTCGCGTCCCCTGCAATATTTTCTGTGTGTTCTTCGCAATTTAAGTTACTTGTAATTATAATTCCTTGTTATTTAGTTGAAAGTACAACCTGTATTTTGACTGATTTATCGTGTAAATGATGTTTAACAGGTTTCTCTAGTGCTGATATGGATGACTTCACACTTTTCATTGTTTAGGATCAATTGCCAATTTCTGAATCATGCATATCTCAATCATTTTGCAGCTGATTTTGATCTAAGAAGCACTAAAAAGCTTAATATCTCGACCTTTGTTCGTCGAAGACATCACATTCTTAAGATGTTTATAAATATGTATACAAAGTTTTACCATATTTCTGAAGTTTATATGTGTGTACTAGCGAAGTAATAACGCTGCAAATACAATTAGCGTTATACTGACTGTAGCTCCGGGGCTGAATGGCAGAGCGCGCGCTCTAAGGCGCTTTGCTGCGGAGTGCGCGGTTGCTCCATGTCGGAAGTCGAGTCCTACCTCGTGTATGGGCGTGTGTGTGTGTGTATGTGTGTGTGTGTGTGTGTGTGTGTGTGTGTGTTTGTGTCCTTAGGTTATCTTAAGTTAGTTTACGTAGTTTGTTAGCCTAGGGATTGATAAGCGCAGTAGTTAAGGAGATTTACAAACCTTGGAACCTTTGACTGTATGGGGTCGTCGCAGTATTACGTGACTTCAGCCAGTGGCTCAGCCATCTAGGGGGCTAATGGGACTGAAAGCCCCCCCCCCCCCACCTCCCTCCCCGGCACCTGCAAAAGATTTTTTAATTTTATTATTGTTTTTATTTTAACAAGTCGGCAATGGAAATTTGAAATAGTACACATGTAATAAACGACAAGCACAAGTGAATGTGACATTGAGTCGCCAACGTGATGCTGCTACTGAGAACGTGTGCCGCTGGTATTGTGAGCGGTTTTAATGCCGCCACGAGCAGCTTTGATGCTGCCGCTGATGTTACTGCAATGCTGAAGTTACGAGCCGATTGTTCATATGCGACGACCCGCTGCTTAGCAGGTCAGCGGCGCCTCCGAGTGGAATTTTATGAAGGCCGCCAAAAACTGCGAAGAACAGTAGTGTTCTTTTAGTTCAGTTTTTACAGATGGAGTCTCATGTTAATTAAAATGTAAAGTTGGTAAGAACCCTTTACCACTAATAAATTCAGTAGAGTTTATTTTTTTAAAAAATGAGATCCACCAGAACCGAATTGTGGCTGCGCCACTGTCTTGAGCGCAGGAGATGTTGCGGACAGAATTCTCGTTCTGTACATTCCAATGTGCTTACTCCATGATATTTTTGCTCTATGGTCGCCGCCGCACACGCCTGTTACGTATTCTACCAGACCTGGCTGCTTTCTTAGGAGTGTCCCATTTTGGGAAGACACCAGTGGCGTAACAAAGATCGTGGTCTGGTAGGGGCTGAGGTCATTCCGAGCAGCCCGACAGCCGCCCCTCCCCACCCTTGATACGCTGCTGGAAGACATCGATGTATTTTCGCGGTCCAAATTGGTGGGGTCAGTTGCGTCTCGTGCTGCTGACATGCGACAGAAACGAGGAGAAGAAGGGACGACAGAGAGCGCTGCCGCTTAATCATATTCGACATCATCACCATTAGCATTACAGTTTCTTTTTTAACTACATTGATGATCTGTATCATTCAGAAATAAGAAATCAAACAGTAATGGACGGATAAACAATATCTGTAGGTGAAAATTGCTCGAAATGGTTACATATGGAACGAATCTTTAGCGCACTTCCACGTTAATGAGCTTATCTAGCCTCATCACAATATTAATACGTGAACACGATAACTGAATATTGATTCTAAAAGGAGGCCAATGAAGCTTACATGAGTCTCATGAATCATTGACAGAGATACAAGTCAAAAATAATATATGTACGTAATCGTTAAGAGTGGTAAATGTAAGTAGATGTTTTCATATTTGTAGTTCTGTTATTACTTTCTCTGTCACTCATTAAAATCTTCAGATGTTGTAAAAAATCAACCTAGCAAATTGAACTACCACCAACTTTTGGCTTTCGCACCGGTCAGGTGTTACAGTAAAAACGCCATACGAAAGTAACAAAGTTCAGTGAACTCGCATTTTAAGTGGTTAATTTTTATGTAACACGCGCATGCGGTGCAGCTACAATGATGATGGTGATTATGATGATAAAAGACGGCAGCAGAATGTCTGCAAATAACCATAGTTATCGGTGTCATAATTTCGTTTACTTTTCTGTAGTTATTTTCCGCCGTACCACAAAATTTGACCTAAGTTCCTTTTTTAATATTTTTTCATTTTGAAAAGTTGCAACTAAGGAAAGAGGGACATAGTGGGAAAGAGAGATGTGGGGAGAGCAGATGTACAGGGAGATGTGGAAGGACGAAATGAAAGACAGAAGGAAGGGAGGGACGAATGGACAGAGACGGGAAATGGCTGGAGGGTGGAGGGTAAGGGTAAAACGAGGAAGAGGAGGTAGGACAGACTGAACAGATGGGGACGAAATGGGCAGCATGTAGGATACGATTGCTTTTGACAATTATATGTCATTTGGTACAGAGTCAGCAAACCGTCTGATCCGTATGTTTACACACACACACACACACACACACACATACACACACACACACAAAAGAATTAACTTTACTCCCATTTTGTATTTGCTTTCGCCTCTCTCCTCTCTCTCTAAGCACTAAGCATAGTATGGGAAGCTTCTAAGAGTGTCGGGGGGGGGGGGGATTCGAGGAGGGTCTGGAGGGGGCTACAGCATGGTCTGTGGAGGCTCGAGGAGATTCTGGGGGGGGGGGGGAGGGGGCTGTCGGGCTGTAGACCCCCCACTCCCCCCAGAATCTCCTCGATACGTCACTGGAAGACAGCGATGTATTTTCACGGTCCAAAGTGGTGGAGTCAATTGCGTCGCGTACTGCTGACTAGACAGAGACATGCGACGGAGAGGAGGAGATGAAGGGACGACAGAGAGCTGAGCTGTCCCCTGACGGAAGCGGCCACCAATGACTGGCTCGCGTCACAGACAAATATATGTTACTCTGTGCTCGCGTGCACCTGCTGTGCTGCGTGTGTCGGTGGCTGCAGGCGGTCCTCTCCTCCTCTCCTCCTCTCCCCTCTCTCCTCCTCTTGGCCACCAGCCAAGCCGCCGGTCGACGCTACCCTTCAGACGCAGTCCGTTCGCTTTCTCCTTTAAAAAGCACTCCGACGGCGCGTGACTTCAAGGCGGACTACACGGTTACAAAGATGTTCTTACATGGAGTTAACAAAGGTGAAGGTCATAAAATACTCTCCACTCCATTACAGGTCGGCTGATAGAGCAACCAATAAAATTTTTTAGCAATGAAAGACAGTCGTGGTTGCCACTTTTTCTTTATTTTTTACGTCTTTCACCCTTGTGGGGCATCCTCTGAAATTCTTAAAATAACGCATCGGATGAGTAGAAATAAAACAATTGGTACCCACAATCTGGCAGCGTCAAATCATTAAAACGGATATGGCTGACAATCTCCAAAACCATACCCGTTTTAATGATTTACGCCTGCCGCGGTAGCCGAGCGGTCTGCGGCGTGGCCAGTCAAGGTCTGCACGGTCACTACGGTCAGGGGTTCGAAACCCCCCTTGGGCATGGATATTTGTGCCGTCCTTAGGATTAGCTAGTTCATAAGTATGAAACTTCCTGGCAGATTAAAATTGTGTGCCGGAACCGGGACTCGAACCTGGGACCTTTGCCTTTCGCGGGCAAGCGCACTACCGACTGTGCTATCCCGACACGACTCACGATGCCGCCTCACAACTTTATTTCCGCCAGTACCTCGCCTCCAACTTTCCAAATTTCACAGAAGCTCTCCTGCGAACCATTTCAATCTCCCAGGGAGTTTCATATCAGCGCACACTCCGCTGCAGAGTGAAAGATTCATTCTGGAAACATCCCTTAGGCTGTGGCTAAGCCATGTCTCCACCATATCCTTTCTTCCAGGAGTGCTAGTCTTGCATGGTTCGCAGGAGAGCTTCTGTGAAGTTTGGAAAGTAGGAGGCGAGGTACTGGCGGAAATAAAGTTGTGAGGAGGCATCGTGAGTCGTGTCGGGATAGTACAGTCGGTAGTGCGCTTGCGGTAGTGCGAAAGGCAAAGGTCCCAGGTTCGAGTCCCGGTTCCGGCACACATCTTTAATCTGCCAGGAAGTTTCATATCAGCGCACACTCCGCTGCAGAGTGAAAGATTCATTCTGGAAACATCCCTTAGGAGATCGCAGGAGAGCTTCTGTGGAGTTTGGAAAGTAGGAGGCGAGATACTGGCGGAAATAAAGTTGTGAGGAGGCATCGTGAGTCGTGTCGGGATAGCACAGGCGGTAGTGCGAAAGGCAAAGGTCCCGGGTTCGAGTCCCGGTTCCGGCACACAATTTTAATCTGCCAGGAAGTTTCATATCAGCGCACACTCCGCTGCAGAGTGGAAGATTCATTCTGGAAACATCCCTTAGGATGTGGCTAAGCCATGTCTCCACCATATCCTTTCTTCCAGGAGTGCTAGTCTTGCATGGTTCGCAGGAGAGCTTCTGTGAATTTTGGAAAGTAGGAGGCGAGGTACTGGCGGAAATAAAGTTGTGAGGAGGCATCGTGAGTCGTGTCGGGATAGTACAGTCGGTAGTGCGCTTGCGGTAGTGCGGTAGTGCGAAAGGCAAAGGTCCCGGGTTCGAGTCCCGGTTCCGGCACACAATTTTAATCTGCCAGGAAGTTTCATATCAGCGCACACTCCGCTGCAGAGTGAAAGATTCGGTCTAATTCATAAGTAGTTTAGGGATTGATGACCCCGTAGTTAAGTTCCTTAAGCTATACAAACATTTGAACATTTGATTTGACGCTGGCCGGCCGCGGTGGCCGAGCGGTCTGCGGCGTGCCAGTCACAGTCCGCACGGCCGCTGCAGTGGTTCGAATCCCCCCTCGGGCATGGATGTTTGTGCCGTCTTTAGTATTAGCTAGTTCATAAGTAATTTGTAAGTTTAGGGAGTGATGACCCCGACGTTGAGTCCCATAACTCTACAAACATTTGAACATTTTTGATATGACGCTGCCAGATTGTGGCTAGCAATTATTTTACTTCTACTCATCCGATGTGTTATTTTAGGAATTTCTGGGGATGCCCCATAAGGGTGATGAAACGCGTAAAAAATAAATAAAAAACCTACAACCACGACTGTCTTTCATTGATAAAGGTAAAGTTATACATTTTTCCTACAGTACGATGCATACTGAAATAAATATTAAATAACATACCAGGAATGCTCCATATTCTATCTAGGAGGAATAGGTTGGGATGTTAACAAAAAGTACATAGAACACATCAAAGCGTACACACAATATCGGCAATAGCAATACACATACATAATGCAGGCTACCCATTTACCAAAAGTGATCAGAACTTCCTACGCCAGCGACTTAACGAAGGATATAAAATGGATTTGTATGAAGAACTGGAAGTATATGCACACGACAAGAAATGTGAAGATAAAATACTAAAAAAAGAACTGGAAAGTGAATCAGTTAATTTCTTTCGATGTTTCGTCAATATAGTTATATAAAATACTAACAATAGAAATAAGTTACATTGCAAATACTCGTAAACAAAACATAGCCAAAATTATTAAGAAAAACTTGTTCTTTCAAAAAGTATTATACTATATGAAAAATGTAGTACTTTGTTAACTCCATGTAAGAACATCTTTGTAACCGTTTATATATGTACGTTTATTTTGTAAACATTTATGTATATTGTGCTCAAAATGTTACTTGGGAAGTTTTATATGTGTGAGATTCTACACAAATCGACCATCAAGAAAGTGTAAGTACAAGTTATTCAAAATATTTCGCCATTTACTATGTATAAAAAAAGACCAATAACGAAAATACATGCATTTCATCATTGCAGTAAAGAAAACTAAATAATGCAGAACCTCACACATCAGAAATACCGCAATTACAATTGGATAACGCAAAAACGCACTTCAAAATGGGATTTTTCCCCGAAACGCGTCGTACTAAACAAAATAAAAAAATCGTGTCTGGTAGCAGAAGTGTTATCTATATTTGTTGATCTCACAGTCGCAGGCTATCTAATCCCATTTCACAGCTTACAATATCGCCTAATTTTGTAATGAAAATAGCATTTATCGCTTGACCTACATTAATTTTAAAATGCACATGGAATTATCCTATTTAAAAAAAAGAATACACCGTAATATAATGTTTATTTAGCTGCAACCGTCACTTCATAGATAAAATAAAGTTATTTGTGCAACTGAAAATATTTTATAAATGATTTATTATTTAAAATTGTTATTATTTTAAAACAAATTATAAAGATAAACAGCCGGCCGCGGTGGCCGAGGGGACTGAGGCGCTCCAGTCACGGTCTGCACGGCCACTACGGTCGGGGGTTCGAATCCCCCCTCGGGCATGGATATTTGTGCCGTCTTTAGTATAAGGTAGTTGATAAGTAGTTTGCAAGTTTAGGGACTGATAACCCCGCAGTTAAGTCCCATAAGCTTAACGAACATTTTGAAACTTCACAGCCCTTTTTCTCGAAATTTCCTGGATAAAGTGCTTTAAAACTCCTATGAGTGGACACTCTTGATGTATACTACACGTCAGATCAGCAACATTGCCAAGGGTGAAAGAAGTAGAATGTGACAGATAAAAACTCTAAGACCTGACGGGGTTCGAACCCGGGACATTTGAATTCGTAGGCCACCACTCTACCACTGTTTTACCTGCAATTAAATAGATTTAATTGGTCGTTTTTTGGGAAGTTTCTTCGTATATATGTCAAAAAAAAAAGGAAAAAAAAAAAAAAAAAAAAAAAGGCACCAAGTGCCCGCAACTGATTGCGAACGAAAAATGAGGAATTTGACCTCATATTTTTCTGAATAATTAATGACTTTCACATGCGTCAATTACTGTAAAAGGAAACAACTGCCATCAAGTAATCCGTTAAATGTTTGCTATTTTTTGAGTTAAAATTCGGCGAAATTAACGTTATTATCCGAGCGGGACACGTTCTGTGCTGTGTAATCTCATACCGGATTTCAGTGAAGTACGGTTCATTCTTAAGCTGAATACCTGAATTTGATGTAGGTATATAACAACAACATGACAAAGTTAATTGTCGAAAAACATTGTTTTCGTTTATCAAACACAAACGCCTGTGCCATAAGGATTAAACTTATATCAGTTTGAACTTCTTTTTATTACACTTTGATTTCAGTTTTAAGTGTTATGTTGCCTCTTATCATCTACATGGAAAAAAAAAAGTAAGTACGTAAGCTCGTGCTGCACTTACAAGGGACACCTTTGACCTCGAACGCTCGGCACCGCGCGAAAACATCCTTGAGTAACAGGCAGTCATAAACAGGACAGTGGTTTGCGTCATTTCCGTGCAAATCGTTGCATTGTACCTCAGGTAACATTTTAACAGAGAGAAACAAAGTAACAATATATCAGTACCTTAGGAAGGAAAATATATGTAATTTAATGGCGTCAGCGTATCGTTACATATTTAATCAGAAGCGCAAAAACCCTCTGCTTAAAGTACTTATAATAGCGCAAAACACACACATACTGCAGTACCACACACTGGAAAGTGCTTATATTAGTCCTCGAAGTGCAGATGCGTGATTTCTATGAAGTGGTTAAAACAAAGTGGAGGAGAATAATGCGCACACCTCACTAAAACCATGTTATCACATTCCGAATCACTTTCGCATTCGTGCAGTCCAATATCAAAAGCCACATTAATTACATTTTGAAATGATGATTTTACTATGTCAATATCATCTCATGGCTGCACGTAGGAGCAGCAAATTTATTGTAAACTAGCTGAAAACCCGGCGTTGCCCGGGTATTTATTTATTTATTTATTTATTTATTCGAACCTTGAGTTAGTACTTTTCCTATCCACTCTCTCTCTCTCTGTCCATCTCTTTTTTTCTAAAAAACATGTTACATTTATCAGAGAATATATAAGAAATCACAGGTAAAAATGCACGCGTTTCGAAGAATCCAATCACGAAATTCAACAGTAATGATTGTAATAATATCACAGTTGGATCACTTGATGTAATGCGCGAAACATCAATCGATTTTTTTTAAAGAGATGTATTAAAAGAAATTTTTTTACTGGTTTATTTATTTATTCTTATATTTCCTTATTCGTATGCTTATCCTTTCCTTACAGAGAAAGAGCTGAAGACATTGTAGCACGCATAGCCCAAAGATATGTCTGTGGCATCACGTTTCGCTGTACATAACCTCCTTGCTATAGAGTTGCAAACGTCATCACTGGCCTTCAGTTCGATTTTTTTTTTTATAATTTGACGAATTTCAAACACTATATCTTCCACCCCCTTATAGCTGTCGGCATGGAACTGCTATGGTGTACAACGGGAGACTTCGTACAATAATTACACGCATACCATTCGTTTGAGTTCTGTTGTTTTCGGTGCAGAGCGAAATATTAACATACACACGTAGAATTTTATATACACCGATAACTTCCCATCCCAATATTCCACCTTTTTATCATTATCAATCCTCAAGCAACAATGCAACCAATAAAACTATTTTCAAAGAGTAAATATAATTTCCAAAGAATCATTATTGTTCCGTATTTCGCGTTATATTCTTCAAATTACTAAATATCTATCAGATCGCTATAAAACCGTGCCTAAAACCTTCCTCAGGTATAAATTAGTAACTGTACAAATATTTAAGTCTCTGCGTCTTGTCGTTTGGACGTGATAAGGTATATATATATATATATATATATATATATATATATATATATATATATATATATATATATATATATAGCTATCCTATCGCCATAAAACCGTGCCTAAAGCCTTCCCCGGGTAGACATTAGTAACTGTACAAATTTTTAGCTCTTTATGTCTTGTGGTTCAGACGTGATAAACGTACACCGAACAGACATTCACATTTATAGATATAGATTACAGAGTGATGTTTCACGATGAAATAATGATTGTATACCTTCATTTATGGTTTGGCTCTTGTAGTCTTACAAAATCAGTAATCCTTCTATACAAACAATCCTTTTGATACTGAATTTATGTAGTCTAAAGAAGTAAACATACAGGAAGGTGTCGTCATTGAATGACTGTAGTAGGGTGCAGGATGACTTGGACCAAATTTCTATGTGGTGTGAGGAATGGCAACTGGCGCTAAATGTAGAAAACTGTCTTGTGATGCAGATGAGCAACAGAAACAATTGCGTGATGTACAAGTACAGCGTTAGTAGTGCGCTGCTTGACAAGAGTCAAATAATATCTGGGCGTAACGCTGCACAGCGAGCATATAAGGACAGTCGTGGGCAAGACGAATGATCGACTGAGGTTTGTTTGGGGGATTTTGGGATGTCTGTAAAGTAGACCGCATATAAAATGCTTGTACGACCCCGACTTGAGCATTGCTCAAGTGTTCGGGATCACCACCAGGTCGGTTTATAGGAGGACATAGAGGTAATCAGAGGCGGGCGGCTAAGATTGTTACTGGTAGGTTCGATCAATGCGCGAGTGCTACCGAAATGCTTCGGGAACTCAGCTGAGAGTCGCTAGAGAGAAGGCGACGTTCTTTTCGAGAAACACTGTTGAGGAAATTTAGAGAGCCGGAATTTGAGACGGACTGCCGCTAGCCTACATTTCGCGTAAAATAAATAAATAAATAAATGAAAATAAAAAAATAAATAAAAATATCAGAGAGAATGGGGCTCGTACGAATGCAACTGATGCATACAAGCATTCATTTTTCCTTCGTTGTATATGGGAGTGGAACAGGAAAGCAAGTAACTAGTACTAGTAATGAGTACCCTCTGACACACACCCTTGGGTTGGATTGCGGAGTGTGCATGTGGGTGTAGATGTTTGGAAAACGTGCATCTAGAAGGATACGATCTGTATGACACCCCCAGGAATCATAAAATGGGCTCTTTTCATTTGTACATGTTTGCCAAGGACCGAAGGTGGAAAACGTTTCATGTATTATTTAGTAATTTTTACAATTTTGATTGCCTCCACATGAAAGTTTCATGGACAGGTTGTTGCAAGTTCCTTAAGACATCTGGACCGAAAGCGCCTTGAAAACAGATGTACAAATTGTTTGCTAGTCTGCCTGCGATTAATAAGGCCACGTCAATTGTGTACCTGTGGGTAGAACTATGTACAGACTGCAACACACTGTCGCGCAGGAGTAGCCGAGCGTTTTTGCCGGGCGCCGTGGCTCAGCGCGCCCGGTCAAAGGGCTGAACGCCCTCTGCAATAAAAAAGCTGAGCCACGAACACAACGAACAAAAACGAACATACATGATCAGCGTCCGCAACGAACAGAACTACCCATAGAGTGCAAAAAAAAAAAAAAAAAAAAAAAAAAAAAAAAAAAAAAAAAAAAAAAAAAAAAAAAGCGTTCTGGAGCGCCACGTTACGGATCGCGCGGCCTCCCGCGTCGGGGGTTCGAATCCTCCCACGGGCATGGATGTCTTCATTTTTTTGCAAAACACTATTTTTGCAAAACTATTTTCTCTTCCCTGAAGGACAGTGTAGGTGCTGAAGATATTTCATACTGGAGTTGACAGGTCACTGCTCCAAACATTACCTTTATCTACACCGTCCTCTATAAACATGTTCACTTCCTCCAAATACTGTTGTGTCTTATGACGTATAATGTTATCGTCTTCTTTGTCCTTATGTGTGACAAAAGTAGTAATATACCTGGATGAATTGCCATATTCAGCCTTGAGATGGTCGTTAAAAGAAATTGACGCTTTGCAATTAACCAAGCTAAACATTTAGCCCCTTCTAGTGCCACATATGCAGATGCTAGTAGTGAAATGTAGAGCTATACCTCCTTGCACCATCAAATTGCGATGTTACATACTCATTTATAGTTTGTAATCGCGACAGTCTGTTTTCTTCGAAACGGGTGACTGCTCCCCGTTTCCTAGACACATAATATACAACTAATGTGCAATATTTTTTATTTTTGACTCACTTTTATTTTTCTAAGGGAATTGAACCCATAGCCCTCATAAATGTTCTCTAGTACGTTACCAATATCTTTTAATATACTGGACATCATCTTTTTGGGTGGCAACGGTTCGTACTCGCTGTGACTTCACTGTTCCTGTTGATCTGGAGATGACTGTCGTGTACTGCTTGACGAACCACCTTCAATCTCAGCTTCCTCTTGTTCTTTAAATTCCGCGTATCTATCCAGCGTAACAAGGTGCATTTCTGTGTCGACGCCATTATATTTCTTAATCATTATGTTATACAATATATCAGCGAACTCCATATCCTCGGCCCCGATGTCATTTCCATATTAAGCACATCACGACGTGGTCCCCAATATTTCGCCCAAATGAGTAGGATTGGTTCTCAACATATCACTGCACTGTACACAGTTTACACAGCAATTCGCGAATACTCCAAGAGACTAATACGTACTGCAGCTATGCTCACACAACTGGAGCACTGGTTAGTGCAGCTACATTATGCCACCGTCTAGTGGCGCTAGCAGACAAGTCCGGCGTTTTGCAAGGACATTGTGACACAACAACACAGTGACCAACGCCGTTTTCCATTCATGTGTGCTTACAGTACGTAATATAGAACGATGATTCATGTAATTTTCCTCATTATTTGTGTTTTTGTAATTTATTATGTATTTGTATATTTTGTTTTTGTAACATATTTGCAATGTCCTGCTAATTTCCGTATATGTCAAAAATAATATTGTAAATGTAGTAGATACGCTGGGTTAGAAAGGGCTTTGCTATCGTATAGAATCATCTTTGAGTAGGGAGTTTTATCGCTGGAAGCGCAGAGGCGCACGGCGAGAGAGAGTTGGAGTCGTGGTCGTGACTTGGGAAAAGACAGACGGAATCTTGAGACGGTGCGCGCAATGGTGTACGACAAAAGTACGTGAAGAAGAATGCGTGTTGGCTTGACACTAGTGGAGGAGACGGCTAACAGGCAATATTACCTATTCATACGGTCACAGCTCAAATAATTAATAAATGCATCAAGAGGAATGCTGTGGGCCCAAAATTGTAATTAACATTCGTCGCCAAGAAGAGCCTGTGTTTGCCAATTTTTAAGTGCCAACAGTCTCCAATCAGCAGCACCACGTCGCACACAAAAATCAGTAAGATCTGTCCAGTTTGTCTTAATATTTACAGCTAACCAGCGTATTAGTGATAATTGTTCAACAGTGAACACTGTTATTTGAGAACCAGTGTTTAAAAATCATTACCCATAGTCATTGTCCAGACAGGTTCCTTCCTCATCCATTGTTTTATCGAGAATATTCACAAAGTAATAGAAAACTAAAAAAATCAGTCATTAAAGACAGCGTGACAGTGATTTATAACAAATCTGTTCAAAAAGTATTACTAAATGTAGCTTATGCCAGTGTTGCTAATCGATAGATTGCTAAGTGGAATGAAACAGCTAGACTACCTTTTAAATTCAAGAGATAATTCAATAAATGTACAAAAGATTAATTGTATTCCATTGCATTCTACTTTGAGGTAAAGTTTTACTTGCAAGTACTGATTAGTGAGAATAGAGATTGTTTGCAAATGTTTGAAATGCTAATAATTCCTCGTTAAAGAGAGAGCAAAAGTTAATCAGATGGTTGAATAGTTCATTTCTAAATATTCAGTGTTATCACGTCAAGTCATTAATTAATTTTTGAGCTTGCTATTAGTACAGTTAACAGTTCAGTTACAACTTGATTATTGCTAAAGCACATGACATACTCGCTGTCGAATAATTTCTGGTACTTATATGAACAATTAATTATTTGAAGCTGTAAATAGTAAGTATCAAGGCGAGAGTTTTGCATGATCTGCTGCATGTTGCATTTGCGTGGCTATTGCTTACATTTCACTGTCTTATGTTCAACCGCTGTGTTAATGAACTATTTCTCTGTAATTAGTATATTGTCAGTGTCTTTTGTACCGGATTTTACGCGCATACTCTGATTTCCTGCCCACCCAAATGTTACTTAATTTTTCACGTTGTTAATTAACTTTGCTATTATTGAAATCTCTCTAAATTATTTGCTCGTATAACAAGTTGGCGACAGTAAATCATAAAGTTATTCACTTTTTGCAAATTAATCCCTGTGTGCCGTTCGTTCCGCATTTTTTTTATTTAAACATTAATAATTTTATTCCAAATTTTAATTTCCACTTTCTTCATTACTATCGATCGTTGTTTTTCAAAGAGGTACAGCAACGTTCCGGTTATAGCCTCCGCTACATCATCGGCTTCATTACCGATAGCATTTCCTCCCAATTAAGATAATTAGGCACACGGGTCAATTTTTCTAATTATCGTATACTAACCGGTGCTGTAGAACGGGTAGGGTTATAACATGACGCACACTACTGATTCATTGTTATTCTAAGCGTGGTTCCATGCGATTCCGAGCGTTCGAGGTCAAAGGTGTCACTTGTTTGTCTGCTGCAGTTAGTCTGCGGCAGGCTGGCGTCCGTCACTCAATAGGGGGAAATTTTTAAATGGAATAAAATGTATGCCATATTGTTCAGTATTTGATTTAAAAACAATGTCAGGAAACAGTTTTGTGGTACCTTGAATAAAGAACTGCAGAAAAAATAAAATGTGTCTGGAAAATGCGCCAAATGTACCGGCTGCGCTGCACCGTACTGGATGTTTTCTTTTCCCTTTGTTGTGTTTAACTCTCTTGTGGGACAGGCCGCCGCTCTACAGCCGAGTGAATGTACAAACAACCGAGGAGGAACAAAATATATACAAGGCGATAAAAATGGAGACAACAAACATGCAAAGGACACATTTGCGAACAAATCAGTTAAAAACGGTGCAAAGTTCATATGTATTCAGTTAAAACGGTGCCACGGTGACTGAAAACACTGAAGGTAAAACCAACACTGAAACGGATAGCAGTAGACGACAGTCGTCCAGAGCAACAGGAACAGTCAAGTCACAGCGAGTACGAACCGTTGCCACCCAAAAAGATGATGTCCAGTATATTAAAAGATATAGAGAAAATTTATGAAGACTATTACAATCGTGGCTTCAGTTCCCTTAGAAAACTAATAGTGCATCAAAAGTAAATAATATTGCACATTAGTTCTACATTATGTGTCTAGGAAACGGGGAACAGCCGCTATTTTCAAAGGAAACAGACTGTCGCGATTACAAACTATAAATATGTAATATCACAATTTGAAGGTGCAAGGAGGTATGGCCCTACAGTTCACTACTAGCATCTGCAGATGTGGCACTAAAAGGGGCTAAATGGTTAGCTTGGTCAATTTCAAAGCGTCCATTTCCTTTATCGACCATCTCAAGGCTGAATATGGCATTTCATGGAGGTATATTACTACATTTGTCGCACACAAGGACATAGACGATTATACGTCATAAGGCACAACTGGACGTGGAGGAAGTGAACCTGTTTATAGAGGACGGTGTAGATAAAGGTAATGTTTGGAATAGTGACCAGTTAATTCCAGTATGAAATATTTTCAGCATCAACATTGTCCTTCAGGGAAGAGAAAATTATAGGTAGTTTGCTGCAGTCTGTACATAGACACATCTCCGCAAATTATCGATACGATAGCTTTCGGTCGTGTCATCTGTGCACCAGAGAGTAACCTTGCTGGTTGCACGGTGGAGCGAGGCCTTTGACGAGTGCACGGGCAGAGAGAGACAGCGCAGGCGGTCGGACAGATAGCGGTGTGGCTCTGCGATATTTAGGATCACGTGGCGAAGACTGACAGGCGGCCGATGTGGCTGCGGTTCCAGGGTGGCGAGTGGCTCTGCCCTGGGTGAGAGCTGGCGAGTTTGGCCGAAGGGATCCTGTTGTGGCGGCCGAGCAAGACTGGACATACAAAGGGAAGGAAGCTTCCTAACGTGACTGCTACCAGTGGACAGTTTATTTGCAGCTGTTATACGTAACCTGGACTCGGGTAACGAGCGTGCGCAATGATTTACGTCTATTATGTTGACATTCTGCTGTGCCTGTGCAGATGCTGCTTTCGTATTTATGTATTTGATCGGACCTTGCTTGTGTCTTTGTAGAACCTTGCTTAAGCTGTAATATTTGTTTCCTAATTTAAGCTATGATCCGTGGGTAGTTTATGTTAAAAACATTTAGTTACCTACCCAATTTTGGTTACATGTATAGAGGAGCGGCTAGATTTGTGGTGTCGCACAAGTATGAAGTGCTCGCCATGTACTTTCGCCGCGCGCCGCCATGCACGCACGGCGCGGCGTTCTTACGACGTCAGCCACGAGCGCCCTCTGCTGCAACTCCGCTCGTGGCCACGACTGCTGCATCGGCCACTTGGGAATCAGAGAGGCACCTGTTAAAACTTGGCTATCGGATAGGCACTATGAATCATCAGTAGGCAAGCCTCTATCTAAACTATGTATCAACATTGTACTAGTCTGCTGCTCTCCAAGTTAAGTAATGTATTTCTATGAAATATATCTCTTATACTAATCTAGCTTAGTGTTTCTAGTTTCTGCTGTCCCACTGGCTGGTCACCTCCGTACCTGCACACGCGTGCATCCTATTTTCCTGTGTCGGTCTCTCTCTACTTGGCCACCGACACCCAGGACAACCGGCGGAAACGAGACACAAAAGTGGCGACGAGGATGGAATACAATAAGATTACAATGGGGAATAGTGATTTTAATTTAAGTGGGTACGAATTTAAGCACTGTGGGTTACCTGTTATGTTACTTGTGCAATATGAACATTCGATCCCGACGCTATCTAGCAATGTCAGTAGGTACTACCACTACGAATTACAGCGATGATATTCATAAATCTTTTCGGTGCTCTGCAGTAAACTATTTTTAATTAATATAGTGTCAATCTGTTATGGGTAATAATAAGTATGACTGTAGTAGCAGGTCATAAGTAAAAACAGTATGGAATTTAGGCTACATGAAAACGATATCAATAGCGATTTAAAATTTTAGTGCTGCGATCTAGCGACGCCTGTTGGTACTACGTAAACAGCAGCTCGTGCCCGGTTGCAATTACAGTTCATTTTTGTATGAATTATTTCCGTTTTTGCGTGTTAAATTTCTAATGTTTTTCCTATTTCATCTCTTTTAATCTTGTTTTTCAAGCGATTAAAAGCTGGTAACATTTTATCTATTACTGTACCGTATGAACAGGAAATGGAATTGTCATTTGCAACCTATCTCTTATCACATTAAACGTAATTTCTACATACTTCTAGAAACATTTTTTCCTTCGACTGTTAGCTTTGCAGTAACTTGATACAGTAATTCTGTTGTAGTAGCAGATATTTTGTTTATCAATGGATCATATCTTGGAGTGATATTAGACAGGTCACTTATGCACTGTTTTAAACATACAGTTTATCATACTGATGCCTTTTTTTTTTACATGTACTTATACTTCCTATAAAATTAGTTCTGAACAAAACAATAGCCCGGTAACTCCAAAATTTCCAGCGTACTGTTTGCAGATACGCAGCGTGAGTCTTTTGTTATCTGAGTGTTCGAACATCTCGATACCGTATCGAGCTCTCTGCTGTATCGGGAAATCCCGAGTATGTTCGAACGCGAGTACCGTTTGCCCTGCCCTACCGTCAGCACCTGATCGGTACGAGATGTGGAGAACCGAAAGTTGCAAGCCAAACAAGAGAATTCCTTGTCTCACGTCCCCTCCCCCATAGCGTCCCATATATTAATAACTTAGTATGTAAACAGTATTGACCACCTTAAATGTTGATTAATACCTGTATACAATTTACTTTCCATCTGTACTCCACACATAACGGAAGTCGGCTAGAAGGGTCCGCCAGTTTTTCATTTTTATAAACGATAGGACTATATCGATAGTTAAAACAACCTTCCGATAGTGATGATACTGCCAACACTATCGATTAATCGATAGTTAATCGAAGTTTAAGGGACACTATTTGTCCAAGGTATTAACTGAACGCCTACATTCTATGACAGAAAAATAAAACCCCACAAAAATGGAATTTTTCCTGCTGTCCGCTTTGAAGTGGAGTGGCCCGTTTACCGCGACTGCGCTGCGCATCCTCTCTGACGGCCAAAAGGCTAAGTCCGCCGCAGCGCGCGCAACAGCACACCACTTGGCAACGTAACGCCGTTCACGACACTCGCTGTTGGAGTCCTTTCGACTGGGTATCGGATGCCTCTTTGAATGGCACGCACTTTGTCGGTGATGGCCTTTGCTGTGCTTCCATAACAGTAGGATCACAGTTTCTGCTGTGAAGCCACTTTACCCCATCGCCAGGACAAGAGCGTACTCTGAGCGTAGCCTTTATGTTGTGCAGGTAATTCATCGTCGTTTTGCAGTTGTGCACTCCAACCCGGACGTCACTTTGCGCGAATGTCAGTCTGCGCGTGTAACGAAGAATGTATGTTTGTGCCGTGCGGGAGAAAAGAAAGGGAGTGTTCTTTTAACTGTTAAACTTATGAAGAACCACTACGCATCGTCTATACTTTCATTCGTGCTCGGAGGATAATTCAGAGCACACAAGAAGTCAACGTTGGAAAAACCGTAGAAAATTTTACTATTTCACGCGGAAAATTACACTCGTTAGCATATTTAAGCATCTGTCTGTGACTTTAAGGAAGTAATGTTCGTAGAGTACGCAATTACTATAAGTAAGGGTATTGTTTGGAAAGATAAAGGACCAACAGTGGACCGCGGCAAGCGGCTGGGGCAGCTGGCAGATTAATCCAGTCAAATAGTAGCTACACCTTGCAAAAGATGGGGTAGAAGATTTTATTTTTTTAAACTCGTTAATATGGTTCGAAAGATTATAAAACCAAGTTTTGCCAACAAAATTTCTCTTGGGAAAACTTTCTGCGGTCAAAAAACATCAAAAATTTCGGACTTTTTTCACTTTCTCAAAATATCTCCGTTATTTCTGCTCCTACCGTTTTTACGTCTAAGTTCTTTTTTAAAGAGCATACAAGGTGGCCTATAGTAAACTTTGGCTAGTGATGTATGAATCACCAAGTTGCATACAGAAAAACTGAATACCTGAAAATAAGATGGTAAATTCCAACTTATAGAATCATATATAATAAATTTATATTACACAAACAGAAACTGGATAAGCGTGTTCAAAAATGAGGCATTTTGCCAATCTGCACAAATTTTGAAAAATCGACATTTTTTGATGGACTGTAGCTCCTTAGGTATTGGGAGTAGAAAAAAATTGTAACAATTGAATTTGTAGATAATTTTGTGCTCCGTTTTGACCGCAGAAAGTTTTCCCAAGAGAAATTTTGTTGGCAAAACATGGTTTTATAATGTTTCCAAACATATCATCGAGTTAAAAAAATAAAATCTTCTACCCTACCTTTTGCAAGGCATAGGCTTTTTTTCTGACAGTTTGACTGGGCTAGACAGGCCAGGTATCGGGTTAAACCAAGCAGCCGGTCAAGGGTTATGTCCAAATCGGCGGAATTCTTGGAAAGACCCCTGCTTTGTACTCAAAACTAATGAGGGCTGTTAGCCGAGCGTCTCTTAACAGTGTCTAGAGGACATTGTGAGTTATACACTCCAGTAATTCCGAATAAAATAAAATAATCTATAAAATTATTTACCGTCAACATTTTAGACGTCTACGATGTCAGAATAATTATGCACATCTCATGATTCTAAAAATAATGTCAATATCTCAAAAATTACAAATGTTTCTGACTACTAAAACAAAATATAGAAAAATCAGTGCCACTCTTTAACATTTTATTCTAGTTATGATTAATATTTCATCTGATCTTTTCCAATAAGGAACCAGTTTGAATAAACATTATTCAACTAAATCTCTGACTTAGAGTACATCATTGGCAAACGTTAGAATAAAATCTTTTTTAATTAACGAACCAGTTATTTCACGTAATCATTCTTATTTGTTTTGCAAGCTTCAGCCTGGGTACTGAGTGTTTTTAACTACAGGATCAAAGGTAAAAGATAATATCTGCAACTAAGATAGTTGCTGGGACATGAAAGCGGACATATACGGTTAGACTCTAAGATAATAACGAGCCAAACTTTTGAATCAGAACCATACATAGGTCACAAGCAGTTTCTTACAGCGAATGTTCACATATCAAATTTCGTTTTGTTTTTCCTACTACGATACAACCCCTTCCTCGTTCTTGCATGACATCTTCCCCAAATGGATTAATTATTATCAGGAGAGGTACTCTTTCTGGAGTCATTAATTCGAGATATTACTTCATCTTTCCCCATTTACCTTGTATTATATTGAGGATATTAAATATATTCATTTCTTACCTACTTACCAAATGTTTGAAGTATCTCTGTTCTTGCATACTCCTTTACTGCTCTTAGGAATCTCTTCTGTTGCTTCTACGTATGCGACTTTGTTGGCATTTATAATATGCCCCGTTTCATTTCCGTTATCAAGCATTGAAACTGACATACTTTCATAAAATCTGATACCTTTCCTCTTTTTAGTTTTTAAACTTCTATTTTTTGACGTACAGTACATTCCAAAACTTTGCTAGTTTCCTTTGTACGTCCTCGTCACACTCGTATCTGACGACACAACCTAAATTTTTAAAATAATTGACCTGTTCTAAAACCTGTGACATTGAAGTTCGGTGAATAGTCCTGTAACAATAACGTCAATGAACTTTGAATTACTGGTGCCTTACTGTCCTTCGAAATACTCGCCTCCCATAACTATGCATCGTTGAGGTCTGTGATACCTCTCCTGAAAAGTTTACACGTATGAAGTCTTCCTTTGGGATAGTGTTCAAAAGCCTCGTCACGTTTCGTAGGATGTCAGGAATATTGTGAAATCTCTTTCCTTTAAAATCGAGTTTGAGTCGACGGAATAGGAAGAAGTCAGGAGGACTGAAATCCGGCGAGTATGGTGAATCTTAAGTTCCACCACCAACTTTTTGCCAAGAAATCTTTGGCGATATTGGCTGTGAGTGAGCGAGAGTTGTCGTGCAGTAGTCGATGTCGTGACGAGTACTGCTATCTTCACTTTCTATGCAGACATTAAACAATGGTAGCGCATTCTATGATGTGCCAGCATATTGCCTATCGGAAATTGTTGTTGATCTCCCGATGCTTTCAGTCTTATGTTTTGTTTTTGGGCTGCAGTTCATTAATATGGTAGAGAGTTTTTGATCCATACAAGGGTTTTACATGTTTGATAAAACCAGAAATTTGCAAATACTGCCATGTATGAATTGAGCGTGGCAGAGAAAGGACGCATAATAATAATAATAACGATGAAACAAGAAGAACTTAAAAAAGCCACTGACGACAAGTATCAAGACTAGTTACTTTCGCAGACCTGACTGTAGCGGCAAGAAAAGCGACAAACGATAAAGAACAATTAAGTATATCGACATCTGAAACTTTGATCGATGATAACATTCCCTTGAAAAAAGTTGTAAATGTAGATGTACTAATACGTACCAGGTTTCTGCAATGGAAAATACCACGGCAATTGTCCTAGTGTCATTAAAAACAACCATATTTGTTCTTATGTTAGTAAATGTTGCTAAGAGGAAAGATCATTCCTTCATGCTAGTCTAAACCCACCATCCCGATACAAAAGTATTCTGACAACAAGAATAAAACTGAGACCATGTGAATCAGGAAAAGTCGGACTTTCTTTGTGCTGCTAACTGTCACACTACAAGAATTGTATAGTGCGTAAATGGAGTGATCCACTCAACCTAACCAAAGCGTCAAGTGCCTTGATTTCATAATGTTTAAGGTATGATGATTCGGGATGATTTATCGAAATTGCCGACGACACACGATGACTGCGCGTTCGCCATTTTGGCTATAAGAACCCCTGCATTATTTTTTCGTAATATCGCTTAATGTCAAGTTTGTTTGGGTGGCTATCTTCCGCAACAAGCGCCGAAATTCTTCTTTTTTGAAGGTGAAAAAAAAATCAATTGCTGCAATTGATTTTATTCCTCACAGACGCGTCTAGCCTTTTATTTTAAAGGCATCTTCAATGGGATCTACAAGTACAATTTTTAGTGAGATGTATTGTTTCCAGATTGTAAACAGATCACTTTTCTTTTTAATATCATAAGGGAAGAAGTTTTGACTTACAATTTCGTTGTCTTTTCAGCTATCTTCTGCTGATTCCTACATCTGGTGAAAGCAACCTGTTGCACATTATATAACTATAGCTGCTTTTGTGTGACTTTCGGCCTTGTTGACCAGATGTGACAAAACTGCAGTATTGTTAATGGTGTTAGCAAGTTTCAGTTGTGTATTATACAGTTCATAGTTTAGCTCTTGTTTTTGTAGAGTGAAGACATTTGATTTCGAATTTCAACCTCGTTTTCTGAGCAGCAAGCATTGCTCTTTTAGCATTAGGTGTTTAATCTTTACACATTTATGTACTTCTTATTTATATATTTAGGTACTTCTTATTTATATATGTAGGTACTTCTTATTTATATATTTAGATACGTCTTCCTTTACGTAAAAACATAGTGAACTGTTTATAATCTCACAAAAAATTGTACTTCTAGATCTCACTGAAGATGCCTTTAAAATAAAAGGCGAAACGCGTTTGGGAGAAAAGATAAATTGCAACAAAGACAAGGTGTTTTTTTTTCACCTTCAAAAACGAAGAGTCATTTAATGTATTTACTTAGTGCGCTTTCCGTTATTAGTGTTCTAATCATTATTGTAATATTAGATATGACAAAATAAAACAGTAGTGAGATGAAAGCAATGAACGCTGCTGCAAAGTGGAAATAAAATTTAGCGAAATTATTGACGAAGTAAAATAAAATGTGCCGAAATAGCTTTTTAAAAATAACGAAATGAGGCAAATATTTCACCAGAAACGGGTGTCTCTAGTGATCACTAGTAACTGGGAGTGGCAATGCCATCCGGGGCTACTAGATCACGTTACATGTATTTAGTCACATGCTACGTATGGGTGCAAAAAACTTTCGTTCAGATGCATCGAGACATGCCTCACGTCGACGCTGCATTGGATTGACTCCCTCGTACATCCTGCTGCCTCAGAAATCCTGCCCACTAAGTCCTTCGGCGATATAATAGACTTTTCCTACCCATGGATCTTTCAGATACCCCCATAAAAAAAGAAATCCATTGGCGACAGGTCGGGTGATATTGATGGCCACGTGTCTGGTGAACCGCGACCAATCACCACCACCTAGAGAAAAGGCCGCGGCGCTCTCGTGTGACGTTAGGTAGAGTAGGTTGCGCGCACATAGCTGAGTGGCTGGCTGCTTCGGCATAGTGGGCCGTGCCCCAGCAGCTACCCAGTCAGCTATGCGCGCGCAACCTACTCTGCCTGACGTCACACGAGAGCGCCGCGGCCTTCTCTCTAGGTGGTGTCGGACCAATGCATCCGCCAGCTACCGGGCGAGGTTTCCTGCTCATCTCCTGAAATACGTGGGAGCTCCGTCATGCTGAAATCGAGTGCGGCGACCAGTGGGCGTGGGGACATCAAACAGCATTGCAAATGCGACGCAAAGTCGCGTAGCGGCCAGGCGACCATACTCAAATTAACCGGTGCTTCTGCAGATGAGCTGAGCAGGTCGTAGTAATTGAACGTTACACTTTAGGCACAGCGTGACATTATTATGGCGCGTTTCGGAAGTTTTTCTACCATGAGCTATTCATCTACAAATAAAAAGAAAATAATTTTTATATACTCAAGAGTGAAATAGCTCGGTTTACATTAATTTATACCTGTTTTGTAATCGACTTGTGGGCAGGGGCGCCGACTCCGTGGGTGTTCCGGGTGTTCCTCATCTCCTTCGAGTTTTCTGGCGGTCTCCAGCAACCACACGAAATGGAGAAGGAAAATAAAATCTTAATATATATAAATTGAGGTGTTTGGGCCCATGTTTCACTCTGCAGCCAAAACTACACTTCGCAAACGAATGGTGTCTCTATGTGGTAGTAGCTATCAGTCTCCCATTGCGCACTGTGATGGTAGAGGGATAATAACGATAAAGGAGTGGAAGATATTGGAGTTGACAGTTACCGAGTTATATAAAATTCTACGTGTGAGTGTCAATATTTTGCTCTTCAGCAAAAACTGCACAATGGAGACGAACGATCTCTCTGTGTTGTTGTAGTACAAAGTTCCACTTTGTACACCATCGCAGTTCCGTGTCGATAGCTATAAGAAGGTCATCAGCTTACATAAAATTCGGACTGAAGACCAGCGATGACTTTTGACACTATAATAGTGAAGAGATTATATACATGGAAACGTGATGCACAACCTTCAGTTGTTTTTCTGCAAAGATCGTACGAATAAAGAAAAATAAGTGCATATTGCAGTTTGAAAAGTGAAACTACAAGAGAGATGCCAAATCGAAAGAAAGAAATTTCGCGTTCTCGATCCGTTTCTAAAAGACAGAATACGGCACTGAAAAGTGAATCTACAGACGATAGAAACTTGAAATTTGCAGATGTTTTTTATCTTACACTGTAGGCATCAGCGATTTTCGGATATTCCCATTCCTAAGGGGTTGAAATTTTCTCGAAAATACATTGTTATTCAGGCAATTTTGAAGCGAGAAATACAAAACTTCGGATTTAGATTTTTGATTGAAATTTTAAAAACATATGTTTCGATATTTTTGGAAATTCAACCAATAAGCCGGTGAAATAAGGCTATCTTGATGCTAGAAATGCGAAAATTTTGATTTCGAACCCGGGTTAGAATAAAAAAAAAAAAAAAAAAAGTGTTTCGGATTTTTTTTTTAATTCTGTCATCATTGGTGCAACAGGGGGTGGCAAATTGTATCAAAATACTTGATTTTTAAAGCTAAATCTATGAAAATTTATATTTAGACGTAAAAACAACTAATGCAGATCATCCAGTCTCCGCGTGTGAAGTAGCGGGAATTAAGGCAGTAGACTAAATAAAAGAACAGAAAATGGGGCAAATTCAAAGCCGGCGGGTTCTAACATGCATAGCCTAGCCAACAAGCTGTGCCACCGCAGCACTCACTGTGAAAGCTACCACTATTTTCACACCCTCTCATTGAATACACTCATATCCTAATTGACCCCCCTTGCGGCATCTAAATTAATTTCAAGGTTTGTTTTGTGAGATGTTATGCAGTGGTCGATGTAGTTAGCTGGGTGCAGTGAGATTTTGGTGCGAGGAGACGGACTCCTGGTCGACAAAGCGTTATTTGCTTCTCAAAAGCACAACTTGTTAGTGAAACGGGAAAGCCTGAAGGCAATGTCGGCACAACTTTGAACAGCTTAGTTCTCAGCCGGCGAAGGCGGAGTGTCCGTACAGGATGTCCATCTGTCCATTCTTTGCGAGCGACGGTCTGAGCCCACAGCCACTGGAAACAGGCAGCCCACTGTGCCCAAGAGGCCAGCGGAGATTCGCGTCCCGGGCTGAGTGAGTGACGGGTTGGGTTGATCCCTTTAGCGACGGGTGCAGCTTACTCGCCAGTGTGCAGCAGAGATGGGCTATCAGCGCGCTCGAGAAACGCTCGACGTTCAGGCAAATTCTCGAGAATACCTCGAGTACTCTCGAGAAGTTGTCTGAGTGAGAGTACTGTACAAGGAAGCATTGAGACAGAGCAGTCGCAATCGTCTTCCGTACGTGCAAGTTAGAAGTTGTACTTTTTACATACAGGCGTCAATTACACGGCATATAGTTTTCAAAACGAAATGCCAAGGTCGCACATTGATAATTTATTAAATAATGACGGGTTTCGGTGAATTGTGTCACCATCATCTGGTCACATATACATTACAAGTTGGTCATCTTGTTAAAATAATTGCGTATAAAATAACAAGTGCAACATTACACTTAGTCGCTATATAAAAAATACGCAAGTTAAAAACATGACAGCTTACAAAATATTTGAGTATTTTGTAAGCTGTCATGTTTTTAACTTGCGTATTTTTTATATAGCGACTAAGTGTAACGTTGCGCTTGTTATTTTATACATGACAGCTTACAAAATATTTGAGTATTTTGTAAGCTGTCATGTTTTTAACTTGCGTATTTTTTATATAGCGACTAAGTGCAATGTTGCACTTGTTATTTTATACCCAATTATTTTAACAAGATGACCAGCTTGTAATGTATATGTGACCAGATGATGGTGACACATTTCACCGAAATCGGTCGTCATTTAATAATGTATTAATGTGCGATCTTGGCATTTCATTTTGAAAACTATAAAACGATCAGATCGCCTCCAAATCTGGCTATGTCAGGTAATCTTAAATTACATGGCTTTTACTGCTTTCTTTTATTTGTACTGAAGTAGTGGTCGAGATGGTGGTTGTGGTGGTGGTGGTAGTAGTAGGAGTAGTAGATGTAGCAGAATGTTTCGCGGTAGACAAAACTCATCACTACTAATAAAACACCTATTTCACACAAAACGAAATCATTCTTATTTAAAAAGTATGCCTTCCGCGTGTATTTATACTTAAATGAGAGAGAATAGCTAAAACATACTACACCCAAAATCTTTATGCATAATTTACTTATTGTAGAAAAAATTCGGCAAAACTTAACAGTATCGTCGGTTTTTTGTTTCCGACGTTATGATTTCAGTTTAAAGCATTACTACTTTCTCAACACAGATGTCACAATTCAGAAGTACAATAGCAACTGTTGTTTGTTCTATGCTCATACTGTCCGAAAGTTTGGATAGCGTTAATCTTAATGCATGTTGTATTCTTTTGGAGCTAAATTAAAAATTAAATTTTTCCTATACTAGCGAACTGTACCCGGAACTATGCAAATTTTTTTACCGATTTCTTTTTTTTTTTTTTTTTTTTTTTTTTTTTAATCTAGCATGAATGGATAACTTACATAAAACCTTGGATATTTTGTGCGACTTTCATTAGTAGAAGAATGCGCTTCTCAGTTCCTGGACGTATGTGACTGATTTTTGGATATATTGTGTGAGTTTAAATGCCTTGTCATGCCAGTTTAGTATTTTTGTTTTTTCTACTTTACGGAGTTTAAGAAAGACATGTTGTAATAGATGTTATCCTATTCTCCGTAACGTACTGGCAGCTCCATGAATTTCCTTTTGATGTATCCATATTTGGATCAGAATCACGGCGAGATGCTTGCTTTGCCTGTCAGCTGTCAGTTCAGACAACCGCAGCGTGTGCCGTGCTGCCCCATTCAACTGCCACACATCAACACGCGCCGCAGCGCCGCTTCCCGTAAACATCACGGGAATCGCTCGAGCGCCGGCAGCTCGAGAAATTCTCGGTGCGCTCGAGTCGCCGCGCCTCAGTCTCATCCCTAGTTTGTAGTTGGAACTGGAGTGGGTGCCTCAGCGAGGACTGCCGCTTCGAGGGAAACCACCAGCAACATCCTTAAGATCCTAGACCAGAGGTCGGCAAGTAATCTTAGATGGGGTTCGGATACTTTTGAAAATTTTTATCGAAGCCCAGAAGTAATACCTCATAATTCTTATTAACTTTTGTTTTAATTTTCTTTCACAGAATAGTATTAAAAATACATAAAAAGTCATATTCTTTACTTATTTATTTTATTATAAACTTCACTTTCAAAGTAATATGAAATTAAAAAGATGTGAAACAGAAATGTATAGAAAATCTAGAAGAAGTTATATCATTTGCTAATTATTTATTTTTATTTTTACTCACAAACAGTATGAAGTGGAATGTATAGTCAAACTTTTCTTGAAAAATCCAGAAACAAGTCATATGTTTCTAATTTAAATTTTCACTAATATAGGAGGCAAACTTCTGCAGGCAATTAAAGGGCTTTACGTAGACTGCCAGGCAGCAGTTAGAGTAGATGGCGAATTAAGGTCATGGTTCAGGGTAGTTTCAGGGATAACACAAGGCCAACGCTGTCACCAGTGTTGTTCATACTATTCATGGATCATATGTTGAAAACAGTAGACTGGCAGGGCGGGATTAATATAGGTGAAAACTAAATAAGCAGTCTCGCGCATGCGGATGACTTAGTTCTAATGGCCGATTCGATTGAAAGGTTGCAAACTAATATTTCAGAGCTTCATCAGAGGTGCAAGGATATGAAGATCAGCATCTCCAAAACGAAAGTAATGTCTGCGGGAAAAGATTTAAACAGATTGAGTGCCAAATAGGAGGAACAAAGAACAGGTAGACAGTTTCAAGTACCTGGGATGTATTTTCTCACACGATGGAAACTTAGTGAAAGAACTAGAATCGAGGTGCAGCAAATCTAATGCAGTGAGTGCTCAGCTAAGATCTACTCTCTTCTGCAAGAAGGAAGTAAGTAAGTACCAAGACTAAGCTAGCAGTGCACCGCTCTATCTTTCGATCAACTTTGTTGTATGGGAGTGAAAGTTGGGTGGATACAGGGTACCTTATTCATAAGGTAGAGGTTACAGATATGAAAGTAGCAAGAATGATTGCAGGTACTAATAGATGGGAACAATGGCAGGAGAGTGTCCATAATGAGGAAATCAAGGAAAAACTGGGAATGAACACCATAGATGAAGCAGTTAGAGCGAACAGACTGAGATGGTGTGGTCATGTTACACGCATGGGAGAAGCAAGGTTACCTAAAAGACTCATGAGCTCGGCAGCGGAGGGTAAGAGGAGTCGAGGTAGACCAAGAAGAAAGTACTTAGATTCGGTGCAGAATGAGTTTGAAGTAAAAGGCATAACATCAGACGAGGCATCAATGTTAGCATTGAATAGGGGAATTTTATTAAAGGTACTATGCTCCAGACTGAACGCTGAAAGGCATAATCAGTCTCTAATGATGATGATGATTTCACTAACAACGTATGAAATACAATGAAATGTGCGTATTTGTGTTAAAAAGCAATGGGGCAAATTACATTTGCGGTGTTGAGCCAGTTTCTTAAAGTTAGGTTCTGGTGGGCTGCCGTACTGTGTGAAAGACCGCCGCTGCCGACTGAACTAGCCGCAAGTTTTGCAAAGTAGTTTCAGGCTTTCGTTCGTTGCGACCACATAAATGGTGTTTAAATGATTACGGCCTGTCCGCTTAAATAGAGGTTTCAGAGATTGTCAGAGTATCAAGACGTTTTATAGAATATCCTTGTTCATTAAATAAACTTGTTGTGCGACACTCGTGTGTACAGGGCTTTTATGCGGATCACCGGCCAGCTTGCTCCCTTCTGCCGCCGCTCGTCAGGGTACTCTCCAGCATTGCACTTCATGACTATTTCTTTCATCTACCTATAATTATCATTAAGAGTTCTAATTTTGTAGCAGTTCATTGTAAAATTCTAGATAAAGTTATAAGGGTGGCTCTCATACGAATTGTTATCCACAGGAAAAACTTTTTTATTTTTTATTTTTCTTCTTTTTTTTATAATTTTGGTACGTAACATATAATTCCAAAATATTTTTGGCGGTCCAGTTTTTGGCCTTCAGCGGTCCGGATATGGACCGCGGTCCGCCAGTTGCCGACGGTTGCCCTAGATCATAAACATGCAGGTGTTCAATTCCCGTGGGCAATGCAGGCCTAAACACTTGCTTCGCGGGCAAAAGGCTAGGCAGTAATGTCACTTACCGAAAACGGCGTAGGGAACGCGTTTACATGTCGGGATTGGCCGGTTTTCAGCGCAGACTTGGTGATTGATCGCTCCGAGTATGGGGATGACAGTTATTGATGTTCGTGGTGCATGCAGAAGGGAGTCAGCGTCTAGAGTTCAAGTTGGAAGCTGGATTTGAGGAGTTCCAGCTTAGATTCTGGAGGGCGAACTCGTCTTTACCTTCGTAAAAGCAGGTCTCAACTTTCGTCCAGGACTATTCTTCGGACATTGCTCATAGATTTATACCAATCTTGATTGAAAGAACTTCAGTAAAAAAATGATTATCCAATAAAATACAAGGAGTTAGTTAAAATATAACATTATAATGTCAATCTAAAATAACTATATTTAGTACACTTTGAACGAAGTTGTCTCTGGTCTTCATAGCGGGAGCTAGTCAGTGATTTTCTAGCTAGCGTTCAACCGCCGAGAAGTGCTTAGTCGGTTTCAACTTTGCTGGCGCGCAACGATTATCGCGACACGAGACAAATCGCAATAGCAGCACCAGGGCGTGCCGCCGAGGTTACGAGCAGCCGCCTCGGTATCGTATCAGCTTGGTAACGTATCAGCACGGCTCGGAATTACAGTCTGTCGACCAAGGTTAGTTGCCTAGTACCTAGTAAATGCATGTCCAAATCGTTGTACTGTCGGAACATGTCTCATAACGTGGTATAGCGAGTTTCTTGATTGCTAAATGTGAACAATTCGCATCAGCCTCATTTCCCCACTTTGGCATTTACAGGTTTCTCATATAACAATTCTATGTTAAAGCTTATTGTCTCGTAATTATTTACGTTCATGTAACTTAAGTGTTAATAAATATGAGTTTTATAGTCTCTTTAAAATAGACTCATTTGAAGCGCCACTCATTAATTTATTTTATAAGTTTTTTGGATAGGGGGGATTAATTATTTGACGAGCACAGTAGTGTCCAGTTCCATCTCTGAGTTCGAATTAGAACAGCTCCATTCATTCATTTACACATTATATACCATTATTTTATTTTATTTATCGTAGTAAAATGCGTATCCGTTGCCAACATCACTTTTTAATAATTACACAGGCCATTTGCCCTTAAGTGACACCATTTTCTATACATACACACATTTTTTTAAATTCCCGCCTTCCATCTGCAGCGGTTCGGATTGTGGAGGTGGGGGGGGGGGGGGGAGAAAGGGGGTGTGGACTCACTGTCTCCTGGCCGCATGAAATCGTAACTGATGCTAAAATCCGAGTTCAGTGAGAATCATGGTTAGTTGTGGAAGCTCCTTTAATTCTGTTTATTGAGAAGGATTGACACTCGCATTGCTTTTAGTGGCGAAGTACTTAATTCTGGTAAGAAGTACAACGTACTGCGTCATTACACACGTCATCACGCAAAACAGTACGAGCAGATACCTACTGGCATCAGAACAGCCCAGGACAGCCCAGCCCAGCCGAGTGCAGCACTGGCCACATGGGCTACTTGTAATTCCGAAGATGACCTACATCAGGTGGAAACCGGTCAATAAAAACTGTTAATTTTCTGCGATCAAGACTGTTTTTTGTAATATTAATCATACCAAATAGATCGCTGTTTCTCTCCTTTGACAATTTGTCTAAATTAATAATACCTTTCGTAAGCCTCCGTAGGTGCATGGCGGAAGATACGTTACAACAAACATCCAAATTGTTTGACTGGTCACCATAAAAGTCAACACATAAACGTATGTCTTTATGAATTAGATTTTTATAACCCGCAAGCCAGTGAATTTAGCATATCGTAGGGCACCTTGCGACTTTGATAGTGTTTGACCAGTCACCATGAAACTTGGCGGATATATGCATGTTATCATACGCAGGAGGGAGAAGAGTAGGTGGAGGAGGAGACGGACAGAGAGAGAGAGAGAGAGAGAGAGAGAGAGAGAGAGAGAGAGAGAGAGATAGAGAGAGGGGGGGGGGGGAGAACAGAATGGGAGAGAGGTGATGCTGGCAGAGAGGTGAAAGGAGATGAACAGAGGGTGGGGAGAAGGAACTGAACAGAGAAAGGGACAGGAGGACCTACAAGCTAACACTTTCAAATTTCAAATGTTTTTGCACAATTATTTCTTTTGTGGCAGCATCGCGTCGGGTACCAGCTAGTTATTTTATAATAATATACCTAAGCTCAAGTACTATTAACAATTTTAATAGACGATATAGATATGAGATCATGCAAAAGTATTGCTACCAACAGACCGACATACATAACTGGTGCTCTTCTACGTTCCAAGCAAGAGTCAGAGAAATTCAGCCATGAGTTCTGTACTTCACCCCTTGCCCCATTCTTTGAAACTTGTGACACAACTGCTAATGCAAAATGAAACCACGAGCACTCTGACTTCTTCTCGATCGTTGGGAGCGTAGTTAACGTCAACCGATGCAACCTGAGGCAGGATATCAGCACGGACGAAAGACGGACACATCGCCCCAGTAACAGTTGAACATGTCGGCCTAGGATTACGCACAGTCCGAACTTTCTAACTTCCGTTCGAAATGCCAGCAGAAAACGTGATGGCGGCACTACGCCCTTATGGAGAAGTATTTGGACACGTAACGGAGAAGTGGGTACACTTCACGACGTATCCACTCTTGAACGGTGTGCTGCAAGTGAGCAACGAGCTGACAAAACATGTCCCGTCCTACCTCTACATCGGCGGCTGTCGAGCCATAGTTATAAACGACAGGTAGCGAAACACCTGTACAGGAAAGGGTAAAGAAGGACAAGTGAGAAACGTATGCCGCCAAAGCAGGATTCCACAACTTCGAAACGATGATGTCTCACTTCCCCAGCTGACAACTACCCTGCCACTAACCTATGCAGCGACAACGAGACCGGGTGACCTTCAGACGCCAGTCAAAACTGTGCTCTAGAACTTCCACAACATCTTTCAAATCTACAAAGAAGGGACGAGACGAGCCCGACTAGCAACAACAGCAACCGACCTCTTGCCCGGAGGCTTTGGTATCGGAGGAAGATGTTGACAGACGTGAAACTGGTATGGATATTGACGGCCTTGTCGTCCCTACAGCCGCTTTGGTTCCTGAACGTCGCGACTTCATTCCATCATCCGATTCAGAACTATATTCTCAAAAACAGAAGTCACCAAAACGACGCAACACGAGGAGGGAAACATCGACAAGAGAGTCGGAGTCATGCTTGCCAGATAAATGTGTCACGCTGCCACCAGACGATGTCTCGAACGCTGTTGACGGTGCCCAACACATGCAGGACGATTTAACGAGCGCCTCTGGGACAGAACAACGCTCTGAAGACGCAGATGCCGCTGTCTCCCGAAGAGC
The DNA here is from genome assembly GCA_026315105.1 of Locusta migratoria. NCBI lineage: Eukaryota > Metazoa > Arthropoda > Insecta > Orthoptera > Acrididae > Locusta > Locusta migratoria. Next base: position 490,994,741 of record CM048744.1, on the reverse strand, counting down.
CGAAATGGATAACTCGATGACAGCAGCTACTCACGTATCAACTATGACTGGATCTGGCCGCGTTCCGTGGGGAGACGAAATACCAGCTGAATCTCCATCAGATGAAGAAATGCCACTGGATGGCCCGGCAAACCGGGCGTGATTAATAGGCAGGAAACACGCAGCGCCCGACTATTTTCGTTCCTACGGATATGAACGGGCGGGGCAATGTACAGACGTAAGGAATTGCCGCCATCACTTTATATGTCGGCGCCTCCTACAGAACATCAGGATGTGAGTGCGAAGTGAGTCGTTGCGAGCGATGAACGTGATACAAAATGTGATCTCCTGTAATGTTTTTATGCCATCCCGCATAACACATACTGCACAAATTATACCTATCTCTGGAGTTCAAAAATGTTCAAATGCTTGTAAAGCTATCGGACCAAACTGCATGGTCATCAGTCCGTAGCTTACAAACTACTTAAACCTAGGAAAACTAACCTAAGGACAAACACACACACCTATGCCCCAGGGAGGACTCGAACCTCCACGGCGAGCAACCGCGCGCTCCGCAGCGAGACGCTTTAGACGGCTCGGCTACTCCACCGCGGCTGAAATGAAATTACAGCCAACAGCACCCTGTTTTCCCAGGTGGTCACCCATCCAAGTACTGACAAGGCTCAACGTTGCTTAACTTCGGTGATCTCTGGAGTGATGGCACGTCAGATACAAGCAACCTTCGGTTATTTTGTCAGTACCGGTCACACACTGAAGGTCAAGTACGACACTCTCACACTCCCTAAACTAAAAGGAGGGGGGGGGGGTCTACAGTTGGTCAACGTCCTGGCACGCGCGATGCCTCTTTAAGCTATGGAATCACAACCTCCACAGTATAACAGGACTTTTGGTTGACGAACTCGTACCTACTTTATGCTTCCCACCGGTCACCTTGGCTGACATAACACTGGTGCTGTCCCATATCATATTATTTTTTATGGAATACAGTCACTTGGATAAAGGGCATGGCTATCCATTAACTTTTGCGAGGTCGACCCAAGGACGTGACCGATCTCTGGACGTTCTTTGCTAAATACATGAAAGCATCTTTATCAATCCGCCCCGCAGTTGGAATCTCTTATATGCATCTTGGAACCATTTAACCTGTTTCCTCTGGTTACCAAGAAGTTTTTATATTACTCCTATCACGGCGTATAAAGGAAGACAATGAAATCTATGAAATGACAGTGACACGACCAATCGCAGAACCATCCAGATGATCACCAGACCTCACTAAATACTTACGCAACACATCAAGGATACCCCCACAACTGGATCGACCCGGGTAAGAGACGCCAATTACAGTGAATACTAATTTGAATCCAAATAGAACAATGAGGAACAATTCTTTATGCGAAGACGTATCCTGGTCCCCATTGCAGAGAGTTGGGAGCGTATATACAGATCGGTTCATTTACTATTTTTTTTCTTTATTACACTTATCTCTAAAGCTATAAAAAGCAAAAAACAAAAAACAAAAACTTTTAAAAAATTAAAAAAGAAACAAATGGAAATTTAAAAAATTCGGTTCAGACGAAAACGAGGGCTGCTCTGGCTGACGACTAGAGTTTCTGTGCAGTCCATTCTTTTTTTTTTTTTTTTTTTTTACATTTATGTGACAGCTCTGGCAGAAAAAAAAAATAATTTGTTAAGACGGCCTTTGGTACGATGCGGGAAATCCGTGTTCGAATACCGATCCAGCATACGTTTTCAACTTCGCCGTTGAGTTTATTTCATTTGCCCTGAAACGGTCGAGCTGCTTCAATATTTCCAGTTCGTAAATTTACGCCCGTTAATGGTAACCAATTGTGTTTGTTCTTTGTTTGTGATATTTCTCTACGGATCCATTCTCTAATAATTCGCGGGAAAAAGGGACACCAAAATCTCTCCGTTTTTCGATCTCTCTTATTTTATTTTGATGATCATGTCTCCGTAAGTAGGTGGGTGCTAACAAAATATGTTCGCATTCTGAGGAGAAAGTTGGTGAAATAAATTTCGGAAATATTTCTCGTTGCTATGAATAACGCCTTTATTTTAATGATTTCCACTCCAACTCCTGCATTATTTCCCTGACACTCTCTCCCATATATATCGCTATAATACAAAACGAGTTGGTCTTCTCTGAACTTTCTCTAAATCGTCCGTCAGCCCCACTTGGTGGTGATCCGACAATGCGCAAAAATACTACAAAATAGGACGCACAAGTTTTATGTTGACACTTTTCTTTAGTAGAGCTGTTGCATCTTCTAAATGTTCTGCCAATTAACCGTAGCCTTTGGTTCGCCTTCCCTCCAATATTTTCTGTGTGTTCTTTCCAATTTATGTTGTTCGTTATTGTTATTCCCAGCTATTTAGCTGTATTGACGGCCTGTAGATTTGATTGATTTAACGCTTAAATGAAGTTTAACGGATTTCTTTTAGTGATCATGTGGATGATTTCATACTTATTGTTATTATTATTATTATTATTATTATTATTAAGGGTCAATTGCCAAAGAGAGCGAGTTGGCGCAATAGTTGCGCACAGAAGTCGCATTCGGGATGACGGTGATTCAAATCCACCTCTAGATTTAGTTTCTAAGTGGTTTCTCTAAATCACTCCAGACAAATGTCGGGATGGTTGCTTTCAAAGGGCACGGCCGATTTCCTTCCGCAAAACTCCGAGCGTAAGCTCAGTCTTTAATGACCAAGCTGTCGACTGGACGTTACACTGTACGCTTCCTTCCTTCTTTCAATTGCCAATTTTTGCACTATGCAGATGTCTTATCTAAATCAATTTTCAGTTTCTTTTGATCTTATGGTGACTTTATTAACCGATAAATGGCAGCATCACCCGAGAACAGTCTAAGAGAGCTACTCAGATTGTCTTCTAAGGCTTTGTGTGTACACGGGACTACTTTAAAGCTCTGGGGAATGCATTCTGACAAAGGTCAGAGCGGTCTGATGAAAAGTTGAAACGTCGGAAGCGATATGTGTTGCTATTATCTCAGAGGAACTGTTGTAAATAACGGCAATCCGTCGTGTTTTCTTGTCTCGGCTGATATTTCCCTTATTTATGCGGCTGGAAGTTACGCAAAGCGAGTGCTGTGACGCAAATGCGAGGTCGCGGCCCCTGATGTAAGCAGCAATCGCAGACGTTATGGCCCCTGTTGCCGCTCCGCCCCTAACTGTGCCCAGCCTGACGGAGCGCACGCAAGGTGAATCCTCCGACAGGTGACGAGAATCACGGCTACTGCCTGTCCCCTGTCACTACCTGCACCAGCTGCGCGGTTACAGCGCGTGCAACGTCACACATCCATCCATCCGCAGCCAAAGTTCACAGTTATTCCACCTCCCATCGATACCTGTACGAATAGCAGTTTGTAACCAAACTTCGTAACTCCATTGTCGAGAGCTTTCTTTATTTTTCGAGGGGTGGGGTGGGGGGAGAGTTGAGGAAGGAGTGGAAAGAGGGGGGGGGGGTCTTACCGTGTATGCAACGACATTTTCCAGCGCAGTTCAGAAACCAAAAGTCCATTGTGTTATGTTTTTATAACAGAAACATTTACATTTACAAATTGGTGGCAGTGACATCACTCAACGCCCGCGACAATAGTATTAAAAAATTAATATTTATTTCCATATCATGGACTGAATTCCTATATTTAAAATGTAATATTTTAATCATTTTCTCTAAGAAGCAAAATAAATAAAAGCCTAAAGACGACTGAATATGCTACAGTAGTTTGTTTGGAATGCCCTACAAATAGTAGCTCAATAGCATTGTATCGTTCATTTTCACCTAGCTTTGCATTCCGATGGAGATTCGACAACAAGAACCCAGCATCTACGGCACCAGCCGCAAGGTACTGATGCATTACAATAGTAGCCGGCCGCAGTGGCCGAGTGGTCTGAGGCGCGCCAGCCACGGTCTGCACGTCCGCTGCGGTCAGGGGTTCGAATCCCCCCTCGAGCATGGGTGTTTGTGCCGTCTTTAGTATAAGCTATTTCATAACTAGTTTGTAAGTTTAGGGACTGATGACCCCGTAGTTAAGACCCTTAAGCTCTACAAACATTTGAACATTACAACAGCGGTTCGATGTGGCGACCAGCAACGTCGTTATACACATTGTACCTCTGAAGCGTGTTCTGGTACACTCTCTCCATTCTTCAATGTCTTGTACAGACTTTTCTCTGTCCCTAAGCAGACGTTGACGAGTTACACATCTGAATTGAAACTGTCGTAGAACGAAAACGATATGTTGTCGGACATGTGTTCCTATTCAAAATGTTATGTACTCACTACCCTCTACGACTCTTGAAGTTTGTAATGGGAATTTCCGACCACCCTATATAGAGGGTGAATCACCTAACACTTGCACCGCAAATATTGCGGAAACGGAAAGTGCGATTGATGTGCGGTTTTCACAGAATGGATTGGTAGTCAAAGAGTCGCCAATAAACAGATTGTAAAAATACCTTTTATTAGTACCAGATTTTTTGTTTATCAATAGATTATATTGTGTAGTGATATCAGACAGGTCACATATGCAGAATTTTAAACTAAGTATACAGTTTGTTTTCATAGTGATGTCCTCAGTTTTTGTACATGTACTTGTTTCTCTTATGAAATAAGTTACGAGCAAAGCGATAGCCTGGTTACTTCAAAATTTCCAGTGTATCGTATGCACATACGCGGCGCGCATAATTTGTCAGTTGAATGTTTGAACGTTTCGATACCGTATCGAGTTCTGCGGTGTATCGGGAAATCTTGAGCATGTTCGAACGCGGGTATCGTTTGCCCAACACTAGTCCACAGTTTTCATGGTTGAATTAATGGATGGTTCCTCCTAACTTCAATCTAGTTTTCATCATTACCAGATTTTGATCTGCATCTACACGTAATAAGAACACTACCTAACAACAAGTAAGTGCTCATAATAAAGTAATTCGCTGACACGGAATAAGAACGAAAATTGTATTGAACTGATAAGAATTCAAGAGATTCTGTACAGTTCCGGTAAGGTGAAGAACATGTGAGAACATTGACACGAAAAGGGACAGGATAATAGTGCATGGTACTGAGACATCAACGAACAAATTCCATGGTACCTGAAGGAGCTGTGCGGGGAGAAACTGTAGCTGAAGACATTCAAATATATATAACTACATCTCAAATAAAATTCTGAGATGACAATTTTCATACATCATTAAAAAAGTGAAATTAATAAAAATGCATAAACGTAAATGAATGTATTTCAGTATAAAATCATATTATCAAGAATTCACTAGGCACCAAAAACGGCCACAATTTCTCAGATACGTACAGATTACGGAAAAGCATTAATCATATTAGGTTTAAATGTGACATCGCCTTTTCATAAATTAATTGGCTATTCGGAAGTAGACTGAATTAAAGCATGAAGGTGAATGTATTGTGGAAAGATAGCTTAGAGATAATTGTTCCTTGTTGCATTACTATGTGTTGTAACTAATGTGATCAATATTAAAACTGATTTTTCACTTTCTTGGATAAGAGTGAATGTTGAAAGTAAGTTCAGATCAATAAGAGTGTGCTTACATCGGTATCATTTCCGAATGGAAGAGACCAGTAGACACTGGAATGTACCAGATTGACTTTTATAATGGTAAGGAATAGATTTAGAAACCAGGCTTTAAACTGTAAGACATATCCAGGGGCAGATGTAGACTCTGACCATAACTTATTGTTTATTAACTGCAGATTTAAGAGACTGCAGAAAGATAGAAAAGTTGGGAGATGGAACCTGAACAAATTGAAGGAACCAGAGGTGGTGGAGCGTTTCAGAGAAAGCATTAGGCAAGGATTAGCTGAAACGGGAGAAAGTAATACAGTAGAAGAAGAATGGGTAGCTCTGGGAAATAAGGCAGTGAAGGCCGCAGAGGATCATATAGGCAGAAGGACAAGACCCAATAGAAATCCCTGGATAACACAGGATATACTGAACTTAATTAATGAGAGGAAAAAATATAAAAAATCAGCAAGTAAAGAAGGCAAACTGGAGTACAAACGTCTGAAAAATGAGATTGACAGGACGTGCAGACTGACTAAGCAATAGTGGCTGGAGGACGAATGCAAAACCGTAGAAGAATGTTTAAATAGGGGAAAGATAAATACCGGCTACAGGGAAATAAAAGAGATATTTGAAGACAAGAAAAGCAGCTGTATGAATATCAAGAACTCTGACGGAAAACCAGTAATAAACAAAGAGGGGAAAGCTGAACTTTGGATGGAATATATAGAGGAAATAAACTTGAAGGCAGTATTCTACAAATGGAAAGCGATGTGAATGAAGAAGACAAAGGAGATATGATACTACGAGGTGAAGGATTTGAGTCGAAACAAGGGCCCTGGAGTAGATGATATTCCGTCTGAACTGCTGATATCGTTAGGAGAGCCAGTCATGAAGAAAATGTTCCACCTGGTATGCAAGATTTGTGAAACAGGGGAAATACCCTCAGACTTCAAGAAGAATATAATGATTCCAATTCCAAAGAAAGCAAGTGCAAACAAGTGTGAAAATTACAGAACTATCAGTTTAATAAGTCATGGTTGCAAAATACTAACACGAATTATTTACAGATGAATGGAAAAACTTGTAGAATCCGACTTCAAGGAAGATCAGTTTAGATGTAGGAGAAATGTAGGAACACGGCAGGCAATAGTCACATTACGACTTATCTTAGAAGATAAGTTAAGGAAAGGCAAACCTACGTTTTTAGATTTTGTAGATTTGGAGAAAGCTTTTGACAATCTCGAGTGGAATACACTCTTTCAAATTCTTAAGGTAGCAGGGGTAAAATATAGAGGCGAAGAGTTATATTCAACCTATGCAAAAGCCAGAGAGCGCTTATTAGAGTCGAAGAGCAAGAAAGGGACGCAGAGGTTGGGAAGGGAGTAAGACAGGGTTATTCAATCTGTATTTTGAACAAGCAGTGAAGGAATGGAAGGAGGAATATGGAGAGGGAATTAAAGTTCAAGGAGTAGAAATAAACTTTGTGGTTTGCCGATGACATAGTAATTCAGTCAGAGACTGCAAAAGATCTGGAAGAGCAGTTGAATGGAATGGACAGTGTCTTGAAAGGAAGATATAAGATGGACAATAACAAGAGTAAAACGAGGGTAACGGAATTTAATGTCAGAAAATTATTCGTATTCTCAGATGAAGAGGGCTTGCACAGGACAGGGTAGCGTGGAGAGCTAGCTGCATCAAACCACTCTGCGGACTGAACACAACAACAACAACATTTACTCCCCTACAATTTACAAAATGTCGAACTTTCCAAAGAACAAATCTTCGAGTTATGGTAAAGATGGTAAATTGTGTAGTCCGGGGCAGTCATATTTAGTATTTATCCATATTTTTATTGCTACGGCATTAATTAATGCAGATATTAATTAATAACAACATGTTGTTTTATTCCTGGTTTCTTCCGCTTGGCCTCTTTAAACAGCGAATCTTCCTTCAGTGTGCCGCGACGTTCCATTATTTCTGTGGTCCGTCCAAGAACATCGTGGTCTGCGGCGTTTACGTCTGCCTGGTGGTTTCCACTCATGGATTTTCTTTATCCACCTATGATATGGCAATCTCAGCAAATTTCCGTTTCATTTTAATGATTTTCTTTCAATTTTACCTATCACTTTTACATCTGCCTTCACTGTAGCACTTACTTCATCATTAGTTTTTCTTCGATTCGAGATATTCTGGCACCCCTACGTAAATAATCCATTTCCACAGCTAGTCGTCTTCTTTTGTGATCAGCGTTTAAGATCCATAGTACTGATTCCACCATTATCTTACCCACTCTTTTCTTATTGCTCCTTGAGATGATCTTGTCCCACCAAAATAATTCATAACTGCCCATACTTTTCGCCTTGTTGTATTCTGTATTTGATTTCTGAATGGCTCAATCCAAATTTATCAATACATGCACCGAGATGTTTAAATTATTCTACCTGTCTCATATTGCTGCAGTAATAACCAACCACTGCTCTCCATACAGTATGGATGATGAACTTCAGCAGTCTGAATGTATGTTGATATTCTGTATCTTGCCACATTTCAATGTTGTTTTATGAAATATTACAGGGAAAGAAAAAAGAAATTCGTTTCGATAATGGTTCAATTACATCGCACAATGACATAAATTTCTGATCAAAGAGGTAAGAAAGCAATTCTTCGCCACATAATAGCTGATGTAATTTCGGTTGCCAAATTAAAATATGGCGGGCAGTAAGAAATCGTCTGCAAAACGTATGAATGTGCATGGACACTATAGATATATACTCAGACATCAGAGAGAGCTACACATCCAAGGGGTCCAGAGAACACTGTAACCAACCAGTTGTTGTATTGTTGAAAACTGCGTAAGGTGACGTATTGTTCTGTCTGCCTACGATTATGACAGGTGATATTGCTAAATTTTTGTACTTTTTAGGTGAAACAAATGCTCGTCAACGTTGACGCAGATGTTGATTGATAAACGAAAGCTGTAAATGGAACTGTACCGATTTCTATGCAATTCACTTAACTTTTTCATCATTATTCGCCTGACAGTTTCTATCTTTCATGTTGATGTGATATTTCTTTTAATTTAAATTTTGCAGTTATAATAATTTCTCTGATCATGAAATCGTTAAAAATAGGAAAGAGGAATTTTTTTTTAAAATATCAAATAAACAATGTCAAGAGACATTTTTTTCTCGATATCTATTAAAGACATTAAACTGAAGTATAGACATTGAATTAAAATTTATGTCGCGGCCGGGTTCGAATCCCGGCCGTGACAAAAATTTTAATTCAATGCCGCTACTTCAGTTTAATATCTTTAATATTTTATTTATCTAGGCATATAATGTCCACGAGGTACATGGTACGTGCAGCGCTCTAAATTTGAAACACATGGAGAAACAAGTTTATAAAATATCTCGACAAAAAAATGTCAAAATTTGATGAAGTTAGTAAACTTTTACTGTAGTCTACGGTAGCAGATTACTAAATTTTGCGTATATATTCGCGGTCGCTGTTAATGAATCACTTCATTTTATTGCACGTCCGTTTAATCCAAGTCGGATGTGAAAGGTAATGTGAGCCAAGGAAAAGTGTTGTAAATAAATCACTCACACTATTATTGTGCCTTAAATAATGAAAGGAATAAAGTGGCGCGACTTCTTCGATAAATTTTGGTTCGGTTAATTAAAGCCAATATTTGTCAGGCGGTGGCTTTAATTAGTGCCTGGCGCTCGTAAACCACTACAAACGTCGCTTTGAATGTAATCACGATTGTTAATGGCTCATCAGATGAATGCGTTAAATTAATTTCGGTCCAAATTAAAATTGCTGCGCGCAGATGAGCCTAACTAAGCGAAAATGAGAGCAGCAGCGGTATTTTTAAAGTAAAATAATTTCAGCTTATACTACCAAAACGAAATGACGGCATTGTATTATTATTTTCCAGTAACATTTTAGTAACTATTACTAACAAATATTTTCTCATTTAGGAACCATAAGGATTTTAGTCATTTACAGTTTCCCAATGGTTATTCATTGGCGGAATTACTTAGTAATAAGACGATCTAAAAACAAAAGACACACAGCGATATTATCCCATAAGGGTTCCGTTTTACCGATCGCGGTACGGAATCCTAAGATTTGCAGATTTTGCAGCCAGGGTTTCGTGAATTGCAATATTGGAATTGCTGCTGCCACCAGCTGCTAACAAAATGTGTTATCAATGCAGTGCTGCCATAGACATACCGCAACACCAGAATTATAGCCGCCACAGTTGTAAAAAGCCCATTATTGATGCAGTCGCCGTTAGCGGGCACGCTGTATTGAATTGCTTTGTAAAGGAGAAAGAGAAGGCAAAATGTTACAGGTAAAGAATTTTCTACCGTTAACAGACGAAGCGAGCTGGCACAAAAAGATGGTCGATGGACTCAAAAGCAGTCGTAATTGCTCGAACGTTCCTGTAACACAATGCCTTCTATTTTTCTGAAAGAACAGTAGCCACAAAATTTATGGTTCCGAAGAAGTGATTATACGTATTTCAAACTGACCGATTTCTTTTCCAGAAGAATAAAAGCAAGCATTCTTTATTCGCGGGTTCCGTAATGGTGGCCGCGAATTCGCATTATCTTACGGGATCATTCCAACAATCCGAGAATGTGCCTGGAAAATCTGATTTTATGACTTTAAAAGGAAATGTCACGGGGTAATTTTTATCGACAAGTTTCTTTAATACTGTACAAGTTATTACTTTCAAGATTAAGACGTACAACCTGACAATACCGTAAATCATAGATAAGCACTATACAGGATGTAACGGGCTACATCTGTATGATATTGATGTTATATTTATTTTTTGTTTTTGGTGGCCAATTTTGGAATTGCATCTCTGCTTTGGTTTTAATTGGTATTGGTTTCAGAATGGCTTGACTTCTTCTTGCATTTAGTTATGGAAATTCATATCAATGAATTGGCTCTAACTTTTACTTGGCTTTCCTATAAGAAATGTAAGTTGGTGTGACTGATGCTCCTTTCGTGATAAAATACTGTTTTATTTTGCTTTAAATTTTGTTTCGTAATTGTTTTTTCTGAGCCAATGTGTTAACAGAAAAAAAAACAAATAATACTTTTTTTGCAATGGTCGAACATGAAATTCTGTCTCTCAGGGGTTTCTAATTTGATATAATAGTATTTGAAATATATTTATATTTTAATCCCGGTAGTTCATTTATGTCGAAGCCAGTTACAAAAAGCTATTGTCTATGCCTGATGTTTATCGTTTATTGTCCTTTGGTAGGATTTATTTAAAGTTCCTTTCAAACATAACTGTTACATTATTTTTGACACACACCCATTTTAGCGATCTATTGGAAGTCAGAGACATTGGTATATGAGCACTTTTCACAATAATCATAATTTAGAGGAGATTTCACTGATTATATATTCTGAAATTGACAGTTACTAGAAATTCACTTTCCCAACGACACTTCAGATGTTTACAACTCCTTAAGTACATTTTCCACAACTGCTCATTTACAAGAAAGTCTTTGGTCTTTCTCTCAGGTGAGAACAACTTTAATTCTTCAAAACAGAGTTCGTATTGCAAATCCATTTACATTTGACATAACAGTTCTATTTCAGATATATCTAACGTGAAGCAATCTATCAACGCGAAGCAGAAATTTATAATTATCTTTCGAAGCCTATCCCAATCTTAAGTCCAAAGATATTCATAACGTAATAGAGTATAACTTCGATATTAATCATTTACTGTACATCTAAATGTTTTACAAGTGATAAATCTTATCGAATTTTGAGCGAATTCGATCTAATTCCCCATCTAATTCCGTGGAGCTAGACTCGGAGAAATTCAAACATATCGGAGACTAGACACAGAGAGAGCGAGTAACCCGACTGTGAGTACTATTTATATTCGTATTCTGATAAAAAATTACTAAAATATAAGGTGTTTTGACAATCTTACTCTATGGACATCACTATTCTGAGGTAAATAGATGGTACTTGATGTCATTAAAATTTTGAAGTGTGCGGTGTTTCTGTCTCGAAAAAATAAATAAATACAGAACGATGAAAAATGGCGATAATAATGTTATGACCGCGATGTAGTGCTACAAGGAGTGTTGGTCTAAATGCTACGAACGCTGTAAAGAAAGCGATAGATAAGTTGTAAGCTTCTACCATGAGCTTTAACACAGTTCATTATTTATAGTAACAGAAAGTGTACTTAGCATGTTGATAAAAGTTTGTCATTCTTGTAGGCGATATATTCAATTGATTTATTATGTAAAAACATCAACATCCAAGATCACTATGTTTTATTTTGATGGCCGGTTTAGGATCTTTTATATACATGTGCCTCTTCACAGACGAAACCTTTTAAAAATGTATCTGTTCACTAACATTATTGTTTGAATGACACAACACAAATAAAATGTCGCCCACTTCACATTAAAGCAAGATGTGGGTGACATTTTATTTGTGTTGTAATATGCTAAGTAGGGGGAGGGAAGAGGACTTTGCAGGTCTAGTCTTATCGTGCACAATCATATTGAGTAACCTCATTATGGGTGACCTCAACTCCAGTTAGCTTACACCAAAAAGACTTTGTGACGCAGCCAGGCAGCGTCAAATTATTTAGAATCTTATTGGGTTGAGGGAACCCCTCGAAACTTAAGAAATTGCAAAAAATCAAGAGAAATTAGTGTGGGGTCCTATTCTGGACAATCATGATAATGAGGAAACTTTAAAAGATTTACTGATTTTCACCCTCCCCTCATATCGTCTTATAAATTTTCTTTTTCATTGTCGAATTCAGTTAAGTGTCATGATAATCAAATTTGAAGTGAGTCAACCAAAACTAACCGGAACATGAGGCAGTAAAATTAGACACGTATAAAATACAAGAATTTACTTGAAACCGAACTGTAATAATGGTCACAGTAGTGCAGTGATTGGCGTGCAAACACACGTTAGATGCTGACATTTCAGAAGTATGAGGCGCGTCCAGAAAGTAAGTTCCGTTTGGTTATGTAAAACGAAGGGGTACAGTTTTAGAAAAGATATTGATTGTACAAAAATCTACAACTGTTAAACTACTTTCCTACAGAGCTTCCGAAATTTTGTAGGCAATTGTCATAACATGGCACAAGGTTTTGTGTGCCTTTTTCATAGAATGTTGCCGCCTGTGTATTCAACCATATGGTAAGATGTTCTTTCAGCTCGTCATCATCGTTGAAGTGTTGTCCACCAAGGACAGATATTAGGTGTAAGAGGAGGATTACTGTCAAAAGATTTTTGTTCACAATAATGCCTGACCTAACAGACCGAATGTGACCAAACAATTCTTATGTAAATTTCAATGGGACCTGTTTGATCATCCTCCATACAGCTCGGACCTCTCTCCTACCGACTTTCATCTTTTCTTACACTTAAAATCTGTCCTTGGTGGCGAACACTTCAACGATGATAAAGAGCTGTTACCACACGGTTGAATACACAGGCGGCAACCTTCTGTGAAGGATGCATGCAAAAACTTGTGGCACGCTATGATAAGTGCCTACAAAATTTCGGCAGTTATGTGGAAAAGTAGTTTAAGAGTTGTAGAATTTTGTGCAATAAAATTTCTTCTGTATCTGTGTACAATTTCATTTTATTAGCAAACGGAACTTACTTTCTGGACGCGCCTCGTATATTGTCACCGCTGTTGTACTTCCGGTGAGTCAGGACGGATTGTTGATGAGCGATACAACAAAAATGTTCAAATGTGTATAAAGCTATAGGACTACTCTGGTTATCAGCCCCTAGGCTTGCAAACTACTCATACTATCATAAAATAACATAAAGAGAAATACAAACACCCAATGCCCGAGGGATGTCTCGAACCTCCGACGGCAAGTAAGGGTGTGCCCCGCAGCAAGGCGCCTTAGGACGCAGCGGTACAACAGGCCTCTTGCAGAGCTGAAGCCCACTGTCGGCGCTCTAGTTGGGTACGTTGTACCAGAATGGGGTAGTTCTTGATGTTGTCTCATACCGCCCAAACCAATGGGAATTAAACACTATTTTTATAACTATACTAGCTTATGATTACCCGCTTCGCTGGGTCAAAGTTTTATATCAGTAGTTTTATAACTAATATTGAAGGGGAAAAAAACAGCAGTGAGAGACTTTGAGTTTAGTTCTTTACTTTTTAAAATTCTTTTTATTATTATTATTTTTTTATTTGCACACGTATCTTACATGCAAAATATTTACATTAAATTACATTCTTATAAACTCGCAAATTAAAATGTAAAAAATGTTAAGGAGGCCACTGATTATGGGAACATAATTCTGCATGGCAACAGATACTGTTTGTAATTCCAATAAATGTCATATCCAAAGACCAAGTAATCTGTGTATTGTATCTTTGTTTTACCATCTTTGAGAACCAAGCAATAACGTCTTTGTCGACGCATGTCAACAGTTTACCTGACGATGGCCTAATAAGCCGAAAACTAGTTAGTAAATAAACAAAATTTAGTAGAACAAAAACAGTTTGTTTTGTTTTCAACCTTAAATATGGAAGCGTTCTACCAAGAAGCGACGGAAGAATCCATTTATATATATAAACTATATTTGATATTTGGTTGTGTGGCACATACACATGTAATTGTATTTTGTGCTACTCCCACACGTGAAAATGCTTTAGAAGGGTCATTGATTTACTGACAGGAACAGCACTAATTATTTACTTCATCACTAACATAATGAAGTATGCCCGTCATTCTACGTGACTGATTTTTCAAAAAGCACTGAACGGCCGTCGCCAACATCAGCACACTACGCCGATGCCGTAAGTAAAATTGTACGCCGTGTTGTAGTGTATTACACCACAATTGTGACAATGGGAGAACGAAGCATCGGCATCTGTTAGTTATTTGGTGTGCTATGTAACTAACATCTCAATTTGTCCTTTCCTATACTATGGCGTTTTCTACGTATTTCTAAACATAACGAACTCAGAATGTAACGAGGATAGACCTACACCAAAATCAGAACGGAAACTACATAAATTCGATTATCCTTGCAAAGAATTCTTATGTAAATATATTCAAAGAATTCACATGGAGGTAATTTTGGAACTGGCAATGCAATTTTATCACTTGAGCAGCATATACTTATATATGCCTTTGAACTTTCCTTCACATACATTAACGTATGTCTTCACTCTGTGTATTGCAGTGAGCTCAAAGATAATGTGGAGGCGGTACTACGTATTATGAAACCGTGACGCCTGACGTATATTTGTCTCTCTACCCATTTGAGAATACGTTCGGCAACCTACATCCTTTTGAATCTGCTTTCTATATTCGTCCTTAGGTCTCCCTATACGATTTTGACCCCACACGCTTCCTTCTAATGCTAAGTTGGCAATTCCTTGATGTCTCAGAATGTGTCCAACCAATCTATCCCTTTTCTTAGAATATGCCAGAAACTCCTTTTCTCCCCGATTCGGTTAAGCACCTCCTCATTAGTTACGTGATCTACCCATCTAATTTTCATCATTCGTCTGTAGCACCACATTTCAAAAGCTTCTATCATCTTTTTATCTGAAATCCTTATCGTCCACGTTTCACTCCCATACAATGCTACACTCCAGACAAATGCTTTCAGAAAGGACTTCCTAACATTTAAATTAATACTGGATGTTAAGAAGTTTCGCTTCTTTAGAAACGCTTTTCTTTCCATAGCCATTCTGCATTTTATATCTTCTTTACTTCGGCCATCAGAAGTTATCTTGCTACCCAAATAACAAAATTCATCTAATACTTTTATTGTCTCATTACCTAATCTAATTTCTTCAGCATCACCTGATTTTCTGACATTGCATTCCATTACCTTTGTTTTACTCTTGTGTATGTTCATCTTATATCTTCCTTTCAAGACACTGTCCATTCCGATGTGACCACACCGGAGCGCTGTATGTCTTGTGCGCCATAGGACAGTCACTGTCACTTCTTGCGCACGCGCTATGGGTCTTCCTCGATGTATAAAGGAGCCGCCGATTGCACAGGTAACTCAGTTCCGGCGAGATTGTCTATCAGCAAGCTCACCTGAGGATGGCGGGCAGTTGCGCCGCTGAAATATTGTGTCAAGTTGACTTTAGTATCCGGCTGCAGACCCGAGAAGATTACAAACAGTTATTACGTCGGGAAAACCTTTGTGGTCACATCAGAAACCTCTACGGGGAGGAGATGGTTGAATCTGTGGGAAGACTGGATAAACTTCGCAAGAAGAAGGGTAAGCTGCTGAGCGCTCTTGCTTTTTTATTGAGATGTCGTAATGAAAGTATCATACCGAAGTTCGCCAAGTTTGTGCATTATATTGATACGAAAGTGGCCAATAACATCAAAAAACGTGCTAGTCTTGTCCTAATAAGAGAGCGCATTCGTTTTACTAGAAGACAATTGGATCTCGTATCCAAGGACTTATTTTATTTACATCTAGAGGTATCTTCACGGCTGTCGGCTGTATCTTGGGAATGGGTTGATAGCTCTTCGTGGGCTATATCAGACTGGGCGCATAGAAGCGCAGTCAATAAGCAGTCTTACAAATTTCAACGGCTTTCGCGGCCTTCGATATCGCATAACACCAATCGAAGAACCATTATTAATTTCACTGACAAAGAATTGGACGACGCCATGCTGTCGGTATTGGAAAAAGGGTTGAACTTTGCCCCCACACCCAAGAATGTTCCACTTACTGAGTTTATTTGTTCAGTCGAACAAGCAGTGTCCAAACTACCTGGAGACCAGGCGGAGGAAATTAGGCAAGAGGTTGCTCATACGTTGCGTCGGGCGCCTCCTCCACGGAGTAACGTCTCTCCTCTTGAAAGGGCAGCAATTCGGTCTCTTAGAGAAGATCAAGATCTAATTATTTTACCAGCAGATAAAGGCAATGCCACAGTTCTTCTTTCCCGGGATGATTATCTACGAAAAATGGACTGTTTACTTGACGATTCAGCTTATCGCAGACTGCAAAAGGATCCAACTGAACGGATAAAACGTATGACGCTTTCACGTTTGAAGAAGAGCTCTTTATCTGACGACGTTCAAAAGAAACGTCATCTTGGTGCGGCTGTTCCTCCCAGGTTATATGGTTTACCCAAGATACACCGCAAGAGGTCCCTCTTCGTCCGATTGTAAGTAATTTGGGCGCTCCTACTTATAACTTGGCGAAACATTTAGCATCTGTTCTTAGCCCACACGTGGGGAAATGTGAACATCACATTCTGAACTCTATGGATTTTATACAACGTTTAAAATCATTACGCATTAGTCCTTCTGATTTGCTCGTGAGTTTTGATGTAGTGTCGTTGTTTACCCGAGTTCCTCTGGAAGAATCTCTGCAATTGATTGGTGAAAAGGTGGACAAGGAAACAGCTGAGCTTTGTCGTCATGTACTTACATCGACGTACTTTTTATTTAATGACAAATTTTATGAACAAACTGACGGTGTTGCTATGGGGAGTCCATTATCCCCCATAGTAGCCAATCTTTTTATGGAGGACTTCGAAGATATGGCTTTGAAAACGGCGGCTCTTAAGCCAACTTGTTTTTGGAGGTACGTCGATGATACTTTTATGGTGTGGCCTCATGGGGAAGAAGCGCTCAACTGCCTTTTGGACCATTTTAATTGCATGCATCAGGTTCACAATGGAAGTTGAGAAGGAGGGGAAGCTTCCGTTTCTTGATGTTCTGTTTTACAGAAGAGATGATGAGAAACTGGGACATAGCGTTTATCGAAAACCTACGCACACGGACCGCTATCTGCATGCCTCGAGTTGTCATCCTCCGGCCCAATGTACTGGCGTTCTTCGGACATTAGCTAGAAGAGCTTACGCCATTTCGGATGCAGAAAGTTTGACGCAAGAACTAGATCATTTCAAAGTTGTGTTTCAACAGAATGGCTACACACATAAGCAGATCCGCTGTGCTTTACAGTTTGGTCCTTCACCTGAACCATTAAATGAGACCCATAAATCAGTTGCTTTCCTACCTTTTGCCGGGAGTATTTCATCAAAGATAGGAAGAATTTTAAAAAAGTATGACATTAAGAGTGTTTTTCGTCCGCCAGTAAAGACGAGAGCACTTCTTGGATCTGTGAAGGATGATTTGGGTCTGAGGAAGCCCGGGGTATATAAGATTCCCTGTCAATGTGGGAAAACGTATATTGGTCAGACTATCCGTACCATTTAGGACAGATGTATTGAACATCAACGGCACACACGTTTGATCCAGCCCGAGAAGTCGGCGGTAGCTGAGCATTGTCTCGATGAGGGACATAGAATGTTATATAACGAAACTCACATGGTTGCTTCAGCATCTCGTTACTGGGACTTTGTCTTAAAGGAATCCATAGAGATTCGATTATCTGACAATCTGATTAACAGAGACAAAGGCTACCTTCTTAGTAAATCCTGGAACCCGGTGTTATCAGATGTTAAAAAACAACGGTTGGTACTTCATAAATATGAATAATAATTTTATCATCGATTATCGATTTCGCCGGACTCTACCACCGGAGCGCTGTATGTCTTGTGCGCCAGAGGGCAGTCACTGTCACTTCTTGCGCACGCGCTATGGGTCTTCCTCGATGTATAAAGAAACCGCCGATTGCACTTGTAACTTATTTTTTTTTCTTTTCTTTCTGTTGCAGATCCAACAAGCCCAAGAAGAATCAAGAAGCCAGGAAACATCCATAACATCAAGATACGAATAAAGAGGAATAGCAGCCATTGCTTACACTCTAATACATCGGGCCAAGGTTGAGACCCGTTCATAAAAGCGTCAGCGTCAACTTGTAACTCAGTTCCGGCGAGATTGTCTATCAGCAAGCTCACCTGAGGATGGCGGGCAGTTGCGCCGCTGAAATATTGTTTCAAGTTGACTTTAGTATCCGGCTGCAGACCCGAAAAGATTACAAACACTGTTCATTCCATTCAATTGCTCTTCCAGATCTTTTGCGGTCTATGACAGTATTACTGTGTCATCAGCAAACCGCAAAATATTTACTTCTTCTCCCTGAACTTTAATTCCCTCTCCAAATTTCTCCTAGCATTCCTCCACTGCCTGCTGTATGTACAGATTGAACAACATTGGGGAAAGGCTACAGCCCTGTCTTACTCCCTTCCTAACCTCTGCGTCGCTTTCTTGCTCTTCGACTCTAATAACCGCTGTCTGCTTTTTGTATAGGTGAATATAACTCTTCGCTCCCTATATTTAACCCCTGATACCTTCAGAATTTGGAAGAGTGTACTCCAGTCGACATTGTCAAATCTTTCTCCAAATCGACTAACGCTAAAATTAGAATATATTTCAACGTCAACAGCATCTAATAAGGGCCCTTTAGGTGCATTGTGTAAGACTGTTAGATTCGTTTGAATAGGACCTTCAGGATGTTTGCTTTGTAGTAGGTGTTGGCCAAACACAGATTTACTGACTGAAATGCAGTAGTGTTACTCTTCTTATACAGATTTCAAGTGGTGACTCTTCCACAACTATGGCGACTTGCGCTTTAATTGGGTCCTGCGGAATGTTGTAAATGTAACGAAGGAAAAAATAACAAAATACAATGTTGACGGTGAAACGAGACTCCAGGGAGCAGCAGCCCACGCTGTAATGGAGCCCTGCCTGCACCAGGAAGCTCTCGCCTGCGGCTGACGGGCTGCTAGCTGTGCGGGGGCGTTTCCTTCAAACTGCCCGGAAAGGAAAGCCGAGGAGGGCAGCAGGAGGCTGGGGGAGGGGAGGGTCTGCCATTTGAGGAGCGCGTGGCCGCACACCGTCTCCCAGACAACGGCCGCCCTCAGCTCCCGTGCAGGACATTACGTGTCTGCTGCCACCGGCAAAAGTAGACTCAATCCGGGCCAAGTCAGAAGGCAGCAAATAGCCTTTCACCAGTGCCACTGAAACCCGCCTCCGCAGCCGAGGTTCGACGCGTTCGACTGATACGGAAGCCGTCGGCACACGGTGCGTGTATCAAAATGTTCAAATGTTTGTAGAGCTTATGGGAAAAACTTACAAACTACTTATGAACTGAAACTTCCTGGCAGATTAAAATTGTGTGCCGGAACCGGGACTCGAACCTGGGACCTTTGCAATTTGCGGGCAAGCGCACTACCGACTGTGCTATCTCGACACGACTCACGATGCCGCCTCACAACTTTACTTCCGCCAGTATCTCGCCTCCTAGTTCCCAAACTTCACAGAAGCTCTCCTGCGAACCATGCAAGACTAACACTCCTGGAAGAAAGGATATGGTGGAGACATGGCTTAGCCACAGCCTAAGGGATGTTTCCAGAATGAAATTTTCACTCTGCAGCGGAGTGTGCGCTGATATGAAACTTCCTGGCAGATTAAAATTGTGTGCCAGAACCGGGACTCGAACCTGGGACCTTTGCCTTCCGCGGGCAAGCGCACTACCGACTGTGCTATCCCGACACGACTCACGATACCGCCTCAACTTTACTTCCGCCAGTACCTCGCCTCCTACTTGCATCAGCGCACACTAAGCTGCAGAGTGAAAATTTCATTCTGGAAACATCCCTTAGGCTGTGGCTAAGCCATGTCTCCACCATATCCTTTCTTCCAGGAGTGCTAGTCTTGCATGGTTCGCAGGAGAGCTTCTGTGAAGTTTGGAAAGTAGGAGGCGAGGTACTGGCGGAAGTAAAGTTGTGAGGCGGCATCGTGAGTCGTGTCGGGATAGCACAGTCGGTAGTGCGCTTGCCCGCGAAAGGCAAAGGTCCCAGGTTCGAGTCCCGGTTCCGGCACACAATTTTAATCTGCCAGGAAGTTTCATATCAGCGCACACTCCGCTGCAGAGTGAAAATTTCATTCTGGATACTTATGAACTAGCTAATGCTAAGGACGGCACAAATAGGCATACCCGAGGGGGGATTCGAACCCCCGACCGTAGTGGCCGTGTAGACTGTGACTGACGCGCCACAGAACGCACGGCCACCGCGGCCGGTGGTGCAGGTATCTGAACTTGTGTGGTCAACCTTAGCATCGAATAATGGAAAAGCCTCCTCACTAGCATAGACTCTTGACACCGCTCTTGTTGATACAGCGACCGCTAGAAGCGTCACCAAACAACCACACGCTCGCTGAGCCCAATAAAAGTCGAAGGACAGAAACATTTTTTTTTCATGGTAAGTTTGTTATGCGTGGCTTTTTCGGTGATATTTATGGAAATGTTTGTAGAGTCTATGGGACTTAACTACGGGGTCATCAGTCCCTAAACTTACAAACTACGTATGAACTAACTAAGACTAAGGACGGCACAAATATCCATGCCCGAGGGGGGATTCGAACCCCCGACCGTAGTGGCCGTGCAGACCGTGACTGGAGCGCCTCAATCCCCTCGGCCACCGCGGCCGGCGGTGAATTTATGTTTGTGTTAAAGACACGTGCAGCCAAAGAGTAATCGAGGATAACTTTATAACTGCTAACATTGTTTTCAAAGATGTTTTGTAAAATAAACAAGTTTTCAAAAAATAAACTAAAAACGATAAAAATTGAGTATCTGAATTTTTATGTTTCACAATTAAACAAACTGTGTTTCATTATATAAATGTTCTTGTAATGAGAGTATTATCTGTTACTACTATTCAAGGTTTATTATCTTTTACACATATGTACCTGCATTTGCCTTTTCTCCATTACTATCTTATCTACCTGTGACTGATCAGGATAGAGTGCGAATTACTCGCACGGGTCAACTACTACTACTAATAATAATAATAACCAATGGTCACTGTACACAAAAGATATGAAGATGCAATACACTCTTTCTCAATTCAAGACGCAAGACTTTTGTAGTTGCAACATGACTGCATATCATATTTTCAATTGTGATGGAAATAAATCATCAAAAAAATCGGATGTCATGAGCAAAGAAACATGTAAAGCTGCTTGTCTAACAAGAAAGTCATCTGTCAAGTGCATCTGATACCTGACGCAGAATACACTCCTGGCTATTAAAATTGCAACACCTCGAAGTTGATGTGCTACATACGCCAAATTTAACAGACAGGAAGAAGATTCTGTGTTATCCAAATGATTAGCTTTTCAGAGCATTCACACAAGGTTAGCGCCGGTGGCGACACCTACAACGTGCTGACATGAGGAAAGTTTCCAACCGATTTCTCATACACAAACAGCAGTTGACCAGCGTTGCCTGGTTAAACGTTGTTGTTGTGCCTCGGGTAAGGAGGATAAATGCGTACCATCACGTTTACGACTTTGATATGGGCGGATTGTAGACTAGCGTGTGGTGTCGTACAGGTCTGAAGTGCGCGCCACGTACATTCGCCGCGCGCCGCCATCTCTGTGTGTGTGTGTGTGTGTGTGTTTGTGTGTGTGCGTTTGTGGTCCTTAAGTTAGTTTAAGTAGTTTGTAAGCCTAGGGAATAATGACCACTGCCGCGGTGGAGTAGCCGAGCAGTCTAAAGCGTCAAGCTGCGGAGCTCGCGGTTGTTTGCCGTGGAGGTTCGAGTCCTCCCTGGGGCATGGGTGTGTGTGCTTGCCCTTATGTTATTTTACCTAGGTATAAGTAGTTTGTAAGCTACGGACTGATGATCACGCAGTTTGGTCCGATAGATTTACAAACATTTGAACATTTGATTTTAATGACCACAGTAGTTTGGTTCCATATATTCACAAAGGTTTGGATTTTTTTACATTGTTGTAGTTCCTTTTGTACTTGAGCACATCAGGTTGCAATTCATTTCTGCTCTTAAAACGTTTTTGGACGATACGATTACGGCTCAGCTATTTTGAGCCGTATGAATCACACTGCATTGATATTTTGTTATTTTAGACAGCTATGAACAGAAGTAGTGGTTGTACTTAATGACGTTTTCATACTTATATTAGAAAATTCACAACAACGTTAATTGTTAGGAAATACGAAAGTAACAGCAACTACTCATTTCGTATCATGCCAGTCTTCTGCTACTCCCTACTGGCGTCGCTTCAGTTGCTCCTAGAGAGTTCCTCGAGTGCCCGCGTTAGACTGTGGTGTAGTGCGCCTGAAGACGCCATATTGGCTGTTAGTGGCTCATATTTGGGGGGATTTGTCTGCGTAGCTTATGTCTTACATGTATATATCATATCAAAGCGAGTCAAAGTAACTGAATGATCAGAGACTCCCTCGAATACCGGTCGCTTTACTTACTATTTGCTCTTATAAAATTACTGGAATCGTCTTATGTGTGGTTGAAGAATTTTCGTATTATGAAATTTTGCCGTTTCAAGGCAATGGTGCCAAGACAGTCATAAAGCCGATACCTAACGTAGGACAACTAAAACAACACGTTTATGAACGCAATTAGTGTCGCTGATAATTTAGAGACTAAAGAACACATTTCACGATTTTGTGTGCAGCATAAGTTGCAATTAGGTCTTTGGAGTGAGTGTACTCCGGCAAGTAAATAGCTACAGCGTGTTCGCTTCACTTGGCCGGGCTAATGGGAATGTAGCAGTCAGTGAAGCTTGTGTCTTGTGGTCGCGAACAGACGGGCAGTGATGGACAGGAAGTGGTGGCTAGAAACTGTAAGTGGTGGTAAGGCAGTTCTTTCTGTTTTGGCATCGCTGTGGATAGAAGGCGTAATACTGGGATGATGTGGCAGTGAACGTCACTACAAAGGTGCACCGAAAGGGAGAGAGAGTGCTGTGTACAAGTGCGGTAACGAGCTGCAATTGAGAACACGACAACAACACGCATACATCACTCCTCTTTGTTTGTCTGCATAGCAACACAAGGTAATGTATACTCTGTTTTTCTGTGTTACAGTAAACTGCGTAGGTTTCCACGTGGAATGTGCAGTGGAGTGGCACTTAGAGCCACTATAAATGTTTGACGGATCCCGTTCTATTTACCAAAGTTCACACGTCGTTCTCCGAATTGGACTTGCCCTTTTTTATTCCTCTGAAGCCTCTATTGAGGAAATGATCTTTGTTGGACTGTTCTGAGCACGGCAGGCATTTGAGTAAAATATATTAATTAGAACAAAGTGGAACTTGATAATATTGAAGTTCAATAAGAATTACAAATTGTAATTTAAAATTCGTATGTTAATTTAATTGGATCATCAATTTTATCAGGTAATAGAAAAGAGCATGTGAGAAGTCAAACACCATGTCTACGTGAATGTAATTGAAGGCTAAAGTCTCAATCAGCGGCATGGGGAGCGTCGCGGTGCGTCCGTAGCATCGTTAGGTTGGCAATGTAGTACATTTCGAGTAGCGAATTGCGTTTAACTTTGATTTTACGAATATGTCATGATTTTGAAGGTTGTGGTTAGGCAGGAACGTAAGAGTACAGCTTCAATTGTTGTTAGCGAATATTTTGGTTTTTACGAATATGTCATGATTGTAACGGTTGTGGTTAGGCAGGAACCGAAGAGTACAGATTAAATTGTTGCAAGCGTTCTACCAAATTATCAACATTGAAAAAATTATAGTAATTATGATCATTTGAGACAGATAGACGTATTTCGATTTACGTAACAACAAAGTGTTACATCTGAACAGAAAGACAGTGCATGTGGAGAAACGTAGTTTTGTAGTGTGCGATGTTTTACATTACGTGCCGCCATTCACCCCAGCATCCACAGCGACTGTTGGCAACACTGCCGCACATTAGGCCATACCGCTGATCGAGACTTTTACCGTAATTGAACTAAACTTTCTGGTGCTATCCCAAGTCAGTTTTCCCACCCCAGACGTTTTATGTTCGTAATAGGTGTTAATAAAGAAGAACGTTTTGGTTTAGTAAGCTGTTTTGAGATCAGATAATTCTTTTAGAGAGCACTGAGAAGGCGTCTTTTACAATATTATTTACTGTTTTGTGGTGTTATGGATTAGAAGGTAATTTTGGCGAAATAAAAGAAAGTTATACCGGGAATCACAAAACTGAGTTTCTGTCTTCCAAATTAGGATACATATGAAATGAAACGAAATGTTACGTTGAGTTATATAGTGCTAGTCAGAAGCCCTTAAAGCTATCGTCTAGAGACCTCACAATTTTTTTCCAGAACATACGCTATAGTAGAGAGTGCATTTACAAACTGCCCTACAATACAAAAAAGGTTTTCGAGACTCCATCTGTCTATAAGTTCGTTGCGGAGTGCCTATTTTCAACGGCTTTCAGGGGCAACAAAATTTTGATACTCAACGTTTTGCGTACTTACTGAATTTTAAAATTTAAATTTTTGTTGTGATTTACTAATTGAGAGGTAAGACTCTTTTGTTAAATTCAGCATGACAAGAAAGGTATCATAATCAAGAACTATATGTTTGAAGCTAAAACGTTACATATTCAAAATATCCATGTTGGATGCGAACTGCAGCTGTAGAGTAAAATGGCGGTTTAGTTTGGTTAAAAAAATTCAACCAGCTGCTTTTATGTGTGTTTTATTCCATAACTAGCTTCCAAGCAACTGCAGGCTCATCATCAGTGGATATACTACAGGACTTTTATTATTCTCCACTAAGTGTAGGTTTACGCTCTCATGGTGCTTATGGTAACATAACTGAACTTAAGTAATAGGGAACAAAATGAAACTGAATTAAACGTTAGGTTGTTATATTTTATGTACTTACAGTGTTTTTCTTGTAGGTATAAGCGTAACCATGTTGTTCATTGGGCACTGACGTTTCTCACACATGACAGCCGTTTTGCTACACTTAGTGTAATAAATTCACAAAATATAAACATTGGATGTGGTGCAAAGAGGATGGCTATGGTAGATGCTGCACTTCACAAATTAAAATTCTTTGGTTTGAGAAATTGCGTATGAATAAAAAGTATGTCAGGGATTAAATTATATTTTACACATCATATTGAATTTTGCTAGTAAATAGTTGCATTAGTAATGAAACAAGTGATATTTTAACAAACATACAAAATAAAAGATGAAAGGCTGAATATTTAGAGTTGTTTGACAATAACTAATGTGGCTATGCTAATGTAAACAGATTGAACAACAAGAGGACATTTACTATTTTTGCTGACAGACATTGCTAATAGAGCATGACCAATGCATGGGAATCGGTAGATCTAAATGTATAGCTTATGGGAATTAACTGCGCTGTCATCAGTCCCTAAACTTACAAACTACTTATGAACTAGCTTATACTAAAGACGGCACAAACAGCCATGACCGAGGGGGGGGGGGGGGGGGAATTCGAACCCCCGACGGGGAACGGTCTCGCGCATCGTAGCATAGAGCCTCAATGCGTTCTGTGCTAGAATATCTAGCAAGTTTTGGAAAAGAAAGAAAAAAAAAGGATGAAGGATTTTGTGGGATGATTTTAGTATATGGATGTAAATCTCCAATTGTTGAAGGAGATGCATATGTAGTCCTTTGTCAGCAATATGTAGGATGGAAATATGGTGTAGATAATGAGCAATGTGTGATGGAAAGCTGGATTTGCTTAAGTTTCTTAGACTAAGGGCATCCATACGTTCCTTGTAGCGGGTTGAAAAAGTTTTTCCTGTTTGTCCAACATATACGCAAGAGTATATATAGACCTGAATTTTGGTGCAGTTCACTAATGGGTTTGTTGTTATGGAGAATTTTAGTTAGTAATTTATTTTCTGTCTGGAAAGAAATTTTTATGTTATATGATCTAAAAAGATTTGCAAGTTTATATGACACTTTGGAAACCTAGAAAATTTGAGACTTCCCTTCACAGATTTTAATGTTGATGATTGGTAATTTAGTTTACTTTTTGTGTTTCGGACTAGGGTATCTATGAGGGTGAGGCTGTATCCATTGTTATGGGCTATATATTTGAGTATGTTAATTTCTTATATTGCTTCATTAATGGGGATCCGGAGCATTTGATTCACAGATGACCTGAAGAAGGCAGTCTTATGTTGGTTGGGGTGGCATGTAGAATTATTAATCGAAACATGTGTGGCAGTGGCTTTCCTGTGTATCTGGAAGGAATCCTGAGGCTATACCGTACAATGATATAATTTTATGGGTGAATTCAGTGACATATTTAGATACCGTATTATAGGCAGTAGTTGAAAAAAAATATAAATGAAAACATCATGGCATGTGCTGAAATTAGATTACACGAAGAGCGAATATTTAATAAGTGCTCAACTTTATACATATGTAAACAGTCTAGAGCGGAAACTGCCTTCTTATTATCAACTAGTTTCGACCCAATGTCCGCTCCACACCATCTCGGAGCAACATCCTTACTACAGCAGACCTACTGGAAAATTAATTAACCGGACAAGCAATCTTAATAAGTACGGTAATTACTAAAATGTTAATACAAAGTGACTTAGCTACCGGAATCCTTCCAATTTATTGAAGTTAAAAATCGAAAAGGGTTTACAAGTTTTGTTCAGGATATACACTTAGATGTTTTCAGCATTTGACATGATCTGTTTTTATAAGAAATTAAATTAGTTGCAGTTTATAAACACAAAGGGTCTTCTGCTTTACACACTTGATACAAAACATTTTTTCCTTCCTTTTTTTACTAGCAAACTTATTAATAATATCTTCAAAGGTCCATTCTCAAAGCACGTCGTATTCCAATGACAACGTGGAAAAAGAAGACAGCTATTCTTGAGAGATGCTGCTTCTGAAATAATAACAAGAAAATAAATTTCACAAGGCCAATACATGCATGCAATTAAATTCCCTGTGTCTCTGCCCACCTCTGTAGCTCCGTGGTAGCGTCGCTGACCACTAATGCAAGAGGCTTAGGTTCGATTCCCGCAAGGGGATTGGGTGTCATGTGTTTGTCGTCATCGTCATCGTCATCACTGTAATCATTATCGCCGAAGTGGTGTCAGTCAAATGACTTGCAGTTGGCAGTCGATGGGATACTTCGGGCAATAAAAACCATACGATCAGTTCATTTGCTATTTCCCTAAGGTATCATGTCGCTATGTCATAGCATTACGAGTAGGAATTTGGTGCTCACATAAAGCCGCGTATCCACTTGGCGCGGCAGCGTTCGCAGCAGCGCCGCCGCGGTCGAGCGCGCCCGCGCAGCGAACCACAGCTTAGCAGTCCGGCGCCCCGCGGAAAAGGGACTCGCGCAGTTGAGACGCCAGTCCTGCTGTTCGCGCGCGCGCAAACATGAACAACGAGACGTGCCTTACCCTGATAAAACTGTACAAAGCAAAAGAGGTCTTGTGGAATCCAGTTAACAAGGAATACCACAACAAAAATACACGCGAGGACGCACGGAAACATACGAGGCGCGTCCAGAAAGTAAGTTCCGTTTGGTAATAAAATGAAATTGTACACAGATACTGAACAGATTTTTATTGCACAAAATTCTACAACTCTTAAACTACTTTTCCACATAACTGCTGAAATTTTTCAGGTATTTGTCGTAGCGGGGCACCAGGTTTTTGTATACCTTCTTCATAGAAATCTGCCGTCTGTGTCTTCAACCAGTTGGAAACAGTTTCTTTCAGCTCGTCGTCATTGGTGAAGTCATGACCGCCAAGGAAAGACTTGAGATGTAAGAACAGATTAAAGTCGCTAGGAGCGAGGTCAGGACTGTACGGGGAATGGTCAAACACGTCCCAGCCAAATCCCTGTAGGAGGTTTCTCGTCACATTTGCAGTGTGTGGTCGTGCGTTGTCGTGAAGCAAAACAGCACATTTTGACAGCAGTCCCCGGCGCTTATTCTGAATTTCACGACGCAATTTCCGAAGTGTCTCGCAATAAGCATCTGCTTTGATCGTTTGACACGCGGTAAGAAGTCAATGAGTAGAATGCCTTTCCAGTCCCAGAACACTGTGCACATCATTTTCTGAGGTGTCCCCTTTGGTGGGGATGAAGTGTGCCTCCATTCCATTGATTGCCGCTTACTCTCAGGGGTGTCGTAAGAAACCCGCGTTTCATCTCCTGTGACTATCCGTCTCAGAAATTCTTCGCCGCTTTCAGCATAACGAGTCAAAACCTCAAGTGCACTACCCATCCGTTGTGTTCTGTGTTGGTCAGTGAGAATCTTTGGTACCCAACGTGAGCAAAGTTTACGGAATTTCAGTTGTTTGGTAATTCATGCATCAGTGATCGTGAAATTTGCGGCAAGTCCATAGCGAGAGCACTAATTGTAAACCTACGGTTTTCCTGGATCTTGTCATCAATCGCATGAACCAGTTCTTCTGTGGACGCCCACTTCGTTCTTAATCGTGCACATCAATACGTCCGCCATTGAACTGTCGGAACCATCTTCTCACCTTCGAATCACTAATCGCATTTGATCCGTAAACATCGCAAATTTACCGATAAATTTCACTTCGTTTCACTTTCCTCGCATTCAGAAACCGAACCCCCGACCTGATTTCACAGGCGGCGGGATTTTCAATCAACGTGATATTTCAAACAAGCACAACAAAGCGTACATAACTGACAGCGATCTCCAAATGGCGCACGTTCTTCTCCTTGATACACATCTTCTACAGCATATGTGCGGAACTGCAATCGCAGCGATGCAGCGGAGATAAACTGAAACGGAACTTACTTTCTGCACGCGCTTCGTATAAGCAGTATAATGAAGATTCCAGGTAAAAATTTTTTTTGTAATAATTATGGGACCAAACTACTTAGGTCATAAGTCCCTAGTCTAACAAATACGTTAAACTAACCTAAGGACAACACACACATCCATGCCCGAGGGGATTCGAAGCCCCGAGGCGGGAGGCCGCGCGAACCGTAACGTGGCGCACCAGACCGCTCGGCTACTCCCGCGGGGAAGATTCCAAGTCAGGAACTAAAAATGAAGATGATCTCTATTGGCATCCTACAGAAGTAAGAAGTCTTTCTTTGAGGTCCTCGACGATGGTGTCACAAACTTCCGGCACTATTCTTGATATTCTTTGTTTGTAGACGCGGAAAAGGTATTGCAAGCTTGCATAGGAATCTCCTGTGGCTAAGAACCTCAAAGTAATTGCAAGACATTCTCTTGTAGTAATAGCCTCTCGAAAGTGGGTGTTAAGTTTTCTTATTTTTGGTTCGATCACCGCATTTAAGAGTTCGAAATCGTCTAACGATAATCGAATAAATTTTTTATTGTTTGTTGTTGTGGTCTTCAGTCCGCAGACTGATTTGATGCAGCTCTCCACACTACCCCGTCCTGTGCAAGTCTCTTCATGTGAGAATACGTTCAGCAACCTACATCCTTTTGAATCTGATTACTGTATTCGTCCCTCGGTCTCCCTCTACAATTTTTACCCCACACACTTCCTTCTAATGCTAAGTTGGCAATTCCTTGATGTCTCAGAATGTGTCATACCAATCTATCCCTTCTCTTAGTCAGGATGTGCTAGAAACTACTTTTCTCCCCATTTCGGTTAAGCACCTCATCATTAGTCATGTGACCTACCCATCTAATTTTCATCGTTCGTCTGTAGCACCACATTTCAAAAGCTTCTATCATATTTTTATCTGATCTCCTTATCGTCCACGTTTCGCTGCTATACAATGCTACACTCCATACAAATGCTTTCAGAAAGCACTTCCTAACATTTAAATTAATATTGGATGTTAACAAGTGTCACTTCTTTAGAAACGCTTTTCTCCCCATAGCCATTCTGAATTTTATATCTTCTTTACTCTTGCTACCCAAATAATAAAATTCATCTACTACTGTTATTGTCTCATTACCTAACGTAATTCCTTCAGCATCGCCTGATTTTCTTACAGTACATTCCATTACCTTCGTTTTACTTTTGTTAATGTTCATCTTACATCTTCCACTGTCCATTCCATTCAATAGCTCTTCCAGATCGTTTGCAGTCTCTGTCAGAATTACTTTTAATTTCTTCTCCCTGAACTTTAATTCCCTCTCCAAATTTCTCCTTCCATTCCTTCACTGCTTGCTCAATGTACAGACTGAACAACATTGGGGAAAGGCTACAACCCTGTCTTACTCCCTTCCCAACCTCTGTGACCCTTTCTTGCCATTCGACTCTAATAACCGATGTCTAGTTTTTGTATAGATTGAATATAACTCTTCGCTCCCTATATTTTACGCCTGTTACCTTCAGAATTTGGAAGAGTGTTTTCCAGTCAACATTGTCAAAAGCTTTCTCCAAATCTACAAACGCCAAAAACGTAGGTTTGCCCTTCCTTACCCTATCTTCTAAGATAAGTCATAATGTGAGTATTGCCTCGCGTGTTGTTACATTTCTCCTAAATCCAAACTGATCTTCCCCCGAGGTCAGATTCCACAAGTTTTTCCATTCGTGGCTTGCATGCCTCAACGATACAGATAGCCGTAATGTAGGTGCAACTACAGCGGAGTTGTGGAGGAGTGTACAGGACAAGGAAATGTTTAGACATTTAATGTAGTGTAATAAATCGAACGATGGTGAGTGGGCTTCAGCGGTCGAACAGGGAAGTGTTACAATGGCGTAAGCCGGCTGTGCTGTGAAGCAGAGTGGGTCGGGCACTCAGCAAAATTAAGTAGCTCAAAGCAAACTTCAAGTGTCGCAAGTGATCAAATGTTCAAATGTTTGTACAGCTCATGGGACCCAACTACGGGGTCATCAGTCCCTAAACCTACAAACCACTTATGAACCACCTACGAACCAGGACGGCACAAACATCCATGCCAGGATTTCTAAAGCCATATCTTGCAGTAGTCGGTTTCCATACTGAATTCCTTGGTGATACAATTGTCTCATCCACCAACGCACTTTCCGTTTCTGCTTTCTATTGTTTTCCATTTTATAGATCAGATGTAGGCAGCCGCTGCACGAGCCGTACTCATTGCACTGTAGGTAACGAACACCAACCACAAGCGACACGTGTTGTGGAGTGATTCAATGGCAGCGATCATCTGCGAACACCTGCCGCGGAGCTAAGCAGCGTATCGATAGTGTAGTGGGCCACTACGCATGCACGAGGCCACAGTCGTCGACAGATGTTTTGAAAGGATCGCTCGCGGAGCGATCCCGCAGATTCGTCTGTCGACGTCTGTGGCGTCTGTGAGGCCCTGCGAGGTCGGTGTGAATCGCCCCGTTTGAAACTATGGAGACAGACCTGCTGAAACGTCTGTCACGTGACATAGTGTGGCCGCGGTGCGAAACGGCCTTAAGTGGATGCGCGGATTAAAACACAGCAGACAGGCGAAAAGTAGCCGTTCCAGCTGCGGTCGTGTACTAAGTGTCTCGCCATCCCATTTCACAGTTCAAAACATGCGGAGTAGGGAGCGTTGCGCAGCTCAGCTGAAGCTGGAACAGGCAGCCTGTGGGAAAAATCTGCTAACGGACGAATGCAATCACAGCGACGAGTAGAGAAGGGGCAGAAAAGTGCTGAGAAACAAAAAATCGCTTACCTCTTAATTTAAGCGTGAGTAACAGTCATGTTTTAACACATATGGCAGATCAGTATGATAACTCCACGTTGGTTCGACTGTTATACAGTCAACGGCGGCGCGACCTATGTGTTCACTGGTTCAGTGGCCCCCGGAAAAAAGCTCGTCGTGAAAAAAGTAAATAAATAAATAAAATAAAAAGTTCAAAAACGTTTCGGGCATGCAGGCCCCATAAATTGATTTCTTCTAATATTTCGACTGAGAACCGTGCAACCATCTTCAGAAAGAGTCGAAGACTGACGCTCCAGCATCCGTCTCTCTGAATGTGGCTGAACGGTTCTCAGCCGAAATATTAGAAGAAATCAACTATATGCGGCTGCACGCCCGAAACGTTTTTGGTCATTGCGCCACGAAAACAAGAAGATGCACATAAAATAAAAAGTTTCGTTCTTCTATCAAACATTTTATAATCGCATTCAAAGTATTTTTATCGCATGAGAAACGTTTTACGTCGTGGAGACAGCACGTATACGAGTCGTAGCACGGCCGCTTAATATAAGCGGCAGTGGCCTCAGCGTTGCAATGCACATGCGCGGATGAGGTTGACTTTCTCTTCTGAAGCACCTAGAGGCAGCATAAGGGCGCTCCCGCGACAGGGACGGGCGAGGGGAAACCCAGCTTTTAACATTGGCGTTGGTGCTGATAGAGACATCAGCTCCTGGTTACTCGAGCTCTGGCGGTTACGCACGAATGCCCCGAAGCAAAACAATGGTGCTACTGCGCATCTCGTCTTGCGCATGCGCAAATCATCGATGAAGGCAACGAGCGCACTTCATATTTGTTTTTGCCGCATTGAAGATTCATAAAAAACACGTCATATTTGCTAAAATATGTTATAACTATAAAGACGAATCGACTGTAAAAATCTTTAAAAGATTCATGAACAATAATGAAGTCAGCCGGCCGCAGTGGCCGAGCGGTCTGCGGCCCGCCAGTCACAGTCTGCACAGCCACTACGGTCGGGGGTTCGAATCCCCTCTCGGGCATGGGTTTGTGTCGTGTTTAGTATAAGGTAGTTCATAAGTAGTTTGTAAGTTTCGGAACTGATGACCCCGCAGTTATGTCCCATAAGCTTAACAAACATTTGAATAATAAAGTCACTACTCATGACCTAGCAAGAGTAGCCGTGTGGTTAGCGGCATCAGGCTACGCTGTCAGAGGAAGTGGATTCGAGAACGACTGCAAGAAATTTTTGTAAACCCAATCTTCTTTTCAACAGATACGGGAATAACAATGACTTGTATTGTTACTTGCCAGATATATTTGGAAGTTTTATCAAATGTGTCGCGATTTTGAGGGTAAATGACATTTATACTCTTCGTTGTAACTAATATTTAACTTTTAAGAAATTCTAGAAGGTAATACAAACAATTAAGCCAGGATTCCTTTCCATGAATTATCGTAATCCGCCTTAGCTGTGTTTTATGGCTTTAATAGGTCACGACCGGTTTCGCACCATTAAAGGTGCATCTTCAGGTATCAGTATTAATAAAAACAACCTGATAAAGGGAAGAAAGATCACCTGAATCTCTCCGTTCGAGCTCTGATTTCTCGTATTTTATTCTGATGATCATTCATACCTATGGAGGTGGGAGTCAAAAATATATTTTCACATTCGGAGAAGAATGTTGGAGATCGGAGCTTCGTGAGTAGTCCACGCCTCAGCGATAAGTGCCGTTGTTGTAATGATTCTCATCCCAGATCCTGTATCATTTCCGTAACGCTGTCTCCCCTAAATCGTGACAATACGAAACGAGCTGCCGTTCTCTGGACTCTTTCGATGTCCTCCGTCAAACCCACCTGATAAGGATCCCACAATGGGCAGCAATACTCCAAAAAAAAAAAAAAAAAAAAAAAAAAAAAAAAAAAAAAAAAAAAAAAAGGACGGGCAAGAACAGTGGCGGACAAGCCCCCCCCCCCCCGACCACTTGGAAATACATGTATTACTATAGAAAAGAATTGGAGGCCCCTTCCAAGGAACAGGACAGTCTGAAAAAATAGCTTTCAAGATTTGGAGGCCCCAGCAAAATGAGATGCTAAGCGCGCTCCAAAAAACGTACTTTCCAGGTATTTGGAGCCCCCCCCCCCTCAAGACCGGAGGCCTGGGGCGGTCCGCCCCCTCCACGGCCCCTCCCCCTTAGTACGTCACTGGACAAGAGTAGTGTATGCAGCCTCTTGAGTAGTTCTGTTGCATTTTTTAAGGGTTCCTCCAATAAAACGCAGTTTCTGGTTCGCCTTTCCGACGACATTATCTACGTGTTCTTTCCAGTTTAAGTCTGAAGTAATAGTAATTCCTAAGTACTTAGTGGAGTTTACGGCCTTCACTTTTGATTGATTTATCCTGTAAACAAAGTTTAACGGATTTCTTTTCGTACTCATATGGACGACTTCACGCTTCTCATTATTTAGAGTCAACTGCCAATTTTTACACCGTAGTGATATCTTATTCAGATCGTTCTGCAGTTGGCTTTGATCTTCAGATGATTTTACTAGACGGTATATGACGGCGTGATCTGCAAACAACCTAAGAGAGCTGCTTAGGATTTTCCCCTAAATCGTTTATGTAAATAAGGAACAGCAGAGGACCAATAACACTACCCCGTTGAACGCACGATATCACCTCTGTTTGAGTCGATGCCTCGCACATCTTTTATGTAAATAATGAACAGCACAGGACCAATAACACTACCTCTGTTTTAGTAGATGCCTCCCAAAGCGTTTATGTAAATAAGGAACAGCACAGGACCAATAACAGTACCCTGTGGAACGCACGATATCACCTCTGTTTTAGTCGATGCCTTACCATTCGATCCATGAGAAGCTGGGACAGTTCTCAAAAATGTTTTTCGTTGAAATAGAGGCGAAGCTGAGTATTGTTTCGTTGTATGGCTTGCTTGTCTCGTATTTATTGAGACTGCTCAGTCTTCAGCAACCGGACGGCAGCTGGTGGGATTGGAAGAGGAGGCAGACTGCCGAAACGACGAATGTGGCCGGCGTCCACGGTGCGCCGCTCGTGATGAGTGGCCGCGTTTTTCAGAGCACAGCCGTGTTTGTCACGTGTTCCGGCCGACCCGGAAATTTACCGCGCCATTACGGCGGGAAACCTACAGCGGCTTGCGACATGCCGGCAACAGTACGGAGCTACAGCTGGCGTCACTGCGGACAGAACACGTGCAACGGTACGGGCGCGGGAATACTCATTCCTCGTATCGAAGCAAACGACCTGGTCGAAGGGCGATAGGCACCTACACAAATTACTGGAAAGTGCCGTAAACATAAAACTAGAAACGCCGCGGTGGAGTAGCCGGGAGGTCTAAAGCACCTCGCTGCGGAGCGCTCGGTTGCTCGCCGTGGAGGTTCGAGTCCTCCCTGGGGCATGGGTGTGTGTGTTTGTCCGTAGGTTAGTTTACCTAGGTTTAAGTAGTTTGTAAGCTACGGACTGATGATCACGCAGTTTGTCCGATAGATTTACAGACATTTGAACATAAAACTAGAAACGGAAACTACCATCATTTCTGATATCTTCAACCAGTGATTTAAGGACCATTCATTTTGAAGGAAAAGCGGTTGCCATTCGCAAAGCGTTTCAACGCTCAAAATGTTCAAATGTTTGTATAGTCTATGGGACTTAACTACGGGGTCATCAGTCCCTAAACTTACAAACTACTTATGAACTACTTACGAACTAGGACGGCACAAATATCCATGTCCGAGGGGGGATTCGAACCCCCGACCGTAGTGGCCGTGCAGACCGTGACTGGAGCGCCTCAGTCTCCTCGGCCACCGCGGCCGGCTTCAACGCTCATACACTACGTTTACATGCAACACATCTTTTGGAAGACGAAAACCGATTTTCATAAGCCGTTTTTCGCTGTCGTGTTTACATGGCATAGCTTGAATCGGATTTCCTAGCCCACTTAAT
Organism: Locusta migratoria; assembly: GCA_026315105.1. NCBI lineage: Eukaryota > Metazoa > Arthropoda > Insecta > Orthoptera > Acrididae > Locusta > Locusta migratoria. The sequence continues at coordinate 490,958,824 of CM048744.1, read as the reverse complement.
ATGGCGGCTGAAAAACAGCCGTTTCAGTTCCTGATTTAGTCAGCACAATCGCTATTTTTTCTTTATTTAAATACATAGATTTAGGTTCACTTATACTTTTATTTCACATTATAAAATATCACTCTTTGCATATGTGCCGAAAATTCTTAACAAGAAAATGATATCTGACAATCCAAGAACGCTTCAAAAACGGTTGCGTTTACATGGGCACGAAAATCGATTGTGGAACTGGAAAGCCTCTTTAGATAAGCGGATTTCCAGAATCGATTTTGGAGTGTTTACATGCTCAACCAGAAACGGATTTGGGAAATCGGTTTACGAAATCCGATTTTGGGAGCCCGTGTAAACGAGGTGATAGACGTTCACAGGGAGCGGTGGAATGAAAACGAAGGAGAGACCAACCGCCCCAAGTCCCAAACCTATGCCAATTGGTCTTCCTTCAACTCTTTCATTCCAGTGTTTAATGTGTTCAGCTGTCTATTGCGTGTAGTGGGCTTCTGTCTAAGACGTCAGTTTGTACTGCACTACTCAGGAGATCAGGTAAGATTTCATACACAATATACATATGGTAACTTATTTTATTCAGATGTTGGTTACGGTTACAATTTGTGTGTGATACAGTATATCGGCCGTTGTGATGACAAATGCACACGTAGCATGATACTAAAAAGTAATCCGCCAATTCCGTTGCAGTGTTGGAGCCACTTAACTTCACTGTATTTATTAGCCTCAATAAATTGTTCGGAGGAAAGCAATTTCCCTTAATTTAAAGAGGTCGTCTGTGTAGTAAACTCAATCTTGGAAGATTCAAACAAATTTTAATTCTAAGAAAATTAAAGATATCCGAATTTCCAGAATGAAACTTTCACTCTGGAAACATCCGGTAGGCTGTGACTAAGCCATGTCTCCACCATGTCCTTTCTTCAGGAGTGCTAGTCTAGCGAGGTTCGCAGGAGAGCTTCTCTGAAGTTTGGAAAGTAGGAGGCGAGGTACTGGCGAAAGTAAAGTAGTGAGGCGGGATAGCTCAGTCGGTAGAGCGCTTCCCCGCGAAAGGCAAAGGTCCCAGGTTCAAAAAATGTTCAAATGTTTGTATAGCTTATGGGACTTAACTACGGGGCCATCAGTCCCTAAACTTACAAACTACTTATGAACTAGCTATTACTAAGGACGGCACAAATATCTATGCCAGAGGGGGGATTCAAACCTCCGACCGTAGTGGCCGTGCAGACCGTGACTGGCGCGCCGTAGACCGCTTGGCCACCGCGGCCGGCGGCCCCAGGTTCGACATCCGGTTCCGGCACACAATTTTAATCTACCAGGAATTTTCATATACGAATTTGTCTGGGGCAACTGAAATGTGGACTAGCCGTTATTAGGCTCATTTTTTATATATAATATTTTATACAATATTTTTACCAAATTTTAAAACAATCCACGTACATCAAGCAATCAAGCACAAGATAATGGTATTTAACAAAGAAGTGTAGACCACAATTATATAAAAAAAAGTTCAGAATTGCCGGATGTGGGCTATGATGGGATACGCCCAGAAATTGAGTCGAGATTTTTTACCGTTAAACCGCCTGTCCCTGTCAATGGCCAAATAACGACCGCGAGAGATAAGCACGAGGTTGTAAAACCCGCATCACCTGTGGGCCGTCTCTTTATCTACTTCCCGTTACTAGAGCCGTATACACCAGGTGGAACAGTAAATGATCGACACCACCATGTCATGCTATTTAAGGGAAGGATGAGGCAGATAATTCACACGTAAATAAGTAAATAGAGCAAAAGTCATAATCATTAATTATGATTATAATTGTTAGTATATTTTTGTACCACGCTGCGGATTGGTAACAAGCAACTCCGACATAAGGTCCTCGTAAAATGAAAGTCCATTAAAGAAAATTGTTGTTCCTGGCGAGGCCAAATGCAATGGAGAGAGAAATACGTAATCATGTAAATATTTTTCATTTTTATTTGTACTCATGCAGTGAAGGCTTTCACGACCGGCTGAAGTAATAGTTGTTGTATCTTTCGGGTTATGTGGTCGTGGTCCACGAAACATATCCGTTCCTGACGTTTCGTCCAGAGCTGCGCCGGACATCTTCAGAGGTACTGGTAGCGGTGAGTCTTGCTGACTGCAGTCAGCAAGACTCACCGCTACCAGTACCTCTGAAGATGTCCGGCGCAGCTCTGGACGAAACGTCAGGAACGGATATGTTTCGTGGACCACGACCACATAACCCGAAAGATACAACAACTATTTATTTGTACTGTTTGAACGGTGTTATGCATCACTAGACTAAGCGCCATTTATTGATATCTTCTGATTTGAACAAATTCTATTGGGTTGCCATGATATATATATATAGTGCCACTTCGCCTATCGTTAATTTTCAATTTTGCATCACAAGTCCATATGCGACAAACCAAAATGTAGTTCCGCAACAGCAGACAAAGCGCCACCCGCCGGTCTTTGGTCCAGTGATACTAAACGGAACTTGCGGCAGGATGGTTCACAATATCGGCTGTATGCATCGATGTAGCAAAACACCTTGTTACCTTGCTACCTTGCTCTGTGGACTGTGTATTGTTTACGGACGTAATATTAGGTTTTGTTTTGTAATGTCGTGAAGTTTATGGGTTAACATGTGCGGTAATTGACGCTTTCAAATCAAGTACACATCGTATTACTGAAAGTGCAACAAGTATGTCGACTGGATCTGGAGCTTTAAAGGTAGGAAATCGTAAGTTACCTTTTGAGGTTAACTTCAAAACTACCTCATAAGGACAATGCTAAGAAAGAATTTGACAAATTTTATAGTGTTGAATCTCATGATTCCCAGCGTGCACTGATTTGTTCTATGCTTTCGGATTTCGAAACAAAACGGGAAAGAGCGAAAACATGAAACAAACGAAAGTTTAGTAGGTTATATACACTGTATGGAGTGGTTGTATGTAAAACTATCTTTTTACAGACGTTGAGGATATCATGTTGTAAAGTGAATAACGCTTTGAAAAATAAGAAACATCCTGAAGGAATTCGTGATTATTGTGGAATAGGTGGCGGAAAAAATAAAATAGATGATGCCCATGTACAAGAAATAATTGAACACATTATAGGAAGGCACACTATAGTACGACAAATACAGAGACAGAATTCCTCACAGAAGGTACAACTGTAGCAAAAATGTATCAATTGTTCTTTGAAGAAGTAAGTAAACCTGTAAGCTTGTCGTCTTACAAAAAAGTGTTTTTGTCGAAATTCAACCTACGTAGGAAACGACTTAAGAAAGTTACATTTACTATGTGTGACAGATTCGAAACAGAAATAAAACTCTTTGACAGTAATGTGGAGCTGGAAACGTTAAAGGCAGAGAAAAATTATCACTTGGAAAAAGCAAGAAAGGCACAAGATACACATGCTTGTAAAGAATACTCCTGGTATCGGAACCTTGTGTTTTGGTTTACGGAAGACGTTACCTCTTCCTAAGATTCCTAAAAGAAAGAATATATATATATATATATATATATATATATATATATATATATATATATATATATATATATATATATATATATTTCTAGGAAAATTTCACTACAAAATAAGTTATTCTTTGGTCAGACTCTTGTGGAGGCCAAAATAGTAACATAAAAATAGTATTGTCACTTAAAACGGTTTTGGAAAGTCATCCCACGTTGGAAAAGATTACGTTGCTCTATCTTCTCCCGGGGCACATCTTTTTGCCCAGTGACAGTGATTTTGGAGACATAGAGTGTGCACTGAAGCTACAACAACGGTTCTACACCGTCGATGATCTTATGAGTATAATGAAAGTATGTCGTGAAAAGAATGCTTTGGTTGTTCACCTAGTCGAAAAGAGAGACTTCGTTGGAACGCGAATGCTGGAAAAACAAAAAAACTAACCGCAGATGTGACACAGAAAATTGCAAAATAAATTGGATGAAGAGTAAAGAAATTGGAGTGAGAAAGGACAAAAGCGACTTTCACCAGGTCACTAGGGCGACCTTCCCCTCATACGTTGAAATTGAGTGAACACTTAATACCACTGAGGCCAGGAGGAACACCAATTTCTAAAGAAAACCTGGCAGACTTGAAATCTCTTCTGCAGCTGATTCCGAAAGATGCAAGACAAATGTACCGGTCGTTTCGAAGTGATCCAAGTGTGGAAGACGACGTCGATGGTTTCATCCGTTTCTAAAAGACAGAAAACGGCGCTGAAAAGTGAATCTACAGACGATAGAAACTTGAAATTTGTAGACGTTGTTTATCTTACACTGTAGGCATCAGCGATTTTTCGATATTCCCATCCCTAAGGAGGTTAAATAGGGAAAGAGCGTTTATTTGAAAATACGTTGTATTACGGCAATTTTGAAGCAATAAATACGAAATTTCGGATGTTGATTTTTTATTAGAATTTTAAGAACACTTGTTTCGATATTTTTGGAAATTCAACCATTATGCGGGTGAAATATGGGAAAAATATTTGAAGGGTGCTACTAAGACTATTTTGATGCTAATTTGGATTTGGAACCATGTTTAGAATTAAAAAAAAAAAAAAAGTGTTTTGGGATGTGAAATAGGGGGTGGCAAGTTGTATCAAAATACTTGATTAGGAAAACATTTTTAAATCTAAATGTATGGAAATTTATATTTAGAAGTAGAAACAATCAGTGCAGACCTTCTACTCTATGCCTGCGAAGCAGCGGAAATTAAGCTACTGTTTTAATATACACACACAATACACACTACCTCTAGTTCCATACATCGGTAAGTTGGAACGGTTTCCCTAAGCAGAAAATAGTATAATCAAAACGAATGCTCGAGTGAGCACAATCGAGTCAGACTGTCATTGGTTACCAGAGAGTTTAAATTTCTTACAGTGGTAATACGTTTACCATCCATGACGCAAACGAACTCCAAGGCTTTTTTTTTTTTTTTTTTTTTTTTTTTTTTTAATAATAAAATGGTATTAATATTGTAGAGCATTAAATGTAGGATAATATAGAAAAGCAGTGTATTCATAAATTTAAAATGCATCCTTATTGAGTGCTACTGGCTACTTCATAAAAGTATTATCCTGAAAATTGTCAAAGATCACTTTCTGGAGGCTGGCAGTAAAGATTTACTAATTTTTGTAAACGTTGGGGAAAATTAAATACGACTTGGATCGCTTTAGACAAAAGACCCCCTCTCATATTTGTTGAACAAACACACACACACACACACATTACATAGCCGCAAAGAGCACTGGCCGCTCTTTGAAATTTAAGCTCGTTGTTGGTTACACTGTAGTATAGCGTTCGTGACACATAACATTTAACAGGAAAAGAATTTCTAGTCCATGGCCCTGTGCATTACTCTGAACTCGTTCCAAAATACCTTTCTTTACACAAAGTTATTGTCTTAAATAATTTGCTTGTTTATCAGCTTTTATCGCTTTAATCCAGGTTCTTCCAAGGGACGTTATATAGATTCTGGACATATGATATGTACAGCATTGCTCGCATTTGATATTTGATAATATCCCGTCATCATGCGATAGATGAAAATTACGTAAATTAAATGAAACTTCCAAACCCTGTAGGGAATGACATGAGTGTCACTGTATTGCTTGGTTTTGTGTTACAGTAGCAGCCTCAGAACTTTCAGTGTTCGGGTATAAATGTTAGCTCACTATAGAAACAATAAGCACCCAGGTGTGATATAGAAAAATGGGGACCATGACTCTTTTAATGAAGGTCCTGCACTATCAACAACCAACGAGCGAAGAGGAGGCAAAGTGTTGTGGTCTTACTTTACCTTGTCACACGATTTCACCGGTACTAAAAGAATGGGGAAGAGTAAAATTTAATTCTCTGTTGTCATCAAGGGCATTATATCTGATGAACAAGATCAGACAAAGACACAGACGTGAAGTTGACGAAGCTATTGTGCTCGTATTCACTTGGTCTGACGTAATGTGACCACGATGAATCTAACAGTCGTCGGAGGATGTATGCTGGGAACGTGTCACTTGCAAGTGTGTGTCGAGCATTGCGAATATGTGTCGAACATGGGCACAGGAAGTAAGAGATCTTTGACTGAACTGGAATATGGTCTTGTCAGTTACGTGGAAATTACAAACGCACGGAGCTACTCCTACGTTAGTGATGCATTAGTGGGACAGAGATAGGCTATCTATGGCCATGGGAGTCGGTCTGCTTACGTACGAAACTCGTTCACTGGGAGCCGTTGAGGCACTTAATTCCAAACTTTATTATCAAAATAAAATGTGTCGCGTATGCATACAATGGTACAAAGGGTGGTTAATTGTGTTGGTAGTCTTTATATTTAAATACAGAATCCAAATGTAACAATAAAACACTACAAATGCAGAACATACAATGTATTTTTGCATGAGTTTCAAGCAAGCACTCGCCCACTTGATTGATTAATCAAATTACGAGAGTTCTGATTAACTGCTATAGGTCAGAAAACAGACTTGAAAAATTAACTGATATCGATTAACGGGGTACTAGTCGAGAGGACTTAAGGAAATTTGAAATACCAATTTCAAACAAAATAAACAACTTCAACTGGTAAATAACAACAATAATGGGAAGTTCAGCTCAGAATATAAGCAACTCTCAATGAAGACGAACGCTGAGCTGTAGATAACCACGATAACAGACAGTTCCAATTTCACAACTACAGTTTTGCGCCATTCACTTTGTTAGAAAAAGATCACACACATATTCAAAGAAACATACAGGCACAATCAACTCTCAGAAAACTTCTGTCTCCACTCGTGTCACCTTCAGGTGCATCTATCCCATTCATAATTTTATCAGACTTCAACAATATTTAATTTACCGAAAGCTTTTAACTTTCAGTGACAAAATGTACCATAACTATAAATAACAGTTTGAAAATAAATAAGCCAGATTTCATGTATTCACGATAAACGACAGAAATGTTAAATACATTTAAACAGTAACATAACTGTCCAAAAAGTGCGATTTTTTGCATGATTATCAGTAGTGATGCCAGCTTGAATCCAAGTTTTTTTATTATTTTTTAAAGATGGACTGTAATCAATATTTAATTAAAGTTACAGGCAAAATACTATATTCATTAAGTAATCACACAAGTCAAACAATACATGAGGTACAGCCTGCTGCAGTCAGATGCTGTATTATTGAGGAGAAAACGATGTTCTGACATGTTCTTATATAGTAAAACGGTATAAAAACGTAATAATAATTGTAGAACAGCGATATCGTCTGAGACATTGCAGAAACCACTTGAAGAATTTGGAAAATGTTAATTTCCTTGTAAGAATATATTATACTCTGCAAATATTTTAGCTTTTGAAATTTGGAAAATAAAAACTTTATAATTTCATAGTATGGGCCTTATTTTTCTGAGATCACAGAAGTCTTTATATTTCCTTCTTTTATGGAAGGGTGATTTATTATAAAATTTCTGAGTTTCATCACTCACCATCTTTCAGACTATCATAAGAGTCATTCTGTAACATCTTCATTTCCCAAGCTGTGCGATCAGCCACCGTCTAGTTCCCCTCATGGTCAGGAATTTACCATTTCTGGCCACTGAGAATGTCAGCACGTTGCTCGCCTAGGCTGGATGCTCACATGCTTCGACACGGTCATCTGCCTTCTTGGACCAAGCCTACAAGGGTAGTCTACAGTTCACAGTTAGGCACCTGGTTAAGGGTTCATAAAACCACTCTCGGAGTTGGTGTCTACCATTCCATACACGAATTGCGTGCCGGAAGAAATAACATCAAAATACCTCCATTCGAACTCTCTCTGATTTTGTTTTAATGGTACTTTTCCCTATGTATGTATAAGTCAGTAATACTTTTGGCATTCGGAGAAGGAGAAAGTCGGCCAGTGAAATTTCACAAGTGGATATCGCCGCAACGAAAAACCCGTTGTCCGTTGTAGTAATGACTCCCCTTTCAAAGTCTGCATCACTTCCGCGGCGCTTTTCTTTCTGCCTCGAGCTGTTAGAGAACGTGACTGTAGAGAAATATCATAAAAGCGCTTCGATGAACCCTCTGTCGTGCACTTCAGTGTGACTTGCAGAATATTTATGTAAACGTAAATGTAGACTCTTCTATGTACTTGTTCAATGTCCTTCGTCATTCCAATCGGATGGATCCCACATCGCGCAGCAATACTCTAAAAGAGTGCTAATTTGTAGTGCAGGCAGTCAGTGTTCTGCTAGTAAAACGAAGTCTTTGGTTGGCCTTCCAGACAATTTATAAGTGATCTTCCAGTTTATGTCGGTCGGAATGTAATTCCATTGTATTTAGTTGAATTTTCGGCCTTCAGATTTGACTGTTTTATCCTGTAAACGGAAGTTTAACGGATTACTTTTAGTAATAATGTGGATGACCTCACACTTATAATTGTTTAGGGTCGGATACCATTGTTCCCAATATACAGATATTCTGTCTACATAGTTCTGCAGATGATTTTTAACTTCTGACTTCAGTAGACGGTATATAGCATCATCGTCTGTAAACAATATTTTACCAATTAGTTGACAAATTAGGCTATCTAGACACGCTTCCCTTCCAACAAAAATTCTCAACTTCTAGCCCCCTGCCTCTTGAAAGGGATCTAGATTCTCGCATTTGAATGCGTCCGCATTGAAATTATAATTGCCTGTTGTGGGCACATTTACAATTACTGATATGGTGTCTGTTCTTTTCGGACATGTCCAGGTTCAAAAGTCGGTCCAGCACAAAACTTCAATTTTGTCATTGACTATGTTTCAACGCACCGAAACGGTCGAAATCTTTCAATATTTCGGTTTCGTAAATTTACGTCCGTTACTGTTAACTAATGGTGTCTCTTCTTTCGGACATGTCCGAAAAGAACAGATACTATATCAATAATTGTCTCAGAATCTGTCCCACCAATTCACCCCTTCTCGTAGTGAAGATATGCCATCAATTTCTTTTCTCCCCAATTCTGTTCTGCACCTCTTCATTAGTTACGTGTGCCATCCATCTAATCTTTATCATTTATCTGTAGCACCACATTTCAAAAGCTTCTATCATGTTTCTGTCTGAACTCCTTATCGTCTACGATTTACTCTTGTACAATGCTTCACTTAAGACAAATGCTTTCAGGAAGGACTTCCTAACATTTAAATTAACACTGGATGTCAACAAATTTCGCTTCTTGAGAATATTTTGCTACCCAAATGACAAAAGTCATATACTACTTTTATTATATCATTACCTAATCTAATTCCTTCAGAATCGCGAGATTTTGTTACACTACATTCCATTTCTCTTGTTTTGTTCACGTTAATGTTTGTCAAGACACTCTGCATTCCGTTCAATTGCTCTTCCATGTCCTAACTGTTCCTGACAGAGTAACAATGTCATCGGCAAATCGCAAACTTTTTATCTCTGCTGTTTGAACTTTAATCACTCCTCCTAATTTCTCCTTGCATTCCTTCCCAGCTTGCTCAATGTACAGATTCCATAATATTACGGAATGGTCACAACTCTTACTCCCTTCCCAACCACTGCGTCCATGTCTGGTTTTCCTACGACTTGTTACGAGGGTTGCAACTTAAATACTGGCAAATATTTATTCACAACCGATACAAAAGCGTTACATGTTTGCACCTGTTACCAGCGTTGTGTAGAACCCGTTGCCAGCGATGTGGAAAGCGTAGTATACCGTTAGCAGAGCCTGTTCTGTTGACAGTGCGAATTGAGCGGTCTACTGCCTGTCGAATCTGTGGAACAGATCTGAAGCGAATGCCGCGAAGTGGTTCCTTTGTCTTCGGAATCAAGCCAAAGTCACAAGGAGTTAAGTCCGAGGAGCTTGGTGGATGGTACAATACTGCCCAGTCCAACTGACGGAACAGAGCAGCCACAGCTTGCGCTGTATGCGCCCGCACATACGTGCCACTGTTCTCTGCAGCAATCCGATTCCCCACACGTCTCTTGAAGACCTTGATGACACTGTCGTGCTGTACGATCTCTGGCACATTCAATCTTGATCCAACTCCGTTGTTCCTGTTTCGGAAACAGTGACCGCTCGCTCACGAGTGACCGATTCCCTCGATTGTGTATACGCCGTAGTGGGACAAGATAGTCGCTCAACATTTTGCTATGTCAGCATTGTTTCGAAGCTGTAAATAGGAAAAAACGAAACTTTTTATTTAAAATGTATACATATTTGATGTTCATGTAAATATTGTTCTTTTATAATATGATTCTTAAAATGTTTTATTTTCTGTATGTTACATGTATGATCGAGACGCCGCAGCCGGCCGCGGTGGCCGAGGGGACTGAGGCGCTCCAGTCACGGTCTGCACGGCCAATACGGTCGGGGTTCGAATCCCCCGTCGGGCACGGATATTTGTGCCGTCCTAGTTCGTAAGTAGTTCATAAGTAGTTTGTAGGCTTAGGGACTGATAACCCCGTAGTTAAGTCCCACAAGTCCTACAAACATTTGAACATTTTTTGAGGCGCCGCAATCAGCAAGGGCAGGGTCGTCGCCGCCGCAGCCAACCTTGAAGTATGCGACCGCTAGCAGAATTTAACCAACGGCTACGGGACTACGAATGCAGCTGCGCCTTCTTTATTGCCGCACGTCAATCGTTTCAAAGAAGAAAAGAACGTTAAATGATTATTATTGTTGTTTGAGATTCAGTACAAGCTGGTTGTACAGATTCAGGACTCTCGCTAAACTGACTTCGTATTAGTATGAAGAAGAATAAATATTCGTTAATATTGAAAAGTATCTTCAATTTATGAAGAGTTATTTATAATCAAGAATATATTATAGCAAGTGTAATTTGATTTTTGTGAAGAACTTCGACTTATTTCAGGAAATAATTTAAATTCTGATTGAAATTATTACTGACTATCTTCGAAAGTGATATTATATTGGCATCGAGTGTGAATATGGAAAAACAGTGTTTAGCAGGCGGTGGAATGTTAATTTTTTTCAGTACACGCTACCGACAGCAAACAGTAGTGCCTGTGTTTGACTTAGATAAAATTGTAGTAACGGTCACAGACTAGTTTCCTTGCTCCGCTCGTTCAAGAACCTTATTTATTTTTGATGAACTATTTGAAGGAATTATTCCCACAAATTTTAATTTATGTTGTGGTGCGGGACACTTCGGGAAAAGTCTAGAGAATTTACACGGTTAGCTTATGACAGTTGGTGTTGCTAGGGAACTGTAAATAACTAATCAACATCGTCATAGCAACTGATAAATCCTTTCTAGTGTCAGAATAATTTTATGATTAGGGACTAAAGAAGAACATGAATAACAATATTAAACATCGCAGTTATCCTGTCGCCGTTCGACCACAACGTTTCCCTCGATTGACGAGTCCATTTGCTCAGCGGTAAAATAGGTGTGTCAACAACGTGTGCTATCAGCGCCAATAGTAGATTCCATTACAAAGTGTCTTTGCAGCAGTGTCGCTACTATTTAAGTTCCAACCCTCGTATAGTTGTCCATTCTACATCTGCATCTACAACGGAAACTCTGCAAATCACATTTAACAGCCTGGCACAGGCTTCATTGAACCATCTTTATGCTACTCATTTACCATTCCATTCTCGAATAGCGCGCGGGAAGAAAGAACATCTAAATCTCTCCGTTCGAGCTCTGATTTCTCGTATTTTATTCTGATGATCATTTCTAATATATTTTCGCATTCGGAGAGGAATGTTGTCGATTGATGTTTCGTAGGTATACACGCTGCAGCGATAAACGCCGTTGTTGTAATGATTCTCATCCCAAATCCTGTATCATTTCCGTAACGCAGTCTCCCCTGTATCGTGTGAAAGACGACCGTCTGTCGTCTTCCATATATTTTTTGGTATATTTATGTAAAGTTATAATATATTTAATGTCGCTAGATTATCATTTGTTAAAATTTGAACCCCACCCTTTTTAAGGTTTGAGGAATAGCATTTTTATTTCATGTGTTCAAATATTAGTTGATATTGCTAGTTTTTTTATTTTGTTATGTCAATAATTTATTATTATATTAATTAATGTGCCTTAAGTACGGATACTCCGTTACGCCACTGTCCCTGTGAGAATGTGCAATTGTTTTACTTTTAAGTGGATGTGCGAGAATCTATGGCTGTCTGAATGTGGAGAGTGATAGCTCGCTTTGCATCATTGTCTCTGGCTCAGAGTGCTGCCTTTCCTCGACGTCGAAGTCTACCGAAAGTCTGACGGTAAACTCGGCCACAGGGTGCACAGAAAGGCTACCAGCACGGGAAGGTACCTCCACGCCTCCTCCCATCACCACCCAATGCAGAAGAAATCCGCCCTTCAAACTTTAACAAGGAGGGCCCACAGGATCAGCGACGCCGATCACCTACAGGCGGAACTACGGCACCTCAGATCCACCTTTGTGGCTAATGGCTATGGACTGGGCGAAATAAATAAAACAATGTCCAGGAGGAATGAAAACAATAGAGGGGAACAGCAGGAAGCACAAAGCATCGCCCTATTACCTTAAGTGCAGGGCGTCACTGAACGTGTCGGCAAGGTTCTTCGTCGGGCAGGCATCAAGCCAGTCTTCCGCAGCACCAATAAATCTAAGGATTTCCTAGGTTCAACTAAGGACGCAGTTGACAAACTGAGCAATGCCGGCGTTTATGAAATAAGCTGCGAGTGTGGGCTAGTCTACATAGGAGAGACCGGACGAGCAATCTGCACGAGGCTTTCGGGACATAAAAAGTACATACGCCTTGGACAGCACACAAAGTAAGCGGTTTCTGAGCACCACAATCAGTGCGGAAAACAGTTATCTTTCGGTGAAGCCCGCGTGCTGGCAAAACAACCATTCTCAACGAGGAGGAAGATTAGAGAGGCTATAGAAATAGCGAAGCGTCCCGCCAATATGAACAGGGAGGATGGCTACAGGCTGCCGGCGTCTTGGCTGCCAGCAGTTGCAACACTACGTGACGGCACCGCGCGCGGAAGGACTCGCGCAGGTGCCCCGGAGACCACAGCGGCCGCGCACAAGCAGAGCACCGTCTGCGCCATGCGACGCCGCAACCGCTGTCCGTTCTCCCAGGTCCATTCCGCCAATAGCAAGTTCTAATGCAAAATCCAATAGGAAACGTCCATTTTGACCAATAAGGGAGAAGAATACAACATCCAATCATATGAAAAACCAGCCATTAAAACACCAATCAGCAACGCCCCTTTCCACCAATGGCGTGCAATAATATAACCACCAATAAAGGATAACCAACGTCCCCCTTCCCCTCCCTCATCCGCTGATATATAAACATTAAGCGATCGTATAGTCAGCAGTCAGACACAGACCCTGATGAAGGCCGCCTGCAACAGTGGCCAAAACGTTGGTACAGTTTACAAAATGACGACGCGGTATCATACCCAGAAGAATTTTATTGATAGATATTTTGTTACTCCGTCAATATATCATTCTGTTCGAGATAATTCATAATATATTTTACCTCTGCTACCTTCCGTTCAAAGAGTGTAAATATTACCTGCACTTCTTTGGTAAAGAAATGTCAGTTCCAAGCAAAGCAACATTTAAAAATTTAATTACGAAGATGTCGAAATACTAAAAGCAAATTAGTCTTTCTCCACGGTGTTCCATTGTTAACGACCACCAATGCGGGCAGCGTGAGTTAATCTTCCTTCCATTGTCAGTTTAAGTGACAGATATTGTATCTGGAAACAGAAAGGTCCCGCCCATAGGAGGGAGGGGGGGGGGAAGAGAGGAGAGAGAGAGAGAGAGAGAGAGAGAGAGAGAGAGAGAGGAGAGAGAGAGGGGGGGAGGGAGAAACAGAGAGAGACGGATGTTTTTTTTTGTAGGGGTGGGGGGATATTTGCAATGATCAAAACGGAGTTCTGTATGCGTCTAGTCATGTCAGTCTTTCGAAGTGCGACACCCTGGATGGCTCGGTGTTGCGAGAGATGATGGAACAGTGAGCTTTTGAACGGTAATCAGTGCGTGCTTTGCTTGCAGCGAGCGCCAGCGGAAGCTGAGAAACGCCGCTGATGACGTTTGCAGATGGTGCGGCAGTGGCAGCCGACCCGGTTAGCGCTGTCTCCTAGGCTGCAAGGTAGCATAGCGCGCAGCTATCTGGCGTCCGCCGGCCTCGGCTATCGGAGAGTCAGCATTGCGCAACGTGGCCAGCCAGCTGGACAAACACCATCGGCCTGACGCCTCCCACCTGGCGCGCCCTCTGTCTCTACGATGCTGTCTGCCTCTGACGCCCCTTCTACACAGGACTGCCATGTGGTCAGTGGCGGCTGATGACTGGGGGTTCACTTCCGTCATTGCCGGATCTTTATAGTGGCGCTGCACCGCTCCCTTAGATATATTTCTGTCACAAGATCTTAGGGTTACCAAATCACCCGGTTTTTCCGGGTTCCACCCGGTTTTTAAGCTCTGTTTCAGCCTCCCGGTTCCAAACACCCAAAACAGTAAAAATCCCCCGAATTTTTGGTCCTCCACGTGAAACTGTTGTTCTGTGGTTTCAAGTGTGATTTGACGGAATAAAACTGGAGAGATAAAAACAAGCCGACAACTAGATGAGTGTCGACTGTCGCGGAAAACGGCATAATTACAACTTTCGCTTCTGTAGAGTATTGATTGTACATGATAAATTATAGATGGTGTGAGTTCATGAATCATCGTTCAAGAGATGAATATTCAGAACTCTTAAAAATTGTTCAGTACTTCTTCGCAATCCCTGCCCACAATGCCGCTGTGAAGAGGGTATTTTCATTAGTAAATATACGATGGACTAATGAAAGAAATCGAATGTCTGTACAATGTGTAAGGGATTTGCTGATTATCAGTTACAACTACAAAGATATCAATTGCTCTCAGTTCTATGATAATATCAAAACCAACTAATAATTACTAAAGAAAATTCGAGGAAGTCAGAAATATGATTTTGTAAAAAGAATAAGCTGTTGTGGTTGAAATAAAGATTATGTGTAATCCCCCCCCCCCAACCGCCCCCCAGTTTTTACTTTGAAAATTTTGAAAAAAAAAAAAAAAAAAAAAACCGGCCGCGGTGGCCGAGGGGACTGAGGCGCTTCAGTCACGGTCTGCACGGCCACTACGGTCGGGGGTTCGAATCCCCCCTCGGGCATGGATATTTGTGCCGTCCTAGTTCGTAAGTAGTTCATAAGTAGTTTGTAAGTTTAGGGACTGATGACCCCGTAGTTAAGTCCCATAAGCTTTACAAACATTTTTGAAAAAAAAAAAAGCTATTGTGGTCGAATTAAAGCTTCTGTGTAATACCCTCCGGTTTTTTATTTTTAAAATTTGGTAATCCTACTGAAGTTCTGGAGAATGTCTTACCTTTTACCTCGGTCTGCACTTGCTTCATCTCGAGATGAGGCGTCGGTCTAGCAAGCTTCTTTATTTCACACTTCTCTTCTAAGCTTAAGGCTGAGTAATTTCTTTCTAAAAGATACTGACAGTTGTTCATTTCTCTTTGATAATAAACACCAAGAACATATGAATGTGAACATGAACACAAAACACGGTAAGTAACTGATTATACTCTTAAGTGACTCTAACAAAATTAATTTTACGATGAAGAGACAAGCTGCATTCGGAATACGTGACACTATAAACAGTATCCGCTCATAACCTTACGGTTGCGCAAAGGCTGCTCTTCCCCACATTTTAAACAGTTAAATATTTGTTACAACGAAGAGTATAAATGTCATTTACGCTCAATATCGCGACACATTTGCAAAAACGTCCAACGTATACGCGGCAAGTAATAATACAAAAGTCACTGTAGTACCTATATCTGTTAAAAGGAAGATTATGTTTAAAAAAATTGCTTGACAGTGCACAGCGATTCCGCTAACCAAACACCTATTTTTACTAGGTGGAGGGCAGTGACTTCATTATTATCTATGACCGTATCTTCCGAAGGCTTTTACAGTTAATGCGTATTTAATTTAAAGTTATAAGATATTTTACGAAATATGACGTGTTTTGATGGATCTTCAATGCGCCAAAAACAGATAGGAAGGGAAGATGTTGCCTTCATGGAGGATTTGCGCAAGGCGAGCTGCGCAGTAGCTCCACTGCCTTTGCTTCGGGACCATTCGTGTGTAACCGCCAGGACTCGAGTAGCCAGGAGCTTCTGTTTGCCAGCTTCATCGCCAATGTTAGAAGCGGCTTTTCCCCACGCTCCTCCCTGTCGCGGGAGCGTCCATATGCTGCCTCCAGGGGGTTCGGAAGAGAATTTGAACCTCAGCCTCATATGAGCGTTGCAACGCTGCTGCCACTGCCGCGTATATTAACCGGCCGCACTACAACTCGGATATGTGCTGTCTCCGCGACGTAAAACATTTCTCAGGCGATAAAAAGACTTTGAATGTACACATAAAATGATCTTATAGAAGATCGAAACGAATAATGATAGTTTAAAAACACTTTTATTATATTTATTTATTTACTTTTTTTCACAACGAGGTTTTTTCTGGGAGTTCACTAAACCAGTGAACATATAGGACCTACCGCCACTGCATGTGATTCAGGTTGAATTCAGGACACCAGCATGACAAGTTCCAACCAGAAGCGCCGAAGAGACAGTTAATGTAGAATTCATATTCACGGAATGAATGACATTAACATTCATTTCGTGTGGCATTTTTGGCCGTAGGACCCCAGCTGGGGTCGCGTTCGGTCTACCTGGAGCAAATATTTAGGTAACGCCACTTGTGCGTCGATGGTGATGAAATGATGAAGACAACACAACACCCAGTCGTCAAATGGAGAAAATCTGCGACCAGACCGAGAATCGAACACGGGACCCCTGCATGGCAATCTACCACAATATCGACTGGACTGCGGAGGCTTGCATGACATTATTTGTAAATGATTAAAGGCGAAAGTGTGTATACAGCCGGGATTCGAAGGCGGGTCTCCTGCCGTTTAGTCAGTTGCGCTGACTCCTATACCACTTGGGACGCAGCGTTCACCGCACCTGCACGGATTGCCTAAAGCACGCACCCCGTCAGATACAAATTCTCAACTGTACTCTGCCCACTATTATTCAAACACGTAGTTTAGTAAACTGATTCCCTTAGGAGTAAGGACTTAGGAGTGGCTCCGCACTGAAGACAGGATTATTGTCCGTCCGCGGCATATTGTATATGATGATGCCGGGATTCGAAGTCGGGTCTCCTGCTTTCTAGGCAATTGCGCTGAACCCTATACCACTGAGGACGCAGTGATCAGCCACCTTAATGTGTTACCGAAAGCACGGATAGGGTAGAGTTGAGAATTTCACGGGAGACGTGCTTTAAGTAATCCGTGCAGGTGCGGCGATCGCTGTGTCCCCAGTACTGTAGGGGTCGGCGCAACTGCCTAGAAGACAGGCGACCCGGGTTCGAATCCGGGGAGGGTACACATTTACAACTTGACCCATTCGCAGTTAATGTCATATTTCTGTCGGACATGCAAGGAAGAACAGATACCATCTATATGTAACTTATTCTCTCTCTCTCTTTCTCTCTCCGTGGGCGTCAACTAATGCGGTATGCACTCCGGGCCGTTGTGTCGGTTTTGCAGACCAGAGCCGATACTTCTCAATTATGTAGCTTTTCTGTTGGCCTCACAAGGGTTGAGTGCAACCCAATTACCAACATCGCTCAACAGGCCCGGACGGTTACCCATACAAGTGCTAGTCACGCATGACCGTGCTGAACTTCTGTGATCTAACGGGCACCGGTATAACAACTGCGGCATGGCCGTTGGCGATATGTGACTTATGCCGTTTTCTTTTCCTAACGACACGAGTAAATTAAAACTTTATATAATGTGTGTGTGTGTGTGTGTGTGTGTGTGTGTGTGTGTGTGTGTGCTCATAGATATTTACGGCTCAGAAGTTCCTTGATTCTGATACCAATCATACACTCCTGGCCATTAAAATTGCTACACCACGAAGATGACGCGCTACAGAAGCGAAATTTAACCGTCAGGAAGTAGGTGCTGTAATATGCAAATGATAAGCTTTTCAGAGCATTCACACAAGATTGGCGCCGGTGGCGACACCTACAACATGCTGACATGAGGAAAGTTTCCAACCGATTTCTCATATACAAATAGCGGTTAACCGGCGTTACCTGGTGAAATGTAAGGAGGAGAAATGCGTACCATCACGTTTCCGACTCTGATAAAGGTCGGATAGTAGCCTATCGCGATTGCGGTTTATCGTATCGCGACATTGCTGCTCGCGTTGGTCGCGATCTAATGACTATTACCAAAATATTGACTCGGTGGGTTCAGGAGGGCAGTACGGAACGCCGTGCTGGATCCCAACGACGTCGAATCACTACGCTAGCAGTCGAGATGACAGGCATCTTATCCGCATGGCTGTAACGGATCGCGCAGTCACGTCTCGATCCATGAGTCAAAAGATGGGGACGTTTGCAAGACGTTTGCACGGACTATGAGCTCTGAGACCATGCCTGCGGTTACCCTGAACGCTGCATCACAGACAGGAGTGCCTGAGATGGTGTACGCCACGACGAACCAGGGTGCACGAATAGCAAAACGTCATTTTTTCGAATGAATTCAGGTTTGTTTACAGCATCCTGATGGTCGCATCCGTGTTTGGCAACGTCGCGGTGAACGCACATCGGAAGCGTGTATTCATCATCGCCATACTGGCGTGTCACTTGGCGTCAAGGTATGGGGTGCCATTGGTTACACGTCTCCGACTCCTCTTGTTCGCATCGACGGCGCTTTGAACAGAAGCCGTTACATTTCAGATGTGTTACGACACATGGCCCTGTCCTTCATTCGATCCCTGCGAAATCACACATTTCAGCAATACACGACCGCATGTTGCAGATCCTGTACGGGCCTTTCTGGATACCGAAAATGTTCGACTGCTGCCCTGGTCAGCACATTCTCCTGCTCTCTCACCAATTGAAAACGTCTGGTCAATGGTGGCCGAGCAACTGGTTCGTCACAATACGCCAGTCACTACTCTTGATGAACTGTGGTATCGTGTTGAAGCTGCATGGGCATCTGTACCTGTACACGCCATCCAATCTCTGTTTGACGCAATGCCCAGGCATATCACAGCCATTATTACGGCCAGAGGTGGTTGTTCAGGGTACTGATTTCTCAGGATCTATGCACTCAAATCGCACGAAAATGTAGTCACGTGTCAGTTCTAGTATAATATATTTGTCCATTGAATACCCGTTTATTATCTGCATTTCTTCTTGGTGTAGCAATTTCATTGACAAATTTCTGCCACTCTATATTTTGCCTCTTTAGGTTACGGTAGTAACACTAAAATTGGGCCTTTGCGATCGTCATTTGACAGCTAGAAATTAAAATGAAAATAACGGCTTAGCCGCTCATCTAAGACGAAAACTGAATTAATGAGTTTCTAGAGGGGGAAATTTTCTACAAGTTTTTTAATGTTTCTTCTGAATCTTACACCGTTTCAAAGATATTTGCAAAAACAACGGCGATTTGACTCTGGTTAATGGTCGAGTTGTAGTCACTCGGATGGCTGTTTTCAGAGGGACAAGTTAAGCAGCCGATGTATATTATCGCTCCTCCGGGTAGGAAGTTGTGTCCACTACTTGCTGCTCGACTGCCCTGTAACACCGTGTCTGGATTTGAATCTCGTCAGCAATGAAAGAGAAATATGTCGTTAATGTTTGGTTACATAGGGTATCTTCACATTTAATAACCAGTGGAACAATTATTTTGACGCTCATGTCCTGGGTCTGTACTGACGTCAATAACACGAGCGTATTATTAGCATGCAGTACAGGCAGAATATCACTGCCAAGAAAAGTAGAACGCTTGTCCTAAAGTTGGTAAACCTGGTAAGCAAGTGAACTGTTTACAATTTTGGCGCCGTGTGGATGTTAGGTCAGAGAGACCCTGAGAGTGAGGTGTAATTTTAATTTTTGAAACATTGGTCAAAGGAGTTGGTAGTGATCAAGAAGTAAATTGATAGGTTTAGATTAAAGGCTCACAATCAATGAATTTTTTCTTCTGTGTGTTTCAGATGGCTAATCTTAAAGAGGTGCTTGGTAAACTTTCAGTCTGACTTAAAACTAGTATGTTTAGAGCGCAGTTACTCAAAGGTCAGTTTGATTTGTAATAAATAATAAAACCCTTTTTAAATTAAGTTTTATTTTTGTAAATCTGTTATTTTAGTTACTGTTTCTCTATATAAAACTAAAATGAGTGATTGCTGGTGTAGGCACTACATTAAAATATTATCTCTTTCGATAAAGAAGCCTTAAACGCAGTATTACGACGGAACGCAAAATAACCGTGTGAGTGTATTTTATTCTAGTTTGGACTAATGGTGTCATATAGTCTTTCTAACGTTTCCCTTGGCATTCAGTAAACCTCCAGTAGGTACCACTTCCATCAATTTAGTAATCGATGGTAAGGCATCGACTAAAACAGAAGTGATATCGGACGTTCCACAGGGTAGTATTATTGGTCCTCTACTGTTCCTTATTTACATAAACGATTTAGGGGAAAAACTAAGTAGCTCTCTTAGGTTGTTTGCAGACGACACCGTCATTTACCATCTAGTAAAGTCATCGGAAGTTTAAAACCAACTGCAGAACGATCTGAATAAGATATTACTATGGTGTAAAAATTGGCAATTGACTCTAAATAATGAGAAGTGTGAAGTCGTCCACATGAGTACGAAAGGAAATCCGTTAAACTTTGTTTACAAGATAAATCAGTCAAAAGGGAAGGCCATAAACTCCACAAAATACCTAGGAATTATTATTACTTTAGGTCTAAACTGGAAATAATACGTAGATAATAACGTGGGAAAGGCGAACCAGACTGCGTTATATTGGCAGAACCCTTAAAAGATGCAACAGAACTACTACGCCTGTCCGTCCATTTTTGGAGTATTGCTGCCCAGTGTGGGACCCTTATCAGGTGGGTTTGATGGAGGACATCGAAAGAGTCCAAAGAAGGGCAGCTCGTTTCGTACTGTCAAGATACAGGGGAGACAGCGTTACGGAAATGGTACAGGATGTGGGATCGGAATCATTACAACAACGGCGCTTATCGCTGCGCCGTGGGCTACTTACGAAACTCCGATCGCCAACATTCTCCTCCGAATGCGAAAATATATTGTTGACTCCCACTTACATAGGTAGAAATGACGATCAGATTAAAATACGAGAAATCAGAGCTCGAACGGAGAGATTCAGGTGTTCTTTCTTCCCGCGCGCTATTCGAGAATGGAATGGGAGATAAATAGTATAATGGTGGTTCGATGAACCCTCTGCCAGGCACTTAAATGTGATTTGCAGAGTATCCCATGTAGCTGTAAATGTAGATGTCACTAATCAGAAGGGATCCTACTATTTGTTTTTCAGACCGGTTGATGTGTCTGTTGTGAATAAAATATGTCTCTCTAATTTAATTTATAGAAATGATTCCACAACAATTAAATACTGGAGAAAGCATATTGCTGCCACATATCTGAAGAATGGTCTTGTTGACCGAATTGCACGAGGAAATCTTCAACATGGGTCTTTGCATGTTAATGTATTGTCAAATGTACGTACGGTGAAAACATGCAACTTGTATGTCATCGAGATGAATAAAGAGAATGGAATATCATACAACAAAGCTAAATACTCATTCTTATAAATACATCATTTGAGGTTTAGAATATATTGTTACATTCCATACCAAAATGCGGACGTTTTTACATTTTTAATGCAATATTACCGTGGGTGAAATTATTTCGATTGAAAATTTGAAAACTTTTGTTTGGATGTTGGAGTCAGATAAATTCCATATTGATTGCTGGCTTGAAATTTGTAAAGCATAAAATTAAAATGTAATATACTATGGAGTACACCCGCTTAGTTTTAACGTCTTCGTGACGTCAAATATGTTGGACATGTGATATAGCCTGGGACTGCAGATGAGTGTAACAAGAAATTTGCTGCAGCCATTTTAGTTAAAACATTCCGGCATTCACTATGTGATCAAGAGGAACCTCGGTAATTCCAACCCTTGATTGCAGGACAATGGACAAGAAGTGAAATTTTTCTCCTCCAGAATACCAGTAATATTCTTTCAGTGCACCTTCTTCTCAGAACGTGCTTGTTAGGAGACGTCACATAGCGCTAGCTTGATTTTCCAGGTGCGTTAAGGATTATAATCTGACACTATGTCTCATTGCGAAATATTCAGCGTGCCTACCAGACGTCCATATAGGCTTGAACTGGACAGAGCAGTGCGAGAATCAGCCCGTTAACATGGGTTTCACAAGTGGATAGCCTGAGGAGAAAAAGGTGTCCGTGCTCTGTTATCTTGAAATCTTAGAAGGATGCGCTTTCTCCTTCTTTCCTCCCTGTTCTGCTTTTTCTTTTCCTTCCCCTTCTTTCCTATGCTTACCCCTTCCCTTCTTGTTCCAAACAACCAAGGATACGTTAGTCCGTGGCGTTCACATAGGTGTGTTGCTAAAAATGAGAGAAGCAAGTAGTAGGTAAATGTGAATTCGTCACCACAGAACAATGAAAACCCTACCGTCATTTGGAGTTAGGGATGTTAAGTGTTTTGTGGTCTACTTAAGCGGCAAACAAACATAGAGGAAAAGAAACGAAACCTGCTACTGTGGTTACAGGGTCTGTCATACAGTCGCATCAGTGAAGCTGCACAAGGAGGTGTTTTTCCCTAAGCAAAAAGCAGCAGCTCTTCTGGGATGCAGTATCAAGTTCTGACTCCTTATGCAATCAAATTTTGCGCCCCTCTCCCCACCCCTCCTACCTTACATACATGGCAGCCAGTGTCTTTATGTCATGGAAAAAATGTGTCACGTTGAAGGTTGAGTATGCAGACAAGGGGTAATATGAAGTGTCGAAGTGGAAGCTGTAATATGTGCGCTGATAAAACCTTTTCGAGTGCGACTTGTATGAAACGAAGAACTAAACTATTATACTTTGCAACACTAAAGTATTACTACATTATTTTATACCATCTACTAATATGGAGACGGTAAGGAGAGCAAGTCATTACTAGTGGATCGTTATTTTCAAAATCAGTAAAAGGGCTTATGCAGTAGAACCAGACTGTTTTCAGACACTGTCAAGAATACATATTTATCCCGCAAAAAATAGATAAAATCGAAGTTACTGTTTGACGCTGATGACTGATGAATGCACGATTCGTATTAGTTTGCCTACATCTATATTTTTTACGCCTCGTTACAGCGTCTGCTGAATGATGCTTTTGATGCCATTATCATCCCCCCTGAACAAGGTTTCCTATTCCATTCGAGAATAATGAATGGTGTATGTGAAAAATGACTGTAGATACACTTTCTTATGAACTGTAACTTCAGTGACTTTATGGTAGTTGCTATTTTTTACGACAAAAGTGGCAAGAAGTCATATGTTGCCCCACTCTTCTTCCAAAGTACCAGACTGTGGTGATATATGTGTGCTGCCCACAGCCGGTGCCCTACGCGCAATACACAGTGTGCTCAGTGTTATTTACCCACCAACTGCCCAGATGAGCCGACTAAGGAGGTATAGTTCTACCGTGGCTCTCCACCGGAAGTAAGAACCAGTATGTCAAAAATCAATTCTACTCTCAATTATATTAAATGTTTTATCCATGGCAGCAACTGTGGTTTATATGTTAGAAAGCAAACAGCCACGAGTTGCAGGGTTGCAGATTTATTTCACAACCGGTTTGTCAGTTATTGCTCTTCTTCAGGTATCTGTACAGGAAAAAGTTGCAGAATCCAGTTGTACTTATACATTATTCTTAAGTGTTTCCTGTGCAAATACCTGAAGAAAGGCAATAATTGCTCGAAACCGGTTCTGAATAAATCTGCAATCCTGCAAATCTTGGATGTTTGCTTTCTAATCTCTCAATTAAACACTGAATTTCCATACCGGGTACGGTCGGGGGTTCGAATCCCCCCTCGGGCATGGATATTTGTGCCGTCCTAGTTCGTAAGTAGTTCTTAAGTAGTTTATAAGTTTAGGGACTGATGACCCCGTAGTTAAGTCCCATAGACTTTACAAACAACATCCATACCGGGTGACCAAAAAGTCAATATAAATTTGAAAATTTAATAAATCACGGACAAAAAAAAGTTAAAAAAAATGTCCGGCAGATGGCGCTTCATGTGATCAGAAAAGCAATAATTAGCATAAAAAATTAATACAAAGTAAATCTACATCTATATCTACATAGATACTCTGCAAATCACATTTAAGTGCCTGGCAGAGGGTTCATTAACCACTTTCATAACTTTTCTCTACCGTTCCATTCTCTAATAGCGCGCGGGAAGAAAGAACACCTAAATCGTTCCGTTTTCGATCTGATTTCTTTTATTTTATTGGGATGGTCATGTCTCCCTAAGTAGGTGGGTGCTAGCAAAATATTTTTACATTCATAAGTAAAAGTCGGTGATTGAAACTTCGCAAACAGATCACGCCGCAATGACTAACGTCTTTCTTTTAATGATTTCCACCCCAATTCGTGCAACATTTCCGTGACGCTTTCCCCTCCGTAACGTGATAAAACAAAACGAGCTGCCCTTCTCTGAACCTTCTCAATATCTTCCGTCAGTCCCACCTGGTGAGGGTCCCACAAGGGGCAACAGTACTCCAGGAGAGGACGCACAAGTGTGATGTAGGCAGTCTCTTTTGTGGAACTGGTGCATCTTCGAAGCGTTCTGCCAATGAAACGTAACCTTTGATTCGCCTTCCCCACAATATTTTCTATGTGTTCTCTCCAGTCAAAGTTGTTCTTAATTGTAACTCCTAGGTATTTGGTAGAATTTACGACCTTAATGTTTGACTGACTTATCGCGTAATTGAAGTTCAGTGGATTTCTTTTAGTGGTCATGTGTATTACTTCACACTTTTCTTTATTTAGTGTCAATTGCCAATTTTCGCACCAAGTAGAAATTTTGTCTAAATCGCTTTGCAGTTGCTTTTGATCCTCTGTTGACTTCACTAACCGATAAACGACAGCATAATCCGCGAACAGTCTAAGGGAGCTATTCAGATTGTCTCCTAAATCGTTTATAAACACGAGGAAGAGTAGGGGACCTATAACGCTTCCCTGTGGAACACCAGATATCACTTCTGTTTTACTCGATGACTTACCGTCAATTACAACGAACTGTGTCCTTTCTGATAGGAAATCGTGAATTCAATCGCACAATTGGGAAGATATTCCATAAGCACGCAATTTCATTAGAAGCCGCTTATGGGGTACAGTATCAAAAGCCTTCCTGAAATCCAGAAATATGGAATCGATTTGAGATCCCTTGTCGATGGCACTTAACACTTCATGTGAATAAACGGCAAGCTGTGTTTCGCAAGAGCGATACTTTCTGAATCCGTGTTGACTATTGGTTTATAGGTCGTTCTCTTCGAGGTAGTTTTTAATACTCGAACAAAGTATATGTTCCAAAATCCTACTGCAAATCGACGTCAATGAGATAGGCCTGTAATTTTGGAGATCACTCCTATTGCCTTTCTTGAATATTGGAGTAACTTGGACAACTTTCCAGTCTTTGGGTACAGATCTTTCGCTGAGTGATCGGTTGTAAATTATAGCTAGGTACGGAGCAATTGCATCAGCATACTCTGAGAGGAATCTAGTTGGTATACAAGCCGGCCCGGAAGAATTGTTTTTGTTTAGTGACTTAAGTTGTTTTACTACTCCAGGAACATCTACTTCTAAGTTTCGCATGCTGGCATCTGTTCTTGGATTGAATACTGGAGTGTTCTCTTCGTCTTCTTTGGTGAACGAATTTCGGAAAGCTGTGTTTAGTAATTCTGCCTTAGCAGTACTGTCGTCGGTACTATTACCATTGCTATCGCGTAGTGAAGGTATTGTTTGTGTTTTGCCGCTAGTGTACTTCACATATGAGCAGAATTTCTTTGGGTTTTCTGCAAGATTACGAGACAGGATTTCGTTGTGGTAACTACTATAGGCTTCTCGCATTGCTGTCCGCGCTAGGTTTCGTGTTTCGGTAAAAGATTGCCAGTCTTGTGGATTCTGTGTCTTTTTAAATTTTGCTTGCGTTTTTCTTTGTTTCTGCAACAGTGATCTGACCTGTTTTGTGTACCACGGGGGGGTCGGCCCCCTCTTTTATTAATTTATTTGGTATAAATCTCTCGATTGCTACAGATATTATGTCTTTGAAAGTAAGCCACAACTGATCTACACTAGCTTTTTTAGTTTTGATAGACTGGAGATTATCACTCAGGAAAGCGTGAAGCGAATTTTTATCTGCTTTATTGAATAGATATATTTTTCGTTTATTTTTTGTGCATTTGGGAATTTCGACATTTAGTCTCGCTACTACAACTCGATGTTCGCTAATCCCTGTATTTGTTTTGATGCTCTTTACTATCTCCGGATTATTTGTTGCTAGGAGATCAAGGGTATTTTCGCAACCACTTACTATTCTAGTGGGTTCATGAATAGTGAAGAAATTATAAAATGTAACGCCATACTGAAGGCTGTAGTTTTACTCCATGAACTGCGGAAAATTTGTAAGCGTTAAACTTATTTCCTTTCATGAATTTGCTGTGGTTGCCAAAACCAGCGAGAGTAGGTTTAATAAAGGTTTTAAATTATGTTTAAAGTTGGTTGCATATAGCTAAGTATTCTTATTCACATATAGTGCATGTATAAAGTCTCGTAGATTTATATCCAGTTTATTGCAACTTATATTGTTTATGACGTTATATCTCTTGAACCATGGGTTATATATGATTCTTACCCTTACAGCAATTATTACTTCACGGTAAGGAATACGTGTACCAAATTTTGTTGAAATCGTTCCAGTGATTTAGGAGGAAATATGCAACATTGTCGCATGATGCAGTAGTTTATCGTGCATCTCATTGTTTACGACGTCATATCTCGTGAACTATGTGTAGTGCGTGATGCTTACACTTACGGCGACCGTCCTCGCAGATTAAAGCTTACGTGCAAAATTTCATAAAGATTGGGACAAAACTGTAGTTTTGTATGCGACACGCACATAGAAACATACGGATGCTCTGCTTTATATATAACTAGCTGAAAACCCGGCGTTGCCCGGGTATTTACTTATTTATTCCTGCCATTTTTCAGGTATATATTCATTTGTATAAAGGCTGTGCGTCGGTAAAATCTCTTGGGGAATACAATTAGTACTAAAAAAGTAATAGATTAAAACTTGGTGCGTGGTGGGGCGGTTTTCCATGAACGTTACTGTTTACGTGCTCATATCTCATGAACTACGTGTCGGAATGTGATACAGTATAGAACCTACATTAAACTGTATATGTGTATACTGTCTGTAAAATTTCCTGTCGCTACAATTTGTAGTGTTCAAATTATAAATTGTAACGTCATACCCAGAGTCGTAGTTTTACTCCATCAACAGCAGAAAAGTAGTAAGCGAGAAACTTTTTTCCTTTCATCATTTTGCTATGGGTGTCAGCGAGAAAAAGTTTAATAAAGGTTTAAAATTATGTTTAAAGTTTGTTGCAAGTCGTTAAGTACTTTTATTGTCACATAGCGTATTTATAAAGTCTCGCCGCATTATATGGCAGTTTTCTGCGATTCCCAGTGTTTACGACGTTATATATCCTGAACCATGTGTCGTATGTGGTTCTTACTCGTACAGCAATTGTTATCTCACGTAAGGAATATGTGTACCAAATTTCGTTGAAATCGGTCCAGTGGTTTAGGAGAAATTGAACAGCATTGTCGCTAAATACGGCAGTTTTAGACACATTTCATTGTTTATAACGTCATATGTCGTGAACTATATATCGTATGTGATTCTTACACTTACGGCGACGGTCCTCATGGATTGAAGCTTACGTGTACAAAATTTCATAAAGATTGGGACAAAACTGTAGATTTGTCTGCAACACGTACAAATATACGGACACTCTGCTTTATATATTAGAAAAAGGTAGTAGTAACGTATTGCAAATACAGTCAGGAAATTTTCGCAGTGTGTTGTAAAAATTTAACAGAACTCAGTGAATGATCACTGAACAGTTTGAGGTAGGTAACCTGGAGTTAAAGATCTCTGCTTAAGGAGATATTAAGGTAAACTTAGCCACGTGGGATGACCGATTGGTCTAAGGCGTCATGCAACAGACTGGGCGCCCAGTACCGACGGAGGTTCGAGTTCTCCTTCGGGAATTTGTGTGTATGTGTTTTGTCCTTAGTGTAAGTTAGTTTAAGTATTTTTTAAGTCTGGAGACTGGTGACTATAGCAGTTTGGTCCAACTGTCTCGCATTATTGCTTTCAGCTTGCTTACAAATGCACACACATTTCTTCGTACAATGCTATTTGTTACATGCACGTTGTTTCCTGCAACGAAAAAAGTAGGCAGTCATGATGCACGTGTGAATGGCCGCATGTACTTGAGGTCCTTGAGAACGGTGTTGGAGAACGTGCACGTGGACACAACTTGACGCTGCGCCGCCCCACTTGAGTGTTGAGGTCCTCAACGATTTGAGCGCTGTACTTCCTGGCCGCTGGATTGGTAGGGAAGATAGTATTCCATGGTCTGCGAGGTCGCCATTTGAATACCCTTGAGTATTTCCTCTTGGGATGCCTAAAGTCATCTGTGTATGAAACCCCAGTGGATATGCAGATGGAATAAGTGGGCAGAATTCTAACTTCATGTGATTTGATACAAACACACCAGGGAACAGTAATTCTGTGCCTTGATGGTCTGACGTGTAGTAACGTAATGCGTTAGTATAACACCATCACAGTCGTACACAGCCACCATAATTTTCACCACAATGGCGCTCTTGAAAACCTTGATGTACGACCTCTGGCACATTCAATCTTGATCAAACTCCGTTGTTCCTGTTTCGAAGAAATAGTGACATCGTTACGTTAGATCGCTCACTCACAAGTGACTGTTTACCTCGATTGTACGCACGCCAGTGACGTGGAACGCGAGAGTCCATTTACTCGGAGGTAAGGGTTCCCCAGAATCTTGTTCGACGATGTCATGCTTGCATAAAGCATAAAAGATGATCGCTTGAGATTAAGCATATTTTGTAAAATACACTGCCAACAGTACGGTCATTGTCTTAATGGTGGTGTTTGCAGTTAACTGTATCTAAAATGAATAAAAAAGTACACAGTAATTTGATTTGTATTTGTTACGTGCTTAAGCTGGCTTCTCCGACCCTACCTTGAATTTAATCTGTTAAATTTTTGCAACATCTTGCTCAAAAGCCTGTGACTCATAGAGGGGCTTCACGTTGGTTATCTTGTATTTTGGTTTTAGCTTATGACTTGTAAGCTGTAGATTCGGCTTGACTTTCACAGTTATAGGGAGTGGATGGGTTCAAAATTTTGTCACCTCAGTATGAAATTTAAGTTGGTGGACCTGGTACTTCTTCGTAATTAACAAAATTAATATCTTTGTTGAATTTTTCATACTGTAAATATTGGTTTTGCGTATCAATTAAAATTCAAGACTTTTTATAATGTTTGAGCATGAAATTCCGTTTCTTAGGGGCTGATATTTAGTAAATCGAAAAAAATGGGATCATTGAGCCCCAGAAGTTCAGACAGTTTGAAGCCCGCGAGAAAAGATATTTGTACCTGAATCCTTTCTATCGAATTATTCTTTAGAAAAAATTTCATTAGAAGTTTCTTCTAATCAAAACTGTTAGATATTTTCTTTCACGTATTAACTGATTCATTACGAATTTCACAGATATATGTTCACTTTTAGAATCTTCTTGGACAATATTAGGGAACTAAATACTTGAATAATTGTGTAAGACTTGTTTAAGTATCACAGATTCTCTACTTTGAATTTAATATTTACAACAAAATCACTTTCACAGAAAACACTTTATGAGTTCACAATGCGTGATTATTTTCGTCAAAGTCTCATTTATATTAAAGTCTCTAGATCCTGTTTCATTGCTTACGAACTTTAACTCTTTCCGTTTTTTTAAAGTTATTTAATTAAACTTGACAGTAAGTTAAAATTCCAAAATCACAAATATTAATCAGTTTATTACGGGAGGCAGAAGTTTCTAATTCTTCCGTCCTAGCCTATACCGATCAAAGTCCAAAGATAATGCAGACATTCGCGTATGATCACGATATGAAAGTTTATATTACGAAATAAATACTTTTTCTTGGGTTCCTTCCTATCTTGGAAATAAACCGCGTATGATACTTTGAAATTAATCACAGACAGTTATCACATAAACAGTTAAAAAACGGTGATATTTAGTAACATAGAGAGCATGTAACGTAGAGAGAGAGTAATTCAACTGCCGGTACTATTTATAATAGCGACCTCACAAATGATCTTTGATATACGAGGTGTTTTGACCGACGTATTCCCTGGATACTGTTATTCTGAATTAATCTGATATAATTTGAATTTACTAAAAATTTTGTAAAATGAGAAATTACTGCCCCTAAACAAATAATTAAAATTACGTAACGATGAAAAATGTTGGAATATGGCGACTCTAATGCTATGGTCGCGATGTGGTGTTACAGGCCCTGTATTGCATTTGCAGTACGATGCTGTTATATCAGAGAGTTACACGAAAGGAGGCGGCAACCCTTCGGGCTGTACAGGTGTGCGTGCAGCCTACGCAGCCCCTGCACGCCTCGGCACAGCGGACGTCCCCACGCCGCAGCGAAAACCGCACTCCAGGCGACGCAACCAGTGCTTGCAGAGGCGTCCACTTCCGAGGGACCAAGTCGTGTCCGCATAGAATGTGACGAGGAAGCAGTGTCACGAGGGTTTCACCGCCGGCAGCTATACAGGCCGGCGCGAGGGCCTCGCGGCCAATTCCGGCTTGTAGCGCCTCTCCTGGCCTCTGGGCGGGTGCTACTCACCACATCATCCCAGGGCGGTGTCGATGCTCGTCGTAGGGAGCGACGCCGCTGTTTTCAGCTTCCACTGTTGAATTGGCGATGAATTCGATTTAATTTAGGGCTGACTTTCTACCATGCCTCTAGAAGACCTTATCAGGAACAGCTTCTCGGACTTTACTATCTCTCTGCTGGTGGATCTATTTCGACACAGAATAATGCCGTCTTAACGTTGAGAGACTGTTAGAACCCTTTCGTGAACAGCTAACCCATCTTAGCGCCCCTCATTTTTCTTGTAAATACAGTCCTTTCATCAGCAACATTACAGGATGCCCAGTTTGTTTTGACAGGTTGAAACATGTCTGTACAAATTCAATAATATTGTTTCGCCTGTCTTTTATCGATATTTGCATGTAAACTGTTATATGAACTTCTTTGAGTAACTACGTCTATGGTTTACTCTGTTGTGTAACATCTCTGTCGAAGACTATGTATGTGAGTGGTAGCTGAACAGAAAGAGGGAGTCGGTGTGTACCTCTGGTATTGATCGGACGTGCTTTGGTTGGCTGCTTTTGTATGAGCTGATGGAATAATTTTGAAATCTGATTTTCACAGACATAATTCTGTCTTTATAAGATTTTGTATAATTCCTGTATGTATCAGTCTGAGAAGACTTTGTTGATCTTCAATCATAAGGTAATGTAATCGTTATTGTTAATAATAATTCGGAAAGTTGAACGTAAAAAAAAAATATTTTTATTTATTTTTTTATTTTGAAGTTCAACTTTCTCAATTATTATTAACAATAATTTCCTCCCTCTTTCTGTTCAACTACTACTCACATACATAGTCTTTGACAGAGATGTTACACAACAGAGTAAACCATAGACGTAGTTACTCAAAGAAGTTCATGTAACATTTTACATCCAAATATCGATACAAGACAGGCGAAACAACATTATTGAATTTGTACAGACATGTTTCAAGGTGACACTAATATTGCAATCAATAGTAAATTAAGTATAGTCTTAGAGAAATCGTTTAATGATATTTTCAGTGACATTAATAAGTGATTCTTAACTAATCTCTGTCTCTAAACGTTGAAAAACAGGCTATATGCAGTTTATGACTTGTAAAAGCCTTCGTGCCTGCATGTCGCTTACGTATGACAATGAGATGATGATTTCGCGTGGCATTCGTAGCCGTTAGACCCCAGCTGGGACCGTGTTCGGCCTGCCTGGTGCAAGCATTTTAAGAGACGCCACGTGGGGGATTTGGCCGTGGATGATGATGAAATGATGATGAGGACGACACAACACCCAGTCGCCGAGTGGAGAAAATCTCCAACCCGATCGAGAATCGAACCGTGGCCCTCTGCGTGATAATCTACCACGTTGCCCACTGCACTACGGAAGCGGACCACAATCATATAGAAGAAGTTCACAGTGCTAAATTCTTGGGATCACAACTTCATAATAAATTTAACTCGCAGGAGCAAACCACGGATCGTTGAAACGGTTGAGTAAGTCGCTATTTGCTATGCGAATTTTGTCAGACATACAAGATATAAAAAGTAAAAAGGTAGTGTGTTACGCATACTTTCATATCATCATATCATACGGTATTATTTTCTGGGTCAACTCATTAGGCCAAGCTAAAGTTTTCCGAGTCCTAAAAAGTGCAATACGAATTATTTGCAGTGACAACTCATGAAAATGCTGCAGAGGGCTACTTAAGAAACTGGGGATTGTAACTACTGCTTCCCAATATATTTATGCTCTAATGCAATTTGTCACTGAGGTTTCAGATTCACGAAATACAGACACGCTACAGATCCCCTTGCATTTTTCGCTACACTTTTCTAGCTTTCGGATTTATTTGTATCTTGCAGCATCATCCACGAAAAGCCTCATTTAACTGCCGATTTTATATGCTAAGTCATGTTTGTACAATCTAAAAACAAAATAGTCCTATAACGTGCCCTTAGGACTCATCAGAAATTATTTTCACGTCTGAAGACTTCTTTCCGTTGACAATGACATGACGTGTTCTGCTTGCTGGAAGCTTTCACTAGATTCACACGTTGGAACATTTGATTCAGCAGCACGAGCTAGTAACATATGTAACATTATCTACACAAGCAGCTACAAATGAATTTGTAGATAAATATTGATCAGTTTGAGAAATAATGTAAAAAATAAGGTATGTAGCTGATCAGTTACACTATTCATTAAAGGATTAAATAACTTGTAAAAACTTTATTTTTAATTTGTATTTAAAAGTCGGAAACGTGATGCTACGCATTTCTCCTCCTTACGCGAGGTATACCAACAACGTTTCACCAGGCAACGCCGGTCAATTGCTGTTTTTGTATGAGAAATCGTTTGGAAACTTTTCTCGTGTCAGCACGTTGTAGGTTTTGCCACCGGCGCCAGCCTTGTGTGAATGCTCTGAAAAGCTAATCATTTGCATATCACAGCATCTTCTTCCTGTCGGTTAAATTTCGCGTCTGTAGCACGTCATCTTAGTGGTGTAGCAATTTTAATGGCCAGGGGTGTAAATTTAACTCAACACTAAGTCCGATATTCCTTTTATACTCCCTCTTCTCACCATCATTCCGCTTCCTTTACCGAATTAATTAAACGAACCTGCATTTCCTGACGCACAACAAGAAATGGGGCGATAGAACTTCGTTGTCATAGAGTGCAAAAGGTGAACATTATAAACGAGAGGGGCGATGCAGGGGCACAGCCTTCAATTTAATAAGGGGAGGTGACGAAGAATGTTTCGCGTCCTAGATGTCGCACCATGTTATCCCAAATCCGTATATTCAAATTGCAACCGGTTTGGTTGTTAAGGCGTTTGGTACCTTTTCATTTGAACACCCTTCGTATTCAGTAATTAAAACTTCCGGGCTGAGAGGCCGTGATCGAACAGTAGAAATTCTTTCCCCTGACGTTTCGTTGCCGGCTGCGGGCAACATCTTCCGAGGTGAGTCGACGACTGGCTGCTGGGCCGTGGAGATCCTGCATATATAGAGGGCATAGAGGGCGCCACCACTCGTCACGTGATGTCAACAGTAAAACTATCTCTGGCTGGCGTCATTACTCTCGATCAAAGGTAATCGATTGTCTCATCTTTGGTATAAAGTCGACCGTCATGTATTATCTAACTTCAAGCCTTCTCCCTTACTGTTTAAATTATTGCGGTGTTTAAAGATCTCTCTAGCCTCTCTATACACACATGCATAATAATGCGATGTCTTAGCTAGCACGCTCGTCTCACTAAACTTTATTTCGTGGTCACCGTTTTCAAAAACATGTTCCGCTATGGCCGATTTGTCCGTGTGTCACAGTCGACAGTTCCTTTTGTGTTCAGTTAGGCGAGTATTGATACTTCTTTTCGTTGTTCCAATATAAACCTTCCCACAACTACATGGAATTTTATACACGCAAGGAGTAGCTAAAGGGTGTCGCGCATCTTTCACTGATCGTAAGCATCCGCTGATCTGTTTGGTGGGTTTTAATATTGTTTCGACTCTAAACTTGGCCAGTACTTTCCCAATGCGGTCCGTGATGTTGTGGATGAATGGGATAAACACTTTCCCCGCCAAAGGTTGTTGTTGTTGGACGTTTGCAGACTTTTGTGTTTTGGGATGGAGCGCTCTATCTATCTCCTTATCACTTTATCCGTTTTTCTGAAATGCGATTCGTAAATGATCGAGCTCCTCTTGCAAATAAGCTGGCTCACAGATTTTATTAGCCCTGTCCACCAATGTTTTGATAACACCTATCTTCTGCCTGGGATGATTCGAATCTTTACGAAGGTACCGATCGGTGTGCTTATCTTTCCTGAATACTTTATGAACGAGAGTCCCATCTGCTCGTTTAATTACTGAGACGTCTAAAAATTTATCTGTCCATTACTCTCCGTCTCCATGGTAAATTGTATTTTTGCGTTGTTACTATTCAAATGCTTTAAAAACCAGTTCAGTTCCTCTTCTCCGTGATTTCATAACACAAAAGTGTCGTCGACATACCTATACCACTTCAGAGGGCTCTTTCTGGCTGACTACAGTGCCTGTTGTTCAAAAAATTCCATAAAAATGTTAGCAACTGCTGGACTTAGAGGGCTACCCAGTGCCACTCCATTAATTTGTTCATAGAATCCATTATCATATTGAAAATAAGTCGTGGATAGGATATGTCGAAACAGAGCTACAATATCAGTGGCAAACAAATCACACATGTAAGCAAGAGCTTCGTTTACAGGAACCATTGTGAACAGAGAAACCACATCAAAGCTGACAAGAATATCACCAGTGCTGACAGTAATCTCCTTCAGTTTTTCGATAAACTGCATACAGTTTTTAATGTGATGATCAGTCTTCCCAATAAACAGTTGTAGCAAGGAGGCATGATGTCTAGCCAACTCTTGAGTAGGGGATGCACGGGCCAGCAGCCAGTCGTCGATTCACCTCGGAAGGTGTTGCCCGCAGCCGGCAACGAAACGTCAGGGGAAGGAATTTCTACTGTTCGACCACGGTCTCTCAGCCCGGAAGTTGTAATTACTGAAGACGCCGGCAGCGAAAGCCTACACGTTATGACCCTTCGTATTGTTGTTATTGTTATTATGTTTTCTGAAAAGGATGAAAATATTAGAAGACTAAGCAACAAATGGCTATACTTTGAGTGTTATTAATCAAAGCTGTTGGTGTTTCGGAAAGCAGTTTGCCATTATTTGGAGTAAAGAAAGTACAGGTAAATATTTTAAAACAGGGATTGCAGTGTGATACGACTGTACATCAAAGAATCAAAATCAGACTAATTTATAGAATCAAAGAGCATGAAAGTTCACCGTAC
The DNA here is from genome assembly GCA_026315105.1 of Locusta migratoria. Lineage (NCBI taxonomy): Eukaryota > Metazoa > Arthropoda > Insecta > Orthoptera > Acrididae > Locusta > Locusta migratoria. The sequence goes on along the minus strand of CM048744.1, from coordinate 490,923,026 downwards.
GGCGTATCTGATCCGCGATTGTTGTTTCCCAAATTTTGAATTCAAATGTTCAAATGTTTGTAGAGCTTATGGGACTTAACTATGGGATCATCAGCCTCTAAACTTGCAAACGACTTATGAACTAGCTAATACGAAGGACGGCACATATATCCATGCCCGAGGGGGATTCGAACCCCCGACTGTAGTGGCCGTGCAGAATGTGACTGGCGCGCTGCAGACCGCTCGGCCACCGCGACCGGCCCAAATTTTGACTTCGGATTCGTAATCGGCGACCGGCAAAGACCCGACTCCTGACTTTCAGTAAAGTTTAAAACTTTTACGAAGTTTGGCCAGCTTTACGTGTTTTCAGAGCGCAGGCTTGAGAGCAGTCGGTTATCGTGTTATAAGAACGTGTTACGTACGCTTAAGTTTTACTTAGCGTTCAGGCGGCCTCCTGTGGTTATGTTGTCAATCATGTGACGTTGCCAGTCACGTGACAACGCAAATGTTATCGTTTACGAGGGCAATTACTTTTACTAAGTGAACGAGCGGTACATACAAGAATTTGTCAACCATAGAACAGAAACAACGTTATTTATTTACTTCATTGTCTGTACGAAACACCTAGTCAAGTGACTCCGGTGTGGATTTCTAAGAATATTAATATCCTGGCGAGGGCTTTCTATCGTTTTGTTTATGTTGCCAACATACTCATGCGAGGCCGCCAAGATGGTAAGTAAAATTTTACCGTTACATACAGTTAAAAAAGACTGTAGTTACCTGAAAACCACTCAGAAGAATAAAGATATGTCTTATCCACGACAAATAGCACATTTATAACGGTAATACTATTAAAAGAAAAGTCCAAGTTGATGGAAACTGGCAACGGATTAATAAAAACAGGAAACACGACTCATTATTGTGTTAAAGCAGACTGTACATTTTATAAGAACTGTCAAACGAAGAAGAATACGTGTTATCCACGATTTAAAAAAAAAAATAAAAATAAAAAAATAACCACTTCTGATGACCCATACGACTGAAAAAAAATCTGAAGTTGAATGAAATTGGTACAGATTAATAATAACAGCAAATCAATGCTACTCATTACTGTACATGTCAAAGCATACTCCAGTTGCAAAAATGACAACTATATACAACACACGAATTTCCCAAATGTCAAAATTCTAAAGCCAGCGTAATTATGTCAGTGCATTGTTTTTTTTCCACTGTTTTCTGTAATAAAACAAACGACGGCTGACACGTTTATAGTATAGAAATATGGCGGCGAGACTTCACTGACAACAATGATACTGTATATTACATTGCCAGTCTAGTAATATATGTCTGTGCAGATATTTTATATCTATACCAACGATATAACCTTTGGACTGATTGAAACATCTTTGGAATAGAATAAACAAGCTGTTATAACCATAAAATGCCGACCGCGGTGGCCGAGGGGACAGAGCGCTCCAGTCACGGTCTGCACGGCCACTACGGTCGGGGGTTCGAATCCCCCCTCGGGCATGGATATTTGTGCCGTCCTTAGGATAAGCTAGTTCATAAGTAGTTTGTAAGCTTAGGGACTAATGACCCCGTAGTTAGGTTCCATAAGCTATACAAACATTCATTCGCAGTCGGTTATCCTGGGAGGAATCACCCACGGGTCGCCTGGTGCGTCCTGTGAGCGGGTCCTCCGCATCTGTACTTGAGCGGAACCGAGAGAATACCACGCATTCTGGGCATTCTGGAACGCTTTGTTCCGGAAGGGCGGCATTTACATTTTTAAGGACACAGAAATTGCTTTGCAAAGAAGTCTGTCGACCTTTTAATAATTCACGAAGCACTTGATCTCTAACTCCCAGTTTCGACACAGAGGTTCCCCGCCAGTACCTAAAAGAGAAAAGTTTCTTGTCTACGGCGTATTTCTTTCTTCCTCTCCCTTGCAAGAATATATTCCCAAAAAGGAATCGATAAGACGCGCGTACACTATCTCGATAAGCCTGCACTGAAATTCTGTGAAACATTCTGTCATCACGCGGTCTCCCGCGTCGATGGTTCGAATCCTTCCCCGGGCATGGATGTGTGTGTTTTCCTTAGATTAGTTTAACTTAGTTTAAGTATTTTGTAAGTCTACGGACTTATGACCAAAGTAGTTTCGTTCCATAGAATTTAAAAAGAAATTCTATCAGCTTTTTCCAAACAAATAAGCACGGAAGGACGTAGTGAATGACATGAGCAGAGACTAACCTAATCTTTATATGGAGTGAAACTGTCATTCAAAATACCCTCGTGTTAATGAGGTTTTGTGCGCTTTAAATTGCAGCAGCTATCAAAAATATAATCCGGGAATCTCTTATTTACAAACAATGGTGAGAAGTAAAAGAATAATGTCACGAATGACAAGCGTTCATTTACGTTGGGTAGTTATGGTTTTAGGCATGGAAGAAAATCTTTAACAATTCATCCTCTTCAAAATTTCGATTCTAAATGAGAACCGCAAATGCCTAAACTGAGTTACGTCTATAAAGATCCCTTGGAAACCTCTATCAGCGTCACGTATAGTTCTTACCGTTTGCTAAGTAATCGGATGTTTCCAAATGTTTGAGTCGTTGTGTTATGTTGATTGTAGTGCGGTGCATTGTTATGCAGAATGAAGGGCTACTGCATTATCACCTTCGTTCAGCTCTCAAGTGAAAGCCAAGACGTTACAATGACCTGTACCCCATCACTGTGCATGGCAGTGTACCGTACTATGCCACAACGCTGTTGCTGCCCAGAACCTTTTGTTCCGCTGGCAATGGTAAAGTCTTCAACATTGAATGGGGCCAGTGTCCCCTTCATTTAAGAAACACTAAGGAGGGACACTGTAACGCTTCATAAATCTGTTGGAAAGGTTCGGCAAGTTTGTAACGGCGAAATCCTGATTATTGTCACGTCCTTAACGTTAAAAGTTATTAATTAGCCCTATGGTCGGCTGTTAAATTAGAATTAATGACGTTACAATATTACGGTATTGATGTTATAAATGTTACGCATATGACTCGTTTTTATCCCAGAAAATCAAACGTTCTAAAGGCATCAGATACCAACCAGGATGAATATATTTACTTAGATTGTGAACACAAAACCAGCCTTAGAGAGGTATGTAGTCACTATATTAAAAAAAAAGCATGGACACTCAATTAAAATTTATGGTCACGCAAACTAACGTTGTTACTCTCTCAAAGTTAACATCCACCTACTTCATATGCTACAATATTAATAACAATGAAATTCTTCATTATCATTAGTCATCATACAAGACTATTATACAACTATTAATCTGATATTCGTTAATAAGAGGGACGATACAACCGTAGTTTTTACCAATGAACTGAATACCATAAAAAACCATTGGTTTCCAATGACAGATATAAAAATCAATTCCGCTTCTTCTTTACTTTAAAATTGTTTTGTAATATTTTCCCTGACGAAAAAACTTCTTTCAAAGATGGAATTGGGCAAACTAATTTAGGCTTCTTACTTCCGAAGTTGTTGTTGTTGTCTCCAGTCCGCAGACTGGTTTGGTGCAGCTCTCCACGCTACCCTGTCCTGTGCAAGTCTCTGCATCTGAGAATACGTTCGGCAACCTATATCCTTTTTAATCTGCTTACTATATTCGTCCCTCGGTCTCCCTCTACGATTTTTACCTCACACGCATCCTTCTAATGCTAAGTTGACAATTCCATGATGTATTCCTTCTGAAGTATATTACGTTTATTTTCACGTAACATTTAAATTTCACAGATATTACATTTCCACAAACAAAAATTCTAGTTGTATCACTCTCAACTGGTAACTTGTGAATAAAATATAGACTTTCTTTTAACGCTATATGTATAATCTCTTCATTAAATACTTTCTTTGATTTTGAAACCCTTATCTTCACAGATCGACAAACTTTTGTGCCTTCTATTTCTACATGAAACAGTTATTACTAATATTTATCTCCCTTTACCAAAGATATTTCTTTAGGATCCGTTTTGATTACTTTCTACATATCGATATTTTATTCAATTTTACATCTATTTGAATGACTTGCAATATACTGAAAGAAGAAAAAAATAATTCAATTTATTTTTATTTTCTATCTACAGACTTAGTATTTCATTTTATTGGAGGATATTTATTTCAGTTACAGATGTTAGCATTCGATTGACTCCTATCGTCTGATCCTTTTTAAGTGAATAAAAAATAAAAATAAAAATAAACCCTATGCAGTCTTCACCACTTACAGCTCCGTGTTTAACTTTACTAAAGCCGGTATAAGGTAGTTGATAAGTAGTTTGTAAGTTTAGGGACTGATGACCCCGTTGTTAAGTTCCATAAGCTTAACAAACATTTGAACAACAACTTTACTAAATCTCGAAGACAGCTTGGAGCCTTATACTTGACTCTACGAAATTAAACTAAGTTTACCCACCAACCTCAGTCACTCTTAATTGATTTTCGGTTATTTGAGAGATCTCATACGTGATCCAAACGAACTCCCACAGGATTAATTTCAATACCAATAAACTGCTCTGGTCAAATTGTAATGTCAACTCCGCACGGGACTGATACACTCACATCCTATATAAAAAATAATAAATAAATAAAAAGAATAAACACGTTCCTTAACTGAGTTACTCTTTGCTTTTGCACGGCTAATATTCCGAATATCCTTTCGGAAAACAAAATTACAATTTCAAAATACCAGCGTTACTACTTCCGACAAATCGCTGCAAACTTACGCAGTTATCAATATTATCAACCTAACTTCCATTAGCTACCCTTCTTGGCAAGGAATAACTGCATTTAAATCACTTTAAAATTATTCCCAATACTTTTTATATCAACAATTATTTATTCACGATCCTTAAAAGGAGGACAAACTGTCTGAGGGGCATTATTTCACACAATCACCGTTAATTGTGGATCTGCCTATCCAAGCTCACAGATCGAACTCTTACAAGCAAGTAACTGTGAATACACTTAGGAACAACAACACATTTTGGAGGTCATCTTTCACCTTAAAATAGTTTTAATATTCTTTTCTGATCAATACTCTTCAAACTCCTTTGGTTTTAAATGTGATCTCTCGTGTCATGCCCGGAGTTTCACACTAACTTTCCTTTTGCTTCAGTGCAGAAAAATCTAGAACATGCAACAAACAAATAGATTTTAATTTTACATTAATTGCATACATTTATACTTTAATGGAAATTTCAGAAATAATCATTAATATAACATATTTTTGCATTAAATTGAAACGAAATCGTTCGAGAACTCCGTAACTTAACTGCGGGGTCATCAGTCCCTAAACTTACAAACTACTTATGAACTAGCTTATACTAATGACGGCACAAACATCCATGCCCAAGGGGGGGATTCAAACCCCGACGGGGAACGACCTCACGCATCGTAGCGTAGCGCCTCCACCGCGGCGAACGAGAAGTAATATCTGTCGTTCCCCTGGTATAGGGCCCCTATTGTTCCTTATCTTTTTAAACGATTTAGGAGACAATGTGAGGAGCTCTCTTATAATGTTCGCGGATGATGCTGTCATTTATCGGTTTGTAACGTCACAAGAAGATCAAAAGCAATCGTAAAATTATTTAGATAAGGTATCTGCATTGAGCAGAAATTGGCCGTCAACCCTAAATAATGAAAAGTGTGAAGTCATCCATATGGGCACTAAATGAAATACGCTAAAATTCATGTACACAATAATTCAGGCAAATCTAAAGGCCCTAAATTCAACTAAACACCTAGGAATAACAGAAGCACCTTAAATTGGAAAGAACACACAGAAAATATTGTAGGGAAGGCGAACCAAAGGCTTCGTTTAATGGGCAGATCACTTAGAAGAGGCAACAGCAGTGCTGAAGAAACTGCCTACACTACACTTGTGCGTCCTATTTTGTGCGCATTGTGGGATCCCCACCAAGTGGGACTGATGTAGAATGTAGTGAAAGCTCGTTTCTTTTTGTCGCGATATAGGGGAAAGAGTGTCACGGATATTGTGTACGATTTGGATGGAAATCATTAAAAGAAAAGCGTTATTCATTGCGGTGAGATTTATTTATGAATATTTTTCACCAACTTTGTCTTCCGAATGCGAACATATTTTGTTAGCACGAACCTACAAAGGGACACATCATCATCGTAATAAAATAAGAGAAATCAGATCTAAAATGGAATATTTTGGTGTTCTCTTTCCCTGACAGCTATTAGAGAATTTCAACGGCAGGAAATATCATAAGAGCGGTTCCATGAACTCTTCTTGAACTACTTCAATGTGATTTGCAGAGCATTTATGTAGATGTAGATGAACCACGTTATCAGTTTAATGATGCGAGTAGTAAAACCTCCTCTTCCACAAAGAATTGAAGTCTTATGCATTGAACTGCTTCAGATCTCTGATTATTTTACAAATGAGTTAACGAGCTGAATATCCCAGTTCAAGCATGCCCGATTCGTTCCGCGATTAGTTCCAGTCTGCTCCCCAAACAAAAGTCTTGGGAGAGGGCTACTGTAAGATATTTTATGGAAAGAAATCATGTTATAGATGCGGAAATGTAAACATTTGAAATGTGGTGGACAAAAAAATGAAAGTACGCTCTATATCCTGTGTCTTGTGCCACGATTTGTTGACGTGGAGTGTCGGCAAAATAGAGCGGTTCATATCGGTGGCGTACTCCATAACTCGAGGCGGCCCGCGTGCTAAAGTATTTATGTGTAATCCGACCAGCGGGTCGCGAAAGATTGCCTGCGCTTGCTGTAGAGGTTAAAATTTACAGGAGAAGTTGGAGATTGGAATAATTACACCCAGCAGATAACTGAAAACTACTCTGAGATGAATAGACTGTCGCAGAACAGCAATTCGAGCCATTCTGCAGAATAAGAGCAGTAATGAAGACTAGAAAAAAATGAAGATGGGAATTCTTGGAAGTATTCTCTATCTCCCAGTCACTTGCTCAGCTATTTTGAAAACATTCTGCTGATGCCCTTGGTCACTTCTTCTGCGTTGTGCACTTTAAACTCATAAAGATTAAGCAGGCGCACATGGTTCGACGATTTGTTTACAAACCCGTACGACTTTCAGGATATAGTTAACTACTTCGCCAACTCCTGAAATGTGTTTATTACTTTCTCACTAAATAGTACAATATGATATCATTTTAGAATAACGAACTGACGTCTTGCGGTTTCGAACATTTCATGTACAGAAGAAACGATAATTTCTCTGCTCAATGCTGAAGCTGTATTTAAGCGAAGAGTGTCATTCAGTTCGTTACTATGAGCTGGGAAAACAAGTAGAATGAACTCGAGTTAAGAGAGTGATTATTTTAAGTACTGTTGTTTCTTAAATCAGTTGATATGAGTTCTGAGATGGTTCCTCGACCAAAGACAGACCATGTTCTCTCTGTAAATTAATCTAATACTTCGTATTTCATTACCTTCATGTGAGTTCGATTACTGGACGATTTGTACCTAGATATCGCCTGCTTCCTTGTGTACGTTCGCCGGCCGCGGTGGCCGAGGGGATTGCGGCGCTTCTGTCACGGTCTGCACGGCCACTACGGTCGTGGGTTCGAATCCCCCCTAGGGCATGGATATTTCTGCCGTCCTTAGTGTTAGCTAGTTCATAAGTAGTTGGTAAGTTTAGGGACTGATGACCCCGTAGCTAAGTCCCATAAACTATATATATATATATATATATATATATATATATATATATATATATATATATATATATATATATATATATTTGTGTACGTTCATTTCTGATTTCTTCTGGCAAAGTACATTCGCCAAGTGTCTCGTAAACATCGACCCCTGTTTGGTGCGTAGTTGTAACCGATGCACTAGATGGCAGTAACGCAAATTTGCGGAGTTTCAGACGGTGAGTTGCAGGTTATCCGTGAGGTTGGCAGCATAGTGCTTTGGCAGTGCTAGAGAAGTATATTCTGACTCTATTTATGTCTGAGTGTACTACTAGTACTAAGTAGTACACTTAGTAGCACTAAGTGTACTACTCATTGTATTCTGTCAGCACAGTTATACATTTGGTCTCCTTGCGCAAAAGAACTGAACCGCCCTCCGAACGTATACATAAAAGCTTCAAAATTAGGTAAAGTGGACAGGCGTATTCTTGAACAATGGCGAGATATCTGTCTCTATTCGAATTCTGGAACAAAGCGCATCATGCGACAATGTTTTTCATCTTCTACTAAGCTAATCGACCCATTTCAAAAACATTTGAGACGAATGTTCTTTAGCGACAAGAAAATATCGTTATGTGCGTAAAACCCATCTACGATACGCAAATATACCGTCACAAACAATGAGAGTCGCAAAAAACTGCCACTTTATGTGACGAGATTTTATTCATACAGTATATGAGAATAAGAGTACTTAGCGACTTCCAACGAACTTTAAACATAATTTTAAAGTGTTATGATACTTTTTCATTCCAACGACCACAGGAAAATGATGGAAGGAATAATGTTTCTCGGTTACTACTCTCCCACTGTTCATACAGCAAATGTACGTAATTCAGTATAGCGTTAAGTTTTATAATCATGATTTATGTTTGGGTTTGTGTATTGATGAGAAATTCAGTTCGAAGCGACGATCTACGTTTGAGCTGCAACTTATGCTATTACGGTTATTTTAAATTTTGGTGACAAACATCTCAGTAAATTAGCTAACTATCCCTATCTTCATTCACTGCTTTCATATGCCATCATATTTTGGGGGCAATTCATCAATGAACAAACAAGTATTTAATGATCTGGGGATCTTCACAGTAGCTTCACAGTATATGTATATTCTCTTATGAAATTTGTTATCAATAACCCAACCCAATTCCAAAATTATATCAGTGTGTACAGCACTAGGAAAAATGATGATCTACACTGTTCAAGGTTCAATCTAACTTTGACACAGAAAGGTGGTGAATTATGCTGTCACAAGAGTCTTTGGTCACCTAACAAATAATATTAAATGTTTGATAGATAGCCTACCGTATTAAAAATAAATTGCAAAAAATTTGAATGACAACTCCTACTCAGTAAATGAATTTTTGGATGTAAATTAGTAATTTTACAATAAATAAATAAGTGAAAGAATTTAAAAATAAAAATAAAAAGTGTGTCATGTAATATTTTATCTTAAACTAAACTGATACTTTCCACATCATTACAAAACCTCATATGAACGATCCATGGAACAAGTATTAATCTAATGTAATCTAAGCTTAGAGCGTATGGCCATATATCATTAGTATTGTGATTACTATCTTCTCTTTGCCTGCATACTGCACTTATAATTTTGTACATTGTGTGTAATTCTCTTTTTTTCACTGTTTCCTAATTTCTATTTGCTAAGATGTTTTCATGAATGCCTGAAAATGAATTCTTTTCCGAATTTTCATTTTCGTTTCTAACAGAAGACTAAAAATTTTTTTCCCGGGCAATTCCGGGTTTCACAGCTAGTTACGAAATAATCTTCTGTATCTATAAATGTGAATGTCTGTTCGGTGTACGTTTATCACGTTTGAACCACAAGACATAAAGAGCTAAAAATTTGTACAGTTTCTAATGTCTACCCGGGGAAGGCTTTAGGCACGGATTTATGGCGATCGGATTGCTATTTATCTACATATATTAATGTGAATGTTCGGTGTACGTTTATCACGTCCGAACGACAAGACGCAGAGACTTAAATATTTGTACATTTACTAATTTATAGCTGAGGAAGGTTTTAGGCACGGTTTTATAGCGATGTAATAGATATTTAGTAATCTGAAGTATATAACGCGAAATCCGGAACAATAATTACTCTTTGAAAATTATATTTACTTTTTGAAAATGGTTTTATTGGTTGCATTGTTGCTTTAGGGTTGATAATGATGAAAGGGTGGAGTATATTGGGATGGAAAGTTATCGGTGTAGATAAAATTCTACGTGTGTGTGTTAATATTTCGATCTGCAGCGCAAAGTACAGAACGGAAACGAATGGTCTGTGTGTAATTGTTGTGCGAAGTCTCCCGTTGTACACCATAGCAGTTCCATGCCGATAGCTATAAGGGGGTGGAAGATATGGTGGTTGAAAGTCGTAAAATTATAAAAAAAATTCGGACTGAAGGCCAGCGATGACGTTTGCGGCTCTATAGCAAGGAGGTTAAAAAGGTAAAGCAGTCAACAATCCGAAGATTGGTTTGAACACCACAGTGCTTTACTAGGCATGGTCCTGTTTGGAGGTGGTATGCCGTTGCCTTCCTCCGACCTTCGAACTAACTTACCCAGCCAGTTATAGGGGGACCTACAGTTTAACATGGGTTCCGAACCACGGTGCTACTAGGTATTTTTCACATGAGCAATACTGCCAGAGGTGAAAGAAGTGGAAAGTGACAGATAAAAATACTAGGACCCGGCGAAGAGGTTACATACAGCGAAACGTGATGCCACAGACCAAATCTTTGGTCTATGCGTGCTACAATGTCTTCAGCTCTTTCTCTGTAAGGATAAGCATACGAATACGGAAATATAAGAATAAATAAATAAAACAGTAAAAATGAAATTTCTTTTAATACATACAAATTGCAACACAGGCTATAAGGAATAATGTATGTATTATTTATTGTAAATCATTAAGCACTTCACACAATTTTATTTTTTTATTTGAATGTCGATTAAAAATGTTTATTTCTAAAGAAGGTATTGTATTTCATTTCATCCTTCAAAACCAGTCTCATAGCACACTACTGAAAAATAGCTTATCTATTATAATCACCCAACAGCGGGCGAAACCGCGGTTTTAACCCTTAACCCGAAACATCGGTCTCTCAGACCCTTCATTTATTTTAAAGGTGGAGTGTGGCAGCACTGCTGAAAAGCGCGGCTCCCCCTTCCTAGTACCTTCGTCGCAATACTTGCCGCGTGTAAAGCAACAGTCAACAATCAGTTTTGCTTCGTCACTGAAGAGATACAGGGTATTGTTTAGAGGAGTGCGCCAAGTTGTGTGCCGGAGATACCGCATGTTTCGTATTACGTACAAGAATTTGGTGGGTCCACTAGACTGCATGTTTCTAATTATGACATAATCTGATTTCAGTGGCTGTTATTTTGTAGTATTTCCTTCTATGCGTGAATATATGTTATATTTCAGGTATTATATGGATCGACATTCTAAGAAGAGTAACATATCTGCAGCTAATCCAGAATTGGAAGCTTGGATGCAAGCGAAATTACGAGATTTAGATGAAGAGGGAAATGTGAACGATGATGAAACATTTGATGATTCTGATGATGATCCAGATTTCGTGATAGGTGATGGCCACCAAGAAACAGAGTGTGCTACTAGTGAAGAAAATGTTTTATTGGAAGAAGAGCCTGGAGTGGTCTGTACTACAGATAATACCTGACAGGAAACACAGTTCTTTTATTATAAAAATAATTTCAAGTGGGAACGATCTGAGCCTGTTAGGACAAGAATAACACCCAAACACAACATTCTGAAAGCTGGAATGCCTGGACTAACAGCCAAAATTCGAAGCTTGGGACAAAGTCCTACTAAATGTCAAATGTGGAAGAATTTATTTGATGATGACATGATAGATGAAATAGTTATCAATTCACAGCAATTATACTGTGTAAAAGCCAACGTTACAGTGGATGAAATGTTAGTACCATTCAGGGGGAAATGTCCTTTCCGCGTTTATATGCCTAGCAAACCGGCCAAATACGCCATAAAAATTATGTGCCTAGCAGATTCTGGAAGCGTTATCTCTTCAATGCCTATATATATACGGGGAAAGGGAGCGATGAATGTGGCAACATTTCATTTATATTCAGGAATATATTGTCTGGTGTAACAGTGGTGAAATTATTTGAAATCTGACACTGAATGACTGCACTTACTTGTGATATTTCATGTTTATTTTATATAATGTAATCAACAAAGTGTTAATATCGACTAGAAAGTATTAAATTTACTTAGAATATGAATTAACTGACTCTTTACTTAATTTCTGTGAACTAATGTGGAGGTCGGTGACATAATAACATTAGGTGGTCTGAGAGACCGCATGTTTCTAGTTACGCACATTTCAAAGATGTTAAGGGTCTTTCCATAAAGTAGTGCTAGCCAAGGGCACGGGTTGTTAATACCGGCGGCCCTTTATTCTTGTCCCGAACAAGCAGAATTCGAGACTGAACTAACTTGTTGTTGCAACGTAGCGGCTCCCTCGTGGAATGAACGGCCAACTCATAACTAACCATTAGCAGTTCGCCTAACTACGTGTAAACTAACTCGGCGGCCTGCTCCTGCAGGGAGTTTGGTCGCGGTTGCTGTTGCTGTTGTCGGCCGGCGTGTATTTTCGGCCCCGTTCCTGCCTCCCGCGAGGGAAAAACGCTGCTCAGTTTGCAGTTTGCGCACGAGGGACGAGCTTGTCTTCACGAGTTGGCGAACGGGGACTCGCGTGGCTACAGAAATTAATCGAGACTTGAAGTCTCCACTTCTTTACGACGTTACTCTGATATGTTCGACATGTTGTGCGCGAGGAGAGAATTACTAAATATTGCCCTCATCAGTTCTGTTTCAAGTAAAATGTCCTTTGAGATCAAGAACGACTTATCGTCAGTAAAATATTATTGTTCGACATATGTATCTTGAAGCATTAGGGTCTCTGGCGATCTCGCAGAGATAATTAACCTTTGCTTGCCTTCTTCTTTCTTTATAATTGACGGAGCGTCATTTTTTCTATTGTGGAAAGGGAGGAGAAAGCGCTGCTTTGTCTCAGTCAGCAATTGTTCTCAAATTCAAATGTTTGTAAATCTTATGGGACTTAACTACGGGGTCATCGGTCCTAAACTTACAAACTACTTATGAACTACTTACGAACTAGGACGGCACAAATATCCATGCCCGAGGGGGGGATTCGAACCGTCGACCGTAGTGGCCGTGCTGACCGTGACTGGAGCGCCTCAGTCCCCTCGGCCACCGCGGAGGCAGCAATTGTTCTACGAATAATAAAAACGAATCATTCAGAGAACTATTCTATCACAACCCTACCTGGATTACTATAAGTGAGTGTGATTTGTCTCATAATATATAAAAATAAAATGATATATAAATAATAACATTTTGATATAGTATTAACAGGTCCAGAACACTGCTATAATTAATATTTTTATTTATTGCACAACAGCTGTTTCAGCAGTTCGTCATTTTCAAGTGCAGCTATGACGGTCTAGCGTCATGTATAACATGTGGCATAACTGTTGATTATATAATCATACTTTAAAGCACTATGTTATTTGCATTTAGCTGCTGTACGTTTCGCAGCCTGAGATGTTAATAAGATTTTAATTTTATTTTTTGTATAAACAAGTTTTTAAATATAACATCTTTAGCAAACTGTTACATTTAAAACGCGTTTATACAAAAAATAAAATTAAAATCTAATTAACATCTCAGGCTGCAAGATGTACAACAGCTAAATGCAAATAACATACTGCTATAAAGTATGATTATATAATAACAGTTATACCACACGAACGGCGAACTGCTGAAACAGCTGTTATGCAATAAATAAAATATTAATTATAGCAGTGTTTCGGAGTTTTGGACCTGTTAATACTATGTCCTTTAGAGGCATTTGCTTCACTGCGGGCCCAACAATCAAGAAGTTAAACATTTTTATAATCATTATGTGACGTTTTAATCCTTAGTAGTATTATTTTAAGTACTTTGGAATCTTGTGGACGCCATTACATTCTAACGATAATTTTGGGTAAAGTTTCAGTACTAAATCATTTAATATTTCAGAATGTACAGTAATCACCATTCAATTTTATTACGCACGAACCTGCAATTATTTCTGAAAGTTTTTACCGCATTTTTCTAGTACCCTTCATTGAAAGCTAGAATCTCTCTACCAACTACGAACATTCCATGATAAGAAAATGCCGTATTATAAGGTTTCCTACCACCCCACCATATTGTAAATAATAATATACACTTCCTGGCAGATTAAAATTGTGTGCCGGAACCGGGACTCGAACCTGGGACCTTTGCCTTTCGCGGGCAAGCGCTCTACCGACTGAGCTACCCCGACACGACTCACGATGCCGCCTCACAACTCTACTTCCGCCAGTACCTCGCCTCCTACTTTCCAAACTTCACAGAAGCTCTCTTGCAAACACGCAAGACTAGCACTCCTGGAAGAAAGGATATGGTGGAGACATGGCTTAGCCACAGCCTAAGGGATGTTTCCAGAATGAAACTTTCACTCTGCAGCGGAGTGTGCGCTGATATGAAGCTTCCTGGCAGATTAAAATTGTGTGCCGGAACCGGGACTCGAACCTGGGACCTTTGCCTTTCGCGGGCAAGCGCTCTACCGACTGAGCTACCCCGACACGACTCACGATGCCGCCTCACAACTCTACTTCCGCCAGTACCTCGCCTCCTACTTTCCAAACTTCACAGAAGCTCTCTTGCAAACACGCAAGACTAGCACTCCTGGAAGAAAGGATATGGTGGAGACATGGCTTAGCCACAGCCTAAGGGATGTTTCCAGAATGAAACTTTCACTCTGCAGCGGAGTGTGCGCTGATATGAAACTTCCTGGCAGATTAAAATTGTGTGCCGGAACCGGGACTCGAACCTGGGACCTTTGCCTTTCGCGGGCAAGCGCTCTACCGACTGAGCTACCCCGACACGACTCACGATGCCGCCTCACAACTCTACTTCCGCCAGTACCTCGCCTCCTACTTTCCAAACTTCACAGAAGCTCTCTTGCAAACACGCAAGACTAGCACTCCTGGAAGAAAGGATATGGTGGAGACATGGCTTAGCCACAGCCTAAGGGATGTTTCCAGAATGAAACTTTCACTCTGCAGCGGAGTGTGCGCTGATATGAAGCTTCCTGGCAGATTAAAATTGTGTGCCGGAACCGGGACTCGAACCTGGGACCTTTGCCTTTCGCGGGCAAGCGCTCTACCGACTGAGCTACCCCGACACGACTCACGATGCCGCCTCACAACTCTACTTCCGCCAGTACCTCGCCTCCTACTTTCCAAACTTCACAGAAGCTCTCTTGCAAACACGCAAGACTAGCACTCCTGGAAGAAAGGATATGGTGGAGACATGGCTTAGCCACAGCCTAAGGGATGTTTCCAGAATGAAACTTTCACTCTGCAGCGGAGTGTGCGCTGATATGAAACTTCCTGGCAGATTAAAATTGTGTGCCGGAACCGGGACTCGAACCTGGGACCTTTGCCTTTCGCGGGCAAGCGCTCTACCGACTGAGCTACCCCGACACGACTCACGATGCCGCCTCACAACTCTACTTCCGCCAGTACCTCGCCTCCTACTTTCCAAACTTCACAGAAGCTCTCTTGCAAACACGCAAGACTAGCACTCCTGGAAGAAAGGATATGGTGGAGACATGGCTTAGCCACAGCCTAAGGGATGTTTCCAGAATGAAACTTTCACTCTGCAGCGGAGTGTGCGCTGATATGAAGCTTCCTGGCAGATTAAAATTGTGTGCCGGAACCGGGACTCGAACCTGGGACCTTTGCCTTTCGCGGGCAAGCGCTCTACCGACTGAGCTACCCCGACACGACTCACGATGCCGCCTCACAACTCTACTTCCGCCAGTACCTCGCCTCCTACTTTCCAAACTTCACAGAAGCTCTCTTGCAAACACGCAAGACTAGCACTCCTGGAAGAAAGGATATGGTGGAGACATGGCTTAGCTACAGCCTAAGGGATGTTTCCAGAATGAAACTTTCACTCTGCAGCGGAGTGTGCGCTGATATGAAACTTCCTGGCAGATTAAAATTGTGTGCCGGAACCGGGACTCGAACCTGGGACCTTTGCCTTTCGCGGGCAAGCGCTCTACCGACTGAGCTACCCCGACACGACTCACGATGCCGCCTCACAACTCTACTTCCGCCAGTACCTCGCCTCCTACTTTCCAAACTTCACAGAAGCTCTCTTGCAAACACGCAAGACTAGCACTCCTGGAAGAAAGGATATGGTGGAGACATGGCTTAGCCACAGCCTAAGGGATGTTTCCAGAATGAAACTTTCACTCTGCAGCGGAGTGTGCGCTGATATGAAACTTCCTGGCAGATTAAAATTGTGTGCCGGAACCGGGACTCGAACCTGGGACCTTTGCCTTTCGCGGGCAAGCGCTCTACCGACTGAGCTACCCCGACACGACTCACGATGCCGCCTGGCGGAAGTAGAGTTGTGAGGCGGCATCGTGAGTCGTGTCGGGGTAGCTCAGTCGGTAGAGCGCTTGCCCGCGAAAGGCAAAGGTCCCAGGTTCGAGTCCCGGTTCCGGCACACAATTTTAATCTGCCAGGAAGTTTCATATCAGCGCACACTCCGCTGCAGAGTGAAAGTTTCATTCTGAATAATATACACTCTTTTAATGGGAAGTAGAGGCTCAAAAATAGTTCATTGGTATCTTTACCGCCTTTTTTAAAAATTTTATTTAAACTTAACCAGGAAGGGAACATTATAGTCTACACGGTGACAATTATCTGAAACAGATCTTCATCAAATTTTATGAAAATTACGTATTCATTGTTTAGGTAGGAGTGGCACATCTGCCTCAGTTGCTGTTTTATAGTCATGGTATTGCTGCGGTGCGGGGCTAAGCAGTAGAATAAGGTTATACGTAATCGCGGCAAGTCGTGGTTAGAAATGGTATCCGAGAAAATGCATTAAGCGCGGGCTCCGGAAAAGCGTAACAATAATTACGGATAATTTTAGTTTATTTTCTTTGATTAGATGATTCATGGCTTTTATTTGATCTTTTTGATGAGATGATTCAGACAGATTGATGATTTCACGCTGACAAGGTAAGCAACTTTGCGCTTTGCAGATATTGTTAAGTTATTGCTTTTTTGGAATGATATTTTCACTCTGCAGCGGATTGTGCGCTGATATGAAACTTTCCGGCAGATTAAAACTGTGTGCCGGAACCGGGATTCGAACCTGGTGCTGGCAAGCGCTCTACCGTCTGAGCTATCACGGCACGCTACAAGGTCCGTCCTTAAAACTTCATTTCTGCCAGTACCTCGCTTCCTACTTTCCGAACTTCACAGAAGTTCTCCTGCAAGACTTCCACTTCTGGAAGAAAGCATATGGTGGAGAATGACGGAGCTACAGACTAAGGGATGTTTCCAGAATGGGCGCTGGCCCGCGAAAGACAAAGGCCCCAGGTTCGAATCCCCGTTCCGGCACACAGTTTTAATATGTCAGAAAGTTTCTGTTGCTTTTTTATTCAAGAAACTGATGTGATTTTTTTCATTGTTGTATTTAACTGTAAATGATGGAATATGTCTTGAATATTCTGGTATCACTTGAAATGGAACTGAGAAAGTAACTGTCCATAGTTTGTGAAAATCTTGATGCTATCAAATATACCAAATATGGTGTAGAAAGTCAAACCCAACCGGTGTAGCATACAGTTTTTTCTTCCATGACAATTTTTTCTGATTTTTGGGAACATGACTCTTTTTTTAAATTATAATTACAAGAATTTCACATTGCACATGAGTGAGCTTATTAGTCACATTTGCCTTGCAGATTTCATTTTGATTTGGAACCGTATCGTCGCTTTGCAATTATGTAAGGATTTAATTACCCTTGGAGCTTTCAGCTACTTGAATGATTAGTTTCTTTATTATTAAAACCAGTGTTACTTACACATTAACGTTAAACATGCTCCCAACATTTATACTAATTAACCAATAGCTACTTCTTTCATTGTTCAACAGATAATTTCACGAAAACACGATCAATAACATCAATCACCATTGCCAACAGACCAATACGACTTCAGAAAGTTACACTTGTACTTTCCTTTGCAGTCAGTTTATAAATAAATAATTACACAGATTTTATTTTCATGATGATTGTGACATGTTAAGTAGATTGCATTTATACCCTACATTACAGCGCTAGGTCAAAGTACAGTACGAACCATCCATGTTTGTTTAATCCATACTGTGTGTAATGGTACAGAACTATCTACCAAAGTTTTCAAGAAGTATTTTGATCTGGTAACTTTACAGGGTCACACTGGTATTGTTTCTGAAAGATAAAGACAGTTTTTACAACAGAGCAAGCAGTCCCCTGCCTGATTTGTTTTATAAATATCAAAACAAATGGTGAACAGAGAAAGCATAGAACACTTTCAGCGATATCTTTCATGCTGAATCCTATCAAATAAACTCGTCATAACTTCTGAACGGTTTGCCTTAGGATGTTCAAAATAGACGCTTCCTCGCGGGTCATGGTTGGACTTATTCGCAGAAACATGTGATTATGGTTTGGTTTAACGACGAAGAATGAGATGGGTTCGTCAAAAGTAAAATCGGCGAATTATGACCTAAGACGAAATAAGGCCCCTTAGTGAACTACATTCCCTCAGAACTACTGAAGTCTCTGGGAGAGCCAACCATGAAAAAACTATCTCACCTGGTTCGTAGGGTGTATGAGACAGAGGACATACTCTCATTCCAAAGAAAGCAGGTGGAGACAGGTGTGAAAATTACAGAACCATAACTTTAATAAGTCATGGTTGCAAAATTTTAACACGAATTATTTACAGTAGGATGGAAAAGCGGGTAGAAACCGACCTAGGAGAAGATCAGTTCCGATTCAGGAGAAATGTAGCAACACGGGGGGCAATATACACTTTACGGCTTATCTTAGAAGATAGATTAAGGAAAGGCAAACCTACATTTCTGGTTTTTGCAGATTTGGAAAAATCTTGTGACAATGTCGATTGGAGTAGACTATTTGAAATTCTGAAATCAGCAGCAGTAAAATATAGGGAACTGAGGTTTATTTGCATCTTGTACAAAAACCAGACAGCAGTTATCAGAGTTCAAAGACACGAAAGGGATGCAGAAGTGGGGAAGGGAGTAGGACGGGGTTGTAGCCTTTATCCAACCTTATTCAATTTGTACACTGAGCAAGCTATAAAGGAAAGTAAGGAGAAATTTGGAGAAGGAATTAAAGTTCAGTGTGAAGAAATAAAAACCTTGCGTTTTGCCGATGACATTGTAATTTAGCCAGAGACAGCAAAGGATCTGTAAGAGCAGCTGAACGGGATGGATAGTGTGTTGAAAGGTGCAAACAAGATGAACATTAATAAGAGCAAAACACGGGTAATGGAATGCAGTGTAAGAAAGTCATGTCATGCTGAAGGAATTAGATAGATAAACAAACAATGAATGTGGTAGATGAGTTTTGTTACTTGGGTAGTGAAATAACATGTGACGACTACAATACAAAGATATAAAATGCAGAGTGCCCATGGGAATAAAAGCGTTTTTGAAAAAGAAAAAATTGTTAACATCGAATATTAATTTAAACGTAAGGAATTCCTTTCTGTAGGCATTTGTGTGGCGTGTTGTCTTGTGTGGGAGTGAAACTTGGACGATAAACAGTGCGGACAGAAAGAGGATAGAGGCTTTTGAAATGTGGTGTTACAAAAGAATGCTGAAGATTAGGTAGGTGGATCGCTTAACTAATGGGGAGATACTGTTCAGAATTGGGGAGAAAAAGAATTTATGTTCAAATGTCTGTAAATCTATCGGACCAAACTGCGTGGTCATCAGTCCGTAGCTTACAAACTACTTAAACCTAGGTAAACTAACCTAAGGACAAACATACACACCCATGCCCCAGGGAGGACTCGAACCTCCACGGCGAGCAACCGCGCGCTCCGCAGCGAGACGCCTCAGACCGCTCGGCTACTCCACCGCGGCAAAGAATTTATGGCATACCTTGACTAAAAGAAGGGATCGATTGGTAGGACACATTCGTAGACACCAAGGAATCTTGAATTTAGCATTGAAGGGAAGTGTGTGGGGTAAAATAGCAGAGGGAGACCGAGATGGATACAGTAAGCAAATTCAAATGGTTGCAGGGTGCCGTTCTTATGGGGAGATGGAGAGGCTTGTTCAGGATAGAGTAGAGTGGAGAGCTTCATCAAACCAATCTCCGGACTGAAGACCACAACAGCAGAATCCGCATGTCGTGATCGGGAAGTCTCTTCACTCTCAACGGGTGACTGTGTGGAGTGCAATGTCCAGTTACGGAATACTCGGTGCGATATTTCTTGATGGCATGGCCATTTCTGAACATTACGTGGAGGTGTTGTAATATGATTTCGACCCCATTCTTGAAACTGTCTCTGATTTCCACAGTATGTGGTTCAATCAAGTCGGAGCTCGACCCTCTCGGGGCAGGCGAGTATTTGATGTTTTTGAGAAGTGCTTTGAGGACCGCATTCTGGCGCTCGGGTACCCAGAAGTCACTGACATGAGCCTTGACCAGTGATCTAGCAAGCAATTCTTTGTCGCGTAATAATTGCTGGAAATTCATTTGCCAAATTTCAACATGGCGGACAATGCGAAAACGTTTGTAAAACATTTCAATGCGTAGATACGTATGCTTCAGTTGTATGCTCAGAGATCGTAGTTATACGTCCAGATTGTATAGGGGATCACTGGCCTCGATTGGACGCAATCTTCTCCGGATCTGAACACATGCAACTATATTTTGTGGGACCATATTAAAGATAAGGTGTACAGCAATTACCCCAAAACCACTGGTGAGCTGAAAAAAGCCATTCAGGAGGTCATCGACGGCATCGATGTTCCGACACTTCAGCATGCAGAATTTCGACATTGCTATGCGCCGCATCATCGCCACGCAAGGCATATCGAACATGTTATAAACCTAAATCCGAATGTCTGTAGTGACGTTTACATGTTGAATAAAGCGTGTGCACACCGTAGTTTGTAAATAACATACGGTTTGTTTAATATAGTTCAATAATTGTCAGCGCGGAATAATGCAGAATTATTCACTGGGAATAAAATACCTCCTAATACTTTGATATTACGCGCAGAAGTGCATAGTAACTGCATATACATCAAATGCACAGAGCTGCAATCTGTGGGAGCCTTGCATGAAATTGGGCTCATTAGAGTCTCTCTTTAACCTTCTTTATGAATGCGTCATGTTTTTTCTTCTGACAAGCACAATTTTCACGTAATTCTAATTTCCTCCATAATATATATTGCAGTAGATCGTGAAGTGGTACAAAATGATTGACTCTGAAAAGCTCGATACTTTGAGAGACGTCGAGGGATTAGTCAAGAGTACCATACAATACGTCGGCTTTGACTAGTGACGTCATATACGAAGCAAAGATATGGACGTTTGAACATTTGACGTCTATCAAGAAATATATCGATTATTAATATTCCAAAGATAATACGATGAACGAGTTTACAAATATATAATTATTAGCTGGTTTAACAGATATGTATGATAAATGAAACATGCTATCCATTACATTTTTTTTAAATTTTTTTATTATTAAAGGAAACGGTGAACTATGTTTAAATTATTTACATATTATAACGAACGTACACTATACATTTTTTAACGATGATATTCTTGGAAGTCTAGCGTCTGAAACAAGAACAAGAAATAAGTTACAGCATTACGTACAAGAAATATACGTTTCTTTTTATTATTATATTAACGCATTCTAGTACAAGATTTCGTTAAAAGATACATGTACGATAATGCTCTCGCGAAAGTGTAGTGTAATAATATATGTTTCTATTTAACGTATTAAAAGAATGTCATTAAATACGTTTTTCATTCGTGACTAAATGTGGATATTGCAGAAGATCGTAAACTTGACTTGATTCGACGTCGCCTATTTCGACGCTCTCTCATTTTTTATATTATATATTTTTAATGATTGCTGCGGTCTGTATGAGACGTTGGGGCGTGCAGTAGCATTTAGTTTTAGTCTGGTGTTGGTTTGGGGAGAGACGTGGAGAAATAACATTCCCGGGGTCTAACGGAAACAGGCGATCAGAAAGCAGAGGCCCCGGCTGACCGTGGCAGGCGGTACCACAGAGTAACTATTTTGTCTGTGGCAGTGCCGAGAAAACAGTAGGCCGCCACACACAGCCGGCGCGGTTACCATTAGGTTGTCAGCGAGGCCGAAGAGGAGAGCAGTTAGTCGAGTCGTCCGCCATCCAAACAGCAAGGAATCCAAGGAATAGCAAGCGGGCTTCCCTTTAGATGTTGAGCGAGAGGGAGATAGCAACGCTCTTCGTCAGCGTGAGAAACAAGTACAGCATACAGTTTGGCGCCAGAAATACGCGGGAATGATTCCCATTTGCGGAAAACGTGTATTCCTACGCCGTGCACAGCACAACTGGGCACCAGCTTCACAACTGGCCACTGGAAATGTGGAGGGAGCACTTCCGAAGCACCTAGCAAGCTCTCGTGTAAATTTTAGGCTGAGACAGACGTGCTTGTGCGGTTTTTCTTCCCACGTTTCATTTGGTCTCCGAATTGGGAGCCAAGGCGTCAGCAGACAACTCCGGTTCTCATCCGCAAGAGCAAATAGTACTCCGCGTCTATTTATTTTTATTCGGAGTTTCATTTTATTTAATTGCATCGGCATTTACTATCTATTCTCTTGCAAGGCTGCTCCCAGTACTTGAACACAACTTTTGTGCTGTAAGACCACATCTGAGCAGTTGGTACAAACTCATTGTTCAACAAGTGAACCAATCTGGCAGTGGGCAACGTCACAGAATGGCAAGCATAGTTAAAATAACATAGCTCTGACTGATTTTTCAGTTTACTTCCCCGCGAGGAGTGTATTTGTCGGACATATTCTGACCGCGCTCCGATTTTCGTTGTACGAGGCACAACCGCAATTTCGCCACGCCACGTCACGTCCAGACAGCAGCCAGTCCAGCCGGTAATGCATATGCAGCTTCGGTGTTAATTTGACAAACTGCCCACCATGGACGTTGCTCATAAAATGAATGTTTGTGTGCTCGTATTTTACGCACGGCCATACCGTTCAACCGATTGCGATGAAACTTTGTCAATATACTGCTTGCAATTTACTACAAATAGTACAGGAGAAATGACGTAATAAACATTGAAATGCGCGGAAAAGTGCTTCATCATGCGATGTTTGCTTCTAAACCACTGTACCGATTTCACCCAACTTTGGTACAGATATTCCTTCCAAGATGTAACAATTGACGCAGGGCCAAGAACTGCTTACGTCATAAACATTATGTGGTTGAAAACTTATAGCATCATTCGACTTGCGAATAAGGGCACTTTATTCATCCTAAAATCTTCATGACGTTTTGGACACTTGATCTTCAAACCAAGAGGAAGGTCACTGTCACATAAAAGTTTGGATGGTGCATGGCGGAGGGTACTTCACATATACGCTTCGTCAGATTCTACAGTTGTATTTCGATTCTGTTAAAATTTTTTAATGTGATTGAACAATTCAGTTTATCACTGCAGTATTAATAGATTCAGATTATCTACAATCATTTCAATTAACGTGACTAAACAGTTAATTTTCATATTTCAGCGAAGTGTCCAATGAAATAAAATTTTTGAAAATTCTAGCAGCTCTCTCTGGAAGGTAGCTTTTTCAGAGTGATAATCATTAAAGAAACATTTAAAATATAAATATTGTTCAGACAATGTGAATTTTATGTAAGCAATTTAAAGTAAGAAATTAAAGGAAGAAAAGAACAAATGCTTCAGTGGAAAACATACTTCATTCAGATTTGTTAATGACGGTTCAAATCCACCTCCGGCCATCCAGACTTAGGTTTTCCGTGATTTCCCGAAATCCCTCCAGGCAAATGCCGGGATGGTTCCTTTCAAAGGGCACGGCCGATTTCGTTCCCCGAAAATCCGAGCTTAGGCTCCGTCTCTAATGACCACGCTGTAGACGGGATATTAAACCCTGAGCTTCCTTACTTTTAATGAGTTTTTTTGGCTGTCAGCTTTGATGCATACCAAGCGTAACGAATCGTTGGGGTGAAAACTACCAGCAGAAGGAATTTTTTGTTACCAACGTATGGTTTTAATGCGGATTTGAAAATAAATCTTATAACATATATAAATTAATGTTTGTTTGTTTCACTTTTTGTTCGTTGTTTATGCAGGGCCATACCGTAGATATGATTGCGATAAAACTTTGTCAACTCATTCCTTCCACTCCCACGAAGGTTATAGGCCTACTAAAATTAACTTCGTGTTGTGCATGGAGGAGGGTGCATAACAATTTGTTAAATCGTTTCTTACCTCATCAGGCTGAAATAAATGGACTGATATGAATGAAATTTGAAACATAGATAGCTGATATCGTGATTAATACATGGATTACCTTTCGTAAGCCACCGTATGGTGCGTGGCGGAGTGTTCCTTACAACGGTTTAATATGTTTGCTACTCCTTCATGCTGAAAGGGATGGACAGATTTGAATTAAATTTGGAATGGAGATAGTTTCAGCCCTGCATTAATACTAGGGCAACGTTTCGTAAGCCATCGTACGGTGCTTGGCGGTGGGTACCTTACAGTGAACTAATACGTTTGTTTCTCTTCACGCTGAAACATCTTGAAGGATTTGATTGAAATTAGGAATGCAGATAGATTATGTCCTGAATTAACGCATGAGCTACCTTGAGGAAACTATCGTACGGTGCACCGCGGAACGTAGCTTAACATTGAAATCAAGAGAACCATCCCCGTCTGCGAAAAGTTCCGAACAGTGCATAGCCGAGGGTACCGTGTGATAAGCTTAGACATCACTTCATTGATCACCACGAAAGTTAAAGGAGTTATATCATTTTTCAGAGGTGGAGAATGCAACGGACTGAGGAGTTCGTGGAGTAGAAGTTCGGTAGAGAGACGAGGAGATGATTGTCAAAGAAAGCACAAGGTGGAGATAAGTAAATAGAATGGTAGGAGGAGATGAACGGAGATGGACTAACTTGAAACTTGAATAAATAAGTACCCGAGTGACGTCGAGTATTCAGCTAGTAATAAAATAATATATGCGATCTTGACTGCTTCAATTATTATATAATTATTTTTTTATATCGCTGCTATTTTCCTTGGGAATAATGTCCTATAAAATATTATATTAAAATGTCTTAATATTGTCGTAATAAAGCCGGAGCGACTATAGATTGCTGTCAAGTGTATGTATGAGTGATTTTGTGAATATAGATGTTTATTTTTCTAATGGAGGCTGAGGTAAAAACATTACGTGAATGTGATTGTTTAGTCTACGTCCCTATCTGCGGCTTAGTGAAAGTCTTTACGGTGAAATGCTATCTATTCTGTATTATTGACATTCCCATCTCGGGATTTCCTTTTTATGATAATTCTTTATAAAATTATTAATTTTATCCCACGTGAGCGCCAAAATATGACTACAGATTCTTCAAAGAAGATCAGCAAGTAATGATAATCACTCTTCAAGTTTAAAATCTACGAACAAAAATTTAATTTCACAGCCGTATGTTATCTGCACTAAATTCTTAGTTTCATTTCCTTACATGTAATTCTTTTAATCATTTTACTGTGAAAATAAAGGTATATGATGAAATGTTCTTTGGACAGAGTATTTCTACACTTTAGAAATGCCCTGAAGTGTTAAACGTATTTATATTTGAGTCATATGATCGTATTTTAAAGAAAAAAAATTTCGTCCTCAAAACCAAAATGCTTCTTTATAAGTAAATGAAGTTACATTTGTTTCACTCAAGTAATGTTCGTGCAAGATTAATAACCAAACTGTCTCAAAAATTAGGTTTTTTATCGCATAACTGAAACTTTAATTATCTAATTGTATACAATTTGGTATCACCTATATCATGAAAAAGGTAAAGCAGTCATCAGCCTGCAGATTGAGCACCACAGTGCTTCATTAGGAACGGTCCTGTTCGGAAGTGTTGTGCTGTATCTCCCCTCTGACCTTTGAACCGAATTACCCGACCAGTTATAGGAAGAGGTACACTAAATAACAGATAGAAATCCTTGGAGAGAACGGAGATCGAACCCGCATCTTTTAGATTTGTAGCCTGGCATCTCACCACTCAGCCACCGAACCACATCGCTATATTATTGATAGATCTGAAGCATTGAATTAAAATTTGTGGTGCGGCCGGGAATCGAACCCGGACCTCCATGCTTACTAGGCAGACGTCTTAACCGTTAGACTACCACACCACTAACGATTAATCTTGGCAGTAGTGGCAATTATCTTTGGAACAAAGAAGCTGAATTAAAGTTTGTGTTGTGGAGGGAAATCGTACATAGACTATTCCGAGGCGCCTTAATCGTGAGTGGTGTGGTAGTCTAACGGTTACTTGCGCTCGAGACGCCGAGCTGTAAGCACGTCCTGTCTAACCGCTCCGCCGTAGCATTCGCAGCGCTTGTTTACTACTTGTTTCATGTGGTTCTCCGAGTTATTCTTAGCGTCTACACGCATCATACTTTTGTGAGTGTTCTTTGTTTTTCGTGACTAGCGGCTTGGCCGCTTCAATCACGAAAATGTCTGCTTCAGTTAGTGCAGCTGCAGTTTCAGTTCCAACAGTTCCGCGCAAGCATACAGTTTGTTTCGAATTTGAAAAAGATTCCCGGAAGGTTCAACCCAGCTCCTTTGAAATCCACGATTGGCTTGACAGTGAGTTTGGAATAACGTCGGACCAGTGCTATTACGCGTACTACGACCTGACTTTGTACTGCTTTTTTGTAAAGTTTTTCAATCCGTTAAATGTGGACAAAGTCCTGCACAAAACCGGAGGAACAGCACAATTTCGTCATCGTGACGGATCAGTGAGTAAAGTTATCGTCAGTCATGCTGGTGTCGAATACAAGCAAGTTCGGGTGTTCAATTTGCCTCCCGAAGTTGATGACTGTTATCTAAAAGCCGTGCTCGCCACATACGGTGACATTAAGCAAATTAGACATGAGAAGTGGTCGGCGCAACACAAGCTTCAGTGTTATAACGGCGTTCGATCGATCGACATGCATATCAAGGTTAATATTCCGTCATATATTATGGTATGCGGCTATAAAGCTCATGTGATGTACAAGGATCAAGTAGGGACATGTTTCATTTGCAATGAGAGTGGGCACCAACGTGGTGATTGCCCTAGGCGTGTCACCGTGTTGAAACCGACTCTCCAACAAAGAAGAAAGTTAACAATGGCAGATCTTTTCAAGACTCCGGAAAGAGTTGTCGACGAACAACAACAGCCGGGTACGTCAGCGAGTGAACAACCCGATGGTAACAAGGATCATTTCCCTCCCTTGCCACAGAAACAGGTGGAAGTGAGTGAAACACAAAGCCTCTTCGCAGTGTCATCGGTTGGCACTAAAAGACGCCGAGCTTTTGCCGACAGCAGCGAAGAGGAGGAACACGAGGAGCAATCTCCTGCAACAGGAGACGTTTCTGAGGCAGAACATCAAGTGGAAGACACTGCCGCCGGGACTCAAACCCCGACCACTCCAGCAGTGACAGCAGCGGAAGCGGGCGCGGACTTGTGTTTACAGCACGCGGCTGAGGAGCCGCAGCCGCGCACGCCGGGCCACGACCTCGCCGAGGAAGCCGGTGCCAGCCGTGACGTAAACACTGCCGAGCCCCACGAGGAAAGCACGCCGCTTGTGTTGTCAGCAAGCAGTGTACAAACATGCAGCGCAGAAACAAATAGCCGTGACGAGGAAGACAATTATGACAACAACGTAACCACTGCCAAACTCCAACAGGAAACCAAACACCATACAGAGCCGGCGAGTTTACAAATATGTGTTACGGAGCAGCACAGCAACACTTCGGCTCCGGGACTTGGGGATCCGAATACGCAGCCGTCAGTACGAGAACAGTTACTGATGTCCGACGACTCCCTGGAACCACCCACTCCGCCATCTGTTATGGCCGTCAAGACAAACAGACGACGCCAAACCAAGGTGAAACAGAATCTCTCGGCGCCTCGTAAGAAAACTAAAAATACGGGAGATCCTGTCTCAGGAGCCGCCGCTGCAGCGGCACAGTCTGTCGGTGCGATGGATACGTCTCCACCACCTGTGACCTCCAATGACGCAGACTCAAGCTTATAAGTTTCTAACGTTGAATATAAATAAAATCAGGTCTGATTTAAAAGTAGCTCTGTTAAAACAGTTTATATATGCGTCCGAGGCCGACATAGTTCTTTTGCAAGAAGTGTATTTGTTCAACCTATACATCGCTGGTTTTAAGACTATTGCAAACACAGCCAACACGGAAGGCACAGGCACTGCCATTCTCTCCCGTGAGGGAATTCCTGTCCACAGCGTCGAGACTCTGACGTCGGGCAGAGGCATAGCTTGTCAAATTTTTGACGTCGTTCTTATCAATATTTATGCCCCATCCGGTACATCCAACAGGACTGAAAGAGCCAAGTTTTTTTAAGGAGGAGATAATTTATTTGCTACGACGTAACCCATCTCAGTTAATCGTTAGTGGTGATTTTAACTGTGTACTCAATAAAAAAGATCAATCCCCGAATTTTAATTTTTGCAAGGAACTGTATGACTTGATCCACAATATGAAGATGAAGGATGCGTGGGAATTGAAGTATCCCACCTTGGTAAAATTCACCTACTTCACTTCAACTTCCTGTAGCCGCCTGGACCGAATGTACGTAACCGACAATATTTGCCATCGCTTTCTTGACGTCGACGTGATTCCGGCCAGCTTTTCGGATCACTGTGCCCTCTCGGTTACAATTAATCTCGACAAACAGCCGTGCCACCGTTTCAAAAATCCATGGAGCCTCAATGTTTCCCTACTTGTGGATGATGAATTGGAAGACCTCATCCGAGCGACGTGGACAGTCTGTCTGCAACAGTGCAGTAGATATCACAGCAAGATAGCACGGTGGGCCTCTGTAGTGAAAAGGAAGATGCAACGAACTCTGAAAAACTATGGATGGCAAAAAGCCCAGGACACCAGGCGGACGATTGACTTTTACGAGACGGTATTGCGTGAGTTGTACTCGAAAGTGTCTTCTAGTAACAAGTACCTACAGGACATCAAAAAAGTGAAGGCCAAACTAATAAGCATCAAGCGTCAACAACTTGACGGCTTGAAGGTCAAAGCGAAAACCACTTCGATTAAGGCCGACGAAGTCACATCGTTGTACCACCTGCTTAAACACCGTCAAAATCGCAAGCGGGCTTTTATAAAAGAACTTAAAGCGGCTGATGGGACTCTTCTTTGCCAGCAGAGAGACATACTGCACCGATACTTCAGTGACATCTACTCGCGACCAGATAACCGTGACAGTTTCGCCGATGAGATCGTCCATACGATAACTCCTGTCATCACGCACATTGAAAACTGTGCGATCGTGGAAGATTTTGAGGCGGATGACATCCTGGACCTGATTAAGCGTTCACCATCTCACAAATCTCCCGGGCCCGACGGGCTCCCGAAGGAGTTTTATGTGCGCTTCTGGCCGATCATAGGACAAACCTTTACGGAAGTTGTGAATGAAGTGATGCGGGGTTATGAAATTCCGTCACAACTAAAAGAAGGCAGGACAGTTTTGATACCAAAGTCGCACAACCGTCAAAGTCTGGACAATTATCGTCCTATAGCTTTATTAAACTTTGACTACAAAACGTTCGCTAGGGCGCTCAACAGCCGATTAACACCTGTGATAAAAAACGTCATCAAGAAGCATCAGTCCTGTGTGCCTGGCCGGTCAATCATGACACCCGTCTCCGAATACAGAG
Source organism: Locusta migratoria (assembly GCA_026315105.1). Lineage (NCBI taxonomy): Eukaryota > Metazoa > Arthropoda > Insecta > Orthoptera > Acrididae > Locusta > Locusta migratoria. The sequence continues at coordinate 490,893,332 of CM048744.1, read as the reverse complement.
ATATTATATCTATCGTGTCGGTGACCAACTTGAAACTGGCACTCCTGTTTCTTGACTTTTGTAAAGCCTTCGACCGGGTAAGACACGACTATTTGATAGCTGTCTTATCACAATGTGGGCTGGACAACACAGTAATAAATGTTGTGAAAAACTTGATAATAGGAATCACAACAACGATCAGTGTGAATGGACAGCTGACGCAGCCCATTGAGATTCAACGAGGGATTCCGCAGGGGAGCCCCCTCTCCATGATGTTATTCGTCCTGTCGCTGGAGCCGTTATTACGCTCAATTGACGACCGACTGACTGGACTGACGTTAGCAGGAACATCCATCGCAGTTCGTGCTTACGCCGATGATGTCGGGGTCTTAATACGAAATGAAGACGAGATTACGACTCTCAAGGGAATAATTGACGACTACTGTAGTGCTTCAGGTGCAAAAATCAACGAAAATAAATGCACCCTAGTAAACATCCAAGGATTCGATTCAATCAATGTCTCGTGGACGAAAGTAGAAGACAATCACAAGACCCTCGGGTTAATTATTGATAAATGCCCACTTGCGATGTGTGCCAAAAACTGGCATCAGGTCATAGGTGCCATACAAGGTGCAGTTTCTGAAAACGGTTGGAGATCCTTTGATCTTATCCAACGCATTCGTCTCCTCGACACTTTCGTCTTCAGCAAATCCTATTATATGGCACAAATATTTCCAGTCCCGAGGCTACAGGCGCTGCACGTAGCGAATGTCTCCAGAAAATTCATCTGGAAGGGTCACTTGTTTACAGTGAAATACAGTGTGATGACCTCTCCCAGACAGGCAGGAGGGCTTCAAGTACCCGACTTCGAGAAGAAGTGCACCGCCTTGTACATGAAGAGGACCGCCACTATGTTGAAGCAGGAACCTCGCAGTGTCACGAGTTGGCTCTTCAAAATTCTGCGACCAGTCGACACTCGACCTCCGATTTATGTGGGGAAACTTAATTCAAATTTGGAACATATCCGGCGATTTTATCTCGAAATGAGCTACGTGGGAGGCCACATTTTAAACCGCACATTTCTAACGACGAAATATCTCCTTGAAAAAATGAGTCAGACACCAACTCGTAATCCAGTGGAACTCAAGTACCCAGGAGTAGAATGGAAAACGGTGTGGAATAACATCATCCTCCCGATTCATACATCCGAAGTGGCATCGACGTGGTTTAAGGTAGTGAACAACGTCCTGGCCACAAATGAAAGGTTACACCGCATTGGTTTAAGTGTGACTGATAAATGCACTCGCTGTGGCCTGATCGACAGCTTACGCCACAGGTTCACGTGCGGCGGCCATCTCACTAACTGGAGATGGGTCCAGCAACGGCTGGGACTGTTAACACGCAGTGCGGCTGCAAGTTATTCCCCTGACATACTCCTCTGGCCGGACAGAAAATTTTTTCCAGCAACCAAAAACAACACCATTATGTGGATGTTAGGGCATTACGTAGCTTACAACGTCAGCTACACCAGCGAGGACAATCTGATTAGCTTTGAAGCCTATATGAAGACAGCGCAGTGGCACACTAAAAAATACCCTAATGTGAAAAAGTTCTACGGCAACATGTTAGACATCATATTTGAGAAACAAGGAGTAGGTTAAAGTTCAACCACGGAGAATGCACTCCCCAGTATCAAGGAATTTACTTAAGTTTTTTGTTCAACACAGAAGATGATAAGACAAATTGTAAAACTTACCTTTATTTTTTTTTCTCTGTGTGTGTGAGTATTCTACAGCTGAATAAACAAATAAAAAATTTAAGAAAAAGTAAAATGAAAAAAAAAAAATCCAAAAAAAGTAAATAAAATTGAAATAAAGATACCTAAATGTTAAAAAAAAAAGAGAGTGAGATGCTTACAAGAAGTCGTATATAAATAGGTTTAAGGATGTTAGTGAGGTTTTGTTTTTCAAAGGTTGAAAGTTTTAAGGGATTTAATTGTAAATGTGTATTATAGATAATAAATTAGCACTAAAATAATCTTAAGTTTATATGAAAATATGTTGATATTGCATGTTACAGGACAGTTGTATTTGTTATAAAAGTATATACTTTTTTGTTTAAAAAGTGAGTTTTCACTTCAGACTTTTCATAATTTTGCAGTTGAAAACAAGATGCACAATTCAGTGGATTTAGGGCATTTTGATTATTAGTGTTCCAGTATTGAAAATGTGCAGAATTGTTCTGTTGTGGTTTCTTTTATGCAGATAGAAATACTCTTTTAAGTTCTGTATGTTACTTTTGTATGACCATAACACTTCTGTATAGTTTTAAGATTTGCAGCAGCATAATTACATTCCTGTAGTTCAACGATGAGAAAACATTGGTTACCTTAAGATTGCTGGTAATTTTTACAACCAGATAAAAGGAAATTGTAATTTTTCTCACAACCATGATGTAAATACTTCATGTAAATAAAGCTTTGTAAAAAAAAAAAAAAAAAAACAAAAAAACAAAAAAAAACGGTTAAGACGTCTGCCTAGTGAGCATGGAGGTCCGGGTTCGATTCCCGGCCGCACCACAAATTTTAATTCAATGCTTCAGATCTATCAATAATGTCTTTGACATGTTAGAGACGTAAATCCGTCTCAGGGTTTCTTTAATTGTATTAATTGATATTCACATCGCTATACTATATTCACTGAAAATTATAATACATTTTACATTTTAAATTTACTGTTCGCTAGCCTAAGAAATTATCTGTAGTTCGATTAGTACTTTATGATATTCATAGAAACAACTTCCTGACCTCAACTGATGAGTTTTTGATCGGAAATACACACAGTATCTTACTTGAAGATACTGGAACGGGCCGTTATATATACAATTTTTGGAAATTTTTGAAGAGACAGATGATGATTTCTCTGGATGTTGTATGCAGATAAAGAGTAAATGAGAGAAAATCATTCTCGTTTTGCTACGCTTAACAACACAGTTACGTCTCTTGACGACTGTTTTCTTCAAAATATTATTCTCCGTCGAAAGATAAGTAATGGATACATTGACATTAAAAGTAACTTTAAAAAAAACTGCATTAATGTTGTTCTTTCCTTAGACTCAGCACAGAGGTAGATGGAATTGCTAATATTTTCTACCTTTTTGCATCTTTATGTTCCAGTTTTTTGTATCAACTTTAATGTCATCCAGAAATTCATCTTGCAGGTATCCTCACTGTCTTCATCGCTTCATTACTGACTCAATCAAAACAGAAGCTGACGTGCTTCAGGTAGTGGCTAATCATGTTGATCTTAAAGCAAGGAAAAAAGCTATCGTATAAGGACAGGCGTTTAATTAAAATTTATGCTGGGCCACGGATTCAAACCCGGGACCTCCTGCTATTCCTGGAAACACTTTACCCGCCTAACTTCGCGACTTTGATAAATTTCGGATTGTAGCCTATCGCTACTGCGGTTTATCGTATCGCGACATTTCTGCTCTGATCCAGTGACTGTTAGCAGAATATGGAATCGGTGGGTTCAGGAGGGCAATACGGAACGCCGTGCTGGATCCCAACGGCCTCGTATCACTAGCAATCGAGATGACAGGCATCTTATCTGCATGGCTGTAACGGATCGTGCAGCCACGTCTCGGTCCCTGAGTCAACAGATGGGGACGTATGCAAGACAACAACAATCTGTACGCACAGTTCGACGATGTTTGCAGCAGAATAGACTATCACCTCGGAGACCATGGCTGTCGTTACCCTTGACGCTGCATCACAGACAGGAACCCCTGCGACGGTGTACGGAACGACGAACCTGGGTGCACGAATGGCAAAACGTAATTTTTTCGGTTGAATCCAGGTTCTGTTTCCAACATCATGATGGTCTAATCCGTGTTTGGCGACATCACGGTGAACGCACATTGGAAGCGTGGATACTGACGTATCACCCAGCATGATGGTATGGGGTGCCATTGGTTACACGTTCGGTCACCTCTTGTTCGCATCGACGGCACTTTGACCAGTGGCCGTTACATTTCAGATGTGTTGCGACCCCTGGCTCTACCCTTTATTCGATCCCTGCGAAACCCTACATTTCAGCAAGATAATGCACGACCGCATGTTGCAGGTCCTGTACGGGCTTCTCTGGGTACGAAAAATGTTCGACTGCTGCCCTAGCCAGCACATTCTCCAGATCTCTCTCCAATTGAAAACATCTGGTCAATGGTGGCCGAGCAACTGGCTCGTCACAATACACCAGTCACTACTCTTGATGAACTGTGGTATCGTGTTAAAGCTGCATGGGCAACTGTACCTGTACACGCCATCCAAGCTCTGTTTGCCTCAATGCCCAGGCATATTTAGGCCGTTATTACGGCCAGAGTTGGTTGTTCTGGGTACTGATTTCTCAGGATCTATGCACTCAAATTGCGTGAAAATGTAATCACATGTCAGTTCTAGTATATTCGTCCAATGAATACCCGTTTAACATCTGCATTTCTTCTTGGTGTAGCAATTTCAATGGTCAGTAGTGTCTGTATCAAAGTTGCCAAGGTTCTCCAATATTGGAATAACACCCCAGTAATAAACGTGAATGGGAACAATCCCGCCTTTTCCCCAAGCAGAGGTGGCATAAATATCAACAATAATTCAATTACTCGAGACTATTGTCTCATCATTCCAAAGATATTGAATATAAGGAGAGCAAAGGGCGGAATTGTTGCCATTCACCTTAACTGTTGGGGTGTTAGTCCAATATTGGCGGAACTTGGCAACTTTGATACATATTTCGTAAGGGAAGATTAAGCAAGAATTAAAGTACGTGTTGTGGAGGGATACGTGTTTTAAGACTGTGTATCCGAGTTATCCGTAAGGCTGTGTTAGCTGAGTGGTTAAATCCTTTGCTTCTAAGAAGAAGGTCCCAGGCTCGAATCCTAACTATAGCATAATTTTTAATTAAACGCCTCTCCTTATATTCAATACCTTTGGTATAATAGTCAATTTCTGATGATATTAAAAAAATCAGTATAAACGATAATACGATAATAGCAGAAACGTTACTTGTCGGCCGCTTGGAACGCTGCTGTCGAAGGGTATAACAAAAATCCGTGGAAGTGTCGTGTCCTCATAAGTCAGACAGCGGTAAAAATGGAATCCTTGTTGGATCGGTTTGTTAATAAATTCAGTTGTCCCCGCCAAAACACTGCACGTTGCTAACCTTGCAGTCGCTCTTGTGTATCGTGAAATACTCGACCAATTTCAGGGCATGGTTATTCGCAAACAGAACTGATTCAAAATATAATAAGTAAGCACCGAAATCAGGAAGTATACTACATAAATTCGATTGTCCTTGCAATAAAATCTTTTGTTTATGAAAGACGTTATGTTTTAAATACAAATGAAACCTGGCGAAAGCAAAAAAATGTCGTTAAGTTTTTAATACCCAAAGCGAAATCAGCAACTCTCTGCTCAATGGTAGTTTGTGTTCGTACAGCTCAGACTGCAGCGCTTAATTTGTCACTGACGTCGCTTAGAAAATACTGTTGTTACTGGAGCGATGCGTGTAACAGGGGCATGTATTGTTTCTATGTGGTACTATGAAACTAAAAGGGCCTCTATTGGAACCTTGCTGTATTACACCGTATGCATAAGTATTAGAGGGAGAAAGAAAACCGAAGCATGGCTATCTATTAGTTCTTCGGTGCACTGTGTGACTAAAAGTACGTCTTTACTGTAGTACGCCATAGTTATAAGCATAGCATACACCTAAATCTTCAATTACGGTATATTTTGTTGCCATGCTCCAAATTTGAGTAAATGAAACCTTGATCTAACGGAAAAATACGCTAAAGGCAACTGTAACAGTTCGTCTAGTAAGTTTGAAGATTAACGTGCTCAAAGAGACGACAGACGTGACTATCACAGATAAAATAAATAAAAAATAAGTAAAAAAAAATCGTGATGTTTTGCCACGAAGCTTATATGTTACTCCAAGATTACCTGCGAAAACTTCATGCAGAGTCATGGGGTACTTTCTCATAGACGTAGAGACAGACACTACGGTTATTGAAAACACTTACGCTACATATTTTTTACGCGATTTTGATGAAATCATGCCTAAAAGGTTGGTCCAAACTTCGCTAAAGATTCCTGTAAAAAGCCACATGAAAATTCGTCTAGAGGTTTCGAAGACTGAAGTGTACAACGACACTTCTACATTTGCGGTTTAATAATAATAATAATAATAATAATAAAGTAACAGTAATAATACATCGTGTGGTATAGTGGCCTAGTACAGGTCTCTCACCTGGACGCAACTTCGGAAACTCGTCCGTCCCTAACCTACCCCAGTTATTCTATGGGGAATCGTGAACCTACAGTCTAACATGGAATCCGAACCACGTGTCGTTTCTGGCGACTCCTTCCAGCGTTGACAGGTGGAGACTTGCTTAAAACTGAGGCTGAAAACACCGTGATGCATCTGGTTTCGCAGCTGTGACCTTTCGTTTGCAATCAAGCGCTTTACCCCGCGATCACTTTTTTCCTTTTTTTTTCGTTTTTGTTGTTCGTTCGTGTTTGTTCTACATGGTTCTTATTTATTACAGGCGAGCAAAAAAGAGTGGATATAAATAAAATAATTCTTACTTTCCTGTCGACAGATTCAAATCATATGGAAAATGATGATTTGTTTGATATATTACAAGATTCAAACCGAATAATACTCAGGACGTAGATAAAATTAATTGCCAGTTGAATCCTATAAAACTAATTCTTCCGCCGTCTCCTTGCCTGACCAGAGGATCATCTTCTCTTGGGGGTACTGGAATAATTAATACCATAAACTGACAAGGTGGCCGATCAGCCACAAACGCTTCCGGAGCCGCGAAATTCAAAATCGTAGAGCCTACGTCTTGTTCGCTGATGGACACTTCTGTTCACGCCCATCTCTGTACGTGTTGCTACTACGGCAGGCCGACACCCTAGGAACCGTGTAACCGGACGTTGCGGGCCGGAACGTAGACTGACGGTACTCTGGATCTGGTTGGTAACTTGTCACTAGTTTTTTCCGGCGGAAGAATCAGTGGTGTACGAAACTCGCATTAACAAAACTGACGTGGCCGCTTCTCAGTTGCTTACAGTTCATAGGAGGACAGGTCCGCGATCGTCTAGTGCCCAGAAGTAGCCGCCGTTCTTCGATCTTGATGACATGAGCGTCATGAACTTCACAGTTCCACCGAGCAGAATTTCGCGATTAAGGTAAAGTCATTGCATCCGGTCGCGAGTTTACGAAATAGGCAACGGTTTGCATAGTGGGCGATAGGCGTGATGAACACTAAAGTAAGCCTTGCTTTAACGTTACTGCCGACCCGGGTTTGGGCTCAGTCCACTGTACTCATGACTAACGGATATTTTCATGAAACTCTCTCAATATGTATTCTCTCTTTAAAGGGTGGTCGATTTATTAAAATGTTCGTTCTTTTCGATGTTTCGTCCTTATTGTCAGTCTTGTCCTGCAGCAAGAGTTAGTAACTGTTGTGTGAGATGTAACAGGCTACCCTGTAATTCTGTGCGAGGCTTACAGAATATATCGATTGTTTCACTGAACTGTGCGACTTATGTCCTGTAGCTTTACCCTGTTGCTACTATTTTTATTCACTTATAAAATAACAGAAACCCTAGCAAGAGGGGAGGAGGTCACAGCGACAGAATATTAACAGTTAGGTAAGTCACCTGTTTGTTTCATATCAGCGCACACTCCGCTGCAGAGTGAAAGTTTCATTCTGGGAACATCCCTTAGGCTGTGGCTAAGCAATGTCTCTACCATATCCTTTCTTTCAGGAGTGCTAGTCTTGCATGGTTCGCAGGAGAGCTTCTGTGAAGTTTGGAAAGTAAGAGGCGAGGTACTGGCGGAAGTAAAGTTGTGAGGCGGCGTCGTGAGTCGTGTCGGGATAGCACAGTCGGTGCGTGCGTGTGTGTGTGTGTGTGTGTGTGTGTGTGTTGCGTGTGGGATTTGTTTGTGTGTCGTACTTGTTCGTGTTCCCTGCTGTCGCCAGTTATTCGGCTGTATTAGTTCACCTGACATAGTCATTCAGTTTGCTGACTTGCAGGGGTTCGACGATCAATGATTTTGTTTGTGTTAGTTAAGCTTACCGTACGATCTTATCCATTCCTGAGAAATAGTGTATTAGTTCTGTTGTGTTTCTACCTATGGTTATGATCGCAGTTGCCCAGATTAAGGATGGAAGGGTTGTTCGAGTGGATAGAGTTTTTGTGTAGTCGCGCGGCGTGTTTTTTGAATAGTTCCGTGAGGGTATCAAGGTGGTATTCGAGGTTAAGGTCCACTGTGCGCGTGTAGATGGATATATATGAGCGAATATCATGCCCATTGCATCGGTGTGCAACCGACCACTACACGGTAGACTTGCGCATAGTAGTTCGCGATCGGAACGCCCACTTTAGTTCGCGGCTCCCAGTGACGGCTAAGTGGCGTGGTCTGCGCATGCAGGTGGAGGGAGAAGTTCCCCCACCTAGTTGCTTCATGCGCTTGCTGCTTGAGCCGCTAACGATATCACGCAAACCAAAAGAAACAGTTTGTGGATAATTCCTCGCGTTTAAGTTTAGAGTTATCTCTATATCTTGGCATTATGGAATTTATTAGTCAGATATTGCAGAATACTTCAAAACAAATTTTGTATCATTGAACTATGTAATCGCTAGATTGCTCACCTGTGGCTCTCATCAGCAGAAGGCAAACACGCGATTTTTAATTCTGCTGCGCCCCCTCTCGCTTATTGCCTGTCGCTCTTCGGAAAAGAACCCAACGAACTAAGAAGTGAGATACGTTTGGCATAATAGTTCGTGACCGTTAACTTATGTTTTAGTTCGCGACTGATTGCGCATATTTTAGTTCGCGTCCGATCGTGCATATTTTAGTTCGTGATCGATCGCGCATATTTTAGTTCGCGATCGGTAGGTCTCCTTTTAGTTCGCAGCTCGGCCGCGAAGTAGGTCGCTCTTTTTAGTTCATCCGCTTTTTTTTTGGCTTTCGCTGCTGCTACTAAAAGAGCTCTTTCTTTTGTTGTGACAGTTTTTTTATATACCGATCAGTGTTGCCTAAGCGTGTGCTATTACCCGTATTTTTGGGCCATTAGACATCAAATACTTAAGCAAATAAACCAGTTATTATTTAGACACGGCTGAATACCTTAGAAAAGAAAATTTGTGGCAGTGATCTATAAAACTACAGCTGAGCTGCATATCAGCTCGAAATGACGGTAAACTGGAAGAAGGGAATCACGCGATTCTGCGCGCTCTCGCGTCCTCTCGCTGTTCCCCGTCAGTCTTCGGAAAAGGAGCGGACGAGCTAAGAGGCGAGGAATCTGCGAACTAGTTCGCGTAGTTCGCCTGTGGGAGCGCTCTTACGAACTAGTTCTTTCGCGAACTACACAAGACTACTACACGACGTGTAGTGGGTAAATGTACGCGATACATTGGCATTGGTTAGTTTCGTCAGGTCGTAATGAGCTCAAATAGGTAATGTCACAATTTCTGCTTGCAAATTGTGTTGTCTTAATTCATTACTAACAGCGTGCAAACTTTGATGTAACGCCGTGGCGTCCCCTTGTCGGTGAGAAACATTCCAGGTAAACGTATGCATAACGTGACTAGATTCTGAATTTCTGTGAGGCTGTCTTTCCATAATCTCCTACGTCACCGGGTGCTGCACTTGCTTTACCACTAACGTCGTTTCCAACTCAGATTATGGCGCGCGACACGGCGACACCTGCGGCAGACGGAGGCAGCCTTTGTACCGTTACCGCAGCGCCCGTCTCTCTAGCCGTGACGTCAGGCAGCGCTTATCTCGGCCTGGCGGGTCGCTTTGTTTATCTGGGCAGGTAGCGGCCGCAGCTGGCACCAGCACCAGCTGATAGCGCCGCGTACAGGGCAGCAGCCGTCCAGGGGCAGCCGACCGTCTCTCTTCACTTCTGGTGGAGTTCCAGCAAGAAGTCGCAGCCCCTGCTTTGTCGACTTGCAGTCACGGGGCACAGTTGACAACCCACTGACAGACGAAACGAACGGCTCAGCTCTCACAGGTCTTGAGTGTACACTCAGGCAGGCGCAGACTCCATACAAAATGGAGTTTATAATGTCAGATACATATAATACATTAGTAAGATATACTAGTGTCTAATTATTAAGATAAAACATATCTGTCACAGAGCGAAGTCTAACTCCTTTAACTACTGGACTGCTTCCTGACTATATGGAGTTCGGTCATCCCTCCTGAGAATGATCGTAATGGGCAATTAGTAAGTATGTGGGTTATCGTTTGTATGTCTGCTCCACAGTCACATGACTGGTCGTCTGTCTGTCCCCATTTGAATTTCCAATAGTTACAGCGACCAACACCAGTTCGGATCAAAGACCATTCTCTCCTGGTAAGGTCCATTCCTTGGAGGTCCTTAGAGGGATGCAGATGCTGTTTTTCCATTAAACGAATCCCAAGTTCTTGCCCAGTTTGATTTAGGCGAGAAGCCACTCTCATGTAGTTGCACAGCTAAGAGGTGCTTTACGTGATTCTAGCCGGCTTACCTGTGGTGGAAGGTCTTGCAGGATAGGAAGCTCAGGAGTGAACAAGATCTTATAATACTCTCTCATTAAGGCTTCCTTCCGTCTTAGATTAGGAGGAACGATGTTGCATAATATTGTGAGCCATTGAAGTGGTGTAGTCATCAGAGTGCCACTGATCAATCTCATTGCTCTTTTTAATTGTACATTAATGTCTCTCACATGACCACTGTTGAACCAGACAGGAGAACAGTATTTCAGCTGCAGAGTAAAGCTTCACGTGCCACCTGGGTGGTTCTAAATGGACAACAATCTCTGGTAGCTGGTCCTGTCACCACGGTGATCTCCCAGCTATGTTAGCTACCAAGACAATCCAGAATGGCTCTTGTCAGGGCCAATAAAATTGTCAACAAAACGATCTGAACAGAGCAATAGGTTCAGTGTGCCATTTGAATATTGAAAATGGAGTTGTTGTTGTGGTACTCAGTCTGCAGACTAGTTTGATGCTACTCCCCAAGCTACCCTGCCCTGTGCAAGCCTCTTCAGCTGAGATTACAAACGGCAACCTACATCCTTTTGAATCTGCTTAATGTATTTGTCCCTAGTTCTCCTTCTACGATCTTTACCCCACACACTTCCTGCTAAAGCTAAGTTGGCAGTTCCTTTATGTCTCAGAATGTGTCCCACCAATCTATTCCTTCTCTTAGTCAGGATATGCCAGAAACTCCTTTTGTCCCCAATCGCGTTGAGCACTTCCTCATTAGTTACGTAAACTACCCGTCTAATCTTCAGATGTTCAGATGTTTATAAAACTTATGGGACTTAATTGCGGGGTCATCAGTCCCTAAACTTACAAACTACTTATAAACTAACTTATACTAAGGACAACACAAACATCCATGCCCGAGGGAGGATTCGAACCTCGGACGCGGGAGGCCGCGCAATCCGCAACGTGGCGCTCCAGACCACTCGGCTGCTCTCGCGCGTCCATCCAGCACCCCCTATAGAAGAAAGCCTGCTCACGACGTCACAACACGGCGGTGAGAGGCTTAGAGTGGTCTGAAAGATTGTAAACATTAGCAGTGCACGCTGTTTATAGTGCATTCTTTCGTCCAGGAGTGTATTTATTACGGAAAATGGTGTTGTGTACGGTGTGATCGCTACGCTGGATCATTTGTGTGTGTGAGAACAACGTGTGATCTCTTTTTTACTGACAAAATGCCGTTTCGCTGTTCTGTGCCGAAATGTAGAGGAAATTACGACTGTGGACCAAAAGTTACCATCTTTAAACGCCCGGAGAAAAATAATCTAATGGGGGTGGTTACGTAAATAAAATGAATCGCAATATCCAACGGTAAACAGTCATGACTTAAAACTCTTTTATAAGGTTAAACAAAAACGAAATCTTACTCATTAACTTGAAGAAGGAGCCAAGTTACCTTGGGAATTATTGATATCCATTTCTTCTTCTCCGGACGTTTAAAGACGGTAACTTTTGGGGCACAGTCGTAATTTCCCCTACATTTTGACACAGAACAGCGAAACGGCATTTTGTCAGTAAAAAAGAGATCACACGTTGTTCTCACACACACAAATCTTCCAGCCTAGCGATCAAACCGTACACAACACAAATTTACGTAATGAATACACTCCTGAACGAAAGAATGCACTATAAATAGCGTGCAATGCTAATGTTTACAATCTTTCAGAGGCCTCTAAGCCTCTCACCGCCGCCATGTTGTGACGTCGTGCGCAGGCTTTCTTCTATAGGGGGTGCTGGTCCATCTAATCTTCATCATTCGTCTGTAGCACCACATTTCGAAAGCTTCTATCATCTTTTTTGTCTGAACTCCATATCGTCCGAATTTCACTCCCATACAATGCTACACTCCAGACAAATGCTTTTAGAAAGGACTTCCTAACATTTAAACTAATATTGGTTGTCAGAAACGCTTTTCTTCCCATAGCCGTTCTGCATTTTATATCTTCTTTACTTGGGCCACCAGAAGTTATCTTGCTACTCAAATAACAAAACTCATCTGCTACTTTTATAGTCTCAGTACCTAATCTAAACCCCGTAGTTAAGTCCCATAAGCTCTACAAACATTTGAACATTTAATATTGTAATATTAATATTGTAAACACAACGTAAAAATTACAACAAACTGTACAAGTATTGAGTCATTTCCATATAAATCTGTTATCGCCGCTGACTTTTTATCTTATTCAATATAAATGCAAAATTATCTGTATTAAGCTGATCTTATAAAATCGTAAATTTTTTATACAGCAACTTAACGTAAAGACAGTGTCATTTATTCATCATTTTGGATTAGAGTTTGTGCTGTACCGAAAGCTGTACGTGCTATATTTTCTTTCACTACGCTTAAAATAAAATGGAACTTCGTCGTTTCACAAATTGCCTGTTATTGAGTTAGCGTAAGTACCTTCACTTTTCCGCGTTTGGGAAATGCTGCAAGGGCAAGATATCCTAAGCAGTGCCATTATTTCCTCTTTCTCTTTTTCCTCGTCCACCAGATAACCTAGACTGGTATCGGAGCACGCGTGTTCTTCCACAGAGACACGACACTGAGTGGCGTGGCTGCTGCGGCGAGCAGTCGCAGACAAATATCAGGTTCGTTCAAGCAGCTACAGGGCTGCATCTTCCTGCCGCTGCAAAGCAGGCACTACCGCGCATGCGCGGTACCGATGACGTCATCAGGCTGCAGTAGGAAATTTTCCCTGCAGCTCATGCAGCCCGGAAGCTGCAGGACGCTGCAACCTGGAGCTTCCTTGAACAGGCGGTAGGCTGCAGCATGCTGCAGGATTGCTCTTTGAACACGAATTTCCGTACTGCGCATGCGCGGCAGCAGCCCTGCAGCTCTTTGAACGAACCCAGTGCCTTAAGATTTCCTACGCTGCATGCGACTGTGTCTTAAGGCTGGTTTACACGACGACACTGCGTTTCATGAAACTGCGCTACTGGCCAGTGCGCATGCGCGGCAGGCGTTCGCGCAACTCTTTGGCGAAACTAAACAATTTCGGCACCTTCCAACTTTGGCGAAACTGGTTGGGTGTGTTTTTTTAGGTTAGGTTATAACCAATACAGAACAAAATACAACATAAAGTGGGGAACGGAAGAAATAATTCTGTTTTTGAGCATATATGCGATGCACAGGTGTTTGTGCAATTTCAACGATGAAAATCTCAGGAATAAGCAGCGGCGTGTTGGTGCTGTTCGAGCAATTATTCGTGATTTAAATATTGTTGGGTTGACGATTAATGAATTGCAGACTAAAATGCACTCAATTCGAAATACCTATACAAACGAATTATGGCAATTGTGAATTTCGAAACACGGTGCAGATACTGTAGAGGCGAATATCTACACGACAAGAAACGTAATGCAGTTTGTAATTTCAGTTCTGGTAACAATGCTTCACGCATAACAGTATCTTGTTTCTTTATTGAATTACTGACTCTGTTTAAAAGGAACGTGAACTACTCTGGTGACATTCTAAGTTGATTAAAATAACTTCGGGGTCTTCAGCAAGGTCGCTAAGCAACCGAGCTGACTTCTTTTTTTAATCCATTCACGAACCCAAACACGTTCCTTATTCTTTTTATGTTTAGTCTTATGCAGCGACTTCACAAAAAGAAGCAATAGCTCCGCCACAGCTTTTACAGCTACCAAAACTTTCGTTCAACGGCGACTACGGCACTCACAAAACAACGAAACTGAAGTGTATAGTATTGGCGCCGTGTCTACAAACCCACACGAAACCAGTTGCGCGCAATTCATTTCATGCAACAAGTGTCGCAACCTAGTGTCGTCCTGTAGACTAGCCTTTACAAAACAAACTTCCACGGCGTTTCATATATTCACCGATCACCATGAAAGTCTTCGGATATTTGTAATTTTTCGTACACAGCGGTAGGAGGAGAATGACTCAGAGGGGAAGGAGGAGAAGGTCTAAAAGATGATTGGAAGAAGGAAATGTCCATAGACATAAAACCGGGGTTCTGCATAAAGTAGTAATCCGTCCAAAAGTTTCGACATAGTTATTGTTTTGATGTTTAAAGCTTTCCCGGCGTGCAGATATTTCCATAAAATCTCGGGCGAACTGCCGGATGTCCGTAACTTCTTGCCACGATATTTCGGCGCAGAGTCTTCTGGCCATCTTCAGTTGAGTACCGCCGAAGTACTGGCGAATACGCACTGAGCAGTGCTATTTATGACCAATTCAGCCGACAATGCGCATGCGCGTACTTCGCGTGCGCATTCACTACAACTACGTACGCTGCTCAGAGCGCCCTCCGTGGTGGAGGCTTGCCGCTTCGATATCAGATCGATTATCATTGTCATTCAGTTGCAGGGAACTACGCCAACTACGAAGTTTTTCAATTACAGGATTCCATGCAGCATTTATTTGGAAACCGCTGTCTCTATTGATCAAAGTCTCGCTGTCAGACAGTCTTATTTCCACAGCTTCATTAATAATCGAGCTCCAAAAGTTTGATGTGTCGGCAATCATTTTCGTTTCATTCAAAAAATGTTCAAAATGTTTGTACAGCTTATGGGACTTAACTACGGGGTCATCAGTCCCTAAACTTACAAACTACTTATGAACTACTTACGAACTAGGACGGCACAAATATCCATACCCGAGGGGGGATTCGAACCCCCGACCGTAGTGGCCGTGCAGACCGTGTCTGTAGCGCCTCAGTCCCCTCGGCCACCGCGGCCGGCTTCGTTTCATTATAGTTTATTGAATGACCTGTGGAAATACAATGTTTGGCGATTGCGGATTTGGTGGGTTGGAGTAGCCGAGTATGACGCTGGTGTTCCACAATGCGCTTCTGCACAGTGCGCGTCATCTGCCCTATATATGACTTGCTGCACTCGCACGGAATCCTGTAAACACCTGCTTTACTCAGCTCAAGATCGTCTTTGACAGAACCCAACAGCGATGATATTTTAGGAGGAGGACAAAAGATGAGTCTTACTTTATACTTCTTTAGTATTCTGCTTATCTGAGATGAAATATTCCTAATATATGGAAGATAAGCAGTTGACTTGAAAGCCTCTTCTTCTTCCTTGTTCTGTCGTTTGTATGTGTGAATCGCTTGGTTTACTTGCTTCCTTCAAAACCCATTCTTTAGGAATACTGTCTGCAGGTGTTCCAGTTCCGTGTGAAGGCTGTCGGCATCATAGATGGTATAGGTTCGATGGATTGAAGTCTTGAGGACGCCCATTGCTTGTGGCGGATGGTGGCAACTAGTAGTTTGTAAGAATAAATCTGTATGAGTGGGCTTCCTGTATACCGAATGACCAAGTGAGCCATCACTTTGGCATCGCACGAAGACATCTAAAAATGGCAAACAAGCATTTTTCTCTATCTCCTTAGTAAACTTCACGTTGTCGTGTATGGAACTCATATGATGTAAAAACTCATGGAGACGGTCTACGCCATGAGGCCACACTATAAAAGTGTCATCAACGTATCGCCAAAACACTGTTGGTTTAAATGTGGCTGATTACAGCGCTCTCTCCTGAAAATCTTCCATAAAAAGATTGGCCACCAGGGAAGACAAAGGGCTCCCCATGGCGACTCCGTCGGATTGTTCATAAAACTCGTTGTAGAGGAGAGAGTGTGCTCAAATAGCGCTGTAATGTATTCACCAAACATGCTGCCAATGATGTGTAGAGTGTCCACAAGAGGCACCTTTGTAAAAAGTGAAACCATATCAAGTGGCAATAAGTGGCAGACTTCCGGCAGTTCGCGCGATATTTTATGAAAATAGTTGTTGTTGTTGCCTGTACTTCAGCTGAAGACTAAGAGACGTGGGAGCGGAGGCGGCTGTCGTGTCCCGCGCTTGTTTGCGGCGCTCTGCACGCCGTGGTTGTCCGCACGCGGCGACGCCGCTGTTCCGCTGGCAGGAAGGTCGCCCGTCGCAGACACGCGACTGCCGGAATGAGCGTTTCGTGACCGACGCGTCGCCTCCGCAGCACGACAAGTGCCGCCCGCCTCTCTCTGACAACGTGTCGGTTTGTTTCTGCGACACCAATAGCACCATTAACTGAAATGTTATGGAAATATATTTAGAAAAACTTACGGCTCTGCAGCCGGGTATGAAAATCGGCTCCGCCGATATTTCTGCAGAAGTACACTCTCGGTTGCACAGTGGTAGAATGTCAGACTACAGATCAAAAGGTCGCGGGTTCAATCCCCACCAGGTCCTAAGATTTTCATCTGTTACTTTCCACTTCTTTCACTTCTGGCAGTATTGCTCATGTGAAAAATACCGAGTAGCAGCGTGGTTCGGAACCCACGTTAAACTGTAGGTCCCCCTATAACTGGCTGGGTAAGTCAGTTCGAAGGTCGGAGGAAGGCAACGGCATACCACCTCCAAATAGTACAATGCCTAGTGAAGCACTGTGGTGCTCAAACCAATCTTCGGATTGTTGACCATTTTTTTACACTCTCTCATTCCCAAAGAAATACAGTAGAGTCTTGATTATCCAATCTTCGGTCACCGCCGGCCGCGGTGGCCGAGGGGACTAAGGCGCTCCAGTCACGGTCTTCACGGCCACTACAGTCGGGGGTTCGAATCCCCTCTCGGGCATGGATATTTGTGCCGTCCTAGTTCGTAAGCAGTTCATAAGTAGTTTGTAAGTGTAGGGACTGATGACCCCGTAGTTAAGTCCCATAGACTATACAAACATTTGAACATTTTTTTTCTTCGGTCATCCGACGCCGGCCGCGGTGGCCGAGGGGACTGAGGCGCTCCAGTCACGGTCTCAAAATGTTCAAATGTTTGTATAGCTTATGGGAGTTAACTACGTGTTCATCAGTCCCTAAATTTACAAACTACTTATGAACTAGCTTATCCTACGGACGGCACAAATATCCATGCCCGAGGGGGGATTCGAACCCCCGACCGTAGTGGCCGTGCAGACCGTGACCGGAGCACCTCAGCCCCGTCGGACACCATGGCCGGCCGTCACGGTCTGCATGGCCACTACGGTCGGGGGTTCGAATCCCCCCCTCGGGCATGGATATTTGTGCCGTCCTTAGTATTAGCTAGTTCATAAGTAGTTTGTAAGTTTAGGGATTGATGACCCCGTAGTTACGTCCCATAAGCTATACAAACATTTTGAACATTTTGGTTATCCGACCTTCCGTGTTATCCGACCCTTTCACCGCGCCGCGACTGTACACAGTAGCCGTGCGCCAGCCTACAGGTCAGCGACTGTACGTGTTGTTTGTTTTTGTGCCCGTCTGCTACTCCTCACTCTTCAATGCTAACGTATAGCCTCGGTGGAGTAGCCGAGCGGTCTAAAGCGCCTCGCTGCGGAGCGCGCGGTTGCTCGCCGTGGAGGTTCGAGTCCTCCATGGGGCATGGGTGTGTGTGTTGTCCTTAGGTTAGTTTACCTAGGTTTAAGTAGTTTGTGAGCTACGGACTGATGACCACGCAGTTTGGTCCGATAGATTTACAAACATTTGAACATTTGAGCTAACGTAGATCTGTAGTAGGAGTGGACGTGTTGCACTTTCTTTATATATATATATATATATATATATATATATATATATATATATATATATATATAAAAGAAAAAAGTGGTGATGCCTTCAAAACGGAAAAAATGGTCGTTTCAATGTAAGTAAAACTTAAAGCTTTTAAAAAAATAGACAATGGTGAAATTTTTAAAAAGTGGAGCAAGATTATAATGCCGGGAAAACAACAGTTAGAGACTGAAAAGGAACCGCAATGAAATTGTTTTCGTAAAAAGATATAAAGAAGCCAAGATCGCTTATCATCAATATTTATTTACGACGACCGGTTTCGCTGAACTATGTCAGCATCATCTGGTCAAATAAAATATTTTACAAGGCCAAAATCTTGTAATGTCAATTAGTTGTTATATAACATCATTTACAGTGCATAGGTGCACTATGTCATTATAATAAAACATAATTATCACAGTGAGTGACAATAGGAAACTAATTTTTTGCTATTGTCACTCACTATGATAATTATGTTTTATTATAATGACATAGTGCACCTATGCATTGTAAATTGTTATATAACAACTGATTGACATTACAAGATTATGGCCTTGTAAAATATTTTATTTGACCAGATGATGCTGACATAGTTCAGCGAAACCGGTCGTCGTAAATAAATATTGATGATAAGCGATCTTGGCTTTTTTATACGTTTTTACAATATTATAAGTGGATCGCCTCCTAGGACGTAAACCAACTGAAATTGTTTTCAGAAAATAACCTCGACTGTTTAAAATATCGGAAAACCATGAAAAAATGTGATTATGAAAAAGTAAGTGTGGTAAAGGTGTACCCATGTCGGGACCTGTTTTGCAGGAAAAACCGTAAAGTTTCGTAACGAAGTAAACGAAGGTGAAACTGATATCTCATCACTTTTCTTTGAGTGCCGTCTAATGTGTTAGAACGTTATATTTAGTTCTTGTTCACGTTTTCTGTGTTCAAATAAATTTTGTAAACTTTTATGTTCTTTTTTATTATTATTATTTTCCGTGTTATCCGACCTTCCCGCTTATCCGACCTTGCCGCAGCCGGTTTAGGCTGGATAATCGAGACTCTAGTGTACTGCAGCGAGGGAGAAATGTGCAACGACGTTGAAAACCTCGGTTCTCAATGACAACACAAAGACGACGTACACAGAGCAAACAAGCACACAGCGCCATCACAAGAGGATGGAGCTTATAGCTTTGGGCGGTGGTTTGCTTCCCGTTCCCGACAGTATTTTGTTCCTTCACCTTGGCTCCCAAAGGTTTTCTGACGTTTATTAAACAGAAGTTACGTAACCAACAGTTTCAAAGATAAAAAAGAAACACCAGCTTTTAGCGGTTTGAGGTTGCATTATTTTAGTCCCTCTGTTTTTGGACAAGTGAGGGAGTAGATTTCCACGCAGAATTCAGACAAAACTCTCCATCCGTATTCTACACCTGCATCTAAACACTCTGCAAGTCACATTGAACTGCATGTCAGAGGGTTCATCTAACTACTTTTACGATGTAGTACCATTCTCTAATATTTCACGGAAAAAAGGATCACTTAAATCTTGACATTTTCGATTTGATTTATCTTATTTTATTTTGATGATCTTGTCTTCCTATGTAGGTGGGTGCTAACAAAATATGTTCGCATTCGGAAGAGAAAGTTGGCGAAAGAAATTTCGCAAACAGATCTCGTCTCAACGAATAAGGCCTTCTTTTTAATGATTTCCACCACAACTCGTGCATCATTTCCGCGACACACTCCCCTCTATATCGCGATAGTACGAAACGAGCTGCCCTTCTCTGAACATTCTCTAAATCGTCTGTCAGTCCCACTTGTTGAGGATCCCACAATGCGCAGCAGTACTCCAAAATAGGATGCACAAGTGTCGTGCAGGCAGTTTCTTTAGTAGAACTGCTGCATCTTCTAAGTGTTCTGCCAACGAAACGTAGTCTTTGGTTCGCTTTCCTATAATATTTTCTATGTGTTCTTTCCACTTATACTCCTAGGTATTTAGTTGAATTTACGGCCTGTAGTTTCGACTGACTTATAATGTAAATGAAGTTTAACGCTTTCTTTTAGTGGTCATATGGATGACTTCACACTTCTCATCATTAAGGGTCAATTGCCATTTTTTGCACCATGCGGATATCTTATCGAAGTCATTTTGCAATTGATTTTCTGGTGACTTTACTAACCGATAAGTGACAGCATCATTCGCAAACACTCCTACGAACGCATTCAGATAGTCTCCTAAATCGTTAGTAAAAATAAGGAACAGTAGAGACCTAATAACACTTACCTGGGGAACGCCAGGTATCACTTCAGTTCTACTCGATGACTTCCTGTCAATTACAACGTACTGTGTCCTTTCTGAGAGCAAATCGTGAATCCAATCGCACAACTGTGGCGATATTCCATAAGCGCGCCATTTGATTAGTAGACGCTTGTGAGCTACTGTGTCGAAAGCCTTTCGGAAATCTACAAATACGGAATCTATTTGACATCCGTTTCCGATAGTATCACATCATGTGAGTAAACGGCTAGCTGTGTTTTATAAGAATGATACTTTCTTAATACAACAGGTTATCTGCTAGTTTCATTTCAATCGCTTCCTTGATAACACAATCCCAGTACCTGGAAGTGCATGTACAAGATTTCGGTTTTGTTGTATTCAATCGAGTGACTTGTATCCAGGCAGTGTTCGTTTTCTGAGGGCCATTACTTTTACTGAGCGATTTACAACTCATACTAAAAACAACTTCTTGTGTTACCTACACCTAACCTTAAGGCTACGCTGGCCTGTTATTGGTTTTCAAGTTATTGATAGTGTGATAAAGCATAGTCTACAAGTGTGGTGGAGACATTCTAAGCCGCGACGGAGCGGCCGAGCTCATTGAGGCGCTATGCTGCGATGCGCAAGACCGTTCCCCGTCGGGGGCTCGAACCCCCCTCGGCCATGGGTGTTTGTGGCGTCTTTGTTATAAGCTAGTTCATAAGTAGTTTGTAACTTTAGGGACTGATGACCCCGCAGTTAAGTCCCCCAAGCTTTACTATCATTTGAACATTTTTTAGATATTCTAACTTTCACTTGAAAAAGTGATCTGTAGCGTAGCCTTAAGAAGTTTAGGTATAGGTTAAACAAGAAGGCTTTTTGTATTACGTGGGGGCGCGTAGCGCCAGAATCTGCGGTTCTGAACCAGTCAGTAAGTACAGTTCGATATATCTAGATCTCAACTTCGTGATACACCGGAACTTCGTGATACACGGATTCTTCCAAATTACCGTTTGAATTAGACCTAAATTCAACTGTCTTTATTAACTAGAGCATAATCACATAAACAAAATATACCATAATAAAGCTTCATTTAAACACATTAATTAAATTCAATAAAATAATTTAATATTTATAATTTAAGAAACTTAGAGATCTCATACAAAGGTGGGGACAGCCAATCAGAATACGTATGGCTATTATTGATGCAAATTCTCACGGGAATGCTATATGTTACACCGTATCATCTTTTCTCACCCATTTCACCTATGGAATGATTTACAAGCTATAAAATTTCTTAGCAACTCAATATCTACATCAATGAGCCAGCCATATTACATAATCCACCGAGTTCTTAATGTGATGTTCACACCGACTTGTTAGTGGGCTGAACAAACAATCGAGATGTTTGCCTATAGATACGTCGGAACATCTACGTTACAATAAGCCTGTGTTGGATCCCTTCCTTATAGAGATCAGGGAAACCATGTCATTTAGGGGTATATCTTAACATGCTGTATCACGAAGCCGTGCGGAAGTGGCCGAGCGCTCTAAGACGCCAGCTGCGGTGTGCGCGAATGCTCCTCATCGGAGATTCGAGTTCTTTCTCCGGTATGGACGTGTGTGTGTAGTCCTTAGCATGAGTTAAAGTAGTTTATTATAAGTCTAACGACTGACGACCGCTGCGATTTGGTTCAGTAGCTTTACAAACATATATCAGAAAGTAAACACTACATCTTTTAAAGTAATCCTGGTTATTCAACACTGTCTTAGCATTTCCCGTGTACGCATGTGAAATAACATCAGTATCCACTCTGAGTGATCGCATATCAGCTTTTACATTACTTTTAGGCGAACATTCACCAGTCAACAACTGAGAAACTTCCCTCGTAACCTCTTCTGCTGCATCAGGAGGAAGAACTAATAAAAATCAACGACGGGTAAACGTTTGGGCGTCGCTGGGGAATTCAAACTCTTCCTCATCGCGGAACGAGCTCTGCCGTCAAAACTTTTCTCCGCGAGCTTAATCACAGAACGTCAAGTTAAGGAATTAGATTCAGAGAAACGGAAACGTTCAAACTTCCCCGATGACGAGCTGTAACAGATTGAAATTCCCAGTCAGACCGAGACAGAAGCAACGTCCAATCAATCCCAAGAAAATTTCGGTATTTTAGAAGCAGCAATTAAATTCATCAGAAACAAAATCTAATTCTCGGCGGGTATAGCGTATCCTTTCCGGGCAAGAGCCAATCCAGCACTTAGTTTGAAGCGATATGCGGCGGGAGAATTATGCATAACCTTACCAAATGCTGGAAGAACAGTATTATACCGACACTAAATCTAATCAAGGGAAATGACAGAATACTTTGCAAGCTGACTGTACTACTATGAAGTTATCCAATCTGCGAAATCAACGATACGTTTCCTGCCCGTATCAACGAAACATAATATTTTCTATGTTTTCATGTTGATTTTTTAGGTTTCTCTAACTGACTGAATACAAGACTGACTGCTATTTAGCTCTTGTTAGAACATTAAGATTAATTTAACATGTATTTTAAATTAGTTTATTTTAAATTAGGAATTTTGTTGTCACCTATATATAACTAATCCAAGAAGATAATATTTCCTGACATCGCACACAATCTGTTTACAACCTCCGACACATACAATTGCCGACTTATAGAACTATTAATCGACCCGTAAGACTAATGTCCGTCATTGACCGGGAAAGTTCCGAATAATTAGTCCTATAAGCGTAGTGGAGCTTACAACAACATTCCTGCAGTGTTACCTTCGGCAACTATGATCCATAAGCGGTTGCAAAAAGTCTTAAAATCATCAAAATATCGTCCAAACAGTGCAAAATAAATAAATTTAGACTGATGAATTATTTCTATTGTCGTCAGCTCACCGTATGAGTAAAGAAAAAAATTTGTGGAAAATTAAATGAATGCAGAAAAATTAATTGCTGATTAATTAATTAATTATAGGGCACTGAAACAACACTACGCGGGACAGGCACAGAAAGGTAAGACACATTCAATAAATTGCATTACTTTTAAATAGATAGATTAATAAGCTATATCGCGGTAATCATTCAACAAAATGGTATAAGTAGTTGTAGTACAAGATCAATGAAAGTTCCAACATTTGCTTCTCACTATAATGCTGATTGTTTTCATTTTGCGGAGGCAAAATATGTAGAATAATTTGAATAAGCTACATAAATATTATCATGAACATCTAGTAGTAATTATTTGATTATATTAAACAAAATATTACGCTAACAGATTTGTGTTTCAGTACAATATTTGTTTTACTACTAAATAGAACACCTTTATCTGATGTGATTCAACATTGTCCATGGTCATTAACAATTGTTTATAAATCTGCCGTTGACTTGTGACTCTGACACAAATGGTAAAATTCTTTGTAAATTCGTGAAAAATTTGTTTTTTTATTAACAATTATTATGCCAGTAAGTAATCACTAATATTTGAATTAATTTCACCACTTTAATTACATGATCGCTGATTAATGGTTAATTATTAAATGACTTCTACTTTCACTATTCAACTAAACTTCTGAGACTGACACCGAAATTATTATTCTCTCACTTGCTTTAGTTATTTTACTGAGACATTCCGGTTAGGTTCGGCGTAATAATGTAAAGGATAGTATCCCGTTCTGTTAATGTCCTAGGTTAAAAATCGCAAACACAATTAACACTTCTAGTTCGTACGCTATTAAGATGTTCAGCCATTACTTCGGAAAATGTTCAAATGTTTTTCAAACTAAGGGACCAAACTGCTATCGTCATCGGTCCCTAGACTTACAAACTACTTAAACTCGTGACATAAAAGTTTTCTGGGTGTTGTACCGCGTCATGATGTAAGAAGGCTATTATTTTAATAACCGACGTTTCGGCCAACTTTTATGTCATATGACTCTGGCCGCGGAAGCCTACGTAATTGTACTTAAACTCGATTGCTGATGGAAGTTCTACACTGAGATGCTCAAATAAATAGTCTTAGAAAGAGATAAACTGGCTGGCCAGTACTTTCCTTAGTTCTGTACCGCCGATAGTAACAAACGAAAGCGGAAATGGAGACTAGAAATAGGAAGGTTATTCCCAACCTAGGCCATCAGGCTTGCTTACTTACTAACTTATGCTATGGACAACACATACTCCCACTGCCCGAGGAAGGACTCGAACCTCTGACGGGGAGCGGCCATGAAGTACATAGCATGATGTCCTAGACCACGCTGTCGTTCCTGCGCTTCACCTTCTCTCTTCATTCAACTGAGTTTTTATTTTGAACCAGCAGATACTAACTATTACGCTGACTAACCGTATATTGTAACGTGACAGAAGGTATGCCACCATAAAGATTTCCGCTGAGCCTCGTCTAGCACGTACCCTCAGACAATACAGTACAACATTTTAGTTGAAGTTAGAAATGAACAAGCAGATCAACGACAAAGAACACCTTAATCAAAATAAATATTTGCAACATTTAAATATTAGTAATTATACATCTCCTCTAACAGTTGACCATATAAAGGGTGCTCCACTCAACTGTTTAACCCCAGATATCTTTGGAAATATTCAAAATGTTCAAAAGTTTGTAGAACTTATGGGACTTAACTACGGGGTCATCAGTCCCTAAAACTACAAACTACTTATGAACTAGCTTATACTAAAGACGGCACAAACATCCATGGCCGAGGGGGGGATTCGAACCCCCGGCCGCAGCGGCCGTGCAGACCGTGACTGTCACGGCGCAGACCGCTCGGCCACTGCGGCCGGCAGATATCTTTGGAAGAACAAGAGATACTGAAAAACGACATTCGCAGTCATGAACGTACGGCAGGGGCTTATGAAAGTAGGTACTATGAGACAATCTAAAACGTAAAGAAGTATTATTTTCAACACAAACTTACGATAATTTCTTAAGAAATAAGCCGGCCGCGGTGGCCGAGGGGACTGAGGCGCTTCAGTCACGGTCTGCACGGCCCCTACGGTCGGGGGTTCGAATCCCCCCTCGGGCATGGATATTTGTGCCGTCCTTAGTATAAGGTAGTTGATAAGTAGTTTGTAAGTTTAGGGACTGATGACCCCGTAGTTAAGTCCCATAAGCTTAACAACATTTGTAAGAAGTAAAAAGCATGAAAATCACAAAAAGAATGGCGTTGGTTGCATCGGAATGCGTCAATTACATCGGGAGAAACTGCGAAACGAAGTTGACGTTTGAATTACATGAGGCTAGCGCGAGACCGAGACTCAACTGCTTCGCAGTTTCTCCGGATGTAATTGACGCATTGCAATCCAACCAAAGCCATTCTTTTTGTGATTTTTCATGCTATTGATTGTTTAAGAAATAATATAGGGTATCCATTTAAAAATCATAAGTTTGAAACCAAAAAATATTTCTTTACGTTTTAGACTGTCTCATAGTACCTACTTTCATAAGCCCATGCCGTACGTTCATGACCGTGAAAGTCGTTTTTCAATATTTCTTGTACTTCCAGAGATACCTGGGGTGAAACAGTTGAGTGGGACACTCTAATAGAAAAATATTTACATCATGCACGTTGTAAAACAAAAGTGGTTAGATTTTATTTTGATGAGATGTTGTTGGGTTGCAGTCGGGCATTATTGGCTTATAGTAGTTGGTAAGTGACTCTCTTAAGCAATGATTAATTAGCGGTAAGATTGGTCCACAACATTCATATCTCTTCTTAAGGGGACCCGGAGGTGACTATGCTGCCCATGTTAAAATCATTAAGTTTGAGGAACATTTATGAATACCAAATAGAAAAATCTCAACACATATAGTGATTTAGTATTACAGTTAGGATGGAGGGATACCGAATATCTTTACTAATTTCCTTGCAACAATTTTTTTATTAGTGATCCAACTTTTGTACAAAAATTTGGATTATTTAATCAAATTGAAATGAAAGACCTAAACATATTGTCAAATGGCTGTGTTATAATTTAAATTTGACAACTAGGGGAGATGCATAAACATTTCAACTCTCTAGTTTGTGCGTAATTTGGGAAAATCTTCCTTAAATTCCAAAAATTTTAACTTTCGGGAAATGGCTGTCAAAGTTTCTTAATAAATTTCCGCACTATACGGTGATTTATCATGGTCTTCTTCTTCTTCATCCTCGAAAATATTCCTTTTTGATCTTTTCTGGCCTGTTTTTCCATCATATTTCATAGCCCTTTCTCTTCTTTCTGCTCCTCTTATTCTCTCTCTCTCAATATCTCTTAGACCTCGTACAGTGTTCATCCCAGCTGCAGATCCCAATGCCTTCAATAAGTCACACTTCACACTGTTCCCTTTGTTTTAGGTTGATATTGAATCATATATTACAAATTACAGTGTTTTTATGATTACAAACACCCTTTTAGAAATCTCTGTCAAAATTAAATCATTTTCATTAAGATTCTGAGTTTTTAGTGTGCACATTTGTGTAACAATTTTGGCTGTGCTAAGTCTTGAAAAATTGGTTTTATTGCGTTTATCACAGCTTCTGGCAAACGATGATAGTGATTATAGTCCTTTTGGCATTATATTTTGCACCAGGAATCTTTTGAGCATACGCTGGGTTGAGGGCATTCATTGGAAGAGGCGGTATGAAGGGACAATGTCCACACTGCTTTTCGCATGTCACTAGCATTACTAGTTTTTGCCTTATTGCATACCAATAGTATCCTGTAGACCTCATCAGTAAGCCCGTCTCTCCCATTGACTTTCCATCACTAAGCTTAGAGAAGAGATGTAATATTGTTAACAACAGGAGCAACCTGAATTCGAAACAATCAATAAGAAAGAGA
Organism: Locusta migratoria; assembly: GCA_026315105.1. Lineage (NCBI taxonomy): Eukaryota > Metazoa > Arthropoda > Insecta > Orthoptera > Acrididae > Locusta > Locusta migratoria. The sequence continues at coordinate 490,866,111 of CM048744.1, read as the reverse complement.
CAATGTTCAGCACTCTCAATGCTTCATTTGTCAAAGAAAGGAATTTAACCACCCCTTGTAAACTCGCTGTATGGGAAATATCAGGAAATATTCAACTTCAGGACGAGAAAACGCCAAGTAGTTCGCCAATTATATATGTCAATTCAACGCACCTCTCTCAGATGTCTTTCAAATTTGGTGGATTCAATTACCAGATAAGAGATCGAAAAACACCAGTTTGCAGGGCTCTATTACAATACGAAGAAAGTTAGAGGTCCGGATAGTTTGGAATTTGTGCGAAATTTAAATACGTCTGTCTCAACATAAAAAACTAATTCTGGTTCAAATTAAGTTACAGCAATGAAAATGGTACCATTGGAAAGCTAATGAATACACCTATACACTAATAAGACACATGATAGGTTTTTCAATATGTTTCTTCTAAAGGTCATTGATCTTGACTTTTGACCTTGAATATCTCAAAACAGCCCATCTTCAAATTTTCTAGAAAACTCATTGTTCCATTATGTTACTACAAATATGGTAAATATCAAGGTAGCACACCAAAGGCATAATTAAAAAAAAAAAATATTTTTTCTGCATCAATACACTATCGAAATGAAGAAGATAACTCACATATATGAAACACAAATTATGATAACATATAATCCATAAGTAATATGATACAAAACTTTGGTTTGAATTATTATAATGGTATTATGAACCGCTTACATTACAATTTTAATAAAAAGGCAATGAAAAGTGATTAGATCTCTCCTCACAATTCTCCAACTAAATTATTAATGCTCGCCATATCTGATGCAGGGAGATTGTATGTCCTTACAGTTGGTGTCACTGGATCGACTCTTGTGATCATGTCACATTTTCTGATGAAATAAGTGTTTGGTTTGGCAAGAAACACAAATGATGAAGACGGTCCATGTGGATGGAAGAAGTTGACCTTTACTTCTTACGTTTCTTCGCAACTTTATAAGACGCATGCAACCCACCAATGATTGTCTTACATGCAGGCAACCTATCCATGTAAATCTGTTAACCGCATTTCATTCGCCATTGCAACCACTGACTCTTCTCAGTGAAGAAGCAGAATATGTCTTCGTCCTTACCAAACCCTTGTTAACAGTTATTATACAATGGAGCTTATGGGTACCTGGAATTGTTCTTGTATTTTTGGAACGTTGTTTCAACTTAGCCGAATCTTCATTATGATGGGAAACTGAAGTATAATGGAAGATACATGAAGGAATATTTTCCTTGCACCTCTCAAACAACTATCTTGATGTCAGAATATGATTTTCATCAGGTCGCTTGAGACTGATAAGTCTTGCTAATCTCTTTACAGTACCTGCTACTCCATCAAAAGGTCGTTTACCATACGCTGTAGCAAAAAAGTGCCATACCGCCGTAACATTTAAATCTTCGTGATGGTAGGACAGATTCATAAAGTTCTTTCTGTTTTTGTAATGGGCAGCACATCCATCTGAAAAGTAATAAATGTGCTTTGGATTTCAGGAAAAAACATTTTTTATTCTTCCATTATGTTACTACAAATGTGGTAAATATCAAGATAGCACACCAAATACATTCATTCACATAAAATTATTTTGTCATTTTAAGTACAACATCAACATGCAATAAGCGGCTATTAGCCTAGATCCATTTTTTTCTAGAAAACCAGCCAATAACCGTTACTTTTATTCTGACCAATTCTGTAATATTTCTAGCTGTGAACAGCTAATCAGAAAGACTTTTATTTCAACCAATCAACGTTAGACTGTTTTAGTGGACAGCCAATCGAGATACTTATTTTCTCACCATTAGAATTTCTTATGGCTGTGGGTTGTTTAATCAGAGTGCTGTGTACATGTGTTGTAAAGAAATTTAGTAATAATTTGTAAGAAATGGATTTCAAGTCAAAATTGTATTGTTGCAATCCATTTAGGGAAGTAATTCATGCAAGAGTGCAGAAGAATTAAACGAATGTTCAGGAGTGGATGATAAACAAATGTGCTATTGTATTTTTAGGTGGAAAAATTTACAGCAAATGTAGAAAGAAAATATCAGAAATCCCAACAAGCACTGCAGCTATTGTCTCAGTTCAGCCAGGTACTTCCAGAGAAGATTTAAGTGAAGATGAAGTAGTTTCAGGTCTGACACTCGATTCAGTATTTAGGTAAATCTCCTGTGAGGAAAAAGAGGCTTCAGAGTGAGAAAAAGTACCCAAACTAAAAACTGAAAAAAATAGCTTCTGTGTTGGAGCATACTGGAAAAAGAAGAGAGTGAAAATGGAGAAAGTGAAATCATCGCCCTGTTTCACAATTCAGACCGTATGTGCGACAAAATACAAATTCTAACTGTACTTCCAAAGAATTGGAGTATAAGGAAAACTATGAAAGAATTTTCTGCTTCAGATTACATGGTACGGAAAGCAAAACAGTAACAGAACATGGTATATTGGTTGCACCAAATCCAAAGCCGGGTAAGACAATATGTGAGGAAACGTTCAGCTTGTGCGTCATTTTTTACTGTGATCATGACGTGAGCCGTATGATGCCAGGAAGAAAAGACTTTGTGTCTGTCAAAGAAAATGGAATTACAGTACATCAGCAGAAGCAGCTAGTGTTGCACAACCTTAAGGAACTGTTTTCCTATTTCAAAGAGAAATGCCCAGATATAAATACTGGATTCTCAAAATTTTGCGAATTGCGGCCAAAGCACTGTGTTCTTGACAATGCCAGAGGGACCCATGCTGTTTGTGTGTGTGTGTCACACAGCAGAATTTCAAGTTAATGATTGAAGGCTGTAAACTGAAGCGCTAACAATGTGTGAAGAACACACATTAGCATCATACAAGCACTGTGTAGCATTTTTTACATGTAATCCTGCACTACCGGCATGTTTCTTAGGTCCAAGTGTGACAAGACTAACTGATTATCTGTATGATCTGTTTAGTAAGAACTGCATTGACGAAATTACATATAGGTGTTGGTTAACTACGGACAGAGTAATTCTAGAGGCTATAACAAAGTCAACAGATGATTTCATCGAGGTGTTTACATAGAGGTTACAACAGCTCCTGGCACATTTATCTCCGAACAGCAGTCACTGAAGAAGGTCTCAAACTAGATGAGTATTTTGTTCTCAGTGACTTTGCAGAAAATTACTCCTTCACCATTCAGTATGAGGTACAGGGATTCCTCTGAATTAATTCACAGCGTACAATTCACCCATTTGTACCTTACTACAGAGACTCAAGTAATAATGAAATTTGACATGTATCATACGTGGAAATATCCGACTGCCTTCAGTATAATACAGTGTGGGTTTATTCTTTCCAGAAAAAAATTCATAAATTTCTTAAAATGTCAGTTTTCAAATCCAAAGCACATTTATTACTTTTCAGATGGATATGCTGCCCAATACAAAAACAGAAAGAACTTTATGAATCTGCCCTACCAACAGAAAGATTTTAATGTTACAGCAGAATGGCATTTTTTTGTACAGCGCATGGTAAAGGACCTTTTGATGGAGTAGCAGGGGCTGTAAAGAGATTAGCAAGACTTACCAGCCTCAAGTGACCTAATGAAAATCATATTCTGATATCAAGACAGTTGTTTGAGTGGTGCAAGGAAAATATTCCTTTATGGATCTTCCATTACACATCGGTTTCCCATCATAATGAAGATTCGGCGAAGCTGAAACAACGTTCCAAAAATACAAGGACAATTCCAGTTACCCATAAGCTTCATTGTGTAATACCTGTTAACAAAGGTTTGGTAAGGACGAAGACATATTCTGCTTCTTCACTGAGTAGAGAAGAGTCAGTGGTTGCTATGGCGAATGAAATGCTGTGAACAGATATGCATGGATTTGTTGCCTGTATGTAAGACAATCAGTTTTGGGTTGAATACGTCTTACAAAGTTGTGAAGAAGCAGATGAAGTAAAAGTCAACTTCTTCCATCCACATGGACCGTCTCCGTCATTTGTGTTTCCTGCCAAACCAGACACTTGTTTCATCAGAAAATGTGACATGATCACAAGAGTCGATCCAGTGACACCAACTGGAAGGACATACAATCTCCCTGCGTCGGATCTGGCGAACATTAACAATTTAGTTGGAGAATTGTGAGGAGAAATCTAATCACTTTTCATTGCCTTTTCATTAAAAGTGTAATGGAAGTGGTTCATAATACCATTATAATAATGCAATCCATATTTTTGTACAATATTACTTATGAATTATATGTGAACATAATTTGTGTTTCACATATGTCAGTTACCATCTTCATTTTTGTAGTGTATTGATGCTGACAAAATAATTTTTTTTGTATGATGCCTTATTTATTATTGTTTATTTATTGTTTTTTTCTGTTCCATACGACCCAATTGAGGAGTGAGACTCCATAGTCATGGAACAAGTCAATACATTAATTGTTACACAAGAATGGTAATAGAAAAATTTTAAGTAGTCCTTTCCACACGACAATCTTAAGACAAATTGAAAAGAATCAATAAAGAAAAAATAAATTAGCTTAATTGTTTAACTTTTCTAGGAGCTCTTCGACAGAATAAAACGAGTGAGCCATGAGGTAACTCTTCAATTTAGATTTGAAAGCGTGTGGATTAGTGCTAAGATTCTTTAGTTCTTGTGGCAGCTTATTGAAAATGGATGCCGCAGAATACTGTACCCCTGTCTGCACAAGTGTTAAGGTGGTGTGATGCAAATGTAGATTAGACTTCTGTCTAGTATTCACCGAGTGAAAGCTACTAACTCGTAGGAATAAGCTGATATTATTAACAACAAACGACATCAAAGAAAAAACGTATTGTGACGCCAGAGTCAAAACTCCCAGACTACTGAAAAGGGGTCGACATGACGTTCGCGAACTTACACCAGATATTGCTCGAACCGCCCGTTTTTGAGCCAGAAATATCCTTTTTGCATCAGGCGAGTTACCCCAAAAAACAATGCCGTACGTCATAAGTGAGTGAAAGTATGCGTAATAGACTACTTTTCGTGTTGAAAAATCACTTATCTCAGATATTGTTCTAATAGTAAATATAGCAGAATTTAGTTTTGGAACAAGATCCTGAACATGGGCTCTCCATAACAGCTTACTGTCTATATGAACACCTAGAAATTTGAACTGTTCAGTCTGACTTATCACATGCCCATTATGTGTAATCAGAATGTCAGCTTTCGTCAAATTATGTGTTAGAAACTGTAAAAACTGAGTTTTACTGTGATTTAACATCAACTTGTTTTCTACTAGCCATTAAGTTATCTCTTGAACTGCATTATTTGATACTGTGTCAATATTACGAGCAACATCCTTCACTACCAAGCTGGTATCATCAGCAAACAAAAATATTTTACAATCACCTGTTATACTCGAAGGCATATCATTTATATAAATGAGAAACAGAAATGGTCCCAAAACAGACCCATGGGGCACCCCATACTTAATTGTGCCCCATTGGGATTGCACGTCACTGCCATTTTCTACACTACGGAGAATTACCTTCTGAACCAGTTGTGGGCTACTCCCTGTATTCCATAATGTTCCAACTTCTTTTGTGATCAACATAATCAAACGCTTTTTTTAAATCAAAGAAGACGCCTAATGTCCGTAGGCTCTAATTTAACCCATCAAGTGCCTCACAGAGAAACGAAAATTAGCGTTTTCAGTCGTTAAACCACTTCTAAAACCAAACTGTACGTTTGATAATAAATTATGTGAACTGAAATGATCAATTAATCTTGAATATACAGCCTTTTCAATAACTTTAGAAAAAACCGATGGCATAGAAATAGGTCTATAGTTGTCTACATTATCCCTTTCTCCTTTTTTATAAAACGGTTTCACTACTGTGTAATTTAATCTGTTAGGAAACTGACCATTCTGAAAGGAAAAATTACAAATATGGCTTAGTACTGGGCTAACATATGGAGAACAGTACTTTAGAACTCTGCTAGATACCCCATCATATTCACAAGAGTCCTTAGTCTTCAGTGATTTAATTATTGACTCAATCTCACCTATGGAAGTATCATGAAGGACCATTTCAGGTAACAGCCTCGGAAAGGCATTTTCTAAAAACGTTATATGATTACCTGTAGAAACTAGAGTTTTGTTTAGTTCCCCTACTATATTCAGAAAGTGATTATTGAATATTGCACATATATCTAACTTGTCAGTAACAGAAACATTCCTACAAGCACTGACGTTATATCTTCTACCTGCTGCTGCTGACCAGACACTTCCTTCACGACTGACCAGATAGTTTTAATTTTATCCTGGGAGTTTGCTATTCTTTTTGCGTACCACATACTTTTTGCATTCTTAATGACATTTTTCAGAACCTTGCAGTACTGTTTGTAATGAGCTACTGCATCTTCATTCTGACTGCTTCTAACATTTTGATACAACTCCCGCTTGGTTCTACATGATACTCTTATCCCCTTTGTCAGCCACCCTGGCTGTCTGTTACTGGAAGTAACCTGTTTTGAGAGTTCTAGCGGAAAGCAACTTTCAAACAGCGTAAGAAATGTATTAAGGAAAGTACTATATTTATCATCTGCATTATCAGCACTATAAACATCCTGCCATTCTTGCTCCTTAATTAAGCTTAAAAAGGTGTCAATTGCAACTGGATTAACTTTTCTGAGTAGTTGATATTTATGTTTAACATTTGTTTGAGAACAAATACTTTTTATAATTTAAAGTTGGGCATCGTGGTCTGATAGGCCATTTACTATTCTGCTGACAGAGTGCCCCTCTAATAATGAAGAATGAACAAAAATATTGTCAATGGTAGAACTGCTATTTCCTTGCACTCTCGTTGGAAAAAATACTGTTTGCATCATGTTATAGGAATTAAATTGATCTAACAGCTGACTTTTCCTTGAGCTATCACCTACACAATTAATGTTGAAATCTCCACACACAATTAAATTTTTATACTTCCTATACAGTGAACCCAGAACCAATTCCAGCTTGGGCAGAAACATTTTAAAATCTGAGTCAGGGGATCTATAAATAACAACTATTACTAGTTTACTTCCATTAACATTAACAACTCCTGCACAACATCCAAATATCTGTTCTGTTCAGTGTTTAGAAAAATCGATTGACTCCGATGAAAAATCGTTTTTTACATACATGGCCACTCCCCCACACTGCAAGGAACTCCTAGAGTAGAAGGCAGCTAACCTGTATCCTGGCAAAGGAAGTCTCTGAATTGTCATACCACTTAAAAATAATGTCAGAATCAGTATCAATAAGCAGTTCGTTAACTTTATCTCTGATACCCTGTATATTCTGATGAAAAAGAGTAATTCCCTTATTACTTGTATTCTTAGACTTTGTCAAAGGTGGTTCATTTCTTAGAGGGACTTCCTTTAAGCAGGAATATCTATCAGCTGTCTTCAGTCTAAAAAAGGTGCATCCCTAACACCAACTACTACAGGAACTTTTCCATGAGTGAAACCCCCACCCCCTACTACACTGTCACCTATGAGCTTTGCCAACCTCCCCTTCCCATACCTATTGAGGTGCAGACCGTGCCTAGTGAAATCCGATCTTTGGATAGTCTCAACTGGCACCACTGCAATGTGATCCATGCCCTCCGTCATCAGCGCCTTCTCAAGCCCCATGTTAACACGGCAGACAGCTGTATTAAGACAAGGCCTATCATGACGCTGAAACAGCTGCACGAAATGCACATTCGTGCCACCAATTTGAGTTGCTATCCTTTCCAGATCACCACCTATATCATATTCCCCTTTGTTGTGCTATCTTGATATTTTCCATATTTGTAGTAACATACTGGAACAATGAGTTTTCCAGAAAATTTGAAGATTAGGTGTTTTGAGATATTCAAGGTCAAAAGCCATGGTCAATGACCTTTAGAATAAAAATATTCAGAAACCTACCATGTGGCTTATCAGTGCAAAGGTGTATTCATTAGCTTTCCAGTGGTACTATTTTCATTGCTGTAACTTAATTTGAACCAGAATTATAGTCTTTTATGTTGAGACAGACTCATGTAAATTTCGCACAAATTACAAACTTTCCAGACCTCTAACTTTCTTCGCAGTTGTAATAGAGCCCTGCAAATTGGTGTTTTCCATCTCTTATTTGGGCAATTCAGTGCACCAAATTTGAAAGAAATCTGAAATAGTCAGGTTGAAAAAGTTACTTTACTGCGTTGATTTCACAAGGAATGACCCATGTGCCTATCCACCAAAAGCTCCCTCCTGCATTATGCTAACGACTTGCTACACAACAGTTTATGTCATTTACCCTGAGCAATGTCTCGCCATAGCTGCTCTCTCTACCGACTGACTGCACGTCCTACAGCTACCTATGAAAAATTCCTATTCCATAGGTTTTCCTACTCAGTACATAAGCAAAGTTACTGGCTAGGCCAACGTATTTACTACAGTTATATAATTATTTTTATTTATACAGTATGATTCTTTTTACACTGTGTACAAACTCTGGGGATTCATCGAAGATACGGAACAAAAAAGATCAAATGAACTTATTTCCGTAAATGCATAGTTTCCAACAAAAAAGATCAAATGAACTTATTTCCGTAAATGCATAGTTTCCATGCTATACGTATGCATTGAGGTACAAGGAAACCGTTTGCTCGTATGATCATCTGAGACGACCAGTACTGTTGCACACCTGCGTGACATAGATAGTGTGAGGGATATTCGTCATTCTTCCATTGCAATATTAAGCTCCGTAGCCATTGTCGAAGGAGCTGGTATACGTGCAATGCGTCTGCCAAGTGCATACCATACATGCTCATCTCGCCACTATACGTTCAATTTCCTTCAAGCATATCGTCCACCAGTGCAGCTAAGTGGGAACGAGCGTTATTGTCCACCAGAAGGAACCCATCATCTTTGGTATCAGAATAGGGCACAAGAAAAGTCGAAGGATCGTCTCTATTACTACGAGCAGTCAAAGAGCTATTCTAAATGTCACAGAGGTTCATACGTTTGCCAATAGTGACTCCTGCCCGCACCATTCTTCCACCACCACGATGTGGTTATGTTTCCTGCACATAAGGAGGATTGTTCAGAATTCCAGGTTCTGTAGATGAGGGAACGAGAACTGTCCGGCTGAACAGTCTTGATTTATCTGTGAACAGAAACAGGCGCCATTTGCTACGGCTCCAATCCTGATGTAGAGACCACATTCCCGAGGACAGACTTTGTGTTGATATTGCAGCTGAGTTGCATTCAGCCTCCTGTCTCGACGTGCTGTTAATTGGAGATAACGGTCACCTGTTGCTGATATTACCCTTGGACGACCTTGGTCTAACCTTCTTTTAACGGTTCCTGTTGTCTGAAATCGCGTCCAGGTCCAGAAAATTACACTTTGGGATACTTCAACAGCTGCAGCCATCTCCCTCTGCGTCTGTTCCTCTTCCAACTTTCCTATGGTTATCCATGCAACAGCTTCGGGTAAGTCATATTGTTCTTGCGTTGCACTATCTGCTTACTACACTATCTCAAACCAACTGCTTGAGTAATTCGTTTGGTAGAGTAAACACAAGTCATCACCAACACCCTCTGCAGCAACTTTCTGCTATTACATCTTCTTAAAACCGACAGAAAGACAACGAACCATTTTAGTTGATTTTGCCGGTGACAATACTTAAAAGCCTAGATATCTCAGCTGATCCCCTAATTGTTTAGACCAGAGTATGAGTGAATAAATGGTCTCTAACATCTAAACCATGCTTTTTCTGACATACGTTCATTAGGACTTTTCTATTCACAATTCTCTTCTCGATCAATCTCTAGAGTTTGTAAATAGTGGGGAAAAAATGACGCTGTATAAACAATTGACAATTAAATTGAAAGACAGGAAAAATTGAGATAAAAAATGTTACTTTTTGCTTGTGTTATATGTTGTTAACGAGTGTTACCGTACTTTTCTTTGTTTGTCGCTCACCAGCGTCTACTAGCCCATGTTGAATTTATTTGCCCGTGCTCGTGCGCATTTGCAACTCGCTCCGCACTGCCTGCGACTGCATTTAAATCAATCAAAGTGACAGCGCAGGCGACGTGAATTGATCGTTGAAGATTTAATCAGCCAACAACGGAAATTAAGCCAGGTGGTAGACGGAGCAGGAATTGCTTTTAATTTTCCATATAGTGCACGTTCTGATTATTTGGGATGGGCGCTGCATCTCGTATGGCACCGAGATGGACAGAGACATAGTCTCGCGTGTAAAGGCGTAGTAGCTGTGGGCATCAAACAAAACGTGAAAATAGTACACAGTATTTTTAGGATAATATTTAATAATGTACTAACCAAGCCGACACCATGCAATATGGTGTGTGTGTTGTCCTTAGCGTAAATTAGTTTAAGTAGTTTGTAAGTATAGGGAGTGATGACCATAACAGTTTGTTTGAAAATATTTGTCAAGCTTGAGGGACTTAACTACGGGGTCATCAGTCGCTAAACTTACAAACTATTTATGAACTACCTTTTACTAAAGATGGCACAAACATCCATGCCTGAGGGGTATTCGAACCCCCGACGGGGAACAGCCTCGCGCATCGTATCATAGCGCCTCAATGCTCCGACGCGGCATAGCAGTTTGGTCCAATAGGTTTACAAACATTTGAACTTCTGATGGGGAGCAGACGCGAACTCCGCAGTACGGCTATTTACGGCGCACGACCACTCTCACGCGGTTTTACTGAAAAGATAAGTCAAAAAACAATCAGATGTTTGGTTTGAACACCACAGTGCTTTATTATACATGGTCCAGTTTCGAGGTGGTAAGTCGTTGTCTTCTTTCGAACTCTGTACCGACTTACCTAGCCAGTTATAGGTGGACTTATAGCTTAATGGTGATAGTGGACGACGGTGGAACTCGCCATATTTCATATTAGCAATATTACCACAAGTGAAAGAAGTGGAAAGTGAGAGTTTAAAAAATCCTAGGTTGTGATCGCTTGTAGAACGCAAAATATTTCGATTCGTGGTCTGGCACTCTACTGTACAGCCATCGAGCTACACAATACTCATCTCTCGCTAATAAAATCCGGAAGAAATTGTTCATTCCACCTCTAGTCAGTCATCGTTACCAACAGTAAGTGTAAGCTAATATACAAGCTGTCTTTGTAGCCTTGGAGTAGGCCTAGACGAAAAGTGCAAAGTTTCATTTCGTCTGAAATGTTCATTATCGTTTAAATGAAACATTGATGTAATTATACAACATTGTATGGTTCTGAAGAATCATCAGTTCTCCTGATGAGGATTAAGCGGAAACATTTCCTCTGTGTAAGGAATTTTCCTTGAACAGTTAAGAGAACACGAAGGAAGCATCTTTGTCGCAAGACTGCCGGCTGAATACGAGCACATCACAACAAGGCTATACTCGCTCTTTCTGTGTTCTCTCGCTTATTAAGGAAATAAGCATCTTGAGCGGCAGTTTCGCAGTTTCACAAAGAGGAGTGCTGTTGGTTTTTGTTCCGGCGGCAGCGAAGTTGCGCCATTGTGAGTTTTCTCGGAAAGGGAGAGGCGGCCACAACCTGTTCTGCCGCCGCGAAACGAGCACGCCGGCTGTGTGCTTCCCCGAGAACCGCCGGGGGATACCCGGTCGCTGGCCGAGCGGAGCGGCAGCAGCAGCAGCAGAGAAGGCCGCGTGGGCCGCACAGGCCACGCGACTCTTTTCTCCCAACCACACTACGTAGCGACAGCACCGATGATGCTACTTGTATCTCGTGAAGTTTTTCTAACAAAGATGAAGCAAGAAGTGTTGCTGCCTATCGCCTTTCCTCTCACAAGGAAAGTAGTTGGGCTCGACCAAAAACATATACACCAAAATCGTATGAGAGATGATGTAAAGGTCCCTTATTTCACTAGTGATACTCCCGCATCTGCAAAACTCCGCAATCGTCCGTTCGAGGCCTCTCCGTGTGCCATGCCACATTGCACTTTGACCTGTCGGTTCGCCAGTAGGGACAGAGCAGTGTGCCTCCCAAGTTGCGTTTTGTGACGTTATTTGTGTGGTGAAGCGTCAGATGGGGCGGCGATTGCTAATCAATCCTGCTAATGTATTGCGATTGATTGAGATAAAGTTACGAAAAATCCTTCTTCGTGAAGATGCTGCCGGCCGCGGTGGCCGAGGAGACTGAGGCGCTGCAGTCACGGTCTGCACGGCCACTACGGTCGGGGGTTCGAATCCCCCCTCGGGCATGGATATTTGTGCCGTCCTAGTTTGTAAGTTTAGGGACTGATGACCCCGTAGTTAAGTCCCATAGACTATACAAACATTTGAACATTTTTTTGAAGATGCTATTTTAGAAGATGAATCATTCGCATGCTTTCTCGTATCTGATATGGTACAGAAATATGATCGTAAGATAAATACTGTTGTAACACTAACACATAATGATGATAATAGGGATGATAACGACGAACAACTCATTGCAAGCGTTAGTGCTACGGTAAGTGCGGGAACAGGCGATGGAAACAGTGGCAGTGAATACCAACAGTTGCAACTATCACCACGGCTTTTGATGACAATGTGCTAGAGAACATGTACGATGATTATTTCATAAGTTATAGTTAAGATATTTGCATTACGTATGGTGTATACAGTTACATCTACAGTGCTATCTGGAGCAAGATTGCAGAGTTTTGCATAAAAACGACACCCACCAGCACAGTGAGGTGTACGTAGAGATCCTGTAAGCAAACGTTGATACAGATGTGTTTCCTTGTCAGACAGGAAGTTAAACTCACCTGCTGATCTGCTGTCCTTGAACCGTAAAGGCATCGGACTTCTTCTCTTGGTAGGTGTTTCGTCGCCATATATAAGATTTCATTAATTTAAAAGAGGACAATAGGAAAGTTACAGAACAATACGCAGAAATATGGTGAAATCTGTATTCATAAAGATGTGCCGAATGTGACGTAGTCCTGTTGCGTGTTTAATATTATTTCACAAATAAGATTATTTTGCTACGAAACCATCTTGCCGTAGGACTAGGAATTACTTGTTGTTGTGGTCTTCAGTCCGCAGATTGCTTTGATGCAGCTCTCCACGGTACCCTGTCCTGTGCAAGTCTTTTCAGCTGAGAATACGTTCGGCAACCTACATCCTTTTGAATCTGCTTACTATATTCGTCGCTCGGTCTCCCTCTACGACTTTTCCCCACACGCTTCCTTCTAATGCTAAGTTGACGATTCCTTGATGTCTCAGAATGGGTCGAACCAATCTATCTCTACTCTTAGTCAGGATATCCCAGAAACTCCTTTTCTCCCCGATTCGGTTAAGCACCTCCACATTAGTTACATGATCTACCCATCTAATTTTCATCATTCGTCTGTAGCACTACATTTCAAAAGCTTCTATCATATTTTTATCTGAACTCCTTATCGACCATGTTTCACTCCCGTACAATGCAACAATCCAGACAAATGCTTTCAGAAAGGACTTCCTAACATTTAAATTAATATTGAATATTAACAAGTTTCGCTTCCTTAGAAACGCTTTCCTTCCCATAACCAATCTACATTTTATATCTTCTTTACTTCGGCCATCAGAAGTTCTCTTGCTACCCAAATAACAAAATTCATCTACTACTTTTATTGTCTCATTACCTAATCTAATTCTTTAAGCATCAACCGAGCGAGGTGGCGCAGTGGTAACGCACTGGACTCGCATTCGGAAGGATGGTGGTTCAAATCCACCTCCGGCCATCCAGATTTAGGTTTTCCGTGATTTCCCTAAATCGCTCCAGGCATATGCCGGGATGGTTCCTTTCAAAGGGCACGGCCGATTTCCTTCCCCATCCTTACCCAAATACTCCGAGCGTAAGCTCCGTCTCTAATGACCACGCTGTCGACGGGACGTTAAACTCCAAGCTTCCTTCCTTCCTTCCTTCTTTAAGCATCGCCTGATTTGCTGACATTGCATTCCATTACCTTCGTTTTACTATTGTTAATGTTCATCTTATATCTTCCTTTCAAGACACTGTCCATCCCATTCAATTGCTCTTCCAGATACTTTGCTGTCTCTGACAGAATTGCTATGTCATCGGCAAACCGCAATGTTTTTATTTCTTCTCCCTGCACTTTAATGCCCTCTCCAAATTTCTCCTTCCATTCCTTCACTGCCTGCTCAATGTACAGATTGAACAACATTGGGGAAAGGCTACAACCCTGTCTTACTCTCTTCCCAACCTCTGCGTCCCTTTCTTGCCCCTCGACTCTAATAACCGCTGTCTGGTTTTTGTATAGATTGAATATAACTCTTCGCTCTCTATATTTTATCCCTGCTACCTTCACAATTTGGAAGAGTGTATTCCAGTCGACATTGTCAAAAGCTGAGGAATTACTTAATAGTCAAGTGTGTTTAATTATAGGAATTAATTAATAGTCAATTTAAAACAGATACAGTTGCAGTCCCTAGAGAGTGGTTGAATCACAGAGAATGTTGCTAGACATAAAGTCGTAATACTAAATTCAGAGCAGGGGCCAAACGGCCAAGCTTACCTCACTATAAACTGAATGGTAAGTGTACCAGATGCTTCCACTCGCCCACCATTGTAACAGACGCGGACGGTCCTCAAAGTATCACGGTCTGCACGGCCACTGCGGTCGGGGGTTCGAATCCCCCCTCGGGCATGGATATTTGTGGCGTCCTAGTTCGTAAGTAGTTCATAAGTAGTTTGTAAGTTTAGGGACTGATGACCCCGTAGTTAAGTCCCATAGACTTTACAAACATTTGAATTTTTCCTCAAAGTAACACTAATACGGCGGTAACTTCCGCCCTAGACTGTCTACGACGTGGATACCGAAGCTCTGCAACCGGAATGACGGTGCGTGGCTGTTCGCCGGGTACGGCACCGCAGTACGCTTCCGCTGTTCAAAAGTAGTCCCTGTAGCCAACCTTACAGGTAGGTGAGAGAAACAGTTGGGGAAGCTTAGCCCTTGCGGGCGGCACTGTGTTTCGGACGCTCAGGGCCGGCCGCGGTGGCCGAGGAGACTAAGGCGCTCCAGTCACGGTCTGCACGGCCACTACGGTCGGGGGTTCGAATCGCCCCTCGGGCATGGATATTTGTGCCGTCCTAGTTCGTAAGTAGTTCATAAGTAGTTTGTAAGTTTAGGGACTGATGACCCCGTAGTTAAGTCCCATAGACTATACAAACATTTGAACATTTGAACACTCAGGTTGGGACACCTGTTTGGAGCACGGAACAAAGCTGGTATGGCTCAGCCACGGCGTCGCTTCCGGTTGCTTTTAAATTTAACGGCTGCAGGAAATTCTCAATTTTGAGAAATTCCTAGATTAACCAAACGGGTAACGTAGATATTACTCTGTCCCTTCCATTCGATTGTCCTATAAGTAAACAATCGTTCTGTGATGTTCCTTCGTTGGTGAAAACTAATAAACCGTTCAAATCAAATGTTTGTAGAGCTTATGGGACTTTACTACGGGGTCATCAGTCCCTAAACTTACAAGCTACTTATGAACTAGCTAATCCTAAGGACGGCACAAATATCCATGCCCGAGGGGGGATTTGAGCCCCCGACGGTAGTGGCCGTGCAGATCGTGACTGGAGCGCCTCAGTCCCCTCGGCCATCTCGGCCGGCTAAACCGTCCTAAATTAATTGATTTAATTTTGCTACTTTTTAAATAAGGGCCCATCCGGTCTGTTAGTGGTATCGGGGAGTTTCTAATTTTACTGGCAACTCGAATCCGTGGTCGGAATAACATATTTATTTTGATCTGATTTCTTTCTTATGGCACAGCCGTCGCGGCCGTGCATTTTGTGCTCTCAAAAAGTCTGTGCGTTACATACTGTTGACATATGTGCTAAAGCAGAATTGCTAATTACAACTTTTCGAAATTCCTTCACCAAAGAAGACGAAGTAAGTACTCCAGAATTCTAATCAAGAACAACTGCCTGCACGAGTAATTTAGCAGTAGATATCTCAGCAGTATTAAGGCAACTTAAATCACTTAACAGAAGTGAGTCTGTCGGTCCCGATTGCATACCAATTTGGTGTTCACAGTACGTTGTAACAGACGGCGAGTCATCACCTAAAAGTTAAGTGATATCTGGCGTTCCCGCGGGAAGTGTTATAGGTCCCTATTTTCCTTATCATTCGATTCAGGAGACAGTCTGAGTAGCTCTCGTAGACTGTTCGTAGATGATGCTGTCATTTATCGGTTAGTAAAGTCACCAGGCGAACAAAAGGAACCGTAAAATTATTAAGGTTTTCATGCTGCAAAAATTTCTATTTGACCCTAAATAAATTTGAAGCCATCCATTTGAGCACTAAACGAAATCCGTCAAACTTCATTTAAAAGATAAACCAGTCAAATCTACGGGCCGCTAATTCAACCATATATCTAGGACTTAAATTACGAACAACTTGAATTGGAAAGAAGAAGTAGAAAACATTGCAGGGAAGGCGAAACAAAGGCTATGTTTCATCGGCAGAACAGTTCTACTAAAGAAACTGCCTACACTATACTTTTGGAGTACTGCTGCACATTGTGGGGTCTCCACCAAGTGGAACTGACGGAGTATATGGAGAAATTTCAGAGAAGGGCTGTTAGTTTTGTTTTATCGCGATATAGGGTTGAAAGTGTCACGGAAATGCTGCATGAGTTGGGGTGGAAATCATTGATAGAAAGGCGTTGATCGTTATGACGCGATTTATTTACGAAATTTCTTTCACCAAATTTCACTTTCCAATGCGAAAATATTTTGTTTGCGATCACCTACATAGGGAGACATGATCATTGCAATAAAATAACAGAAATACGATAGGAAACGAAAATTTGATGATCCCTCTTGCATGCACTTCAATGTGATTTGCAGAGTATTGGTGTAATTCTTTAACATGGATGTATAACTCTGGTCTCTGAGCAAAGATCTGCAGCGTGCCCGCACATTCATATGTTTCGCTAAACATTTTATATTGACCGCCATGTTGTAATTTACAGGGCCGTTTCCAGAACGTTTTTACACACAAGAGGAATATCATTTGGCGGCAGCTCCCATTAAAAGTAAATCTAGTGATGGTCTAATTCAAATTGGGGAGGGGTGATAATGATTTTATATAGTGATACTGTAAGTAATTTTGAACGAAAAAATTACTTAAACATAGGTCAGCAAACGCTTCGTTACGGATATTTGGATATTGTAAGGAACTTTAATTCTGCAAAATTGATGTACACACGTGAACGTACTCGCAATACAACTGCAAATTAACGTGATTTTCTTGAAAACAACGTTACAGAGAAGTGCATTTAATTACACATTCTTACATTATGGCCGGCCGCGGTGGCCGAGGGGACTGAGGCGCTCTAGTCACGGTCTGCACGGCCACTACGGTCGGGGGTTCGAATCCCCCCTTGGGCATGGATATTTGTGCCGTCCTTAGTATAAGGTAGTTGATAAGTAGTTTGTAAGTTTAGGGACTGATGACCCCGTAGTTAAGTCCCATAAGCTTAACAAACATTTGAACATTTGAACCCCACAGTTAAGTCCCTTAAGCTTAACAAACATTTGAACATTTCTTACATTATCAGAATGAAACTTTCACTCTGCAGCGGAGTGTGCGCTGATATGAAACTTCCTGGCAGATTAAAATTGTGTGCCGGAACCGGGACTCGAACCTAGGACCTTTGCCTTTCGCGGGCAAGCGCACTACCGACTGTGCTATCCCGACACGACTCACGATGCCGCCTCACAACTTCCGCCAGTACCTCGCCTCCTACTTTCTAAACTTCACAGAAGCTCTCCTGCGAACCTGGAAGAAAGGATGTGGTGGAGACATGGCTTAGCCACATCCTAAGGGATGTTCCCAGAATGAATTTTCCAAAAGATGCAGGTACCTCTCTCCTGTCAGTGGCTGATTTATAATAAATAGACCTATCAAAAAGTTAGAGATCATGTCGCGCCTAACATTTATGGCAAAACAAACTTGGCAATAGCTATCTACTGAAGCATGTTTATTTTCCTGTGACCATCGATGAATATTTCGTGTGTTATTTGTCTATGTCGTGAAAACTAGGCTTCATCAGTGAATAGTATGTACTGAAGTAAATAACTTTTCTCCGTTACCCAGCGAAAGAATCGAAGTCGTTGGGCATAGTCGCCAACGTGGAGATTTTGGACGCGCTGTATGGGAAATTGATACAGGTTTTTTCGCACGTAAATTTTCCCATACACAGGTCCAGTAGCGCACCTAGGGGGGTGCAGAGGGTGCGGTCCGCACCGGGTACCAACTCCAAGGGGGTGACAAAACTTGCCAGAGGTTTCTTTTTCTCCCTCTCTCTCTCTCTCTCTCTCTCTCTCTCTCTCTCTCTCTCTCTCTCTCTCTCTCTCTCTCTTTTCTTTTTTTTTTTTTCTTTCCACACTAATGTACCATTGCTAATAGTCTGAACTGACGGGGCTGTTGCCATTCTTCGTCTATTATCGTGAGTGACCGGACGCCAGAGTTTTCTTCCGCAATATTCAGAAGATTGAATGAAATATTTATTCATTTGCACGTAAGTAAATGCAATTATTTATGAATTTTTTAATACAACTTTTTCTTCCCATAGTTGTAAGAAAGATAACAAGGGGTTTCTTTTCTGGTGATGCCAAATGCCTGAATTTTTTCTTTTTAATGATTTTTTGAGAATCAGGTATTTCTCCCAGCTTTAAAAGTGATTACGATACTTATTCAGATGTTGCTGCCACTTTTAGAGTAGAAGCGGTCACTGTGTTCCTTTTTCGTGATTTGAACGTTAAAATTAAAGGCCATTTAGCCAAACCAGCCGTATTAATTATATATCACGAATTTACTTTGTGCTAGGGTGTTCAAGTGATCAAACGTGCATAAACTAGTCTAGCATAAAACCAGAACTGTTTTCCGCCGTGGCTGTTAATGTGGTATGTTATAATGTTCAGTGCAGAGCTTTCGAAACTGCATATCACGACACCCCCCGGGGGGGGGGGGGGGGGCGTAGTGCCACTAAGGGTGTCGCATCAACAGCAAAATCGTAAGATAAGACAGGACATTGTGCAAAAAATACTAAACACCCTTCAGTTCGTTCAGTGTGCACTTTAATTACAAGTGAATCATGGAAATTAATATTTCTTCAAAGTATCATTTATATAGATAGATCTTTCTACTTAAAATCAGTGTGTGCCTTGTAAAAATTTATATATTCGAAATGGTGTCGCGACTAGGAAGATTTTGGAAAGCTCGGGTATAGTGTGTAAGAAGAATCGTAGAAAATTTAAAAAAAATACCTTATGCGTTTATTATTTGATGCAATTGTGACGTCAAATAGAACAAAATGTTCAAATGTTTGTAGAGCTTATGGGACTTAACTACGGGGTCATCAGTCCCTAAACTTACAAACTACTTATGAACTAGCTAATACTAAGATCGGCACAAATATCCATGCCCGAGGGGGAATTCAAACTCCCCGACCGTAGTGGCCGTGCAGAACGTGATTTATCGCGCCGCAGACCACTCAGCCACTGCGGCCGGCTAGAACAAATCTCCTTACTGTTTGCTGTTCATGAATATCTGACCTTCGAAAAAAAATGCATAAAAGCATTTTCTCCTATACAACCGATTACTAACTTATTGCATTTCAGGAAGTTTGCTCTTTTAAGCAGTATTTGACTATAAATCTAAAGACAACTAAGAAGTGTTTGCTATAAATCAATATGGAGATTTCTATTTGCTTGTGGACGAAGCCTTACGATTTGCGAAGGACAAATGTGACGAAATGGGTATTCCTGTCGAAAAAATAAGAAATATTAGGAAGAAGAAAATGATGCCTGGGGAAAAGGCTGTAGACGAGACGCTGACTTTGCACCAGGAACTGAGAAGGTCAATGTTAGAGTGCATCGACAGTTCCAACAAGAAATTGATACACGTTGCAGAAACATGGAGTGTATATCAGAACATTTTACTGTTTTAGAGCCCAGAAATCCGATTCAGAAAAGGAACTTCCCATGATTGTAAAATGTTTAATTGACAATTACGATAAGATTTCTGAAGATGGTATCCTCGCAGAAATTCTACGGCTCTGAAGATTTCTGCAGGCTGCTAATGTCCCAAAAGAAGAATCTCTTGGATGGACATCTTTAAGAGTTTTACAGTTTGTTGTTGAATATGAAATTTCTGAACCTGTTCTGAACCTCACTTTTGCATTAAGATTTTTCTTAACTTTGTGTGTTTCGGTAGCGACCTGTGAGAGAAGTTTCTCAAAGCTGAGACTCATTAAGAATTACATTAGCTCTACTATGAGCCAAGCAAGACTCTCTAATTTGGCAATTTTGTCAACTGAAAATAGTGTGGCTAAAGCTACTGACTTTGACCATGCAATTTCAAAATTTTCTGCAGAGGAAGTTAGACGGGTGAGACTGTAAACTGCATGTGAAAGTTACCAGTCATTAAGACAGTCTTTAGCTATTTGTTCTGCTTGATTAATAATCGATTAAACTATGTTATTTATAAAAACTAGTTTTATTTATTTCCTTTCATACAGACTGTTTACAAACTATTTAACTTTCTATTTTGCTCTTTTCATTATGTGTATCAAAAATTTATTCCTCTCTCCTTGAATTTTTTTCCATTCTTTGTAAGGTTGGCGAGAGTGGCGGCGGTGGTGTTGGAGGGGGGGGGGGGGAGGTGACAATTGGATCACCGCACCGGGTGCCAAACTACTTAACTATGCCACTGCACAGGTCTGTATGACATTTAGCGCACACTCCGCTGCAGAGTGAAAGTTTCATTCTGGAAACATCCATTCGGCTATGGCTAAGCCATGTCTCCACCATATCCTTTCTTCCAGGAGTGCTAGTCTTGCATGGTTCGCTGGAGAGCTTCTGTGAAGCTTGGAAAGTAGGAGGCGAGGTACTGGCGGAAGTAAAGTTGCGATGCGGCATCGTGAGTCGTGTCGGGATAGCTTAGTCGGCAGAGCACTTGCTCGCGAAAGACAAAGGTCCCAGGTTCGAGTCCCGGTTCTGGCACACAATTTTAATCTGCCAGGAAGTTTCAACGGGAGATTGTTCTATGTACTCAACATCACATGAACATCATTTTTAGGTAGGTTGCATAGCGTAAACACAGTATGTACCCACGCACTGATTGCAAGAATATCATGCTACGGTCACATTGCATTGCGTATATGTTCATGTTCTGCACATCAATTCTGCAGAATTAAAGTTTCTTTCAACACCCATACCTCTCAAACAAAGCGTTCGCAGACTAATGTTTATATAACTTTATTGTCCAGAATTGCTTATGCTATCACTATGCAACAGATGGACGTGTGTGCGAATATTTCACTTTAAAGTCAAAACTATTCACTGCAGACCACGAATGTTGTGGTGTAAAGTCAGTGCCACACACCAGACGCAAGAGAACGATCGTGGACAAGGCAGCAGACGACCGGCAGCCAATCGCACGCTGGCGCCGCGGAAGAGAGGCATCTGGAAGAGCCCGTCTGAACTCGACTCCGAGATAGGCAGTCACTGGGAATCAGCGCAACTAGCACCATACAGAAGACGACGCCGCGAGAAGAGAAGAGAGAACGGACATACTTTGTAAAAATTAAGTAATTGTATTCTTCAGGAAGTAAAGCTTGTATTATTAATCTGTATACTTGTTCTAGCTGTCCACGCATCAAGATAGAATCTTTCCTGAATGCTAGGTCGGGAACGACGAAACAGAGGCTGACCAGGACGACAAAAACAACGAATACAATATTTTTCAAAACGTAAGAGAATTTTTTGTTGTTGTTACCAGAACCGCGCGCTCTGAACATCACAATACTGTTGTCTATGACGGCCAATTTGCCAAAGAAATGAACCTGTGGAGGATTCTATATATTTTATTCCACAAAAAGCCTCTAATAATCTCATTTTATAATCCCTTAGTACTTTACGAATTGCTGCACACTTTATAAAAAGAAACCTGACTGTGATACAACAAATACAAGAATAACAATACATATTTCAAGATGAATGTTACATTGTTTAACATTACAGGAAAGTAAAATCACACACATAGTACACAAGACACTTTGCCCTTTCCCTTGTGGAATCAAGACAGACGCCCAGTTGCAGGGCATTTACAAATCTGAAGCCGCGTTTTTGTAAAGACTGTAAAGTATTGGGGCCTGGATAGTAGCAAGCTAGGTAGTGGACACTCTATAGAATTAGAAATTTTTAAAGATCATATAACTTCTACTTACTTGATTACAAATGATTTTCTGATAATAATAATACAAATTCACAAATAAAAGTCAATTTTAATATAGAATTTGGGTGATATTTTAAAAATAATGAACTGAGTTTGGTAACAATCAAATAAGGTAAGTTCTTACCTGCATCAGAATTGTGGAAGAACATCGGAAGTGCAGCTAGCAAGGAAGCATACTACAATTTGCATGTAGCGATTTCGTCAGATCAAGATAGATTGAAATCATGATGGACAGAGGCGCGTTTAATGCACCGCCCTTTCGTCCTCCCAATGCAAGTCCAGTATCCAGAATGAAACTTTCACTCTGCAACGGAGTGTGTCCTGATATGAAACTTCCTGGCAGGTTAAAATTGTAAACCGCAACCCGTGTCACAGCTTCGAGTTCAGGTTCTGGCACACAATTTTAATCTGCCAAGAAGTTTCAAGTCCAATATGTTGCAACTACGGCACCTTGCTCGGTGTATGATCAAGGTGAAGCGCAACAAGAAATACTTAAACTTCGGAATAACTTTGATTAAAAGAAAACAAATACTGAGTCATAAACAAATATATGCTTTTCATTGACGGTACATATACTCTACATACGTACTCCGCAATTCAGCTTACGGTGTGTTGTGGAGGGTCTTTGTGTTCGTCTCTTCTTCAATTTTTTGTTGCAGTCGCGTATGGTTCGTGGGAAAAGCGACTGCTAGTATATCTCCGTATGGATTCGTATATCTTAATAAACCTCTCGCGACGCATTTGTTGACATTCTATAAGTGTACGCTCTCGCAGATTTAACAGTAGTCGGTATACCGTTATCAGAGTAAACAACATACTGATATCCAAGAGATGGGCATCTGACATAGATAATGTGCGGACTTTCCGAGGAGCTAATTCGGATTATGACCATTACCTAGTAGGAGAAATGTTCAAATGTTTGTACAGCTCTGGGACTTAACTACGGGGTCATCAGTCCCTAAACTTACAAACTACTTATGAACTAACTTACGAACTAAGACTGCACAAATATCCAAGCCCGAGGGGGAATTCGAACCCCCGACCGTAGTAGCCGTGCAGATCGTGACTGTAGCGCCTCAGTCCCCTCGGCCACCGCGGCCGGCACCTAGTAGGAGACAAAATGAGGCAGAAATATGCTGTTGTTGCCAAAAGAAGTACTACCAGAGTAAATAAATGTATTATAGAAAGACTGAGAGAGAGAGAGAGAGATCTACTGTTCAAGAGTTCCAGAACAAATTGAGAATTCCAGGTTCGAATCCCATCTCGGGCATGGATGCTTGTGACGTCTTCAGTATAAAGTACTTCACAAGTAGTGTGTACGTTTAGGGACTGATGACTCGGCAGTTAATTCCCTTAAGCTTTACAAACATTTGAACACTTTTTTTTTTTTTTTTTTCTTTTTCTGACAGATGCAATACTAACAGGAATGAACAGCCACTCTATTACAACACTGCAGATCCTGAAATAGACTACCCAACATTAGAGGAAGTACAAAAGGTAGTTCACTGTCTAAAAAAAGATGAAAAAAGAAAGAAAAACACAAAGCACCAGGAACTGATGAAATAACTGCAGAACTGTTGAAAAATTACGGAATCGAGTTGTATAAGTGGATCCACAAACCCGTTAAGTTGACATGGAATCAGAAAAGAATCCCAGAAGAGAGAACATTAGGTATAATTCAGCCAATAAATAAAGAATACTTGCTGCTCAAATTACTGAGGAATTGCCCTGCTGAATGTAACCTATAAGATCCTCTCCAGTATTATTTACAAAAGGTTAGCACTGTATGCAGAAGAGGTTCTGGGGGACTATCAGTGTGGATTTCGGCCTAAGATGTTCAAATGTTTGTAAAGTTTATGGGACTTATCTGCGGGGTCATCAGTCCTTAAAATTACAAACTACTTATTAACTAGCTGATACTAAAGACGGCACAAACATCCCCGAGAGGGGATTCGAACCCCGGACGGTGAACGGCCTCGCGCATCGTAGCATAGCGCCTCAATGCGCTCGGCCGCTCCGCCGCGTCATTTCGGTCTAACCCATCAACAACAGACCAGATATTAGTCCTGAGGCAAATACACGAAAAGGCCTACGAATACAACACCGAACTTCATAACCTCTATCTCGACTTCGAGGAGGCCTTTGGCAATCTTGATAGAGCACAAATGCTAAATGATTTGCTGCTACTTGGTATACCATCGAAGTATGTCTCACTTATTCAAGCAACATTGGCTGGTTGCAAGGCTGCAGTGCGAGTGGATGGAGAACTGAGCAAATGGTTTAGGATAAGTAAAGGAGTGCTATTCAATCTGACCCTTGAAGCAGCCATTCGGAAGCTCCAAATATCTGTTTACATAGGCACAAAGTCAATCCAAATATGCGCATATACTGATGATGTAGCAATTATTAGCCGTAGAAGCATATCACTAGGGAGGACAATAGGCGTACTGAAAGAAGTCACGCAAGCCAGAGGCCTTTCTATAAATTAAAAGAAGACCAGTTTCTCCAAGACAGAGAATAACAACTTAGCTAGACTATCTGAAACATCAGATCTATTGATATTAGAGGATATTATATTTGGTGCAAAACTATGTATTTTATGCAGTACGCTCTATTACGACATCAAAATCTCCAGTAGATGCAGCGACACTGCGACAGAGGCTGATTTGAACGTTACTTGAGCAGGAAGATCCCTGGAAATTACTACCTGAACGTTGAGTGAAGGATATGTATCAAACGTAATTTGTACGTATAACACAAGAGTTGAATTATTTTCTTGCGTTATGGAAATTGTTACTGTTATGAAATTATTGGAAGTACTGGAACATAAATTATACGCTTTTGGCAAATCCCTGTAGTCCCGTAATTTTAATTTTGTTTTCTTTTTCTTTTCTGTGTTTCCCCGAAGTTGTTCAGGGTAACATTCAGCCGCGGCGGATTAGCCGTGCGCACTGGGGCTCCGTGCTTCGGTGCGCGCCACCGTTCGCCGTCGGAGGTTCGAGTCCCCCTCAGGCATGGGGTGTCTGTGTTGTCCTTAGGTTAGTTTACCTTAATTTGAGTAGTTTGTAAGCTACGGACTAATAACCAAGCAGTTGAGTGCGATAGATTTACAAACATTTGGTAACCTTCGAACAGTTCTCTTTTTCTTAGATCCACCCTATTTCCTTATAACCTCTTGATGTTTTGACTAGTATCATGTCTTCTGCAGTTTCTTCATATTTTGTCTTGATGTGTCCATTGCATCTGCACTCCAACCAAATAGTTGATCAGACACTTTACGTGGCCATTGGACTGTTATATGTTTTGTTATTCTGGGTACTAACCATTGCAGTGTACGGCGAGTAGAGCAATCTTCGGCGTCTTAGGTGTGACCCATTAATTAAGTTATTGTTTCTTCTCGACCCTATATTCTATGGACATCTGTAACCCTTGAAATTTTTATTCAGTCGCCTTAACATTGACTACTCAATTTACAAATATTTAATAAGAAAGAAATCTTAATCTAATAGCAATTTTGTTTGGAATTGTTAACGCACGTCGTGCAAATGTAAGTTTGGATTGAAACCTGAAAAGGTTTATTTATGTTTTTTTTGCAGTGGTAAAAACGGTTTATCCTTAACTGTGATTCTACAGCAGTGTTTGTGAGCTGTAACCAAACTTTTTTCATGTATAGGATGATGTGTGCTCGTTACTTCTAAGGTTTTGTAGCCGAACTGCATTGCAGAATGCAAGCTGTATATTGAACTGTTAATATTTGTGTGAACATGCACTTTTACTTTTTCTTCAAGTTGTATTAATTCGGTCCACGGCTGTAGTTTACGGGACAATCTGTAAGTTTCCGTTTCAAGGTCGTAAAATCGAGAACCGGAGTGCGTGGTATTTTGTTGGCTATCACACCTCATTGGATCGTAACATATGGTGATATGTCTTAATCCGAAGTGTTACGCTATTGAGGTAGAAGAACTGTGCTCAACAGATGTGGATGTTTTTTGTTATAATTTCCAGGGCGGTGCTGGTAGATGGCGGAAGAGGAGGGGGGCGGGGGGGAACGAAATGCAGACGCACCTCATTCACACCTAATTGTTGTCTCCGCGCGTTTTTCTTTCCATTTTCACTGTTTGTCCTTTTTTTGGTTCCATTCCAACTGACTATTTATCCTTGCCTATCATAAGACGTGACTAAAAGGAGTATCACACATGGCAAAGCTATTATGTTGGCCGGTTGCTTGCTTTCAGATAACAACAGGTTCTGGCCTCTTTGCTAATATAATTTTCGATTGACGTCAGTTACGGCAGGAGCGTCCGCGTGTTTTCTTATCAGTAGGGGCAAAACATTTTCGCCATGTACGTGACTTTAATGTTTTGAGGGCATTGTTACATGTTTTGTGCCATTTTCACGTCATCGACATTTTGCGCATTTCTTTGTGAACGTTCCAGTTGAACTACCTGAATTGGTCTTTGGGCATATCTCTAAACGAATTCTCACTGGGTCGGGGGTGGGCGCCGGAGTAGGCACCTGCTTTCACTTGCGCCTCCTGCGAATGCCCCTCGCCCCTGAGGTGTGCGAACACCTGTCTCGTACTCAGTCTTTACTCTCAAGTCACCTAATTATCTTCGCCTCCATCCAAACTGTGACCCATCGCTCTCCTCTGACACTGACTATAACTGTCTCCTTTCTCTTTGGCTCTCACTGCTATTGTGTTTGTTCGACTTGAAACATCACCGATTATGAGTGCGATTGAGAGAAACCAAAATATCAACCTAGGATCTTGACGTATACTGACACGACAGTTAACTAATGGATAAGAGCTGACCGGCTCTATGCATACCAGGGGAGTTGTCTCAACAGAATTTTGGTTGCACAATAACACGATGCATTCGTTAACTTTGCATTCTGTAAATTGATTTATTTCATTTAGATACCAATGGGAGATAGTACTGGTTTTTCGTTTTTTCCCTAAGAGACCGAATTGCCGATTTACACACTACTTTAATTTATCCTAAGGACAAGACACACACACACACACACACACACACACACACACACACGCCCGAGGGAGGACTTGGACCTCCGGCGGGAGCGGCTGCGCAATTCGAGGCATGAAGCCTCAGATCACGCAGCCATCCTTGCGCGGCTGACTACTTTTCGTTTTACACTTTTTATCACATTAATCCTAGCACAGGTTAATATACAACCTCTGACAATAAACTTCGGTGAATACTCATGTAAATATAGGCCTACTCCTGTCCGATACACCTTCAAGCTGGTGAAACAGTGAACACTGCAATAGTGATTGATGAAATGAAGAAGAAAATGCGCACGTTGTGGTGAAGCTGTGTGAATGCAGCCAGTGGGCAGGTGCGAAGAACACCGTTAAAATCACGAGACCATAAAACGTGTAAAATCCACTGATACCCTAAAATAAAGGGCGAAACGCGAATGGAGAAATTGAAACGACTGCAACAAGAAAACGCCTGTTTCATTTCCGAAAGCAAATATTTCTTTACTTTCTGCGGAAGATGACACACAAAGTTATTGTTTGAATGTAAAGTTTGAACAAGATAAATAATGTAAATTTTAGAGTCATCCATTTCTTAGTCAATGTGAAAAAGATTAAATAAATACACTGATTACGTTTGGAGATTGTTGTCAATGTATTGTTGATCAGAACTGGTGTTAACATCACTGCAGACAACATTGTAGTAATCCACTGTGGTTTCGGCGCTGTTTGTTATTGTTCCAGGCGTCACACAGTAGGCAGAATTAATCACAATACGGACCTAAACATTGTATTAAGCTCCCCATTCTGAAATATCATCCAAAATAAAATGTTTACTGTTTTATTAAATCAAATGAATTACTTGATTGAACATTACTATTTTAATGACAAATACTGATCCTGCTAGTAAAATGAATACACACAATAACGAACCAAAAGTATTGCTTATGTATTTATTTTACTTTTAATAATGGATCACGCGTGTTGTACAACCTTCAGTTTAGTACTTAGTTACTTTAAATGTTCAAAATGTTGACCGTTGCCGGCTACACACAAGCGGAACGACGAGCGGTCGATAGACGTTGTCTTTCACAGTTCTCCAGAAGTAAAAAAGTCCATAGATGTTAGACCTGGAAACCGTGGGGGGAAATCAGTGGACCCTCTTCCTCCAATGCATTGTCCCAGATAGCCGTCATGCAGGAAAGCTAGTACGGCTAGATGACAGTGGGGTAACGCCCCATCCTGTTGGTAGAAGACCTCTTCAGCAGCTCCATAAAACTCACGTATACTTGACAAAATTGATGTGCGTAACATTTGCAGGTACACTCCAGTCGCAGTATCATCAAGAAAAAGTGGTTCTATTAAGTTCCTAGATGTTAGTCCATTGTCCATTGTCCACATCACACATTAACCCCTGGTAAACTCACCTTATCCACAGAAAAATTAGGATTTTCAAGTGGCTGGTACACATTGCAATCTCGATTAACGCTTCCATTAATTGTGCCTCGTCACTCCACACTACCTTTGTCACAAATTGTTCGCCGTTACCATCTGCTGATAACTTTTCGGAATTGCATTGGACGATCAGTATTGTTATCATTAATAGCGGGCAGGATTCGTGGAATGTAAACTACTCACTTTGCAGCTTTCAGAATTCTTAGTAGGCTTTTACTGCAAAGCCCCCACATCAGGTGCACATTGAGTACCAGACAT
Source organism: Locusta migratoria (assembly GCA_026315105.1). Lineage (NCBI taxonomy): Eukaryota > Metazoa > Arthropoda > Insecta > Orthoptera > Acrididae > Locusta > Locusta migratoria. The sequence goes on along the minus strand of CM048744.1, from coordinate 490,837,124 downwards.
CTGTGGAGAAGTAACAAACGTTCCAAACACGAGAGCCGATGAAAGGAATTGTAGGTGTACACTCGTACATCTACATCTACATAGATACTCTGCAAATCACATTTAAGTGCCTGGCATAGGGTTCTTTAACCACTTTCATAACTTTTCTTTACCGTTCCATTCTCTAATAGCGCGCGGAAAGAAAGAACACCTAAATCGTTCCGTTTTCGATCTGATTTCTCTTATTTTGTTGGGATGGTCATGTCTCCCTAAGTAGGTGGGTGCTAGCAAAATATTTTCACATTTCGAAGTAAAAGTCGGTGATTGAAACTGCGCAAACAGATCATGCTGCAATGAATAACGTCTTTCTTGTGATTATTTCCACCCCAATTCGTGCAATATTTCCGTGACGCTTTCCCCTCGGTAATGTGAAAACACAAAACGAGCTGCCGTTCTCTGAACCTTCTCAATGTCTTCCGTCAGTCCCACCTGGTGAGGGTCCCACAAGGGGCAACAGTACTCCAGGAGAGGACGTATAAGTGTGATGTAGGCAGTCTCTTTGGTGGATCTGGTGCATCTTCGAAGCGTTCTGCCAAGGAAATGTAACCTTTGGTTCGCCTTCCCCACAATATTTTCTATGTGTTCTCTCCAGTCAGAGTTGTTCGTAATTGTAACTCCTAGGTATTTGGTAGAATCTACGAACTTAAGGTTTGACTCATTTATCGCGTAATTGAAGTTCAGCGGATTCCTTTTAGTGGTCATGTGGATTACTTCACACGTTTCTTTATTTAGTGTCAATTGCCAATTTTCGCACCATGTAGAAATTTTCTCTAAATCGCTTTGCAGTTGCTTTTGATCCTCTGTTGACTTCATTAACCGATAAACGACAGCATCATCCGGGAACAGTCTAAGGGAGCTATTCAGATTGTCTCCTAAATCGTTTATAAACACAAGGAAGAGTACGGGACCTATAACGCTTCCCTGTGGAACGCCAGATATCACTTCTGTTTTACTCGATGACTTACCGTCAATTACAACGAACTGTGTCCTTTCTGATAAGAAATCGTGAGATATTCCATAAGCACGCAATTTCATTAGAAGCCGCTTGCGGGGTACAGTGTCAAAAGCCTTCCGGATATCCAGAAATATGGAATCGATTTGAGATCCCTTGTCGATGGCACTTATCACTTCATGTGAATAAAGGGCAAGCTGTGTTTCGCAAGAGCGATACTTTCTGAATCTGTGTTGACTATTGGTTAATAGGTCGTTCTCTTCGAGGTAGTTCATAATGTTCGAACAAAGTATATGTTCCAAAATCCTATTGCAAATCGACGTCAATGAAATTGGCCTGTAATTTTGGGGATCACTCCTATAGCACTGCGTATAGCGTGCTCCAGCCATCGTATTTCCTCAATACCGAGTTGAAAGTACAGTACTAACATCCGTTGGACCAAAGGCCATACTACAACACATTCGTAACTCAGATCAAACGGAAATATCTATATCTCGATAGAAACTGACAAAGAGTGTACACATTTTTCTGGCGAACTGTGCAAATTAACTATATTATTCCCAGGTTCGAGTCCCGGTTCCGGCACACAATTTTAATCTGCCAGGAAGTTTTAAATTATTCCTGTTTTATATATTAAAACTAAATAAAACGAGTAAGATGCCAGTTTTTCGGCTGTCAGCTGACAAGGATATTTTCCGGTTTCCTATTCCTAAACTCTGCCAGAATCAGCCGAAAATCGGCTGCGTTGGCCAGCCTGCTGCAGCGTGAACTGCCGCGGCGCATCGGTGGCGGCTTGCCCCCGCGACTACTTGACGTCACGCCACGTCACGCATCCTCTGGGAGCGGCATAGCTGACGCGCTCCGCAGGCTGATTGCATACCCGCGACTGCATGCAATCAGCGCGCTGCACCCGGCCGGAGACGACATACCTCTCCGCCGAGCCACGTTTACCGTGCCGGATTGTAACAGACTATGAAATGTATCGAATGGCTGCAACTGGCACGCTGCTCCCAGCGAGCTGCAGTCGGCAGCGCAGTACACCGCGCTGTAACAAATACGTTCTGGAGAAATAGTAAATATTTTAGGACCTGGTACTGTACACAGGATGGATGGATAGGGATTTTGGGCGCACGACAGCCAGGTCTTCAGCACGCGAGAAAATTTAAGGAGTGTGAACAAAAACGGAGATAAAAGCAGCAACGAAAATAATTGAAGGGAAATCCAACTGAACATAAAAAGGGAATGCTGCAAGTAAAAGTGAGAGAATACTCCCATATGGGAAACGCTGGAGCGGTAGTTAAAACGACTAAGCAGGTGACCATGGCTGGCTGATCACATGGGCGACACGTTAAAACCTCCAGCCTAAGAGCTTAGCCCAGAGCTTTGCTCAATTTGTTCAAACTCGCCTAGTTATCACCTGACAGATCTCTGCGAAGATTTTCCTCTACCCTCTGTGCGTGATATGAAGTATACTCAATTAAACTACACAATTATATATTTCTACGACGTTACAGCGTCCAATGCGTGAAATAAATCGCAATTTGCAATCAGTTATGTCTTCACTGCACTCGTTGTAGATGGAATACCGAAGTGTGGCGAATGAAAATTGGTGCCCGGCCGGGATTCGAACTCGGGACATCCTGCTTACTAGGCAGTAGAGGTCTGCACCTCGCTCGATTGCTCGCTCGAATCGCGTGATACACGTCGTTCTATAACAGTCCGGTAGGTGTCGGCACTGCAGCTTGCGGCAAGGCGTGTGGCTGCGCTCGACTTCCTCCACGCTCGTTCGAGCGGGGCGCGCTCGATTGGCCCGACCGTCCACACTGCCCGCTCGCCACTCGAGTCCAAGGCGAGTGTCAGGAGCAAATTAGATGCTAGAGAATACATCCTGACTGCGAAATTTGGAATTGTTTCCTTTCCCGGGTGCTTCGAAAGCTGTTCTCTCGATCCACTTGAACTAGCCATTCAGTTTCGCATTTTGTACTTTACCATACAAGTTATTATACGTGATTAATATAAAGTTTCTGTGCTAAGATCATTTACTAAATGAGTTATCAGTTATCTTTCTTTCTTTCTTGTTCCCATTTTGTGGACTGTTAGTGCCTGTTTAGTGGTAGGTGTAACTTGCCGTCTTAACGAGGAAATAATTGTATTTAATATCCATTCCTCTAATCACTCTCAAGTCCTGGAATACTTTGTGCGTCTTTTATATTGATATTAAATACTCCTATATTGATGTACACCCGTTAGGTTAGGTTTGTGCACCCCATTAACACATATTCCCGTAGCATTTTGGCACTGTGTGTGGTTGCTGCGCCTCTACCATTTCCAAGTTAGTGCTGAACGGGAATTTTTCCAATTGCAACATTCAGATAACCCCACTGCCACTGTCGTCTTTCTTATCTACTTAATAAAGAAGCTTTTGTACAATATATAGGATCCGCCCATTCTTCCGTCGTCAGGGTCATATGCTGGTCTAATGCTCATATATCCTGTACCTGTTTTAAATCCTCTCATTCCAATTGTGTAGTTTACACAGCTGTACGAATTTATGGTGCTCCTTGTGTTTCAGTGATATCTGTTTTATATTTATTTAGGGCCGTCTGAAGAATGTCACCCGGGTGCACCAGCGAAAAGAATGAACTGCATGTTTTCGGACTGGCGGGGTAAGAGATCGGCCTAGGTACATTGCAGGGGAAGTGACAATTAGGGGGGGGGGGGGAGCTACCCCTCAAGTGACCAATTTGTTGTGCTCAAAAAATTGTTTTCATTTAATCGAAGTTGAATCTATGAAATTTGTGTTTTATCAAAAGATACTTTCATACCAAAAAATCATTAAAATCACTTCACTAGACTCTAAGTTATCGCTATGTTTCTATTTTAGCGACAGTTTTGGGGGCACCGTTTCACCCCTTAAATATGTTTTTCTGCCGCTAAAAAAAAAAAAAAAAAAAATACGTGTCCCATCGTTTTTCCTGTATTATACGCAAATTTCATAAAAATCGGAGAGTGACTTGGATAGGTTTCCTTGTGAGTACTGCGGCAGCACTACGCCTTGCGGCCTCGGCCCGCCCCGTCCCACGCAGCCTCGTTCGAGGGTCAACACGCTCGCTCCGAGCGTACACACTCGCCGCGCCACCGACGAGCGTTGCGCACTCGACCGAGTACGAGCGAGCGAAACCGGCGATTTGCAGACCTCTACTAGGCAGACGCGTTGACCACTCCGCTACCGAGGACACAGTGACCAGCCCGACTGCAGAGGACTCTTTCCTGCACGCCTCCGGCCACACATAAATCTCCATTTGCCACGCTGTCTCTTTGCTATACCGCTGCCTATTTGTTCTGTAATGCTCGCAGCCACAATACTGTATTCCCGCATCAGGGAGAACAGACCATGACGTATCGAGATACAATTAATTGTCGTCAGAAACCCAGCCTCGGCTTGTACACAATTATATATTTTTGACGACGTTACAGCGTCCAATGCATGAAATAAATCGCCATTTGCGATCAGTTATGGCTTCTCTGTACTCGGAGTAGATGGAATACCAAAGTGCGACGAAAGAAAATTTGTGCCCGGCCGGGATTCGAACCCGGGATCTCCGGCTTACTAGGCAGACGTGTTGACCACTCTGCCACGCATCTGATGGTAAGCTGGAGATCACGGGTTCGAATCCTGGCCGGGCACAAATTTTCATTCGCCGCACTTTGGTATTCCATCTACACCGAGGTCAGTGAAGCCATAACTGATAGCAAATTGCGATTTATTTCATTCAATTAAACTATGGCGCAGTAATCTGCGCGCCACAGGCATCGCAAATTGCGCGTTCCTATCGTCGGAATAAGAGGCCGTGTGTAAATGGACAGTGCCCGATTCGGAGGCGGATAAGGGCCACTTCATCGCTCCTGAGAGGCTGGCAGGAGGATCGCCATGGACGGACACTGAACGTCCGCAATCTCAGGTTATTATTTGTCACTGATAGTCATTACTCCTCCCACCGCAACAAAGAAGTGATATTCTGCAAGGCAATCGGGCACATTGTCATTTCAGATGCTCTGCAAGCCTCTTTCGCACCCTGGTCAATTTCTTCATTACCCTGAGTTCACACATGCCCTGGCGCCCAGGAAAACAATACCAACTTCGCACTACGTTGGAGGAAGGACAATTCGTCGTCTATTTGCTGCAGCAAAGTCACAGATAGCTTTTGCAACGACTGGAGAGCAATGAGAGAGAGCAAAGCTAAAATCATTTACCCTGTATCAGAGTCTAACATAAAGAGTCACGGAACTCCCGGTAGTTTTCTGCAACCTGGCGACTGCAGCTCTGCCAAGCGGCCGGGTCGTAAGAACATACCGAGAGGCGAGAAACCATGGTGGATTAGATATGGAGTCGAACAACACGTTTAAAATGCGACTGCATTTAGGAGCTTATTGCGGCGCGATAAATTGCAATGCACTGGCATGTTATTATTACAAACTGACATCAACAGGAAACGGCATTTTCGATTAATAATGTTTTCGTATTTGTGTCACGAAATACAATACCACGTTTAATGCCTAGGAAATATATAAACAACAGCAATAATAAATAATAAATTCTTCGTTTATAATCCGATGTTTCATCTTTCCTGAAACTCGACTAAAACAAGTCTGGGCCTCTAGAGAAGCAAAGCGGGGAACCCTGCTCCAACGCAGAACATTGGAACCAGCCACTCCTATTTCAAGAAGGCGATTCCTCGTGCGAATCCCATACGACCTCGCCGCTCGTCGCCGATTATGAAAGAGCCTTTCCATTGGAGGCCGAGCAACGGTAAGGTATGCTGCTGTGAAAGTCGTGGACAGCGTTTTGTATGCCTGGCACACCATGAACAGCCGTCGCCTGATAGACAGTGGCGGCTCTGCAGACTCAGCATGCAGACTTGGTATGGGGCTCGTCCTACTAGAGACAAATTGCAACAATATTCCATATAGCCGGCCGCGGTGGGCGAGGGGACTGAGGCGTTCCAGTCACGGTCTGCACGGCCACTACGGTCGAGGGCTCGGGAATGGATATTTGTGCCGTCCTTAGTATCAGCTAGTTCATAAGTAGTTTGTAATTTTAGCGACTGATGACCCCGTATTTAAGTGCCATAAGCTATACAAGCATTTAAAACATTTGAATATTCCATATAACATGTGTCCAATTTTACTGACTACCAGGATTCAACTGATTTCAAGGCATTTTTCGTGTGTTGATGCATCGGTTGCTACTGGCGTATGTATTGCATGTCAGCAGAAGAGTGTTGATATTGAAGTTATGAAGTCGTGCTTTAGTTAACTGTGAAGTTTTTATTTTGATTTGTTGGCCAAGTATCCAGAATTGTAGCGTCAAACATTTTGTACGTATTTACACATAATGAGTATGCAGATAGGATATTTCTACGTGGGTCTTGTAACGGAAAAGCTGCTGCACTTGTAGAGACTACGCACTAAGGCATACTATTTCCTAACGGCATACTACCACATTCAAGAGTGATTATCGTGTATTCAATATACTGCGTGACCCTGGTCCTGTGACCAACAGTAGTACTGCATCTGAACAGCCGGTGGTGAAGACATTATTCGGTCAGTAAGAATGCAGTTCTTCAATAGAATTTCTGCACGTCTTAGGTTTCCACGTGAAACAGTATGGCGGACAATACGTATGCAAGGGTTACATCCGTATCATTTACAGCTCATTCAGCACCTTGTTACTGGAGATGAAGATAGAGGACCGGAGAAATCGTCTCCGTAAATGTGGTTCTATATACAAGCGGTTGATTGGCTCTGTCGTGTTACCGCATTGTCTTACATAAGCCCGTAATCTATATGTTTTTGAAAAAGTGCTTCCAGCAATATTGGAAGGGATTCTTTCGGCTATAAGAATGCGTTTATTCTTCCAGCAAGAGACGGCTCCTGCACATTCTTGCTCTTAGATGACACATCACCTAAATCTAGCATTACCCGGAAGACATATCGGTAGATATGGGCACGTTTCTTGGCCACGATGGTCGCCGGACCTCATATATATGGATTTTTGCCTGGGGGCATGGTTAAAAGGCGAAGCCTACGAAGAAAAAGTAAACACAGAGACATTTGATGGGATTGTGAACAGTGCAGCCCTTGTAAGACGACCTCACAAGAGATACTGGTGTTATCAAGAGAAAATGTATATGGAAATGTTTTGCGACCTATTAAGCATACCCGCAGCACTACCAATTGTTATCAAGAGAAGTCAAAAGTGCATTGTACCTCTTAATGGAATTTTTGAAAATCAAGTTTGAACGTTCTTGTTCGACTTTTCGTTAAGTTTGTTTGGGTTACGTACTAACAGCTCTATCTACGAACTCGATAAAAATTAGACACTTGTTATACGGTTTTTCTTGGAAATCGCCTGTACTACTACCTCCTAGAATACCTACAATTCAAATGGTAGTAAGAGAGCCCTCTGTCGAAGACATAAATTGTAGCCGGCCGCGGTGGCCGATCGCTCTGCGGCGCGCCAGTCACATTCCGCACGGCCACTACGGTCGGGAGTTCGAATCCCCCCCTCGGGCATGGATATTTGTGCTGTCCTTAGTATTAGCTAGTTCATAAGTAGTTTGTAAGTTTAGGGACTGATGACCCCGTAGTTAAGTCCCATAAGCTCTACAAACATTTGAACATTTCATAAATTGTATTTTACCTGATTTCGGCAACTGATAACAGTGCTTTCATCAGAAATTAGTAAGATTGCTTGTCATATGATAGGATAAAAAGTAAACGATAAAGATTAAGTCACATTTGTGAAAAAATAAAATATCAGGCTAGCCACTAATGGCTGCTCACTTGCGTGAAGGAAGCATCAGACTGATGCCTTGCGTGGGGTAAACAGTTCTTGTCTTACTTTAGCTATTTTGCGGTACATAAGGAAATTCTGCATGATTAACCGGAGCTGGCGCCTAGCAAAATTGTGCGAATTGTCCTTTTGCAAAAGATGTCAATCAGGTTGATAATGCTCAGCTAATGGCCACGTTTTATATGCATCGATCGGATTTTGTTAGTACCAGGTAAACCTGACACGCTTCACTGTAGCTGTCTCATATGAAATAAAATTGAAAGTAATAATACAATGCTTGTGAACAAAGAGATTATCAACTTACGGGTAAGCTGCGGGTGAAATCGTCACCGCCGCCGATATTTCGACAGGAGCGCAACCTGCCTTTCTCAATCAAGGCACAATTGCACTCAAGGAAGCAAAGTGCAAACGAATTTAATACCTCGGTCTGCCAAGGGTAAATAAGTAAGATAACACACACAGCGCAAGTAACCACAGAATCCACACAATCAAAGATGACCGACATCAGTAATATCGATAGTGACTATTAATCAACAGGTGAGGCAGCATTAATTCTGTCCCTCTGTTTTTTGATGAGAGACAGGGCCGGTTTCCAAGCAGAATTTAAACAAACAAAAAATCTATATTTATAAGGTCGCTTGTAGTTTAATTGCAACGGCTTCCTTAATAACACTATCCCAATAGGTGGAAGTGCTGCCAAAAAACTCTGTGTTGTATTCCATAGAATGACCGGTGCCAAGACAATGTTCTGCAACAGCGGATTTGCTCGGTTCTACAATAGTTTAAGTATTGCGCCATTTCTGCTAAGAGCGATTCTATCAGATGCATTCAGGTAAGAATAAGGGGAGACGGGTTTACATATCCTAGCAGTACTACACTCCTCTAAAAAGTTCACATGTCACATTGTCTCCCCGACAGTCACGAAATCACCTGCGCTTACGTTACCTGGAATGTTTTATATAAAAGGTTTTATTTAATACACGCAAATGTGAAATAACAAGTTTTTCTTTTAGATGTGTGTCATATTGCAAGCTACAACTTGTATCAATCAGGCATACAGTCACTGTTGGAAAAATGCGAAAAAAGAAATACGGTTGATGTACATGTCTAAGTGGGAAAGGCGAAGGTGGAGTAATGCTTGTAACGATAATTTAAGGGATGATGGCGGGTTGAAATGCATCGTAAAAAATGTTAGAATGCAGAAGTATGGAGCTATACGAAAAAAATATGTGGAATCTAGGGCGATTAATGTGTTTGTGGCAAATCAAGTTGTAGATGAATAATTGGTTGTTTTGGGCCTAGGCTTAACAGCACTGTGAAGTTTGTTAATAGTCCATATTCTGTACTGCGTGTGAAATCCACGTTTTCATTTACACTGTTCTTTTTTTCAATAATACATCATTTAAAGAATTTCTATTTTGCTCCTCTCTTATCTCTGCAAAACATTACGTTTCACGTTCGCAAAACACACACAACGGATCTCGTCCGTAAACACATAATATGAATAAATCCGCAAAACGAACAATTAACCTTCTTTGCAGCGTAAACTGCAACATCCCCTGAGAAACTATGGCATGAAACTGTGACATGAAACCAATCACTCTACCAATCGGAGTCTCAGTTTTTGGAAAACTGTATCTTAAGTTGTAAAGGATTCGCCACTCTGCTAGCCTGCTTCTCGAACGAGCACGTGCGACACTGGAAACAGTTAAGAGAATACTACCTGCCGTAAGTCCCAATGACGGAGCCGTTAAGTACCTGTTTGCACATGATGTTATCGAGTCTGAAGTCATCATGAGATGGCGCCAAAGACTTTGCAACTTGTTTGTCACTTGATGAGAGTGTAAAGCTTATACGTTTTAGATAGTTCTAAATGGTCTCTTGTTGAAAAATACATTTTCCCCAACGCACGTATCCTGTTTGTTTATAGCCCTTTCCTGTTTCAGTCAGTGTTCTACAAATGAATTAAAACCTTTAAATTTTCAAGACCAAAACAAGATAGACAATAGCAAACAGTCGTAGAAAATGCAGAAACGTTATTACTGGAGATCCAGTTCTCAACGCATACATTTAAGAGTATGGTGTTATAACTTACTACTCTGAAATGTAAGCTTTGAGGGTGGATAATTGCTACCCGAAATCTGGATCTGCTAAAAATGAAGTTTGTAAATTTAAACGTGATTGCTGCCTACTACTCTGTTTTGGAGTGAATACGTATTTATGACTAAAGTGAACAGTAGTCGTGGCTCGGTAGTGATCACACCAGTTATCACTAGTTATTTGGAACTTGTTATATTACTAGCTGAAAAATTGCCGTTTTGAAGCACATATTCGTGTTTGAAAGACCGACTTGAAAGTAGGGTCCTAGTTGCTTAAGTCGTAATACTAATTTCTTCCCCAAATAATTTGGAATGAGAAAATATTCCTGCAATAAACAAAAAAAATGCATGCTAAATCTCTTACTGAGTCTCTCGTCGTAATCCGTTTTTCGTAATCATATCCATTTCCTCACCGATGTCTAAATGTCTGTCTTATTCGTACTGGCACTATCTCTCTCTCTCTCCCACTGTCACTATCTTCATATTTGTCTCTCAGTATTCCTTACTACTGTCTTCTTATTTACCTCTTTTACTGCCATTGTACAACCTCTGACAATACAGTTCGGTGGACAGATGAACTATCAACTACAGATACTTTATTGTCCTTCGAAATAGCCACACCTTACAACTGTGCACCGCTGAACTCTGCTATATATGTCCTGAAAACATTGCAGGAAGTCTTCCTTTGGGATGGTGTTCGAAACCCTCGTCACCCCTCGTTGGATATCAGGAATATCGTCAAACCTCTTTCCTTTCAAAATGATTTTGAGTCAACACATTAGGAAGAAGTCTGGAAGATAGAGATCCGGCGAATATGGTGGATTTTCAAGTTGCGCTATTCCCTTTCTTCCAGGAACTGTTTGACGATATTGGCCGTGTGTGGGCGAGCGTTGTCGTCATGGAAAAAAAAAACTAGGAATGTTGTTGTGCTTACTATGGTCGTACCCTGTATGAAACGGGCCAAAATTTTAACGTATCTTGCAGCATTTAACGTAGTTCCCTAAAGTAGAAATTCCTTTTGGATAATGACATCAAAAAGGTGATGGGCATCGTTCGGTTGCATGAGTTTTCGTCTCTAACCTGTTTTCGAAGAGGTGATGTCGGAGACTGTCATTCCATGTTTTGCCGTTTAGTTTCAGGTTCGTACCGGAGATATCAGGTTTCATCCTGAGTGTCAATATGGTTCGAGAAATTGGGTATCGCATCCGATGCTTAGAAAAAAAAATATGTGAAGCCTCTAAACGCGCCTGCTTGTGATCTTTAGTCAAGTGATGTGGCACAAATTGAAATGTTCAAATGTTTGTATAGTATATGGGACTTAACTACGGGGGTCATCAGTCCCTAAACTTACAAACTACTTATGAACTACTTACGAACTAGGACGGCACAAATATCCATGCCCGAGGGAGGATTCGAACCCCCGACCGTAGTGGCCGTGCAGACCGTGACTGGAGCGCTTCAGTCCTCCCGGCCACCGCGGCCGGCGCACAAATTGACGACACGTTTTTCTCTTCCCTAACTTCTGAGTAACGATTAGTCGCGCAGATTCACGGTTAATCTGCAGTTCATCAGCTATCATACGCACAGTTAAACGACAATCGTTCGTGATGAATGCCCTTACTTTCCCATTGTTTTCGTCACTGAAGGCAGTCGGTCGTCCGATATGGAGATTGATTGATTGATTATTTTATCAGGGAAGCCAAAACAGGTTTGGTCCAACCCACCACTGCCCGCACCGAAACTAAGTTTATTGTGCGGTATCGCTCCCTGTATATCTAGTAAAGACAGCAAATGAAACGGTGGAACTGCTCCTCAAGACTCACTTTCCTCAATTTACTCTGGTGGATAACACAGATCAGAATGCGATCCCTGAGAGACAACGGTTCTCGGGTATTCGCAAAGAGGACTGGGATTTGGCCAAGGAGTGTGTCGATTTCAGTAAGATCCGATAGGCAGTGGGAACATTTCAACCGTTCAAGTCACCTGGCCGTGATGGAATATTTACAGCTCTCCTGCAACAAGCGGGAGGAAATCTTATAAGATTCCTATGTAGGTTATTTAGGGGTAGCCTAGCAGCAGGAATCATTCCCAAGGCCTGGAGGGCAGTGACGGTTGTCTTCATTCCAAAGCCAGGGAGAATTGTTCATAACAAGGCCAAGGATATGAGACCAATCAGCCTGTCCTCCTTTATTCTTAAGACATTGGAAAAGCTGGTTAATGTACATGTTGAGGAGAGGAGGTTAAGTAGGGCTCCTCTACATTCAAACCAACATGCATATCAGCCAGGTAAATCCCGTGAGACAGCTCTCCACCAACTCGTTGGGAAGGTGGAGAAAGCACTACACTTTCAGGAAATAGTCCTCTGCATCTTCCTGGACATCGAGGGGGCTTTTGCAACACGACCTTCGATTCCCTGGTTAGAGCAGCAGAGGTGCATGACCTAGGACCACTATATGTAGGTGGACTACGGCCGTGCTCAGTGGAAGAAAGGTAGAGGCTTCATGAAGAATGAAAAAATGGTAATCGACATCACTAGGGGTTGCCCACATGGAGGAGTTCTTTCCCCTTCATTGTGGAATCTATTTCTAAATGAACTCATTGGAGAATCAAACTCTAGGCCGTACTTTTGCCAAGCATACGCAGATGACCTTGTCATGGCAAATTTGCTGACACAGTCAGGAATATGGCGCAAGGTGCGATGGACTGCAAGACTGGTGCAGGAAACAGGATCTGGGGGTTAGGCCTAAGAAGACTGTTGTACCATTCGCGAAGAAGCATGTCCAACATTCAAGTTGGGATCTAAAACTTTTCGATGAAGCTCTACCTGTGAAGGGGACAGTGAAATATCTAGGGTTTACCTGAGATGAGAAACTGACATGGACCCCTCACATTAGGAATATTTGCTCCAATGCGAAAGGTACACTCGTGAGTACCAGGAGAGCTTGTGGCAAAAACTGGGACTTGAGCCCCAAGGGTATGTACTGGATATACACCACGGTGATTAGACCCAGGATCACCTATGGGGCGGTCGTGTGGTGAAAGAAGGTAGAACAGCAGGTTGCTGCTAAGGAGCTTAGTAAGGTGCCATGGAGATTGTCAGAAACGATTTCCAGGCCTCCTCGAAAACGGGCGAACTATTCGTACAGTCACTTCATGGACAGTACTTGAGCCATATAACCACATACGAGCATCACATGCGTTTCTGTAGGTGTCTTGCCAAGCTTAAAACAAAACCTTCATTGCTCCTTTGCTCGTTCATAGTCCTGTCGTCAGTACATAACCAACACACAAAAGAAGACTTCGTTTAACACACACGATACTCAACTGCACGACGATGGGGGCAGGTTTGCAACACTGGCCGCTACGCAGGTGTAGTGTTGTGACTCGCCTGTGTTGCCCAATCGACCGTTCCGACTTCATTCACCGAACTTTATTGTCAGAAAATATATCTCCCATTATTTTTGTATCTCTTTCTCACAGTCTGTTGTCTGTCTTCTTCTTCAGTCACCATTATCTCCTCTCAACAGATGTCCTTGTCAATGGTTTACTTGTGTCTTTAATACTTAAGCCGAGAAACGTTAAAACGTAGTTATAATGGATAGGTTAAAGTGGACAAAAAGTTTGTACTATGGGATCCAGACCCCCAAAATTAATGTACGTTCTTTACTCATCACTTTTCCCCCCTTCATTTTTACTGTCTCCTCTTTCTTGTTCTCCCACTGCTACAATCTCATCCATTCATGTTTTTTTACTGCCACTATGTCTGTATCTTTCACCATGACTCTTTGCTCTTTCTTTCTGTCCACGTGACACAGTCTCCTTTCTTTTCCATCATCGTTCTGCAATTCTTTTTCAGCACAAAAAATGCGAATATCTTTGCATTTCAAAGTTTTTGTGATGTAGGGAGATTGAGAAGTGCTGTAGCTGGTTTCCTACACTGTTGTCAGATTATTTTAAAGGCGAACATATTTCCCTTCTTTTTTTACCCTGACAGGTGCGTTTTTCAGCAGATCTCCATCTTTTCCTTGCTACAGCAGAATGTTAGGAAAAATTATTAAGAACAATGAACATTTGACAATTACTTTAAATGATTACACACATTCATACACAGGATAAGACAAACGCTTTTTGTGAAATCGCTCGAACTACTGCGGCCACGCGTTGTTGGGTCTCCGCAACCGTTGCGAAGTGTGAGCCTTTCAGGGATAATTTAAGCCTGCGAAACAGAAAGAATCACCCCCCCCCCCCTCCGCAACAAGTGTGGACAATAAGGAGGGTGTGGAAGCCCAGTGACCTTGCGTTAGGGAGAAAGTTGAGCAGTATGCAGACGGGCATTGTTGTACAGGAAATTCCACTGTGCTCTCCGTAACAGTTCTGGCTGAACTGCTTCACCACGGCATGCTTGCACTAACGTCCGTCGCCTTTTTGCCTGATTTCAAACAAAACTTGTTAATTCGTTGCTCCATTTTGAGCTCCATGTTGCATTGACCCTTGAAAGACGACCGACTGTCGTCTTCCATATATTTTTTATAAAATGTAATTTATTTGATGTCGCTAGATTAGCACTTTCTTAAAACTTTTCAAGGCATCAGTAATAGCATTTTTATTTCATGTTTTAAAATATTAGTATCTGAAATGTTAGTTAATATTGCTACGATTTTGTTATTTTAAAAATGTATTATTGTGATTATGAATGAGGCAATAAGTACGGCTTCTTCACTATGCCACTGTCCCTATGAGAATGTGTACTTGTTTTACTTTTAAGTTCATGTGTGAGGATCTAATGGCTGTCTGAATGTGAGTGGTAATAGCTCACTTTCCATGGTTCTCTCTGGCTCAGAGTCGATAGTTAGTTGTTACCAACCCCTGCTGCTGATGCGACCTTTCCAGGGCGAGTCTTGCGATCTTCTCTCCCCACCACCGCTATTCTCGTAGGTTTTGCCCAGTTTCCGATAGCTTTCGCGCCTCCTGGCTGCTCGGTGGTCACTTTGTACTGGGATCTTGGTGAGGTAAGGTTGGTTCTGCTCTTGTGTCTATGGAGATGGTAGCAATTCGTTGTCTAGCATGTTTAACTTAGACTCTTTATTTTTCGGAATATTTTTTCCCGATCATGCGTGGAAATGTGTTCTAGTTTTTCAATTGACTGATTCCCAACAGATAAACGCAGTGTATGAGTTACTAGTTGCAGTTTGATAACGGCCTGGTACATCCAAACCTTTTGTGATTATATTGCGGTGTACGAACTCTCTGTAAATTCTTTCTAGTTTTGTGGGTCCGATTTCTAACAGACGATATGTTCATTTTAGTACAGTGCATGTAAAAATTTTCTTATCGTTTTCCTTCCATGAGTTATATGTGTTCTGCATGGTTGGTTCTTAGAACAGAGCCTTCATCTTCCACTATTGTTTGTTCCATGCCCATCAGGCAAGTAACTATGCGTGTATACTTCTGATTTCCACTAACATTTCGCGATCTTCTCTCCCAATCTATTTTAATTTTGCAGTTTCTTCTCCGACGCACTCTGTCTTTGTCAGTAATTCTCTCCGAGCCTTGTACAACCTCCTTCAATAGCTTACTTACTAAATTCTAAACATTTCTATGGGTTGCATGCCGCAGTTTTAATTTTAATTTTTCCGATTTTGTAATTATTTCACTTTTCCGGGTTTTGAGACAGAACCTCTTCCGTCTCTGTGAACGCTCCCAATCGCATGTTGCTCAATTGCAGTAGCTTCCTTACGAAATTCTACGCAGTTCTAGGGGTTGCATGCCGTAGTTAATTTTCTTTATTATTCGGAAATTGAATTTATACATTTTTTATCGGTTTTCGGAACCACGTGGGTCCGAACTCCGATTTCAGGGGTTTGCAGCTAGTCACCTGGATTCGAGCCACTTCCCCTAAAACCACTGCCTAGATGGTTTACTCTCAGATTGCAACTTAAGAGTCCGTCGTGATTTTGTCCAATGAATCCGATTTTTAACCATTTCACCTTCAGTGGAGTGCGATCATGTAACGTATCCGTGTGTCGCCGTCAGCGTGTGTGACTGTGGTCTAATCTAAATACAACATAACTTTGCTATACTCACGCACCATCTCATATCAGGCACGACTGACCAGAGCCATCTTCGCAGTTTTATTGTATACTGTGTTGATTGGTACCGCCGGGTTTGCTGAATTTCGCTTGGCCGCGGTGGAGTAGCCAAGCGGTCTAAAGCGCGTCGCTGCGGAGCGCGCGGTTGCTCGCCGTGGAGGTTCGAGTCCTCCCTGGGAGATGGGTGTGTGTGTGTTGTCCTTAGGTTAGTTTACCTAGGTTTAAGTAGTTTGTAAGCTACAGACTGATGACCACGCAGTTTGGTCCTATAGATTTACGAACATTTGAACATTTTTAATTTCGCTTACGATAGCGGCGCCTGCTTCTGCCTCGTTACAGCACGCTGATTTTGGTGAGTTTCGCTGTTGCATTGCGTGTGTGTGAGCGAGTGTGCGTGTTGTTTGTAAATCCTCCCCCCGGTAGCGTTAAGTTCTGTGTAATTTATGTTAAATTCAATGCTTGGCATCGTCAGTATTAGCTCATGTCAGGAGATGCATTTTTATTGTATTAACAAAATTGGTTCCCCATTTAGTTTGCGTTCGACCTGAATAAACAAGTTAAGTTTAGTATAATTTTGACTTCCATATAAATTGTAGTTTTTGAGCACCTTCCCCCTTTTTCAAAAATGTTCAAATGTTTGTTAAGCTTATGGGACTTAACTACAGGGTCATCAGTCCCTAAACTTACAAACTACTTACGAACTATCTTATACTAAGGACGGCACAAATATCCATGCCCGAGAGGGGATTCGAACCCCCGACCGTAGTGGCCGTGCAGACCGTGACTGGAGCGCCTCAGTCCCCGCGGCCACCGCGGCCGGCGCCCCCCCCCCCCTTTTATTTAATATTGTTTTTCACCAGTACTGAGAACAACCTAAGATGCAATTTTTTATGTTTAAGTTCCGTTGCGCCATAAATGTTTTTCTTAGCCACCTTTGTGAAATAACTCTAATTGTGGTGGCTTGTTTATTAATGCCTTTGTGTAATTTCGTGTGAGCTGCTACGTATATTGGCCACTGTATCGTTAAATTCCTGTTACTAGAGTAATTTGAACCAAGTCATTTCTCAATTTGGGCCAGGGAACAAGGTTTTGCAGCAGGTAGCTCAAATGTTCAAATGTTTGTAAAGCTTATGGGACTTAACTACGGGGTCATCAGTCCCTAAACTTACAAACTACTTATGAACTAGCTAATCCTAAGGACGGCACAAATATCCATGCCCGAGGGGGGATTCGAACCCCCGACCGTAGTGGCCGTGCAGACCGTGACTGGAGCGCCTCAGTCCCCTCGGCCACCGCCGCCGGCGCAGCAGGTAGTAGCCGGTAGTTAATTCGGACCTTCTGCTAATTTTAATGCTAAAATTAAGCTTTTTTTATAACAGTAAACTCTTATCTGTGTACCTACTACCAGAATTAAGCTTTTATTTCGTATAGTGGCCCACCTTTACCCTGTTAGCTGAGTCGCAGCATGTAACAGCGCTTCACTGCGGTGCTTTGCACCACAGGGGGCGGTTGTTGACAAGGCCCTCAATGTGTATGCGCGGTCACCTTATCCTCAGCAACGCGGTTTGTAAAATATTATCGAATATTTCAGTCACACCTCGAATTTCGTAATTTATGCCAAGTGCACTTCGATAGGAACAGGCGCTCTGCGCGGGTTCGTTTGCTGGATATGAAACAATATCTCTAGAGCTCAACGAAAAATTGTTATTCTCTCACTTTAAAATGAAATATCGAAATCTCCTCTGAATTTCATACGCTGCTGTGTATTAGTTAAATAAACTTCCAAAAATGTATGAAGTGCGATTTCACTTCTGCAAACATTTTAAGACACGTTGAAACACTTTAATTTGATGCTATACAGTAACTGTGACGAATAACAAAAAGAAACCCTTCTTGTATGACGACTCAATAATTGGTAGTGTGCTCAGCCACCACAATATTATTATAATAATAACAAATTTTCGGCTTAGTGGTTTGATATAAAATATTGATTTAAAATTATCGCATATCGATTTCATTCATCGATTGTAGATCTCAGTGGAATATCGAGTCCTGAGGACTTACGTATACTGCATAAAAACATTTGCACAGTCAAAATACATGAAAAGGACATGTGTTATAAGTTTCAGCTGACTGCCATAGCGTCGTCTATGTGAACCCTTTAATACGGAGTGATTACAGCCATCAAGAATAGTGTGATACTATTGTGTAAAGCAAATGGGTGCCATGTCATGGAGACGCAATTGAGCCAATAAGCGAGTTTGAAAGAGGTAAAAGTTTGGCTCACCAAGCGGCTGGATGGCCCTTTCGGAGAATTGCCACACAAATTGGACGTACTGCGTCAGTTCTGCAAAGACGCTAGTTGCAGTAGCCACGGAAACATTCTCACATCCGTAAGAGAGGTTCTCGGCGCCTACGCAGCACAAACGTCCGCCAAGAACGTCTTATTGAAAGGGCGGTACTAGGACATAGTACAGCTGCCGCAGCACAGATTGAAGAGTTTGTGATCCCAGGCCGTGGTATTCAGCGAAGAAAGCAGATTCTGCATGGACGCAAGCGTTGTTCGTTTGCACGCATGACGTAGACTTGGCGAGGGCTGCAGAGTGCATTCGTCTGATATTCATTGGCCACACCCCAGGCCTCATGGTAAATACTGGTACAGCCTGCAACTCTCGTTCATCTTCAGTGTTTGAGTTGGGACAGCCAATCAGTTCTCGGTACGTTCAGAATGTTGTAAGACTCGTTCTTTTGTCATTCTTCCTACAGGAAGGTGATGTGTTGTTCCAACAGGATAATGTTCGTCCACGCACTGAGCAAGAAACTCAGCGTGCTCTGCAATACGTTCAGCAACTTCCCTGGCCGCTATGATTTCTGTATTTGTGTAGTCGATCACGTGTGGGATACGATGGGACGGAACTAACACATACGATTCGTCAACCCCCGACTTTTGCATAACTACGTGACTAGGGTAATAAGACGTGGAGTATTTTCCGTGGATGATTTAATGGCTTCTAGAATTAACACCTGTATTGCCAGACGTGAAGCTCACAGCGCGTATTACAGTGATCAAACCAAATAGGCGGTCAGTTGTCAATCAAGATTATGAAGTATTGTCATCGGCAGAATGAACTGAAATAGTTGGACTTTTTACTGACGATTTACAGAGTGAAGTCAACTACATTACGGCCACCGAGGTGGTGATAACAGAAAGTTGCTGCAGGGAGAGATGGTGTGATTACTCTACAAAACGAATTATACAGGGTATCCACAAAAGCCACCCCCTTGAACCACAGACATTGCGAGGTGGAGTGGCTTGCGTGCCTCAATGATGCAGATAGCCGTACCGCGGAGGGGTATCTGTGGAGAGGACGCCGGCCGCGGTGGCCGAGGGGACTAAGGCGCTTCAGTCACGGTCTGCACGGGTTCGAATCCCCCCTCGGGCATGGATATTTGTGCCGTCCTAGTTCGTAAGTAGTTCATAAGTAGTTTGTAAGTTTAGGGACTCATGACCCCGTAGTTAAGTCCCATAGACTATACAAACATTTGAACATTTGAACATCTGTGGAGAGGACAGACAAACGTGTGGTTTCTGAAGAGGGGCAGCAGCCTTTTCAGTAGTTACAGGGGCAACAGTCTGGATGATTGACTGAGCTGGCCTTGTAACATCAGCTAATGTGGCTTTGCCATGCAGTTACTGCGAACGGCTGAAAGCAAGGAGAAACTACAGCCGTTACTTTTCCCGAGGACATGCAGCTCTACTGTATGAAAATATGATGATGGCATCCTCTCGGGTAAAATATTCCGGAGGTAAAATAGTCCCCCATTCGGATCTTCGGGCGGGGACTACTCAGGAGGATGTGATCATCAGGAAAGACAATACTGGCATTCTACGGATCGGAGCGTGGAATGTTAGATCCCTTAATCAGGTAGAAAAATTAGAAAATTTAAAAATGGAAATGGATAGGTTGAGGTTAGATATAGTGGGGATTAGTGAAGTTCGGTGGCAGGATGAACAGGATTTCTGGTTAGGTGAGTACAGAATCAGTTAGGGGTATCACAGGAGTAGGACCGATAATGAATAAGAAGATAGGAATGCGGGTAAACTACTATGAGCAGCACAGTAATCGCATTATCATTGTCAAGATAGATACGAAGCCAACACCGACAACAGTAGTACAGGTTTATATGCCAACTAGCTCTGCCGATGATGAGGAGATCAAAGAAATATATGAGGAGCTAAAGGAAATTATTCAGACAGTTAAGGGAGAGGAAAACTTAATTGTGATGGGGGACTGGAATTCGGTAGTAGGAAAAGGAAGAGAAGGAAAATAGTAGGTGAATATGGGCTGGGCAGAAGGAATGAAAGAGGAAGTTGCCTGGTAGAATTTTGCACGGAACATGATTTAATCGTAACAAACACGTGGTTTAAGAATCACAAAAGAAGGTTTTATACGTGGAAGAGACCGCGAGACACCGGAAGGTATCAGATAGATTTTATAATGGTAAAACATAGATTCCGGAACCAGGTGATAAACTGTAAGACATACCCAGGGGCAGATATAGACTCTGACCATAGCTTGTTAGACATGAACTGTAGGCTGAAACTAAAAAAACTGTAGAAAAGTAGGAAAATAAAAAGATGGGACTTAGATAAATTGAAGGAACGTGAAGTTCTGGAGAAATTCAGAGGGAGATTTAGGCATCAATTGACATAAACAGGGGGAAATAAAACAGTAGAAGAGGAATGGGTAGCATTGAGAGATGAAATAGTGAAGGCAGCAGAGGACAAAAAAGGTATAAAGGCAAGACATACAAAAAATCCTTGGATATCACAGGAAATACTAAATTTAATTGATGAAAGGAGAAAATATAAAAATGCAGTAAATGAAATAGGCAAAATGCAGTACACACGACTAAGAAATGAGATTGCCAGGAAGTGCAAAATGGCTAAGCAGAGTGGCTAGAAGCCAAATGCAAATCTTTAGAAGAATGTATAAGAAGGGGAAAAGTAGATACCGCCTACAGGAAAATAAAAGAGACATTTGGGGACAAGAAAAGCAACTCTACGAATATTAAGAACTCAGATGGGAAACCAGTGTTCTGCAAAGAAGGGAAAGCTGAAAGGTGGAAAGAGTACATAGAGCAGCTCTACAAAGGAAATGAACATAGAGACGATGTTGTAGTAAGGGAAGAGGAAGTAGATCAAGATGAATTAGGAGATACTATACTGAGAGATGAATTTGACAGAGCCCTGAAAGACGTAGGTCGGAACAAGGCCCCAGGAGTAGATGACATACCCTCAGAGCTACTAAAGTCTCTGGGAGAGCCAACCATGACAAAACTATTTGAACTTGTGTGTAGGATGTATGAGACAGGCGAAATACCCTCAGACTTTAAGAAAAATGTAATAATCCCCATTCCAAAGAAAGCAGGCGCAGACAGGTGTGAAAATTATAGAACCATCAGTTTGATAAGTCATGGTTGCAAAATTTTAACACGAATTATCTACAGGAGAATGGAAAAACTGGTAGAAGCTGACCTCGGGGAGGATCAGTTTGGATTCAGGAGGAGCGTAGGAACCTGGGAGGCAATACTCACTTTATGTCTTATCTTAGAAGATAAAGGAAAGGCAAACCTACATTTTTAGCTTTTGTAGATTTGGAGAAGGCTTTTGACAATGTTGACTGGAATACACATTTTTCAAATTCTGAAATCAGCAGGGGTAAAATACAGGGAAAGGAGAGTTATTTATAACTTGTACAAAAGCCAGACCGCAGTTATTAGACTCGAAGGGCATGAAAGGGAAGCAACAGTTGGGAAGGGAGTAAGACAGGGTTGTAGCCTTTCTCCAATGTTGTTCAATTTGTACATTGAGCAAGCTATAAAGGAAAGCAGGGAGAAATTTGGTGAAGGAATTAAAGTTCAGGGTGAAGAATTAAAAACATTGCGTTTTGCCGATGACATAGTAATTCTATCAGATACACCAAAGGACCTGGAAGAGCAATTGAACGGAATGGGCAGTGTGCTGAAAGGTGCTTATAAGATGAACATTAACCAGAGCAAAACTAGGGTAATGGAGTGCAGTCTAAGAAAATCCGGTGATGTTGAAGGAATTAGATTAGGTAAAGAAGCAATAAAGGAGGTAGATGAGTTTTGTTACTTGGGCAGTAAAATAACAAATGATGGTCGTAGTACAGAGGATATAAAATGCAGAATGGCAATGGGTAGAAAAGCGTTTTTGAAAAAGATAAATTTGTTAACATCGAATATTGATTTAAGCCCAAGGAAGTCCTTTCTGAGGGCATTTGTGTGGAGTGTTGCCTTGTATGGGAGTGAAACATGGACGATAAGCTGTGCGGACAGGAAGAGGATAGAGGCTTTTGAAATGTGGTGCTACAGAAGAATGATGAAGATTAGGTGGGTAGATCGCATAACTAATGAAGAGGTACTGAACAGAATTGGTGAGAAAAGGAATTTTTGGCATACCCTGACTAAAAGAAGGGATCGCTTGGTAGGACACATTCTTAGACATCGAGGAATCGTAAATTTAGCATTTGAGGGAAGTGTGAGGGGTAAAAATCGCAGAGGGAGACCAAGAGACGCGTATAGTAAACAGATTCAAGTGGGTGTGGGTTGTCGTTCTTATGAGGAGATGAAAAGGCTTGCTCAGGATAGGGTATTGTGGAGAGCTGCAGCAAACCAGTCTCCGGACTGAAGACCATAACAACAACAACATCCAGAAAAGGGCTCCCTGATTTCAAAATTAAATATCTGGAAATCAAATATCGATAGAGGACTGTAGATACGGTATGTTTATTGTGAAATCTGTAAGAAGTTAATACAGCATTTTGAAATAATAGTTACAAAAGCTGCTAACAGATGGTGCTGTACGCTGTACAGCTCATACCAGCACACATAAGTGAAATAATCGCATGAAAACACTCTTTGCAACAATCACATCACAACGTTTTCAAAATGTTCACCATTGGCTCTACAGAGGTGGCGCAAACGAAGAATGAAATTCGCCATCACATTTCGTAGTGTCTCAACCGAAATGGATTCACATGCCACAGAGATCGTCAATTCAAGCTCTTTCAGCGTGGCGGGATGCTTCAGGTAGACCATGTCTGTCACTGTGCCCCACAAAAAAAGAGTCAAAGGGAGTCAAACCCGGCGAATATGGAGGCCAATTCATGCCTGCACCAATAAGTTTGGGATATTCCAAAGCAATGACTCGATTCCCAGAGTATTCCTCAAGAAAGCGAAACACTTGATCGGCCCGATGTGGTCGGCCTCCATCTTACATAAACCATTCAGTACCTGGTCGATACTCTAAGGCTTGCTGTGTGGCGACAAATTATTCCAAAATTGCAACGTAACGTGCACCAGTGACCGTTTCTCGAATGAAGAATGCCTCTGCTGCATACTGCAGCCCACACAGTAACTCAAAATCAAATATTTGTATAGCTTATGCGACTTAACTACGGGGTCATCAGTCCCTAAACTTACAAACTACTTATGAACTAACTAATCCTAAGGACGGCACAAATATCCTTGCCCGAGGGGGGATTCGAACCCCGACCGTAGTGGCCGTACACAGTAACTTTCGGAGAATGCAGGGGTTTCGCTTCACACCAATATGGCTTTTCGAAACCCCAACATCGCTTGTTCTGCTTATTCACGTACCCATTCAGGTGGAAGTGTGCTTTATCTGTAAACCAGATGCAGCAAACATCAAATCCTTCAATCATCATTGTGAGCATCCGATTATCAAAGGCAATCCTTTGTTGCACAGATCGTACGGGCATGGCTTGGTGCGTTTGAATTTTGAATGAAAACATGCGTATGCTCTTTCTCAGTATTTTCTGTGTGCTGGAACGCTTCAAACCAGTCTCAGATGCAATTATATGGACGGATGACATTGGATTTCGCTGAATAATTCCAGAAACTGTGCGATATTTTCAGGCGTAACTGCGGTTTGCTTGCGGCCAACATGCCCCACTAGATCATCAATTACGCTGCCTGTTCGTTGAAATTTTGCGAAGAGCGTACGAATGGTTTTCGCATCGGGTCCTTTTGGAACATTAAATCGTGCTTGAAAACTTCGCCTTGTTGCTGTAGGACTCTCTTCTAACCTGTGGTACTCTAGCACCAGAAAAACGCGTTGTTCAATGGAGCACATGGTTTTAATCTCTTCCTTCGGTACGCTAACCTCCTTTCACGTTTCTGGGCTTCGAATCACTATTTATACTAGGCATTACGTATGGCGATTAGAGCGCCATCTGTTAGCCGCTTTCGTAACTATTATTTCAAACTGCTGTATAAACTTCTTACAGCTTCCACAATAGACATACCGTTTACTGCATTCCTCTATCGATCTTTGTTTTCGAGATATTTAATTTTGAAATCAGGAAGTCCTTTTCTGGAGACCCTGTATAAGCAATTGGATTCAGATAGTGTAGTGAGGAGGTAGTGCAATGCAACCAGAACGTGACTTACCCGAAGCTACGACATGGAGAACAATAGCAATGTTGGAAGCGGGACAGACACAGAGGCAGGTGGCGGCAGCTATTGAAGTGCCCATTGCTGGACGGGATTTCAGACAACAGGTACCGATAAAAGAACGTAATGCCAAGGTCGTCTACGGCTAACACCAGCAACAATTACCGTTATCCGTTTAACAGCCCGTCGAGACAGGAGGCTGAATGCAACCAGCTGCAACGTACCCTCCAGGCAGCACAAAATCAACGTAGTCTGAAATCGCCTTAGAGACTGTGGCCTCTAAGCACGGAAGCCTATGGCGTGTTTCCCATTAAAACCGCGACACCGTTAAACCTGCAGAAAGTGGACAGAGAAACATCAAGATTGGAGTCGTAGCGAATGGCGTCCGGTTCTGTTCACTGATGAGTCAATATTTCGTGTTTTGACGAACAATCGTCGTTGCGTCATCTGGAGCGAATGTGGAACTCGGAACAGTCCTCCTTATGTGCAGGAAACATCACCATATCATGTTGGTGGACCAATGGTGTGATCAGAAATCAATATTGGCGGACGTACGGACCGCAATGTCGTTCAGAATAGCGCTATGACCGTTCAGAGATTGATACGAGATTCTTCGACCTTTTGTTGTACCCTATGCTGGTGTCATAGGAGATGGGTTCCATGTGGTGGACGATAACGCTCGTCCCCACAAAGCTGCACTGGCGGACAACATGCTTCGAGCGACAAACTTGTTCACCGCACTTAAAACTCAGCACGTCTGGGATGCACTTGGCAGACACACTGCAGCCTGATCAGCACCTCCCACAACTGCTGGATATTCCGCTCATTGAAAAATTGCCAAATATTCCTCAAGAGATGATTGATAACCTCATACTGTCCATGCTATGCCGTAGTGCAAAATACTGGCCGTCCGATGTGACCACACACTTTATTAGACGGCAACGACAATGATTTTTTCACTGTTCCGTAGCCCCATGGTGTCTCCCTTTAAGCAATCGCCATGTAAACATCAGGTAAGGAGATGAGACAGCAAAATATCGTACTGTATCACACATAAATTACAATTGTAACCAGTATATGAATAAAATGCGTTACCAGATGTATATTGTGAATGATATTTCACCCGATCTCCTAACTGTTTTGAGCAGTCTAGTGTAGGTGTTTCAACATAGAACGGCATTTAGTACTTCAGTACCGCTTGAGTTATTGATTTATAAATGTTATTATTCTATGTTCCCCATTTCCACTAACAATAAATCAGGAGTGAATTGCATAACTGTAAAGGGTGTACTAAGTTTTATTTCCGGCAGTGTTACAAGAATCATCCAACACTCGTAGTGGTTGGGACGGAAAACCCCACGCCCCCCCCCCTTTTTTTTACGCAAGATAGGATTGGGTGGTGGAAAGGGAAGCTCAAAATTAACTTTATCTTTATTAACCAATACTCAATTGAGAAAATGAATAGCTACTTAAAATAATAATAAAGAATGATCGCCAGGTTTTCATAGATAAACACAATATTTAAATAACTTGAAGCTCAAATACGACATGAGTAAGGGCAAAACTTACAATTCTCTGATAATTACAGTAAGCAAAGTAACCGAAACTAGTTAGAATATTTAAATGTGACATGAGTAAGACAATTTACAACATGAATTCTCAATTACAACAATGTATTGGTCCATCAGAAATACTTAACTAACAGTAAAGATTAGCCACATGAAATATCGGTGACTACAGAGTTTAGGAACAGATTCAAGGAAACAATTAAATTTTAAAATTTCAATCTGCAAAATTCTACAAATTCAGTCACTTTCATTATAACCTGTTGGACCTTGTCGGAAGACTGCCGCCTTGCGTGAAATACTTGACACAACGTGCACGGCCGAGTAACGGTGGGGCCGACTGGACGCAAACAGCAACATCAGCAACGCTCCGCCAAGGTTAGCAACCCCGCGCCACCGCTGGTAATCCAGACCCCGTGCCAAACAACAGGCTGAAACAAGCTTTAGGACTGCAAATAAATATTTTAAGTAATCTTTAAGCGATGAAAACATTCAAACCAAGCGCCAAATAAATAGTAACTAACCAGACAACTTATCAATAGACAATAATTCTTATTCAGTAGTACACATCCAAGCACTAATACAACCTGATTCACTCGCCACTGGTGCAGGTTGGTGCAGGTACCATTCAACAACAACTTACAAGCTCGGAATGCGGTCCCACAGTGCTTTCAATCAGGGTCTTCCCACTACACGGCTCATTTCCTCTCCAACAAAAAGCAACAACTACTCCTTTTAACAAACAAGAAATCACAAATTAACAAAAGACAATGGCGGTACCTGAATACATTGGCTGTAGGAAAACTGTCACCGGCCGCGGTGGCCGAGGGGACTGAGGCGCTCCAGTCACGGTCTGCACGGCCACTACGGTCGGGGGTTCGAATCCCCCCTCGGGCATGGATATTTGTGCCGTCCTTAGTATTAGTTCATAAGTAGTTTGTATGTCTAGGGACTGATGACCCCGTAGTTAAGTCCCATAAGCTATACGAACATCTGAACATCTGAAAACAGCCATTGAAATGTCATACAAACAGCAACTGGCGGAGATAAGCAAGCCAGAAACACCAGTACAGTAAAACACTTCACCGTTCATTACCTACAGATTTGTTCTTAAAAGAATTACTTAAAATATAGTCTACAAGCAGCTTCTCAAAATGTCGAAATCGCAATTTCAGCAATACCCAGGATGGTCACTCGGTATTGCAAAGCGGAAATACCCACTGGAAACCATCCACACCATGGCACCTTAGAGCTCCCCGGTAGACGCTATTTACGGAAACATGGTCCGCATTGCCCTCCAAACACTCAGTTGCGCGCGCCGCGCCTACCCGGGCACCAACTCTGTCGCGAGCCCTCACCTCATGTGTCTCCACTTCCTCCTTGCTGCCTCGCCCCGGCTGCCTGCCCGCGTTCTTTTTCCTCCTCCAGAAGGGTTGTCTTTCCGGAAGGAGACCGGCCCCCCGAAGCGACACCAACGGTGGAGTTTCGATAGCGCGCCACGGCTCAGTGTTAAGAGTGGAAAACGAAAGGAAATGCCTAGTACCCTTCGCTTTGCATCATACATAATTTAATACCTCTTAATACAGTGACCGACCTAATTTTGCTAGGTGAAGTGCAGCACCATGACAGCGGATGGATCCCACAAAATGTTGAAAGTGTCGTCAAATAAAGTTTTGATGGGATTGATGGGTTTGATGAGATCTGATTGGCCCAATTATTCGCTGGAGTTGTTCATAATGTTTCTCAAGCTATAATTGTCGGCTTATTTAACGCAAGTCATGGATATTCGTCGTACAAATTTGTATGTTGTGTTTTGCTCTTAATTTGTTTATCTATTTTTTTTATTTTTTTTTTTTTCGTTTCACATAAAGTTGGGGTACGTCAAATCAATGACATTTTAGTATTTTGGGTTTTTCTATTATTCCAGTATTGTTTAATTGTTTCTGTTCTTGCTTTTCTTCATTATTCAGAGATCTGGACCTTTTGTTTGGGTTTGATGTTGGATTAGAATATCTGTCTGTAGTCAAATTCTCTGCATTGTCATCTATGAGCATACTTCATTTGATCTTTAGTTTTTTCAAAGCTTTCTCCAATTCTTGGAATCAAATTTGTTTCTTTTTCTGTTGTGGAAGATGTTGCATTTCTGTTTGTTGATCTATTTGGATTCATTTTCAGAATGTGACCATAAAAGTCAGTTCCTCATTTCCTCATGGTGTCTGAAAGATTTTCGGTCGTTTGTTGAAGGGTTTCATTTCTCATGTTGATTACGTGATTCTTATGAAATATGGCGTGAAAAGTTTTTCTTACTACCTTTCAGCTGGATTGTGGTTGGCGATGAACAGTATTTCAGCTGCATACAGGGCTTCCGGGTTGATTACTGCGTTGTAATGCCTTATTTTGCCATTTCATAAGAGGAAATTCTTGTTAAATATGTTTTTTGTGAGTTGGTAGACCATTTCAACTTCTTCTAATTTCCACAGTCTTTTTCTCAAGGGTATTCTAGCTAATTCAGTATCCAAGATATTTAAATTCTTTGATGACTACTTTTTATTTTCACATTTAAAGATGTTTTGGTGGATTTTTAATGTTTGTCATTATCTTGGTCTTCTCAAACGAGGATTTGAGACCGATTTCTTTCTGTTTGTTTTTGCAATTAGGGTGTCTCTTCTTTGAGTTCTTTCCAGATCTCTGACAGTAACATCGTCTCAAAGCCTGATCCCACTAGGATTCTTCGTGTTTCACTATCTGACTACTTTTTCTGAGGTGCACTTAAACAGCAGTCGAGAGAGCCCTTTTCCTTACCGCACATCAGTTTTATGTCAAAATGGTCGGAAAGTTCTCCCATTAATTTTACTTTGGAGCAAAAGTGGGTAAGGATTTCTCTTATTAAGTTAGTGATTTTGTTGTGTAGTTCTAATTCCCTGAGATGAGGAATTACCCGTATGTTTAGTCATATTCCTTTTTTAAGTCTATAAAAGGAATGACATATGATTTTCGTCTTGACTTTTGATACGCCATTATGTTTTTGAGTTCAGGATTTGTTCTGACCAGAATCCTCCTTTCCTGAAACCTTGGTAGTCTCCAACTAGATGGTCTACTTGGGATTCTGCTCTGTTTACCAGGACTTTAGAAAATATGGCATTTTTGGTGCCATTGTTCCAATGTTCAGCTGTGATTTGGTTTTCTCCTGACGCCTTACAATTTTTGACAACTGAAATGAGGTTCCTCAACGATGGGTGTTTCAGAGATTGGGTTGGTTGTTATGTTTCATTCTTTGTATTATTCTATTATTTATTTATTGTTATCGATAATATGTCTGTAGAATTGTCCGTAATTACCTACACACTATACAATCCGGGTCTTGTGAGCTCCAACCTTTATAGTTTACAAAATGACAGTCTACAACGACAGTGATTAGATGATAAAGACGTGGCGAACGTTGTTGTGGAGAAGGGGACAACACGAACTGTAATATAAAACGCAGCAAACAGCACAGACAAGCATGCATGAACACTCCTGTGCATTGGAGAAACTGTCGTCAGTATGATACCGCACTTGAAAGCATTGCGAAAGTGCCATAAGAAAGAAGACTTCTGAACTCTTTGGCAGGAAACCAGCTGTTAATAGACTAGCCCGTATTCACCGTGCAGCTCGGATATGGTGACTTCGCGGTTTACGTGATTGCTCCACTGAAGAAAAGTCAAGACGAATTTCATTATAAGTACATTGACGAAAGTAATTGTGAAGAAATGGATTATACAGTTTACGGACTTTCGTAAGGAGAATCAAATTGTCGGATGTAACTGCTCCAATTTAACTGAACTAAATCAGTTAACAAAGACGTTTTTACAAGTTTTGAATCAATTTCGGAAGGGAAATTATTTGTGTTATGACGTCATACCGTCTTTGAACACTCGTAAGAGAAATTATAAACATTGTAACATTATATTTTAATATACAATTAACTTGTGGGAAAATGACCGTGCATTGTGTCACTTCCGCGGCGGAGTGGCCGATCGCATTGAGGCGCTATGCTCCGATGCGCGAGGCCGGGTGTGTGCGTTGTCCTGAGGTTACTTTAACTAGGTTTAAGTAGTTTGTAAGCTACGGACTGATGACCACGCAGTTTGGTCCGATAAGATTTATAAACATTTGAACATTTTTTCGCGAGGCCGTTCCCCGTAGGGGGTTCGAATCCCCCCCTCAGGCATGTGTCGTCTTTAGTATAAGGTTGTTCATAATTAGTTTGTAAATTTAGGGACTGATGACCCCGCAGTTAAGTCCTTTAAGCCTTACAAACATATGATGACCCCGCAGTTAAGTCCCATAAGCTTAACGAAGATTTCAAATTTTTGAACTTTGTGTCACTTACCTACAAAAGAACTATAAAAGAAACAATTTATTATTTGATCATCAGCCAACAGTTGCAGTAAATATTTATTTATTTATTTATTACGTTAACCTGTTTAATCTTTGTGGACCATCTTCAGACTCTTGTAGCTACGAATGCAACCCGTCTCATCTGTGTTGTGACAAGTACTTGTCATAACATACACCATACTGGTTGCAGTGTCGCAACTACAAGATTCTGAAGATGATCCAGAAGGATTGAAACATGTTCATCTATAATAAAACATTCGTAAATGTTGGCTGATGATGAGATAATAGTCAGAAATATTAATGCAGTTGCTGACTATCGCAAGTCGATTATGTCTACTATAGCAAAAAGAACTATAAAAGTTTTTGCAGAAGAATGTAACTCTCGACCATTAATCTTCCCTTATACCGTGGAGACTGAAACAGTCCTTCGGTTTTGTAATAAGGGCCCGTTTTATCGTACTAGGTGTCAACTATTACAACATCATTGTACGATCTATGTTCTGTGGTAAAAAAAAATTCATTGATGTTCATTCAGAAGTATCTGAGAAAAAGGGGCAGTTATACTGAAAAATATAATTTTGCGGAAATTACGTTTAAAGAAAAAAATTTTAATATACAGCCACCTGATACATAAAAATATATTAGAATTCTCCTGGATGGTAGTCCTCATCTCTTCCTTCATCTTCCTCACCCAGTACTGCCCTCTTGGATCTGGCTTCTTTTGACATATTGTTTGTTGCAATCTCTGCCTTCATGATTCGCAATTAGTCCAAGTCCAACACACTTTTAGTGGTGTTGTAACCTTTATGAATTCCAAGATATTCCAAATCCTGCAGTCTCCCAGATTAGCCACCATTAAAAGTGAGAACAATATCAAAAACAACAAGTTCATACACATACAACATTGTTATAAGATTCATTCGCATTTTGTATTTTGCCTTTGAGATATTTCTTCAACAGGTGTGGTTCGGCAAGATTCTGAAACACAGGTTTCATGGGAAGCATAAGAGCATTTGGTATAGTGATTTTGTGCAAGAAAGTGTCTACTTTAACCTCCTGTTTCGCCTGTTTCGCCTGTTTGCACCATTCAATGGAAAACAAGTAGTTTAACGGTTCAGCATCTGGTGATAGCTAGGGCGCTAAAAACCTTGCTGTTGTGAGCCCTAAACTTCCTATCCCTATCCTGTAGATAGCTTGTGGAAATGAATTGCCCAAACAACTCTCTTCGTACCATTTAAATTAGCTACTTCTAATAGCCATATCATAATATTGTGTAATATGATCAATTTATTTATCAGTCGACGTCTTATATTTAGACCATCAGATAACTTGGTACTTCCCAATTGCTGTTTCAATCTACGTTGTCTCCTGACCATCCCCTTTTGCACATGATTAATGCACTCGAGTATCCTAATTGACAACTCACCTTAGGGTTTACTCTCCACCACTGCCTTATACGATCGTGAGTCTCCATCCCCAAGAAAACTCATGTAGCGAACAGCGCAGTCATGCTGGGAACGTAGGAACGTTCTCCATCCCTCCACTAGTTCCTACATAGTTTCAATCCATTTTCGTTTAGTTTGCTTTTCAGTACTCTTGCCTGCTTACCTACAACCCCGACAATACTTGGTCAATACATCTACATCCAACATTTCCCCATTTTTGATGCTGATAATAGATGCACACGATTTTTTTGACTAGAAACATCTTTTTTGCCAGGTTCTGTCGAATGATATCGCTATGTCAGAACTACCATTTTCTACTACAGCCTGTTCTGCAGCTGTAGTCATTGACTCCATAGCACACGTCTTGACACTACTTCTTATTATGGAGTTGTATTTGACAGATTTTGTAGGGAGATTAGGGAAGTTCAGCGAGCCACAATGAACCTTACCAGCGTAATGGCCTTTTCCTGTGCATCTAACAAGGAGAGGACGCCTACTCGTCATTGCTGAATTCATTCGGGTTTGTGGTGCATGTGGGGCGTGGTGAGATGCGGGGGTGCTCCGGTTGGGGAAATAGAGGAAGTTTGATACCTATCTATCACCATGTGCATCTTGTCAACTGTTCCTGTGACGACATGCTTGGGAAGCGGTGTTTGGCTCAGCGGTAAAAGATCTAATTCGCACTGAGAAGGTCGCGGGTTCGATTCCATTCGGCGGCAAATTTTTTACTGCTCCTCAGCAATGCGTACACCTGCAAATTGTTCCCCTAGGGATCGTGAGGACAATATCAGAATAATTACCGCACGCAAGGAGGCATTTAAACAATCATTCTTCCCACGATCAATAAGTGTATGGAATGGGGAAAAAAAACCTAATAACTGGTACAGTGGGACGTACCCTCTGCCATGCACTTCACAGTGGTTTGCAGAGTACTGATGTAGATGAGTGTCTTAAGCGATATTCGTCCAAAGTAGTAGCTGAAAGAAAATTCATTTTGCATTCTTTAAAACCCGTACACTTCCTAAACTCAATTACAGTGCACAATGGAAAAAATTTACGGAGTAGCTACTATGCAGTAGAAACATATGTGGCACAGTACAGAAGTTCACAGTGCTTCGACATTATCGCACTGAGTGTACTATTCGAGGCGAGCCCTTTGGCGCAGATTGGCAAGTTGCCCGTTAACGCAGCAGGAAGCAATTAGCATCGAAACCACAGCTTGCTGTTGCGCTCGCTGGCTCATCTATATTTATCCACCACCTTCACGAGTTATTTTCATGCATTAACATCCACACCAGTTCACAAGCTACGATATACCGTGCCGCGAACTCATTTAGTTGAGTGACCAAATGCACGGACGCCAGCAGGGCTTAATTTCGGCAGGAACACACCGGAACGGCATTACTTTACAACTCAGTGATTTTATTTCCCAATGGAACAGGTCGCCACCGGAGATTTAAAATAGTACACATAGCAAATAATTTGATACTGCACCGATATGTGTCAAGCGGAACTCCGGAGCAAAGCGGCACTGGTGTGAGGACTGAATGAGAATGAGATTGTTGAATAAGCCGTCCTATCGACGAACTCGGCAGCGCTGCACGGTAGGTTCAGCACGCAAGCCGAACTGACACGAATGAAACAGAGTTGCTGATGCAAAAAGCTGTAGGACGTTAGCAGCACAAAATGCTTCTTAACACTAAATCTTACTACGTGCAAAGTCAGAAGCGCCTACCGTGTGAACTATGAACTATCGCATCAAGCGATGTGCAGCGCCAATTCAATGTTTCCTGATGTGGCATATGAAGATTTCTTAGATAATCGGACAACTGTTGGATCTTGGCGGAAATAACATTGTTCTGAACAAATATTTATGGATATTGTTTGCTCATTTTGATACAGGAAACTTTGGGTTGTTAATCATAATGAATCAACGGCTGAACCTTACGTTATCAATCACTTTGATGTATTGACATTCCTAATATATATTATTTTGTGTCCCAACTTCGTCGCCGCTTTTGTGTCCCAGCCTCGTCGTAGGTGTCGGTGGCCGAGTGGAATGTGACCGACACAGGAATAAAGACAGCACGCTGGTGCAGGTACGGAGGGGAGCAGCCAGAAACTATAAACACTAGAGTAAATTAGAAAGATATATATTGCACAGAATGTAACAATACTTAACTTTTACATAGTACTGCAGAATGTTGATACATAGTTGTTAGAGGCCTGCCTAGTGCCTGTACAATAGCAAAGTCTTCACTGGTGCCTATCTGATTACGAAGGTCCTAACTCGTTGCTATCTCAGTCCGAAGTGCAGTGACCGATGTCCTTCAGTCCTGGCCACGAGCGGAGTTGTCGCAGAGGGCGCTCGTGGCTGTCGTCGTGAGAACGCCGCGCCGTGCGTGCCTGGCGGCGCGCGGCGAAAGTAAGTGGCGCGCACTTTGTACTTGTGCGACACCACATATTATATGTGTAATTGCAGAATGTCAATCTATGCGCGCACTATACACTTCTGTTTATCATTATTAACCAATATATTACCTATTCCATTGCAACTTTTACATTCTTTCTAAGTCTCATTCATTTGAAACTCAGTAAAAGATAATACAAATAATGTATTTAATACACCTTCAGCACACCTATTTTATGTTTCAATAAGCATTTCTTGAATACGGAAAGTTTGCTAAGCGAGTTGTTGTATATGATTCTTAGGTGTGGGGTTATTGCATCAGCATAACCTGAAAGGAACCTAATTGGTAAACAGTCGAGTCCGGGGACTTACTTCTTTTAAGTGATCTAAGTTGCTTTAATACTCCAGGGTTATCTACTTCTAAATTACGCATGCTGGCAGTTGTTCTTGATACGAATTCTAGAGTATTTTCTTCGTCTTCCCTAGTGATTAATTTCTGAAATCAGTGTTCAGCATTCTGCTTTAACAGAAATGTCATCAGTAGCATCAGCATTTCTATCGTGTAATGAAGGTATTGATTGTGTTTTGCTTCTAGTATACTTTTCATACGACCAAATTTCTTAGGATTCTCTACCAAATTACAAGACTGGGTTTCGTTATGATAACTGTTATAAGCTTCTCGCATCGAAGTTCAAGCTAAATTTGTAGCTTCTGTATAAAAGATTGCCAGTCTTGGGGATTTTTTATGCGTTTAAAATGGACATGTATTTTTCTTTTCTTTTGTAGGAGTGATATAAATTGTTTTGTGTAGCACAGCGGGTCAGCCCCCTCTATTGTTAATTTGTTTGGTATAATATGTCAGTATTATTTCTTGTCGATATTATATTTTGAATGTAAGCCACATCTGATCTTCACACATTGTTAGTTTCGAAAGACTGGAAATTCTCACTCAGGAAAGCGTTAATCGAATTTTTATCTGCTTTTTTGAATAAATATACTTTTATTTTCTTTTTTGTGGATTTGGAAAGTCCGGTATTTAGTCTGACTACGACAACTCTGTGTTCACTAATTCCTGTGCTTTTTATGCTCTTCATCAGTTCCGGATGTTTTGTTGCTAGGTTAAGTACGTTCTCACAAGCATTTATATTTGCCAACATATCGAGGGTAAGTTAAAGTTGCCACCAATTAAAACTATATGCTTTTTTTTGTACTTTTTGAAATTTGGTCCAAGATTTGTTTGAACATGTCTGCAATCGAAACGTCTGTGTCAGTGTTTCGATAAAAAGAACCAATTATTAATTTATCTTGGTTGTCAGGTATAGCCTCTACCAATACCAACTTACAGGAGCAATCTGCTTCAGTTTCGCTACATAATAAACCGCCTGTGGCAGTAATAAATAAACCACCACCTATTTTATTCAGTAAATCTTTTATGAAGAGCATTTGCTACTTTGTAAAAATTGCAGTTTAACTTTTCTCCGGCTTTAGCCAGCTTTCGGCACCTATAATGATTTGGGATTCAGTACTTTCTACTAGTGATTGGAGCTCTGGTACTTTCCCCAGACAGCTGCGACAATTTGCAACTGTTAGACCAATGGTTTTTAGATCTGTGTTCGTCCTATATTTGCCCTGTACTCTTTGAGATTGGACTCCTTTCTTGTGTGTTCCCAAGGCCCTCTAACCTAAGAAACCGTCCAGTCCACGTCACACACCACCCGATGGCACAAGTCGAAGAGTCTGCAGCCCACACGGTCGCAGAATCCTCTGAGCCTCTGATTCAGAAGCTACAATCGGCTCTGTACCAGAGGTCCACAGTCGGTCCCGTCAACTATGCTGCAGATGGTGAACTCTGCTTTCATCTTTCAAAGCAAGACTGGCTGTCTTCAGTATGATAATTAATTATAGTCAATTTTATGTTATAAAGAAGGTTAGCCAATAATAAGTTGATATTTTTATAATATAACAAACGATATAATGACTATAACGACTATAATTAGCGACATATTTGAAGAAACGTATTGTGAACAAAAGATAAATGCTATCATAGCTCCATCTAGTGACATTTTGTGTAGTCTTCTGCCAACCTTAGATCTTGTTTAAAGATATAGATTTACACAAACTCCACCTAAGATAAATTTATTTTCATGAATTTCGCAATTTTTCAGTGAATTTAAGAAGTGATAATTCCTATAGCTGACGATACTAAATTAACCGGACCTTATGATATAACGGTAGCTTAGCAGTTTAGCTGAGTTACATGAATTTACAACAACTTGATCGCATGTGTTAGCTACTTTTGGTTTCTTTTGATAAATGGAAAGTAAAAAATCAGTTTATTGTTTCACACATAATTTTAAAAATTTCGATATTCAGTAAGGTTGATTAATTGTAGTATTTGATGTAGGTATATACACTTGAAAATGGCGACGTTGTATACCGAAACTAGTCGTATGAGTAATAAATACAAAAAGTGAGTGTATGTTGGCATAGAAGCACGGTATTTATATGTCTCTCTAATAAATTATCCCTAGACAGTTGCACTCCTGGCGGACAAACAATTAGATTATAAAAATTCATACAAATGTATTGCTTTCACGATAATAGCTTGATGTAATAAGATATCATCTAAGACACGGTTTGTTGAAATCGTATAACGCATTCAAAAGTTGGTAACTTTAAGTTTACTTCTGCTATTTTCGAAGAGTGTGGACAATAAGTTTTGTAGTTTACAAGATATTAAAATTATTGTCGGTTCATGATATGCACCTAATTTTTGTGATATCGTAGTCGCCTTCAGAATTGATGGGAACACAACACTGTGATTTATTACTTATTTTTAAGATAGTCTACGCCTTTTCAAGTATCTGCCATAGCGTCCATTAAGACACTTCCCTGTCACGTCAACACCCTTTAGAAGCATGGATTTGCCATTTTCGGTGGATCGCCATTGTTCACATGGGTCGTACCTGGTCTTACGCGGTTCTGGAGACAAACCCGGCTACCTGAACGATCGCCCTGCTTCCCATACAGTTCCAGAATTACATTAATTATTTCACATACGGAGTATGTACCCGTTGTTACACAAATGCGAGATTTCTCGGATGAATGCAACACACCCTCTCATGCAAATAATACGCCCTCTCTCAAACTTACTGATCCGACAGTGCAGTGGTATATCGCTCAAAATTTGCGACTGGATACGGGATTTTCTGCCAGAGAGGACACAGTTTGTAGTAATCGATGGTAAGGCATCGACTAAAACAGATGTGATATCGGGCGTTCCACAGGGTATTGTTATTGGTCCTCTGCTGTTCCTCATTTACATAAACGATTTGGGAGAAAATCTAGGCAGTTCTCTTAGGTTTTGTGCATATGACGCCGTCATTTCCCATGTAGTAAAATCATCTGAAGATCAAAACCAAATGCAGAACAATGTAAATGAGATATCACTATTGGGTAAAAAATGGCAGTTGACTCTAAATAACGAGAAGTGTGAAGTCGTCAACATGACTACGAAAAGAAATCCGGTAAACTTTGTTTACAAGATAAATCAATCAAAAGTGAAGGCAGTAAACTCCACAAAATACCTAGGAATTACTATTACTTCAGATTTAAACTTGAAAGAACACGTAGATAATGTCGTGGGAAATGCGAACCACAGACTGCGTTCTATTGGCAGAACCCTTAAAAGATGCAACAGAACTACTAAGAGACTGCATACACTACGCTTGTCCGTCCTTTTTTGGAGTATTACTGCCCATTGTGGGATCCTTATCAGGTGGGTTTGGGACATCGAAAGAGTCCAAAGAAGGGCAGCTCGTTTTGTATTGTCACGATACAAGGGAGGCAGCGTTACGGAAATGATACAGGACCTGGTATGGAATCATTACAACAACGGCTCTTATCGCTGCGGCGTGGGCTACTTACTAAACTCCAATGGCCAACATTTTCCTCCGAATGCGAAAATATATTGTTGACTGCCACTTATATAGGCAGAAAAGATCATCAGAATAAAATACGAGAATTCAGAGCTCGAACTGAGAGATTCAAGTGTTCTTTCTTCCCACGCGCTATTCGAGAACGCAATGGGAGATAAATAGTATAAAGGTGGTTCGATGAACCCTCTGCCAGTCACTTAAATGTGATTTGCAGAGTATCCCATGTAGATGAAGATGAAGGGAAGCCGCAAGCAAATTTTACCAGTAGCTGGTTTTTCAACGCGGACTGACGTGCTTCAGGTGCTGTCTAATTCTGCATAACATAGTAACCTAATGTCCTATGAATACGAACTTCCTATGTCTCGTCTTTGAAGATTTTTTTCCTTAACATGGGTGTATTTTCCTCTTACTCTGAATAGGTTGATATACCTCAGGAGCTAATTTTAAAGGGCTGTTGAAAATATCACGACAATGTTTTTCAGCCATCACTGTCGACAAATACGGGTGCACAGCCCATAATTCTTATCCCACGTCTCCAGAATTCACCACCGAGGTTTCTCTGCAGTTAGAAAGGCAGATTGTATAACTTTTGACAGACGGGACACTTTAATTGATATATGGTTGGACATATTGATGAATGAGTACCTAGCAATTGAAATTAGCGCTATTAATACCCCGTTATATTTGTCTAACACCTATTACTAGCATTTTGTATTTGTGACACTAACCAACATAAAAACAAGGGACTTTTCTCAGTTGAACGAGAGAGTCGTGTGTGTGTTTCTCTTTTAATTCCACTTTTAATTCACACTTGTGGGTGTGAGTAGGACAGACTCCAAATTGTAACGTGTAAACCAATAAATAACTTCTAAATAAGTTTATGTTGTAGAATATTACTATAGATTATGTTCCATTTTTATCAAGTAAAAATTCGGTGGAATTACTTTTATTGGCATTATCATAACCCTTAAAAGTATTGCAGAACACTTCGCTAATGTCGGCCTATAGCACTGTGCTACAGCACGCGCACCAAGAACCACTTGTCTAAGTACTCATAATGGCCGAGCACTACTTAAACAACACTTTTATAATGAGTCACATTTTATACGAAATGCAAATAAAAACATCTATCAGGGGAGATTTAGAGAGAAGAGCTAAGAAATATTTAAAAGTGCAAATATTTTAACATCTTATTCGATGTCATGAGACCAATAAAATATACTATGGAAATTATTAAATTGCTAGAAAGGTGCTATTTCTGAAATATACAATAATAACGCAGGAGAAAGAGAAGCTATAGGTTCTACCTTGTCTATGGATACCGGATTGAATAGACGCCTGCATTCAGTGGTGACGCTAGGCGTAGCCGACGTCGGCGACCGCTGATTGTCTCGCAGAACAGTTGATCAAGTTGTTAAAACTATGCCTGTTGGGTTATGCGTATTTATTTCCGTGTGAGTTTAGTAGTAGTAGCTACCTAAGGTTGACTGGATTTTGCAGTTCCTCGAATATGGGTTTATTGACGCCGCAAAAACAACGAAGAGTAATAAATAAAACGCAATTTTGAAAGAACTAGAAAGTAATAACCTAAATATCCAAAACAGTCAAGGAAACTTGTATGATAACGCTGTAAATATAGTTGGCATTAGTAAAGGTCTTAGAACAAAAATGCTCGATATTAATCCTGGTCCATTCTTCACGAAATAAGGGTGCCATGTTTGGATAGATGCAGCTAAATCTTCTACAACAGCGAAACCATTTTTAGGCTTCGTCAATGAAGTTTATGTGCTCTTTACAACGTCAAGCAAGCGTTCGGAACTTATAAAAACTAAATTAAAAATGTCATTTAAACATGTCTGAAACAAAACAAAATCGAAACAGTAAACGGAATATTTTTCCAGTTGATGACGTCATCGAAAGCGTTAATTATCACCGAAATAAAACTAATGATTCTGAATCTCTTAGTGACTGTGAAGCAGTCTTGAACGAAATGGTAACTTTTGAGTTTATTTTTCCAATACAATCGTGGTATGAGACTTTACTACGTATGAACAATATAAGTAAACTACGGCAGTCGGTTCAAGTGAACCTCAAAGTCACTATTGATTCTTTACTTTCATTTAGTGACTTGGTTTCAAGAATCACGTGATAAGGTCGTTTGTTTGCAGAAGAAGTTAGTAACGAAATTGAATCTCAGTTTAAAAAAGAAGGAAGAAAGACAGAGAAAAAGTATGTTGGATTATAAACAAATTTATGAACCTATACAATTTGTTGAAATCCATAACAGAGTTAACTTTACAACGCAATGACAGATGCTGTAATATTCGACACTGTATGTCGATTCCAAGGGCTCAACGAATATTTTGGTTTTATTTACGATATCGATTATTTGAAATATGTAACCAAAGTGGACGTTCTCAAGCATTGTAATCATTTAGGTACAATACTTCGAGAAGACGAAAATAGTTACGTACACTCTACATACACTCTTCGGACTTTATGAGAAAATCCAGCTTTTAAAATCCAAACCACTAAACTCAGAGGTGCAAAACAACTTATTCAGTACTTTTAGAAAGCAGTAAATATGTACTAAGGATGTATATCCAAATACTTACATAACAACCAGAATCACGCACACAGTTAATACAGCTTTGGCCGAGAGAAGTTTCTCAAAGTTTAAATTGATTAAGGTCTGTTTGAGAAGCACGATTAACCATGAATAACTATCTGCGTTGTCAGTACCATCAATTGAATCGGTTGTAGCGGCCGATCTTGTGACATAATCTTTAAAAAAATATTGTGGGGCGAAAAGCAGAAAAGTCTATTTCAATTTGTGTTCGTTTACTGCAAATTTAGTCATTGAAATAATACTTGTGTAGTATATAAATAAAATTTGAGTATAATAATTGTTGATGTAAAATTCATCACATTTCACTCAAGATTTTCGTAGTGACTGAAAAATGAGAGGCCTTGCAAAATTTTTGTCGACGTCATCCAGTTTTCGTCTAACGCCGCCACTGCCTTCATTCAGTGAACGTGTTGATTGGATTGTTGCCTCAGCTAGTAAATGCGAGGCCTGAAACTGGTAGCGTGACTGAATGAAAAGAAACAAATAATTACCGCTGCTGGAGATTCATTATCATCATCATAATCTTGTCCGGGTCTGCTTCTATCATAAGCCTCTCCATCGTCTTCTGTCTTGCCACCATCTCTCCGTCTCCACCTTACTCCAATCTTCACCTTTATTCCTGATAAATTCCTCCACTCCTTTCAGCCATCTGTCTGCCTTCCTTTTGGACTCTTTCCCTTGGTATCCTCTCCTCCATTCGTTGAACACACCCATACCATTTCAGCCTTGATTTCTCTGTCTCCTCTTGTAATGGTTCCACCTTCATTAACTCTCTTATCAACTCATTTCTTAAGCTACTTTTGTCACTCCAATACTTTCCCTCAAGTATTTCATCTCACTAGCTTGTAATTTATTTTCTCTCTCCCGTTCCTACTGGAGATTATCTTTCTAAATACTTCTGATGCGCATTCCAAAATCCGTACTAACACGGACCTAATCAAATGCTCGGAAGAAGGATCGTACTACCACGAACAACGAAACTTAGCTGCACTGCAACACTACCAGATGGCTGACGATAGCCAACAGCGTTCCTGGAAAGTCTGCCAGACTTACTGCTGCCCAACTTTCAAACTCTCAGTCTCTCTCTCCGTAGTCTAGTGGACAGAGTGGATGGGTGCCATGGTCCGGTTTGTGCACTTTCTCCGGTCAGGGACTGGGTGTCCTCATCAAGAGGCTTGCACCAGGTAGGCTGAACACGACCCCAGTTAGAGTCATAGAACGCCTTACTATCGTCGTCATCATTCAATTACTCAAAATCACATATCTACATACTCTTCTCTGCAGATACTCTGCAAATCACATTTGAGTGGCTGGCAGGGGGTTCATTAACCACTTTCATAGCTTTTCTCTACCGTTCCATTCTCTAATAGCGCGTGGGAAGAAAGAACACTTAAATCGTTCCGTTTTCGATCTGATTTCTCTTATTTTATTGGGATGGTCATATCTCCATAAGTAGGTGGGTGCTAGCAAAATATTTTCACATTCATAAGTAAAAGTCGGTGATTGAAACTTCGCAAACAGATCACGCCGCAATGAATAACGTCTTTCTTTTAATGATTTCCACACCAATTTGTGCAACATTTCCGTGACGCTTCCCCCCCCCACCCCGTAACGTGATAAAACAAAACGAGCTGCCCTTCTCTGAACCTTCTCAATGTCTTCCGTCAGTTCCATCTGGTGAGGGTCCCAGGGTGAGGGTACTCCAGGAGATGACGCACAAGTGTGATATAGGCAGTCTCTTTGATGGAGCTGGTGCATCTTCGAAGCCTTTTTTTTTCTTTCTTTTTCCCTTAATGAATTGAGGGCCATTTGACTGATAATTTTATGTTTATTGTCAGAACCAGGTTTCAGCCTTAGGCCATTTTCAAGTTCTGTGCATATCATAAAAAAAAGAAAAATCATTAGAATTAATATAAAGTAATATGAATTACAAATATAAGGCACATTACAGTGGAATAAGTTAGTTAGTTACATAAAATGTGTCGGACAGGTTTCCTTACGTCGTGGTCATATAATAAAAACACTTTATTATCATGACCACGACATAAGGAAACCTGACAACTTTTTTGTAACTTATCCTACTGTAATGTCACTTATATTTGTAATTCATATTATTTTATATTAATTCTAATAATTTTTTTCTTTTAATTTATATGCACAGTACTTGAAAATGGTCGAAGACTGAAACCTGGTTGTGACAATAAACATAAAATTATCAGTCAAATGGCAGTCAATTCTTCTAAAAAATGTATATGACAGACTCTTGACGCATGCAAAATATATTCCGGTGTCTGTTGGGAAGGTGGAGGGAGTGGCGTAGCGCTTACTCTTCACTGCTGCGAATGTCACAAAAGTTTCGGAAAATCGAGGAA
Source organism: Locusta migratoria (assembly GCA_026315105.1). Lineage (NCBI taxonomy): Eukaryota > Metazoa > Arthropoda > Insecta > Orthoptera > Acrididae > Locusta > Locusta migratoria. Next base: position 490,793,848 of record CM048744.1, on the reverse strand, counting down.
ACGTCAGCAGACAGCCCCCTCTCCGGTTACACGATGCACATTTTAACTTGGCGACGTTGGTACTGAACTGAAACCCTGTTATTCTGATTGGCCGTTCGGTCTGCATCCTGTACTAGGCGAACTGACAGCCGCGCGAGAGTAGCCGAGGAGTCTGAAGCGCCACGTTACGGATCGCGCGGCCTCCCGCGTCGGAGGTCCGAATCCTCCCTCGGGCATGTGTGTGTGTGTGTGTGTGTGTGTGTGTCGTCCTTGGGTTAGTTTAACTTAGTTTAAGTAGTTTGTAAGTGCAGGGACAGATAACCAACGTAGTTTGGTCCGGGGCAGTAATAGAAGAAAGCAAACGGAAAGCTGAAGTTCTAAATTTAACCTTTAAGAAATCTTTCACGCAGGAGGACCGCACAAATATACCATCATTTGATCAACGTACTAATTCCGAAATGGGGGACATAGCAATAGGTATTTCCGGTGTAGAGAAGCAGCTGAGAGAGCTAAATACGAAAAAGTCTGCTGGTCCGGATGGTATACCAGTTCGGTTTTTCAAAGACTATTCTGCGGCATTGGCCCCCTACTTAGCTTGCATTTATAGCGAATCTTTAATTCAGCGCAAAGTTCCTAGTGATTGGAAAAAAGCGCAGGTGACTCCCGTGTATAAGAAAGGAAAGAGAACTGACCCATACAATTACAGGCCAATATCGTTGACATCGGTTTCATGTACAATTTTGGAGCATATTCTCAGTTCGAATATAGTAAATTTCCTTGAAACGGAAAAGCATCTTTCCATGAATCAGCACGGGTTTAGGAAACATCGTTCATGTGAAACTCAGCTTGCCCTTTTCTCACATGACATCTCGCGAGCCATGGACGAAGGGCAACAGGCGGATTGTGTTTTTCTCGACTTCAAAAAGGCGTTCGACACGGTGCCGCACTGCAGACTGCTAACGAAGATACGAGCTTATGGAATAGGTTCACAGATTTGTGACTGGTTGGGAGACTTCCTAAGTAATAGAACGCAGTACGTTGTTCTCGACGGCGAGTGTTCATCAGAGACGAGTGTATCGTCAGGCGTGCCCCAGGGGAGTGTGATAGGACCGCTATTATTTTCTATCTATATAAATGATCTGATGGACAGAGTAAGTTGTAATTTGCGGCTGTTTGCTGATGATGCTGTGGTGTATGGGAGGGTGTCGTCTGTATCTGACTGTAATAGCATACAGGTTGACTTAGACAAAATTTCTAGTTGGTGCGAAGAATGGCAGCTAGCTCTCAATGTAGAAAAATGTAAGGTGATGCGCATGAGTAGAAAAAACAGTCCTATAATGTTCGAATACAGCATCAGTAGTGAGCTTCTTGATGCGGTCGCGTCGTTCAAATATCTAGGCGTAACATTGCAGAGCGATATGAAATGGAACGAGCATGTAAGGACAGTTGTGAGTAAGGCAGACAGCCGACTTCGGTTTATTGGGAGAATTTTGGGAAGATGTACTTCACCTGTAAAGGAGATCGCGTATAAAACGCTTGTACGACCACGTCTTGAGTATTGCTCAAGTATTTGGGACCCGCAGCAGATCGGTTTGAAGGAAGACATAGAGGCGGTTCAGAGGCGAGCAGCTAGATTTGTTACCGGTAGGTTCGACCAATGCGCGAGTGTCACGGAAATGCTCCGGCAACTCAATTGGGGATCGCTGGAAGAAAGACGACGTTCTCTTCGTGAAATTCTGTTAAGTAAATTTAGAGGGCCGGAATTTGAAGCTGAGTGTAGTACGATCTTGCTGCCGCCTACTTACATTTCGCGTAAAGATCACAAAGACAAGATAAGAGAAATTAGGGCTCGTACGGAGGCATATAGGCATTCTTTTTTTCCTCGTTCAATTTGGGAGTGGAATAGGAAAGGAAATGCCTAGTAGTGGTACAGTGTACCCTCCGCCACGCACCATACGGTGAATTGCGGAGTATGTATGTAGATGTAGATGTAGATGTAGCAAGTGTTATGGACAAGGTAACGATGGGGCATATGCGCATACAGTGAAGTTAAAAAAAGAATCAATTCCGAGTCCGTAAAGGCGACGAGAATGAACACAGAAGAGTCCTCTATTTCGAAAATTTTGAATATTTATGTTTCAATGTACACTAGTCAAAACAATTAGGGAATGAGTTGAGATATCTAGGTTGCGAAGTACTGTCGCCGATAGAATAAACGAAAATCGTTCGACATTTTTCTGTCGGTTCTACGGAGTGGAGACAACAACATTACGGCAACCGTATAGTGGTAATTACAGAAAGTTGCTACAGAGTGGTTGGTGTTGTGTTTGCCAAAGGAATTACACAAGCAGTTGTGTGCACATCGTGCAGTGAGCAGTTAGCGCAATGCAACAACAACCTTACTCACCCGAAGCTATGACATGGAGAGACATAGGAAGGTTGGAAGCTGATCAGACACAGACAGAGGTGGCTGCAGCTACAGGAGTGTCACAAAGTGTAATTTGCAAGACCTGAATGCGATTTCACACAACAGGAACCGTAAAGAAGGCAAGGCGAAGGTCGTCCACGGCTAACACCAGCAAGACTTGACCATTATCTCCGGTTAACATCCTGTCGTGACAAGAAGCTCAATATAAATCAGCTGCAACGCACCCTCCAGACAGGGAAAGGAGGCTCAATATCAGGACAGTCAGTACGAAATTGCCTTTGAGAATGTGATCTCTAGGCACGAACGCCTATGGTGTGTGTTCCATAAAAACCACGTCACCTTTTGGCCAGCAGAAACTGGGCTGAGGAACATCAAGATTGGAGTTGTAACGAATGGCGCTGGGTTCTGTTCACAGATGAGTCAAGATTTTGTGTTCAGCTGGACAATCGTCTTTCCCTCATCAGGAGAGAACGAGGAATACGGAACAATGCTGTTTATGTGCAGGAAACATCGCCAGAGCATGGGGTGTACGAATAGAGTGGGCAGGAATCAGTATTGGCGGACTCACGAACCTCTATGTAGTTCAGCATGGCGCCTTTACTTCTCAGAGGTATAGAGACGAGATGCTACGACCTCTTTTTGTTGTGCCCTACGCTGGTGCCATACGAGATGGGTTCTTTCTGGTGGACGATAACGCTCTTCCCCGTTTGAGCTGTACTGGTGTACAACATGTTTACAGCTAAGGGAATTGAACTTATTTGAGATGCGATTGACAGATGCATTGCAGCCTGGCCAGCACCTCCCACAACGGTTGAAGAGCTGGACCTTGCACTAATTGAATAATGCCCAAATTTCTTTAAGAGCTGATTGATAACATACTGTCCATGATACGCAGGTGTGCAACTGTGCTGGCCCTTCGATGTGATCACACGCCATATTGGAGGACAACGAGAATAACTGTTTCGCTATTCCGGTACTCCCATGGTGCCTCGTTCTAAATGTAAATCTCAAGTGAAGAGTTGAGACAGTAAAATATCGTACTCTGTCACTTACAAATTAGAATTCAGTACGTGAATAAAATAGGTTACCATATATGTATGATATCTTTCTTAATCGCCGAATTGTTTTGAGCAGTTCCCCCCACATTTTCCCGTTTCGATGCCAGATAAGAGACTACCTATTGTTACAAATAAATTTATTGACACTCTTAGGTCACTAACACAACTGATAACAATAAGATAATTAAAGATTGAAATTTAGCAGCATGTAATAAAAGTCCTCTTGCTCTATTTCAATGTAAACCACCAGGCAGAATTAATACAGCACCATCAGTCTTGCAGTCGGGGATTATAGATGTTGCAGCTGCAAATGATGTCATAGGAACGGCTCTGCCGTAAACCGGGGTAGAAAATTAGGATTTAACATCACGTCGATGACGTGGTCGTTATTGTCGGAGCGCAGAGGATAAGTAAATGCGGTGCATCCCTCTTGAAACGAACTACCTCTTCAATTTCCTCAAACGATTTGGAGGCAAAACACTATAAACGTGCAAGGCTGAAGGGGGATTTAAGATTCCGTCATCTTGGAGTCCAGTTTCTTACGGCTGAGACATATTACTCGATATAAATATCAAATAAACAATGTCCAGAGTCATATTTTGTCTCGATATCTATTAAAGATATTACACTGAAGTAGAGACTTGAATTAAAATTTATGTCGAGGTCGCGATTCTACTAGAGTTTGATATCTTTAATAGTTATCGAGACAAAATATGTCTCTGGACATTAATATATCACCTGTGTCTGAGACATAAGGCACGATCGCTCCCGTTAACGTTCTTTGCTGGGATGCTATTCCGCTGTTGGAGAGTCGTGGCGATTTGATACGTATTTAAAAAGGAACATGTAGCTTATGTAGTGGGCAGGGGAAGCAAAATACTCAACGAACAACAATGAACGAAATGAACAAACGACAGCAAAGGATCGATCTACCTGAAGAACCATAAAAAAGATGGTTATGGCGTCTGCCTAGAAAACAGGAGGTCACGCGCTAGAATCCCGACCGCGACATAAATTTTAATTCAGTGCCTCTACTTCAGTTTTATATCTATAGCGTATCACTCGGTTGCTCTGAGAAATTGTCAGAAAAGTAGCTGACGAGTCTTTCACAATCTGTGAGATGTCTAATGGAGTATATATTATCTAATGAATTACTGCAGTACACAAGCACTTCGAGAAGATTTGTGATATCTAGGAGTTGAAAACAAAATTGTAATACTATGGGATCAAACTACTTTGGTCATAAGTCTCTAGATTTACAAACTACTTAAATTAAGTTTAACCTAAGGACAACACACATCCATGCCCGAGGGGGGGATTCGAACCTCCGACGTGGGAAGCCGCGCAAGCCGTAACGTGGCGCTCCAGACCCGCGCAGCTAGGAGTCGACAAGGCGTAGGCTTGATCTAGATTAACACGTTTATCCACTCACCATCTATTAGCAAATATATGTATGATATTCAGAATGTGTATGTGCGAGTGCATATGCTTTTGTGGGTCTGAGTGTGTAAGCTTTTTTTTTTTTTTTTTTTTTTTTGGTGGGGGGATGTCTGATTGTGTGTGTTTTAGACGCATATGCGGATGTACAGCATTTTTCATACAAATGGAGAGTTATGAATATCTTAAAAATGAAGACCATCAGTTTTTCAGTTATATTTCTCATTACATACTCTCCTGTTTACAGTAAATTAATAAAGATAAGAACTTTACTAAAAAATGTTAAAAATGATTGGTGCACAAGATTTACAAGGGATATATTTCTGACTACAAATAGCGAGTTTAATGTTATCTACTGAGTCTCTTAATTTTCAGTCCATTTTATATCATTAACTTGAAGGAAGTTTTTGCAATATGGGAGGTGGTGAGCCAAATTTTCTAACTGACCTTCATTTTTGTTTATGCACAAGCTATGTCAAAAACGTCTCGAATTGCTTGGCCCTCTTTGAGCGCTGTCTATTGTTAGTAAGGAACTGAAAATGCAATTTGGGTGTTTACAAGCCTCTGAAGCTGTCTCCAGAATTAGGACAATAAACATTGGAGATACTGCCATGCTTTGGACCACAGCCTAATAGCCGCGAAACAAAACTCCCTGTATGTAAATTGGGTCCATGAGAACTTTTGTATGGTATTTTTAAGTAAGATCTTAAAACTCCATTTCTTAGCAGTTTATAGTTTTACATGTGTATTCAGTCTGATGTACAAATATGAAACTATAGTTCATTCTCATTTTGTCTGCAGACCACATTAGATATTCTTTCACTTTTTTAACGTTGTTTAGTGTTCTAATTAATTAATGTTTACTATATTTTTATTGTGTTTCTAAATACGTTATCTTCATAGTTGATTCTCACAAAAAATAATTGGTTTTATATTCTGTTTCACACTATCTCGGTGAGTGGACGGTAATTTCTTACATAGAAGAATGTGGGGACAAATGGTTGCTTCATATGTAGATACTAGTGTGTGTATGTGTGTGTGTGTGTGTGTGTGTGTGTGTGTGTGTAAGTACAGAGGCCATTGGGAGAACTGGCCTTTCATTGTTCATAGTCCAATACGACTACTCTGTAAAGCACAATCAAACTATATTCCAAGCTTACTAATACGAGCTAATGGAAGCTGGTTTCACGGGTCTGGCAATTTGATTGTTTTGGTTTCAATGTGCGTCCTGGCTACTCTGGGTTACGAAGAAGGTCTAAAAACTGTTCGCATGAAACATTTCTTAAATGGTTTTTCTAGAGTTCGTGTTTTTAAAATATTTGTAAACATTATTGATAGAGCTGAAGCATTGAATTAAAATTTGTGGTGCGGCCGGGAATCGAACCCGGACCTCCATGCTTACTAGGCAGACGTCTTAACCGTTAGACTACCACACCACTAACGATTAAGGCGCCTCGGAATAGTCTATGTACGATTTCCCTCCACAACACAAACTTTAATTCAGCTTCTTTGTTCCAAAGATAATTGCCACTACTGCCAAGGCTCTCCATGCAGCGGAATAGCACCTCAGCAATGGACATGGTGGAACAATCCTGTTATGGTGATATAAATATCAATTAAATGCAATGAAAGAATCCCTGAGACGGATTTACGTCTCAAATATGTCAAAGACATTATTGATAGAGCTGAAGCATTGAATTTTAATTCAATGCTTCAGCTCTATCAATAATGTCTTTGACATATTTGAGACGTAAATCCGTCTCAGGGATTCTTTCATTGCATTTAATTGATATTTATATCACCATAACAGGATTGTTCCACCATGTCCATTGCTGAGGTGCTATTCCGCTGCATGGAGAGCCTTGGCAGTAGTGGCAATTATCTTTGGAACAAAGAAGCTGAATTAAAGTTTGTGTTGTGGAGGGAAATCGTACATAGACTATTCCGAGGCGCCTGAATCGTTAGTGGTGTGGTAGTCTAACGGTTAAGACGTCTGCCTAGTAAGCATGGAGGTCCGGGTTCGATTCCCGGCCGCACCACAAATTTTAATTCAATGCTTCAGCTCTATCAATAATGTCTTTGACATATTTGAGACGTAAATCCGTCTCAGGGATTCTTTCATTGCATTTAATATTTGTAAACGTATTGGACCAAACTGCTATGGTCATCAGTCTCTAGATTTACAAACTACTGAAAGTAACTCAAAGTAACCTAAGGACAACACACACACCCGTGTCCCAGGGAGGACTCGAGCTTCCGACGGAGAGCAACAGTGCACTCCGCCGCATGGTGTCTTAGAGCGCTCGGCTACTCCACCGTGGCTCGTGTTTTTTTATTTTATTTATTTATTTTTTATTTTTTTATTTTTTTTTTTTTTTGTGAACTTTCACTGGCTTTTTTAGGTTTACAAGAAAAGCAGGTTTATGGCTTGCTGACCCTCCACTATCGCTGACTGCTTTCAGTGAGCTTTCGTGGAGGACATTCATTTAACTAAGCATGCAGTTTAATGTAATTCGTCAGATCTAACTAACCCTGTTTCGGCCGTTACAGGCATTACAGAGTCAAGTCAGTGATAATTTTATTCTCATTTAATTTAAGATTTTCTTACTGGTTTCAGTCATGTTAGAAAACAGTAACGTGAAAATTGTCAGATAACAACAAAAAAGGAGAATGCCATATTTTCTGTCAGAACACGTCTTATAACAACAGGCAATCATTTACAAGATGCTAGACACAGCCACAGAGAGTACAAACTGAGAAGGAAGGCAGAAGAAATAATTAAGAACACAGGAAATAGTGTTACTCTTGAATTAAGTGTCTGTCACAAGAATGGAAGTCGTTGTGTTTGACATAAAATCAATCTGAGACTGATTACTGCATGTAAAGGAAGTTCTACAATGATCGTAACGAAATGTACACGGTCACTGAGCAGAGACACTGCGACTGCCGTGTGCTATTTCGTAACTGCACGTGCGGACTATACTGACAACACGAGAACTGGTTTCAGTCGGATATGCAGTAGCCTAAATGTGCGCCAAGCATCAAGTAACTACTGGACTTGAGTCAGACGGGTAGCGTTGCATTTAGGACAGAGATATGATTTCTCCAGCTCACAAGGAGACCACACGGGTATCGTATCTTATATTTCTTTTATATTTACGGTACGATAAATTCAGAAATTAAAAAAAGAATCAGCCAAAGCCATTCGAGGCAACTCTGAAAAATTCTCGAGGAAAACGACTTTGAAATTTTGCAAGTACATGTAAGTACCAATAAATAAATAGTTGGAATATCTGTCGGAGTAGCTCAGGTGGTAGCGTTCTGGCCTTATAGCCATAAGGTTGGTGGTTCTAATCCGGCGTAACGTATATTTTTTCATTGTTTTCTAATTCAGTATCAAACATTTTGGTATTTGTAATTCTACGTGTTGTGTCAATTTTTATTTATGTGCATGTTGATGAACTGAACACCTTCTCGTCACTCGATGGTTGAGTATGTTAGCTACTTGAAAAGCCATTAGTAGCTGTTCACAATCTGAACAATCAAAGACTGCCGACGTCAACTAATAGTGAAACCAATAGCGTAAACAAAAATTAACTTATGTTTTTTGATTGAAACTATAATTATTAACAAGCTTTTATAAAATATCACGAATAAACAAAAATACGTGCATTTTTCGTAAAAATTACTATTAGATTGTGCAACTTTCGAACAAAACGAAGAAAAGAAAAGAAATTGTACGGCGGAAATCGAACCACCGAACCTACGATTGTAAGGTCATAACACTACCACCTGAGTTACACCGGCAGATGCTGTAACTGATTTAATTATTGGTACTTGCAAAACTTCAAAGTCGGATTTATCGAGAATTTTTTAGAATTGCGTCGAATGGCTTTGGCTGATTGTATCTTGAGTTCTGAACTACACGTACCATAAATAGAAAAATTCTAAAATCTAATATCCATGTGGTCTCCTTGTCAGTATTTTTGTTGGCATCACTGCGTGCGTGTTAACTCTGAGACGTGACCAACGAGATTAGAAGAAAGAGAGATGTGTAGTGGGACGGATTATTGTCTCCACTACTACTTTATGTCAACTCAGTTTCGCAGATTATGTTTATATTTTTTATGTTTATAAATGATTTTATGTAAATGTTTTATGTTATGTGATTCTTTTTGTATGTTTCTTGTGTTTCATGTGCTGTGACGGCGATTCAACCTACAACAGCAACATCTTCGACGCCGAGCTCAAGGAGTAAACATCTGGCCAATTCAAGTGGCGGGTTGACGGGCACGAGGCAAGAAGATGCTGGTCTCTGCGGTTATCGTCGCGGATATTGACATTATTATAGAAACTTTCGCGGAAAATAAAAACGAACGTAAAATCAGTCTCTATGTAACTGTCGTTGAGTCATGATATGTATTGTGAGAGCAATAAATGGCATTGTGTCTCGAAAGTTAACCAAATGTCAACAATAATTATTTTGATATTTATAGAAATTTTACAAGAAATATATTCATTGACAGGAGCTAATGAATTATTTACTGTCATACCATTCTACAATTTGAAAGAAGACACTTACTGAAAGTTATTTTGTTTGACAGATAAAGCAAGAAGATTTCTATCAATATTTAGTATTTTAATCAATAGATCTTATATATCAATCGATCATCAGTAAACAGGACTTGTAATATTTGTGTCTATAGCAACCAGCACAACTACGAATTTCTGTTTGACAGTTCGATCTTTAAGGGAACTTTAAAACATGTATTTCAAAGTGACAGTTTAAAGAAGTGCAAACCTAGAATCATATGCTTCTTCTATCTGCGCAAGGATCTGTCATTGAAATTTCATAATACAGGAAGATTATATTCATTAGAATTTTTTTCTCTTGTTGACGAGCGGACGACTTTCGGATTCTGAAGTCTGATACGGCACATTAAAAATTTGGTATTTAGTCCCATGCAAGAAGAGGTCGTACCGCCGCAGATGGCATTATCTATGCCAGAACATACGTCAGTTGAAGCCTGTCCGCCATCTTGGTCAGTTTTGGAATGCTATTTCTCCGTTAAAACTATGCGTTAAGTCGACCCTCTTACTGTTAATGCATTGAACTGACAGTCACTGCAAACTATGTACTTTCAAACAAATGGCTTTCTTGAATAAATAGTAATACATATTCATCGTAATATATTTGAAAACTTAATTCTGAACGGCTAATTTGCACTCTTTTAACACGTTGTACATCACGGTGAAAGTGACAGGCGATTTATTTCTTTTTTTAAATGACATAAAACACCATTTGTACAATACAAACACTTCTCCAAAACTCAGCAATATGGCGGAGGCAGACTTCACATTCTCAACGTAAGTGCATCTCCCTGTATTCTAACCTCCTTGGACGTGACCGCAGTGAACAATTGACATACGAAGTCTTGGACTTATCTCGCAGTATATAATACGTTTCGTTCTGCGACGCTGAATGTAAACGATCGTTGAAATGTCTAACCTATCAAAGAAGAACTCGAAGGTGCATGTTAGTGGGGATGTCTGTGACCAAAACGGCTCCAATGTTTTATATCTCATTAGCGTCAGTATCCTCGGTGATGGCACCGTACACAAAATAAGGTAAAATAACATTGGCGAAGAGAAGTAGTGGGTAAAACTCGAAATTACTGACAACGGCTGATGAGCGTTGAAGGCGACTGTCACAAGGAAACATAAAAATACAACGGCAAAACAACTGCATAACTCAACATTCTTGAGTAATACCGTTTCGATTAAAACTGTACGGCTGGAGCTTAACATGAGCTACGTGGAAGGGCTGCGGTTACTAAACCCTTAATAATAAAAACCAGCTCAAAGCTTGAAGAAAGTGGTACCACGATCATAAAACCACCACACTTCATGACTAGAAGTATGTGATTTGCTCCGTTCAATCATCGTTTACTTTTCTTCCAACAAACAACCAGACTTTTGAATCGAGAACGCCAAAAGAAACAAATGATGCGTCATGTCTGTTTCTTACAGTGAAGCATGGAGGAATTTCCGTAATGATTTGGTCATCTTTACCCGCACTGATATGATAACTAAAATGAATATCTCACCAAACATCAAGCTGCTTACTAAGACCAAGATTGCTAATAAGCACTGCCATACTGCAGAATGATAATGCACTTACATTTACATCCAAAAAGGTTCTGGCGTGCATTTTGCTGGACGGCAAAATCGCCATGTCTTAACATAACCGCTAAGGGGAGTTCTAGAGCAGCGGGTGAGGACCAGATGTACAGCTCCTACTTACTTTTAGTAATTGGCGGGTGTTTGGGCACAAGAATGGATAGCATTCTGTTGTAAACTGTAAAGACTCTTTAAGAATCAGTTATTCGAGGAGTTGGAGCTCTTCTCAAAGCCAATAGTGGGCCAACTCCTCGCAAATAAATATTTGTTAGGCTAGAACAGGAAAAAGTTTTAGTCGTTTCTAAACTGCTCAAAACAATTAGGGGATCAAATGAGATAGCATACACAATATACATACGGTAACGTATTTTATTCAGATATTGGTTACAATGCTAATTTGTGTGTGATGAAGTACGATATTTTGCTGTCTCAACTCTTTACTTGATGTTTTCATGGCTTTTATTAGAGCGAGGTACCATAGCGCTACCATAATAGTGGAAACTTCATTCTCGGACGACCTGCGTGGTATTGACAGAATGAGCTTATTATCTGATGAGGGATATATTTGGCCATTCTTCCAAGAATAGAGTGTCCAGGTCTGCAACCGTTGTGGGAATTGCTGGTCTGGCTGTAATTCGGCTGCCAAGAGCATCCCAGAAATGCTCAATCGGCTTTAAGCCCAGTGAAAAAATGACCACTCCATTCGTTCAGTTGCCTCAGCTTGAAGTATATTGTTCACCAGTGCGGCTCTTCAGGGAAGAGCGTTATCGTCCACCAGAAGGAGCCCCTCTCCTGTGGCACCAGCATAGGGTACGTCAAAAGGTCAAAGGGTCTCAACTCTGAGCAGTCAAAGCGCCATAGAGGTCTGTACGTCCACCAATACTGACTCCTCCCCAAACGATTCGTGCACCACAGTGATACAGTGATGCTTCATTCACATAATCAGGACTGATCCGAGTTTGACGTTCTCTCCAGATAACGATTATTTTTCGGCTGTACACAAAATCTTATCTGTGAACAGAACCCGGCGCCATTCGTTACGACTCCAATCCTGATTTTCCTCCGCCCGGTTTCTGCGCGCTAAACGGTGTCGTGGTTTTAATGGAACACACACCGTAGGTCTCAGTGCGTAGAGACGACATTCCCATAGGCGATTTCGGACTGTTTATGTTGATATTGCGCGTCCTGCTGCTGACTGAAGATAGTGTTGTAGCTGAGCGTCATTCAGTCTCCTGTCTCGACGGGCTGTTAACCGGAGGTAATGGTCATCTCATGCTGAAGCTACCCGTGGTCGACCTTAGCGTTGCCTTCTAGGAAATGTTTTATGACTAGCTTTACACAAAATATGCGCATTTGGCTCTTTGTGTAGCGTCTCATGTTTTTGTTTTATTTGTGATATAGACGTCCTGAGAGGTACTCGAAAACTAGATGAAGCAACTGGTGGGACTGAATTCTGGTACAGTACATTTCTGTTATAAGCACTATCTCCGCGGCGGATTAGTCGTGCGCACTGGGGCGTCGTGCTACGGTGCGCGCGGCCGTTCGCCGTCGGAGTTTCGAGTCCCTCCTCGGACATGGGTGTTTGTGTTGTCCTTACGTTAGATTACCTTAGTTTAAGTAGTTTATAAACTACGGACTGATAACCAGGCAGATGAATCCGATAGATTTACAAACAAACATTAGCACTATCTCGGGTGCCGTAATGTTATTGTCTCCATTCCGTAGAACCGATAGAACCTGCATTACTGTTCATTCTGCCGACGACAATACTTCAGAACCTAGATATCTCAACTGATCAACTAATTCTTTTCACCCTTACGACTTGAAAGAACATTTGCATAGCATTTTTCAGAAAAAGTTCCCGGTAGTGAAAATAAGGTGAATACATCTAGATACTGTAAGGTCTTTTGCAACAGAGAGAAAAAGGAAACTGGTTTTCCTATTAAATGATTCAAGAGTCATATTCCTATTACATTTCCGCATTTTGCAATTTCATTTAATAGATCTCGCAAATATCCCCCTATTTCACAGCTGGTTCCCGTATCGGAAGTGAGAAGTGTTACAAGTATTAAAGGCAGTTGACACCAGTTTCGGACGGTTGTTGCAATTTTGCTCAAGGCTGGAAGGGAGCGCGTTTTTCTATGACTCGCCAGCGTGCTGTTTGCAGTGAATGACTGTCAGATTTGACAGGTGGGTTGTGTAGTCCTGCTGCCGGCTGTGCGTGACTGGCGCGTCCTCCGCCTCCTGCTGGTAAACACAGCAGCCCAGCGCAGCAAACGCCCGCATCTGACACGCGAGGACGCCGCGGTCGCTACCCCTCATCCGTTTGCTGCTTTCCGGTTACCTTCTGACTGCCCCCACCACATTCCTGCCCGTACAATGCACTTGGTCACATGCAATGTTTCTACGAAAGAACAATAATATAGGATAATTGCACGTGCCTCACAAGGGAAACTGCCAGGTCAACTGAATGAACTTTGACCTCTGACATCGGCGTGTCGTGTAGTATGAGTCAATGCATTAATCAGTTTTGTTACGAATGTCTCATTACAATACAAACTGTTCAACTTACGACATAATATGAAATATATTTAACCAAATTGCTGTTTAATATTTATAGCCGGCCGCGGTGGCCGAACGTCCTGCGGCGCGCCAGTCACAGTCTGCACGGCCACTACGGTCGGGGGTTCGAATCCCCCCTCAGGCATGGATATTTGTGCCGTCCTTAGTATTAGCTAGTTCATAAGTAGTTTGTAAGTTTAGGGACTGATGACCACATAGTTAAGTCCCATATATATATATATATATATATATATATATATATATATATATATATATATATATATATATATATATTCAAACAATGGCCATTTCGGTTACAAAAGCGATCTTCAGTTATATGCAATTGTATAATACAAATTTCGTGACAACGCCAATGCCTGGTGTTTGTCAACGATATTTTATGGTTACAACAGCTTGTTTATTCTATTCCAAAGATGTTTCAATCAGTCCAAAGGTTATATCGTTGGTATCGATATAAAATATCTGCATAGACATATATTACTAGACTGGCAATGTCATATACAGTATCATTGGTGTCAGTGAAGTCTCGCCGCCATATTTCAATACTATAAACGTGTCAGCCGTCGTTTGTGTTATTACAGAAAACAGTGTAAAAATACCAATGCATTGACATAATTACGCTGGCTTTAGAATTTTGACATTTGGGAAATTAATGTGGTGTACATGGTTGTAATTTTTGCAGCTGTGAGTATGCTCAATGTACAGTAATGAGTAGCATTGATTTGCTGTTATTATTAATCTGTACCAATTTCATTCAACTTCAGATTTTTTTTTCAGTCGTATGGGTCATCATGTTTTTTATCGTGGATAATACGTATTCTTCTTCATTTGACAGTTCTTACAAAATGTACAGTCTGCTTTGACACAATAATGAGTCGTGTTTCCTGTTTTTATTAATCCATTGCCAGTTTCGATCAACTTGGGCTTTTCTTTTAATAGTATGACCGTTATAAACGTGCTATTTGTCGTGGATAAGACAATCTTTATTCTTCTGAGTGTTTTTCAGGTAACTACAGTCTTTTTTAACTGTATGTGACGGTAAAATTTTACTTACCATCTTGGCGGCCTCGAATGAGTATGTTGGCAACATCAACAAAACGATAGAAAGCCCTCGCCATGATATTAATATTCTTAGAAATCCACACCGGAGTCGCTTGACTAGGTGTTTCGTACAGACAATGAAGTAAATAAATAACGTTGTTTCTGTTCTATGGTTGACAAATTCTTGTATGTACCCCTCGTTCACTTAGTAAAAGTAATTGCCCTCGTAAACGAAACTTATATCAAAACATTTGCGTTGTCACGTGACTGGCAACGTAACATGATTGACAACATAACCACGGGAGGCCGCCTGAACGCTAAGTAAAAATTAACCGTACGTAACACGTTCTTATAACACGATTCCACAATTTACGCCTTTGAGTTAAATTCAATTAGTTCAAAAGTATTAGCTCAAATGCAAATCACGTTCAAACCAACCACTAAAGCTTACAACGTCATATCGTATCAGAAGATCATAGCTGTACCGCACGGAAACTTTTTGGCGTGAGGTAAGGCAAGATGGCGGCGTCAGGCTTCAGATGGACGTTTGCCAGTCTAGTAATATATATCTATGAATAGCTGTTGCAACCATAAATTATTATCGTTGAGAAACACGAGTAAATGTCATGAAATCAATAAATTACAGTATATTCCAACTGTACAAGACCTTGTGGCGTACCAATAACGATATTATATGGACAACGCACAGCACCGCTATATATTGTAAGTAAATAATATTTATTATGATGTGAAACAATAGTTAATAATAAAAATCGGGTGATATTCGAACGTAAATTTTTGTTTAGCTGATTTTAAACTACTACCTCTTAATAGAGATTCTGCCTGTACGGAGTTAGTAGGCCTAAAATATCATAGGAAAACAAAACATACCAGAAAATAAATTATTTAGAATACAATATGTCTTATAGTATAGGACTATTTCAGATACACCACTTCACGGAGTTTTGTACTCACATTGCACAAATTGCTGAACATACATCTATTACGTCATTGAGAAAGTCCCAGAATGTATTAAAAACACTATGTTGAAAAAGGATATAAGTATACTGGGTAAAATTTTACTTACAACGGGGCAGCGTACTGTCCCAATGTTCGCAAGAACCGTCGAATGCTATTTTTTATTTTGAAGATTCGGTGTCATAGCTTGCAACATGTAATTTTTAAGAACGGTACGTGACGATTAATTTCAAAACACCCGCTCAGTTCAACTTCTTATAAGTAAATGACCATATTGACGCATAGTTATAAGAGACTATAACTAAAACAGGTAGAGTACTGGGTAAAGTTTACTTACGGCTACGGCTGCGTTGTGTGCTAACGTTAACAACGAAATGTTTGTTTGACAAGGAAAATTAATTTACTGAAAAGATAAGGGTACCGGTACATACAAAACCTGTTAATCTTAGAGAAGTGGCAGTATTAATTATTTATTTCATGCCTAACGCAAAGGATTATTGGCCTCATTCTATATGATTGGGTTGTAAAATAGCAATCAACGATTGCTGCCAACATCAACACTGTACGGATCCACAACCGTAAGTAAACTTTTATCCTTATTCTAATTACTTTTCGTATTTGTGTTTGTAGCACATTCTGAATATTTCTCAAGTGTATTCAGCCTTGTGCGTACAAAAACAGGAAATAAAAGCAGCAATAAGTAAAGAAAATGAGAGATTTTTGTGTCTCATCCACAATGCAAGTTCAAAATATTACGATCTAAAGTTCTATGCTGCATATTTCTAAAATATTTCACAAAACTTTAACGAAACAACACAGTTCGCATCAGCTACGTGCTGTGTTCAGCATTTGTTGGGAAACAAAATAGCTTATGAACCAGCCTGAATTTTGTAGGTGCTCTATTTCAAAGCAGACGTGTGGTCGGGAACTGTAATATTGCCAAACTACCCATCGCACACACTCCCCCTAATATTTAGAGATAAGTTAGCGCGGTGCGTAGTCCATCAAAACACACTTAGTGGATGAAAACACTAATAAGGTGTACAGAATTGTGAAAATGGAAGCAAGGTATATAAATTGAACGACCCAAGGGCAAAATATGTAACATCGTGAAACGTCAGGCGCCACGTCCTTAGGATTAACTTAATAAGGAGTTGGATTTCGAAGTACACAAATTTCTTCAAATGTTCAAATGTTTGTGTAGCTTATGGGACTTAACTACGGGGTCATCAGTCCCTAAACTTACAAACTACTTATGACCATGGCCGGCCGCGGTGACCGAGGAGACTAGGGCGCTCCAGTCACGGTCTGCACGGCCACGACGGTCGGGGGTTAGAATCCCCCCTCGGGCATGGATATTTGTGCCGTCAGTCTTAGCTAGTTCATAAGTAGTTTGTAAGTTTAGGGACTGATGACCCAGTAGTTAAGTCCCATAAGTGCTAGAAATATTTGAACATTTTTTTATTTTTTATTTTTGACCTAGCTTATACGAAAGACAGCACAAACATCCATGCCCGAGGGGGTATTCGAACCCCCGACGAGAGGCGAAAACATTTGATGACACGTCAAAGATATCCTCCACCGGAATAACAATCTGGTATATCATACAGAGCACTTGTGACATTATGTGCTTCATAAGAATTGCTTACCGGTGCTCTGAACTGAACACCTGGTGAGCGAGTGAGATGTGCCTGCTTGCTCGGTTCAAGTGTGCAAATGTTTGTAAATCTATCGTACTCAACTGTGTGGTTATTAGTCCGTAGCTTACAAACTACTTAAACTAAAATGAAACTTTCACTCTGCAGCGGAGTGTGCGCTGATATGAA
Source organism: Locusta migratoria (assembly GCA_026315105.1). Lineage (NCBI taxonomy): Eukaryota > Metazoa > Arthropoda > Insecta > Orthoptera > Acrididae > Locusta > Locusta migratoria. The sequence continues at coordinate 490,776,338 of CM048744.1, read as the reverse complement.
ATTTCCTGGCAGATTTTACTTAAACTAAGGTAAACTAACTTAAGGACAACACCAACAGCCAGCCCGAGGTGGGATTCGAACTCCGACGGCGAACGGCCGCGAGCCCCACAGCACGGCGCCCCAGTACGCACGGGTAATCAGCCGCAGCAGCTTGCTCGGTCCAGGCGTTCGTATGAATGAGAAAGTGATGACTGCAAAAGAAATTAAACAACTGTCACATAAGTGCAAGAGTTCAAAAATCGTACAGTTTTCCCTGTAAAAAAGTGTATTTTTAACGTTTTTGATGTTTTCCACATACACATGTACATGCACATGAGCAAGCAAAGTGTGAGAACTAGGACTAAAGTAGTTCAAATCTGTTTATTTGTTGTTTCCATTTCTGTGATAGGTCTGTTAGGCATCTCGCCTGGACTCATTCATCAGATTTATTGCGACGGTGATATATTGCTACCACATGACTTATTTTCTATAATTAATGCATAGTATGACAATTGCCACTGCTGCAAAAAGAGAACACTGAGGTCAATCACTGGACGAACAGACCATAATCTTGTGAGAAACGGGAAGAATACATTTTCCGATAGAGATTTCAAGACTGACCTCCTCGCATAGCAAGTCAGCTATCACAGGTCCACGAAGTCACGACTATTCCATGTTATATTATCTAACACTTGGACCGTTACCTTTCCTAATTTGCTATTTTTTCATACTCAAAATGTTAAAATGGGACTCAACTACAAGTTGGGGGGGGGGGAGTAAACCACCAATCAAAGTAGCTCGTACAGTTCTACCAGACCAGATAGCAAGTCGAATTTATCACTATCTAGAGCACTACGCGACAAACACCACACACAAAAAGTAAAGAGGGAGTACAGGAAACTGAATACTCTCGGAGCTTCACCATTAAAGAACTGAAAGCGGCTCTAAGTGATGTTAAAACGGGTAAGGCGCCTGGAAACGAAGAATTGGCTGACCAATTTTGCTCATGCATACTAACATCGGGCTGTCTGCCAAAATCTTTTAAAATTACTAAAATAATTGCTGTGCTGAAACCAAACAAACCATCAGATAAAGCCTAAAGTTACCGAACTATCGCTCTTCTCAGCTGCTGCTACAAACTTCTGGAACGGCTGCTCCTCAACAGTCTGAGTCCACGAATCTTACAAGTCATCCCACCAGAATAGGCAGGTTCAGATCCAGTAGGAGCTGCACAAACAAGCTTCTAAGTCTAACCACATATATTGAAGCAGGTTTTCAAAAGCAAGAAAAAAGACTGCGATAGCTTTCTTAGACCTAACAGCTGCCTATGACACTGTATGGAAGGAAGAAGTTCTACACATACTGATAAAACTAATCCCCTGCCGTACGACAATGAGACTTACCAACAACATGCTTTCTGATAGATACTTCCAGTTGATACGTGGTAATGACATAAGCAAACAGAGGAAACTTGATAATGGACTACCTCAAGGATCAGTGTTAGCACCGATGCTCTTTAATCTCTACATCTCTGACCTTCCTGAAACCATTTCAAGGAAGTTCAGCTATGCAGATGATATGGCTCTAGCTATCCAAAGCAAGCAGTTTGCAGAAACTGATAACATCCTTACAACTGACCTAAACAAAATGCATGATTATTTCACCAAAACTGAAGTCAGCTGTTTTCATTTGAACAACAGAATGGCGGGATATGAGCCGAAGGTCCGTATGAATAACAGTCAACTGCGATATCAGCCATATTCAAAGTACCTGGGGGTTACTCTAGATAGGACCTTAGCCTTCAAAAGACCCTTGGAAAATGTATCCAATAAAATAAGCTCACGGAAAAACCTCATTCAGAGGCTCTGCAGCACTAACTGGGAAGCATCATCAGACACACTAAGAACTTCCGCACTTGCCTTAGTGTACTCTGCAGCAGAGTACCGTGCACCAGTTTGGTTAAACAGCAAGCTTGTAAAGAAGGTGGACATCCATCTCAATGCTGCTATGAGAACCATTTTATTTGCTTACAATACTTAATCATATAGCTCCACCCGCCCTGCGAAGACAGGAAGCTCTGATTAAGGAATATGCAAAAATAATGAATAATCGCCTACTTCCTATCAATGAAGACATCGCCGGCCGCGGTGGCCGAGGGGAATGAGGCGCTCCAGTCACGGTCTGCACGGCCACTACGGTCGGGGGATCGAATTCCCCCTGGGGCATGGATATTTGTGCCGTCCTTAGGATTAGCTAGTTCATAAGTAGTTTGTAAATTTAGGGACTGATGACCCCGTAGTTAAGTCCCATAAGCTCTACAAACATTTGAACATTTTTGAATGAAGACATCCCAACTTTGGAAAGAAGACGACTTCGTTCTAAGATTGGCCCAGCATGGATATTAAATGGCACGAGAACCGTGAACTGGTATGTCCAACAGAAAAACCTAAGGGCTTTGAACTTCCACGACAGCTATGGAAAACCCTAAACAGAATCAGAACAGGACGTAGACTATGTGCACACAACCTACACAAGAGGGGAAATTGAGGAGCTATCCGCTGCGTCATCTTACCACTTAATCTGAAGATGGGTGGTATGCGGCGTTTCCCTTATCAGTAGTTGAGGTGCCTCACGATAGCTTATGCAGTGATGCCCAACTCCGACGTAGCTCGAGTTTAGTGGTGGGAGAAATTGACTGCCGAGTGAGCGGTTGTGGTGCTTGTGCTTTGAACTTCCACGACAGCAATGGAAAACCCTAAACAGAATCAGAACAGGACGTAGACTATGTGCACACAACCTACACAAGAGGGGAAATTGAGGGGCTATCCGCTGCGTCATCTTACCACTTAATCTGAAGATGGGTGGTATGCGGCGTTTCTTTTATCAGGTGCCTCACGATAGCTTATGCAGTGATGCCCAACTCCGACGTAGCTCGGTTTAGTGGTGGAAGAAGTTGACTGCCGAGTGAGCGGTTGTGGTGCCAGGGTCATCTACATCCACTTACATACTCTACAGTCCACTCAAAGGTGCGTGGCAGAGGGTACTCAGTACCATTACTAGTTACTTGCTTTCCTGTTCCACTCCCATATAGCACGAGGGAAAAACGAATGCTTGTATGTATCCGTAGGAATCATAATCTCTCTGATCTTATACTTGTGATCTTTACGCGAAATGTAGGTTGGCGGCAGTAGAATCGCTCTGCAGTCCGCCACAAATTCCGGCCCCCTTAATTTCTTCATCAGTGATTCTCGAGAAAAACGTCACCTTCCCTCCAGCGACTCCCATTTGAGTTCCAGAAGCATTTCAGCAACACTCGCGCATTGATAGAACGTACCAGTTACACACCTAGCCACCCGCATCTGAACTACCTCTGTCCTCCTTTAGACCGATATACTTGGGATCCCAAGCACTAGAGTATGCAGCGTTACGCTTATGTATTTAATTGACGCGACTTTGTCACGCAGCACACTACTAATGCTGTATTCGAACATCATGAGATTGTTTCTCCTACTCATCTGCTTCACCTTACATTTTTCTACATTTAGCACTAGTTGCCATTCCTCACACCACCTAGAAATTTGGTCCAAGTTAGTTATTCAATGACCAACTCTCCTGTACAGCATCATCAGCAAGCATCCGCAGATTGCGACTCACTCTGTCCGTCAGATCATTTATGTAGATAGAAAATAATAGCTTTTCTATCACACTTTCCGGAAGCACACCTGAAAAAAAAACCTAGCCTCTGATGAACACTGACTATCAAGGACCACGTACTAGGTTCTATTATTTAAATAGTCTTCGAGCCACTCACATATTTGGGTACCTATGTCGTAAGCCCGAGTTTTGTTAGCAGTCTGTGATGCGGTACCGTGTCAAACGCCTTACGAAAATCGTGAAATATGCAGTCTGCCCGTTTCGCTTCATCCATAGCATGGAAGATGTCATGAGAGAAAAGGGCAATCCGGTTTGGTACGATCGAAGCTTCCTAAAGTCGAGCTAATGAATGGACAAAGATTATGCGTCTCAAGAAAGTTTACTATATTAGAACTGAGAATAAGTTTAAGAATTCTACAGCAAACTGATGTTAATGGTATAAGTCTGTAATTTCGTGGGTCCGTTCTTTTGCATTTCTTGTATATAGAATTTACCTCTTTTTTCCAGTCGCTTGGAACTTTACGCTGGATCAACGATTCATGATAAATGCAAGTGCCTCAGAGTACTCTTTTTAAAACCGGTCTGGTACCCCATCTGGACCTGTTTGTTGGACTTGTTTGTTTTTGACCCTTTCAGCTGCTTCTCTACACCAACTATGCCTTTTACTATTTGTCTATTTGGGAGTTAGTTTGACCATCAAATGATGGTATGTTTGCAAGGTCCTCCTGCATGAATGACTTCTTAAATGTTAACTTCAAAACTTCGGCGTTCATTTTGTTGTATTAGCACCCCAGAATGAACAACGAGTGACTGGCTAGAGACCTTTAATCCGCTTACCGATTTTACATAGCACCAGCATTTTCTCGGGTTCTCGGACTGATCTTTTGCTGTAGTTATCGTATGCTTCGCGCTTTGCTCTTTTTATAAGTTCCTGGACACTAGACATTGCGTCAACGCCTTTTGTTTCCTTTTTTGATAATTTCATTTCCCCCTACTCGGTGGAGGCTGGCAGCGGCATATCGATTACCCTTCAGCCAAACGTTCAACACAGTGAAATAGGAACATGAAAGTGGCAACACAGAGAAAGACAAACGGAGACGGTAGTTGGAGTAAAAACATGTGAAATAAAAAATCGCAGATGGCTATCACACACTGTTCAAAGACACAGGAGTTACAGCATTTCCCACAATTTAGAGAGGTGCACTATTAAATAAACAAAACACCGATGACAGTCACAGTGGACTCTGGACGCGAGGGCGACGGAGCTACTCTGGGAAGTTGTTGGATCCGACAGGCAAGGGTAGGAGCCGGGAAGCGCAAGAACTCGGGGGTACTGGAGGGGGGACAGAGGGCGGGGAAGGGAGGAAGGGAGCCCTTAAGTTGGAAGGACGGATAGCTCGGACGGAACTCACTCTCAGCAGGGGGATGTGGCAGAAGTTGCCCTGGGAAATTCAAGCACATTTTAGAGGAGCCAGTGATAAGAATGATGTAAATATCATATATAAACACACAATTTGTGAAAAATACTGTTGTGACGATAAACATGTTTTTAAAAAGCGATAAATATTAATTAAATAAAATTTGAAGATTTTCGTGGTTCCTCGCTTCTAATGCGATTATGACTATAACGTTTTGTCTTTATTTCATGAGCTACATCAAAGTAAATACAAAAGGAGTTTGATACATGGCCCAAAGCAGCGATATCAAAGAGTTTGAAAGCGTGGACCTTTTAGAAACGAGGGGGTCGTTTATAATTTGCTTTAAGGGTTATCGGGCGCTGGTACCCCCAAACTGCCGACAATACAAGTCTAGCTTTTGCTTCGAAAATAAAAGTACTGGATGTTAACCTCCTTCAAGCGCGTTGCTATGAAATTAATAATGTCCGATATAATTTTTAAAAGGAAAAATTTTCTCTTCATCAGAATTTAATAGAAAAAGCTTCTCCTTTACTTTTATAACAAGTGATTATATCTTACCTCCAAAAACATGATTCAACTGGAATTATTTATCTGTCAACCTACGCAATCTGATGATATTGCCATCGTTTAATGAAATACACATTACGTATTATAAATGATCGCTGCGAAGATGTACTGCTCGAGTGGAGTCTCTACGAATGTGTTTCTTCGCCTCCATGGTTGGCTCTTTTGTAATTTAAAGGGACGAAACTTCTGCGGTCATCGTCCCTCGCTGTCATGACTGGTTTAAGAACACGTACGGTTCCGGAATGTGTGTCTCTCCAAGAGCCGTTTTTTTTTTAGGTCCAAACAGAGCGTGTCTTCATAACTACCAACAGAAGTGTCAATATTAACCATGAAGTTGTATGCTATTTAGTCAACAAATGGACAAAATACCACTTAATATGCTCTGAATTAATGACTGCCCTACGGTCTCTTTCTAGGACAGCCAAAGGGAAAACTTTGTCACACGATATTCTCAATGGGGCATAGGAGCAGCGTGAAATGATTCTTCTAAAGTGGATGCCGGGACATGATGGAATAATGGGCAACGAACGTACTGACCAACTGGCGAATATCACCAACATGCCCCTGCTATACAGTGTCTTTCGTAGCAGATTCGACAGCGCAATAGAAGTGGACAAATGTAATTGCCATGGATTATAACATCAAAGGATCATGGTAATGGGCGATTCAGCCACAGATTCCACATCATTATTGGTTTCTCAGTTCGACGCTAACCAGACAGGAAATTAACATGGAGCATCATTATGACATTTAAAAGAAACAGTAGTTTTTAAAATTAAGTCCCTGTCCAGACTGTACTTCCTGTCTAACTGTACACGTTAATAGCGTGATAAACATGCACTTACAATGAAGAATTAACAAAAACTTTCAAAGTTAGCAATAATCGTTATTAAAATAAGTACAATGTATAAAAAATCTCAGCAGAAAAATTACGATGCATAAAACAACAAATACATATTACACATTGAATAACGACAGAACAACGGAATATTTTAAAAGGCCGTCGTAAAAAAAGAAGTTTTATAGCTGCTAATATAGTTGATATAGTCAGTGAGTTTGAGCAACATCTTGTAAGTTAAGGCATAAAAAATAAGCCTATATTGTGTTCGCTAATCAAATTGACGTTTTTATTTATTTTACTAGCTTATATGGCCGTGATTCGCAACGGTTGTTGAAGGAGAGCCTGTGTATCACGGTTTTTTAGGGTTCCGGACCTCAGTCAGTAAAAACAGAATCCCTGTTGGATCGCTCTGTCAATAAACTCAGTTGTCCTAGCCAAGATGTCAAATGTAAGTAAAAGTCATTGTCCGAAACTATTTATCTTCATAAAGTTTTTTATACAAAAAGTGAAACGTGCCGAAAGAAGCAAAGAAAGAAAGTATTTAATATACAAAGAGAAATCAGTAACACTATGTTAAATGTTTGTTGGTATTCGTAGACATAAGATTGCTTAATTCTGTCACAGACGTTCGCTTCCTTTATGTACTACCCCATACGTATTATAAAGCAGCGGTGTTTATTATTTCTTTGGTGCACTACAGCGCCTCTATCGCAGGTTTGCTGTACTACGCAATCCATACTTCAAGCATAACCTACATCTAAAACAATTTCCCGTATGAAGTTGCGCCATGCAAATCCGTGAAGTAGTTTAGGAGATTAAGTATTTCTAATAGATGAACAGACAGTTACTGAAAATACTTAAGATTGCTATGTATCTTTTTTTCCGTGATCTGATTTTGATGAAATCATGTCTCTATGTTACCCTAATCTTAGCTCAAATTTCCTGTGAAAACCGCTTGAAAATATGTCAGTAGTTGTTTTTTAATACGTTTGCGAAAAGTGTTAGAAATATGCATATCTTCATGAATATGATGTAGCTTACATCATACATCTGTTATATTCGACATTTAAAACATTTATTTCATGATCATTCATATCTCTGGACAATGGGCGGAGGCATGGAAAGCTGAAATATAATAAGTAATAAGTATTTCCTTAATTAAGTAGAAATATCACTGAAAATAATTCTTATTATTACGGTTGGCTCTCTTTCCGTTAGATGCGCCATTGTCGCTCCAAGCGTGAGACTTCCATAGCAGTTGTACATATACGTTAGACTGTGATATTCGTATGTAATGGATTAAATACAGATTAATGGATTATCCGTATGTATATGGATTAAACACGGCGAGGATTGTATCAGTTTTAAATTCATTGCATTGAATCATATTTCGTAGAACATAGCAACCAAGGAAACGATTTTCAGAAATATGGTAAATTTGAAAAGTCAAAGAGTAAGTAGTATTTTAATGGGTAATAATCCGATCGCTGCCCCGAACTGCACACGAACACCCGCAGCGCTATCTATTATTTCTTTGCTGCATTACGCCGTTCTTTCCAAGCATGAAATACAGCTAAACCTTCAAATTACGATGTTTTTTACTTTCCTGATCTGATTTTGATAAAATGAAGTCTATATGTTGCTCCAGGATATTCTCTATTTATCTGTGATACCCTCATGAATGTTCATTTAGTACTTTTGGAGATTACTCTCTACAAATAGACACATGTGATTGCGTTCAGAGAAATATTTAACTAGTGATATATTACTTTTTATGATCCGATTTTGAGAAATGAAGCGTTTCTTTAAGCGCAAGATACCCTCACTTTTCCTGTGAAAACCCCCTGAAAATTCTTCTGTTAGTTTTGGAGATGAAAAAGAAAGATAGACATGATCGTTGTCGATGAAAAACTATGAAAATATATGTGTACCAAATTGGGGTGAAATCGGTCCAGTGGTTTAGAAGAAAACGTGCAACATTGTCGTTTGACGCAGCAGTTTTTCGCGCATCTCATTGTTTATGACGTCATATGTGTCGTAGGTGATTCTTACCCCGACAGCGATCGTTGCCTGATATTAAGGAATATGTGTACCAAGTTTGGTTGAAATCGAGCCAGTAGTTTAGGAGGAGATGTGGAACATACATACATAAATACATACATACATACACACATACATCTTATTTTATAAGATGTAAGATTCTCGCTCCTGCCATCATCGTCACTTACATTACTTTTGTTGTTTACTGTTACTTTGTGCCAATTTAGCCTTTATAAATCAACACCATAGACAAAATTTACATTGCAATGAGACCATCCAAATAATGTGTGTGTGATCTACTAATGTTATGTTAACAGAAACTGCGTCAAGTGTAAATAGTATAACCTTCTCTTTTGCTACTTATCAACAGACTTACGTACTTCTTCGTACGGCTGTACAGTTTTCGGGAACTGCATTGTTCTCAAAGCTGTTCACGTGATATTTCAGTGGGTCGCGAATCTTCTTTAACCATACAATAGTTGGCTGTCCTTCGAGCAGAGCCACAAGCAAACACGGCGCTGTTTTTGACTCGTAACGCAGGACTGATGACTTGTGTGCTGTTTGCCACTCATTTCAGTGTAATGCGTTTCAGTTGTACCACATTTACGAAAAGAAAACTATCACATTTAGAGGGAACAGGGTCCATGTCTCTATTCGGTGTATTTTGTGATTTATTTTACTTTAATTTCAGTTCCATTTTCATCGTAATAGATGAGATGCTGCTTCTCTTTAACAGAGTGTACTCTGCAATGATATATTTTGCTAGTTAAAGTAGTGTACCGGGACTGGAACTCTGATTACCACCTTTTTACACGCAGTGTGCTTCTAAACGTATTTTGTTTATATGAATGCAAAGCCAACTCTCTGTTCCAACTATCCATTAATTTCCTTGTGCTTTTCAACTCTACAGCGCCTCTCGCGGACACTGTGAAAACTAATCTGTTTTACGTTCTCTTTTACAGGTCGTAACTATAGTGTTTGGCATGAACGGTGCGGTCACCGGTTTACAGCTATCGAATTCAGGCTAAAAAGCATTGAGCAGAGCTAGTTTTCATATCACACACACATACAGAAACATTTTTACAGACTTCCTAGAATAATCTCAACTGAAGTGAAAAGTTGAGAATGTTAATGAGCTACATATTTGCTTTCTGACGCCTATGTTTCATCACAAGACGCATATTATGATGTAAATGATGACTAGCCATTTTTCATGGCCACCAACTTTGCTGATGTTTGTTATTATTCATATGTTCGGACCCGTAGAAGACGCACGGAAAGTAAATAATCTCAGGGTCATCAAGGTGGAATACTGAAGAATCGCTTAAGACAGCATTTTGCATACGAGAAATGTGTTTCGCAATCCTTCAGTAAGCTGGGTGACCTTCTAGACTACTTAACTGTACCTCGGCGGCAAGATTATCTCACATGCAGACAGTGACACTGACACCTAAGCATCGATTTGGAGGACGGTTGTGCTACTAGAAGTTTACAGCTTTGCCCTTTATATTAAGTTGCAATTTTAACTTTCAGTCGCTTGTTGTTAACCGTTATGACAACAGTTCTCCTCCTAAAACAGATTGTCTATAATTATGACATACTGATTCATGTGAATATAACATGGCCATGCAACCAAGGTCGCCTATCGAGAAGGGGGAAAGAGGAGGTATTCTGAAACGGATGACAAATGAAGCGCTGGCATTAATCATAGTTACTAGTAGACCGGGAAAGCATGACGTGGTATTAATATCGATCAACAGTTTTCAAGATATGCCACTACTTTAAATTAAGAATACCTAAACATGATGTTTAAGGCTACTTATCATTTTAAAAATCTCTGTATAATAATAATTACAGGTTGATACACCCGGTTTTTACCCAACGTTCACGTGCAATGGCTGTAGAGACGTTGATATCAACACAATGATGCCAATCCTTTAATATGGTCGAAGAGCGCAGGAAATGTTATTCTTGGAAGCGTATTTCCGAACAGCGAAAATGCTACACAGTAATTGAAACGTACTTGCGTCAACTAAATAGTGCTCACGGAAACGAAAATGTGTATAATACAGGCCTGACAGTTCCTGTACCTATAGGAGCAGTATCGCTGAGAATATGCATTTTACATCACATTAAACACGGAATTTTTGATTAAGCTGTGTTTAGACTTGGAACATCCATGGCATCCTTCAACCTAAAATATAAATAAATTGCTTTAGGGATAACTTATTATATTTCTCCTGAAATGTTAAAATGTATGTAAAACTATTGCACCAAACTACTGTTGTCATTAGTCCCTAGCCTTACAAACTACTTACATAGACTAACCTAAGGACAACTCAGACACGCAAGCCCGAGGGAGGACTGGAACCTCCTACTGGAAGCAGCACCTTAATTTATGTGGTGGAGGGTACTTTGCATACCATAGTCACTTCCTCCTTTTGCAGTCGCGTATGATTCGCGGGAAACGTGTTGCCTGTATGCCTCCGTGTGAGCCATAATCTCTCTGATCTTAACCTTGACGTCACTTCGCGAGATATAACTTATGTAGGAGGAAGCAATACATTGGTTGACTTTTCGTAAAACTAACGCTGTGCAGTGTCTTTTATTTGTTAGCACTGATGAATCTATGCAAAGATCGATGCTCTTTGTCATTAACAGCACCCAAAGTAGCCAAATATATGAGTGGCTCGACGATTACTTCAGTAATAGAACCCAGTACGTTGCCCACGATCAGAGACTAGTGTATTGTCGTGAGAATTCCAAGAAAGTGTGATAGGCCCGCTATTATTTTCTATCTGTGTAGATGATCTGACGGACAAAGTAAGTAGCAATCTGCAGCTGTATTATGATGATGCTGTGTTGTACAGGAAGGTATCGTCATTGCAGTAGGATGCAGGATGACTTGGAACAAATTGTTAGGTGGTGTGAGGAATTGTAGCTTGCTCTAAATGCAGAAAAATATAAGGTGATGCAGATGAGTAGGGGAAACAATCGCCTAATGTTCGAATGCAGCACTACTGTTGTGCTGCTTGACAGAGTCGCATCAATTCAATACCTAGGCGAAACGATGCACAGCGATATAAAATGGAACGTGCATATACGGAAGAAGTGAGGAAGGCAAATGGTCGCTTCGATTTATTGTGAGAATTTTAGGAAGATGTGAATTGTCTGTCAAGGTGACCGCATATAAAACGCTTATACGACCCCGTCGAGTGTTTGGAAAACCCACCAGGTCGATTTAAAAGAGGACATAGAGGCAGTTGAGAGGTAGGCGGCTAGGTTTGTTACTGGTAGGTTCGATCAATGCGCGAGTGCTACTGAAATGCTTCGGGAACTGAACTGGAAGTCGCTGGAGGGAAGGCAACGTTCTTTTCGGAAAGCACTGTAGAAGAAATTTAAAGGGGCGGAATTTGAGGCGGACTGCAGAACGATTCTACTCTCGCCAACCTACATTTCGCGCATGGGTCACAAAGATCAGGGAGATCTTGGCTCGCATATTTTTCCCTTTTTCTATATGGGAATGGTACAGGAAAGCTAGTATTAGTGCTAACTACCCTCTGCCATGCACCTTTGGGTGGATTAGAGTGCATGTAGATGACGTCGACGTTGTTATTCATCAAAGGTATACTGAATGCTAACATTTCAGCTGACAGTTTAGCAACATTAAAGTCCATAATTTCAAATGTTCAAATGTTTGTTAAGCTTATGGGACTTAACCGCGGGGTCATCAGTCCCTAAACTTACACTTACAAACTACATTATACTAAAGACAACTTAAAGATCCATGCCCAGTGGAGGGTTCTACATCTCTACATCTACATACATACTCCGTAATTCACCGTAAGGTGCGTGGCGGAGGGTACACTGTACCACTACTAGGTATTTTCTTTCCTATTCCACTCCCAAATTGAACGAGGAAAAAAAGAATGCCTGTATGCCTCCGTACAAGCCCTAATTTCTCTTGTCTTTGTAATCTTTACGCGAAATGTAAGCAGGCGGCAGCAAGATCGTACTACACTCAGCTTCAAATTCCGGCCCTCTAAATTTACTTAACAGAAATTCACGAAAAGAACGTCGTCTTTCTTCCAGCGATCCACAATTGAGTTGCCGGAGCATTTCCGTGACACTCGCGCATTGGTCGAACCTACCGGTAACAAATCTAACAGCTCGCCTCTGAACCGCCTCTATGTCTTCCTTTAAACTAATCTGCTGCGGGTCCCAAACACTTGAGCAATACTCAAGACGTGGTCGTACAAGCGTTTTATACGCGGTCTCCTTTACAGGTGAAGTACATCTTCCCAAAATTCTCCCAATAAACCGAAGTCGGCTGTCTGCCTTACTCACAACTGTCCTTACATGCTCGTTCCATTTCATATCGCTCTGCAGTGTTACGCCTAGATATTTGAACGACGCGACAGCATCAAGAAACTCACTACTAATGCTGTATTCGATCATTATGGAATTGCTTTTTCTACTCATGCGCATCACCTTACATTTTTCTACATTGAGAGCTAGCTGCCATTCTTCGCACTAACTAGAAATTTTGTCTAAGTCATCCTGTATGCTATTACAGTCAGTTACAGACGACACCCTCCCATACACCACAGCATCATCAGCAAACAGCCGCAAATTACAACTTACTCTGTCCATCAGATCATTTATATAGATAGAAAATAATAGCGGTCCTATCACACTCCCCTGGGGCACGCCTGACGATACACTCGTCTCTGATGAACACTCGCCGTCGAGAACAACGTACTGCGTTCTATTACTTAGGAAGTCTTCCAACCAGTCACAAATCTGTGAACCTATTCCATAAGCTCGTATCTCCGTTAGCAGTCTGCAGTGTGGCACCGCGTCGAACGCCTTTTTGAAGTCGAACCCCCAACGTTAAGTCAGATTCACACTGCATCGATGGCTGCTCTGCCCTTATTGTAGTAAGTTCGACAAAAAGCGATAATCACCTGGAACCGAATCAAGGCTGTGTATGGAATTTTCAACGCAATTCCACACTGTTGGCAATCCAAAATGTAACTTCAAGACACACTGAAGATATCAAAGGCAGATTTATTTGGGAGATACCACTTTGCATGAATATCAGATCATCGAAAATACGGCTTCAAATGAAGTGACGAACTTGATGAAGTTAGCATTGTTGCTACCACAGCACTGCTTCTAGCGTTGACATTCACTCACAGAGGCCTTGCATGTGTATTGGAGTATACTGCCGTCCGCGGTGGCCGAGGGGACTGAGGCGCTTCAGTCACGGTCAGCACGGCCAATACGGTCGGGGGTTCGAATCCCCCCTCGGGCATGGATATTTGTGCCGTCCTTAGTCTTAACTAGTTCATAAGTAGTTTGTAAGCTTAGGGAATGATAACCCCGTAGTTAAGTCCCATAAGTTCTACAAACATTTGGAGTATACTAGTCCTTGCTTCTTTGAAATATTGTCAACGCCGATCTGTTGTAGCAGTGTACGGTGTACCCCGGGCCAGTTGTCCTGTAATCATCGACCAGTGACCGGCAAAATTGGAAGGCCGAGAGGACAGTGGACGATGTGCTACGAAGTGGTCTTGAACATTTTGTTTCACATGGGGTGAGAAAGAAATGACAAAGAAATGACTGGTCCTTCAGTCAAACTCCGTTGGTGGCAGAAGTCTCATAATGACTCATAATTTTGCGGATTCCACCACAACTATCGACAACGAAGCATATTTCAAACTGTAGCTCTCTGCCTTAAATATTTCGTTCCGTTGTAGTGTATCACCTTCTACTTGACTGGTCCACAGAAGATCATTTGTTTTCCAGAGCAACTGCTGCAGTTCAAGGCTCACTAAAGATAAGAACCGACAGTGCTTCATTGTATTGTAGCCTTAGGTGATAAGAACAATACACAGAGAAAGAATGTGGGCACTTATTTACGGTCACCTCAGTGGAAGTGTAATGCATCCAGAAATGCTGAAGGAGCGAGCTCAGTACTGTTGTTCCGTCATCTTTATCAACTCATCTTAAAGCAGTTCATCAACAAAATAATATATTTCGCAAGGTGACGTTACGAACCAAAATATAATATTATTTGTCGTCGACAATATGCTGAATTAGGGACATTTAAACAAGACAAGAAACGTTTTAGAAGATGTCATCACATACGCTCTTCAGCCAGAAGGAATCAGTCCCCAATGGACTCGTCCCAGGACTGCATCCTTTACCTGCAGCGCTCTGCCAATAGATGCGTCATAACAGATTTTACGCGACCAAAAGCTACCATTTGCCGGTATCTCTAACTTGTCCACACTTCAAAAAGGATTAACTTCAATATCTCGAGGGGAAAATAAAGAGAATCAGGAAGAAAGGTCTTGTTCTAAGTTTAAGAGATTTGAAGATACTCAAACTAATCTATCACTCACTTTTGAAGTGCTATTGAATTGTGAATGTTCTACAGTCGCGAAGAACCCAGGGTCAGATAATTTTTATACAAATTTATCCATGGATATCAGATCTTGCTAAAGAAATAAACAATCATTAATGACATTTTTGAAGAAATGAGTGCCATTGTTTCCAAATTTAACGTTTAGCGACAGGTCACCTTGCACTGTTTCAGGAGTGATTTCTAGTTCTTCATATAGGTCCAGTAAATGTCTCTTATCCATTTCATGTAGTATGTGAATATCATTCATAATATCCTGGACTTTTATGTGTGTAGCCCATAGAGCATAGAACTACATTTCACTTGATACTGTATTGATACTCCAACAAGAAAGTTCGCAGTTCATACTATAATTCAGTGTAATTATCGCTGTACTAAAAAGTTGAAAATTAGAGCCACCTCAACTTGTTCCAGGTGTTCTTTGGAAATTATGTTCTGAATTAAGGTTTATAATTAATCAGAAACGGCCCCAGCGCACAATGATTGTAGGTGATATAGTCGGACCTATGTATTTGCAGTTCATCTTTTCCTAAAACACGTTTATGAAAGTAATTTCACTTATCTATCACCTGCAAGGAAATACAAAGGGCCTTTCCAGCACGTCTTCAATCACAATACTCGCTCTTCTGAAACCTAGTATATTATTTGCAGTTGTGTCTGAAATTAAGGCTTTAACATAGAACTGAAAAGTTTTCTCAATCAGAGGTTCATAGACAACTTTTGCCTGACTTTTCCATTGTTAAGTTAAACGACCTAAATTCTTATACTTAATGTGTCGATGACAACCAGTCAAATAAAAATTAATTTTGCTTCCTTAATTCCTCCAGGCGAATAACAACTTCGAAAAACTTACGGGTATGCAGCCGGGTATCAAAATCGACGACGACCGATATTTCGACAGGAGGCCACCCTGCCATTTTCAAGGGGAAACTGTAGTAAGAACCTTAATGCATAGGGCTCACGTCATTTCTGACCTGGAAAATTTGCCCACTGAGCTGTCTCATCTGGAAATGACTTTTCGACAGAATGGCTATGGTGAAGGGCAGATTAAAAGAGCGTTGTGCTATCGACCCCAAGAACAACGGGCTAATGATAGCACCGAGTCGGCACCCACGTCAGTGGCCTTTATGCCATACGTTGGCCGAATTTTGCGTAAAAACAATGTAAAATGTGTGTCTCATCCACCATCTAAAATTAAGGCACTGTCGGGATCCGTTAAGGATGATCTCGGTTTGCGCATGGCGGGTGTCTATCGTATCCCATGCAGCTGTGGCGTGTCATATGTTGGTCAAACTATTAGGACTGTTGAGGACCATTGTATTCAGCATAAACGTCACACACGTTTACAACAGCCAAACAAATCTGCTGTGGCCGAACACTGTCTTGACACAGGTCACCCTATGGAATACAACAAAACGGAAATCTTTACCTCGACTTCCAGCTACTGGGACTGTGTTATCAAGGAAGTGATAGAACTAAAACCAGCTGACAACCTTATGAATAGGGATGGAGGGTTTTGTTTAAATTCTACTTGGGATCCTGCTCTCTCACTTGTCAAAAAACAGAGGGACAAAACTAATCCGACCTCATCCGTCGCGAAATGAAGTTTGTTATCGATATCCTGACTGTTTTCAATTTTTGTTCGTCTCGGCGCTGTGTGATTGCTTGCTCGGTATGTGTTGTCTTTCCCGTTTACTAATTGAAAACCGAGGTTTTAAAGATGGTTGCACATTGATTCCTCACTGCAGTTTCGCCCTGAAAATAGCAGGGTGGTCTCCTGGCGAAGTATCGACAGTCGTCGATTGTGACACCTGGCTGCATACCCGTAAGTATTTAAAAATTTAATTCTTCAGCAAGGCGCACTTCTGCTGGGCTTCCTGATGCCAGATACTCTTGCATCACGATGCTGAGGAGATGTAAACGGGGCAGTGGAGAAGATGGTACATCGTCTGCTTAGCCCCACAGACACAGGACGTGTCTTTGTTCTCGCAGAGACCCCATTTTAACATGGCAGCTTTTCTTCGGCCATTTCCCAAGCAAAGACGATTGAGTGATCTCCATGTTGACCACGGGAGAATACTTCCTAGGGGCAACTCCTCCAGTTTGTGCCTGTAAGCTGTTTAAGGATATTATTTCGAGTTGCGACCGTCATTCTGACACTGTCACACTGCTCCTTGAATGTCAGACTCCCATCGAGAGTTACTCCTAGGTATTTAGGGGTAGAGCTATGAGAGGAGTTCTCAGCCATGACACTTTTAACCTATAGTTGGCACGATTGTTGCGGAGGTGGAAAGCGCCGACTATTGTTTTGCTGGGGTTTGGCTTCAAACTGGTAGCTTCATAATACTTTCCCAGCTGGTCGAGAGAAGACGAAAGTTGTCTTCCAACAACTTCCAATGTCTTATGCTGGGTATATAGGGCCAGATCGTCTGCGTAAATAAATGAACTGCAAGCCTTGTTAAGTAGTTTATCGTTAGTATATAGATTAAAAAGTGTGGGAGCAAGAACACTACCTTGGGGAAGGCCAGTTTTTGCTCTGCGCCACCGACTGTTGGTGTTTTGGAAGCCAAGGTACAATCTTCTACTGCTCAGAAGCCCCGCAATGATCTTCATGAAGCCGTAATCTTTGGTTGCATCGTAAACCAAAAATGTTCAAATGTTTGTTAAACTTATGGGACTTAACTACGGGGTCATCAGTCCCTAAACTTACAAACAACTTATGAACTACTTAACACTAAGGACGGCAGAAATATCCATGCCCGAGGGGGGATTTGAACCCCCGACCGTAATGGCCGTGCAGACCGTGACTGGAGCGCCTCAGTCCCCTCGGCCACCGCGGCCGGCGCATCGTAAACCTTTTGAAGCAGTTTCCTGATGTTTACTGTATCAGAGGCTGCACTCAAGTCAACAAAGGTAACACCAGCGACGGGACCTTTCTTAAAGCCATACTCGATGTGCTGAGTAAGACTCAGTATTTGTGTAGTACAAGACCGTCTAGATCGGAAGCAAGCTTGTTCCTTACTAGTGGGGTGAGCTAGGTCAGTAGAATTCGCTCAAATTGCTTGAATGAATGGCAAAGTAACGATATTGGGTGAAAATTTTTCTGTTCGTCTGGTGATTTTCCTGGCTTGAGCAGGGCAATAACATGAGCGTGTCTCCAGAGCTTCGGGATGCTGAATGTTTACAGGCACTTGAACATTTGGCGCAGTCACTCAGTACCTCTTTTACGTAGATGTTTTAGACGTTCCACATTTGTGTTGTCTACCTCAACAGCTTTGCCTTCTTTAAGAGCTCGAATGCCGTTAGTAATTTCGTCTGTTGGTATGGGGCGGCTGATAGTGTCAGTTTCTAGTATTATATCGTGTGTTGTCTTCTCAGTAGTCCTTAGACGCTTCCTCCACATTATCCAGTACGTAGAAGTTAGTGAGCGATTTCGTTTGCAGTGATGTTGCTAAATTGTGCAGGTTCACTGGATAATTTCCTTATCGTGGTCCAGGCTTTCTTGCTGTTGTGAGTGAAGTCAAGGTCAGTCATCGGCTTACACCACTCAGCTCTGCGAGTAAGTCCCACTTTCTGCATTAACGCCTCACTCAACTCCCTTGCTACATCGGCTGAAGGGTCTTCGTCAAAGTTATGACAATAATTAGCGTATAATTTTGCATCTAGATCTTGTAGCCCTGGTATGTATCTGGCTCTGCAGCCCCTTGGGATGCTCTGATACGCAGATTTAAAGAACAGATTGACAAATGCATCATAATTCTTCGGACCGGCATAAATTTCCACCACTTTTCTTCAACCACTTTGGTGAATACGTCCCACTTGGCGTTTCTAAAGTTAAATCTTCGTCTGACGTTTGCGACTTGAGGCTGAATAACTTTTTGATTGGTGCACATCACTGGTCTGTGTTGTGTGGATGGTATTGCTTGGAGAATACGTTTCTTTACTATTTGACTGATATTATGGCTGACAAAAAGGAGATCAGGGTTACACCTCTTTTTCCATCGGCAGCAGTAAAAGACTTTTGTTTTGGGTCATTAATGAGTTTGAGTTGCGGACACTCTGCCGATAGCTCAACTTTAAGTCCATCATCGTTTGATGCATTGCATCCCGAATCAATGTGGTGGCTGTTGAATTCATCGGTAATGACTCTGTTTTTCTCGTTGTTGTGATTTCCTGGTAGGCGGAAATCTAATTCAGCAGCATGTGGTTCGTAGAAAGAAGTTACAGTGCACCTGTCAAGTTGCACAGTTAGGATTTCAATATCGTCATCATCTGTAAGGCAAACAGATTTGATCGCTAGGCTACGTTTGCAGAATATTGCACTTCCATACCTGGAGTGAGGTCTCTCTACAACAAATATCATGCCGTCTATCCTTGGTCGGCATTCGTTCAGCCGCGGTGGGTTTCTTGAATACATGTCACAATCTTGTTTTTGACATAAGTCAGATAGTAATAATGATCTTGATGATGAGAATCCCTCGATGTTAATCGAGATTGTTCTTAGTGGTGGTCTCGAGGAAGACCCTTTCTGAAAAGCCTCGGTTGTCCTCGTGGTGTCGTGGTGAGAGGTTTGACCAGGCCGGTGGCGCTGTTACCGGGGGACACGGTGTGTTCTTTCTCGTGGCAGAACACCGCGCGTGGAGAGGCCCCTGTCTTGTCCCCCAACAACCTAAATATTCACGCAGGTACCAAAACTGAATGAATATGTTTCACTCCTTTATTATCGAATATATTTACGGAATATTCACGTTACATGAACAAATAATGTCCTAAACTGAGTTTTATTCTAACTCTCACGTCTTCGCTGCTTCTTCTGATAGCTCAGAAATGACTTGAGATCGATATTAGGAATGAACTTAGACTCCCCTTTCAATCGTTGACGAATCAAATCCCAGGCACGTTGTTCGCTTACGAGTCAGTGACAGTCTTCCCACATAATTTTGATAACCAATTTCTCAGTTGCTCCATCGGAATGCTACAGTTTTCTCTATACACCATCACTTTTCACACAGAGATCTAGCACTGTCGGCTATAAGTAATTTTCATTCTTTCACATTGTGAAAAAAGGCATTAGCTTTGGTCTGACGAAGACTCACAGTTAATTCATGCGGGGTATCTCACAGTAATTTTTAATCTAACACATTATACAGGCTACGATTCCTACCGTCGTTTTGCATTATATATGTCACCACTTCCAGCTTTTATGAATATTGCTTGCACTATATCATTCACATAGAATTTTCAATTTTGTATATTGACCTTCAATGCTTTTCTGTATTATGACTTCCTGCCACAGCATCCTTCAACATCGTAGTTTTTTAGTTCGCAGTATAGCAACAGCGTACAGATGCCGGCAGACAGACACAAAGCACCTTTGTGACGAATGACATGAGTCATTTTGCTGCCGATACTTTTCTCTTTTCTTCCTTATCATGTGCGTCATCAGCGAATTGGGAACATTCTACAAAAGTGTCGATAAGAGTATCACATTTACTTTGTTCCGTACTCTTCGTTATCTGACACGTCGATTTTCACGTAAACATCATACGAAACAGGCTTCTGAAGGGACCAAAGCTTACGACCGCGATGCGATCTTTAAAATAGGAGAACGGAGACGTATTGTTGCTTTCAACACAAAGTCAACAAAGAGACTGAAAACTCTTAATTCTGTAACGAAGATTCAAGTACTTAGCAAATCATGGAAAGTATAAAATTTCCCTGAATAATAGTGAAGAATTGTGTTTTCAAACATTTTTCAGTCATTCTCTGTCCTGCTTTCCCCCTCTGAAAGGCATTCTAGAATACTTGAAAAATGACCCGACAAGACTGCATTAAGTTCTGTTTAGAATATTTCCAGTTTCAAATATGTGAATATAGGTAAATGTCATAAGATACCAATCTACTGAAAAGTGTAGACGTTCCAACAATTCGTAACTTTAATTGGTTACTCCTCACATTACCACAGGGATTTCGTTAGTCGACCTAGTGCCCGATAAGGAACGACTTTGTTTTCATTCCTGTTTTGCAATGCAGTTCTCTTCATTTAGTTGCTTCACCAAGATATTTTTGTCCATGTTTTATTACACCTGACAAACTTGTCAGTGCTATAGGTCTCTACACAATGATACTGTAAACTCGTACTCGGTACGTTGTTGCTGAAAATAATATGAGCTTAATTTCGAATTTTCTGTTCAGCGAGGATTATAATGAAATCCTGCGGACCTGTCAAATATCCTCCCCATATTCGTCTTCTTGTGGTATTTTCTTAACGATATACTTAGCAGAGTTTAAGAACTATATGGTTTTTCTTTCTCTTTACAACAAATTAACATCAAAAGAGCAGCTATGATGGAACTATTTCTACATAAGTGGACTTTCAGAAGGGAGTGCTGTATCGTAGCGTAACAGTTCACTTGCACCAAGCCCCATGAGTCACAGCAAATAACTGTTATCATTGTATGCAAAGCTTCCTTAGCAATTCATGTATTACTGGTTCTGAAATAGTCGAATAACTAATGTATTATGTCTGGTTTTCCTTCAAAATGCGAGGGTTGGAACTCAAATAGTGGCAACTACTTATTCACAACCGATACAAAAGCGTTACGCGTTTGCACCTTTTACTGCCGTTAAAAGTAGTCACCAGCGTTGTGTAGAAGCCGTCGCCAGCGATGTGGAAGGCGTAGTATACCGTTAGCAGAGCCTGTTTTGTTTATGTTGCGTATGGGGCGGTCTACTGCCTGTCGAATCTCTGGAACAGTACTGAAGCGAATGTCACGAAGTGGTTCCTTCGTCTTCGGAATCAAATAAATGTCATACGGACTCAATTCCGTGAAGTATGGTGAATGGTACAGTACTTCCCAATCCCGTCAACCGAACAGAGCAGCCACAGCTTGCGCTGTATGCGCCCGATCATTGTCGTGCAAGAAAGTATTGCCGTTTCTTTCGCAAAGCTTAAATCCTTGTGCCTTTGATTAGATTCCGAAGATGAAGGAACTAAACATGTAACACTTTTGTATCAGTTGTGTATAAATAGTTGCCACTATTTAAGTTCCAGCCCTTGTATATATGTAAGATCTGATAATATTTAATTACTGTCAGAGATGAAACAGAAAGGCAGATGGGAGCTATGGAGTCTGGACGTTCCTTATGACCTCTCCGTGATTGACGTGGCCAGATTTTTGGCGTGCCAACGTGAAATACAGAACGCATGTATAAGATACTGCATCAACCAGTCACACCCACAACACAGCAAATATATTTCCCAACAAAATTAGAGAGTCACTTTCTTGGAAATGTCTCCTGTTGTAACGCAGGAGTTTTAAACATGGCTCAAAGGTGCTGACAACACTCTCTTGTAACGCATGTCTCCCTGCAAAAGCACTCTTGGGCTCTGTGACGCTTCAAACAGCAACGTTGAAATATTAAAATGCCAAGATCGCAATTAATTAATTTATTTTTCTAACGACCGGTTTCGATACACTTGGGGTACCATCATCTGGTCACTTAACATAACTCAGTTAAAATATTTAAAACACATTCTCCATTGTGTCATGTTGACAGAGCGCTCTGTGTGTTTTAAATATTTTAACTGCGTTATGTTTGACGTACAACTTGTCACCGTTAAATGTTTTATGATTGACGTACCATTTTAATGTCATGCGCCTTCACGAATCGAAAGCATAGGACACAAGTGACCAACATTTTAATACTTCAAGGTAAGGAGACCGCCGTCCTAACATGGAAAAATTAAACAGCAACGTGTCGACACTTACCAGGAAAGATTGCTAAGAATTTCATGTGAAGTTTAAGGTGGATTCTTAAAGACGACCGTCTGCCGTCTTCCATATATTTTTTGTATATTTCTGTAAAGTTATAATTTATTTAATGTCGCTAGATTATCATTTTGTTAAAACTTGAACCCCATTCTTTTCAAGGCTTGAGGAATAGCATTTTTATTTCATGTGTTAAAATATTAGTTAATATTGCTAGGTTTTTCTTATTTGTTATATTACTAATTGATTATATTAATTAATGTTGCATAAATGTGGCTTCTCCGCTACGCCACTGCCCTGTGTGAATGTGTACTTGTCTTACTTTGAAGTGGATGTGCGAGAATCTATGGCTTTCTGATTGTGGGGAGTGATAGCTCGCTTTGCATCGTTCTCTCTGGCTCAGTGTCAATAGCTGCTGATACTACCAAAGAGGTTTCTACACCCTTTGGTTACAAGCTAGTCGGAGAGCCCTCTCCAGCATGAGTCTCGCTCTCCATCCCCACCACCGTTGTTTCTTGGGCTTTTCAGCTTCCGGTAGCTTTTCGCGAATCCGTGGTCGCTCGGCTGTTCATTCTATACTGGGCGTCTGGCGAGGTAAGGTTGGTTCTCCTCTTCGAAAGCCGCGAGATGATAACGTTTCATTGTCTAGCACGTTTAAATTATACTCGTGAACTTAGAATCATTTTCTGGAATATCTTCTACGATCATGTGCGGAAATGTGTTCTCGTTTTTCAATTCAGTGATTTCCAGTAGATAAACACGGTGTGTGTGATTCTAGTTGCAGTTTGATAAACGGCCTTGTATGTTAAAACTTTTTGTGATCATGTGGCGGTGTATGAACTCTGTGTAAATACTTTGTAGCTTTGTGGGGCCCGATTTCTAATAGGTGATATGTTCATTTTTGTACGGTGCATGTAAAAATCTTCTCATCATTTCCTTCCGTGAGTGATATGTGTTCCATGTGGTTGGTTCATAGAACAAAGCCTTCAGCTTCCACTCTTGTTTGTTCCATGCCCATAAGGCAAGTAACTATGCGGGTATCCTTCTGATTTCCACTAATATTTCGCGATCTTCTCTCCCCACCTATTTTAATTTTGCTGTTTCTTCTACGACTTGTAGTATGCACTCTGCCTTTGTCAGTAATTCTCTCTGAGCCTTGTACAACCTCCTTCAATAGCTTCCTTATACAATTCTAAGCATTTCTATGGGTTGCATGCTGTTGTTAATTTTCTTTATTTTTTCGGAAACTGAATTTACTCAATTTTATCGGTTTTCGGAAGCACGTGGGTCCGAGATTCGACTTCCGGGATTTGCAGCTAGTCGCCTGAATGCACGCCATTTCTCATATAAAAGCAATACCTAGCAACTTTAGTATCCACCGTGATTTGGTATAATGAATCCAGTTTTCAACCACTTCATCTTCAGTGGAGTGCGTTCATGTAACGTAACCGTGTGTCGCCGTTAGCGTGTCTGCTCGCGGTCCAATTCAGATATAATTTAACTTGGCTATACACACGCATCATCTGAAAACAGGCACGACAGACCACAGCCAGCTTCAAAGTTTTTTTGTGTATTGTGTTTTGTGCTACTTCCGACTTGCTGAATTTCGCCTATGATAGCGACACCTGCTTCCGCCTCGTCTCAGCACGCTGATTTTGGTGAGTTTCGCTGTGGCATTGGGAGTGTGTGAGCGAATGAGTGTTGTTTGTGAATTCTCCCCCCCCCCCCCCCCCCCAGTAGCGTTAAATCATATATAATTTAGACTGGACACCGTCCGCATTAATCCATGTAAGAGATGCATTTTTATTGTATTAACAAAATTGGCTCCCCATTTTGTTTGTTCTCTATCTGAATAAGCAAGTTTAAGTTCAGCATAATCCGTAAGTTGCCTATAAATTGTAGTTTTAGAGCATCTTCCCTCTTTTATTTAATATTGTTCTTCACAAGTGCTGAGAACAAGCTCAGATGCAATTTTTCTTATGTGTAAATTCCGTTGCTCCATAAATGTTTTCTTAGCCACCTATCTAAGATTATTTTAATTGTGGTGGCTTGCTTCTTAATGTCTGTGTGTAATAAGGTGTGAGCTGCTACGTATATTGACCACTGTAGTATTAACTTCCTGTTATTGAAGTAATTTGTAACGAGTCAGTTTTCAGTTTGGGCCAGGGAACAAGGCTTTGTAGCAGGGAGTAACCGGTAATTCACACGGACCTTATTTGATAATTTTAGTGATAAAACAAAGCTCTTGTTTCGTTCAGTGGTCGACTTTTAATTCATGATGTGATATTGGTACAGAGGTTCCACACAGCACTGTCCAACGCATGTGTCAAGCTATGGGAAGGTCGTCACACCCACGGTTATCCACATTTCATCCCTTCTCGATTCCTGGTTTATCACCTGTTTGTTGGCAGGCTAACTCAAAGTGTAGTGTCGCATATTATGAGGCAACGAAAGACTACTACACCAAAACGATATGGTCACGCAAATTCAGTCAGTTGGCACTACAAGTTCCCGCAAGAGACCGCGCATCATGAACTCAATCACGTACGCGAAATCCGATTGGTCGAAGCATAAAATAGACGGCATATGCATGCTGTGCCTCATGCTTAGAGAATGTGCTTCGTGTTCGTCTGCACTGAAACGTGTTTTTCAAGTGTGCTTTGTGTCAGCAGTGCTACGATTCGACAGTTGAGCTCTATGATTTAGGACAAAGTGACACGTTACGTGGTTAAGTTTCTCAAGAGCTATGTCTGAATTGACACCTAAGTTATTGCAGACAGTAATCAGAACTTGGAAGTTTAACTCAAGAAGCTTGGTAGTTAAACAACATTATGTTTATGATCCTCCTATGTGAACGATTTCTTAAACGCGAAAGTTAAAACTTCGGAATTCCTTTTGCTATCTTCTATTGGCATCCCTGAATGGTCAATGAGTGACTCGAATATAGCTTTCGACCCGTTTATCAGTTTTACATACTACCAGAATTTTTTTAGGTCCTCGTCAAAAACTTTTTATAAGGCATAACGGCAGCAGCTATTGTTTCCTTCGTGCATCGATCACCAACTGTAAGCAGTGGACAGCGTAGGATATTTAACAATAGAAATCTAATAACCTTGTAATGTAAATGACGAGTCACTAACAGCGGCGTTCTGATAATGATTGTTGGATACTACCAAACTGTATCTGCACTCAAACTACTTATTCAGGAAGCTGGTCTATATAAGAATTTGTCTACAACAAGTTATATACTAAAGAGTAAAAGGATGCAGCTGTAAAAATGTATAAAAAGGTAGCTAACAGCAACTCATAATAAAAATCTGCTCTCGGTAAATAACAGATCATGTTACTGAAGAGTATAGCGTAATCGATTGCGGTGCTGAAGGTCGCCGGTTCAATCCCGTCCACCGGCAAAAAATTATTTCTTTGTAATTAACATTTCCAGAATGTTCTAGATTTTTCTTATGTTAACTTGTAATTACTACTTGTTTCTTATGTTAACTATTCTTCTAATTTCTGATACATTATGTCTGTGTATAAATAGCAGAGCACTCTGCCCGAGAGGCAGTCAGTGCTGCGTGTACGTTTCAGTTCGCAATAAACCTGCTTTCAGTATAAGTGCTGTGTTCAGTGGACAACACAGCCTTCGAAATCAAGCTGTTTCCATTTCAACGCGACAGTATTTATAAATCTGGCTGATTGTAACCTAATTAAGAGCAAAATACTCGATGTAAAAAATCAAGTCTCGGTAATATTTAACGCAACCTGTTTAATGACAAAGTTCAACTTATTTAAAAGTAGCAAACCCGGCAAAACATCGTAGTAGCTAATGTGTATGGAATATTTACCCTAATCTCTTCTCTTTTTCTCACTAGGTCTCTCCCTCCCTCCCTCTTATTCCCCATTGCCTCCTCCCCCTTCCTTCTTCCATCTCCTTCTCCCCCTATCTTCACAGCACTCCCTCTTATCCCACACCATATCCATCTCTTCCCCCTCCCCTCGGCATCATCACCCTTTTTAAACTAATTTCATTCCCTTATTCTCTATCTCCACCTCCCCCCCTCCCCATGTTGTAAAAACCTTCCTGTGTTACAGTGAAACGTTGTGACAAATTTGGAGCTCAATCGGTGAAGAACATTTTGAGATTTTGAAACACACACAAACCATCACAACATATTTATATACAGAGATTATGTGTAATACGATTTAAATCTTGATACGTGTGGGAATAAATCCAACTTATATCAGAAACTGACTGTGGAGCCCAGATATCATAACCAAATATGTTAATACTTATTTGGGAGGGAAGAACCGGGTAATTGGTGGTAGTGGGAAGGGGAAGGGCATTATGGAGATGGGGAAGACCACATGGTGAGGGTCAATTAAAAAGAAAAAACAGAGTAAACCCAAACTTAGGGGTGATAGATAGTCTTCGAGGTGTAGTATAGGCCCGTAGAAGATGGATTGAGGGGAATTTATAAGGAAAAGCTTAGCAGTCTTCGATTTAGACTCTGGTGCTGGTACAGAATGGACAGCTAGCACTCAGATTGCTCGAGGGGGTAGGACTACATCGTTGTACTAACTGGAGTAAGTTAACTTACCAGCGGGCCGGTTTGTAATGGAGATGTGCAATGGCGGGCATACATTTCCTCACGTGTCCGAATTTGTTCAAGTGCGCCTATCTCTGTCGTATCGTGTCTGTTGCCACAACCTTATTTCCGTTTTTGACATGTGCCCTGCTCCAGTGCTAAGTTTCAATATTGACGCTGCCAGGCTTTGGCCCGAAATCCTTCAACAGATGACTGATGTAATGCATTATTATAAGGTTCTGATGGAAAAAATAAATTATTGCAACCAAGACTGTATTTTGTAGCTTATTTTTTTTCTAATAAAACACAATTAGAAAAAAATAAGCTACAAAATACACTATATGATAAAAGTATACGAACACCTGGCTGAAAATGACTTAAAAGTTCGTGGCGCCCTCTATCGGTAATGGTGGAATTGAATATGGTGACGCTCAGTTAGGTGCTGCAAGGTTTCTTGGGGAATGGCAGCCCATTCTTCACGCGTGGCACGAAGTCGGCGTTCCATTACATCCCAAAAGTGTTCTATAGGATTCATGTCACGACTATGCAACCGAGTCCATTACAGGGATGTTATTGTCGTGCAACCACTTCTCCACAGGCTGTACATTATGAACAGGTGTTCGATCGTGTTGAAAGATGCAATCGCCACCCCCGAATTTCTTTTCAACAGTGGGATGGAAGAAGGTGCTTAAAACATCAGTGTACGCCTGTGCTGTGATAGTGCCACGCAAAACAACAAGGGGTGCAAGTCCCCTACACGAAAAACACGATGCCTCCGAATTTTACTGTTGCCACTACACACGCTGGCAGATGACGTTCACCGAGCATTCACCATACCCACGCCATCGGATCGCCACGTTGTGCTCCGTGATTCGTCACTCGACACAGAGTTTTTCCACTGTTCAATCGTCCAATTTTTTACGCTCCTTACACCAAGCGAAGCGTCGTTTGGCATAGACCTGCGTGTGGCTTATAGGCAGCAGCTCGACTGCGAAACTATCACAGTACTTGGAGTGGATCTTGATGCAGTTTGGAATTCCTGTGGTATGGTGTGGATAGATGCCTGCCTATTCAATGTACGACCCTCTTCAACAGACGATGTCGGCCAGCACGCTTTCGTGCTATACGTATCCCTTCACCTTTACACTTCACTATCACAACCGGACCGGTGGACCTAGGGATGTTCAGGAGTGCGGAAATCTCGCGTACAGACTTCTGACACAAGTGACAACCAATCACCACGTTCGAAGTGCGTGAGTTTCGCGGAGGATCCATTCTGCTAGATCACGATGTGTAATGACCACTGAGGTCGCTGATATGGAGTACCTGGCAGCAGGTGGCAGAAGAATGCACATATGGGGATGTCCGGATACTTTTGATCATATAGTGCAGTTTATTTTGTGGATACCGTGGTTTTACTTGTAGTGTTTAGTACTGATTATAATTTTCAATTACGTTTAGCTATTAACTTCCTTGTAGCTATTTTGATATAGTTACGTGTAGCATTATTGTTTCTGGTTGTAGACACCTTAGAAGAGCTTTTACTATTTTGTATATTCGTTGAACGAGTTACTTAAGTTGGGTATATAACTACGTAGATATGTCTGACGTAGTCAATTTTGGTCCTTCATTTTGATATCTGAGTTGGAATCCATTCTTTCCTTACTGCAAATGTTGTACCTGGTTCAATGATCCATTCTACAAGAGGTTTTCGCTGGGGTAACTCCAACAAACTAACCCTTCGTAATTTTTATATGATTTGCTCTGTATCATCACAACATTGGTATTAATGCCGCTAGTGACAAAAGTTTTTCAAATCATTTTTAAGATCCAGCATGTCCATCTATACGAATCTTTTCTTGCGATAATAATATGCAGTTGTGCCTATATATTCTGTCCTGCATAATCATTTTCTGAATTTTTAAGTATTTTTATTAGAGTATTGGTTCTATGTCCCGTCAATTTTAATATTGACTAACCAGTGTACAATTTGTACTTCTTTTTTTATCAACAAGTGCCTTGCTAGAGTACTACCAGCCTCACACATCTGTGTGGGCAATTAGTTCCGAAATATACCGTATTTTGTTTTAGTTTAGTTTACTTAATATTCAAGTGTAGGACTCTGTTAGACGGCTGATATACTGTCTATGCATACTTAAATTTCTAATTTTACTTCATAGCTATTATAATTATGTAAATTTGTTTCTTACTTCTTTTTTTATTTGTTTCATTTTCAACTTCCAGTCTCAAGTCACACAAAGATAAAGTTATGAACAGCTGTTTAGTGCCAGTTTTTGCATAACCTTTGCACTTCGTGTTCAGTGTTCTTACACCATGGTTAGGCGGAACACGTAAGTTTACCATGTAAGTAACTTTCTTATTTATATGAACATAAATGTTCAAATGTTTGTCAAGCTTATGGGACTTAACTACGGGGTCATCAGTCCCTAAACTTACAAACTACTTATGAACTACTTACGAACTAGGACGGCACAAATATCCATGCCCGAGGGGGGATTCGAACCCCCGACCGTAGTGGCCGTGCTGACCGTGACTGGAGCGCCTCAGTCACCTCGGCCACCGCGGCCGGCTATATGAACATATCTTTTACTGTAATCGCTATGTTTTTCCTACTTTTTAACCATTACTGCACTATTCGGCACTGCCATTTTAAATTTTGACTTTCTCAAATAATGCTGTATTTTAGACACATATTTTTTTTCTAATCCTTATATTATTGGAATTTTATCTTCATCTTCAAAAATTTTATACAACATTTTTGTAGTAATATAAGGCTGTGTTTCTTTGTGTAGCCTGCTAAATGAGAACACTAGGTCCTCGGAGCAGGTAAAACAAAGCAACAAAAATGCCTTTTCACTTGTGGTATTGGTTGCTGATTTTTAATAACCAAATATAGAACAGTTGCTGTGACGGACCAAATATATATATTTTTTATGATTATTGAATCTGAACTGACTCGCGTTCTTCAAATATAAGGCTATTCCGGCAAAGTCTTAACTGAGGTAGACATGTTGTTACGTGCCTTTACCTCTCGCGAACTTTCCTGTGCGGAATTTTTCTTGAATTTCGTCCCCACAGAGTGGGTCGTCGTCGTGTTCCTGGAAAGAGGAAGCACGCAAAACACAGTCGGCCTGCCAGGTAGCAATCAGCAGCACGCACGGGCTGTCTCGTGTCTCCGGTGTTTTGCCTGCTTCTCCCGGCGTGTGGTTAGCAGTCGGAAGTCACCAGAGGGGCAGGGGGCGGTCAGTGCCCCATACCTCCCTGCCCACACTTGACACGCTACTAAGAGTACACTGCGAATAATACCCAGCTTGTTTCGAACTAATTAGATGGGAGTATTCATAACTCACTATGCTCTTATTCAGCAACGTTTTAAGTTGATCTTATGCCTTTAAATTTTTACAAGGCTGAAGAGATAATGAATCATAGTGTCAAATCTTACTAGAGAAAATATACAAAAAAAAAAAAAAAAAAATATTTCATCACCTACAAAACAATATAGCTATGGTTACGTATACAATGTTGAACTGGTATTTACCAAGTAAGTCGGCCGCGGTGGCCGATGGTACTGAAGCGCTTCAGTCACGGTCTGCACGGTCACTGCGGTCGGGGGTTCGAATTCCCCCTCGGGCATGGATATTTGTGCCGTCCTTAGTTGTAGGTAGTTCATAAGTAGTTTGTAAGTTTAGGGACTGATGACCCCGTAGTTAAGTCCCTTAAGCTTAACAAACATTTGAACATTTTTTACCAAGTAATACATCTTCCGACTTATTGACAAACAATCATTGAAAACACTTTTTTTAATTATGGGACTTGACTACTTTAATTTAAACTAACCTAAAGACAACACACGTACACACATACATGCCCGAGGGAGTACTTGAACATACTACGGGGAGCAACCGCGCGCTCCGCAGCAAGGCGCCATTCCACCAGGCCAATCACTGTTATGAAGGTAAGCCCTCTGTGTAACTACTTTTACCGATAAACAATTGCGTAACACGTTGCATGAATCAAATTAATTCCCCCCCCCTCCACCTTCCCAGGGTGCTCGCGGTTCTTTCGTGAGTACGTGCGTGCCGAGCACAGGGTCCCGAGTCTTTCTTCCTTCTTCCCTCTCTGGACTGCATTTCCTTTCTCTTCCCCTCGTTTCCTATCCCACCTGGGGACCGACAACCTTAGCAGTTTGTCCCCCTATCACTAACAACCAACAATCAAATTAATTTCTGTCACCATCCATGCACATGAGTAGTAAAAATAAAATGAAATTATAATGAGCTGCGACATGGTCGCGAATTTATAACAGCGATCCTTTTCGAAGTCCTTTTAATATTGTAATTTCCGTCAATGATTAATGATCATTGACGGAAATAAAGATACTAAAAGGAATAAAATTATAACAATATTAGATTAAATACAGGCAGGTTCAGGGGGCACAGGGAGGAAGTATACCTATGACATACACAAAACCCAGACCGAAGTTCTAAGCGTCGAGTGACATGGAAGACTGGCAGTAAATAAGGAGGGAGCGCTACAAGTTTGCAGCCTAAACCTCATAATATCCAATGTTTACATTTTCTCAAACAGTGAAAGTAAAATGTAGGAAACCTGAAAAAGGAAGCAAAATACAGAGAGTAGAAATTAAAAAGATAGAATTCTGTCGATACAGTATCTGGATTCGCCAAAGCACTGGCAGGTCAGCTGAAGGTAATTTATATTGTCTTGGAAAGAGGCAGTAGAGGAATATCAAGTGGAACGAGTCTGCAATATTTTAAATATGACACTACTTCAGCAACAGTTACTAACAGCAAATGAATAAAAAGCAGCCGACCAGTTACAATAGATGGCGATTTAAACAACCTTGACCATGGTATAAAATTGATGTAAACCGGTCTTCATCATAAAGTATCACTTTAGAAAAACACCAGGTCATGAAACCGTCTGACATTTATCCAATAAAACATGTAAGCGCAAATCTGTATATAGATTAATGAAAGTTATGGCTGCTATAATAATGGCGTGGAATTCTTCACATGGTGAGTCACTTTATTTATTTGTTTCACTAAAGTTTTGAATGATTTTATTTGTCACTTCTCTGATAATAGGGGCAATTAGTTTCATTAATGTACACTATGGGATCAAAATAATCCAGACACCTGGTTGAAAATGACCATGCCACCATCGGTAATGCTAAATTTCAGTATGGTATTGGGCCACCCTTACCCTTGACGATATCAGCTACTCTTGCAGACATACGTTCAATCAGGCAGCAAAATGGCAGCCCTTCCTTCACGAAGTGCTGCACTGGATAGGTCGGTGAGGCCTGGCACGAAGCCGATTTTCCATAACATCCCAAAGGTGTTCAAGTCAGGATTCTGTGCAAGCCAGTCCATTACAGGGATGTTATTGTCGTTTAGCCAATTCGCCACAGGTCGTGCTTTATGAACTGGTGCTCAGTCGTTTTGAAAAACTTAATATCCGTCCTCAAATTGTTCTTCAACTGTGCGAAGCAAGACGGTGCTTAAAACATCAGTGGAGCCCTATGCTGTGATAGTGCCATGTAAAACTACAAGAGGTTCAGCCCCCCCCCCCCCACCCGCCATAAAAAACACGAACACAGTGTAACACCACCGCCTCCAGAATTTACTGTTGGCAGTACACTCGCTGTCAGATGTTCACCGCGCAATCGCCATATCCACTCCCTGCCATCGGGTCGCCACATTGTGAAGCATGATTCGTCACTCATCATTACGTTTTTCTACTGTTCAATCGCCCAATGTTTACGGTCCTTACACCAAGCGAGGCACTGACCTGCGTGATGTGTCTCTTATGAACAGCCGCTCTCCGCTTGTTATAGTACTTGGAGTGGATCCTGATGCAGTTTGGAATTCCTGTGTGATCATCTGATGCCTGCCTATTACAATGAACGACCTTCTTCAACTGTCTGCGATCTCTGTCAGTCAAAAGATGAGGTTGGCCTGTACGCTTTCGTGTTGTACGTGTCTCTTACATGGTTCCACTTCACTATCAAACCAGAAACAGTGCACCCGAGTTGGGGGTTCCAATCCCCCCTCGGGAATTGATGTTTGTGCTGTATTTAGTGTAAGCTCATAAGTAGTTTGTACGTTTAGGGACTGATAACCCCGCAGTTAATTCCCATAAGATTTACATACATTTGAACATTTTGAACATTCTGCTCTCTCACGATGTCTAATTACTGAGGTCGCGGATATGGATTACACTGTAGTAGGTGGCGAGACTTTGCACCTAATATATAGAAAAATAGTTTGTTTTTGGGAGTTTCCGGATCCTTTTGATCACATAGCATTTATAGAAGTTTGCTCTGACATACCTGATTAGACTAATGGCAGATGACTTCTTTGGTGTTTTTAAGAAGAAGCCTTATTTACCAGATGAGGTCTTGTCTTTTTTTATGTAATATGAAGCTTTAGTTAAAAGTATTTATGAAGAAGACGGGTTTACAGCAGTCGAAATCATGGTCAAGGCTGATTAAATTGTTGCACGTTGGTTTTCTGATTGTTACTAATTTGCTAAAACAGGTCTAATGCAATAAAGTAGAAATTAATCACACGATAGCGTAAAATTTGGGTTACAAAATGAGTCGCTGAAAATTATATATGTGTTTTACTGTTTGGTCAAAGTAACTTATAACGTCGGAACTCAAGAGGACACAAAATGCGAATCGGGAACAGCAAGAAGACCCTTCCTGAAAAGGAGACATATGTTAACACGAAACTTAAATATTATTTTCTGAAAATGTTTGTACGAATTTATCTTGAACGATCAACGGTATAGACAGAAAATAAAAGTTTTTAAAGATCTTGTTACATAAGGAACCGAAGATTAGTTGAATACTTTGGCTAACTAATGGAGCTGGGTAGAAATCAGGTTTATGGACTATCTTAACTAGAAGTGATAGGGTGATAAAGGAAAAGGCTGAGGAATGAGAAAATAGTTAGTTTGGTAATGGAGGGGTATGGGGGCGGAGGAGGGGAGGGGCAAATACAATATACGGCTTATATGTACTACGCTGTAGTTACTGTATGCCAATTTGAATGAGCGTAGATATCTTAGCCAGAGGAAGGAAGCATTAACAAATCGTCATAGTGATTTCGATCGTTGATTATAAAATTATGCTGTTGAACTACTAAAACTACCGCACGGTTTCTCATATGCAGCTCTGTTTTTATACATGAGCAGGAATAGTTAAGTACTTTCTGATGACATAAATGGAACAGGAAATCAGTCTATCTTACGTGGCAGTTATCCTGACTTTTATTTCATACGACCTACATTAGCTGATGTAAATAACATATTGTATTGTTAATACTATTGACTTCCATGACACGTTAAGTATTTATTCGTATGTCGCATTTAATTCCCTCTTCTTCTTGTATGTGTCGTAAAAAAAAAAAAAAAAAAAAAAAAAAAAGAAGTGGGATATGCTTTCCAGTACCTTTTCCGTTTCCGGTATCACTCCTGTTACAGAACAAGCTAACCGATTCGTCACGGCTATTTATTCACACTCAGGAGGACCGACTTTAAGTTCCACCACACAGATTCATTCAGCTATTTTCAAACGTTGTCTGGGCAAGTAGCAGAATGCTCCCTAATCCTAGCACAGTCCAGTCTCTTGTGCACCAAATGTTGATCCCCAGTGTTCCTAGATTACTTCTGTGTCACCAAATTTCATATTCAAACTCTTTCTTTTTATGAAGTATTCCCAATTTTATCATTGTATATATGTGTGGAATTTTGTTCCGTGTCAACTTTAAAAATAATATTTGTCAGTTTCATGTCAATTCCTAATGACTACAGAGTTCTTAAATTGTTTTTCATAACTTGCCCAAGATAAACATCTTGTTATATGTTGCTTCCTAAGTAATAATTTTTTTTTTTTTACTTTTGTCTCATGAACTGAAACAAGAAGCGTACTGAATAAAATGACATAGATAATCATGTAATTTTAATGTACATGTAACGATTTAATATCTAATAAAAGTAAGCGAATACGGAAGTAAGTGTTTGTATCCTTATTATGTGCGGTATTTTATAGGCAATTCAGAAATTAAAGGAGTCCGTATTTCAGATCCAGGATAGCATGTGGCTTTTCATTGGGCTCCAAGGCAAACAGAAAATCACGGAAATTTACAGTTCTGGGTGCCAAATAGTATTCTACGACTGTGACGTACTATGCAATCGTCGATAGTGTGTCGCTTCGTCACCAGTGGAACATGTTATGCGTCAGCGCGGTAATGGGTGGTCAAGACAAAGCGCTGTGGCCTCTGAATTGTGCTCTGCTATCAGAGGGCGGTTACTTCCGGCCGGTCCCACGCAGAGTGTGCGTAATCGACTTCCGCAGATTAAGGCGCGTGATGAGACATGAGTCCACAGTCCACTAACAAGGAAAGATTCCAAAGCGTAAATTAACGATCTTGATGAAACTTGGCGGATAGGTCTATGTAGAAAGTCAAAATAATACAATACTGCCTTTTTTTCCACCAGTATCACTTCTATAGGATAAGACATATGCCGACTGGTAATTTGACATAATTTAGAGGGAATATCGTTAAAACCACGAAAGCTGTACCTATTATATAAGGTTCATCTGAGAAAATCGGTAAATAGTCTCAGAAAATACAGGAAACAAGATTTACAAAAAGAAAAAGAAAATATTATGTTTTCTACCTTTCAAAGTAATAGCTGTTGGCTACAATTCACATCTAACATCGGTTGTACAGCTGTGCAGGAGGAAATGTGTGCGTGACATGTGCCATAGTAATAATCCTGTATCAAACATAGTTCAGGAGATCTGATGTCATAAACAATACATGGCTCAAAAATTGTTTCATCATGTTCAAATGTGTGTTAAGCTTATGGGACTTAACTACGGGGTCATCAGTCCCTAAACTTACAAACTACTTATGAACTACTTACGAACTAGGACGGCACAAATATCCATTCCCGAGGGGGGATTCGAACGCCCGACCGTAGTGGCCGTGCTGACCGTGACTGGAGCGCCTCAGTCATCTCGGCCACCGCGGCCGGCTGTTTCATCATGCGATAAAACTTTATTCATACACTATATGAGAATGAGATTACTTAGCGACTTGCAACAAATTTTAAGACTGAAAAAATATATTCTCTGACATTGCTGGGTTTTGCAGCTAGTATAAAAACGATGGCTTTCATGTTAAATGTTAAAAATAATTCAAATTCTTGAGAACAACATAATCAATTTTTTAATTTTGAAAATTTGCTAAATACTGTACCAACATGTTTGCGACACAAGTTGAAGAAGCTTTCATACTACACACATCCGCGTATTATGTAGCTGGTTTCTTAATACTATATTTTCGAAAATCTAGTTAAAATTTCTACACATACATTTATTTTCTAATTACTGCAGCACTTGTCTTAGTGATTGTTCTTTCTTTTTCTATAATTTTATCTTGATAATTGAAATTAAGAAGTAATTCATTATTTCGATACAAACTCATGTTAATAATGACAGTCTTTAAAGAAATTTCTTCACATAACATACACAATGGGCAGTTCAATACGAAAAAAAAATCAAAATAGTTTACTGTTGTGGGGCACTACGAAAAATTACTTAGCTGCCCACCGCTTTCAAGATTTCAAGAAAACGAATGGAAAGTTTGTTTGGACCAATAACACGAGAATCTCTTTCTGAAGCCCCAATTTTTTGTGCAATGGCTAGGTAATCTTGTAAATTGTTGGCTGACCATGTCAAAATATGATTTATGGAAGTTTCCATTCCTAATGCAGCAAAAAAAAAAAAAAAAAAAAAAAAAAAAAATCTGTGTCATTATTACAATCTTCAGGTGGTCAGTGTGAAAGAATCTTCTTGTATGTGTTATCTGAGGATAACATGATCATCTGATGACAGCGGTACATGTACAGCTATTGGACATATATGGCTATGGTGTAGTAAGTACTTTGTGGAAAGATATACAGATATTGTTATGAAGGAAGGATTACACTGTCAATTCTAAATCAATACAACGCTGGATTTCTGTTTTTGATTTATACCTGGTAATTTATATAATTTTCACATGTTAAAAAATTATATACCAACAAAAGAAGAGCAGCTACAGTCGGAAATTCTCGCAAATTGCGAATTAATACCTGTATATTTAACATTTTTAGCTGCGGAGCATCAGCAATGTCTGTTCCTTTAGAACAGACGTATCATGGTAAATCAAACGTAACTGATGCAATCGTTTTGGTAAGTCTTCTGTCAGGACACTGCTCCAAATCGACAACAACCTAACTAGTGAGTGAAAGGATTGTTTGCTTCTGATTGTATTTATATGTACAGGTCTACTAGCATAAAATGGAAGTGGGGCTATGCATGAGTACTGCTGTACGCCTTTGACATCCAGTGTGACGACTTACGCACTAATAACGCAAATTATGGCAAAGTTATCGATAATGTAATAGGTAGAATTTCCGCCAACAAGGCAGTTCAGTGAAAGAGCTCCAGACGATCAGAGAATTGGCCACGCTACCCCTACCCCCTGCTAACTGCTCTCGGCTACCCACTCCCACAAGAGGCCATTTCCGCTGGAGGCAGAGTCCTTCCATACGCCATTACCGCCCTGGGCAGAGTGTTAAGTGGACACCTGTGGAGCCGAGCTGCTCCACCTGTCAGCCGTTATTTGGCGCCGGGCACGCAGCTAACGACACCCACTGTTGTGGGAAGCACAGCTGATGGCTGTTCAAATGTCTGTGAGCCTAAGGGGCCAAACTACCGCGGTCATCGGTTCCTGGACTATTTTGGAACAGTTGAGTCGTATTCGTTTAATGTAGAATGGGTAATTTTTGGGGTAAATTCCTTCTATAAGGAACGTACTTCTATTATGCTCTAGCAGTCTCACGTTTGCCAGAGAAATTTCAAACGCGGACGTCGCCAACAGGAATAAAAATTATTCTCTCGACGGCGCGTGTGTAAAACAAAGATTTTGCTTGCTGTGACCTTCGAAAGAGTCGTGCTTGTAAATTAGGGTGGTGCTAATTATCCTATCCCGATCTCTGACTAAGCCACCACACAAGAACTGCACGTCCTGTTGATCGACTTCAGCCAGTGCCAAACTTAATGATAAATGGACCTGGAGCGATGTACAGTTCTTCCACGTAAATGTTATAATTGAAATTTGCACAGTTATCCTCATATGAATATCCCAAAATAAGATCAGCAAAAGGTCTTCTACTTGATTCAGGACAAACCATATAGTTTAACAATATTATTTATTTACTAAAACAGCAAAAAAATTATAATATTAATTCAATTGGTGATAGATATAGTAATCGACTAGATTATGGCAAAGATAATAAGTTATGGAATGGAAAGATAAATTTCGTAGACTATTTCCACTTTTCCATTCGAAATTGAAACACACGATTTTGACACTGCCGATGTAACTAATTTTGCTAAGTAAGATTGTGAATCTCAAACAACAGCTGCACTAATCCTACTGTGTTGTCAATTAAACTGGCAAAATGATGTTATTTAGTCTCTGATCGTAGCCGCGAGTACGTCACCTTTTTTATGCTGATATAGAGTAGCGATGGGCACCAAAGTGTGAAGTTCTACAAGTGCACACTTACTACCAAGTGTGGCTGACGCGTTGTCTAAGAGGAGAGCCGCGTCCATCAACTCTGGCGACAGCACCCAGAGTAGGGATGGGCAAAATTTTAATAATATCGATATATATCGTATCGATATTTATAAAATATATTGATTTTATAGGAATAGAAATATCGATATTTCGATATAGCGGTGAAATCTTTACATATAATGGTAAATTAATAATTTTAATCAAAACCACAGAAATTATCAACATACAATTAAAAATTGACAAATATTTTATAATTTTAAACATTAATCAATAAAAAAGCACAATGTAGAGTAAGATATTTATTTGAAAAGAATTAATTGAGCGAGTAGTCATCAATAATAGACATTAGGAGAGCTCTTTGCTACTTATGTTGTCTTGCACAACTAACTTGATCAAAGAAGCCACTCTTTCTGACTAAACAGAAGAGGCTTGGCCTATCAGCTACTTCGGCGCAATATCTGGTAAAATGGGCGTAAAGTGTCGAGTGTCAACCCAGAACTTCAGAGGATCACTGTTACACTCTAAATATGGTTGAGCAAGGTAC
The DNA here is from genome assembly GCA_026315105.1 of Locusta migratoria. NCBI lineage: Eukaryota > Metazoa > Arthropoda > Insecta > Orthoptera > Acrididae > Locusta > Locusta migratoria. The sequence continues at coordinate 490,736,823 of CM048744.1, read as the reverse complement.
TGCTTCAGCTCATTTGGTACAGAATTATGGCTGGAAATTTGCCGTGAAACTGAACTTTGGGTGAACAATTTTTCATGCCGCGACCAAATGCAAGTCTTCCTCGGGCTTTCTTGTTCAACATCTAAAGCGCAATGCTCAAGAGAGTATTGTCCTTTTCGCCTATGTTTGAAACGAATTTCTTTGTTAATATGAGCTCTGCAGTTGACACTGCAAGTGGGGATTCAAAAGGAATACACTTAAATCGGTAGTCCAAAATTGTTGCCACAGAGAGAAAAATATTTTTTCCAAGGGGACTAACCTTTCCAGAATTCCTTTGAACAGAGATTTTTTTACTGACGCTCCTTAATTAGTCAAAGGAGTTGTGTGCTCCACTTCTTTCCGAAGCAGGTTTGTGATGGGATTACTCAAGCTTGCAATAACGTAATTAGCACCACTTATTTCTGGTATTTGTGGTATTTCCAGACGTTTTGTAAATTTAACCACATAAGTTGCATCAAATAGGTTTATTTTTAGCTACTTTTGTAAAGAACTTCCAAACAACGGACATAGCTGACTTGAAAATAACCTGGTTGAAGTCTAATGACACACCAATAAGATATCGTACCTGCCGCCACACAATTGATCAACTGAAACAGACGGTGGCTTAGCTACACTAGGTGAAATCCCGATAACTCTCTAACATCTAACAATAAAGAACACGCAAACAAAGGGAAAAGCACAGTGCAGGCATGAAAACTTGGCCTCTGCCTGTGCCGTTTCACAACAACTACGCCTAAAGTTCGGAATTCGTATTTCTACCAAAAAACTCTTTTCCAACATTGTGTGAGAGTGATATCACTAGTTAGTTTTATTTTACAATGAAATAAGCATTATATTTGTCCATTAACATTTCTGTAACCCTCTTTCATAAAATCAAACTGATCAGTACGGTGCAGTGAGCACAGCTCAGGAGTAAAGAGGTTGCCAGCACTGAACGTCTCCTCTCCACGCATTCTATGCCTCCTTGCTACCTGTCAACGCCCAGATTTGACTGTTCCCGGAGTGCGCAACGGCAAGTTTTTATATTTTCATGGACGGGACAAGGGGTAAGGGCGTCAGGTTGCCTCATTCAGTTCTACACCGTGCTTGATAAGCGTTTATTGGTAATAATGACACACATAATTTCGATCTGACACAAGATGGAGAAGGTGCAGTAAAATATGCAGCATTTACAATTTCTGCTACTATAGTTTCATTACAAGAACGTACTAATTTCAGAGTACTAGTACACAAGAGTCATTAAAAGAGCAGAACATCAGATTGCTGACACGGTATCATAAATTCATGGTATACACAGTCACAGTACATCTTTTAAAATGAAAAACAAAACAAGAATAATTACGATAAGAGTGAAATTTCTCTCTGAAGTTGTTCACTTTTCTTCGCTGAGGATTACGTATGATACAGTAATATATGCCAAAACTAGCCGCCACCTACTTTGAGGCGTTGTGTCACAAGCATAATCGAGACTTGGACTCGTAAGATGCAAAATTTGAATTGGCTCTGCATTTTTACATCCTCTTCGCCGACTCCTGGGCTCCGGCCTACTACCCAGACTATCTAAATGGACGCGTCTTTATGTCATTAGTTAGCTAGTGTGTCTTAGCCTTCCTTTCTTTCAGTTGCCTTACTGTGAAAATGTTCTTGGTCATCATAGAACCAACAACAGAAGTGAAAGGGGTAAGTTGTCTCAGGAATGAGATAATTGTGATATGCAGACCTATTCTAAACAATAAAAAGTATGCTTATCGTAAATCAACAGACAGCATTTTCCATAAAAAGCCAGAGCAGTTAAGTTTTCAGTTGTCTGTCACGTCGAGAGCAGGGGGCACTCTACATTCTGACCCATAGTAAGGAACGGAGATTCTTAACTTAAACCAGTCTAATGCTTTGCTGAAACAACATTTTCTATCTGGTGTCCTTTTTTACTGAAGAATGTTTTACTTATATGTATTATGTAAGTACTCTATCTTAAAAATATTTATGTAATATTCACACTGACGAAGCCAATAGCATGGAAAACTTACCAAAAGGCCATTAAAGATTCTAATCTAATTTTTTTAAAAGGGTGGCTTTTAAAAATATCGCCTTCGATATTCAAAATTTAATATTGATATATCGATATATCGGAAAATAAAATATCGTCGATAAATATCGATAAATTTCCAAAGAATATCGATATTTCTATATATCAATATTTTTTGCCCATCCCTAACCCAGAGTCCGCTTCGACCGCTTTTCACGCTCTCCGCATCATCCACGTTAAGTGCCCGCGCAAAGAAAAAGCAAACAACAAATGTTTTGCCGTTCCAAATGAAACGCTGATCAATTATGTTCCTATATGTGACTCAAATCTCTCACAAAGCGTTTATGTCCAAGAACCCATCACATCACCACTTATATATGGCACCAAACAGCCCCCACACGGGCTGTCGTCTAGACAATGAGCATCCCTGATACTGAGAGGCTTTTTGAAACATACAGCTCCTTCGCAGGGCAGTGAACTCTCAGATGCCTGGCGTCAGCGAGTCGCGAGGCCCGCAAACACATGTCTCAGGGAGACACACTGCTTTCCGCCGTCCAACACCACTTCTCGACCCACATCCGTCCCGTCTCTGGAGGACTCTGGCCCTACTCTGGCTTACATGAAATTCCATAGAGTGCCCCTGACCCGCGCACAGTGGCGCGCGATCACGGACCTCCAGGCTTTCCTTCCGGGCAGCGAACGGACACCGATTCGCCATGGTTCTCAGCACATTCACTGCGGCTGACCAGGTGCTCTGCTATCTGAATGACAATACTTTTTTACATGCTTCCCTTGATAATTACTAACTGCATCTCGGTACTGTCACAATCTTACGTACACTGCAACTCGAGCCATACAGTTAACATTAGAGCTTCCAAAATAAACGAGACAAAATTTACTCATTGTAAGTTTCTGTCACCAGTCCTCATTTCCCTCCCCTGTGAACTGTTTCTCATTTACAACTTCTCAATAAACTTGAAAGGTAGTGAGAGTGCAAGACTACAACCTCCCAACACTCAGTTAAAAGACTGAATTGATACACCTCTTCATGCATGCAAACCTGTGAACTCCTCTGGGTTTCTGCTTACACAACGCAATCTTTATCCGCCTTACTCATGAAACAGAGCTGCTTAGTTCATCCGTTTGTGTCCTGCCAACCGATCTTTTCTTTTAGTCAAGTAGAACTATGAATTTAGTTTCCCTAATTCAATTCAGTTATTTTACTCCAGAAATACAGGTAACAGAACTCATTTGCTACTTTCTGTTTCTCATTTTCTAAATTAATTTTCTCACCTTCATCTGTTTAATTCGTTTACATTCCGTTACCATTGTTTCACTTTTGTTGGTGTTCTTTCAATGAGATGGCGGTGGTATCGGACAAGCCGTTGAGGGAGAGGCACATCTCCGGTGGTTCACGTAAAAAGTATTCCGACGTGATTATGGCTGCGCGATGGGAATTACGAAACTCTGATCGCAATATTGTGGTTCCCATTTCCAATTGTCATGGCATTAATTCGGGAGCAGGGAAAGGAGGAAAGGGAGAAAAAAGAATACGAATATGGCTGGTTTAAAGGTATGAAAGAGGAAGTCCCCTGGAAGAATTTTCAAGGAGCAGAATTTAATCATCACAAAAACTTCGTTTAAGAATCACGAAAAAAAGTTATATACACGAAAACGGTAAGAAGACACAGGAAGTTTTCATAACGGTGATGCATTGGTAAGACATAGGTTTCGAAACAAGGTTTTAAACTGTGATGCATATTCACGGACAGATGACGACTCTGAAAATAACATTGTTTATGAACTTTAGACTTAAACTAAATAAGCTGCAAAATGTTCAGGATATAAGGTCAGGGTACTGGAGAAACGAATAAAACTTTCTGAGGGAGAATTAGGCTTCGAAATGAGGGAAAGTAATTCAACAGAAAAATAATCGATAGTTGTGAAAGATGAATTAATGAAAGACAAAAGAGAACCAAGTATGAAAAAACGCTAGGCCTACTATAAATCATTGTATACCACAGTAGATATTGACAGTAGAAAATATAAAAATACATCACATGAAGCAGGAAAAATAGAGTACAGTTAGTTATAAAATGAGGTTGACAGGAAAATTAAAGAGAAATTTAAAGACAATGTCAAGAGTTCAGACGGGAAAATCAGTACTAAGCAAAGAAGGTAAAGCTGAAAGATAGCGGGAATATATACAGGGACTATGCAAAGGGTGTTAATTTGGAGGCTGTACTGTAGAAAGGGAATACGAAATAGATGAAGCTGAGATAGAAAATACTGAGGGAAGAATTTGATAAAGGACTAAAAGATGTAAGCCGAAAAGCCCATGGAGTAGATTAATTACCTAACAACTACTAAATCCCTTGGGAGAACAAACCATCAGAAAACTATTCCACCTGGTATGCAGGAGGAAAGTAATAATTCCATTGCCAAATAACGCAGGTGCAGAGAGGTGTGAATATTACGGAACAGTTCAATAACTCTTCTCTGTAGAATATTAACACGAATTACTTATGGAAGAATGGAAAAACTTGTTGAATTCGACCTCGGGCATTAAAGTTCAGACAGAAGAAATAAAAACTGTGCAGTTTGCCGGTGACATTATAATTCTGTCGGAGGCAGAAAAGAACTTGAAAAAACCCACTAAACGGTCTGGATAGCGACCTTAAAGGCGTGTAGGCCTATAAGATAACCATTAACATGAGCTAAACATGGGTAAAGTAATGTAATTGAATAAAATTAAGCGATGATGTAGGAACGAGATAACGAAAAGAGACAGTAAAACTAGGAGGGAAATGTGGTGAGTAGAATTCGTAGAGAGAGACACCAAGAGAGGGGTACGGTAAGCAGATTCCAAAAGACGTGTGTTGTGATTCAAAGATGAAGATGTTAGCACAGGACAGCGTAGCGTGGGGAGCTGCATCAAATTTGTGTTCGTACTGAAGAGCACAACAACAGCAACATAATTCACGTGCATTTAACACACTTCGCACATTTTTGTTTTTATCTTTCACTCGTATTTCTTGGCAATTTTCGCCCTCCTGTTTCAACTGCATTCTGAAGAAATTTCTGCCACGAACTGATGGTCGTTTCGAGAAAAGACTGTCGCTGGCAACTGATTCTCTTCTGTTTTGTACCGTTTGATAATGTTAAAAGCTATTTTATCTTAGGACATGAAACACGATGTAGGTGAGCCCGTTTGCTTCATACTTTTAAATTATTCAAACACAATTAGTTACAAGTACGAAATTCCAACAGATCATTTTTGGACGTATATGATGTCTCATGTTCTCATCGTCGCCCCTACCCAGTAGCGGCTTTGGAGTCCTTTACTGTCGCAACATTTTCAGGCAAATAATGAGTCCAGTAAGTATCAAATTTAGTGGAAAAGTCACTTCTTTTGCAAGCAAATACTCAACCACACGGATGTTAGGGGTGTCTTTCTGCATCAGTAAATTTTTCCAAACAATGTGTTTGTCAAATATCCTGACATATGCTGAGTTTTCACCGATTATCACTCTTTCCCCTCCCTGCTTCCATCTCTACAAGTAGAACGTCATCGAAAGTGTCACCAATAACCTGTCGTGGCTTCGAACTCTTTCGCGACTGAAGCATTCTATTAAATATCCTCGGTTAACTTGCGGCGCCAAATTTGTAAAAATATCGTCCAATTTGATGCGGCAGTTTTATCGAGAACATTTTACCCTATAAATCTAATGATCCTGAAAAGATAGGTTTTGATGCTATTATCGTTCGTTACGGAGTATTTTACATGTGATGTATTATCATCACCATAGTTAACCCTGGAGGCTGTTGCAGTATGTTAGCTCCCACAACATTATTATACAAGTAATGCCTAATATATACACAAAATTTGATATAATGTTTTCCCTATCTCCCTGCCTGAAACTTCTATGCGAATCCCTTTCCACTTCCACCTCTATACACATATAGGAAGTAGCACTTAGACCACAGGAATCTTCGCAGGCGTGAGTACAACCAACTACATTCCTGGCCATTAAAATTGCTACGCCACGAAGATAACGTGCTACAAACACGAAATTTAACCGACTGGAAGAAGATGCTGTGATATGCAAATGATTAGCTTTTCAGAGCATTCACATAAGGTTGGCGCCGGTGGTGACACCTAAACATGCTGACATGAGGAAAGTTTCCAACCGATTTCTCATACGCAAACAGCAGTTGATCGGCGTTGCCTGGTGAAACGTTGTTGTGATGCCTCCTGTAAGGAGGAGAAATGCATACCATCACGTTTTCGACTTTGATAAAGGTCGGATTGTAGCCTATCGCGATTGCGGTTTATCGTATCGCGACATTGATAGTCAGGTTTGCCGCGATCCAATGACTGTTAGCAGAATATGGAATCGGTGGGTTCAGGAGGCTATACGGAACGCCCTGCTGGATCCCAACGACCTCGTATCACTAACAGTCGAGATGACAGGCATCTTATCCGCATGGCTGTAACGGATCGTGCAGACACGTCTCGATCCCTGAATCAACAGATGGGGACGTTTGAAAGAACACAACCAACTGCACGAACAGTTCGACGACGTTTGTAGCAGCATGGACTATCATCTCGGAGACCATGGCTGCGGTTACCCCTGACGCTGCATCACTGACAGGAGCACCTGCGATGGTGTACGCAAAGACGAAACTGGGTGCAGGAATGTCCAAACGTCATTTGTTTCGGATGAATCCAGGTTCTATTTACACCATCATGATGGTCGCATCTATGTTTGGCGACATCTCGGTGAACGCATATTGGAAGCGTGTATCCGTCGTCGCCATACTGGCTTATCACCCGTCGTGATGCTATGGGGTGCTATTGGTTACACATCTCGGTCAACTATTGTTCTCATCGACGGCACTTTGAACAGTGGCCGTTACATTTCAGATGTGTTATGACCTGTGGCTCTACCCTTTATTCGATTCCTGAGAACCCTACGTATCAGCAGGATAATGCACAACCGCATGTTGCAGGTCCTGTACGGGCCTTTCTGGATACGGAAAATGTTCGACTGCTGCCCTGGCCAGCACATTCTCCAAAAATCTCTCACCAATTGAAAACGTCTGGTCAATGGTGGGCGAGCAACTGGCTCGTCACAATACGCCAGTCACTACTCTTGATGAACTGTGGTGTCGTGTTGTAGCTGTATGGGCATCTGTACCTGTACACGTCATCCAAGCTCTGTTTGACTCAATGCCCAGGCGTATCAAGGCCGTTATTACGACCAGAGGTGGTTGTTCTGGGTACTGATTTCTCAGGATCTATGCACCCAAATTGCGTGAAAATGTAATCACATGTCAGTTCTAGTATAATATATTTGTCCAATGAATACCCGTTTATCATCTGCATTTCTTCTTGGTGTATCAATTTTAATGGCTAGTAGTGTAAAATGTCAAAGAGGAAGAACAATAAAATATTCATTTTGTTTGTTATATAATAATTTAAACCGATTATTTTTGTATTTTAACTATGTAAAGGACCACTGTGCGAATACATCTGTACATGAATGCTTGATGAACAGCTACAAGGGGAATTGGCCTAATAGTTATCACACTTTGTTCTCAATCGGGAGGACGTCAGTTCAAAGCCACCTCTCATCATTCAGATTTGGGTTTTCCGTGACATAAATCACGCCGGGAATATTCTATTGAAAGGACATGTTTGATTTCCTTCCTCATGCCTAACAATAAACAATCATGTGCCCTTCTTTCTTTTTTGAATAACAGTTACATTTTTCTTCCAGCTAGTTCCCCAACTCCTCACACCACCTGTTTAAGACTAATAAAATGAACAATAAAGAATAAAAAAAAGAAGCACTCTGTCCTCCGATTCAACAAAGCAGCCTTTACATCTTATCAGCGAGAAACATCAGGTCTCATAATTAGACGTAGGTGTGTACGCTGGTTTATGATAATTTTCTGTGAATTACGAGGGTTCACTACCGATACAAAAGCGTTACATGTCTGCGCCTGTTAGTGCCCTTCAAAGTATCACCAGTGTTGTGTAGAACCCGTTATCAACGATGTGAAAAGCGTAATATACCGTTATCAAAGTCTGTTCTATTGATGGTGTGAATGCAGCGAATGGTGCCTGCCGAATCTCTGGAACAGTTCTAAATGCCACGAAGTGGTTCCTTCATCTTCTTAAAGTCACAAAGACTTAAGTCCTGGGAGTGTGGTGGATGGTACAGTACTTCCCAATTCCATCGACCGTACAGAGCAGGGAGGGAGGGAGCTTAGGGTTTTACGTCCCTTCGACAGCTTAGTCATTAGAAATGGAGCTAACACTCGGAGTTTTGTGTAAGGATTGGGAAGGAAATAGGCCGTGCCATTTGAAAGGAACCATCCCGGCATTTGCCCGAAATAATTTAGTGAAATCACGGAAAACCTAAATTTGGATGACCGGAGGTGGATTTGAACCACCATCCTCCCGAATGCGAGTCCAGTGCGTTACCACAGCGCCACCTCGCTCGGTGTCGTGCAGAATGATGTGTGGGTTGCACAGCTTTCGTAAAGCTGGTCGCAGTTGATGAAACAAACTGTAATATTGTGTAATGACAGTCAGCTGTGGAGGAGCGTAATGCGTTAGGATAACACCATCACAGTCGTACACGAGAGTCACCATAACCTTCATCATACTGGGGCTACGACGCTTTTTCGACTTTCGAGGCTACCCATAATGACACCATTCGTTGGATTGGCGATTCATGTTTGGCTCGTTCTATGTGGCTCATGTCTCATCCAGTGTTACGATACGGCGTAAGAAAGCCTCTCATTTGCTCTCATAGCACTCCAAGTGCGTCTGAACAGCGTCGTAGCGCTTCCATTTCTGTATTTGCATTTCTGTCAGATCATGTGGAACCCATCGTGATGCAATTTTTCGCATGCCCAGACATCAGGATGCGCTAATCCGGGTTAGTGGGCGAGCTCACGAATCGTCTGTCGTCGATCATAGTTCACTAAAGCGGCAACAGTATGCACTTTTTCTTGACAGACGCCGACCTTCGTTGAAGACTTATAGTCGTGGCAGAGCGGCCGAGCGCATTGAGGCGCTATGCTACGATGCGCGAGACCGTTCTCCGTCGGGGGTTCGAATCCCCCACCGAGCATGGATATTTGTGTCGTCTTTAGTATAAGCTAGTTCATAAGTAGTTTGTAAGTTTAGGGACTGATGACCCCGCAGTTACGTACCATAAGCTTTACAAACATTTGAACATTTTGAAGACTTATACCCAACGTGCCACTGTACGGCAATGCCAATTCCCCGCACGCTTCTTGAAGACCTTGATGACACTGTCGTGCTGTACGACCTTTGGCACATTCAATCTTGATCCAGCTCCGTTGTTCCCCTTTCGGAAACATAGTGGCACCGTTACGTTACGTTACGTTAGACCGGTGACGTGGGATGGGCAAGTCCATTTGCTCGGAGTTAAGGTAGGTATGTCAACAACGTGTGCCATCAGTGACAATAGTAGATTCCATTTCATAGTGTCTCCACAGCACTGTTGGCACTATTTAAGTTGCAATTCTCGTAATTTATGAACTGCGTCGCAGGAAGTGAGTCATCTGTTTCTGAAACCTTGAAAAGTTCCTGGAATTCAGCTGTATAACGGCTGGCAGCCCGTTAGAAGTAATCAGGATAAGCTATCTGCGGCCAGAAGCGAAAACACGACTAGATGACCCGCTCTGTGCAGCGACCGTGAGCGGTCATCTACATTCTGCTAACGCTGCGGCCGCTACACTCTGTCAGATGTTGCTGCCTTACAAAATCCGAAAACTATTCCACTATTTAGCTGAAATAACTGAGATGGGCAATTCTACCACAAATTACTCAATTGCAGCATAACTAATGAAAAAAAGTACACAGAACCGTTACATCTAGTGTCACTTATAACTTTAAACAAGACCTTCTAGGAATTTTTTTCTCTAATTTTCTTTAACGTCAATTTAAAATAATTTTTGAACTGTATATTCCAACAGACATATCGTGGGAGGAGCTGCGGATTTATTCGAATAGAAACCAACGGCTTACGTCTCATTTTAAGATCTCTTCATCTAGCAGAAAAATACGTTTATCTACTATTTCTGTTTCATGGAATTAACTGGTTAACAAATTTAAGAAAATGTAATTGTTTTCAAGAACGGTAGGCCAGAATTTCCAAGAAAACTATATGTCGTTACGAGACATTGGCATTCAAGGTAAGTACACTATAAAAATGGACAATACACTGATTTTAAGTATATTTATTAAATTTATAATGAAGAAGAAATATGCACGAGGAAATTTTATTATATCAAAGTACAAGGAAAACTTGTCAGACTTGGATATAAATTATGTTTTGTGATACAAAACTTATGACTCAACATCATACTGTAAGCTTTGGTGCAGTTTCTTTCTGCCAGAGACACAAGTGTACTTAATATTCTGTGTCGTTGACTCTTGATCTTACACTTCTGCAACCATTATCATCATTAACCATAGATATCATGTACTTCCTTTCTTTTTGATGTGTGACTCTCTTTTGGAAGGCTGGATACTACATCAGTAAATCTTGACACTGCTTCCTGGTATTTTGATACTTTTTCCAGCAAGGAGCTGCTCCTCTGATACATGAAACCAACTTCGAAATGTTATTATTTATTTTCATACAGCTAGTTTACTTATTAGAACCAAATGTATCCAGATGTTACAAGATATTTAAAACATTATTGCTAAATATTTAAAAATGAACAAATATTTTTATAAGATACAAATCCATTATCCTATACCACACATATGTGCATCTGTGGTTGCTACAAACGTATGGTGCAAAATTCACCAGATTTGGCAGCTTCTTTGGGTGAGAGTCTGTTTATAAACAATGCTGCTACAGAAGAATGATTTTTGTATTTAATTACGTTGTTAAACGTGTTCAACTTTATTTAGAAAAAATTGCGTTCCTGTTCAATAATTTGTGTTACAGCAACAAAAGGTATTTCAGTTAGATCTGAGAGGGAAACTACGTGTGTCTCTCTTTATACAGAATGTATATGCAGTTACTTTGTATGTCCTGACAAATGATTCGTTTACGTGTGTTAACTAGTACACATGATTTCAATTTGACGTGTGTTGTATGCCACATGGATGATGCAGCAAATCTGAAGGCTATCAGCGTAAGTCAAAAATCAAATGTTTATATAGTCTATGGGACTTAACTACGGGGTCATCAGTCCCTAAACTTACCAACTACTTATGAACTACTTAGGAACTAGGACGGCACAAATATCCATGCCCGAGGGGGGATTCGAACCCCCGACCGTAGTGGCCGTGCAGACCGTGACTGGAGCGCCTCAGTCCCCTCGTCCACCGCGGCTCAGCGTAAGTCACAGTACATCAAAATGAACGAATTTTGATTTTTGCAGATCTGAGTAAGGATTTTTTAAAATGTTCTTTTTATTATTCCCAGCGTGCTCGGTGACGTAGGCAGCAACTTGATTGACTGATCAATTTTCTATAGTTACCAGTCAAAATTGCACAGAAGTAAGGTTCTTTCATTTTTGAGCATCTGATTCTACAATACCATCGCCACAAAGTTCGGGTTGATAGTCATGTATACCGATGAAAAAGTACCATGTAGCAAACGATGATATTGTAGGACTGATTTGAATTTTTTTTTAATAAAAAAAGACTAAAATGTCCGAAACTGTAACCAAAAATTAAAAACAAAACAAAAATCTTTACTTCTATGTAACCTTACATGGTAATTACAGAAAATTGGCGTAACACTCTTTTGACACAGTATATATTCCATGTTGCAGGAAATAGCTGCAGCATCATAACCTTTGATATCGATATCTTGTAAAGCCGAGCCCTAGTGACCTAAGAGCTTCTAATATGAAACTTTGATACGTAATTGATGATGCGCGCTGCGACTGTGATGGATAAAGTTTCTTGAGACAGGAATGTACCAGTTGTATTTTGTAAAGATTGATTTTTATCTAACGATGTATTATCAAATGCTACACAGCTTCCAGTGATTGTTTATAGCATTTTGGTGGTTGATGTGTACGGGATTAATCCCACTATACAAAAAGCTGCCAGTAATACCATGAACTCAATATTACGATGTAAATAATTACTGAGGACCGTATTACATACTACGATGAGTCACATGGCGAGATGAAACCGATCATAGCAAAATGAAGGCCTTAGTTTTAAATTTAACATTTAAGAAGTCATTCATGCAGGAGGGTATGCAAACAAACCTTCATTTGATGGTCACACGAATTCTCAAATGGACGACATAGTAATAAGCTGGTGTAGAGAAGCAGCTGAGAGAGTTGAGGAAAAAAAAATCGCCAGGTCCAGATGGGGTACCAATCCGGTTTTACAAAGAGTTCAAAAATGTTCAAATGTTTGTAGAGTCTATGGGACCGTAGTGGCCGTGCAAACCTTGACTGGAGCACCTTAGTCCCCGCGGCCACCGCGGTCGGCTTTACAAAGAGTACTCGCCGGCATTGGCCCCTTACTTAACTTGCATTTATCACGAATCTTTGATCCAGCGCAGAGTTCCGAGCGACTGGAAAAAGGCACCAGCTAACTCCCGTGTATCAGAAAGGCAATAGAACGGACTCACGAAATTACAGACCTATAACATAGTTTGCTGTAGAATACTTGGACATATTCTCAGTTCTAATATAATAAATTTCCTTAAGATGGAAAAGCTTCTGGTTTAGGAAGCATCGATCGTGCGAACCCCACCCTGCCCATTTTTCTCATGGCATCTTGCGTGCTGTGGATGAAGGACAACCGGCAGACTGCAGATTTCTTGATTTTAGAAAGGCGTTTCACACGGCACCGCACTACATACTACTAACGCAGGTACGAGCATATGAAATAAGGGCCCACATATGTAATTTGCTCGAAGATTACGTAAGTAATAGAACCCAATGCGTTGTTCTCGACGGCGAGTGTTCATCAGAGACTAGAGTATCGTCAGGGGCGCCTCACGGATAGGACCATTGTTATTTTCTGTCTACGTAAAGGATCTGATAGATAAAGTGAGTTGCAATCTGCGGCTGTTTACTGATGGTGCTGTGGTGTACAAGAGGGTGTCGTCATTGAATGGCTTTAGTGGGATGCAGGATGACTTCGGCGAAATTTCTAGGTGGTGTGAGGAATGGCAACTAGCGCTAATTGTAGAAAAATGTAAGGTGATGAAGATGAGTAGGAGAAACAATCCCGTAATGTTCGAATACAGCAATAGTAGTGTGCTGCGTGACAGAGTCGCATCAATTAAATATCTAGGCGTAACGCTGCACAGCGATGTGAAATGGAACGAACGTGTAAGGACAGTCGTTGGGTAGGCAAATAGTCGAATTCAATTTATTGGGAGACTTTTGGGGAGGTGTGATTCGTCTGTAATGGAGACCATAAATAAAACGCTTGTATACCCCGTCTTGATTATTGCTCAATTTTTTGGGATCCGCACTAGATCGGTTTAAAGGAGAACATAGAGGCAGTTCAGAGATGGGCGGCGATATTTGTAACTGGTATATTCTATGAATGCGCGAGTGTTACCGAAATGCTTGTGGAACTCAAGTGGGAGTCACTGGAGGGAAGGCGACGTTCTTTTCCAGAAACACTGTTGAAGAAATTTAGAGGGCCGGAATTTGAGGCGCACTGCAGAATGATTCTACTGCCGCCATCCTACATTTCGCGTAAAGACCAGAAGGATAAGATTAAAGAGATTAGGGCTCGCACAGGTGCTTCCACGTATTCGTTTTTCCATCGTTCTATATGGGAGTGGAACAGGAAAGCGTGTAACTGAGTACCCTCCGCCACGCACCTTTTGGTTGAATTGCGGAGTATGTATGTAGATGTAGATGGTAAAATAATACAGTTACTAACCGTCAAATTAAATATAAAATCGCTAATATAACTGCGTCATACAATGATGAGTCGACAGACGCCCGTTTAAGGATACAGATGTGTTGTTTAATATATTCCGGAGGTGTGAATAAAAGAACTGTAACCTTGACAGTAATCATTAACATTTAGTGTTCTGATGAGCTTTGGTGTTATAAATGGTCTCTTATGAGTAATAGTTAGTTTAAAACGATTCTGTGTATTGTTTGACTTCGTATTAGTTATTTGAGGTAGTTCTGGAAGTTTTCGTTACCAACAACACTGTACCATCGTGTGCTACGCCATAGATCCCTCCTTGGTGAAGTTTCGTGCCTGGGTTTGTACAACTCCATAGTGGCGTAGACTTTATTTTTTTATCGGAGGTGGGGGGGGGGGTGCCGCGTATCAATTCCAGGAAAGTACAATATGAAACTTCCTGGGAGATTGCGTACCCGGCCGGGACTTAAAACCTAGATCTTTGTCTTTCGCGGGCAAGCGCACTAAGACTATGGTACCCGCTCACGCCTCATGGCGCGTCCATACAGTTTTATTTCCATCGTTTCTTTGAAACTTCACAGAACTAGCACTCCTGGGAGAAAAGACATTTTGTAGACATGGTTTAGCCACAGCCTAGCGGATCTTTGCAGAATAAAATTTTCACTCTAGAGTAGAGGGTGCACTGATGAGCAACTTCCTGGCAGATTAAACCAGTGTGCCGTACTGGGACGCAGGACCTTAGCGTTTCAGGCGCAAGCGACCAACCGACCTTTCTTCCCTACGCGCTGATCTGCTCCTTGAGGACGTGAGATCGTGCACTACTATCTGTAGTGTGACACGTGTGTCAGCATTTTATAAACATACTATGCGGCCTAGGTGTCTGGCGAGCGAAACCCAGCATACGTGCCCATGGCATTGGGCAGGCCATTACTCACTGCAGATGTAAAAGGTTTTATGCAAGGGGTTAGTGTCATCTTAATATCCAATTTATTCGTAACTAAGTCTGCGTCCTCTTCGGTGGTGATGCCCGGACCCCCTGGTGCAGGAGGGCAGTGGATCTCGGCAGCAAGCTGACGGCCAGTCCACCTCTCCGGCGGCATGGCCAGGCATCTGGTCAACACGGGTCGGCAGCACCTTACATAGACCTGCCGAATCTTGTTAGAAATTGTTTCAGCAAGGTTGTTTAAAGTTTGGAAGGTATCAGCTTTACGAATCAGTGTGTAGATGTCATGATTGGGTAATTGGCATCTAAGTTTGGTAGCAATGTCATTGTGTGTGGACACTCATACGCGACATGCTCTGGTGTAACTACTTCAGCTCCACATCCGCACGCGGGCGTTGCCTTTCTCCTAAACCGGCACAGGTATGCCAGATAGAGGCCAGGGCCTGTGTGAAAATGTATCATTCCTCGGCTCGGCTGGAAGTGCTTCATTGCCATTCTTTCCTGAATACTCGGCAGCAGCACAAAGGTCCTCCTTCCTATTTCATCTAATTCCCACTGTTCTTGCCAGAGTTCCCCACCCCTTCTCCTGATGGAGGCCTTGTCCCCAACAGGGGCCCCCAGAATCTTGTTGACCTTGTCCGGGTTGCCTTTCTTGGCCCAGTACCAAGTGGCTTTTTTGCAGATTTTTTATGTCCAGCGGACAAAGCCCCATCAGCAGGAGCAGAGCTCACCCTGGCGTGGTCCTTTAAACCCCAACCGAGTGTAACAGGATGTTCCACCTGAGTGAGCCTGTGTGCCCAGCTGCCTGAACCGTAGCCCATAATGGATGTCAGTATGCTTGATGAGGTTGGGTGGCAGGTGGAACCTCCAGTGTCCAATCCCAGCAAGGCGATGTAGTGTCACCAGTGACCTCTCAGCTATCGCATACACATGGGTCGTGAAGTTCCAGTTCTCATCAAGGATAACTCCTAGGTACCTGGTGTGTCCCCTATGAATGACAGGGATTCCATTTATGTGGACAGTCGGGCTTCTTATTAGGCATCCTTTGAGTAGCAGATAGTTGGACTTACCAGGTGCAATTGTCATCTTGGTTTTTTGGTACCATGTAACAAGGATGCTAATTGCCCTTTCCACCCTTGGTTCTAAATCCTCGTGGCTATGGCCGCCGACCAGCAGGAGGTCTAGTACAGACTCGCTGATCCGTAACTGCCTTAGCAGAGGCTCCGTATTGAGGTCCCAAAATAGTGGCCCCAAGACAGAGCTGTGGGGACACCTCCTGGTGATTACTTTCAATATACACTATGCTACTGTTCATGCAGTAGCTTCTCAGACATCCATAAAGCGATCCTGGCGATCCTGGACACTCTATCTGCCAGAGGTAGCGAAAGAGCGAAGGCCACCACGGGTTGTCAGTGGCGCTGCTGATGTCACCCATGATTCTGACATCATACTTGAGCCACAGACCTCGGCCACCAGAGCGATAGCGGCACACACTGAGCGCCCTGGGTGGAGTCCGAACTGCCACACAAGATCCTGTGCTTTGACAGTCTCTCTCCCAGTAGCCTCTCAAAGAGTTTTCCCATGGTGTCCAATAAGCAAATGGGGCGATAGGACTTGGGTATAGCTGGGTCCTTATCAGGGCCCTTCTTGATGATGACAACATTTGCCCTCTTCCACACATCTGGGAACTGGCCAGTTCTCAGGGACGCATTACAGAGCATTGTCAAATGAGAGACTATTTTGGGGACAAGGAATTGCACTTCCTTGGTGGTGATCTGGTCCGGGCAAGGGGCCTTTCCTCTCTTGAGCATTCTGATATGGTGGCCCACCTCCTTCTTAGAGAAGAGGTAGACGAACTTGTCATTTTGGTAGAGAGTACTGTCCATGGTTCGAATCCCCCCTCGGGCATGGATATTTGTGCCGTCCTTAGTGTTAGCTAGTTTATAAGTAGTTTGTAAGTTTAGGGACTGATGACCCCGTAGTTAAGTCCCATAAGCTATACAAACATTTGAAACTGTCCATGGCTCTTATGCTCTGTTGCTCCTCTGCATCAGTCCGCTCATCATCGTCAGGGAGCAGGACTCGTAGGAGGACCTCAGCAGTTTCCTGCAAAGACTCCATCATCCGATTCTCATCCCTGACGGTGGATAACACATATGCAGATAGTTGATATTGCATCTTCACAATTTCTTCATATAATTAAGTTACATATAAGTTGTGATTACTTACTACATTTGATTCGAATATGAATACATGTCTTTTTTCTGGTTCTTTTGTTTCCAAAAATTATTTTCACACAAAATATTCATAACCCACAGACTATGTACTAATACTGTAATTTATTAGTGTAATGTCTAATATCATTTACATGGAATTTTATCAGAAATACACTCCTACTCGCTTTTAGTGTGAATTCATTTCAATCCAGCGTTCAAGAGTTGGGTACATAATACTATTAT
The DNA here is from genome assembly GCA_026315105.1 of Locusta migratoria. Classification (NCBI taxonomy): domain Eukaryota; kingdom Metazoa; phylum Arthropoda; class Insecta; order Orthoptera; family Acrididae; genus Locusta; species Locusta migratoria. Next base: position 490,719,433 of record CM048744.1, on the reverse strand, counting down.
CTTTTGCATGATTATTGGTATGCATTACTATTACACTCTGCATGTGATTGGTGATAGAAAGTCTGAAACAGTCTGCCCTTGTCTGTAACTGACGTCTAAAGTGACGTGGAATATGCGCAGTTTCACGTATTACATTCCTTGAAACCTGCTTGCGCACGTCAGGTGGTACTGTTTTATATGTTATCTGTCCATTCCTAGACGCAAAACTAGATGCACTAGTTACCTGAATGCGCTTATCATCTTCTTCACAGTCTCACACATTCACTTCACTTCCGACCTATACATCTTCCTCTATCATATCTCCATCAGCATCTCTGTCATCCTCGTTTCCAAAAAACGATTCATTATCACTGTCAGTCTTCTGTAAATCTGCCAAAGCCTGTTCGAGACTGTAGCCCCTCGCAAAACGTATATCACCATCCATTATGAATAAACTATGACACCACGTCTTCTTTGCTCAGAGCTCAATTCCAAACTGTGAATTTGTCGTAACAGTGCACGTAATTGTATTTTCTATTCATTGTTTACAACAACGTACAAATGAATGTCGCTTTATAAGGTACATTGTTACCGAGATTTATTTTCGTAACAAAACTTATATAAGACACTGAAAATCACGTTTGTATACCTGGGGTATTTTCTAACCCCATTACAAACATTTCGAATTGTTGTACCGCAAAATGAGATATAACTAGAAATATTTTACCCAGTTATAATAAAAAGTCCGTGGATAGCATATCTGAAGAATGAGTTGTCTCAGTGGTATAACTATGGGGGGGATGAGGGGGATAGAACCCCCCTCCCCCAGAAACCCCCCCCCCCCAAAAAAAATCGTGAAACAGCAATTAGCTAAAGGTAAAGATTGGAAAGTTGGGGTGTTTTACCATAAGCTTTCATTGGATGGGAGTGAATTAGTTTCTTCAACGGGAGTGGTAGATGGTAGTCTGTAAACGGACTAAAATTTTGCTCGTCAAGCAGATCTTCCCCCCCCCCCCCTCCCACAAAGCCAAGTCCTAGTTACGCCACTGAGTTGTCTACACCCATATTGAAACTGTTTATTTATAGTTCAATGAACCTTGGGGTCTAAAAAGACCCCAGGAATCATGCGAGGAGTAATATTGTAAAGACATTATGTCTAGAGAGGCTTATTTTGTATTTTTGGTTTATTACAGCACTGAAGATGGTCAGACACTGATATCGATTTGTAGTTCAAATAAAGGTTTCATTACGATGAAAGCTGTTTCTCCCTGTTTTAATGATTTTAAAACTTTAAAACTTTTTAACGCTACTGGTGTGAGTTATTCAGATTCCACACTGTGGCGCGGCCGCTGGAAGCCGCGTGTCCCGCGGTGCGGGCGTGTCGAGCAACCTCTGGTCTGCACGGCTGGCCGAGCTCTCCCCCTGCCCCTAAGCCGGCAGAAGCTACTGGTGTGGGCGCTGGAGCCGCCCCGTGGCCAGCGCAGCGCAGCCGAGCACACTCCTCGCGGGGGTCGGGTCGGCTCTGGCTTTTACGAGTGTGTCGTGTCGCGGCTCAATATGGCCGGCCTGCCCCCATAACGCTCGCCACTCCAGGCCGGGTCAAGGCCTGCACAAGACGCCCCGCTGCCGGCTGCCGGCTGCCGGCTGCTCTGTCAAAACGCCAGCTCCACAAGCCCCGCTCAAAAAACTGCACGCCCAGTACACAGCCGCGCACAGCTGAAGGACTACAGCAGCAGTTCCAAATCAGTCGTCCGCGGACCACAAGTGGCTCGCAGGAGCTAAAATGTGGCCCGCGAGAGAATTAACGTTACAAAATTTTAAACTACATAAAGACAACGATGTTACATTATTCAAAACTATTAGAGGATCACGTGAAATATCATACACAATATACAAATGGTAACATATTTTATAAAATATTGGTTGTTGTTGTGGTCTTCAGTCCACAGACTGGTTTGATTCAGCTCTCCACGCTAACCTGTCCTGTGTAAGTCTCTTCATCTGAGAATACTTTCAGCTGCGTACATCTCTTTGAATCTGCTTACTGTATTCGTCCCTCGGTCTCCCTCTACGATTTTTACCTCACACACTTCCTTCTAATGCTAAGTTGACGATTCCTTGATGTATCAGGATGTGTCCCACCAACATATCCCTTCTCTTAGTCAGAATACGCCAGAAATTCCTTTTCTCCCCAACTCTGTTGAGCACCTTCTCATTAGTTACGTGATGTACCCATCCAATTTTCATCATTCGTCTGTAGCACCACATTTCGAAAGCTTCTATCATCTTTTTGTCTGAACTCCTTATCGTCCACGTTTTACGCCCATACAACGCTACACTCCAGACAAATGCCTTCAGAAAGGACGTTTTAACATTTGAACTTATATTGGATGTCAACAAGTTTCGCTTCTTGAGAAACGCTCTTCTTCCCATAGCCATTCTGCATTTTATATCTTCTTTACTTCGGCCATCACAAGTCATCTTGCTACCCAAGTAACAAAACTCGTCTACTACTTTTATTGTCTCATTACCTAATTTAATTCCTTCAGCATCGCCTGATTTTCTGACGCTACATTCCATTACCATTGTTTTACTCTTGTTTATGTTCATCTTATAACCTCTTTTCAAGACATTGTGTATTCTATTCAATTGCTCTTCCAGATCCTTTGCGGTCTCTGACAGGATTAATATGTCATCCGCAAACCGCAAAGTTTTTATTTCTTCTCCCTGAACTTTAATTCCCTCTCCAAATTTCTCCTTGCATACCTTCACTGCTTGCTCAATGTACATATTGAACAACAATGGCGAAAGGCTACAACCCTGTCTTACTCCCTTCCCAACCTCTGCGTCCCTTTCATGCCCTTCGACTCTAATAACCGCTGTTTGGTTTCTGTATATAAAAATATTGGTTACATTTGCAATAGGTGTGCAATACGGTAAGATTTTTTGCTATCTCAACTCTTTACTCGAGGTTTACATAGCTTTTACTTAGAACGAGGCACCATATGGCTACCATAATAATGAAAACGTCATGCTCGTTGTCCTCTAATAGACGTCTGTGATCACCTCGGACGGCCAGCACATTTGCACACCTGCGTGACATTATGAGGTTACCAATCAGCTGTTCAGGGATATTCGATCATTCTTCCATGAGTGCAATATCCAGCTTGGACTTGCTGGTCTGGCTGCAATTCGTCTGCCAACTACAACCCAGACATTCTCAATCGGATTTAGATCCGATGATGAAACTGGCCACTCCATTTATTCAATTCCCTCAACTTCAAGCATTTTGTCCACCAGTACAGCTCTGTGGGGACGAGCGTTGTTGTCCACCAGAAGAAACCTATCACCCATGGCACCAGCGTAGAGCACAACAAAAGGTCTACGGATATCGTCTCTATGCGTCTGACAAGGAAAGTACTTGGGCTCGAACATACATATCTGTATGAACGTTTGGTTACAGGATCTCTACGTACACCTCAATGTGCTGGTGCGTGTCGTTTTTCTGCAAAACTCTGCAACCATGCTCTAGATAGCACTGTAGATGTAACTGTAGACGCCATACGTAATGCAGATATCTGAACTATAGCTTATGTAATAATCGTCGTACATGTTCTCTAGTGTATTGTCATCAAAAGCCGTGATGATAGTTGCAACTTTAACCTTCTTCTCGGAAGACTGTTGGTATTCACTGCCACTGCTTCCATCGCCTCTTCCCGCACTTACCGTAGCACTACCGCTAGCAATGAGTTCTTCGTCATTATCATCCCTATTATCATCATTATGTGTTGGTGTTACAACAGTATTTAATTACGCTCATATTTCTGTACCAAAACAGATACGAGAAAGCATGCGAATGATTCATCTTCTACACTAATACCATATTCACGAAGAATGGTTCTTCGTAACTTCATTTCAACCAATCGCAATACTTTAGCATGATTGGTTATCAATTTCCGCTCCATCTGACGCTTCACCACACAAATGTCACAAAACGCAACTTCGGAGGCACATTGTACCGTCCCTACTGCCGAACCGACATGTCAAAGTGCAATGTGGCAAGGCACACACAGAGGCCTCTAACGGACGACTGCAGAGTTTTGCAGATGCGGGAGTGTCACTAGTGCAATAAGGGATCTTTACATTATCTGTCGTACGATTTTGATGTATATGTGTTTGTTCGAGCCCAAGTACTTTCCTTGTGAGTAGTAAAAACGCCATTCTGAATGACATAGAGGTTCGTACTGACACCATTCATCCACCACCACGATATTGCGACATGTCCTTCACATAAGCAGTATTTTTCCGAGTTCTCCCCACATGAGGGAATGACGATCCTCCTGCTGAACACAAACCCTTGCTTCATCTGTAAACAGAATCCGGCTCCAATCCTGACGTTCGTCCGCTAAACGGAGTCGTGCTTTTAATGGGACACACACCATAGGCCTCCGCCCGTACAGGCCACATTCCCGAAGGCGATTCCCGATTGTCCCGATTGTTTGTCATGATATAGCGCGTGCTGTTGCTGCCTCAAAGTTGCTTTGCAGCTGATTTGCGTCAGCATCCTGTCCCGGCGGACTTTCAACCGGTTATAATGGTCGTTTCGTTCCTGTTGTCTGAAATCGCGTACAGGTCCCGGAAATTATACTTTGGGAGACTAAAATAGCTACAGCCACATCCCTCTGTGTCTGTCCTGCTTCCAACCTTCCTACGGCTTTCCAAGCCATAAATTCGGATAAGTCACGTTGTTGTTGCATTGCACTACCTTCCCAGAACACTATTTGAATGTTCAAATGTTTGTAAATCTATCGGACCAAACTGCGTGGTCATCAGTCCGTAGCTTAAAAACTACTTAAACCTAGGTAAACTAACCTACGGACAAACACACACACCCATGCCCCAGGGAGGACTCGAACCTCCACGGCGAGCAACCGCGCGCTCCGCAGCGAGGCGCTTTAGACCGCTCGGCCACTCCACCGCGGCAACACTATCTGAACCCAACTGCTTGTGTAATTCGTTTCGTAAACACAAGTCAACTGTCTCGGTTGCCGTAATGTTGTTGTCTCCACTCCGTAGAACCGACAGAAAGTCGTCGAACCATTTTAGTTCATTCTGCCGATGACAGTACTTCAGAAACTAGGTCACTACCAAAGAGATAGGGAACCACTACTATAAGCTGTAGCACCAACACTATCAGTATGTCTCTTTTTAGAAACATTTCAAGGTCTTTCCCACCAATATTCAAAACAGTTTCAAAAATTTTCGTTACCACTCTCAGATATCAGCGGTAGCAAAAAGAGGTTTCTTTATAACTGAACTCGTTATGCGTCAGTCTTCTGGTTAGTCATCTGTGATGCTGTTCTCTTGTAGTGGATTGCAATGATGGGGAAGAATCGAATTCAGGAAGTGGTTAGTACTTCATAAAGAAAGGAAAGAAACTAAAGATATTATCCGGATTTTCAGAATACTCTGTGCGATTGGACTCCTTCATTTTGAACTGTTTCCAAGTGGACACACTCCTTTCATTTTGGTTCGGAAAGTATAGGTGGTGAACCACAGCATCCTCTCGAATGCGCCACTTCGCTCAGCGCCATATCCGAGAGGACGATGGTTCAAATCTGCCTCCGACCATCCAGATGTAGGTTTTCTGTAGTTTCCCTGAATCAGCACAGGTTAATGCTGGGATGTTTCTTTGCAAAGGGCACGAGAAAGTATGATGTGCATCGTATTCTTATTTTCATTAGGTAAGATCGACATTGTTGACTTAATGTAAGTTATGGCGAGTAAACGCACTTCTTTATATGTAGTTCTGGTGACTGTTTTATTGTGGCGGGGAGAGAGGGGAGCGCATCACAATACGTAGACAAGGAAAAGCGTATAATTTGGTTACTGTTACGAATTTTTATCTAATGTGGCAAACAATAAGCGAGTCAAGTTGGCCGCCATCATTTTAATTAGAGAACAGGGCTACACAACTTTTAATGATATTGACCGAAATTATTGATGTTTGGGGTGGAATACTGTTTTTGTATCTTTATCAGCCTTTAAGAGATTTATTTCAGGGTATTGAGAAAATCGTAACTGTCCGGCTAGTGGCATTATTATTTTTGACAACAGAGATAAAACCTTGTAATGTCTAACTAGTTTCATTGTTGACTGACTTCATCGTTCACCGATCGTTTGAAATGAAATTTTAAGATATTTTCAACTTGTAAAGACAGTATACTACGTGTAAAGTTACACTGTCCTAACTTTTCTCGTTAATACGGTCGAAACTGATTTTCTAGCACAATCATTTCTTGTCTTCCTCAATATTAAATACAGTCTGTGAGATTCTCCTTAATATCAATGATAATCACGATCGGGATAAATTACTGAGGTCTCACAGCATTTAATTTCAAATCCTGTATTTCATACATTTATTAAACGTATCAAAATACACTCATACTTTTAATCCTAAACGATCGCGAGGTCGAAGCAGAAAAAGGAAAAATCGGAAGTTCAAACACTTTTATACTAGAAACGATTCTTAATCTGTAATCTCCGTTTTGATTTCTTAGGTTTCATTTTATTCTTTTCCATTCTTTTTTAATGAATTTTGAAACAATATTTGACCAAAATGGTATCATCTCATAAAAGAAAACCTTTAGTAATTTTTATTTTTGTGTTCAGATATTTAATGGAAATGATCGAAAGGCATTTTTGGCCGCAAGATCCCATATCGGCTTGCTCTACATCAACATCTATGTACATACTCAGCAGATCACTCAAAGGTGCGTGGCGGAGGGTACTTAGTACCACTACTAGTTACTTCTCTTCCACTCCAATACAGAACGATGGAAAAAACGAAGGTTTGTATGCATCTGTACCAGCTCTAATCTTCTCTTTTTGCTCATTAAGCGAAACTCAAATTGCCACGAGTAGAATCGTTCTGCAGTCCGCTTCAAATTTATGCACTGTGAATTTCACGAAAAGTGTTTCTCGAAAAGAACGTCGCCTTCCCTCCAGCGACTCCCATTTAAGTTTCCGTAGCATCGCATTGATCGAACCCAGTGGTGTAGCGTGTATTTCTGCCACCCGAGGGGACTGCACATCCACTACGGTCGGGGGTTTGAATCCCCCCTCAGGCATGGATGTTTGTGCCGTTCTTAGTTGTAGGTAGTTTGTAAGTTTAGGGACTGATGACCCCGTAGTTAAGTCCCATAAGCTTAACAAACAAACAAACAAAAAATTCTGCCACCCGGGGCCGGCCCTCATTTTGTCAAGAATTGCTATGTTTAGGAGCGTTTTCACTGATTTGCAAACGTTGTTCACTAATATGTGCAAAAACGGAAAGAAATTCGTTTAACTTGTGTTTGAATGCTTTTATTCCGAACTAGGCTATCTTACACAATATAATGCATTTTAAATTGACATCAAGTGTATTGTGTAATTTTTTACAATTTGTATTCGCCAACTAAAAGTCAGGAAACCTTTTACTTGTTTTTTAAGCAAACTGAGTAAATAACAGATATGACCTCGGTGAAGAATCCCTGAAAATATATTCCTTTTTACAGATTATTTTCGTCCAGGAATGAATATTATAGCGATCTGATATCAAGAGGATTGCGCTACGAAAAATATTTCATACTTATTTAGAAATATGAAATATTTTTCGTAGCGCAACTAAAATATTAGTGGAGGTTAAAAATATATCTGAATGCAACATGATAAACACACTTTTTATTTTCCTGGCAAATCTGTGTCTTTGTACTCTCATTTATAGAGAGCATACTTGATATCGTCGAGTACGACCCAGCTTGGCCGCTTTTCGCCGCCCCGCCGCGATGGAGTGAGCGAGGGCTATGTTCCGATGCGCGAGGCCGTTCCCCGTCAGGGGTTCGAATCATCTCTCAGGAATGGATGTTTGTGCTGTCTTTAGTATAAGTTAGTTTATAGGTATTTTGTAAGTTTAGGGACTGATGACGACGCAGTTACGTCCCAAAAGCTTGACAAACATTTAACATTTGAACCTGCCGCCCCCAAATATGTGCCGCCCGGGGCCATGCTCCCCCCCCCCCCACCGGCACCAACACGCTACGCCACTGATCGCTGATCGAACCTACTAGTAACAAATCTACCCGACCACCTTTGATTTGCTTCAATGTCTTCCTTTAAACCGAGCTGGCGAGGATCCCAAACACTTGAGCAATACTCAAAACGGAGCTGTTCAATCATTTTATAGGGAATCTCAAAAATGTTCAAATGTTTGTTAAGCTTATGGGACTTAACTACGGGGCCATCAGTCTCTAAACTTACAAACTACTTATCAACTACCTTATACTAAAGACGTCACAAATATCCATGCCCGAGGGGGGATTCGAACCCCCGACCGTAGTGGCCGTGCAGACCGTGACTGAAGCGACTCAGTCTCCTCGGCCACCGCGGCCGGCTATAGGGAATCTCCTTGACAGACGAATCACTATAATTCACGCGACTTTGTCTAGCAGCACACTACTAATGCTGTATTCGTACATTACGGGAATGTTTCTCTCACTCATCTGCATCATCTTACATTTTGATATATTTAAAACTAGCACCATTCCTCGCAACACCTAGAAATCTGGTCCAAGTCATCCTGCATCCTACAACAATCACTCAATAACGATACGTTACTGTACACCACAGCATCGTCAGCATACAGTCGCAGATTGCAACTCACGCAGTCAGCTCATTTGATAGAAAATAATAGCGGTCCTATCACACTTCCCTGAAGCACGCCTGACGATACCCTCTGATGAACACTCGCCATCGAGGACAACGTTCGAGGTTCTATTACTTGAGTAGACTTCTTGCCACTCACATATTTGGGAATCTATTCCATATGCTCTTACCTTCGTTAGCAGTCTTCAGTACGGTACTGTGTGTAATCGCCTTCCGAAAATCGAGAAATATGTTCGCTCGCCTAGTGCAAGTATCTTCACTTGATGCCTCGTGGACTAATTATTGTATATCGGTGATGATGAGGACAAAACACCTGCCCGGAATATAAACCGCCCCCCCCCCCCCCTTCGAGACAGTCAGCGTCGCTATCGAGTGAGTTCGGAAGCCGACAAGTATTTAATGATTTGCCACAACGGCCGATTTCATTCCTCATCGTTAAGAAAAAATGCGGACTTGTGCTCCGTCCCTGATTATATGCCCACTAGACATTAAGCCCTCTTCTTTATGTAAGTTCATTTGTGTTTGTTTCGTGTTGCTGTCTGTTAATTATTTTAATTGTTCTGTGTTGTTTTCCAATCTTCCCTCCTATTGCGTTTGTGGTCTTTTGAAGTGAAGGAGAGTGGGGCGCATTGAACCACGGGGCACAATGAATAAGGTGGCATAAATTCAGTAAAAGGTGGCAAATTATTTTTTTCTCTATCGAGTTCAGTTTGTTTTCTGAAAAATCTACCTCCCGCCTTTTATTTTCCGCTGGTGTTATATTATTTCCACTGCAGTGAAGTAAATTTCTGAGAATTATATAGATTAAAATTTGCTGACAAAGTATTCCATGAAGTTCGCAGAAACTATATCACTATAACAATATGAATATTATGGTTAATAAGGCACATCTTCAAATATTAATTTGTTTGAAACATTTGCTGTTGGGGCACATTAAACCAAGTTCTCCCGGGGCACGATGAACCATGGTTAATTGTGTCCTAACTGATACACCAGAGGAAAATTTGTTACGAGCCACAAAACATCCCAATAAAAAGGCAAATCGGAATCTTCATGAGCAGGAAGCTGATGAAGAAAATTGTGAGGTTCATCATGAAGAGAGCAATGACAACCTGGATGAGTCGACAAACTGGATAAATTATTAGAGAGAGATCATTTTCTTTTGACCAGATTTTAACTAAGAACAAAATGTCAGTTTACTATGCGGTGAAAATTTTCAAACCAAAGGATGACTCTGGATACTACCAGGTATAATTTTTGAGGAAAGGTAAAGGATGAAGCGTTTGTTTCAGCTAGCAACATATTTACGTGCTTCCAAAACAAATTAATGATGGTGTGGCAAAGACACAAAAGCATATTTCAAGTTTTGAATTAGATTCCAGTTCATTAATGTTCAGTAATTTCAAAACAAGACTTACAACTCTGTGTCTACAGCTTTAATGGTGTATAAGTGGAATATATGTAAACATTAATTTAAAAATACATTTGAAACTTACTTTGTATGCTAAACGTGTTCTTCTAACAAACTATTTAAGGGAAGCTGGAACAATCCATCTCCTCTATGTTAATTTTAGCAAATAATTAACCATTAAACATATTGCTCTGAAATTTGGACTATATGTTCAGTAAAAATATTTATTGGTTTTTGTTTTACCATTTTTTAAATAGATGCTTATGTTTTGCTCTAAAATTTTGCACTTTTTCTTCTACAACCTTTGAATTATACAATATTTCTTTGTTTACAATTTGTAATAAAAATGAAGGAAATGAAGTAAACAATATTGTGTATAAATTTCATCGATATACTGTTAGCAGTTTTTGAGAAAATGTTCCTTAAAGATGATAATTTTTAAGTTACAAGAAATGGCTTCCAAAGTTTTTCAATAAATTCCTGCCCCATATGATGGATTATCAGCATTCTCTTCTTTTTCCAGTGTTAGTTTCCTTTTCACTGTTTTTTCTTCCCTTTTGCTGCATGTTGTAGGCTTTTGTCATTTCTTCCGACACGTCTTAGTCTTTCTTCATCAATTAGGCACATTGTGGAAATGGTTGAAAACCTAAACGTTTCAGCACATCACATTTGATAATGTTTCCTTCATTGTATGTTGCCAATGCATCATACACTCCAGAATGCAATGTTTTTATCTGTACAAACACTTTTTTGGAAATCCTAATGTAAATTAAATTATTTACACTTTCCTTTGGATTTTGTGTTTTCCCACGTAAACACTTTTCCAATAAACTTGGCTGTGATAAATCTTTGAATATCGGCTTATTTACATCAGTTACAGCATTTGGCAAACTGTTTTTATGGGCATATTCCTTACCTGATTGGTACTTACACCATGAGTCATCACCTGTGGGGCACAGTGCATGTTGTGGGTGCTCTTAATGTCTGCTTTAGTTTGTGCAAGTGAGCCCGCATCTGCTTCTGCACATGTCCAATGCATTCTTGTTTTTAATGTTAATTTCATTACCACAAGATTTGAATTCCTCTACTGTTTCATATCCCTCAGAATCACCATCTCCTAGATAGTTAATCTATCGTATATTACACCACTCCTGTGATCTGGAAAAAATTGCCTTTACTCCCTCTACTTCCATCTCTCCACTTGTGCCGTGAAAATTTGCTTCACAACTTTCACCATGTTTGTCCTTGGTATTGCGCTTACATCTACAATGTTTTGAGAGAATAGCAACAACATTTACTTTGCATCTGTCTCCACTGGTAGCTGTCACATCTCCATTTAGGGATTTATGACCTCTACGTTGCCATGATCCATCTAAAGCAACAGTTAAATCTACAATTTCCATTATCTGTCACAGCCTTTTCAGCTGCTCTCTTCATTGTTGCTTCAGCAATATCTTCAGCAGAAGATCCCACCAAATCATTATAAAATTTAAACTTGGTTGGTGATTTTGTCAAGTTCATAATTAGACATAACATTGTCCTGCAGCACTGCCCTTGCCAATGCATCGCAAGCCATACACTAGCCTAACAGTTACGTCATACACCTTCTTTCCACTATTACCACTACGAGGAATACTGTTAGAATTAGAAAACGAAACTTCTGCAGCTCATTTGTTAAACTTCAGTAACATTTTATATCCGAAACCAATATGTGAAGTTATTTTCAATTCCAGTCCTCTTTCTTTGCAAACTTGACATAATACGTTATATTTCACAATATTTGAGAGCAAGGACATGTTACTTATTTCATTCACATCATTAGTGTCACTTTCATAGATTCCAAAATTTCCTTTGCTGTCACAAAGTTTCTTGCTGGAAGAAGTTCTATCACATTCATTTGGAGTAGCCAGTGAAGCAGTCTGAGTAGCTTCTTCCTTCTTCCACTCATTGCGCCTTTTCTTAAACACTCTATTGCTGAAACGGGGTATACTGATATCCACGAACCAAACATCGTACGCAAACCAGATATGAGCAAAATTCGTCAAATACGCAAAACTGAACAGCTAAACAACACAAAGCAAACTCCACAATTCAACACACACAGTATAGCGTTTATGTTTACCGATAGGAACAGTCACATGTCACAGAGATAAAGCCATACAATGTTGGAAAACAAAACACTGTCTAATTCCGCAAAGATGCCCTGCTTGCAGCCAGCGAGCGACGCCGTCAGGGGTGACACACCAATTCGCTACAACCATTTACGCGGCGCGCCAACTTTCCAGCGATAAAAAAAACACACTTAGAAGGGTGGAACTTGATTTGTTTTATTCAGAAAACTCAAAATAATTTTATAACAAAAAAAAACAACAACAAACGTTAATTTTGTCATTTTCGTCGTTTCGGCACCACTTAAAGTGGTCATTGTACCCCGTATGTGGGGCACTTTAACCATTTACCAATGTTTCTTCAAAGACATGTATATTGAACCAAATTACTCATAACAATCATATAACGCCATTTCATACTTGAATGATTAAACTATAAAAACTAGAGTTGGCTACTGAGTTGATGTTTCGACTCAGTGAATCGAGTCAGTGAACTGTTCGACTGAGTCGAAACTTGAATTAGCACTGTTTCGAAACAACGAATCTTGTGATTCGTGTATCGGACACTAGATACCGTTCACATGCGTTTTGCTGTCCGTCTGCCTGGGTGAGTTCGACACAGCGCCCAGGCGTGCAACGGGTTTGAAGTTGTTCCCCTAACGCACCACGCAAGATTTTGAATTATGCTACTGGTACCCTTCAACTGAGGTTTGAAAACTGGGATACAACCGAGAAAAGTTGTGAAGTCCTTCGGTGTTTTGAGCTAGTTTCACCTGAACTAAGCATGGTTGCTAAATCTGTGCCAGGTGAACGCATCTTTTCGAAACAAGGGCAAATAATTTCAGTGAGACGAAACCGCATTCTCAATAACAGTTTTTAATTTCAATTTAAAGAAACTGTAACTGATTCTCTTTTATTTGATTGGCTGAAGATGAATCTGATTATTAGAATACCTATCTGGACACTGAAAAGTTTTAGTTCAGTTTTGTGGTTTTGCCAAGTAAATTGTGAAATATTTTTCTTAGTGTTAATACCTGTTGATTACATTAAATTTGTCTTAGGAACAAATCTTAAATATTTCGTTTATATCGATTGGTTAGAAAAGTTATTCATTTCTGGATGCACTTAGACATTTGAACCACGATCTTTCTCGTTTTATTTAAACTTAATTATGGAATTTTGAAGTTTGGGAAAAGTTTCATGACTTTGGCATTTGAATATTACTATTTTTTTGTCCTTTGTTACAACAGTTGTTTGTATGAAAATACGAGTAAATTAGGAAACATTTACGCTTTAACACGATTGTAAAATCGTAGAAGCAAAAAAATGCTGTGCCGTTCAATTAAGTCTAGCGAATAGCGTATTAAAACCATGTTGATATTCCATAGATGTTTCGTATTTGCTGTATCGCCCTACTGCAGCTTTCTCGGCTCACGTGAATCAGCGGAGCTAGCAGGACGCAGGGCTGCGGCACGTCACGTGTTTTGAGTGCCGAAGCAGTGAGTCGACTCACTACGGTGCCCTGCAGCTGCCGCGGTTCACGTGAATGAATCATGGAAGGTGGCGCAGCGCACGACTCTGCAGCACGCCAGATGTTTTGTGTGCCGAAACAGTAAGTCGACGCACTAGAATCAGATGATCCGTATGTTTCGAAACAGTGAAATGATCCCAACTGCCCATCACAATAAAAACTGAAAATCTCAACTCTGTAATAAAATTATTTAATGAATAACACAGAGAAATAATTTTTGCGGTTCAATGTGCTCCACTCTCCCCTATTCTACATCCCAGAACACATAACTTATCAACAAACTACTTATCAACTACCTTATACCAAGGACGGCACAAATATCCATGCCCTAGGGGGATTCGAACCCCCGACCGTAGTGGCCGTGCAGACCGTGACTAGAGCGCCTCAGTCCCCTCGGCCACCGCGGCCGGCGAACACATAGAGAGATCAGTTTGTACCATTTACAGTGTCTTTTGACTGCAGGTGTCAAGCGTCAGGTACTACAGAGACGTTATGCAAAAGATAGAAAGACCGCAGCCGAACGAGGGCGGACGTGTGAGCGCTGCAGCAGCGCGACGACCAGGAGACGGCCCGCGGCGGGCTGTCGGTCGCCACGTCACGTCGCGGCGCGTCACGTCCCGCGATCGACTGCGGTCGATGTCAGCCGGCGGCGTTTCTCAGGCGGCGCGCGGGATCCGTCACGTCACCGCGAAAGCCGACACTGTGCCACGGCGTGACCGGGTAGTCGCTTACAGAGGATCGTGGGAGCCGTAACCGCCACCGACCTACACCACTGGCGATCGCGCGCACCGGGTCCGGTGACAGACGGCTGAAGAGTATCGCTGCCGTCCAGTCGCCCAGCCAGCTGCTACAGTATCTAAGGCGGCTCAAATAGCCTCGCCACAAGTGGTGTCCCACAAGGATCCATCTTAGGCCATTGCTTTTTCATGTGTATATTAATGACCTTTCATAAGTTACACTACAATAAGCAGACAATTATATATTTTTGACGACGTTACAGCGCTCATTTTATAATGAAATAAATCGCAATTTGCGATCACTTATGGCTTCACTGTACTAGGTTTAGATATAACACCAATATGCGACGAATGAAAATTTGCGCCCGGTCGAGATTCGAACCCGTGATTTCCTGTTTACTAGGCAGACGCGTTGACTACTCCGCCACCGAGGACACAGTGACCAAACCCGACTGCAGAGGATTCTTCCCTGCGCGATTTTAAATTGCGATTTATTTCATTAAAAAAATGAACGTTGTAACTTCGGCAAAAATATATAATTGTATGCAAGCCGAGGCTGGGCTCCTGACAACAATTAATTGTGTCTCATAATTCTTGGTCTGTTCTCCCTGATGTGGGAATTCAGTACTGTGGTTGCGAGCATTACAGAACAAACAGGCTCTGGTGTAGGAAAGAGACAGCGTGGCGAATGGAGATTTCGGTGTGGGGGAGACGTGCAGGGAAGAGTCCTCTGCAGTCGGGTTGGTCACTGTCTCCTCGGTGGCGGAGTGGTTAACGCGTCTGCCTAGTAAGCAGGAGATCCCGGGTTCGAATCCCAGCCGGCCACAAATTTTCATTCGCCGCACATTGGTATTACATCTAAACCTAGTACAGTGAAACCATAAGTGATCGCAAACAGCGATTTATTTCATTAGAATAAGCAGAGTTCGTTTTGCTTGCAGATGATACAATAAATAGGATTTCGAATATAGTTCTAGAAAGGTCTGCTAATTATACTTTCATTGGAATTAATAAACGATTTAAAGCCAACTCATTGACATTAAATTTCTAAAAGACTCACTAAATGCAGTTCAGAACATTTAAGAGGTCGTCGCCGCCGGTTATCCTGGGTGTCGGTAGCCGAATGGAGAGAGACCGACACAGGGAAGTAGGAAGCATCTGTTTGCTGGTATGGAGTTTGAGGTGACCAGCCAGTGGACTGCAGAAACTAGCTAGATTAGTACAAGATACACATTTGTAGAAATATTACAATACTTAACTTTGTAATCAAAAGACTAGTGAAATGATACAGGTACATGGTTTAAGAAGACTGGGCATAAACCTGCCTACTGATGAGTCTCATCTAGTGCCTGTCCTATTGCCAAGTGGCCGATACAGTTCAGTGGTGACCGCGAGCGGGGTTGCAGCAGAGGGCGCTCGTGGCTGACGTCTTAAGAACGCCGTGCCGTGTTTGCATGTACGTGGCGCGCACTTCACACTTGTGTAACACCATCCAGCGTAGTCCTAAAATATGAAGCAGCGCAGACATAAGTGATTGACAGTATTAAAATCTCAGGATTACAACTTGATAATGAATTTAGTCAGGAGGAGCACACCTAAGAAATGCAGAAACGACGTAACAAATCTGTATTTGCAATGTTATCAGACGTAGGTGACATAAAAAATAGCTTGCATACTTTTCTTACTTTCATTCCATAATGTCATATGGTATAAGATTTTCTGGTAACTCTTCAAGTCAAGTAAAAGTTTTTAGAGTTCAACAGCGTGTAATACGTATTATTTGTGGAGTATATTCACGGATATTCTGTAGAAGCTTAGGAAGGAAGGAAGGAAGCTTAGTGTTTAACGTCCCGTCGACAGCGTGGTCATTAGAGACGGAGCTTACGCTCGGAGTGTTTGGGTAAGGATGTGGAAGGAAATCGGCCGTGCCCTTTCAGAGGAAGCATCCCGGCATTTGCCTGGAGTGATTTAGGGAAATCACGTAAAACCTAATTCTGGATGGCTATCCTTCAGAATGCGAGTCCAGTGTGTTACCACTGCGCCACCTTGCTCGGTTTCTGTAGAAGCCTCTTCAACCAACTGGGTATACTATCTATTGCCTCGCAGAATATACATTCCTTAATGGAATTTGTCATAAATCATATATATCCCTTTTTCAAGCAAACAGCTCAATTCATACATACTAGGAACAAAAACAATCTACACAAGGACTTCACTTACTTTAGTTCAACTGCTAGTCCACTGCGCAGCAAGACGCATTTTCAATACTTTACCAAAGAAAATAATAATAATAATAATAATAATAATAATAATAATAATAATAATAATAATAATAATAATTAGCTACAAATAAAGACCACTTTAAGAGGAGCCTGAAAGACTTATTAGTGACCAATTCCTTCTACTCCATTTACGATTTTTTTAATAAAACCAAATGATGTATGTATTTATACTATTAGTATATCGCATCATATCAACATGTAAAAAAATTAAAATTATATATAGACATGCTCCACATCCACGAGGATCTCCTCAATAGGGGTCTACAGAACGAAAAACTAATCTGATCTAATCCAAACTGATGAACCAATACGCAGAATTAACGGTTAAAAGTTCAGAAGTTTCTATTGCTGTCAGAGGGCGGTGTACATCAGTATTTATGTCATTTGCAGATCAATAATTATCGATATTTAAGTCATATTTTTAGATTGGATCGTATCTCACGTACGCGTAGCACAAACAAGCTATTAATGTATACATCTTCTCACAGTTTTCCAATTCACTCGTGATTTGTTGTTGAAGCACTGCATACGAAGTACATAACTTGATTACATTTACAGAACAAAACCTCAAGTGATGCTACAATAACTCGTGTCGATTCTAAGTGAAACACCAATATTGGTGCAGACTCCGGGGGCGGCAATGGATTCTATCACACAGATGATGAATATTTTCTTGAGATAGGCCTACATCATTTCACTCCAGCTCGATCTATTGACATAGTTCTGAGATAATAGTTCGGATCATATACAACACGTGCCCGATTCGAGATAAGTCCGAAGATGGTACTGGCTAGGGAAGCTGCTGCGCATCTTGAAGTGCACACTGAGCTCACGCGTAGTGTGTGGAGCGAGCATTATCCAGTTGTAACAACGAACCACCTTCTTGTTGCAAGAATGGCAAAAGAATGGGTCTTACAACATTCTACACGGACGGAGAGCTCGTAAACGTTTCCTTCACAAACACCAAAGATGAACGACAGTTGTAACTTATCACAACCCAGACCATAAGGCCCGGGGTGTGGCCAGTGAGTCTTGGAACGAATGTACTCTAAGAGACAGCGCTCAGCAGGTCTATGTCCTAGACCCAAACGACAGTCACTTCCGTGCAGGCAGAATTTGCTTTCATTGCTGAAGAACATGACACCCCACTCCTTCTTCCAAGTGATCCTCTGACAGCACCAGTCAAGGTTTACACGTTGATGCTCTGGCGTTAGTGCAAGGCGGGCTAGAGGTGTTTGTGTCCATCACTGCTGGCAGAATTTGCTTTCATTGCTGAAGAACATGACACCCCACTCCTTCTTCCAAGTGTTCCTCTGACAGCACCAGTCAAGGTTTACACGTTGATGCTCTGGCGTTAGTGCAAGGCGGGCTAGAGGTGTTTGTGTCCATCACTGCTGGTAACCGTTTCGGGACAGTTCATGTGGACAGTTCTGGACTCACAATCCCTCTTATCTGTGCTGCGTTAACTGTACGATTCGCCACTGCTACCCTTACGATGATCATGCCGGGCGGCAGTATTATGTGGACGCCGAGAACCACGTCTATGGGTGTGAGAATGTTAAAAAAAATAGTAGTTTAAATATTTGTAAATCTACATAACCATACTGCTGAGGTCATCAGTCCCTAGACTTAGAAACTACTTAAACTAACTTTAAACTAACTTATACGCATGCTCGAGGGATGACTCGAACCTCCGATGTGTGAGCATGTTCAGTTAACCTTTGTAACCAGAATCGTTGCACAACTGACGCAGTACATCTGAAAGGACTATCCTTAGGTAAAGAGGGGGGATTAGTTTGAATCCTTAATGTAATTAAAGACTTGAAGGGTAAGGGTATGTAGGAGACTGGGCAGGTTTATCAGTCACTACTTGCCGGAGAATAAAATTTATTACGATTCATCTAATATAACAACTTTGGTGAATAATAGTTAATACTTAATAACACAATGTCCTTAAATATGCAGATACAACAAGATACAAACACGCTTACGTAAATTGTCACCACAAGAAATCTCAAGAAAAGGATTTTCATTAGATTAAGGACAATTAACATGAAAAAATGGAGCAGATAAAGCAGGTTTTAAGACAGCTTCAGAGTCATTATTAGCATAAATGAATAATCAGGCAGAAAGACAAACACATCCCTCTTAACTTCAGCTAATATAACATCACTGCTGAGTATCAGTCAATACTGAATAATCTAATGTCCTTAAATGTGCTAATACCACAAGCTACAAGCACGATTACGTAATGTACCACCTCCGAGAAAACTCGATAAAGGTTTTTCATTAAATTATGGTCACTTAACATGGAAATGGGGCAGGTAAAACAGGTTTTTTAAAAAAAAAGTTCAAATGTTTGTATAGTCTATGGGACTTAACTACGGGGTCATCAGTCCCTAAAGTTACAAACTACTTATGAACTATTTACGAACTAGGACGGCACAAATAGCCATGCCCGAGGGGGGATTCGAACCCCCGACCGTAGTGGCCGTACAGACCGTGACTGGAGCGCCTTAGTCCCCTCGGCCACCGCGGCCGGCAAACAGGTTTTAAGACAGCTTCACAATCATTATTACCACAAATGAACAATCAGACAGAAAGGCAAACATATGCCTCTTAACTTTAGTTACAGTGCCCAGAAGTCAATTGAAACAGGAATGGCTAATTTAAAGAAGATTCTGAACTCTAACATAAGCGGCTCGGTAACTACGATCGGACTGGTAGGAAACGCGAAGGTCACCAAAGGACAGTCAGACAGGTATGATAAAATGTAACATATGAGTGAAAATAAGGAGAATATCCATAAACGGCAATTGCCAATATACAACTGTGGGTGGGTAGGGACACCACGCTGTGCGAAAATTACACTGCCTGCAATAAGGCCTGTCCCCCAGGCAGGAACGGAGCAGCAAGCGGGCACACGACAGATAAATACCCCAGGCATCCTCGCTATGCGGTGATAGACAATGAATTAATCTTCAAACTTGAATAATAAGACTGGCAAGGTACGCTCTCGGATACCACGAGCCACCGGTAACCAACATTCAGACCACCAACACGAAACAAGCAAGACAGGGATATTAGGCAATCCCACCTGCTGGGGTCCAATCAAGGAGCCTACTCAGTGAGACAAACACAATGGAAACTCCATAACAGAACATGAAAGACCGGAAGCAGAGATACCTAGATAAGTTTTGTATCCCATCCTGGTCGCCACTTTTGTGTCTCGTTTCCGACGTAGGTGTCGGTGGCCGAGTAGAAAGAATAAAGGATGCACGCTTGTGCGGTATGGAGGTGACCAGCCAGTGGGACAGCAGAAACTAGAAACACTAGAGTAAATTAGAACGAGATATATATTTCATAGAAAGATTACAATACTTATCTTTCATAAGTTTCATGACTGCAGATCGCTGATACATAGATTAGTTAGAGGCCTGCCTAGTGCCTACCCGATAGCCAAGTCTTCACTGGTGCCTATCTGATTCCGAAGTGTTAACTGGTTCCTATCTCAGTCCCAAGTGAACGATGTCGTTCAGTGGTGGCCACTAGCGGAGTTTTAGCAGAGGGCGCTCGTGGCTGACGTCGTAAGAACGCCGCGCCGTGCGTGCATGGCGGCGCGCGGCGAAAGTAGGTGGCGCGCACTTTAGACTTGTGCGACACCACAATAAGGAGAAGAAGCAAGTATCAGCGACACTCAGGTCTTAAGGCAGCAGGTTCTGATACGCACAGAATCAATCACAAGCGCAGCAGAGCACCACAATAACAGAATCACTTCATGTGTGCCGACGGCTACAGCAGCTCCACTTTGTGTTGATGTGAGATACGATGACGCTGCTCTCCCGAAACACGGCAGAAACGGAACTTTACTCCAGGGGCGGCCAATTCCAACAAGGAACTGATGTCCGATGCGTACATACGAGGCCACAGCCGACTGTCACCACTGAAGGTCCGCAGAGTTCGCAGCAAGCTTAACAACAACAACAGCAGCACGCGGGCCGGGCGGCTCAGTACCGGGTCATCTCTTTCCTCGATCGGAGTCGTACTGGCCGGGCGCTGATGACCACGATGTTGAGCGCCCTAAAGCCCCAATAACAACAACAACAATCGTACTGGCCGTTTCCTCGGTCGGGACAGAACTCCCTCACCTTCCGCACGCGCCCTGAGATATAGTCAGAGTCGAACATAAAGAGTCGCGAAACTCCCAGTGATTTTCTGCAACTTCGCGATTGCAGCGCTGCCCAGCGGCCGGGTCGTAAAATCACACCGCGAAGCGATTGAGTAATGAATGTGTATTGGGACTGAAGCAGCATCTTCAAAATAACTTCGTATTTAAGAGCTTTTGTGGCGCTATAAATTGTAGCAAATGTCAAAAATTTAATTCGTAAATTTCTTATTTGCAGAGGATGCTCAGAAGTAACAGAATAATGTTATGAGTAACAGGTGTTCGTTTACTGTGGTTAGTTACACTTTTAGGCGTAGAAGTAAATCTTTAACAATTCATTCACGTCCAAACTTCTGCTGTAAATGAGAATCGCAAATACTTGATCACTATTTCATAATATTACTGCTGAATAAAAGTAATGTATGAATGACTGCATTAGGTTCGTACCTCAGCTTCACAAAAATGATAATCCTGTATACTAACATATTTTGTCAGTTTCCTACTAGTTTGATAAAGTGAATACGTAGCTACAAATAAATATGTCCATATATGAGCTGTTAATGTTAGCACGTCACATTCTTGAAAATATTCAGTTCGATACCTGCCAAGTAGTTAAACAATTATGATAGGTACCGTACACGAAAGGCACAAAAGCAAGGACGAGGTGAAAAGATGGTTTAAACGACGATGTAGAATCTAGTCCCCTACAATGTGAAAATCATGTATAATTTTCAAAAGATTACAGTGTCCGAAATTCGCTGAAACAAAACTCGTGCAACATGTCAGTACGCATCGAGAATGCGAACACAATCATAATCAGTTCCTTTTATATACTTCAGCACATCAGGTTGCAATTCACTTCTGATTTCAACAGGTTTCAGACGATATTAATATGACTCGGGTATTGTGAACTGTATGAATTACACTGCACTGACAGTTTCAATTATAGACTGCCATTAACAGAAGCAGTGATATTACTTTAATGATGTTTTCGTAATTGTATTAGAAAGTTCAGTTTATTATTTATTTATTTATCGTATGGTTTTCACAAGTATACAAGAATATATACATACAATTAAATGGAAATATCCAAATTTAACAGCCAGTCCAAAGCACTTCCTGTCACTTGATGTAAACTCTCCAAGTCACCATTAAATGCTCGCAGTGGACACTGCTTGACGATGTGCCCTACAGCTACGGTTTGCTCCTCTGCCCCGCAGTCACAGTCAGAAGATGGAAGGAAACCCCACTTCTTCATGTTGTAAGCACACCTCCCTTGACCGGTCCTGATGCGGTTCAGTCTCGACCAGCTTTGGCGTGGTAGATGGAATCCCTCAACCTTCTTGGATGGATCTTGCACGAGGTGGCCGTTGTGCGGTGGATTTTCGTTCCAGCGTTCTTGCCACTTGGAGGTCACGTCGAAGGAAGTGGTGCTTTCTGGATCAAGGGATCAAGGAAGAAGCCTCCCCGAAGATTGTGATCACTACAATCGGGCGATCCCTGGGCAAAGGTTAGTACCGGCTAATTCTTCCACCAAGGTGCTGCTACACAGCAACAAGTATCCAAGAAAAACTACATGTGAATAGTCCTTTTCAGGACCAAAAATGTTCAAATGTTTGTATAGTCTATGGGACTTAACTACGGGGTCATCAGTCCCTAAACTTACAAACTACTTATGAACTAGGACGGTACAAATATCCATGCCCGAGGGGGATTCGAACCCCCGACCGTAGTGGCCGTGCAGACCGTGACTGGAGCGCCTTAGTCCCCTCGGCCACCGCGGCCGGCTTTTCAGGACCAACCAAGCTCAGAACACCCAGCAATTATCATTGGTAACAACTTAAGAATATGTCACTTGAATATTGAGTCGATTTCATCTCCTAAGACTCAGTATCTTTCACGCCTGATGCTGCAAAATTCGGTGGATGTCGTAGCAATTCAGGAAACCCACACCAAGGATGACGCAGATCTCTACAGAAGAGGAAATCTCTTTGGATATGTTCTGGCTTGGGCTGTAAATGATCGACAGTATGGCAAGGCAACGTTCAGTGACCAGGAAATATGAAAGTAACAACATTAAAAACGGCAACTTATCAGTTCGCATCATGTCATTCCACTGTTATTCCCTACTGGCCGCTTGGAGCGCTAGTATCGCTTCAGCTGCAATTTTTTTTCTTCCCTAGAGAGTTTCGCGACTGTCTGTGATAGACTGTGATATAGTCGCCAACCGGGGCAACTAGCGCCACCCATGAGACAAGTGACGAACGAAAAGCTAGCCGCGCCACCCGCGCTGAAGCAACGAAGAGATATCAATAAAGGAGTACGAGCGACTGGTAACTGACTCCAGTGCATAGTAAGAGGGAAAACGAAAATCGAACCAGCATGGCTCACTTAGTAAGCAATTTACTGTCGAGGATGCTGAGATAATCGTTAACTGCTATCTGCCCAATGAGGGTATAATAGAAACTGGTGTATACCCTAATATAGATGCCCAGATAATGACAACATCCACCATGCCTGAGTGTAGAAAGTAAGCTTCTTCAGTGGTTTCGATACATCAGTCTGGTTGTATATAAACGATGATTCATCGGACCGTACTACATACAGTGGTGGTCAAAATAATAGAGCCACCTGGCGAAAGTTTGGAATAAGGTGCACATTTATTACTAGACTTGTTTGTACTGATGGAAACAAAATTTTACGTTGTACAGGAACCATAACAACAGAGTCATATTGTACCACAGTGAGTTATATAGATAACACAACACAAAATATTCAATAATATGTAAAAGAATACCAGACCATAGGGTCAAAAAATAGAGCCAAGTGATACAAATATTTTGTACTTGATCTCAGTCTTATGAAATTTATAGGAACAGACTTTTTTTTGCATAGGAGTGCTTTAGTACTTCTTGGGGTAACCCTTATTTTGAGGAGGTACCTCTTACCCATAGAGTCTACTAAACGCCTCCATTGGTCACTACTGATCGTATATTAGGCTCTCTGGATTTCTTCCCAAAGTTTATCCGAAGATGTAGCTTTTAAGCGAGCAGTTTTTTTGTCTACGATTTCCCATAAGTTCTGAATGGGTGATGCGTCAGGGGATTGAGATGCCCATCCTAATACTTCGATATCGTGGTCCTGAAAAATTGCCTCATGATCTTTGCAATATGCTTTAGATCGTTATCATGCTGAAATTTCCATTTCAGCGGCATTTCCTCTTCAGCATAAGGCAGCATCACATTTCCCAAGATGTCTTTGTACATTTCTGGTTACTTATGTCGTTGATACGATGTATTGCACTAATGCCGTACCATTAAAAACATCACCATACCGTAACACTTCCGCCACTGTATTTCAGTTTTTAAATTATACTTGGGAATAAATTCATGGTTTGGTGGGAGAAGCACATAGTCTTTTCCGTCTGAGGCAAAACTGTCATACTTGGATTCATCCGACCAAAGGATGTTCCTCCACCAAATATTACCTATCAATAATGTCTTTGACATATTTGAGACGTAAATCCGTTTCTGGGATTCTTTATTTCTATTAATTGATATTTATATTACCGTAACAGGATTGTTCCACCATGTCCATTGCTGAGGTGCTATTCTGCTGCATGGAGAGCCTTGGCAGTAGTGGCAATTATCTTTGGAACAAAGAAGCTGAATTAAAGTTTGTGTTGTGGAGGGAAATCGTACATAGACTATTCCGAGGCGCCTTAATCGTTAGTGGTGTGGTAGTCTAACGTTTAAGACGTCTGCCTCGTAAGCATGGAGGTCCGGGTTCGATTCCCGGCTGCACCACAAATTTTAATTCAATGCTTCAGATCTATCAATAATATTAAGTTTTTGTTCATTTCTCCGGGCCAAGGTCAACTTTTTCCGAACATTAGCTTTTGAAACATGTGACTTCTGACTAGCAATGCGCCCATTCAGTTTTGTAGATCTCACTCGTCTTTGAATCGTTGATGTTGATGGTTGAACAATGCTAAACAAAATGGCTTTCAGTCGTGGTGTTGACAAAAAAGGGTCTTTCTTTACTCCCCTAGTTATGAGTTTGTCTACGCGAGGAGTAGTTACACGAGGTCGCCCCCTGTTCTCCAATTGCGGCATTGTTAGTTTTGACCGTCTAACGGCGTTCTGGACTCGTTTTCGCGAACGCTCATCATCACTTGTATGCTTTGCTCTGCCCATCTAGAAGAACGTAAACAAAACCAAACGTCAATTTACATACAAACCAACTGCAAAAAAATCAGTTCCAACGGGACATCTGTAAAACGGCTCTATTAGTTTGCCCACAACATTCTTATCTTTATGCCTATTTTCGCACGTCTAGCTCAAACGCTTCTTTTCGCACGACTACAGATAGCAGCGACGTTATCCATGATGTCTCAAAGAGACTGACAACTCGGAACTCGTGGAGATTTCGCGAACTAATAGATATTCTAGTTCTTAATCTTGTCAAAGAGGTGACTCTATTATTTTGACCGCCACTGTAGTTTTAACTATGACTTGTGCAGGTTTTGCAACCGTGGCACCAATTCCTTCGTAGCTTCCATTATTAAGAGCCTGGAAACTTCAGCCGTTCCACGAATTTTGGACTACAGTCATAGTGCTTTAACTGAAAAGTATTACTCAAGTGAGTGTTGAGTTTTGCCGTCGCTTTTTCCGCAACCGTTCTTAATTCTCGTCGCTCATTTTCAATTAATTTCGGGTTCCGCACACTATTCCTTTTGGCCATTTATGTTTTCCCTTGTTTTGTGTACGCTTTTATGACCGAGGTCACTGTCGCTAGAGAAATATTAAACTACAACCGTTTTCGTCACAAATGCCCCATCAAATTACACCCATCGAGTTGGCCACGTTAGAAGTCACGCATTTCACCGATAATTCGTGTTGAATTATTTGCAATGTATCACACTGCAAAGTAACGTCCAAGACTTCATACGTCTGTTGTCCACTACGGTCGCTTCTCAGTGTTAACACGTACTAAGAGGTGCCAACTTACAGCAAGATTGAGTATCCTGCATGATGTTCATGTTATTTTGTCAATCCCTGTAACTGTAAAACCAAGAATGTAAGCGTAAATCAATCATCGAGTGAGGTGACACAATGGTTACCACACTGGACTCCCATTTGGGAGGACTATTCAAACCCACTGCCCGCCCCCCCCCCCCCCCCCCAGTTCAGATTTAAATTTCCGCGATTTACCTAAATCGTCCCAGGGAATTGTCGATATTCTCTCTTTTAAAACGGCACGATCTATTTCCTTCTAGCCGGCCGCAGTGGCCGAGGGGACTAAGGCGCTCCAGTCTGCACGGCCACTACCGTCGGGGGTTCGAATCCCCCCTCGGGCATGGATATTTGTGCTGTCCTAGTTCGTAAGTAGTTCATAAGTAGTTTGTAAGTTTAGGGACTGATGACCCCGTAGTTAAGTCCCATAGACTATACAAACATTTGAACATTTGTTTATTTCTTTCTACAACCTTTCATAATCGCAGCTTCTACTCCGTGTTTACTGATAGCTATGACAACAATTTAAACCGTAATATTCCGGTTTTTTTCTAAATAAACCACTGGCATCTATGAAAAAATGTATATTTAGCCACCCAATAGAATCTCAAATGGCGTTAGTGAACGCTATTTCGACATCATTCATTCGCGTGATTTTATCTGGACTTCGTTCATGTAATAAGCTGCTAATATTGTATCACGAGAAAGACTCTTGTTTGGCAGTATTAAAGCACGCGACAATGCAATCTGTTCGCGCTGCCTCTGCTGAAGCGTGACCAGCAACATTACCCTTCTGTGTCTTTTGATGGAACAATGAGGCTATTTGTAACTTATTCTTGACTACTGGGATCTAGCGTACCGTCATTGAGGTGGTCGCCAGTGGCAGAAGCACAGCGTTCATTCAGTTTCATTAAGAATTTGAGCATAAAACCAGTGGCTATCGCTGTATGTGATAAACAGGTGAAGGAGAATGGACGCAGTCACTAAAAGCGATGTACGAAGAGGCCTGCATAGTGATGATGACAGCGAGTATCACATACTCCTAGATAAATAATGGTGCATCGTGCTGCATACTTGCATTGTAAAGAAAAGACACCAACGATTAACTCGCGTGTTACTGAATATAAATGTGATAATGGGTGGAATGACGCAATTTCTAACAGGGACTGATAGTAACAGAGTGGAAACTGTGAAGTTGACAATTATGAAATAGGGACTGATGACGTCGTTGTTTGGTCCCTCATTTCCATCAACACACTCACATATACACACAATTATGAAATAGGGACTGATGACGTCGTTGTTTGGTCCCTCATTTCCATCAACACACTCACATATACACACAATTATGAAATATGTTAATTATTTAAAGTAAAGATCAAAGTTTCGATTACGAATTCAAAACGGACTGAGTATGGAATCTGTTGCGACATTAGTAATGATTATTGTGTGTTCCAACACGTGTTAAGGACAAGACTTAATTTCATTAGCAAATTAGTTATTATGCTGTCATCAAGTGGTGTACTTAATTTCAATGTATCAAGCGCTTTCCGCAAATTCAAAAGAAATACTGAGAGCTGTCTGACAAGATAAAAGGTTTCGTTATAGTGTCCGAGAATAAGTAACTACTCTAAAATTGTGTGAAACAAGTAATGAAGAACACAAGTAAACGATCTTTTCTATTAGTGATATCAAACATAAATAAATTAAGTCATAATGACGGAAACCACTTCAGCTGTATGGTGTTCTTTTATTAACCAACCAGTTTCGTGGCATTAGAGCCGCATCATCAGGTTATCTGTATACAAAGTAGAGCAAATGCCAGTAACAATCGCGTTATGCTATTTTGCACTTGGGCTATAGATAAGAAAACTGTAGGTGAAAGTACTCACAAGTTATTTCATATTTTTCTGTCTCTGTGGACTAGAGAAAAATATGAAATAACTTGTAAGTACTTTCACCTACAGTTTTCTTATCTATAGCTAAAATGTTTAAATGTTTGTAAATCCTATCGGACCAAACTGCGTGGTCATCAGTCCGTAGCTTACAAACTACTTAAACCTAGGTAAACTAACCTAAGGACAAACACACACACCCATGCCCCAGGGAGGACTCGAACCTCCACGGCGAGCAACCGCGCGCTCCGCAGCGAGACGCTTTAGACCGCTCGGTTACTCCACCGCGGCTTATCTATAGCCCAAATGTAAAATAGCATAACGCGATTGTTGGAGAAAAATATTAAATAACTTGTGAGTACTTTCACCTGCAGTTTTCTTATCTATAGCCCAAATGCAAAATAGCATAACGCGATTGTTACTGGCATTTGCTCTTCTTTGAATACAGAAACACTCATGATGTGGATCAAATCGCAGTGGTCGCCAAACTTTTGAGCCAGTGAGCCACCATAGCATTCATAAATCTTCTATGAGCTACCAAGGAATACGGGGCCAAAAAAAGTACGCAACATTGAACTAACATATTTTGTTTATTGCCTAAAACATACATTTCTAGTATTAATCAAATAACAATTAAGATAGGAACTGTTACAAAAAGTTCCTAAATTTTCATTTTAATGAGAGGAGTGGAACTGTTTTTGGCCGTCAAGTATCTTCTAGTAGTTTGGAGAGTATGTTGTAGCCGCCATTCTGATGCAGTTATCCAAGTGTTCATCGTTCAGTCTGTTTTTATATTTATTTTTAATGAACTTCATAGTGGAAAATGCTGATTCACATAAGTATGTAGAGCTGAACATCGCTTTCAATCTCAATCCAACTTGAACAAGAATTGGATATTTTTGTTTGGGAACTAGAGGCCAAATATTTCCAGTGGTAGAAAGGCTTCTAAGAGACAGATCATTTTGAAAATCAACAACTTCCATTTCCACTGCAGCCTGATCTCCACCGAAACGTTTTACAATACAAGTTGAGAAATCTTCTGCATCGTTCTCAACAAAAGGGGAGTTGACGAACTTTTCCACAATCAATATGTTTCTAAAATCTAGGAATCGTTGATCAAATTGTTCTCTGAGGTCTGAAAGAATATCACCGTATTCTTGGGTTTTCCTGGGTGTTGTGGAGGGTCGTGTTTGTCAACTATCTGCTTCAGACTGGGAAAGTGCTTGGTTACAATTTTTTCCCACAGCTCGAGCTTTTTTGAAAATGATGTCACATCTGAAATCATTCCACCAATGTCCTTATCTTTGCCGTGAAGCTGCAAGTTCAAAGCATTCAACTTTTCAGTTATATCAGTGAGAAAGGCAAAATCTTGTAGCCATGTGGGTTCTTCGAGTTCAATGAAAGGCTCACCCCGTTCTTTGAAGAATTCTACTATTGCAGGAACCAACTCTTTGAAACGTAGCAAAACTCTGCCTCTGCTACACCAACGAACGTCTTTGTGAAGCAACAGATCACCATACTGGCATTCTAACTCTTCTATTAGTTCTCTGAACAGTCGTCTATGAAGTGTATGTGCTCTTATTTTATTTACTACTTTGACAACTGTTTTCGTGACATTGTTCATACTTACGAACTTACCACATAATGATTGCTGGTGTATTATGCAATGATAAGACACAAACTTTGGTATATCGCTGTCCTTTCGACACAAGGCAATAAATCGCTTTTCCACGCCTATCATTGCAGGAGCTCCATCCGTAGCTAGGGCCACCAACTTCTACACATGAATATTTTCAGACTCAATAAGCTTTTTAAATGCCAAAAATATATCCTTTCCGGTAGGGTGACCGGTAAGCGGCACAACCTTTACCAGCTCTTCTTTTGTTTCAAAATTTTCAAAGGCCATTCTTACAAAAACGGTCAACTAAGCTGTATCAACTATATCAGTTGATTCGTAAAGTTGTAAGGAAAAATAACTACAATGATCAAAGTCAGTTTTAAGTTGTGAAACTACATCAGAGCTCATAGCTTCAACTCTTCACATCACTGTATTAGCAGAAAGCTGAACAGATTTAATAGCAGACGTAATCACGGCTTTGTTTTTGAAGTTGTCGAATAATGTATCTGCAGCTTCCAAAAATGCAGCTTTAATTAACTCACCATCTTCGAACGGTTTCTTATGTTGGGCGTTAACCTTGGAAACCCGGAAAGACGCTTCTGTGGCTGCCTTTTTCTAGTCCAGTGTCTTAAAGATAGTAGATTGTTGCGCATTTAGTTGAGATTTCAGCAGCATAACATCTTCTCTTCTCAGCGTTGAATTCGGCGGATAGTCTTTTTCAATTCAACTGTGAATGGTGTTGAAATGATGCTCAATTTTTCCTTTCTTCCCGACTAAGACACTCCCATTACGAAGTAAACACACGCATTTATCTTTCACTTGCGTAAAAAAGTAATCGGTCTCCCACTCTGCATAAAAATGATATATTTTTGGCTTTGTGCTTGAACTAGCCATTCTAACAAAAAACAAGAAAAGAGCCTAGACGTGTACGCATGATATGAACACAGACGCATATTACTGTCTAGCTTCAAACTAACGATCGAGCAGGGCAGTTGGTGAGGGGAAGGGAATTCCCAAGCCGCTGCTACTGTTGTCGCCACAGGCAGCCTAAGAATTTCCTCCCGTTGTGGCCGCGAGATACCCAAAATTACTCCGCGAGCTACCGGTGGGCCGCGGTGGAGTAGCCGAGCGGTCTAAAGCGTCTCGCTGCGGAGCGCGCGGTTGCTCGCCGTGGAGGTTCGAGTCCTCCCTGGGGCATGGGTGTGTGTTGTCCGTAGGTTAGTTTACCTAGGTTTAAGTAGTTTGTAAGCTACGGACTGATGACCACGCAGTTTGGTCCGATAGATTTACAAACATTTGCTACCGGTGGCTCGCGATCCCCAGTTTGGCGATCTCTACTCTAATGCCACAAAACTAGTTGGTTAATTAAAGAACACCATACATCTGAAGCGGTTTCCATCATTATGACTCAAGTCTACAGCTGCGGATGCCCACAATACATAATTTGTTTAAATCAATTAAATTTCACTCATCTCTTTGCGTCGTCAGCACACAGACGCAGATTAAGTACATTAACAAAATATGCAATTAGTGAGACAAAGTCGGTGGTTAACATTGAATGAGGAAAGTTTGATAACTCACTTTGGAACATTAAGGTCTATCTAACTGTGATTGTCAAATATTGTTTCTCTGCATATCACACTGCACCAGTAATTTGTTTCCTGCATCAACCATTCTTATCAGTTACGCTCAAAATTAAGATCAAATAAATTCTAAATTGCTCTATCTAAAATTCATCTGCAACTTGGACAGAATAATGCTACAGTACGTAAGGTGCGTTGTCTAACCGTAACACAGGGTCAAGGAAAAATGATATCATTAAAGAATCTAATACGTAACTCAATTATTTTTTAAATAAATTTATTCAAAAGACGGCCTATCTACTTTGAGTGAACAGTACTAAAATCTTGTAGTTACATGATTGGATGATTCTACTTAATAATTCGCTGCACAGTGAGGAAATTAGAAAAACAACATAACATACCTTTTCCTGGTACAAAACCATTCACAAACACCCATTAATAATAATAAGAAATCATACATACTCCTCTTCGTCTTAGTACAAAATATATTCCACACCTCCTCTCTACAACCAACAGGACCAGACTCTCGGTCTTAAAACCTAACAGGAGCTCACCACTACAGCTGACTATTGACTAGCTAAGACGCCGACCACTGCCGTCTCACAGTCTCTGGAAACAAATATCTCTGACCAAAATCAGCGACATTACCAAAAATGAAGTAAGACATAGAAATATGTCCTATGAGACTTTTTCTTGAATTTTCTTCCATAAACCGTGATTTTCACTTACTAGTCGAGTTTTTTCTATTCTCTATGATACTGACTGATTGCCTAATAACAATCCTTGGTTAACAGCGGAGATACTGAACTTAACTGATGAAATGAGTGAACATAAACATGCAGCAAGTGAAACAAGCGAAAGTGAGTACAGACGACTGGCAGGAAGTGCAGAGTGGATTTTAAGTGTGTGAGGTACAGTGTTTAGCCAATGAGGTACGCACACATTGTCGTACATGCCGAGTTATTATTGCAACATTACCTATTTCTGGGAAAAACTAAGTACAGTACAACAACAGTATGCCATATTAACACACATTTTATCGGTAACCTCAAGAGCCGTCTGAATCTTAATACCATTCCAACTTATTAACTTTTTGTACTGGATACAGCATCATCAGATCAACATTTTACAAGTTCCATATTAACGTATAATTAATTGCTAAGTCGCTGGGTGTCATGTTAGGAGAATGAAGGGAGGGGGAAAGAGGAGGGGGGTACGGCCAAAATGATAGCACTAAAGACGTAGGCCGTGGCAGAATGGCTGTGCGGACTGAGGCGCCGAGCTGCGGTGCGCGCGGCCGTTAGCCGTCGGAGGTTCGAGTCCTCCCTCGGGCATGGGTGTATGTGTTATCCGTAAGTTAATTTACCTAGGTTTAAGTAGTTTGTAAGCTAGGGACTTATAACCAAGCAGTTAAGTCCCATAGATTTACAAACAAACATAAAGACGTAGCATGCGAGACTGTATCCAGTGCTGAATTAACTGAGAACTTGCCCTGCAGATAAATATGCCTTGCACAGCATCTCGCGATGTTGCGTCCTTACAGCCTCCCGTAAGCTCGTCAGGAGATGTCTCTAATAACTGCACATGAGAGCAAATCTGTTAAATTTGCATTTTGGATGTACCAAAAAACTTCCACCATCTGCTGTCCAAACATGCTTGGGTCTATGTTTTTAGTTTTGATACATACACTGACTTAGATCTTTATCAAATTTTATGAAAAATATGTGTTCGCATATCTGAATTGATCTTTGATTGTCGCGCTATTGCTGTGATAAGCCGGCCGCGGTGGCCGAGGGGACTGCGGCGCGCCAGTCACGGTCTGCACGGCCACTACGGTCGGGGATTCGAGTCCCCCCTCGGGCACGGATATTTGTGCCGTCTTTAGTATTAGCTAGTTCATAAGTAGTTTGTAAGCTTAGGGACTCTACAAACATTTGAACATTGTTTTGCTGTTGGTAAGCAGCTAAGCTGCAGAATAAGTCTACGTGATCGCGAGAAGTCGTGGTTGTAAATGTGCATTTAAGTGCATGTGTTAGAAGGTGCATTTAAGTGTGGGTTCAAGAAATGCCAAACAAGAAATATGATTACTTTGATTTTCTTTGATTAGATGATTCAAGCATAATGATGAGTGCATGCTGACAAGGTAAGCAAGCCTTGGCGCTATGTTATGTACAGCTTCTCATACATTATTGCTTTTCTTAGAAAGTGATGTTTTTTTGTTGTTGTTTTTTTTTCATTCTTGTTTTAGACTGTAAATTATGCGACATATCTTGTTTCAATATTGTGGTGTCATTTTAAATCGAATTTTAGAAAGTAATTGTTCACGTTCTGTGAAAATCCTTATGCTACCAAATGTACCTTGGAAAGTGTAACCCAACGAGTGTAGCGTACATGATTCTTCTTCCCTGCCAATTTTTTTTTTTTTTTTTTTTTTTTTTTTTTTTTTTTTTTAAGATTTCTTGAAACTTGACCGATTTTTGAAAATATTTGTTTCAATAATCTCACAGCTGCACATGAGTCAAGTTATCAGTTACATATGGTTTGCAGATTTAATTTTGATTTGGAACAGTGTTACCGCTTTGTAACTGTACACGTATAAGGATTTACTTTCTCTTACAGCTTGCAGCTAGTTAAATGGTAAAGTAGGATTTTTTTATTTTTATTTGTATTGAAACCAGTGTTAGCTACAGATAAACACTACACATGGTGCCAACATTTATATTAACTCACCAATAGCTAGTTCTTTCATTGTTCAGCAGATAACTTCAGCAAAACAGGATTAAAAAAAAAAAAAAACAATCATCATTTCCAGGTGACAGACAGTTACACTTGTATTTAAGTTTCCAATCAGTTCATAAATAAGGAATTATATATATTTGATTTTCAAGATGATTATGACATCGGCATTTCAGAATGCATTTATACCATACACTTGTGAGATTACCGCCCAATAGAAATACTGGTAATTAATAGCATTTGATAATTAAACAGTATGAAGTTCACTGCAAACATTGACCATGCAAATGCACTAAATGTTACACAATTTTAATCTTATTAATTATGGTAGCAATGTATATACACAGTTGGGTGACAACATTTATAGTTAGGCCAAAGGTAGAAATTCTCCACGTTGAGATTTGCTGTGTGCTTGTAGCTGACGAAAGGCCAGCGAGCAGGCCGACTTTGGTGGCTTCTTCCAGCTTAGGATTTTCCAGTTTTCATTTTCGGTGAGGGGAGAGAGGGACAATGGCGAGTGCCAGGCACAGTGCAGTGCACAGCGTGAAATAAAATATTCTAATACTACTGGCATTTAAAGTAATACGATGCAGTTAGGAACCTTTAAGGCCCTCATTACAAAATAGCCTGTTGATAAATAAACAATACATTAGCTGATATAGTCACATCTGGCGTAATATGTTTAATTGACAATGAAAAGTAATAAATTACCAATGAATACAAGACAGTTACACAACTAGCATGGCAATCTTTGTTTATAAAATAATATATTAACTATTTCTCATTTTTATTTTCAATGAATCTTGTGTATTTTACCTTGAAATATTCAGTTAAATCACTTATCTGTGATATAAGAAATTGCACTATTATAATAAATAGTACAAAGGATGTTTATACTAATATAAAAACGTAAGAAAATATTTGTTAATGTGTAGTGTAATTATTTTGATTTTAAGTAAAGTTTTAGAAATGTATTGGCTGAGCGCTGTACGTTGGCAAATCGGTTAGAACAGCTCACATGGGGAAGTTGATGACGTAGGGAAAAAACCCCGGAAGTTAGCTTTTGGCGCGAGCGCATGTGGGCAGGAAGTGACGAGGCGGGAGCACGGCGCTCGGCATCAGTTGGCATGTGGCTCTCGAGTTGGAGACTTTAGATTTGTGTGTGGCAATCGCCACGTGTGGTTGCTCGTCGTAGACTGCACCAAGTTGAATCGAGTGCTACTGTGTGTTGTGAATACTTAGCCGGTGGAACAAGGTGTGCACCGCATTGAATTAAAGTGACTGTGATTTGTTAATGTAACACATGCATAGGCATGAACATAGACGGTGTTTGAGACAGCCACATGGTGTTAAAACAATTTGCGACAAATATTCATTTTTGTCTGGGGGCTCACGAGCTATAACTTTATTTGATAAATGTGCCAACGTACAGACGCATCAGTTACAGGGTTCTAAGATTGTGAAATAAACAACATAAAGTGAACTTTTACGTGTTTTAAAAACTAGTAGTTAATACACCCTTTTCTCTCATGAACTTGATTTCATTACGAATTTGTTTTGTTAATCATATCCAGGGAAGGAAAATCTGCGAACGTGTGATATCAACCCCTAGAAAACGAGTCAAACAGTCGCAATCACAGTTCCAGTGTTTTTGCATGTTTAGGAATTTGGTTCGCAGTTGGTGGTTGTGAGTTTTAAAAATTAATCTTTCCCTATTTTAAACTCTCATCCCAACCTTCACTCTCGCACACTTCTGCATAATTACAACGTGACTGAAGAAACTATCTCGATTGTCTTAACACAGCTATACCACTTCAGTTAGACCTTCAGTTAGACTGTTTTAATGGGTGTGAGCAGTCGTGGAACCCAGCGGCCTGCTGTCATCTTCAAAATGTCGCACAGGGTGCTCAGA
The DNA here is from genome assembly GCA_026315105.1 of Locusta migratoria. Taxonomy (NCBI): domain Eukaryota; kingdom Metazoa; phylum Arthropoda; class Insecta; order Orthoptera; family Acrididae; genus Locusta; species Locusta migratoria. Next base: position 490,683,758 of record CM048744.1, on the reverse strand, counting down.
ACTGGTTAAACCTGATTATAATTTTTTTAAGTAGTTGACATTGTCAGTTGGTTTTTGAATGCGATCATATAATTTTATCGTTGCAGTTTCTTTTCATTATTTTTTTTTCTACCTGTATTAGATTCCCATGTGCTTGATGCGTGGGAAAGAGGGGGGGAGAGGGTGCCACTAGTTGGCACAAATGGATGGGTAAAAAAATATATTTTGTAATTCATGAAAAAACATGCAGAAGAGAAAAAATGCGCATCAGGTTTCGTAATTACTATTAGGTGGAGTTTACTTACATTGAAAAATCCTGTAATAAATTTAAAGACAGCTGTTTCTTTATATATATATGTATGTATATAAGTGCTGCGAGGTGCCTCGTCCGAACCACATGCAGAACTTATTTATGCCTTTTTGAGATTCGGGCGTAGCTGTGCTTGCCTGAACCTTTGCTCTTTGCTGCTGCACAAAAGTTTATGTTCGTAACATAAAATATCGGTATATACATATGTAGATACTGGAATTGTAGCTCGAGCTCCCAACAAAATGTGAGCAATGAATAAAATAGCGGTGGCCGAGCATTCTGCAGCGCGTCAGTCACAGTTTGCACTGCCACTACGGTCGGAGGTTCGAATCCCCCCTCGGGCATGGATATTTGTGCTGTCTTTAGTATAAGCTAGTTCATAAGAAGTTTGTAGGTTTAGGGACTGATGACCCCGTAGTTAAGTCCCATAAGATCTACAAACATTTGAACATTTATTTGAATAAAATAGTTTGTTCAAGCTACACTACGCCAACAGGGCAAAGTGATCCAGTTGGATTTCTAGATTGGTGTTTGGCCTTGTCTCAGGCCCAAGGTCAAATTGTTCACTCCTTTCTTCAACACCCTAGGTCAGCGGTCGGCAACTAGCGGACCGCAGACCACGTACAAAAGTATTTTGAAAGTGTAAGTTACATACTCTAATTATTAAAAAAACTATTTTTTCTGTAGATAACATCGAGCTACAAGGAAATGGGGAATTAATAAGTGATTTGGTTCAAAGTGTATCATCATTATGTCGCAAGCTGGTTCTTTGAAAGACGTTATAAGTCAAGAATTCCTTCATTTTGCAATAATTATTGAATATAAAAAATAATCCTAAGGTAGACGCATTTCACAGGGAACATGAGGCAGAATTAAAGTGTGTGGTGTGGAGGGAGACGTGCTATAAGACAGTCCGTGTAGTCGCTTTGGCTGCAACGCTGTGTTAGCTGAGCGCCCGGTCCGGGGGCTAAACGCCCTCTGTAATAAAAAAGCTGAACCAATCTTTCAACGAACAACCACGAACAAAATAAAGAACGTCCGCCAACCATAGATCTACCAGATAAAAAAATAAATAAAAAATAAAAAAAATAAAAAAGTGGTCTAAAGCGCCTACTCGATGCCCTCTGTAATAAAAAATCTGAGCCAAGAACACTTCGAACATTAACGAACAAATACGATCAGTGTCCCCAATGAACAGAACTACCCATAGAGCAAAAAAAAAAACCTAGTAAGTAGGAGGTCTCGGGTTCGAATCCCGGCCACAGCACAAATTTTAATTCAATGCCTTTCCTTATGTAGACTTTTCCGTAAGTCTCAGACATTTCCATAGTATAAAATTTCTTGGTATATCTTAAGAAGGTATTCGCAGTAAGACTGAAAGTCTTTTCACAAATACAAAAGTTGTCTCGATTTTTAAAATCACCTTTTGAGGTTTCTCCAGTAGCAGAATGAACGGCTGTGGCTGCGAACTTGTTCCACCCTCCATATGGAGATAATAGACATGCGGGTAGACAATTTCTTGCAAACTTATAAAACTGTATCCACTGAAGAATTTTGAAGTCAACATGTGCCTGAAAAATATGAAAATTGCAAAACATTAGCGATCTACCTGGCTGCTATGTTTGTCTCCTCATATATTTGTGAAATTTCATTTTCAAAAATGAATTTCTTGGAGAATACTTATCGGTCAAGACTAACGGCCAATCACTTTGAAGACATTATTCACACAAGTAGCTCCGCACATGAACATAACTTTAAGAACCCGCTCAAGACCACAAATTTAATTTTTCCCATGAATTTTTAATACATATCAGCACATTTCATAGTATTTCATACTTTCTTAGTAAAAATTAAAATAAAAAAGTATGTATAACGTATGACCTGTTTCTGGACTTTCCAATAAAAGTTTGTTTATCCATCTTATTTCATACTTTTTGTGAGTGAAAATAAAAATAAATAGACAATAATATAATTTTTTCTGGGTTTTTTGTACATTATTATTTGACATTATTGTATTTCATATTATTTTGTGAGTGAAAATTAAAATAAAAAATTAATAAGGAACATGCAGTTTTACATCCGGACCTCGATAAAAATCTAAGATTACTCGCCAACCTCTGCCCTAGATTATCATTAAAACATGAAAACAGAGTATTATGAAATGTTCCTCTGGGTCCAATAATTCACCACAGCGGGTTTTAATTCTACAAATAACTGTCGCCCTCACGGACTGTTTAAGTCTTTTTTTAAATATATGAGTTTATGTACCCATTTTCTAAAGACACACGCAGGTCCTGGCGAGTGTTGCGCCCGTTCAGTGAATACTTTAAACATAGCGAGCACGTCAAAATCCTAAATTAAGTTCACAGTTTAAATACTTTGATTATTCAAATGTCCCTTAATCTTCTGAGACACTGTGTAAAATTCGCGCCGGCCGCGGTGGCCGAGGAGACTGAGGCGCTCCAGTCACGGTCTGCACGGCCACTACGGTCGGGGGTTCGAATCCCCCCTCGGGCATGTATATTTGTGCCGTCCTAGTTCGTAAGTAGTTCATAAGTAGTTTGTAAGTTTAGGGACTGATGACCCCGTAGTTAAGTCCCATAGACTATACAAATATCAAACATTGTAAAATTCGCAGCCGCCCAATTCAACCACAAAAAAATTATTAAGTTTCGAGTCGCTCCAGACTGACACGAAAATGTCTAAGTCCTGTATCTTTACCGCTCGACACGATAATTCTTCTAAGTCCATCACGTGAATGTTACTGGATTTTTACACTGCGAGTCATGCCACAAGCCGGCCGCGGTGGCCGAGGAGACTGAGGCGCTTCAGTCACGGTCTGCAAGGCCACTACGGTCGGGGGTTCGAATCCCCCCTCGGGCATGAATATTTGTGCCGTCTTTAGTATAAGGTAGTTCATAAGTAGTTTGTAAGTTTAGGGACTGATGACTCCGTAGTCGAGTCCCATAAGCTTAACAAACATTTGAACATTTTTTTTTCATGCCACAAACCGACTGAGGTCCCACCTCTAGCCAAGTGCCCCGAAATAAGATAGCGAACTCCTATTAATAAGATTCTCTTAACTGGTCAATTTTACAAAAACTTTGAATAGGACATGTTCAATACAAGTTTTGTATCAGTTTGATCAGAATTTCATCAGCATTCCATTGCTGTAATTATTTTTGTGTAAATTAGTTTCGTTAATAAATGCATATTTAGGTGCTAGTTCATAACTTATTTCAGAGCTTGTTAAATAGACATAATCAATTAATTCATCTACTCTACATAGGCTAATACTATTCATAGAACATGTGAAATGCCTTAAGCAACTAAACCATATCATTAACATAAAATTATTCGTCTCAACATACTCTTTAATCTGAGGGTACTAGCTTTGCAGTAGCGATCCTGATTTGCGAGTAATTAATTTCTTTCTGTTATTTTTCTACTTGTCAGAGTTCTGGCTCTCCGCCATAGCAGGCTTGATTCATACCAGCAGGCAGTGGGTTTTTACTAGTAGTATGATATATAACAACCTTACAGTCCTTGAAATATCTGATTGCAATATCATACCATATTAGACGATCAATAACCATCCGCATGATCCATAGCCGTTGCAGACATGGTGTGGCTTGTGTACCTCAACGGTAGCCACACAGTAGGGGCATCCTTAGCGGAGGGTATCTGTGGGCAGGCCAGATACTCGTGTGGTTTCGGAAGACAGTAGCAACCTTTTCATTAGTTGCTGGGGCAACATGAAATATTTTAAATTTAATTTTAGATAAAGAATTAAAAACTTATTAGGACCAAAATCATTTCATGGACCAACATTTATTCTTATTTCAATTTTTATTATTATAATATTTAACAATTTTATAGGACTATTTGAAACATCAGCTAACGTGACTTTTCCACACAGTTACTGCGAACGGACGAAAGCAAGAGGAAACTATAGTCGTCACGTTTCCCGAGGACATGAAGCTCTAGATTAAGAATGTTTGATGATGGTGACCTCTTGGGTAAAATATTCTAGAGAAAAATAGACACCAATTTGGTGTTATGCGCGGGGACTACTCAAGAAAACAGGCATTCTCTGCATCCGAGAGTGGATTGTTCTGTCCCTTAACTCGGGAATTAGAAAATTTGATAAATGGAATGGATAGGTTGACGTTATATATAGAGGGGAAAAATGAAGTTCCATGGCAGGATGGACAGAATTTCTTGTCAGATGGCAACAGGGTCATAGATACAAAATCCGTTTGAAGTAACGCAAGAGTAGATCTAATAATAATGAGGAAAAAGGGATGCAGTTAAAGCATTGTAAACGCCTTATCGTATCGAAGATAGAGTCCGGAACACAGAATTATAAATTTATATGCCAAATAGCTCTACCAGTGATCGGAAAAATGTATGTAAGAGTAGCCTTCCGTGGCCATTGTCACTTTCGATAAAGTTCTTCAGGGTATTAGACCGCATCGTCCTTGTGTAAAACCAACCGACGTTTCGGCCACTATTGCAAGTCCCTTTCTTCATGGTATTCGTCTGACTGCTGATTTTGGGGAGCTTGCGTCTTATAACGTGAAATATCTGTTGAGCAAGAGGGAGGCGGATGTTGGGCATTATCGTTTTTTTGCTTTAATTGGCGCTATTGGTTGAAATGGGCGTCCTGGATTGGTGTTTCTATGATGTATTTTCCTTGTCATTGGAGTTTACATTCTTCTGCCTGATTGGCGGAAATAGACGTCTATGATTGGAGTTTGCATTCCTGTTTGCCATTGGTTGGAATGGGCAAGAGGGCCGGCCAATCAGGAAGAAGAATGCAAACACCAATGACGAGGAAAGTATATAATAGAAACACCAATCCAGAATGGCCATTTCCACCAATAGCGTCAATTAATGCAAAAACCAATAAATAATGCCCAACATCCCCCTCCCTCTTGCGCAGCAGATATTTCACGTTATTATATAAGACGCAAGCTCTCCCACAATCAGCCTGAAGAAGGCGACTTGCAATAGTGGCCGAAACGTCGGTTGGTTTTATACAATGACGATGCGGTCTAATACCCTGAAGAACTTTATAGAAAGGAGAAATGAATGATGAGATAAAGGAAGTTATCCAGACAGTTGAAGGAGAGGAATACCTGATTGTGATGGGGGGGGGGGGGCTGGAATTCCGTTGTAGGGAAAAGAAAACAAGGAAAAACAGAATGTGAAAATGGACTGGGGAAAAGGAATGAAAGAGGAAGAATTTTGGTATACTTTTGCACAGAGTACAACTCAATCATTACAAAATGATCAAAACTAATGTTCTTATATAACATAGTAGAGCTTACGATCTAAGTTGCAGTACGACATCTAGATCAATGTCTAGTTTCAATCACTTCTAATAATCACAGTCACAGGATTAAAATTCTTGTTACATTTCTTATACGTTACTAGTTCATGCAGTCATACATTGTTTAGTATATTCCTCACAATGACTGGATGGTCATTCACTTTTGTGAAACGTCTCATGATGCTATAAATAAAAAGTGAATAATTCTAAGATGACAATTTGCCGAAAACGGTTATCAGTATAGATATTTTATTGAGATTATTAGTAAATATTTATTTCCAAAAAAAAAAGAACTGTAATAAAATGAATATTTATTGTTTTATGTTTCTTAATTATTTTTCTCTGTGGGCAGTAGCGCCTCCACAGCTCTAGCATTTGCAAGTTCCTCACAGAGAGACGGTGTGTTATCCTTCATACTTGTTAGAATAGAAAGCAACTGTCTGCACCACCTAGCCACTGTCACATGACGGTGCGTTTCTGCGGTAAACTCACGCGAACTCATTATGTACCGTGAAATGCAGAAATCGAGTTACCGCAGAATACAGCAGTTTGTGTAATGAGTGCGTCACTTTGGCTTTGAGTCGTCTATTGGCGCGCTGCGGTGTGGTGGTTCACCGAGTAGCAGGCTGTATATATGTACCTGCAAGCGAGCAAATTAATTACGGAACTATGTTTTCCCAGGCGACAAAAATGTAATCCTACGGTCATCCCCACTCCCACAGATTTACCATCTGTTCCACTATTTTACCATGTCATACTGAACTGACATGAAGTAACTCGTAGCTTCGACACTTTTTTCTCTGGCAGATAAAACTCTCTTTCCCTTAAGTTCATTAAATTTACCGTGTGTTCGCGTTTATATTTGATTCATATTCCCGTTAAATATCTGATTAGTGTATTTTCCCTCCATGTGAATCGCGTCGCGACAGTCGTTAAATCCCTTTGTTTTAAAACCGAGTTTCTGTTTCTTTCCTACCGTCAGTTCAAACGTCAGCAAACAGCAGCTCCTTCAGTTTTCTTCAGCTGTGACTTAAACCGGCTGCTCAGTAGAAGCTACTTATTTTTATTTTTCTCTGCTTTTATTCTTTTCTTTAATTTTCGTGTGCTCGCTACTTCATTTAGATTCAGATTCGCGTTAATAAACAGTTTAGTGTACCCTCCCGCTCGTTTATTATTGTTTTGAAGTTACTTACGGTCTGTAGTCCTACACTTGAATTGTTCGCCGGCCGCGGTGGCCGAGGGGACTGAGGCGCTACAGTCACGGTCTGCACGGCCACTACGGTCGGGGGTTCGAATCCCCCCTCGGGCATGGATATTTGTGCCGTCTTAGTTCGTAAATAGTTCACAAGTAGTTTGTATGTTTAGGGACTGATGACCCCGTAGTTAAGTCCCATAGACTCTACAAACATTTGAACATTTGATTTTGAATTGTTCTTTGGGGTTAGTATGGCTGGGGACTGTGATTGCTGTCTGCGGATGCAGGCTGAGATGATGGCTTTTCATTCCCAGCTTCAGGCGTCGTTGGCTGCGGTTGCGAAGCTTGAGGCTGCGGGGATGGGCGCTCCTGCTGTCGGTCGGTCGCGGGGATCCAACAGTCGCCCTGTGTGTCTGATGTGCCCACCGATCGGCCCGCGGCTTTGGCCAATCCGGTCACTGCACGCGTGAAGCTCGCCGCCCCGTCCGTGGTGGATTGGGAGGTCTCCCTGGCGCGTGGCGGACGGCGTAACACATTCCAGTGGACCGATCGTGAGGCCTTACGTCTTACAAACAGCTTTGAGGCATTGCCGGACACTGTTCCTGAGCCGGATGGTGCCACAAGTCCTGTGGTCACCTCTCAGTCAGAAAGATTCGAGGGTGGGAGTGCTTGTAGTAGGAAGCTCCAACATTAGGCGGATAATGGGTCCCTTAGGGATTTGGCCAGTAAGGAGAGGAAGAATGCCACTCCGTGTGCATACCGGGGGGAGTCGTTCCAGATGTGGAACGGGTTGTTCCAGATGCCATGAAGGGACAGACAGGGTGCAGCCAACTACAGGTGGTTGCTCATGTCGGTACCAACGACGTGTGTCGCTTTGGGTCGAAAGAGATTCTCTCCAAATTTGAGCGGCTATCTGGGGTGGTCAAGGCTGCCAGTCTTGCTTGCGAGATGAAGGCAGAGCTGACCATCTGCAGCATCGTCGACAGGACCGTCTGCGGTCCTCTAGTACAGAGCCGAGTGGAAGGTCTGAATTAGAGGCTCAGGTGGTTCTGTGACCATGTAGGCTGCAGATTGCTCGACTTGTGCCAAAGGATGGTGGGTTTCCGGGTTCCGCTGAATAGGAGTCCACTACACGCAGGAAGAGGCTACACGGGTAGCGACGGCTGTGTGACGTGGACTGGGCGGTTTCTTTAGGTTAGAGGGCTTCGGGGAATAACAAAATGGGCAGCCTCAACGGCTGCACGTAAATCACAGAAGAAATGCAAAAAATGTTCAAATGATTGTACAGCTTATGGGACTTAACTACGGGGTCATCAGTCCCTAAACTGACAAACTACTTATGTACTACTTACGAACTAGGACGGCACAAATATCCATGCCCGAGGAGGGATTCGAACCCCCGACCGTAGTGGCCGTGCAGACCGTGACTGTAGCGCCTCAGTCCCCTCGGCCACCGCGGCCGGCGAAGAAATGCAGATCCAGGAACTATCGATATAATAGTTGTAAATTGTCGTAGCTGTGTCGGGAAAGTACCAGTTCTCCTGCGACAGGAGAACTTCTGTGAATTTGGAAAGTAGGAGGCGAGGTACTGGCAGAAGTAAAGTTGTGGGGCGGTATCATGAGTCGTGTCGGGATAGCTCAGTCGGTAGAGCGCTTGTCCGCGAAAGACAAAGGGCCCAGCTTCGTGTCCCGGTTCCGGCACACAGTTTTAATCTGTCAGAAAATTTCAAATCATCGCACACTCCGCTGCAGAGTGAAAGTTCCATTCTGGAATCATCAATTAGGCTGTGGCTAAGCCATGTCTCCACGATATCCTATCTTCCAGGAGTGCTAGTCCTGCAAGGTTCGCGGGAGAACTTCTGTGAAGTTTGGAAAGCAGGAGGCTAGGTGCTGGCAGAAGTAAAGTTGTGGGGCGGTATAGTGAGTCGTGTCGGATAGCTCAGTCGGTAGAGCACTTGCCCGCGACAGGGAAAGCTCCCTGGTTCGAGTCCCGGTTCCGGCACACAATTTTAATCTTCCAGGAAGTTTCACTTAATAGTTTTCTGAAAGATATCATTCACAATTCCAGTAGTTAATTCCCGTTTGTCAGGTGGGATAGCTATATTTGTATCAGCAGCAAAATGAACTAGTTTAGCATTTTCGTGAATGTAGAATAACAAGTCATTAATATAAAGGTGTTTCTAAATTCACGCACTCGGGCTTCGCAGTGCGACTCCTCACATGCTAGAAATAAAAAAAAAAAAAAATAAATAAATAAATAAAAATGTTTCTCACAAAATTTCGTCCTGTGCATATTTCCGGCAGTAAATGGACGTCGAATATTGAAATGGGTGTGTGTCCCATACATCATAATTACACTACTACACCAATAAACGTCTAGGGGATTGGGAGGTGTCTTGAGGGACAAAGTGAGCATAGAAACCCATGCCCGGAAACGTCATACAATGACGCTACAGAGCGTCGAAGTTGCTGGAGGGGATGTCTAGCGGCAGGAGCTGGTGCCTGTAACTTGGACTCTCCGTAGCGTCGTTGAATGGCGTTTCCGGGCATGGGTTTCCATTCTCATTTTGTTCCTCAAGAAACCTCCCACATCCCCTAGAAGCTTGTTGGTGCAGTAGTGTAATTCTGAAACACACTGGCGTATGGGAAACACACCCATTTCTATCTTCGACGTCCATTTACTGCCGAAAATATGCGCAAGACGAAATTTTGTGAGAGACATTGTTTTATTGCTAGCATGTGAGGAATGGCGCTGCGAAGCCCGAATGCGCGAATTTAGAATCACCCTGTATATTGAGAACAGCAAAGGACCCAAGACCGAACCTTGAGGGACCCCATTTTTGATAACTCCCCATTTAGAGGAATTAATGGGTTCTCCTATATCATGTGAACTGCTTATTTCAACTTTCTGCATTCTTCCAGTTAAGTAAGATTTAAACAGTTTGTGCAATGTCCCACTCACACCACAATACTTAAGTCTATCTAGAAGAATCCCATGATTTACACAATCAAAATCCTTCAAGAGATCACAAAAAAATGCCAACTGGTGATGTCCGGTTATTCAAAACATTTAATATTTCAGCAATGAAAGTATATATACCATTTTCGGTTGAGAAGCTTTTTTGAAAACCAAACTGATATGTGAAGCAACTCGGGAATACATAACTTTTACAAAAAATTTGGATAAAGCTGTCAGAAGCGAGATGGGGAGGTAGTTGTTGACATCGGACGTATCCCCTTTTTTATGCAAAGGTTTAACGATGGCATATGTCAGTCTACCCGGGAAAATACCCTGATTAACATGATGTTAATCAAGATAACTTATTTCATGATACATTTGCAAGGGTCTTTGAAAACTGTTTCCCCAAGAAATTACTTAAATATAATTGTATGAACCCATGCAAAAAAGACCATGGCTTACTAAAGGAACAAAAATATCTTGTAACCAAAAAAGGGAACTATATCCATCCGCAAGAAAGAGTAATAACCCACATACAATAAAATATTGTAAAAACTACTGTGCTACGTTAAGAAAAGTTACTAAAAAAATCAAGAAGCATGTGCATCATGTCTGAAATTAGTTCCTCTGATAATAAAATTAAAACAATTTGGATTATTATTAAAAGGGAGACAGTGCAACCAAGAGCAGAGGAAAAGTGTATTACCATCGAAACAAATGAAAACTTTAGTAACAAAAACTCAGAAGTTGAAAACATTTTTAATGATTACTTTTTAAATGTTGTAGAGAAAATAGGTTCTAAATGTTAATGCAAGAGTATGACTTTTCTTGTTTCAAAACTTACTTACCCAGATTTCTTGATGAATTGTCATCTATTAAAAGAAACGTTTGCAGAGGACAACCTTATAAGTTAAAAACTGACAGCATCTAAGGAAGACTATCTATTGGAAGTAACATACGAGTCTGCTTTGAAAAAGTTTGTTTAAAGCCTCAAGCGTAATACCATTATTAATCGAAGTAAAGGGAGAGCATCGAGCACTTGCAAAAACCAGTGTGAATGAAGTAATGGGATTCACAACAACTCACTTAGAGGAGCATTTATTACCTAGTTTTTTAAACTAACGTGGAAAACGATTTACGCCTAAAACTAACAAACTTCATTCCAGATACAGAAAACATTATTAATATCAACACCGAAATTAAACAATGGCAAATGTTTCACAGAGCTTACCTTTTATTTTGTATGGTTCTTTTCTTTAATAATGTTTCCTTTACCATTTGCAAATTTACTACTCTTTTACAGATAACAGTTATTTCAGTTTCACATTAAATATTATTTTTTACTATTAAATGCTGCTTAGTCGCTGTAGTAAGTCATGAAAATCTGTCAAGAAAAATTGTGTTCCATAAGAGAAAAGATTGAGAACGACTTCTGTACAGCACAGACATAGAGAAAGAATGAAAACTAGTGGGTCGAGATTAGGACTCGCACAGGTATTCGTTTTTCCATCGTTCTATATTGGAGTGGAACAGGAAAGCCTGTAACTGAGTACCCTCCGCCATGCACCTTTGGGTGGATTGCGGAGTATGGATGTAGATGTAGATGGTAAAATAATACAGTTACTAACCGTAAAATTGAATGCAAAATCGATAAGAGAAGTGCGTCATACAATGATAAGACGACAGACGCCCGTTTAATGATAAAGATAGGCTTTATTTTTAAAAAGTGAGTCCCCCCCTCCTAGAACCAAATTTTGGCTGCACAACTGGGCAGCACAAATGTCTACTAAGTTCGACGTATTGTGAAGGTAGAAGGGGCAGACCGTACAATTACCACGGCACAGATAAGAGGATTTGTCAAAAGGCAAGATGGTGATAATGATGACGATGAGGAAGAGTCACAGTGCCTTTCTGAAACAGTCAACTGGAGAACAATGAATTCAGTGCAAAAATAAAATCCGTGGACCATTTTATGACTGTTAAAACTGTGTTGATCCTTTGGAGCTGAACAGCGATTGAAATTGACTGGTTTGTTCAAAAAATGTTCAAATGTTTGTTAAGCTTAAGGGACTTAACTACGGGGTCATCAGTCCCTAAATTTACAAACTACTTATGAACTAACTAATCCTAAGGACGGCACAAATATCCATGCCCGCGGGGGGGATTCGAACCGCCGACCGTAGTGGTCGTGCAGACCTTGACTGAAGCGCCTCAGCCCTCGGCCACCGCGGCCGGCTGACTGGTTTGTATTAAATCACTATAAATCCTAATAATTTTAATCCTGTTTTCATTTTGCTGAATGTTAAACATTTACCTCAATATTCAACTTGATATTATGTACATTAAAGAATATCACTTGATAAGTGTTAGTTTTATTTTGATTTTCTAGTTATACTTACCAAAAGACGACATGGGTCAACGTGTCCCATACGCTGGAGCAACTTATCCCGACGTGGGGGCAGATTGGCTTACTTGACTTATGCCCAGTAATTATTTTTTTCTAATACTTTAAATGATATTATCAATCTTAATAACAGTCATCCAGATTCAGTAAAGACCTATCTAAAATTTTACAATAATTCCATAAATTTAAATATGTCAAATAAATTAATATTAATAGAAATAAAAAAAATATGGCCAACGTGCCCCGGTCTCCCCTACAACATAGGTCTTGAAACGCTGGAGACTCACTGGGCCCAACCATACCTTCGTGGAGGAAACGCTGACCAGCGTTTGGTACGTGCAGAAACGTGTGAGTCCCGTCCTTTTGTCATTGTTGCCACAGGAAAGTAATGTAGTGTTGCAACAGGATAATGGTTGCCCGCATTGTGCAAATGTTCAAATGTTTGTAGAGCTTACGGGACTTAACTACGGGGTCATCAGTCCTTAAACTTACAAACTACTTACGAACTACCTATTACTAAAGACGGCACAAATATCCATGCCGTGACTGGCGTGCCGCAGACCGCATGGCCACCGCGACCGGCCGCATTGTGCATGTGAACTCAACGTGCTCTGTCAGATGTGTCAGCACAATTTTCGGACTTGTCTACAATAGAACACGTGGGATATGATGGGAAGGCAACTGCCACGTGCGAATCGTGAACCTACATCTGTTGTCTTGCAAAACAGGTCGATCAGGCGTGGATTAATGGAAACACTGAATTTATGGTAGAGGCTTGCAGAAACTGTAACCGGTAGATAAAGCACAATTGCAGAACGAAAAAAATAAAACTGAGTTGTTGAGTGACGAAGATTAACGATCAAGCCCAAAAATGGAACTTGCCCAAATGGTAAAGGGAACGAGGTCTGCGATACACTACACTGTGAAACAGTACGACGCCGTCTCGGAGACCGGTTACTCCGCCTCAAACCGGTTAGACAGCCTGCATCTTGAAAACACTTTGTTTTTTTGCGCTGCTAGTCTCTCCGCTTCCTACGAGCAATATGTCCGCCGCCGAGGCAAATGAGGCTGTAACAGCTCTCAGATGCGTATCATTCTCCTAAGATACGGGGCAGCGTCCCACGCCAATGTCGCACGCGTGTAAGCTGTCTGCGGGTGGTTTGGAGTGGCGGCTGGCGTGCAGGTGTCAGAGCAGAGGTGCAGGTGTCAGGTGTCTGGTGTGTGGTGTCTGGTGGCTGGCGGCCAGGCGTCCGCTGGCGCTGGCGCTGGCGCCACATATACTGTAGGTGGGCGGGGCTGGCGCCACTGCTGCGGTGCTGGGACCCCGCCAAGCGACACGTGCCGCAGCAGACGGCCTGACACCGCCAACGTGCTGCAAACTTTCTCCCTGCGAAACTCCCACCACTCGACGTATACTTCAGCCGTGATAGCATCATCTGTGGGACAGCGCCATGTGTCTCATGGCAGTTAGACCATCCATCAAGCGTCCCCAGAAGATGAAGGAGGAGGTGGAGTAGCCGACCGCGGTGGCCGAGGTGACTGAGGCGCTCCAGTCACGGTCTGCACGGCCACTACGGTCGGGGGATCGAATCCCCCCTCGGGCATGGATATTTGTGCCGTCCTTAGTTGTAAGTAGTTCATAAGTAGTTTGTAAGTTTAGGAACTGATGACCCATAGACTCTACAAACATTTGAACATTTTTGAGGTGGAGTAGTGGAGTAAGCGACAGCAAACTGCAACAGTTCGTCATCATCATAATCATTTGATTAAACCGTTCAGCCGGCCGCGGTGGCCGAGGTGACTAAGGCGCTCCAGTCACGGTCAGCACGGCCACTACGGTCGGGGGATCGAATCCCCCCTCGGGCTTGGATATTTGTTGCGTCCTTAGTTGTAAGTAGTTCATAAGTAGTTTGTAAGTTTAGGGACTGATGACCCATAGACTCTACAAACATTTGAACATTTTTGAGGTGGAGTACTGGAGTAAGCGACAGGAAACAGCAACAGTTCGTCATCATCATAATCATTTGATTAAACCGTTCAGCCGGCCGCGGTGGCCAAGGTGACTGAGGCGCTCCAGACACGGTCAGCACGGCCACTACGGTCGGGGGATCGAATCCCCCCTCGGGCATGGATATTTGTGCCGTCCTTAGTTGTAAGTAGTTCATAAGTAGTTTGTAAGTTTAGGAACTGATGACCCATAGACTCTACAAACATTTGAACATTTTTGAGGTGGAGTAGTGGAGTAAGCGACAGCAAACTGCAACAGTTCGTCATCATCATAATCATTTGATTAAACCGTTCAGCCGGCCGCGGTGACCGAGGTGACTGAGACGCTCCAGTCACGGTCAGCACGGCCAATACGGTCGGGGGATCGAATCCCCCCTCGGGCATGGATATTTGTGCCGTCCTTAGTTGTAAGTAGTTCATAAGTAGTTTGTAAGTTTAGGGACTGATGACCCATAGACTCTACAAACATTTGAACATTTTTGAGGTGGAGTAGTGGAGTAAGCGACAGGAAACAGCAACAGTTCGTCATCATCATAATAATTTGATTAAACCGTTCAGCCGGCCGAGGTGCCCAGGGTGACTGAGGCGCTCCAGTCACGGTCAGCACGGCCACTACCGCCGGGTTTCGAATCCCCCCTCGGGCATGGATATTTGTGCCGTCCTTAGTTGTAAGTAGTTCATAAGTAGTTTGTAAGTTTAGGGACTGATGACCCATAGACTCTACAAACATTTGAACATTTTTGAGGTGGAGTACTGGAGTAAGCGACAGGAAACAGCAACAGTTCGTCATCATCATAATAATTTGATTAAACCGTTCAGCCGGCCGCGGTGACCGAGGTGACTGATGCGCTCCAGTCACGGTCAGCACGGCCACTACGGTCGGGGGATCTAATCCTCCCTCGGACATGGATATTTGTGCCGTCCTTAGTTGTAAGTAGTTCTTAAGTAGTTTGTAAGTTTAGGGACTGATGACCCATAGACTCTACAAACATTTGAACATTTTTGAGGTGGAGTAGTGGAGTAAGCGACAGGAAACAGCAACAGTTCGTCATCATCATAATCATTTGATTAAACCGTTCAGCCGGCCGCGGTGGCCGATGTGACTGAGGCGCTCCAGTCACGGTCAGCACGGCCACTACGGTCGGGGGTTCGAATCGCCCCTCGGGCATGGATATTTTTGCCGTCCTTAGTTGTAAGTAGTTCATAAGTAGTTTGTAAGTTTAGGGACTGATGATCCAT
Organism: Locusta migratoria; assembly: GCA_026315105.1. Classification (NCBI taxonomy): domain Eukaryota; kingdom Metazoa; phylum Arthropoda; class Insecta; order Orthoptera; family Acrididae; genus Locusta; species Locusta migratoria. Next base: position 490,668,330 of record CM048744.1, on the reverse strand, counting down.
AGACTCTACAAACATTTGAACATTTTTGAGGTGGAGTACTGGAGTAAGCGACAGGAAACAGCAACAGTTCGTCATCATCATAATAATTTGATTAAACCGTAAGCCGGCCGAGGTGGCCGGGGTGACTGAGGCGCTCCAGTCACGGTCAGCACGGCCACTACGGCCGGGTTTCGAATCCCCCCTCGGGCATGGATATTTGTGCCGTCCTTAGTTGTAAGTAGTTCATAAGTAGTTTGTAAGTTTAGGGACTGATGACCCATAGACTCTACAAACATTTGAACATTTTTGAGGTGGAGTAGTGGAGTAAGCGACAGCAAACAGCAACAGTTCGTCATCATCATAATCATTTGATTAAACCGTTCAGCCGGCCGCGGTGGACGATGTGACTGAGGCTCCAGTCACGGCCACTACGGTCGGGGGTTCGAATCCCCCCTCGGGCATGGATATTTGTGCCGTCTTTAGTCTTAGGTAGTTCATAAGTAGTTTTTAAGCTTAGGGACTGATAACCCCGTAGTTAAGTCCCATAAGTTTTACAAACATTTGAACATTTGAAACCGTTCAGCATTTACTCTCCAACATAGTCCCCCTTATACAAAAAAAAGGTAATCTTTTACTAAACTAGAAATGTATTCGAATTTCAATGAGAGAAGCTTACAAAGGTTACCACAACGAAACCCTGTCACGTAGTTTGCCAGAGAAACTAGAAATTTAACTTGAATTTCAATGACAGATCATACAGATACCCACCATAACGAAACTCTGGCACGTAATTTGGTAGAGAATAAAAAAAGAGTTCAAATGTTTGTTAAGCTTATGGTACTTACCTGCGGGGTTATCAGTCCCTAAACTTACAAACTACTTATGAACTAATTTATACTAAAGACAGCACAAACATGTATGCCCAAAGGGGGATTCGAACCTCCGAAGGGGAACACCCTCGCGCATCGGATTATAGCGCCTCAATGCGCCCCGCCACTCCGTCGCGGCGTAGAGAATCCTAAGAAATTCTGGTCCTGTGTAAAGTATAGAAACGGCAAAACACGATCAATACCTTCATTACACGATAGAAATAATGATGCTACCGATGACAGTTCTGCTAAAGCAGAATTGCTTAACACAGCTTTCCACAATTCCTTCACTAGAAAAGACGAAGTAAATACTCAAGAATTCATATCAAGAACAGCTGCAAGCATGCGTAACTTAGAAGTTGATACCCCTGGTGTATTAAAATACCTTAAATCACTTAACAAAAGTAAGTATCCCGGTCCCGACTGTATACCAATTAGGTTCCTTTCAGAGTACCCTCATGCAATAGCCCCATACCTATCATATACAAGCGCTCGCTTAGCGAACGTTCCGTACCCAAAGACTGGAAAGTTGCACCGGTTACTCCAATATTCAAAAAAGGCTGTAGGAGTGACCCGCAGAATTATAGGACTATATCAGTGACTTCGGTTTTCAGCAGGATTGTAGAACATATACTTTCCTCAAATATTATGAAATACCTCTACGAGAACGACCTATTGCCCCATAGTCAACACGGATTCAGAAAGTATCGTTTTTGTGAAACACAAGATGTGATGAGTGCTATCGAAAAGGGATGTCAAATAGATACCGTATTTCTAAATTTCCGGAGTGCTTTTGAGACTGTACGTCACTTGCGTCTTCTAATCAAATTGTCTGCTTATGGAATATCGCCACAGTTGTGCAATTGGATTCGTGATTTTCTTTCAGAAAGGACACAGTAATTGACGGTAAGTCATCGAGTAGAAAAGAAGTGATATCTGGTGTTACCCACGAAAGTGTTATAAGGGCCCTACTGTTCCTAATTTTTATAAACAATTTAGGAGACAATGTTCTCAGATGATGCTGTCATTTATCAGCTAGTAAAGTCACCAGAATATCAAAAGAAACGGCAAAATGATTTAGAGATGATATCAGCATGGTGCAAAAATTGGCAATTGACTCTTGATAACGATAAGTGCGAGGTCATCCATATGACCACTAAAAGAAATTCGTTAAACTTCAGTCACACGATAAATCAGTCAAATCTACAGGTCGCCAATTCTATTAAATAGCTAGGAGTAACAATTACGAACAACTTAAATTGGAAAGAACACATTGAAAATAATGTAGGAAAGGCGAACCAAGGACTATGTTTCATTGGCAGAACACGATTTAGAGATAATTCAGAGAAGGGCAGATCTATTTTCGAAATTTCTTTCACTAACTTTCTCTTCATGATGCGAACATATATTGTTAGTACACAACTACAGAGGGAGACATGATCATCGTAACAAAATAAGAGACATCGAAAACAGAAGGAATTAGGTGTTCCTTTTTCCCCGCGAGCTATAGAGAAATATCGTAAAAGTGGTTCGATGAACCCTCTGCGATACACTCGAAGTAGATGTAGATGTAGCACACTCCTCCACGATTCCCTATTCATTTGATGCTTTGTCTGCTGTCAAGCCTGTTACTCCAAAATCATTCTTGACCAAGTACTTTCTCCTAGATGTACCTCGATTCCTCCTACCCTCTATTGCCGAATCCATGACCCTCTTAGGTAACTTTCCTTCTCCCATGCGCGTAACATGACCCTACCATCTCATCCTGTTTTCTCTAACAGCTTCCTTGGTGTTCATTCCCAGTGTTTGTTTGATTTCCTAATTATTGACACCCTCCTGCCGTTGTTCGTAATCGTCCTTGTTGTTTTCATATCCTCAACCTCAACATCATTATTAAGGTAACCTGAATCACCCAGTTTTCTCTTCTGTAGAAGAAAGTTGGTCGAAAGATTGAACGGCACTGTGATAGTCTGGGTACTGAATTCTTTCTTACAGAAGACAGTGGATCAGAAGTAAGTAGATTGGAGCTGATCGATCACTCCTTTAGCTTTGATTCCAGTTCCCTAAAAATCTGCGCACAGCTTTAAAATATAACGGAAAACATTGTTGAAAGCCTGTGCGGGGATTTTAAAGTAACACGCTGTTCTTAACTTTTTTAAATTTCTGTGGGCATTATGTAACGAGAGGAACCGGTATGCCATGTTAGCTGTAAATGTCACAAGTCACATGAAAAGTTCAAATGTTTATAAAGCTTATGGGACTTAACTGCGGGGTCATCAGTCCCTTAACTCTTTGAGGGGCAGTGGCCTTGACCAGGCATCAGCTCTTTCAAGGGCGGTGGTTACCGATGTTAACCACTTGTTCAACGACATCTGGTGACGGAATGGGGCAGAAATTGTCACTGCGACCCACACAATTAGTTGAGGGAGTTCTCCCTGGATGGCGCGGCGTTGGATATCACGCATTTTGCTTTCCTATTATTGGTACAGCATTGTTTGTTTGTTGCCTTGCAGCAGTTTTGCGCGGTTTAGTTGGTGTACGTTTTGGAGGGCAAATTTGACAGATATATACTACTTTAATTTCCAAGTAAGTATTTTCACATGTAAATTTAGTTCATGCTAATTACGTTCATTGCAATAGTTACGCGAAACAAGTTCATTTATTTCATATTTTTGTTAATTTCATTTTGGTTAGCGCTGCTAACCACCGCGCAATTGGTACACAGCTTTCTTCCAGTATGGCTAGGAGGTGTCGTAGTGATAGTGAAATGCAAAAACTACTCTTTGAGGACTTTCCATCTGATTCAGATGGTGATGTAAGTTTGTTTGAAGACTCTGACATTGATCCTACATATATACCTGACAATGATTATATTGTGTTATCATGTTCCGAAGAGAGTAGCAATGAAGCAGTTGATAAATTACCAGAATGTAATTGTCACTTGTGCGATAATATACAACCTTGCATGGCTAAAACGCCATCAAATGATGATTCTTCAGGCTCTGAATCACTTCCTCTGTCCATGCCACCATTGGCTATAGCAACAACATCTGTGGCACATATACAGCAAAACACCTCAAATCATTCTGGTACCTCTGGTGGATCTGGAAGTGTACCTATTGTTCAGGATGTTCCTCCACAATGGAACCAAAATTTCAAAGTTGAAGAACTGCCTAATTTTGTGGAAAAAGTGGCTCTACAGCTATTTTTACAGACATGTCAAATCCATCACCACATAAAATATTTTGTGAAATTTTTACTGATGAAATGTTAAAACATATTACATTTCATACCAATTTGTATGCCACACAAAAAGGAAAGCCTTTCATCTCAACTACTGAAGATGAGATGAGGGTTTTCTTAGGCATCTATTTATGAGTGTCAAAAAATTACAAAGTTATCGAGATTATTGGTCTTCATCTCCAGATTTAAATGAGTCATATATATGACTTGATGACTGTAAAAGATTCAGTTTTTTCCTCAGTCATGTAATGTGCCTCTTTGTCTACAAAAAGGCAAAATTTGCTTTCAGACATTCCACTCTTAATAATAATGTACTTTGGAGTTGTTTATGTAAATTTCCTAAGTCAAAATTTTACCACTCAAAATTGCGCAACAAATAAGTAACTAGTGAGTATAATGGGCGGTGGTTAACATAGGTAACCACAATTTAATTGACTGTAATTAAAAAAGTAAGCAAAATATTGTAAAAATGTATTAAAATGAATTGTTCTGTTTGGTATGAAGTTTTATAATTTTTGGCAAATTACGTGTTTTCCTTTTTAAAAAAATTTCTTCCCCTCAAAGGATGCGGTTAACATTGATAATCACTGCCCCTGAAAGAGTTAACTTATAAACCTCTATGAACTTATACTAAAGACAGCACAAACATCCATGCCTGAGGGAGGATTCGAACCCCCGACGGGGAACGGCCTCGCGCAGCGACTCAATGCGTTCGCCCGCTCCGCCGCGGCCAAGTCACATGAAATAGAAGTAACATACATCATAATAAGCAACTAATAAGTGTTGCGATACCGGTCGTGTAGAGAAACACAGTTTTTTACTCAGAAAACCTTTATATTTTAACATCCAGTTACTAAAAAATTTACTAACTGAAAGTTCCGAGAAAAATGTATCAATATTTTAGCTGTGGTTGCCCTATATTAAAAATTATATGTAATAACTTCTCATTTGTATGCTGTAAGCTAAAGATCTAGTCCCGACAGCCTCTAAGAGGCCTAAACCTACACTGATATGCGTCCAATTGGTCTTCGCCTAATACTCCTTTCAACAATACCTGAGAAGATTTTACCCACAACGCTAATTTAATTGTTGTCATAATCTTTTGTGTTTTCACGCATCAAATTGGTGTTATTACTTCTCTCGCAGAGTCAGACGGATCCTGCCCCGACTACTATGCCAGTTATTCTGTCTAACAATTTGACACCTAATTTTGAACTGTATTTAATGAGTTCTGACTTAATTTCATTTACCCCAATCGCTTTATTGCAGTGTTATCTGCTGACCATTCTCTCCCTGCTATCTGCTGACCATTCTCTCCACTTCCTCAAATGTGATCCTATTTCCATCATCTACAAATCCAATTGTAAGGGCCTACATCGAAATCTGAAACATTGCCGAAAGCAACAGTTCAGTTCTAAAAATGGACACCGATTGGATCATTGTTCATGTCGTAAGCTTGTGAGCCGTATCAGTCTGTGTATTGGCTATATCACTATACACATCGTCAACTGCATGTGTGATCTAGTCTTTGACTGCCATCAGAACGTCTTCGGTTCCGTCTATGAACCGAGCGACAGCATAATTTTTGAATAAAAATTATCAATAGTGAGCCGAATACTTCCATCATAACAAGTAACGCTAGTGATGACGACACACTTCTCAAAGAGTGTTTATGAGCGAACGCAGAAGTACAAGGCACTCTCTTGCCCTTGGGGTGGCAAACAGACCCTAAAATGTGGATGAATCCAGAGTGATAAAGGCCAGAAGCCAATGTAAAGAGCTGTATTAAAGAGACATGCCGTGTCCACTGGAGATAAAGCTGAGGTCCGTCCTACAGACCTGGAAAGACCCAAGAGGTTCCGACTGATCGCCGCGACTTTCTACACTCAAAGGCGTCAACAGATTCGGTATAGAGGCGGGCGTGTCAGCAGCCACACGCCCGTCCGTTGTCGGTTTTCTTGACTGCAGCCGTCACTTCTCAATCAAATAGTTCCTCAATTGATCTCATAAGAATCAAGTGCACCCCGCCTACCAACAAACCCAGACGGTACCCCATCCATGTGCTAGCCAAGCCCCGACGGTGCTGAAAATCGGTGATATAGCGGGAACCGGAGTATCCATCGCGGCATGGCTGTTTGCATGTCTAGTGGACATCTGCCCAGCATTTGAAAAAGCGTCATGATGATCTCTCCACTGGAAAACATTCTGCAACAGTCCCACCATTTGAGTTTCTGGAAGGGACTGCTAAGTGGTAGCAGCCCAAACGGAATAATGTGTCGCATAAACAGCCGTTTCGCATTTAAAGTTAATAGCAGATTGGCAGTGATAAACAAAGATGTTTAGGGTGACACTAGCACTGTAGCCATAACGGGCAAACAGGAGTAAATCGTAGATTGCGAATGATGTGTCGTTCCTAGCAAACATCATTAATAGGAAGAGGACAGGTCAGTGGTTTGACCGCGGTCGATACAGCAGCTTACATACATCATAACTTACGCTGTAACACGAAGAGGTGCGACAACCCTCTTAATACCCGTAACTTTCCTAAACTGAGATAAAAACCATCCCTGATGAAAGAAAAAACAAACAAGATAGTATTGTGATCACATATGTGTTCCAAGGCATATACTACCTTGTGAAGGCGGAAATAATAGATCTTTGACAGTGACCCAGGCACGAACACCAGCCAGGTATCTGCCAGCGTAGGTAAGACAACGACCGTGTTTAACATTCTCCACAGCTGCCACAATCCGTATTACAACACGTGCAGTTCTTGTTTCCTACGGACTCTGCGGTGCTGCCTTTGTCGCTGATTCGTTGCACAGGCCTTTAACGGTGTTGTTATTTTTGCCATCAATCATATACACAGACCACCTGTACGACAGGTCGTCTCATTAGCCTTGACAACAGCCAGCTGAGAGCATCAAGTCCCCATAGTACGACGTGCGGTCAATAAGCAGAGCAACACATTTCTTTTCTCCGACGATTAAAAATAATTGGGAATTTATTTGGGACTTCTTTGAATATTTCCGCTTCATCTCGCATACTTAGCATTGTAAATAACATTCAGACGTGCATATGTAACAGATCTGTGTTCAAAATTAAGAGAATGTACTGAGTTTATTTTCGCCAAAAAGCAGAGCCTCTCACATATTCATAAGCGCTTGTAGAATGTCCACATCTACATCTACATCCATACTCCGACAGCCACCTAACGGCGTGCGGCGAAGGGTACTTTGCGTACTTCTAAACCAGTATCGTATGGTTCAAGGGAAAAATGATACCATTTTATATATATTGTGAAAAACAACGGCCCTATAACACTTCCCTGGGGCTCGCCTGCGTTCATCTTAACGTCTGAATACTGTGGAGAATGACAAGCTGCGTTCTTTAGCTGGAAACGCGTTAATCCAGCTATAAAGCTCGTGCATCTTGAACAGGGAAACAATACAACGTCAGTGATACAAATAAACAAGCAGAAACAGTAATAGTCGACCACTGTACGCAACAAGAGCTTTGTTTTATCAATAAATTAGCAAATAAGGTCCGTGTGAACTACAGATTACTCTCTGCTACAAACCTTGTTCCCTGGCCCAAACTGAGAACTGACTCGTTTCAAATTACTTCAATAACAGGGATTTCATACTACAGTGGTCAATATACATAGCAGCTCACACGTTATTACACACAGACATTAATAAGCAAGCCACCACAATTAAAGTTATCTTAGAAAGGTGGCTAAGAAAACATTTATGGCGCAACGGAATTTAGACATAAGAAAAATTGCATCTGAGCTTGTTTTCAGCACTCGTGAAGAACAATATTAAATAAAAGAGGGAAGGTGCTCAAAAAACTACAAGTTATAGGCAACTTATGGATTATGCTGAACTTAAACTTGTTTATTCAGATAGAAAACAAATTTTGGTGGGAACAAATTTTGTTAATACAAAAAAAAAATGCATCTCTTACATGGATTAATGCGGACGGTGCCCAGCCTAAATTATACATGATTTAGCTCTACTTGGGGGGGGGCGGAATTATTCACAAAGCAACACTCATTCGCTCACACACACGCAAAAATCAGCACCAAAATCAGCGTGCTGAGGCGAGGCAAGAAGCAGGCGCCGCTATCGTAAGCGAAATTCAGCAAGTCTGAGGTAGCACGAAACACAATATACAAAAACACTTTGAAGCTGCTTCTGGTCTGTCGTGCCTGTTTTGAGATGGTGCGTGTGTATAGCCAAGTTAAATTACACCTGAATAGGACCGCGAGCAAACACGCTTACGGCGACACACGGCTACGTTTCATGCACGCACTCATGCATGCAACCCATAGAAATGTTTAGAATTACATAAGGAAGCCATTGAAGGAGGTTGTGCAAGGCTCAGAGAGAATTAGTGACAAAGACAGAGTGCGTACTACAAGTCGGAGGAGAAACAGCAAAATTAAAATACGCGGGGAGAGAAGATTGCGAAATTTTAGTGGAAATCAGAAGGATACCCGCATAGTTACTTGCTTGATGGGCATGGAACAAACAAGAGTGGAAGCTGAAGGCTTTGTTCTATGAACCAATCACGTGGAACACATATCACTCACGGGAGGAAACGATGAGAAGATTTTTACATGCAGTGTACAAAAATGAACATATCACCTATTAGAAATCGGGCCCACAAAGCTAGAAAGTATTTACACAGAGTTCATGCACCGCCACATGATCACAAAAGGTTTCAACATACCAGGCCGTTATCAAACTGCAACTAGAATCACACACACCACGTTTATCTATTGTAAATCGCTGAATTGAGAAAGGAGAACACATTTCCGCATACGATCGGAGAAAATATTCCAAAAAATGATTCTAAGTTCACGAGTCTATGTTAAAGATGCTAGAAAATGAAACGCTACCATCTCCAAACACAAGGGCAGAACAAACCTTACCTCACTAGAAGACCAGCACAGAATGGCTATCCGAGCGGTCACGGGGACCACATACATCAGAACTGAAATCTACCGGGAGTTGGAAAGCCCAAGAAACAGTGGCCGTGGGGCGGCGAGGGAGACTCGTGCAGGAGAGGGCTCGCCGACTAGCATGTAACCAAAGGGTGTAGAAACCTCTTTGTTAGCATCAGCAGCTATCGACACTGAGCCAGAAAAAACGATACAAAACGAGCTATTACTCCCCACATTCAAGCAGCCATAGATTCTCGCACATCCACTTAAAGTAAGACAAGGACACATTCTCACAGGGACAGTGGCGTAGCGGAGAAGCCGTGCTTATGCCGCATTAATTAATATAATAATAAATTATTAAAATAACAAAATAAGAAAAACCTAGCAATATTAACTAATATTTTAACACATGAAATAAAATGCTGTTCCTCAACCCTTGAAAAGAGTGGAGTTCAAGTTTTAACAAAATGATAATCTAGCGTCATTAAATAAATTGTAACTTTACAGAAATATACAAAAAGTATATGGAAGACGACAAGCGGTCGTCTTTCAACAGTGGTAAGAGAAAGTCAAACAAAGTAAACAGAAATTTTGTAAAATAACGAAACGGATTCATGAAGGCCTGGAAACTGAAACTGGAAACGTAATACGAGGGGTAGTAGCCCAAGTGTATGAGCGCCATAGTACTGCGAGTAAAGTCTACTCAAGACGAATTATCACATGTCAAAATAATTATACAGAATGAGGTATCTAAATCGCAATGTACCGCCACCACACAGTTCACAGTTGTACCAAGTGACTTAGACAATACGAGACTAAAAGCAAGTACATCTGCGTAAAAAACACTACCGAACATAAGATTCATGTAAATAGATGTAAGCCGGCCGCGGTGGCCGAGGGGACTGAGGCGCTTCAGTAACGGTCTGCACGGCCACTACGGCCGGGGGTTCGTATCCCCCCTCGGGCATGGATATTTGTGCCGTCCTTAGAATAAGCTAGTTTATAAGTAGTTTTTAAGTTTAGGGACTGATAACCCCGTAGTTAAGTCCCATAAGCTTAACAAATATTTGAATTTTAAATAGATGTAACGATAAACCTTACGGAGATTGTAATCGGAATTCACACAGTCTGACACGAAGTGAAAGTACAAATTTTTACTTAGAGCACTCATCTCGAGTACGTCAGAACGCGTTTTCTGAACATACTGTTGCGTTTATGCTAGTAGATGAAGCAATTTAAAGCATTCATACCTGAAAGAAAAGCGCTTGAGCCGGTAATATTTATTGATCGTTCAGAGGTGTTTCGCGAGAACCTTGACCGAGAGACAAAAGATAAAATTCATCTCAGCATATATACAGGGATAAAACGCGCTTTACGCTACTGACGTAGCCGAGTACTGCGACACTATAGATGATTTTGAGAGTGCTTTTCTAGCAAAATACTGGTCAACCTACGCACAAGAAAAGCTACGAAAAGAATGGATGTTTTCGCGGCGATATCCATTAATGAAATCTTCTCGGGTTACAAGCCGCGTCATGTCAGCCGAAAAGTCATCTGTGGTGAAACATGTTTTGGAAAACGGACACCGAATTGCTTTCGACGAGACATCTATTATTGAACGAACCAACAGCTTAGGGACAGCATAATAAACGAGGCAGTAGAGATCAAAATTTCTGAAAACACCCTCAATAAAGACGGCGGCTTGCAGCTGGGTACGGCTTGGGATCCCGTAATTGCGGAGTTGAAGCGGGCGCGGCGTACGCGCGACCAAAACGTTGCCATATATGGTCATGGAACTGGGCACCAGTGACGTCACTGGCAGCGGCGCGGCTATATAAGCACGGCAGCGGCTGCGAAACGATAGTCATCCACTTGACAATGGCAGAGGAGTTCTCTGTCGAAAGCTCGTGGGCAGTAAACCACATGACGCGGCTTGTAACCCGAGAAGATTTCATTAGCTACGAAAAGAAGTTGACAATCCGCGAACCTTTCAATGATAAATCAGGCAGTCTTAGGAAATATTTGAAGAAGACTCGTTTCTGGAAAGAAACTATGTGAACCAAAGAATTTATAAACATTTTAGAATCCAAACTTCCCACGCACATCAGGTCAGTGTTCCAAAACACACTCTAGAACATTTCTTATCTGTGCTCGACTCCCTTGACATCATTTGCGAGGATACACCGGGACAGAATAAACACAACGGTTATGGTAATCTTTACAAACGTGCCAACGGTGCGAATCACGCTGCGTCCAGCCGTGAGCTCTCAAGAATCAAAGCATATCAGCTAATCCACGATCGTGTTTTGTCGCGCCGCTACACTATCATCAGACGCAATACAGTACACTTGGTGTGAGTAATGTAAACAAGCCGCCCGTTATCATCCCGGATACCAAAACAATGACCGAGATCCCTGGCATAATAACAACAGCGATCGTAGTAACTATAACAACCAAAATAACAGTAACAATCAGTGGAGGACTGGGTCAGAGCAACCTCGTCATAGTAACAACTTCAGTCGAGATGTTCTGTTATTTCACACTGCACTTCAGACCAGCAGCAGTGGGAACAACCAAATCACGGCTTTATCTAGCTGAAGTGACAAACGAACACGATCAAAGGCATGAGAACAAAGTGGTGACGCTCTCGTCTTGCCTCCCGGCGTTGAACGATAACAGGTGTGGGGGCATAGTTTACGTTATACTAAAGATGTCGAGGTACAGTGATGTTGTAGATCCAGAGTCGTGTAGTTCATCGACCACGTTCTATCCCAAGCAAAGACTTTTGATGTGATAAACCCCAGAATCCTTTCAGATGATGGTAGCATTTCAACTATTGTAGTATTAGACACAGGTACATCCGTTAATGTCATATCGCAGGCGCTGTTCGATCATGAGTATTAAACACACACTGCTAACATTCCCAGTTCGCTGCATGCTTGGTGTAACAGGCAGCGGGTCTAAGACTATTCGGATTAAGACACAAGTAGCAGTATGCATTTGCAATGAAACCGATTTATGCGCACTCATTGTTATGGATTAATAGAAAACTGTATAGAATGTCTAGAATATTCGAGAGAAAGAGAAGCCAAGCTCGACTTAGAAGCTAGTAAGTGCTATTTATCAACAATATACTATTGAATACCCACAGACTTTATATACCAGATTGTTATCCAATAAACCCACTTCATCGATCAACAAGGAGGAAACCACTTTAGATAAAAAGGTACAACACATTCTCACTACGTTTACAGAGAAAGCACACCGACACAAGGCATACTACGATAGACATCTGAAGAGTACAGACGGTGAACATGTTTTATTGAGAAATCGTGAAAAACCAGCTGTATCACTAAGGAGAAATAAAAAGCTGGAATTCCTGTACTCTGTTCCTTATCAAATTGTTCAGCTACCACTCACCTTAAATAATAGTGGTAAGATAAAAGGGTTATATGTACAAAAATATCTTAAGAGATTTTATTCTTAGACTATAAATTTTAGTCATGCAAGTTGCAAACAATGACATCTGTCAACACATGAAATTCACCAGATCATGGTCTAGTTTATGTTAGTAAAATACAAATGAGAAATTATGTTCATTAGTTCAACACCTTCTGAAGGCCACACGGGTAAGAATTTTTTTTTTTTTAAACTAGCTTTGACTGGATTTACACGCATACACTAGTCGAAACAATTAGGGAATCTGTTGAAATATATAGGTTCTGAGGTTTTCTCATCGTAAGCATGAACTAAAGTGGTTAAACGTCTTCCTGTCAGTTCTACGGAGTGTACAGAGTGGAGACAACAACATCACGGCAAGAATTATACTGGTAATAACAGACAGCTGCAGCAGAGTAGGATGGTATTGACTTGTGTTACCCTTCTATACAAATTACACAATCAGCTGATTTTGGACAGTGTAGTGAACAGGTAGTGCAATGCTACAACAATGTGACTTACCAGAAACTATGATATGCAGAGCCATAGAAAGGTTGGAAGCGCGACAGAGAGAGGGAGGGGAGTTGGCTGCAGCTATTGGAAAGTCCCGAAGTGTAATTTTCAGAATCCGTACACGATTTCAGACAGCAGGAACCGTTAAAAGAAAGCAAGGCCTAGGTCGTCCGCGGATAACATCAGCAGGAGATGACCGGTATCTCCAGTTAACAGCCCGTCGAGACAAGAGGCTGAATGCAACTCAGCTGCAACGCACCCTCCAGGCAGCAACAGGACGCGCAATATCAACACAGGCAGTCCGAAATCGTCTTCGGGAATGTAGCAGGTACAAACAGAGGCTATGGTGTGTGTCTCATTAAAGCCAGGACACCGTTTAGCAGAAACTGGGTGGAGGAAATCAAGCCTGCAACCGTAAAGAAATGGCGCTGGGTTCTATTCACATTGAAAATTTTGTGTTCAGGTGGACAATCGTTCCCACGTCTAGGGAGAACGTGGGGCTCGGAACAATCCTGATTATGAGCAGGACATATCACCATATCATGGTAACGGACAAATGTTGTGGGCAGAAGTCAGTATTGTCGGACGTACGGACCTCTATGGCGCTTTGACTGTTCAGAGTTGTAGAGATGAGATCCTTTGACCTTTTGTTGTGCCCTACGCTGGTGCCATAGGAGATGGGTTCCTTCTGGTGGACGATAACGCTCGTCCCCAAAGAACTTCACTGGTGGCAATATGCTTCAAGATGATGGAATTGAACGAATGGAGTGGCCAGGTTGTTCATCGGACTTAAACCCGAATGAGCATGCCTGGGATGCACTTGGCAGACGCATTGCAACCTCACCACCACCTCCCAAAACGGTTGTAGAGCTGGATATTGCACTCATTGGAGAATGGCTGCTGGCCGCAGTGGCCGAGCGGTCTGCGGCGTTCCAGTCACGTTCTGCACCGCCGCTGCGGTCGGGGGTTCGAATCCCCCCTCGGGAATGTATGTTTGTGTTGTCTTTAGAATAAGGTAGTTCATAAATAGTTTGTAAGTTTAGGGACTAATTACCTCGTAGTTAAGTCCCATGAGCTCTACAAACATTTGAACATTTTGAACATATGAAGAATGGTCATACATCCGTCAAGAGCTGATTGATCACCTCATACTGCCCGTGTGACGCTTGTGCGCCACTGTACTTACCGTCTGAGGTGATCGCACGCCATATTAGAGGGCAACGAGAATGATTTTTTCACTCTTTTGGTAGGCCCATGGTGGCCTGTTCTGAGTTAACGCCATGTAAACCTCTAGTAAAGAGCCGAGACAGCAAAATATCGTACTGTACCACTTTACAATTATAACAAATATCTGAATAAAGTAAGTAACCATATATATCGTGCTTGTATCTCACCTGATCGCTTAATTGTTTTGAGCAGTGTAGTTAACATGCGTATTCCGGCAGGTAGCCGGTAACAAAATGCAAGCACTTACCAATTACAGTGACTGTATTACACGGTATTAAACATTGATTGTAATTATTTCTCTAGGGGTGACTAACTTTATTGTGCAGTTAGCGTGCAAAGAATATCTTAGTATTAAAGAGTCGAAAAAGAAATTCATCGAAGACTTCATCAAAGAATATGCATCACGTTCGTGAGGGACTAGAGGCAACACAAATCACTGAAGGTGGAGAAGGATATAAATAAAAATCCTTAAGACAACGGATGAAAACCATTTCTTATTTTTCTGGATCACCACGCTGAGTTCCAAATAATCATGTTGGAGAAAAAATAAACAGAACTCTTTGCGGCAACAAATCAAAAACTTTTTTTCTGATGCCATCACTCTATTTACCGTTAAAAGAGTCCCTCTTCGAAGCGTAGTCTGAGCGAATTGCAACTGAATGCCAATTGCACTATACATAACATCAAACTAATAAAATCCAAAGAGTTACAAGCTGTAGATCAATGCGCAATATGAGTAGTGAACACTCGTTTCGTTTTATTTCTTGTGTTTGGCATGCCACAGCACCAGTATCGAAAAGCACTGCAAATTTTGCAGAGCGGTATCTTTTAAAATCAATCTATCCTAGGTTCGAGTACGTTTATAAGCATTTACACGTATTAATCTTTTGACAATAAATTAGAAACTCTGCTGGTTACGTGCTTAGGACTTTTAAATATAGGAAAAAGAAATGTAGAACGTGGTTTCTAAGATAGTCGGGTAGTTCGACCTGTAAGGAGTTTTATATTATGACAAATCTACTAAATCGATGTCTACTGCTCCGTAGTCATCTTTGGAGTGTGTCGGTGAGGATTCTATGTATTCTATAGTAATTACCTCTCTTTAAAATTCCACTCATGGAGAGAAATGTCGTTAAGCTACGCTCCTTTGTTCTTTATTCTATCTCATACAACTCTTTTTATCTCTAGTAGCTGCAGCACCCTAAATGAAGCTGACTGTTTTGAGTATTGGTATCCCGGTATTTACCCAATACATCTCCATTGCTATACTGAAGATTCCCTGACGCCCCTGAACGAATATTAACCCTTTATTTGGCACAGACAGAAATCACACGAAAAAAATATTAGGTTACTTAAATTAGACGTTTAGGACGATGTGAACAATTTTATATTATTTTTTTTTTTTTTTTTCAAAATATAGTTTCCCACATTGTCCTATAAAGCGCGTGGGTGGCACAATATAAATACTACGCTGTTGTTTTTTGCGGCTATAGAAATGATTGTGTTTTGGATTATTTCATGTGAAAAGTCTGAAAATAAGTCATTTTTCGTACAAAAGTCCATCACAATCGCACAATTTCCAAGTTTCACAGTCAAGGGCCAGTGTTGACAAAATATGCATATTCAAATGTTTGTAGAGCTTATGGGACTTAACTGCGGGGTCATCAGCCCCTAAACTTACAAACTACTTATGAACTAGCTAACACTAAGGACGGCACAAATATCCATGCCCGAAGGGGGATTCGAACCTCCGACCGTAGTGGCCGTGTAGACCGCGACTGGCGCGCCGCAGTCCCCTCGGCCACCGCGGCGGGCTATGCATTGCTGTATTCGAGAGCTTAAATGTTGATTTCACCACTATCGCAGATCGAAGGATGAAAATTGAAATATTTAACACAACACCACGCTCAATTTTGATGTTGCTTTGGAGCAAGATTGCCAAATAAACGATTAACAACCGCTCCCGTCCTTTGTTTTAGCCAGGAAGTTTCTTCCTCCCCAGTTAGATTCTGTACCTCCTTACTGATTGTCCAGTTTTCCCATTTGATCATCTGCAGTATCCTGTATCACGCTTGTAAAAACATCCATTTTCTTATTATCTGAACTAATCTCAATGTTCCAACACCCTGGGGTGCCGCGAAGTAGAATAAACGTTGTCGCAAGGCACTAAATCCGTAATGTACAATTTATTGTCAGAAAGAGCCTTTGACCAAATTCATAACGTAAAATTTATTGTCATAAAGAGACCTTTGGCTTAATTCATAATGTAAAATCTATAATCATCAAGCGATCTTCGCCAATTTTTGAAACATCACATACAGACAAACAGTCAAGCAATGTACCCGAATTTGCAGCATATACAGGAGAATAATTGCAAGAAACACTCAAGTTAAGGTCTATAATGTTTCCATTGGCATTAAAAGATTCAAATAGTAACGTAATAACACTAATTAGGTTGAATGGATATTTATTGTCACTAAATATAAACCAGCATGACTGGATAACATGTCCCTTCGCACTATCCTGTACTTGTAAACATCAACTTCTTGAAGACGTTTAACAGGCAGATCTGAAGAACAATCCAACTTTTAAAGTTCCAATAACTAAATTCATGAAAATCTGGATGTGAGTTCACCTAAGTAAATCAAAACCCATCATGTCGCTGCAGTTTTCTGCAAAATATTCGTGTCATTATTATAAATACAGTTACGCATAGAAATTTGCGAAGCACATCCTCCATTCCATGACCTGATGCAGCAACAGTTTCTTTTTCTCAATTCAAGGAATAAAAAAAAAACGTTTCTGTTACGTTTATTAAAATTTATCTGAAAATAGCGCGTTTCCATCCCGTGCCGCATCTTCCTTAAAACAAGTAAAACTATGTCATTATAACGGGCGATCACCCGATTTAATGCTATCATTTTAGACTATTTTAATATTAACCAATGCAGCCTCTGCAGTTTAAAGGTGCCTCAGTCTGAAGATGCTCAATGAGAGTGAAACGCGTTATCTATATATATGAAAATGAAAAGTTTGTCTGTTTGTCCTCTATGTGTTCATAAACCATTCATTCGATTGTAATGAAACTTTGGTGAACTGTTTACCGTACGCGCACGAAGGTTCCTGATCCAAAACCAAAAGACCACGAAACATAGCTCAGGAGATAAATGAGAGGACATCGCGTGAGAATAAACAGATTTATGCGCCAATTATTGGAAAATGGGAGTAGTCAGGGACCTGTAACAAAGTTTGCATGTAACTTCGAACGTTTATATCATTTTGTAACTGACCCCCTCCCCCCCCCCCCCACATACACACAAAGTGATGAAACGAAAAGAAGTGTACCACTCACGACAGTTTCGCTGTAAATGCCTTAAAACTGTCGCAGCAGGCATGACCTTGTATTAAGTAAAATTAGCATTACAGATTTGCATGTTACTATTTATTTTTATCTATAACTCTCCCTTAATTCTCTTGCATCCAAAATTAAGCAATCTGTTTTCTTAATCTCTATCTATATGAAAGCGAAAGAACACTCACTCACTGACTAAACACGAAATTCAAAAACTACTTCACCTATGAAGCTGAAATATGGCGAAGTGTAGTTTATGCTCAGTAAACGCCGGACAGGACACACGCGACAGCAGCAGCAGCTCCTCTACATTGTAAGATAACCGGCTTCTTAATAGAAGCGACATATTTTCATTTCGTGTGTGCTTTCTTTTACAGTTCTTAAATCTTTAGTGTACTCGCGTGTTTATTTACTAAGAATCGCGCTTAGTTGTCAGTTCAGTTGTTATTTTGATTTATTAGCTCGCGTATATATTTTTTCAGATTCGCCGTTAATAAACAGTTTAGTGTTAGATCCATATTTTTCAAAGCTCACTGTTTATCAAACTTCTGTGTCCTCAGACGTACTTAACTGGAAAAAACAAATTTTTTTTGGAATGGCTAGGAACTGTGACTGCTGCGAACGGATGGAGGCAGAGTTGGTGACTCTTCGCTCGCAGCTTCAGGCGGCGTTGGCTTCGCTGGCAACGCTTGAGACTGCGGTGGGTGGGCGCCGCTGTTGTGGGCCGCTCGCGGGGGTGCAGCAGACGCCCTGTGCGTCTGTTGTGCCCTCCGATCGGCCTGCGGCTGTGGCCAGCCCGCTCACTGCCCGCGAGGAGGTAGCCCCCCAATCCGTGGTGGATTGGGAGGGCTCCTCAGCGCGTGTCAGGCGGCGTAAGACGTCCCGGGGGACCGAAGTGGAGGCCTCCCCGGTTAGTCTTGCCAACAGATTCGAGGCGCTGTCTGTGGCATAGGATGTTCCTGACACAGATGGTGTCGCTTGTCCTGTACTCGTCCCCCTGCCTTCAAGATCCGGGCACACACAGAAGGTGGGTTTGTTAGGAAAATGGCTGCTAGGGAGGGGAAGAAATGAAATGTGCACTCCGTGTGCAAACCGGGGGGAGTCAGTCCAGATGTGGAACGGGTCCTTCCGGATGCCATGAACATCACAGGGTGCAGCCAGCTGCAGGTGGTGACTCATGTCGGGACCAATGATGTTTGTCGCTTTGGATCGGAAGAGATCCTCTCTGGTTTTGAGCGGCTATCAGAAGTGGTAAAGACTGCCAGTCTTGCTTGCAAGATGAAAGCGGAGCTCACCATCTGCAGCATTGTCGACAGGACTGATTGCGGACCTTTGGTTCAGAGCCGAGTTGAGGGTCTGAATCAGAGGCTCAGACGGTTCTGCGACCGTGTGGGCTGCAGATTCCTCGACTTGCGTCAAAGGGTGGTGGGTTTTCGGGTTCCGCTAAATAGGTCAGGAGTCTACTATACTCAGGAAGCGGCTACACGGGTAGCGGGGGCTGTGTGGCGTGGGCTCTTTTTTTATTTTTTATTTTAGAGGGCTTCGGGAATACACAAAATGGGTTTCAGTCTCAAAGGGGGCAGGTCAGACACTGGAAGAAAGAAAATCTAGAAACCATTGGTATAACAGTTGTAAATTGTCGTAGCTGTATTGGGAAAGTACTGAGGCACAAATCCTTATAAGTTCTGATAGCTGGCTGACGCCTGAGATAAGTTCAGCCGAAATTTTTTCAAAGGGCCAAATGGTCTTCAGAAAGTATAGAATAAATAAAAAAGGAGGTGGCGTGTTTATTGCTGTTACTAACGGTTTATCCTGCAGCGAAATTGAGACAGATACTTCATGTGAGTTGGTCTGGGTAGAGGTTATTCCTGACAACCGGAATAAATTAATAATTGGATCTTTTTATAGGCCCCCTGACTCAGACGATGCGGTTGCCGAAATGTTCAAAGAAAGCTTGAATCACATTTCAAATAGGTATCCGAAGCATACTGTTATAATCGGTGGCGACTTTAATTTACCCTCGATATGTTGGCATAATTACGTATTCAAAACCGGCGGCAAATATAAAACATCGTCCGAACTTGTTCTGAATGCTTTTTCTGAAAACTACTTCGAATAGTTAGTTCATGAACCCACTAGAATAGTAATTGGTTGCGAAAATACCCTTGATCTCCTAGCAACAAATAATCCTGAGCTTAAAGAGCATCAAAACAGATACAGGGATTAGCGAACATCGAGTTGTAGTAGCGAGACTGAATGTCGAAATGCCCAAATGCACCAAAAATAAACGAAAAATATATCTATTCAATAAAGCAGATAAAAATTCGCTTCACGCTTTCCTGAGTAATAGTCCCCAGTCTTTCAAAACTAAAAATGCGAGTGTAGATCAGTTGTGGCCTACTTTCAAAGGCATAATATCAGTAGCAATCGAAAGATTTATACGAAATAAATTAATAAAAGAGGGGGCTGACCCCCCGTGGTACACAAAACAGGTCAGAAACAAAGAAAAACGCATGCAAAAATTAAAAAGACACAAAATCAACAAGACTGGCAATCTTTTACTGCAACTCGCAACCTAGCGCGGACTTTAATGCGAGAAGCCTACAGTAGTTACCACAACGAAATCCTGTCTCATAATCTTGCAGAAAATCCAAAGAAATTCTGGTCATATGTGAAGTACACTAGCGGCAAAACACAAACAATACCTTCACTACGCGATAGCAATGGTAATACTACCGATGACAGTACTGCTAAGGCTCAATTACTAAACACAGCTTTCCGAAATTCTTTCACCAGAGAAGACGAAGTGAACACTCCAGTATTCAATCCAAGAACAGCTGCCAGCATGCGAAACTTAGAAGTAGATGTTCCTGGAGTAGTAAAACTACATAAGTCACTAAACAAAAATAAATCTTCCGGGCCAGATTGTATACCAACTAGATTCCTCTCAGAGTATGCTGATGCAATAGCTCAGTACTTACCTGTAATATACAACCGATCACTCAGCGAAAGATCCGTACCCAAAGACTGGAAAGTTGCCCATGTTACTCCAATATTCAAGAAAGGCAATAGGAGTGATCCCCAAAATTACAGGCCTATCTCATTGACGTCGATTTGCAGTAGGATTTTGGAATATATACTTTGTTCGAATATTATGAACTACCACTAAGAGGTCGACCTATTTACCAGTAGTCAACACGGATTCAGAAAGTATCACTCTTGCGAAACACAGCTTGCCCTTTATTCATATGAAGTGTTAAGTGCCATCGACAAGGGATCTGAAATCGATTCCACATTACTGGATTTCAGGAAGGCTTTTGACACTGTACCCCACAAGCGGCTTCTTATGAAATTGCGTGCTTATGGAATATCTTCCCAATTGTGCGGTTGGATTCACGATTTCCTATCAGAAAGAACACAGTTCGTTGTAATTGACGGTAAGTCATCGTGTAAAACAGAAGTGATATCTGGCTTTCCAAAGGGCAGCGTTATAGGTCCCCTACTCTTCCTCGTGTTGATAAACGATTTAGGAGACAATCTGAATAGCTCCCTTAGACTGTTGGCGGATGATGCAGTCGTTTATCGGTTAGTGAAGTCAACTGAGGATCAAAAGCAACTGCAAAACGATTTAGACAAAATTTATGCATGGTGCGAAAATTGGCAATTGACACTAAATAAAGAAAAGTGTGAAGTAATACACATTACCACTAAAAGAAATCCGCTGAACTTCAATTACGCGATAAATCAGTCAAACCTTAAGGTCGTAGATTCTGCCAAATACCTAGGAGTTACAACTACGAACAGCTTTGACTGGAGAGAACACACAGAAAATATTGTGGGGAAGGCGAACCAAAGGTTACGTTTCAGTGGCAGAACGCTTCGAAGATGCAACAGCTCCACCAAAGAGACTGCCAACATCACACTTGTGCGTCCTCTCTTGGAGTACTGTTGCCCCTTGTGGGACCCTCACCACCAGGTGGGACTGACGGAAGACATTGAGAAGGTTCAGAGAAGGGCAGCTCGTTTTGTTTTATCACGTTACGGGTGGGGGGGGGAGGGGGGAGCGTCACGGAAACGTTGCACTAATTGGGGTGGAAATCTTTAAAAGAAAGACGTTATTCATTGCGGCGTGGTCTATTTGCGAAGTTTCAATCACCGACTTTTAGTTCTGAATGTGAAAATATTTTGCTAGCACCCACCTACTTAGGGAGACATGACCATCCCAATAAAATAAGAGAAATCAGATCGAAAACGGAACGATTTAGGTGTTATTTCTTCCCGCGCGCTATTAGAGAATGGAACGGTAAAGTTATGAAAGTGGTTAATGAACCTTCTGCCAGGCACTTGAATGTGATTTGCAGAGTATCTATGTAGATGTAGATGTAGATCTATGTAGATGTAGAAAATGACAGCTAACAAAGTATTTTGTGATATGCGCATGGCGTAGCATACTTCTACAGACTCACGAAATCTACAGTTTCATTCCGATCTTCACGAAATTTCGCACTCTTCACCTTTAAAACAAGAGGAAGGTGACCGTCTACCTTAAGTTTCATACGGTGCATGGGAGAGGGTACTTTGCAACATAAGTGCGTTTTTCAATATGACGCTGTCTTTCTATTGCATAGAAATATAGAAATCTATAGTTCCGATATTGATGAAATTTTGCACACTCAACCTTAGAAACAAGAGGAATGTCATTGTCTTTATAAAATTTGGTGCATGGTGAAGGGTGAGTACTTAACTTACGGAATTTTACAAAATACATAATTTTTGCTCCAATCTTTATGAATTTTTGCACACATGACCATTAATTCAAGAGGAAGGTAACTGTGTACATAAATATTTGTATGGTACCTGATAGAGGGTGCCTTGCAGAAAACTTGGCCGAGAGATGGAAAGTTGGAAATGAGAGAGATGGGAGAGAAAGAGGCGGATGCAGAGAGAGTGGGAAGGGGATGTGGACTACGAGAGTGTAGGATAAATAAATACCCGGGCAATGCCGGGTTTACAGCTATTCGTTAAATAAATTTTAATAATTACAAAGATTTGTGAAAGTTGGATGACCAAATGCGTACCGATTTCTTCTGTGTGCCATTTGAGAGGACATATTAGTGATCCTCGTCATTGAAAACTTTTGTATCTAAGAAAAGATGATTTATGTGAAATTACACCGAACTTAGAACGAATGTTTGGCATCGACTGACTTAATTTTCATACATTCAATTACCTTTATTCCCTTTATTCATTTCCTAAAAGTGCTTCGTCCCCTCTGACGGGATTACAATATCATCAGAATAAAACGATCCGTTTTAATTTATTTTCCGTGAACATTAATTTTCTCTGCAGATTTCTTCGCGTTTTTCTGTACTATTTGCTCAGTGTACCAACTGAATAACAGCGGTAATAGTCTACCATTGTGTCCAAGTCCCTTCTTCATTATTGTCTCCTTTTCATTGCCCAGTTCTGCAACAGCAATCCTTTTTGTAATTGTTGTAAATTTTTTCTCATTCTATGTGTTTTATCCTTGCTACTTTTAAACGTAGTTCGATCAGGTTTGGAAAAGCTTTCTCTAAATCTCTAATTGCAGTAAGCCTAAGGTTGCCCTTCTTCAAGATGTCCTCTAGGTTAAGTCGTAGGATCGATTTTGCCTTCCTTCTTATTTCTCTTCTCTGAGATCGGCCTGCACCAGTTTTCCCATTGTTCTGTATACCATTATTTTTGTAAGCGTGAATTATTAAACTGATTTATTGATAGTATTCTCTTCCGGTAACTGTCTATTTTGGAATTCGATTAATTGTTTTACCTTGAAATAAGACTACGATATACAGCGCAGTTTAGAAGTGACTACCCTTGGCATTTTCTCAGAATTTCCTGAACTTTCTTACTGGACGACACGGAAAGAAATACGCCGTTCTTCTTCAGATCAGGTACATTTTTCTTCAAATTCCCTCTTACTAATGCTGAAGGTAGTCGGAAAAGGGTTTCGTTAGCTGCTTTCTAAAGGATAATTTAATTTCCTTCGCATTCTTACAGTTTATCTCAACATCAGTCCGTGGTGTACCTTTTCCTCTACCACTATAATGCGGTCACAGTACTACTTCCCTCGTACATCATAGCTATTTTACGATGATTTTAATGGCTGATTGGCAATGTACACACATTGTAAAAATGTATGTACGGGAGTGTGTGTGTATGTGTGTGTGTGTGTGTGTGTGTGTGCCACATCTCCTCCTAAGCCGCTGGCCTGATTTCGACCAAATTTATACTATATTCAAATGTTTCTATAGCTTATGGGACTTATGGGTCATCAGTCCCTGAACTTACAAACTACTTACGAACTACCTTATACTAAGGACGGCACAAATATCCATGTCCGAGGGGGGATTCGAACCCCCGACCGTAGTGGCCGTGCAGACCGTGACTGGAGCGCCTCAGTCCCCTCGGCCACCGCGGCCAGCTATTCCTTACTATAAGACAAGAATCGCCGTGAGGCTAACACCCACCAAAGACAGGTAGTTCCTGAGATATGACGTCATAAAAAATGGAATTTACGTAAAACTAATACACCGTGCGACAGTGTAGCACATCTCCCGCTTTTAACCAGATTTGCTATGAACATTCATTATCGTAAGGAAACCATCGCCAAGGGGGAGGGGGGGGCTAAAATTCACTTACGACCAGTTGTTCTGGAGATTCGATATCATAAACAATGAGAATGAGAGGACTTAGTGATCTGCAACATACTTTACACATAATTACGAAAAGTTTTTCGCTGACACTCCCAGCAAAATTATTAAACGAAAGCAGTTTATCACTTACAACGTTTCCGATGTATATGTAGTAAAACTACGGCATTCTATATAACGCTACAGTACTATTTCGGCCGGCCGCGGTGGCCGGGGGGTCTGAGGCGCTCCAGGCCACTACGGTCGGGGGTTCGAATCCCCCTTCGGGCATGGATATTTGTGCCGTTGTTAGTATAAGGTAGTTGATAAGTAGTTTGTAAGTTTAGGGACTGATGACCCCGTAGTTAAGTCCCATAAGCTTAACAAACATTTGAACATTTTAGTACTATTTCTATGCGCGTGACACTTTACAGACATTATACACACATACCACTGAATGAACCTTAGAAATTATATCATGACACATAGTTCATGAGATATGAGGTCATAAACAAGTAGGTTTATAAAAAAAACCGCTCTATCGTGCAAGGCTTTCGATATATTACGTCTTTATTAGTAAGTCTCTCGTTTTGCAGACAGTATGCACAAATACCATGGCATATACTTCGAACTTACATCAGAACATAGCACATAGTTCAGAAAAAACTTCAAGGACAATTAAATGCATTAAGTGCACCCCATTACGCATGAGTTTGTCATTTAACCGTCTTTACCATCAACTGCATTCGTAACACATTTCTCAGATAACTTTCTAATACTGCACTCTACGAACCTGGAAAATTATATTATTGTAGGATGCATAGTTCAGGAGATTGGATTGACTGTATGAAGACGAAACTGGAATGGATAGAGAGTAGGTCAGAAGGCGATGTTGATCAGTTGTCAGATGGCGGATCGATCCTCTGAAGGCTTGCCAGTAAATCGCTACAATTTTCTCACATCGTTCGCCAACAAGTTCTTGAGTGTGATGATGATCGTGTGGCTGGGATCGTGTTCGGTCTGCCTGTTACAAGTCTTTTTAGGCGACGCAACTTGGGTGACTTGCGCGTCATGGATGATGAAATGATGATGAGGACGACTCAACACCCAGTCACCGAACGGAGAAAATCTCAAACCGGCAATATGTCACGGTGTCCACTGGACTACAGAGGCAGACTCTTGAGTATAAAGGGTGGTCCATTGATAGTGACCGGGCCAAATATCTCACGAAATAACCATTGTGACGATACTGCTGGCCCTCTCATCTCAATTTCATCCTACGATACCGTCTGCGTCGGACCCGGAATCGTGTGGTTCAATAGTGATGCATATTGCGTGTGAAGTTAGTTAAACACGAAATAGCGAGCAGTGTAGAACAGTGTCTCGGTGATACTGTGATCAAAACAAGTGATAGATTTCATTAATTAAGAGATTTGTATAAGACGTTTCCAGGCAGTTCTATAAACAATACTTTTGTCATTGTACATTATTTTAATAAATAGACAGACGAAGGGTACAAACTTATGTAAAACATAAAGTCATGAAAATAAATAGCATTGTATATAGGTTAGGCTCATAAACAAGTTGTATTGACAAGCTAATTGTGTTAATTAATGTAATAGTCGAAATTCAATATTGTAATTCTTTGTATATATTGACTGACGTGTGATTTTGAACGTATTTTCAGATTTGCGACGATATTTGATAGTTCAATATATGTTACGAACATGTATGATGTACTCATTAACTAATTAATTGACATTTAACTTTGCTTTTTATTATCATACAGAAAGAACCGAAATTATGACTTAAAATATATGGGTCATGTAAAATTATTGTATGTATAGTTTTCATTTTATATTGTGATTATTTTTGTCTACATGAAATGTTTTCTTTGTGTGTTTGGTAATTGTAAATTAGTATATTCAATTGTTATGAACAATGCATGATGTAATATCATTATTGTCGATGTTGTATATTTGCCTCACCGCCTTGCGTGGGGGAGTTCGAGTTTTGCCGCTTCTGAAGTACTTTGGAATCTCTGTCAGTCTGTGTTGTTGTGGTAATTTGTGTACGCAAGTTTAAAGTTGTAATGTTTGGTGGAGAAGCACTTTGAGTGCAAATTAAAGAAAAAGTGAAAAATTGTACCTACGAGTATTTATTTCTACCACGACGCCCCAGGAGAATAATGTTGCAGCGAGCAGAACCCCGATACATCGTAATGTTGAAAAGCTGAGTATACTGTTTGAAAGTGGTAGAATGAAATGTAATTACTTAAGAATCCATAAAAACATTTTAATTGGTGGAGCATAGCTGGGATTGCGTCATATACAGTGTCTACAGAGTGTTTGTGTTGCAGGAGAAGTATGTTTGGATGTATATAATCGATGTTGGAAAAACCAAGGAGGACGTGAATCTGGAACTATACGGCAAAGAAAAACGTAGCACTTAAACTGGAAATTGGATGCTCGGGCCCGGATCGTCACATCGCTGGACACTGAATAACAAGATAAGTACAGCAGCGCTTATTAATTTGTATTTGTAGTCTGGGTTGTTTGGCACTCTAAAAGACGATGTCAACTGAGAATAGGAAATCTAATGTAGACATTTCAGATCAGGATGTGCTGAACAGTACACCTCGTAGCAATGTATCAAATAGTGAAGAAATAATTCTTGCATCACCAGGTCTTATAGAGTTATTAAATCGATTAACAGAACAAATAACTGAACGTATTGACAAGGGAAATCATGATCTGAGAAAAAAGATAGATGACGGTTTAGCAGATTTAAAGTCTCAGATAAACGAAACAAACAGAGCAGTGATCTTGAAAGGGCAATGAAGCTAGGACATGAACAGCTGGACACTCGTGTGACTGTAGCAGAAAGTAGAATCAGAAATGTTGAGTCTGACCTTGAAAACAAAATTAGTGCTGTAGAAAAGTATTTTGATCAGGAAAATAAAATTAGAAAAACTGAAATTTAGGAAATGAAAGTGTCATTAGAAAATAAAATTAGTGAAAGTGTGACAAATTCTGAAGGTATTATTAAGAAGGATGTGTGTAACCTCAGTCAAAGGGTCAGTTTATTGCATGAAAGTTTAGTAAATAGCAAAATGTCGATCTGTTGTGGTTTTAATTGGGCAAATGTAGTAATTAAGACATACCCTGGGGATGGAAAAATTCATCCTAAAGACTTTTTACATCATTGCTCTGACAACTTCACAGTAGAAATGACTGATGCAATGAAAATTAAATTTCTAAAGAGATTTTTGGATAATGAAGCTTATACTTGGGTCAATCAGTTAGATACAGAGGACATGTCATATAGTGAGTTTGAGAGGTGCTTTTTGAATAAATTCTGGTCCAAAAGCAAGCAGGCTAAATTAAGAAGTGATTTCTTGCATGGGGGAAAGTACAGGGAAAGTTATGGCAATATGAGGGACTTTTGTGAGGCTGAAATCAGAAAATTAGTGCATCTTGACTCACCTTTAGATGAAAACACATTGGTGGGCACCCTACGTAGAAGATTACCAGGTAGAATACAGCAAGCATTAGATTGCGGACCTGACGATTCAATTGAGGACTTCATAAGATTTGTTGGAAGATTAGACAGAAGTTATGAGAGAGAAAGAGAGAGAAACCGGAACCAAGAAGGCCATAATGGAAGAGACAGAAGAGATAATCACCAAGAAGATAGTGGCGAGAATAAAAGTAGACAGCAAGGTGGGAGTACAAATTATAGGAATACACAAGCAACAAACGATAGGAACCAAAGTTACTACAAGTCTAATGGAAACGGGCAGGAAAACTAAATGTCGCCCCTATGGAAGCCTGTCAGGTAGGGGTGAGAAATAGAACAAGAAGTCAGGCTAACACAAATAAGACCAGATTTGGACACAAATGTGAAAATGAGCAATATAGACAGGGACAGAAGGTAACATACAGGGTAAATCGGCTCAAGTTTAACAAAGAACTATGGGAAGTCATTAAGAACCAGGCTTGGAAAGAAGACAAGTGTATAGAATCAGAAGAGGTTGTACTAGATGATGATACTGTAGCAAATATGCATAATGCAAGTGAAGATATAGCTGTAGAAGAACCCAAAATAAGTGAAGAAAATGACGTGTTTGGACTGTGTAAATTGCTAAGTGATAAGGTTGAAGATGCTGAAGACAGACTGAATGTTACTGCTCATGAAACTGTGAAGACTGAGAATCATGAAGATTT
Organism: Locusta migratoria; assembly: GCA_026315105.1. NCBI lineage: Eukaryota > Metazoa > Arthropoda > Insecta > Orthoptera > Acrididae > Locusta > Locusta migratoria. The sequence continues at coordinate 490,639,864 of CM048744.1, read as the reverse complement.
TGATGTTTTGTTTAGTGTGAGTTCAGAGAAGTCAGAGGATGACAGTGTTGAAGATAGTGAAGAAGATGTGGAGGTCATGGAGTTTGAAGATTTGGAGAAGGAACTAGATGGGATGATTTATGTTGAAGTCAAGGAAGGTTGCATCGTGTTTGATGGCCAGTGTGAGACAGTGTGTGTTGTAGATGATGTCAAGTCTTGTGAGAATCATGTCGTATCAGTGAAATTGAGCAGTACTGAAAGTTGTCGAAGCAGAAACAGACAAGAAGAGGTAGGGAAAAACATCTTGCATTGTGTCATACAGAGCTACATTGATAAGAAAGAGACAGCCAATGTTCTAGATACGTTACTGTGTAACTATCATGAGCTAGAAGATAAAGTGCCTAGGTTAGAGCAGTGTGTTACCAATGATAATTGTGTTGCTAATGGATGTATGGCTCGTCAACCTATTGAAAGTAGTGTGTCCCTGAATCATTTACAAGCTAATGACGATTCCTGTACTATGAAATATGAAGATATTATTGAAGATATTACTCATGAAGAAGAGAAAGATACACAATATGATGTCACTGGATGCCCATATATTACCGTGTTTATTAATGGAAAAGGCAAGGAAGCGTTAGTTGATACAGGTAGTCCAATCAGTGGAATTTCTGAACAATTTAGAGATTGTGTGAAAGATGTACCAGACTTTTCAATGTATTAATTTATGTCACAGTTAAAATTTGAATACTAATTGTTGTCAGAGTATTATAGAGCTAAAGTATGTGAGATATTGATAGAAGTCATGATAGAATCAGTTAATTAATGTTAGTGTCTAATGATTTTGTAAGATACAAAGTTTCATGTCCTCGAAGTTTTAAAAAATTCAGTTCAGAAAATGAGAAAAGTAATTTTTACAGTATAGTTATGTGGAAATTTTTGGTTTTTGTCTCTTGTGTAATTTAAAAAAAAAAAAAAAAAAAAAAAAAAAAAAAAAAACTTGAAAAGGTCAGACAAGTTCAGTGTGGCAGATTCTTGAGTGTCAGCTGTTCCTGATTCTGCCCTCTGCTCTTGGGAGGCCATACCCTTGTCAACTACTTACTGCACTTGGAACTTTCAGGATCTGGTGATGCTGCGTGTGTGGACTGTGCTGTGCCAACCCCAGACAGGACTAAGTGAGGTACTGATGCAGCCAAGTCAGCTACCGGGTTCAAGCCATCCAAAGTAGGTGCTTTAATCTTACATCACCTCGACTTATGAGGGCATCGTCGAGCTGATGGGGGGGGGGGGGGGTATTGTGGCGATACTGCTGGCCCTCTCATCTCAATTTCATCCTACGATACCGTCTGCGTCGGACCCGGAATCGTGTGGTTCAATAGTGATGCATATTGCGTTTGAAGTTAGTTAAACACGAAATAGCGAGCAGTGTAGGACAGTGTCTCGGTGATATTGTGATCAAAACAAGTGATAGATTTCATTAATTAAGAGATTTGTATAAGACGTTTCCAGGCAGTTTTATAAACAATACTTTTGTCATTGTACATTATTTTAATAAATAGACAGACGAAGGGTACAAACTTATGTAAAACATAAAGTCATGAAAATAAATAGCATTGTATATAGGTTAGGCTCATAAACAAGTTGTATTGACCAGCTAATTGTGTTAATTAATGTAATAGTCGAAATTCAATATTGTAATTCTTTGTATATATTGACTGACGTGAGATTTTGAACATATTTTCAGATTTGCGACGATATTTGATAGTTCAATATATATTAGGAACATGTATGATGTACTCATTAACTAATTAATTGACATTTAACATTGCTGTTTATTATCATAAAGAAAGAACCGAAATTATGACTTAAAATATATGGGACATGTAAAATTATTGTATGTATAGTTTTCATTTTATATTGTGATTATTTTTGTCTACATGAAATGTTTTCTTTGTGTGTTTGGTAATTGTAAATTAGTATATTCAATTGTTATGAACAATGCATGATGTAATGTCATTATTGTCGATGTTATATATTTGCCTCACAGCCTTCCGTGGGGGAGTTCGAGTTTTGCCGCTTCTGAAGTACTTTGGAATCTCTGTCAGTCTGTGTTGTTGTGGTAATTTGTGTACACAAGTTTAAAGTTGTAATGTTTGGTGGAGAAGTACTTTGAGTGCAAATTAAAGAAGAAGTGAAAAATTGTACCTACGAATATTTATTTCTACCACGACGCCCCAGGAGAATAATGTTGCAGCGAGCAGAACCCCGATACATCGTAATGTTGAAAAGCTGAGTATTCTGTTTGAAAGTGGTAGAATGAAATGTAATTACTTAAGAATCCATAAAAACATTTTACCATCAAACGAAAAAACTGCAAAGAACAAAACTTTTCTAGCTTGAATGGGCAAAACAGATGGTGCTATGGTTGTTCCGCTAGATGGCGCTGCCATAGGTCAAACGGATATCAACAGCATTTTTTTAAAATTGGTAACGTATTATTATTACATATTCGTCTAGTACGTAGATAAGCATGAATGTTTTATTTGGAACACATTTTTCGCTTTGTGATAGATGTCGTTGTAATAGTCACAAACGTATAAATACGTGGTATCGGGTAACATTTCGCCAGTGCGGACGGTACTTGCAACGTGATGCATTACTCGTGTTAAAATGAACCATTTACCAATTGCAGAAAAGGTCGATACGGTATTTATGTATGGCTATTGTGATCAAATTGCCCAATGAGCCTGTTCTATATGTTGATCGTTATCCTGGACGACATCATCCAAGTGTCCGGACTTTTCGTCGGATAGTTGGGTTATTTAAAGAGACAGGAAATGTTCAGCCACAAGTGAAACGTCAACCACGACCTGCAACAATAATGATGCCAAAGTAAGTGTTTTAGCCGTAGTTGTGGCTAATCCGGACATTATTAGCAGACAAATTGAGCGAGAATCGGGAATCTCACCCGTGGCATATTTCTTTGCACCAGGATTTGCATGAAGACGACTTTGAACGTCGTGTACATTTTTTCCACTGAGCACAAAATAAATTACGAGATGATAACAGATTGTTTACGCGCGTTCTGTTTAGAGACGAAGCGTCTTTCACAAAGAGAGGTAACGTAAACCGACATAATATGCAATATTGGGCAACGGAAAATCCACGATGATTGCAACAAGTGGAACATCAGCGACCTTGGCGGGTTAATGTATTTTGTGCCATTATGGGATGAAGGATAATTGGCCCATATTTTATCGATGGCAATCTAAATGGTGCAATGTATGCTGATTTCTTACGTAATTTCCTACCTATTTTACTACAAGATGTTTCACTGCATGTCAGAATGGCGATGTACTTTCTACATGATGGATGTCCGGCACATGTGGCTCGCGTGCAGTTGAAGTGGTCTTAAATGGAATATTTAATGACAGGTGGACTGGTCGTAGCAGCACCATACCATGGCCCGCACGTTCACCGCATCTTACATCCCCGGATGTCTTTCTGTGAGGTAAACTGAAGGATATTTGTTATCCTAATTCACCGACAACGCCTGAAAACATGCATCAGCGCATTGTCAGTGCATGTCAGAACATTACTGAAGGCGAACTACTCGCTGTTCAGAGGAATTTTGTTACGCGTATTGCCAAATACATTGAAGGACATCAATATGAGCAGTTATTGAAGTCATGAGGTAATTACAGGTAATCACGCAGTAACAGCATGCGTTCTCATAATGTATGATAATTTCACAAAATTGCATGTAGCACATTGGAACAACGAAATAAAGTTCAAACGTGCCTAAGTTCTGTGTTTTAATTTGATAAACCTACTTGTCACCCACTGTTCGTCTAAAATTGTGAGGAATATGTTTGTGAAAATTACAGCGTCATCTATCACAAGTGTTTCAAATAAAACATTCATACTTATCTACTTACTAGACGAAAATGTAATAAAAATGGGGGTACCAATTTTTAAAAAATTCAGTTGATATCCGTTTGACCTATGGCAGCTCCATCTAGCGGGCCAACCATAGCGCCATCTGTTTCCCCCCTTCAAGCTACAAAAGTTTTCTACTTCGTAGGTTTTTCGTTTGATGCTTACTTCATGAGATATTTGGCCCGGTCACTATCAATGGACGTTCCTGTATATATAATTACGTGCACTCGGGCTTAGCAGCGCGATTCCTCACATGCCAGTAATGAAAGAAGGTGTCTTCTAAAATTTCGTCCTGCGCATATTTCTGGCAGCAATTGGACGACGAAAAGTGAGATGGGTGTGCGTTCCCTACATCAGTGTGTTTCATAATTATACAATTACAGCAACAAATTTTTTGGCGGATCTAGAGAGCGTTTTGACGAACCAAATGAACATGGAAACCCATACCCGGAAACGCCGTCCAACGACGCTACAGAGCGTCTTATTTGCTAAAGGGGATGTCTAGCAGAAGGCGCCGATGCCTGTAACTTACACCATGTTTACATGGGCTTCCAAAACCGAATTTCGTAAACCGATTTCCCACATCCGCTTTTCGTTGGTCATGTAAATACTCCAAAATCGATTATGGAAATCCGCTTCTCTAAAGCGGTTTTCCAGTTCCACAATCGATTTTCGTGCCCATGTAAACGCAACCGTTTTTGAAGCGTTCTTGGCTTGTCAGAGTGTGTTTTCTTGTTAAGAATTTTCGGCACATATTGCAAGAGTGATATTGTATAATGTGAAATAAAAGTATAAATATTAAAGTGAACATGAATCTGTGTATTTAAATAAAGAAAAATAGCGATTGTGCTGACTAAATCAGGAGATGGATCAGCTGTTTTTCAGCCGCCATATTAAATGGGATAGGAAATCCGATTCAGGATATGCCATGTAAACACGTCAGAGAAAATCGGTTTTCGTCTTGCAGAAGATGTGTTCCATGTAAACGTAGTGTTAGACTCCCAGTTCAGTCGTTGAATGGCGTACTCATTCTGTTTCTCAACCCACCTTCAATATCCCTTAGAAGTTTGTCGGTTCAATTGTGTAATTCTGAAACTCACTCATGGAACACACACCCAACTCAGTCTCCGACGTCCATTTACTGTCGGGAATGTGCTCAGAACGAAATTTCGCGAGAGATAATTTTTATTGCTGGCTTGCATGTGATGAATCGAGCTAAGAAGCCCGAATGCGCGAATTTCGGTTCACCTTTTATATACATATATGCATGTTCAGTTTAGCCAACAATTACTTATTTTTGCTCACAATAAAAAAAATTGGAACATTGTATGGCATAATATAAAAAACATAATGCAAGAGGAATAATAGAATCGCCACGGCGGTGCTCGACTGTTTCTTTTATTTTGAGATTTTCGACTGTAATTAGGTTGATGCCAATTATAAACCTCATTTTTCGTGAGAGCGAAATTAAGTATTTCTAATTCTAAGGGACCAAACTACTCTGGTTATCGGTCCGTACAGTTACAAACTACATAAAGTAATTTAAAGCGATCGCCGAGAGGACTATCCGTCGCTATCGGCCGCACGATCCTAGGGTGATGCTCCAGACCGTATGGCCATTCGTGAGGGACCTTGAGAGACAAGTGAAGATTATAACTGCCATATGAAGAGAATCTGACAGTGAAATACATCGAGAAGAAGTAACAGAAGCTCTCTCGAATAAACGACAATGGGAAATAAACATGTAGCGGACAGCAGTGAGGCATGTTTGTGCGGTCACTTGATATATAGCGTACAGCAGAAAAACCAGCCTCCCGCGATGCATACATGATGCAGCTCTGGGCTGCGATGCTGAGCGATCTACTGGCTAAGCAGTAGTCACTAGGAGGAGGGGTCCTTGTGGCAGGCCGGCCGTGGGAAACGGACGACAAGCTGACAAAGTTAAGCTGTAATTTATTTCTGACTAATTAACAACTGAAAGATGTACTTGTTTCCAACTGTACACCACAGTATTCTAGGGATGGGCGGTTCGCTTATGAACTCCTTCGAAGATCCAGATCCTTTTAGAGTGATTCGAAAAACGGAATGGTGGTTGATATGATATGTCACTGTAGTGGCAGAAATGACTTGTAACAGCACCTCTTGCAAGTTCTTAAGAAGATTACCAGACAAAAAAAGGCATGAAGCTTTTCTTTTCCCAGTCATGAAGCAAGCTACAATCGCTAATGAGCCACCACTGCCTTCAGGCGACGCCACTCGGTGACACTGCTGTGCTGACTGTCCAGGGAGGGCATCAGTGCTGTCCATACCAACAGCTGATGCTACTCTCAGAGGCTGCGTCGTGTGGAAGCTCGACCACTGTGGGGAAGCATTTCTCTTGGCGTCGTTTGAAAGAATCCTGAGAATGAGGCTTACACAGATTTGAAGCAGTTGTTACATCTCATCGTTTGACATAATATTACATTCAGAATGTGCTGGCAACAATATGCAAGTCGTACAAGCTTCAGCCTTGAGCAGCCGCACACACACCAGTTCACAAAGAAACCCACATATCACTCCCATCCAGGGTTGAGGAGTAACTCGTTACTTATAACGCCGTTACTAGAAACAGTTACTTTTCAAAAGTAACTGACGGTAACGGCATTATTATTTGGCTAAAGTAGTTTCCAAAGAAATCAGGCGCAGACAGGTGTGAAAATTACAGAACCATCAGTTTGATAAGTCACGGTTGCAAGATTGTAACACGAATTATCTACAAGAGAATGGAAAAGCTTGTAGAAGCTGTCCTCGGAGAAGATCAGTTTGGATTCAGGAGGAACGTAGGAACACGGGAGACAATACTCACTTCACGACTTATCTTAGAAGATAGATTAAGGAATGGCACACCTACATTTTCAGCTTTTGTAGACTTGGAGAAAGCTTTTGACAATGTTGACTGGAATACACTCTTTCAAATTCTGAAGTCAGCAGGGGCACTAAAACCAGACAGCGGTTATTAGACTCGAAGGGCATGAAAAGGAAGTATTAGTTGGTAAGGGAGTAAGACAGGGTTGTAGCCTCCCTCCGATGTTATTCAAGTTGTACATCGAGCAGGAAGGAAAGCAAGGAAAAATTTGAAATAGGAATTAAAGTTCAGAGTGAAGAAATAAAAACATTGCGTTTTGCTGATGACATTCTAATTCTGTCAGAGACAGCAAAGAACCTGCAAGAGCAGCTGAATGGAATGGACAGTGTGTTGAAGAGAGCATATAAAATGAACATTAACAAGAGCAAAACAAAGACAATGGAATGCAGTCTTCGAAATTCAGGCGATGCTGAAGGAACTAGATGAATTAGAAACAATGAAGGTGGTAGATGGGTTTTGTTACTTGGATAGTAAAATAACATATGAAAGTCGTAGTACAGAGGATATAAAATGCAGAATGGCAATGGGAAGAAAAGCGTTTGTGAAAAAGAGAAATTTGCTTACATCGAATATTAAGTGTAAGGAAGTCTTTTCTGAAGGCACTTGTGTGGAGTGTTGCCTTGTACGGGAGTGAAACATGGACGATAAACAGTGCTACAGAAGAATGCTGAAGATTAGGTGGGTGAATCGTGTAACTAATGAAGAGGTACTGAACAGAATTGGCGAGAAAAAAGAATCTGGTATACCTTGACTAAAAGAAGGGATTGCTTGGTAGGACACATTCTTAGACATCGAGGAATCGTAAATTTAGCATTGGAGGGAAGTGTGTGGGGTAAAAATCGCAGAGGGAAACCAAGATACGTATATAGTAAGGAGATTCAAATGGAAGTAGGGTGCCGTTCTTAGGAGGAGATGAAAAGGCTTGCTCAGGATAGAGTAGGGTGGAGAGATGCATCAAACCAGTCTCCGGACTGAAAACCACAACAACAACTTTAACTGTAACTAACGATTTAACGGAAGTATCGTTATTTTTTTATCACTCGTGGAGTAACATATTTTTTGTAAAAATCTCATCACTGCAGAATACCAGGCTTTGATTTTAGAGAAGAGAAGAAAGAAAAATATTTATTTCTAAATTACACATTTTCAACAACGTACGTTGGAAATATATGAAATATATATTTCAGTACCGTTATACCATTTAATAGTATCCTTTCATTCATAACATTTTTATAATTATGTACGCAACAACGAGTACACAACAATCACCTGACGCGTCACATGTAAACAGCCTCCGATTATTTTCCACACCTTTGGACATGGAGACGGAAGAAGACACACCCATGTGTTGCCCAGCTTATGATGAAGTGTTAGAATTTTTGACGGATGGAAAAGATAATTCCTTTTGCTGCAAATTGTGTCGCGGTGGGAAAACAATTCAAAGCACTCGAAACTCCAAAGCGAACTTAGAAATTCATATAAAATTACTTTTTTGCTTGCTGCACCCCATATCACTTTCGTCCGACTGAACGTTTGAAAAACTACATTTCGTGGAAATGAACAAACATTGAAATTGAGATGCAATGAGATAGGAGGTGCTGTGGACAATTTATTTAATATGTATTAAATACGTATTATTATTAATTATGTATGTATTAATGTATTTAATTATTGATGACACTAAAGCTTGTATCCTTTCTATACGCCTAAGGTTTATTACAGATTTACAAATGAGTTACAATTACAGTTTTTAAAAGTAATTGTAAAAATAACTGTTAAGTTACTTTAAACTGATACAGTTACTTTCGATGTGTAGTAACTATAACTGTAACTAAGTGACCTTTCAGGGAAGTAACTATAACTGTAACTTAGTTGCTTTAAAAAAGTAACTTTGGCAACCCTGCTCCCATCCTTATTACTCGCTGCTCCCCACCGCTTTCACCGAGCAAATCCCAAATTGCCTTCTGACTCACTGCTCCGCACCTTCCTACACTGATTCACTGCCCCCTGACTTTCACGGAAGAGGTCCTACAACGACCTAAATACCATCCAAATATCAAATTCATAACACACGCAGAAAATGATAATATGCTAAGTTATGCTAAATTTCCTGGACTTTACCCTATGCAGACACAACAATGAATATACGTTTTCAATATTCCGAAAGGTCACCACCTAGAGCGCAGCCCATAACAAGAACTCAAATCATCCAGTTGCACACAGTCACTCTTCAATACATGCAGCACAGATTGAAAAAAAATCGCCGAAAAGTATTGAGCCTTTCTCATGAGGGGCTACAGCATGTTCTCGCTGGATTCGAGGAGGGTCCTGGGGGGGGGGGGGGGGGTCTGCAGCCCGACAGCCCCCATCCCCCCTGGATACGCAATTGCACACACACATAGAACACATACAAGAACAGACAGGGGCACAAAACACGTACAGTAACAAGTAAATAGAACTCTCACCTACAACAACAACAAAAAACATAGAATATCCGACATACTAAAAAACAGGATTAAATGTAGCCTACAGAAATGATAACTAAAAACAGAGGAAAATAAGAACAATCAACACAAAAACAGACAAATACAACACATCTGGTACTGTATTTAGCAACTGACATGTCAGTACTGCAAATTCACTTACATGTAAAACGAGGTACATATACGTATATAGAATTCCTGTATAAATTTCTAAATGCCGCCGCGGAATGACCGTGCGTGCTAAGGTGCCTTCTGCCGTGCACGCAGCCGTTCGCCGTCGGAGGTTTGAGTCCTCCCTTGGGCATGGGTGTGTGTGTTGTTCTTAGGATAAGTTAGTTTAATTATCATGCAATGAAGGCTTTCACCACCGGTTGCCATAGCTGCTGGTAGAACTTCCGGGTTATAACGCCGTGGTCCATAAAACTTTGCAGCCGACCGCGGTGGCCGAGGCGCTCCAGTCACGGTCTGCACGGCCACTACGGTCGGGGGTTCGAATCCCCCCTCGGGCATGGATATTTGTGCCGTCCTTAGTGTTAGCTAGTTCATAAGTAGTTTGTAAGTTTAGGGACTGATGACCCCATAGTTAAGTCCCATAAGCTACACAAACATTTAAACATTTTTTTGAAAACTTTGCAGTTTCTTCCTACGTTTCGTCCAGAGCTGCGCGGATATCTTCGGAGGTCTTCCTACTTCCACTAGTCGGCAAGACTCAGCGGAAGTAGGAAGACCTCCGAAGACGTCCGGGGCAGTTCTGGACGAAACGTTAGCAAAAGCTGCAAAGGTTTATGGACCACGGCCTTATAACCCGGAAGTTCTACCAGCAGTTAGTCTAAGTAGTTTGTAAGTTGAGGGACCGATGACCACTGCAGTTAGGTCCCATAACTTAAAAACATTTGAACATTTGGAAATTAGCAATGAACAACACGAACTAAACAAAACCAAAAATAATCATCTTCTTCAGTTTAAGCAATAAAAAGACCCACTGAAATTGCTTCAACTGTAGTGAAACATATGTGGATATATAAAAACAAAAACTAGATCCTCATAGAGAAGTAACTGAATATTTATAAGGCAAACGCGGATCAAAAGGGCTCAACATCAAGATTATTCATTACCCTTGTATTACTCTTGTTGATTTTCATTTTGTATTCTCCTTTAAAGACACTTTCAATTCCTTTCAATTTCTCTTCCAGGTCCATTGCTGTCTGTTACAAAATTACTATGTCATCGGAAAACCGCATAGTTTTCATCTCTTTTTCCTGCACTTAAATTACTTCTCCAAATTTCTACTTGCTGTCAGTCACAGCTCGATGTACAAGTTGAATATCATTCGGCAAAAGCTACAAATCTGTCTTACTCCCTTGTCAAGCACTGCGTCCCTTTTATGCGAGTTGTATTGACGTTTCGTAGCTTTTAATGTAATGATGTAGTCATTTTATGTACAGTATGATGTAGCGTCGCTATTTATCACAATGCCGGCGGGCTATACTCGTCGCCGCCCAACTTAAAGAAGAATAGCGATAACTCGCGGCATAGAACTTTGGCCGCCGGGGGCGCCCGCAGTCTCGGTACATCTTTGCCTGCTTCGCGCGCCGGCAAATAGGAAGAAAGGGGCTCGCCTACATATGCCGGTACACCACAGCAAGACAGTACGAGAGTTCCAGTCAGGATGAGGCAGTCAACAGTTTTTTTATTTATTTTTTTTATTTTTTTTATTTTTTTATAAATAGGTTATGCGACCTAACTACGGGGTCATCAGTCCCTAAACTTACAAAATACTTATGAACTACTTACGAACTAGGACAGCACAAATATCCATGCCCGAGAAGGTATTCGAACCCCCGACCGTAGTGGCCGTGCAGACCGTGACTGACGCCCCTCAGTCCCCTCGGCCACCGCGGCCGGCGCAACAGTTCTCTGAAGTTCAACAGAAGAGCACCATCTACTAGAGTCAGAAATCTACAAAACTATTACCTGGTGTAGTACAGTAAAATAGATACGATAAGATGTACCACCACAAGCACATCAAACTTCAGTATGTGTTTCATCTAATAAATACGAGGATTGGAACCTAAATAGTGGCAACTATGTATTAACAAAAGCTTTACATGTTTGCCATCTGTTCCTCTCGTTCAAAGTAGTCACCAGTTTTGTGTAGAATCCGTTGCCAGCTATGTGGAAGGCGTTGTATCTGCTCACTCCTTTGCTTCCCTCTCTGTGAGGGAGAATGTTGGGGAGTTTGTAGCCTGTTGGCTTTTACTCCTCTTTGTGCGTTTTGGTGTGTGTGTGTCTTTTACGGTGTATTAATTGTCTGTGGATGGTGTTGGAGTTTCTGTTTGGGTGTCTAGTGCTTGCCCTGGGTGGGCATGGTGTTGGGTTTGTTGGGAAGGAGTGGGAATGAGGATGGATGTATGGGATTTTCCTCTTTGATCTAGGGATCAAAGATGGTCATGGGACGTTTGTGTTTATCATTTATGGATGTATGGGATTTTCCTCTTTGATCTAGGGATCAAAGATGGTCATGGGACGTTTGTGTTTATCATATCGGGACATGTCATACCGACCTAAGGAGCGGATAAGTTCGTTTCCAGATCTGGAGGAACTCTCATAGAAAGCCCTTACCAGATCTTGGAAACGATCTTTCAGGAGGGGAATTCCAGCAGCAACGTGCAGGTCGATCGTGGGAAAACCATATGGTAGGTGCATGGCTCTTCTGAGGCAACGGTTTTGGAGCGTTTGGAGTCTATCCAGGTGTTTCCTGGCTGCGTACGCCGAGACAGGGCAGGAGTACTCCATTTGGGGACGGATTAGGGATAGGTATGCGTTGATTCCAACGGAGGGGGATAAGGAGCTATTGACGTTAAGGATGGGGTAGAGACATTCTGGCGCAGACTTTCCTGTATACCTCGTCCACATGGGTTTTCCATGTGAGACGTTGGTCCAGGGTTACTCCCAAATATTTGGCAGTTCTGCGCCAGGGGAGTTGGGAACCTTGGAGGTGAAGGAGGGGGGGGGGGGTTGAGGAGCACCACGATTTCCGATCTTTTTGGTGATCAGCATAGCCTGAGTCTTTTCGGCGTTGATGGTGATTCTGTGTCATCTAGAGCCCTTTGTAGCCTACGTATGACCAGGCCCTTGTTCGCATTTCTTGTGAAAAAGGCTGTGTCGTCAGCGTATTGAGCTGTGTGCACCAGTGGGACAGTCGGGATATCTGCAGTGTACAGGCTGTACAAAACAGGGCCCAGTACCGATCCCTGTGGCACTCCAGCACTAATACGCCTTTTGGTGGAGGTGGAAGTTTCTACTTTGACAGAGAAAGTCCTATTCGTGAGAGCTGTGGATAATCTTTACTATACTTCCGGGAAATCCCTGTGTGTATAATTTGTAAATTAACCCCTTGTGCCATACTGAATCAAAGGCTTTTGCCACGTCCAGTAGCACTAACCCGCAGTAGCCATTTCGATTGAAGACTGATGTAGCAGCTTCAACTACTCTCATGATTTGTTGGGGGGCAGAATGTTTCTCCCGGAAACCGAACTGGAAATCCGGTAGAATGTGTTCTCTGGAGATGTGGTCCTGTATGGGTAATAGCAGGAGGCGCTCATAGATCTTGCTGAGAGTTGGCAGGAGGCTAATTGGCCTGTAATGCAGCGGAAATAAGGGGTCTTTCCCTGGTTTGTGTATCGCGACCACTTCCGCATGCTTCCAGCAAGCTGGAAACACACGGGTACGAGTAATCTCGTTGAAGACGTCCGCGAGTAGTGTAATTGCCGATGGCGGGAGGTTTTTTACTAACTGGTTGCTGATCTTATCGTGACCGGGCGCCTTTTTGTTTGGAAGGTGTTTGATTATTTTTGCCACGTCTTCAGGGGCAAAAAGTGGTGGTTCATTCTCTGGGTCGTCCTCAGCGTTGAGGAAGACACGCAGCTGACGTCTTACTATAATTTCATGTTCGTCGTCCTCGTCTTGGGGATCTGCTGCCTGAAACTGCTTCTCAAATGAGTCGGCAAGGGCGTTGGCCTTGTCAGCATGGCTGAAGACCAGACCCCGCTCACCGTGCAGAGGAGGCAACCTAGCGCGTCTTTTTGTGAACTGCCTTGTGGCATTCCAAAGAGTTTGGTCCTGTATGTTGAGGGTTCTGAGGCGGTTTTGCCATTGCTGGTTTCTGTGCTCATTGAGCGCGACCTTCAGTTCCCTCTTTAATCTGTTGAGCAGCCTCCTGGTGGCTGGATCTCTGGTTATTTTCCAGTCTTTGGCCACTCGGTTCTTGTGCCGAATTTGCGCTAACAGGTGTTCTGGGAGTTTTATTTGCTGTGGAGGGCCGTCCCTCATGGGAGGGGTGGCGTCCTCCGCCGCTTGCAGAATTGTCCCTGTGAGGTCGTGTAGCGCTTGTTCCACTGTATCCGCGGTAATAGGCGGAGCGCGAGTAATATCCGATGCGACAGTTTCTCGGTATTGCTCCCAGTTGGTACGCTTGTATGACGTCTGGTACTGTGGGAGTGCTACCCATTCACCCACATCGACCTCAAAGGTGACGGGGTTGTGATCGGAGGACATTCTGTTAATTGTCCTTGCAGTCACAAATCCCGTGATCCTCCTAGTTAATGCTATGTCTATCACGTCGGGCCTACCTCCATTTTTTGGAAAGTGTGTGTGCTCGACTGGACCCCATGTCTCAAAATGGTGGGTGCGCGCTAGTTGTTGCAGTTTGGCGCCTTCTGGACAGGTTATCCTGGAATTCCAGTCAGGGTGCTTGGCATTGAAGTCGCCTCCTATTAGGAGCTTTCCTTCTATTTGCCCTAGTGCTAATATATCTCACTCATCTAGATGTTCACCTGGGTATCGGTATAATGCAACAACTATTAGGGGTCCGGTGGCTGTTTTTACTTCTACTGCCACTGCTTTCATTTTGTTGGTAGCTGGGACGTAAACCTGGTGGTGCGGGATCCCTCTTTTTATGTAGATGGCCACCCCGCCGCCTGCGGTTGGCCTGTCCCTACGGTAACAAGTGTAGTTGGGAACTGTCGCTTTTACTCCCGTTTTAAGGTGGGTTTCACCCATCATACATATATCGATTGAGAACTCCTTCATGAGTTCTCTGAACTCGACCACTTGATTGACAATGCCGTCTGCATTAAAGGCGCACATTGTCAGGCCTTGGATGTGTGGGCGTCTATCCATGATGAGGTTGTGGAGCCAATTATGTAGTCGCAGAGGGAAGCGACTGCTGAACTGCTGCCTGAAGGGCAGCGAGGATCTGGGTGTTTTGTCTTTGGGCATCCCTGAAATCCTGCATCATTTGCATGATAAGGTTCATGGTTTGGACCAATGTGCTCAACAGCTGGTCTGAGGGAGTTGTCTGGGGGGCAGTTGTGTGGGGTTCCCTAGGACTTACTCTGACTTGTCGGGCCTGGTCGTTGTCCTGTGTTTCCCGGTGTTGTTCTAGTGTTTGTGTTTGCTGTTGTGGTGGTGGGGCTTCTGCAGAGCTTTCGCGGCTCCTCTCAGGAGAAACCACTTCAGCCTAGGTGCGCCCTGGTGTATCTGGCCTTGGTTTGGACCAGGCCGTGTTTGTGTGTGTTTCTGTTGGTTTGAATGTGTGGTTTTTGAGGTTTGTGGTGTTTCGTCTGCGTGTGTGGGGGGCTGCCTTGACGCCTTGTACCTTCCTTGTGTGTGTCTTGTGGACCACGCAACCTTGGTAGCTCGCTGTGTGGTTTCCGCCGCACAGCGCGCACCTAATTTGCGGGTCCTTGTTTCTAAGTGTGCACTTGCGTGTGTCGTGGGGTTCGGCGCATTTTCTGCACCGCATGGGCATGCTGCAGTTCTTGGCGATGTGGTTCAATCCCTGACACCTAAACCACTGCACCGTTTTAGTCTTATTACGCAGTGGCTCTATGGTGACAGGGATTGCCATAACTGTTCTGATTTCCCGCTTGGTATAGTGGCCATTTTTCTTCGTTGCCTGGCTTCTGCATCTGGTTGACCGTTTTAATGTCGAACCCCTGGGAGATCAGGTCTACCTTGATCGCCTGTGGGGACAGACGTCTTGGTAGGTCCCTGATTACAATGTTTTTGTTCCGTGTTTTTGTTGTGGGAGGCGTTGTATACCGTTAGCAGAGTCTGTTGTGTTGATGGTGCGAATGAAGCGGTCTACTGCCTGTCGAATCTCTGGAACAGTTCTGAAGCGAATGCTACGAAGTTGCCGGCCGCGGTGGCCGAGGAGACTGAGGCGCTTCAGTCACGGTCTACGCGGCCACTACGGTCGGGGGTTCGAATCCCTCCTCGGACATGAATATTTGTGCCGTACTTAGTTGTAGGTAGTTCATAAGTAGTTTGTAAGTTCAGGGACTGATGACCCCGTAGTTAAGTCCCTTAAGCTTAAAAAACATTTGAATTTGAAACATTTGCTACGAAGTACTTCCTTCATCTTCGGAATCAAATGAAAGTCACATGGACCGCTCGCTATTCGAGACTGGAATGGGAGATAAATAGTATAATGGTGTGATTCTTTAGTTTCTCCCGGCGTATTTGATGATCAAAATATCCACGGGTGTACTGCCGGTCTATAGTGTCCAACGGGCGCAATATTTCGGGCACTGTATTTCGAAAAAATGGGTACTCAGAGTGGCAGATTCAGCGGGCTCTCCGCCCAACCACTACAACACAACCTATGGAAACGGATGACAACACAAGGGAGGATGTAGGCACTGCGTTCGTTCCATATACCGGCGCACTCTCAGGGAAGATCGCCCGCATTTTGAAAAAACACCAGGTTGGAACTGTTTTTTGCCCGCCGAATAAAATTCGTGCACTGGTGTGGATCGCTAAAGATGATCTCGGTTTGAGGAAGGCGGGCGTGTACCAGATTCCGTGTCAGTGTGGAAAGTCATATATTGGACAGACGATGCGTACCGTCGAGGATCGATGCGTTGAACACCAGAGGCACACACGATTGATGTATCCGAGCAAGTCGGCGGTCGCTGAACATTGTTTGTCGGAGAATCATGCAATGGAGTATGAACACACTAGGATTCCGGTAGAGACGTCGAGATACTGGGACTGCGTCGTTAGAGAGGCCATTGAAATTCGCACAAGTGACGACCTCATATACCTTGACTCTGGCTATAATCTTAGCAAAGCTTGGGAACCAGCGATTGGGTTAATTAAGAGTAAATCTAGCAAACGTAACGAAGTGACGACCACGGCGGACAGAGCCCTCACACCGACGTCTTCTCAGACGCCGGCGCAATCGGTTCCACTGCGCTGCCGCGGCGCGGGGCGCGAACCGCGGAGGGGTTGCTCCGCGGGCTGAGGGTATTTAAATGGCCCGCTACCGGGCTACAACCCAGTTCCCTTCGAGCAGCCGTAGCGTGCGGATCTCCGTGCCGGCGCGTTTCCAGCAGCTCAGTCCGTCAGTTCACCTGATGATGGCGACATGTATGATCGCCGAAATATTGTGCCCGTTGGACACTATAGACCGGCAGTACACCCGTGGATATTTTGATCAGTATAATGGTGGTTCGATGAACCCTCTGCCAGGCACTTAAAGGTGATTTGCAGATTATTCCATTTAGGTGTAAATGTAAAACCTACAGCATTCCGAGGTCACAGCACATTACTTCGTTAGCTACTCATTTATTTATGTTCCGTTTGTAATTATATCAGACCAAGATTCTGTTTGCATCATTATGTGCACTAATTGTATCCGGTGACATGGGCTCTGTCAGAACCTTTTTTGTTAATTGAATGACGGGTGGCGGCTGTGGGCCGCAGCGCGCTGTGACAACTTGGCGCAGCCGGTGACGCATCGACCTCGTCGATCAGCTGTCCCGCTGACACTGCGCGAGCCCTAATAATTCACCTGCCCGACTACTGGCGGCGAGAGAGGCACGCCACTCACATCTGCCGCCTGCCTGCGACACGCGCCTCAAACGAAATCTCAAACATTCTGCCTTAGCGTCTTCAACATGGCGCCGAATTCTGAATGGATACGGATTCCCGAGCGCAGTAGAAAGGGATGTTAGGTACTCCTATTGCAGGGGGAAGGGGGGGGGGAATATATAGGTTAGCCTTCATCCGCTCGCGCCTTTTTTTTTTTTTTTTTTTTTTTTTTTTTTTTTTTTTTTTTTTTTTGTCACAGTTGCTAGCGGCCTAGCGGCCCTTATGTTTTTCCTCTTTGCAATGACTTTTTAGTTTATTTTATGTATCTATTTATTTATTTATTTGGGTTGAACATCAGTAACTTCTGAGTTTTACTTGTTAATCTGTTAAAAGAATTAATACACTGTGCTTAGACATGACTATAAACAAATAAGAATAAATAAACATTTGTTAGGGGTCAGCTCCTGTTACGGAAATATTCTTGCCCTCGTCGCATTACACAGATCGAATTAGGCATTATATCGATAGTTGGTGTAGCGAGCGCAGTGAGTCGATGGTTGGTGCTCTGGTGGGGTACGACTCTAGTGTGGAATGTCGGCAAGAGTGTAAGCCGCGTAAAGGTGGGATTCCTGTGCAGAGTCAGACGCATTCGGCTGCCGTCGTGCGTCTGCCGCACTTCACTGCTACAGATGTTGTTAAACTGGACCGTGTCCCATGCTGCGTCAGCCGCATGCAGCTGACGCTACGGCCGCGTGCGGCTGCGGCACAGCCGGTCTGAGAGCAGTGTAGACGCAGCCACGAAGCAGAAAACGACAGCGTGTCCGGGGGAAAAGTACTGTTCAGGGTGGTGGAAGATGACAAACTGCTAGAAATGGTTTCCTTGTATCTACAATGTATCGTTACCAGTATACAAGGACCAAACTATGAAGGATAAAGTTTGGGAAGAGATAGCGGAATTCGTGGAAAGAACAAGTAAGAGCAGACCGCGGTGGCCGAGGGGACTGAGGCGCTCCAGTCACGGTCTGCACGGCCACTACGGTCGGGGGTTCGAATAAAAGAAAGTTCAAATGTCTGTAAATCTATCGGACCAAACTGCGTGGTCACCAGTTCGTAGCTTACAAACTACTTAAACCTAGGTAAACTAACCAACGGACACACACCCATGCCCCAGGGAGGACTCGAACCTCCACGACGAGCAACCGCGCGCTTCGCAGCGAGGTGCTTTAGACCGCTCGGCTACTCCACCGCGGCGGGTTCGAATCCCCCCTCGGGCATGGATATTTGTGCCGTCCTTAGGATTAGCTAATTCATAAGTAGTTTGTAAGTTTAGGGACTGATGGCCCCGTAGTTAAGTCCCATAAGCTATACAAACATTTGAACATTTTGAACAAGTAAGAAAAGTACTAAATACTTTCTGTTTATTCATAATGTTTATTATTTGGTTGTCAGGCAAATAATTCACACTGTAATAAACAAGAATAAGTAGCATCGTCCCACATAATATTCAGTTATTATTATAATAATGAAGTGTAAGCAAAGTGAATACCAAACATGTTCTATGTTATAAAAGTTCAAATTATTACAATGTGCATACAAATTCTTATTCAGTAACGCTAGGGAGTTCGAAGCCTACTGACTTCTGTTAACGTGATCAGTTTGCCACAGTGTTATCCCTGCACCTGCGCGGCTGCTACGTATTCTGTAAATGAATCTCGCGCAAAAAATCCATCAGCATTTCCATAACCACCACTCCTTGTTAATGGTCCAACGTTTTCAGTGGGTAGTGGTTCACTTCTGTTTAATTCATAATGAGGCTCTCTAAGAACGTATTTCTAAGTAAATCATCAGTCGTTTCTGGCTTAAGACTGATCGGCGAATGAAATATGCGAAATACTTGACTTAACAGAGCGAAGGCATTTTCAAATGTTCAAATGTTTGTAGAGTCTATGGGACTTAACTACGGGGTCATCAGTCGCTAAACTTACAAACTACTTATGAACTACTAACAACTAAGGACGGCACAAATATCCATGCCCGAGGGGGGATTCGAACCCCCGACCGTAGTGGCCGTGCAGACCGTGACTGGAGCGCCTCAGTCCCTTCGGCCACCGCGGCCGGCGAAGGCATTTTCAGAAACAAATGCAAGGATGTAGAAGAATGTATAAATAGGGGAAAAATAGATACACCCTACAGGAAAATAAAAGAAACATTTGGAGATAAGAAAAACAGATCTATGAATATCAAGGACACTGATGGAAAACCAGTTCTCAGCAAAGAAGGGATAGCTGAAAGGTGGAAAGAATATATAGAGGGGCTCTACAAAGGAAATGAACTTCGAGACAATATTGTAAGAAGGGAAGAGGATGTAGATGAAGATGAAATAGGAGATACTGTACTGAGAGAAGAATTTGACAGAGCCCTGAAAGACCTAAGTCGAAACAAGGCCCCTGGAATAGATGATATTCCCTCAGAGCTACTGAAGTCTCTGGGAGAACCAGCCATGACAAAATTGTTTCACCTGGTGTGTAAGATGTATGAGACAGGTGAAGTACCCTCAGACTTTAAGAAAAATGTTATAATCCCCATCCCTAAGAAAGCAGGTGCAGACAGGTGTGAAAACTACAGAACCATCAGTTTAATAAGTCATGGCTGCAAAATATTAACGCGAATTATATACAGAAGGATGGAAAAGCTGGTAGAAGCCGACCTCGGGGAAGATCAGTTTGGGTTCAGGAGAAATGTAGGAACACGGGAGGCAATACTCACTTTACGGCTTATCCTAGAAGATAGATTAAGAAAAGGCAAATCTACATTTCTAGCTTTTGTAGATTTGGAGAAGGCTTTTGACAATGTTGATTGGAATAAACTCTTTAAAATTCTGAAAAAAGTAGGAGTAAATTATAGGGAGCGTAAGGTTATTTACAACTTGTACAAAAACCAGACAGCGGTTGTCAGAGTTGAAGGGCATGAAAGGGATGCAGTGGTTGGGAAGGGAGTGAGACATGGTTGTAGCCTTTCTCCAATGTTATTCAATTTGTACATTGAACAACCTATAAAGGAAAGCAAGGAGAAATTTGGTGAAGGAATAAAAGTTCAGGGGGAAGAATTAAAAACATTGCGTTTTGCCGATGACATAGTAATTCTGTCAGATACAGCAAAGGACCTGGAAGAGCAATTGAATGGAATGGACAGTGTGCTGAAAGGTGCATATAAGATGAACATTAACAAGAGCAAAACTAGGGTAATGGAGTGCAGTGTAAGAAAATCAGGTGATGCTGAAGGAATTAGATTGGGAAACGAAGCAATAAAGGAGGTAGATGAGTTTTGTTACTTGGGCAGTAAAATAACAAATGATGGGCGCAGTACAGAGGATATAAAATGCAGAATGGCAATGGGTAGAAAAGCGTTTTTGAAAAAGAGAAATTTGTTAACATCGAATATTGATTTAGGCCTAAGGAAGTCCTTTCTGAGGGCATTTGTATGGAGTGTTGCCTTGCATGGGAGTGAGACATGGACGATAAACAGTGCGGACAGGAAGAGGATTGAGGCTTTTGAAATATGGTGCTACAGAAGAATGCTGAAGATTAGGTGGGTGGATCGCGTAACTAATGAAGAGGTACTGAACAGAATTGGGGAGAAAAGGAATTTCTGGCATACCTTGACTAAAAGAAGGGATAGATTGGTAGGACACATTCTTAGACATCAAGGAATTGTTAATTTAGCGTTGGAGGGAAGTGTGTGGGGAAAAAATCGCAGGGGAAGACCAAGAGATGGATACAGTAAGCAGATTCAGACAGATGTAGGTTGTCGTTCTTATGTGGAGATGAAGAGGCTTGCTCAGGATAGGGTATTGTGGAGAGCTGCATCAAACCAGTCTCCGGACTGAAGACCACAACAACAACTAGGAGCTCATGAAATACGGTAGTTCAAAATGGCTTTTTTTCAGTACTAGCAACTCGAATAGAGAAAGGTTGCCTCATGTTTGGATGTAATCGAAATACTTCGTCGCCTACAAAAACATATGACACTACTATGCCCGAATCCGGCAGCTTAGTAGGCGGAGGAAACGTCTTATCACTTGAAAACAGTTTCCCGATATTACTTTTATCAAAAATTCCACTCTCACCTTCTTTTCCATATGACCTGACATCAATGAAACTGAATGTGTAGTTGGAGTCAACCACAGCAAGAAGGGTGGTAGAGAATAAAATGTTTGTAGTTCTAATACAGTGATCTTGACAGTGCAGGGGTAAAATTCGCACATGCCTTCCTCAGTTCTTTTGAGGTAAATCGGATGTGTTTCAGCATTTTCCTTGCATAACTGAAGCTGAATTTCTTCAACGTCTTCTAACATCATGTAAAACAACAAATAGCGCTCATTCATCCTTTCGGTACAGACTCAGCAGACCAATTAAACACGGTGCGGCTGCCGCGCTACGTCAGACGCACAACGGCTACCGCATGCGTCAAACGTGACATAGGAATCCCACCGTAAGCGAGTAATAAGAGTGATGGTGAAAGTCCGTTCATTGTACGTATTTCGAGTGTTTATCCCCAGCGCCGTGGGTTATGTTCTCACTATTTGTGCCGATCGTAACTGTGTAAGAAGATTTCTGCGCCGCGAATCGCGTCAACCGCGCCGGCTACAAACCACGTGGAATGCAGAGAGGGACTATTGTGCAATAGTGAGAAAAAAGTAATAAACAGCGTGTGAAGACTAACATTGACGACCTGTGTAAATTACCGTTATTAGAATGTTGCGGTGAAGGCCGTGATTGCGTCGCATATTTGTGATTGTTCAGAAGTTGTGTCTATTGAAATTGTTGACAAATTATGTACCCTTAAGACAACTGTTTATCAGCAGCAAATTAATTACTGGTGAAAGCTATTCCCGAAACAGACTTAACGATAGCCCTTATCCTGTGCACACGGTCATACTTGTTATTAATCGGATTGCTATTCGGCGTCAGACTGACGACGAAATATTCGGGAAAGTTTCACATTACAGAAATAAAATTTTGAAAGAATCATATTCTTGTGAAAATGGCTTGTGAAATCAGTCATCACTCTCTTCGTCTCCTCTGTCTCTTCCGTTACGAATACAATCATCATTTTTTTTTTATTATTTTTTTTTTTTTTTTTTTTTTTTTTTTTTTTTTTTTTTTTTTTTTTTTTTTTTGCCAATGTATTTTTGACAATTGTGGCTCTTCAGTTTTGTCCTGTGGTGTTTTTTGGACCCACAAATAAATGAGTCGTTGGTTGTGGTCTGCATCTCTAGATTTGAGGTTTGCCGACTGTTCACTTTCGTCAACTTCTCTGTAGAGTTTCAAAAACAGAATCAGGCCTTTGGACAGATACATTAATTTTGCACAATCTTTTAAATTTTCTTCCATCAGTTCCATGCACATTCTGTCGACATTGTCAGGTTGTGAACTTCAGGTAAAAGGTAAACGTAAAGCAGTCAACAATCCAAAGATTGGTTTGAACACCACAGTGCTTTACTAGACATGGCCCTGTCTGGAGGTGGTATGTCGTTTCCTTCCTCCGACCTTCGAACTGAGGAAGCCAGTTATAGGGGGACCTTCAGACACGTACTGAATCATGTTAACACGCCATATGAGATTGTAGACAGCCGGCCGCAGTAGCCGAGCGGTCTGCGGCACGCCAGTCACAGTCTGCAAGGCCGCTACGGTCGGGGGTTCGAATCCGCCCTAGGGCATGGATGTTTGTGTCGTCTTTAGTATAAAGTAGTTCATAAGTAGTGTGTAAGTTTAGGAACTGATGACCCCGCAGATAAGTCCCTTAAGCTTAACAAACATTTGAACATGTTTGAGATTGTAGACAACGTCTAGCCTTGACACACCGTCATTTAACGGTAGAGTTACGTACTAAAATGTAATAAACACCAGGGGCGACAATCTGCCGCCTGCGCGAGCAGATGAAGGTTAATTGTGTAATGGAGAATATTGAAATAGTTTGTAAATGTAATGTTAAACTAATGGACACATTGCTCATTAAAATAGTTAAAATAGATGGCTGCTTTCCAAGAGGTCAGGTGCAACTGGTAATTCAACACACAGAAATGCAACTCGGGAATTTATTATCACACTCATAATAAAAATATTGTGACTGTGGGGATGGAAATTAAAGAAAATGATTATATTTATCTCTAATTTATTATTATAATGTCACAAATAAATAACAATGGATAATCCTATACTATACGAATACAAGAATGAAATATAGGTGCTGTCACGTCAGCACTGAGCTCTTTTGAACAGAAAAAAATCGCACTGGTGTGTTTTACGGCCCACTTTAGATTTGTCTGTACTTTTATGATTTAATGAAAACATTTCGGAAAAAAATAATAAAAATATAAACAATAAAAAATTATGGATGATGCGATTACGACTATTATTGTGATAATGTCTAAGCACCTAACACGTAATATTCTTTCTGACCGCATTTTAACAAACAGCCAAAATTATTAGATAATTGAGTTTAGCTTTGATGAACATATTCTTTTTTTGTACTTTTATCTCTTTAAACTGTTATCTTAATATCTGTCCCACATTTTCATTATCTTTTTCCTTTAAAATATTATCATCTGAATTGCTTTGGCAGTTTGTTTTCTTTGCCTGGTACCAATGAGTGACTATAACCTGGATGGAACACAGCGTACCTTTGCCGTTCGGAAGTCTTCCCTCTTGCTTTCTGTATTTGTTGATATTCTTAGTATAACTCAAGCGTTGTCATTTCAAAGCAATGGCTCACTGAAAATTATCAAAGACACGTCGTTCTTCTGACAATGATTATAATCTAATGTGCAAAAATGCCATGTTAGCGGATAACATTTGCCATCGATGGTACGAGAATTACGGATCACTCTCGCAGCTGTTTGGCGTAGTGCAATGGGCGACGAATTATAGTTGAGCCGAAATATGATGATCCCTAGTGCTTGCGCCAATCGGCTTTCAGTGACAGCTGTGCCCGCAGACCATTGGATTGAGTCAAATGTGAACTTTGCTCTGCGCATGCGCGCGCCCGGCTGCACTGTGCATTTCTGCCAGTTCTGTCGACACAACAGCGACCGTTAGCTATACTCGCTGGCAGCGAACTATTTGGCAACATGGTTTCATCCCGTTTCTCCGAGTTGGGCGGTCTCCCAGCCCAGTAGGCGGAGCCATGGGTCATCGTATTTCGGCCCGGCTATAGTTTGTGATGTACGAACATATTAGACGGTGATTTGAAAATTGCCGGGCGCGGTGGTTCAGCGCGCTCCGTCAGACGGTTGTCGGCGTCACAGCGTGCTCGGTCAGAGGGCTCGACACTCTCTGTAACGAAAAAATTGAGTCAACGACGAAACGATCAAATTAAAAACAAAACAACTTTCACAAGATCGATCAAACCGAAGAACAAATGAAAAGATAGAAAAAAGAAAGAGGGCACAAAGCCATCAGTAATAAAAAAAAAAAAAAAAAAAAAAAAAAAAAAAAACGGAATATAATTCTCAATGAACAAATCAGAACGAATACGAAGAAAAAGGTTTTCGCACACTCTTGTTAATTGAACAGAACTATATTCTGCAAGATTCCGAGTTGTTCAACAGTTGTTACCTTTCTCTGGAAAGTGCATTTGTTTTATTTTGTAAACATATCATGAAATACATACCAACGAATTGCAAACATAGACTCTAGGAAAATACTTTTACAATGACTGTTGTAAATGATGTAATAGTAACTATGTATATAGATTAAGTACAAATGTTCAAATGTTTGTAAATCTATCGGACCAAACTGCGTGGTCATCATTCCGTAGCTTACAAACTACTTAAACTAAGGTAAACTAACCTAAGGACAACACACACACCCATGCCCCAGGGAGGACTCGAATCTGCAACAGCGAACAACCACGCGCTCCGCAGCGAGGTGCCTTAGACCACTCGGCTACTCCACAGCGGCATAGATTAAGTACGAGAGCTTTGTGGAATTCGGTGTTATCACACTTATTCCGTTTGTTATTTTAGCTGTAAAAGAAAGCGTAGTCACGGTTTCAAACAGAATATTTGCTCTTTATTTTAGCGCAGAACAATGTAATATGAAAAAAGTCATATCTAAACTACAGAAAAGTAATACAATCTACGTGAAAACCGTCTATAGCAACCATTCCAAAGACAAACATTTTAGTAGATGCATTGATTCTAATTAATTACTTTCAACTTATTCCATTAATAGTGAATAATTGCTTAGGAAAAAACATAATTTGTTACAATGTATAAACGTCCCTTCTGTTTCATTAAGGAATGACAGTTGCCACAGAAATCTAGGACACCATTTACATATGAAAAACCAGTATCAGCTCGTTAATTTGAATATTCATTATCACAGTATGCTCCCCGTTGTTGTGCAAATGCTTCAGAATAGCAGTGTTCAATTCGTTGTTACGTATTTCACGGCATGTTCACGAAATAGAACAAACGCACATTTTAGAGGGAGCACTGTTACATCGGGACAACTCTAGACATTACAGAAGATAGCTCTATTTAATTAATAAGAGAGCCGGAAACCTTTTTGGAGCGAAAGTGGCAAAAAATAATCGCACTGACGTGTTTTACGGACCACTTTAGATTTGTAGTTTTATAAGTTTTTGCAAACATTTTGGACCAAAATAATAACGTAAATAATAAAAAATTAATTAATAAGAGTGTCTGAAACCCTTTTAGGAAAAAAAATTAGGTAGTGGTGGGATCCGAACCACCGACCTTTACAGTCACAGTACAACGACGTGCTTACTACGCTATTTATTTATTTATTTATTTAATTTTTTATTTTTATTTTATTTTATTTATTTTATTTATTTTATTTATTTTATTTTATTTATTTATTTATTTATTTATTTATTTGCTCTAGTTCTTGTCCTTGCGGACGCTGATCATGTTTGTTCGTTTTGTCATTTTGGTTCTGCGTGTTCTTTGGCTCAGCTTTTTTATTACAGAGCGTTCAGCCCTCAGACCGGGCGCGCTGGGCCATGGCGCCCGGCTGCTACGGCTATCAATCAGAAGATGACTCCTTTAATCTCATACTACTGATGGCCGTTGTTAACTGATGCTAATATGGCATTTGTAGACACTAGATTATCATTTATCGTACGAAGAACTATGTGTTTTTGTCAAATCTTCAGTGCGCCATTGCTTTCAAATGATAACGTGTAAGTTACAATAAGAAAATCATCAAATACGCAACGCAAGATGGCGTATGCCAGAGAGAGTTCTGGGCGAGGAATGTCACGTGACATCTCCGAAAGGCTGGTTTTCGTTAATTCAATGGAGGGTGTCAGATCTCATTTACTTTTCCAAATATGTCTCAAACGATACGAGATATGAAAAAAAAAAAAAAAAAAAAAAAAAAAAAAAAAAAAAAAAAAAAAAAACTAAGGGAGCTAAGTTGTAGAGAATTTTCTCCTCTATCAATTAGGTTATTCAATTTTCGTGTCAGATGAATAGTTAAGCCGTTATTTTCATTTAAATTTCGGGCTGTCAAAAAACGATCGCAATGGCCCACTTCTAGTGTTACTACCGTAACCTAAAGTGGGCCAAAATGGTATTGGCGGGTTTCGAACTACCCACCTACATTTTTTCCCTCTGTGGGTAGTTCTGTTCGTTGAGGACGCTGACCGAGTTTAGTCGTTCTTGTTCTCGGCTCAGCTTTTTTACTACAGAGTGCGTTGAGTCCTCTGACCGGCCGCTGAGCCACGGCGCCCTGCTCACCTGAGTCAACAGCTACGACATTGAGACTTAATTTTCGCACTATTTATGGTAGTTGCTAATCAGCTAAATTGACATTTTATACACTAGATTATAATTTATCGTACTATAAACGACTTGTTTTTGTTAATTCTTCAGTGTGCCACTGCTTTGAAATGACAACGCGTAAAATCAACTGATGGTGTCAAATCGCTGTTATTTTTGGAAATACTCTGTAACCGTGCGAGTTATAAACAAAACATAATAGAGGAAAGTTGTAGAATAATTTCTCCTCTACAAATACGATTATTCAATTTTAGTGTCAGATGAACGGTTTATTTGCTGTTACAATTACATTACAAACGGCTTTTTGTGTTACTAACGTATTTTTTGTTTGAAATATTTAAAAAAGGAAGGTTCTAGTCTCTGGCCGCCAACAATTATATCTGTAAAATTTTATGCCGATCGGTTGAACTGTTCGACCTAAAAAGTGGAAAGCGTTACGGACAGACGGACGGATAGACAGACAGACATCGTCAAAATGCCGTTATTTTTGCAAATATCTCTGAAACAATGCATGATATGAAAGAAAAACCTAAGAGAGCAAAGTTGTAGAGAACTTTCTCCTGTACAAATTCGTTGATTCAATTTTCGTGTCAAATGTATGGTTAAGCCGTTATTTTCTTTTAAATTTCGAGTTGTCAAAAGACGATCGCAAAGGCCCGCTTTTAGTGTTACTACCGTAACCTAAAGTAGGCCAAAATAAATTACAAGAATTTCTGAATGACAACTTCTTCTACTAACTGAATGAATTTTTAGATATAAATTAATAAATCAAAAAATAATAAAATAAAAAATAAATAAAAAATTTAAAAAATATATATGTCTCATATACAGACACCTTTTATTAATCTGACACGTTCCACATTATTACAAAGTGTCGTATTCATGATCTACGGAACAAGTATTAATCTAATCTATCATAATGTTCAAATGTTTGTTAAGCTTAAGGGACTTACAAACTACTTATGAACTACCTTATACTAAAGACGACACAAACATCCATGCCCGAAGGGAGATTCGAACCCCCGACGGGAAGCGGCCTCGCGGTACTAAGCATAGCGCCTCAATGCGCTTGATCACTCCGCCGCGGCTAGTCTCACACACCAAACACGTATATGGTAACCTGTTTTATTCAGATATTGCTGTCTCAACTCTTTACTTGAGGTTAACATGGCGTTTACTTAGAGCGAGACACCATGGGTCTAATATAATAGCGAAAAAGTCATTCTCGTTGCCCTCTATTATGATGTGTGATCACCTCGGACGGCCAGTAGAGTTGCACACCTGCGTGACATGGACAGTATGGGGTTACCTATCCACTTGAGGGATATTAGGCTATTCTTCGATGAGTTTAGTATCCAGCTCCGCAACCGTTGTGGGAGGTGCT
The DNA here is from genome assembly GCA_026315105.1 of Locusta migratoria. Lineage (NCBI taxonomy): Eukaryota > Metazoa > Arthropoda > Insecta > Orthoptera > Acrididae > Locusta > Locusta migratoria. Next base: position 490,611,488 of record CM048744.1, on the reverse strand, counting down.
GGTCTGGCTGTAGTACGTCTGCCAAGTGCATCCCAGACATTCTGAATTGACAAATATTTGACAAAGTTGAGCCCAACCAGTTGCAAAATTTTGCTAGCACGTTGCGTAATTTTATAAGTTTGGACTTGAGCACACTGCTCGTAATTGCATGTCTTATGTTTTAATTTTTATTCTTCTGATGAAGGCACCCTTAGATGGCTCCGAAATCTAGATCAAGGTATTTTATCAAATTTTGCAACTGGTTGGGCTGAACTTTGTCAAATATTTGCAAACCTACAGTTGCTGCAGCTATGTTTAAAATCATGCTCAATTGAGTTTAAGTCCGGCGAACAAGCTGGACACACCATTCGATCAAATCCCTCAGTTTCAAGCATGTTCTCCACTAGTGCAGCTCTGTGGTGACGAGCGCTATCCCATCCAGCGTGGAGCGCAACAAAAGGTCGAAGGATCTGGTCTCTATAGCTCTGAGCAGTCACAGCGCCATTCTGATCGACACATAGGTCCGCGCGTCCGCCAATAAAGACTCCCGCACCCACCATTAGTCCACCACCATGATATGGCGATGCATCCTGCACATAAGCAGCACTGTTCCGAGTTCCACATTCTCTCCAAATGAGGGAACGGTTTTCCGACTGAACACAAAATCTTGACTTATCTGTGAACAGAACCAGGTGCCATTCGTTTTAGAACACTGTTGCTGCTCCGCCCAGTTTCTGCGGGCTAAATGGTGTCGTGGTTTTAATGGGACACACATCATAGTCCTTACAACGTTTTAATATGTTATAGTCCTCTACCCTCTGACAGCAATACCTATATAACCGAAACAAACAACCAAGTACCTGAAGTAAAATTCTAGTCCCACGACAAAACTAATAGCAACCCAGACAAACTATAATACGCAATATCTAGATACCTCTGAACACTCTGAGCACATTTAACAACAATATAAACATATAGTTGTTTTTCGGCTATTTCAGAATATATAATAAACGAACCTATAGAAGGTATAACAAGAAGCTGCATTATGTAAAAACATATTTGAAAACTATAAAGAGATAGAAAGAGTACGTACCTTTGTATGTATAATGTAAAAGGTTTAGTATAAGAGTGCACACCTTGCAGCCTTGCAGCCTAGCCGGCCGCGGTGGCCGAGGTGACTGAGGCGCTCCAGTCACGGTCAGCATGGCAACTACGGTCGGGGGTTCGAATCCCCCCTCGGGCATGGATATTTGTGCCGTCCTAGTTCGTACGTAGTTCATAAGTAGTTTGTAAGTTTAGGGACTGATGACCCCGTAGTTAAGTCCCATAAGCTTAACAAACATTTTTTTATGGGAATGAGTGTAGCCCTATGACGAAACAATAGGAGCAACTGATACATACGATGGAGATGAAGATGCTTCGTTGGTTCATGGTGCTGACCCGATGTGATCATGTGAAAATACAGAATTCCGGCAAAAATTTTGGTGTTGCGCTCATCATAGAGAAACTGAGGGAAGCCCGTCTCCGCAGGTACGGCCACGTCATCAGAAAGCAGGACAACTCTGTTGAGAAGACAGCACTCCACATCAACCCAGGAGGAACAAGACCACGAGGAGACCGGCAAAGAGATGGACTGACAACATCAGGGCAGACATGCACGCTGTTGGTTTAAGGCAAGAAGATGTCAACGACCGAAAGAAATGGAGGAGACGCAGAAAAGTAGCAGATCCTGCAAGTCGGGATTAATGCGTGGAAAGAGAGTGTTTTCATATTATGCATTTCTTAAATGTTCAGATTTTTTTTTACCTTTAATAAGAGTAAGGTTTGATGTAAGAGACTAGCTTGATGTTCCTAACATGACCGAGTTATACAAATAAAAATTTATAGTAAACTGATCTGATATGACGATCAGCATCTCCAAAACAATAATGTCTGTGGGGAACAGATTGTGTACCAAACAGGAGGAACAAAGTTAGAACAGGTAGACAGTTTCAAATACCTAGGACGTAATTTCTCAGAGGATGGCAACATAGTGAAAGAACTTGAATCAAGGTCTAGCAAAGCCAATGCAGTGATTGCTCAGCTACGATCCACTCTCTTCTGCAAGAAAGAAGTCTACCAAGACTAAGTTAGCACTGCTCTGTTCAATATTACGATTAACTTTGTTGTATGGGAATGAAAGCTGGGTGGATACAGGTTACCTTATTCATAAGATTGAGGTTACAGATATGAAAGTAGCAAGAATGATTTCAGATACTAAGAGGAGAAAGTACTTAGATTCAGTGAAGAATGATTTTGAAGTAAAAGGCTTAACATCACATGCGGCATCAATGTTAGCATTGAATACGGGTCAGTCCCCTAATACGGGGGACTGTGCTCCAGACCGAACGATGAAAGACATAATCAGTCTCTAATGATGATGATGATATATAATTATTTTATATATGATATTTACACATTGTCTGATGATTTTTGTCTATGTATTTTCGGCGACGGTTAACAGTGATTCTGACGTTTGGCAACCACATCGTCAAAGCATCAGTCCATCCTTACTGGTGGTAGCTTTCCGATCTATTGCTTTGTCACCCGTGACGTCAACGTGGCGTTCGAACCACAAATATTTCAGCCGTGGGATCTTCGATCGTCAAAGGAACCCGCACCAGTGGCCAAGACTCTGCCGATCGTTTTGTAATACGAACATCCGCTGACATACCCAGACTTACATTTATGTAAACTAGTGAACCCGGCTGTACTTCGCAGTTTGTGAATATGGGTGGGAATTGACTACACCATGCTACACTTCAACCCACAATCTCTCTGTCCGTCACCTACCCTATCCCTATCTTTACCTTCATCTTAGCTTCCTTAAGCATCTCACTGCATCAGCTAGCTGAAAAACCAGCACTTCTCAGGTCTTCAGTTAGTTACAACTTGTTAGTCCATGTGCTCCTCCGTGCTCTCCTTGTTCCCTCTCTTCCTACTCCTCCTCATCTTTCACAGTCGTCTCCTGTTCCTCCGCCGCGACGGAATGGCCGTGCGCACTAAGGCGCATTGCTGCGGTTCATGCGACCGTTCGCCGTTGGAGGTTCGAATCCTCCCCGGACATGGGTTTTTGTGTTGTTCTTAGAGCAAGTTAGCTTAAGTGGTGTGTAAGTTTAGGGACCGATGACCACTGCAGTTAGTTCCCCTAACTTTCCAAACCTTTGTACATCTTTCTCATATTCCTCCTTAGCCACCTTCTCCTCATCCATCTCTATCTCCTTCTCTTCCTTTATCCTGCTGCTGCTCCTACGTCCTCTGTCTCTCGGCCATGCACCGTACGATTACTATGTAGACGTTGCTATTTCTCTTGTTTTGAAGGTCAAGTGTGCAAATTTTTATCGCAGTCCATTGAACGGTAAGGCAGCGCGTAAAGTATGAATCTAATTCTAAGTTACTAAACTGATTCGATTTTTCACCGCCATCTACTGGATCCAATTGTAAATCCAAGCCATCCAGGGACCAATCTAAATAATCACACACAAATTTTCATCAAAATGGATGCAGGGGTTTAGAAGGAGTTCAGTGACATACACACTGCTCTTTCAACACATTCGCACCTTGCCTTTTTGTACAAGCATTTTTGAGGTGTGAGTTGTTCGTGGTATTTTATTGAAAACTAGCTGCTAATCTCGGGATTTCCCGGGTATATAAGCATTTTTCCACTCTTATATTAGAAATGAAAATAAAAATTCGGTAAACATTTCATCTTCATGTAATCATAAAAACAGCTTATAAATTATGCTTCCTTAGTACATGTTGTTCCTCCCTTTCATGACAACATATGTCCTTAACTATGTGATCTATAATAATGTAATTTCCAAGATTTGAGCCGGCCGCGGTGGCCGAGGGGACTGCGGCGCGCCAGTCACGGTCTGCACGGCCACTACGGTCGAGGGTTCGAATCCCCCATCGAGCATGGATATTTGTGCCGTCCTTAGTGTTAGGTAGTTCGTAAGTAGTTCTAAGTTTAGGGAATGATGACCCCTTAGTTAAGTCCCTAAGCTATACAAAGATATGAACATTTGATTTTCCAAGATTTGTAGAGAGTAATATTAGAAAACTGTTTGCGATGAATAAATAGTGTATGGATGAAGTCTCGTAAATCACGCGTCGCGGGATGGGAAAGTTTTTGTGACTTATTGTTTACGACGTCATATGTCTTGAACTATGTGTCGTAGGTAGTTTTTAACGCCACAGCGATTGTTGTCTCATAATAAGCAATATGTGTAGCGTTTTTAGTCTAAATCGGTCCATTATTTTAGGAGATGTGGAAAAATAGCGCATGAAGTAGCAGGTATTCGGAAATTTCATTGTTTATGACGTCATATCTCTTGAAATATGAGTCGTGCTATGATGTAAATTCGAAGGTATATTCAGTGGTATAAGTGCCTAATGTCTGCAAAATATGTCGTGAATGGCGTTAGTTGTAATGACGTAATAAATCGAAACCTCATAGGTGATGATGCGGTTTTTCACGAACCAAATAGTTCACGACTTCAGATCTCATCAACTATACGTCGAACTGTGATATAGTATCGAAGGAACATTCAGTGGTATGTATGTGTACTGTCTGTGAATTGTCTCGCAAATACAATTTATGGTGTAGAAGTAATAACTTGTAACGGCATGCTAAATGCCGTAGATATGCATCATGATCATCGGAAAAGTAGTAAGCGATAAACTTTTTTCCTTTTTCGTAAATATTTGAAATTATGTTCAAAATTTATTGCACATCGTTAAGTGCTCTCATTGTCAAATAGTTCACGAATAAAATCACGCTATCACGCGGCGCAAGATGGGGAGTTTTCATTGGCTATGACATGACATCTAATGAACTATGTATCGTAGGTGGTTTTTGCAACCATAGCAAATGAGTCCTTACCTTAAAGAATATTTTTACGAAATTTGGTTGAAATCGGTCCATTAGTTTACTAGCAGATGTAAAATATTATCGCATGATGCGGCCGTTTTTCACGACTGCCATAGTGTATGACGTCTATCTGCTTACGTAGATAGTGTGGTGGTTCTTATCCCGCCAGCGATTGTTGCCTGATAGTAAAGAACATGTAGACCAAGTTTCGTTAAAATCGGTGCAACGGCTAAGGAGAAGATGTGGAACATACATACATACACACATACCCAAATTAACATAAACACACATACAGCCTATATTATACGATTATATTTTTTGACAACGTTACAGCGTTCAATGAATGAAATAAATCGCAATTTGGGATCAGTTACGGCTTCACTGTTCTAGGTTTAGATGGAATACCAAACTGCAGCGAAAGAAACTTTGTACCCGGCCGGGATTCGAACCCAGGATCTCCTGCTTACTAGGCAGATGCGTTGACCACTCCGACACCGAGGACACAGTGACCAGCCAAAACGCAGAGGACTCTTCCCTGCACGTCTCCTGCCACATCCAAATCTCTTCAAAAATGTTCAAATGTTTGTTAAGCTTAAGGGACTTAACTACGGGGTCATCAGTCCCTAAGCTTACAAACTACTTATGAACTACCTACAACTAAGGACGGCACAAATATCCATGCCCGAGGGGGGATTCGAACCCCCGACCGTAGTGGCCGTGCAGACCGTGACTGAAGCGCCTCAGTCCCCTCGGCCACCGCGGCCGGCTCCAAATCCCTATTCGCCACGCTCTTTCCTATTACCACAGCCTGTTTGTTCTGCATGCTCGCAGCCTGGGTACTGTATTTCCGCATCAGGGAGAACTGACCATGAGGTATCGAGACACAATTAATTGTCGTCAGGAGCCCAGCCTCGGCTTCTATACAATTATATTTTTGACGACTTTACAGCGTTCAATGAATGAAGTAAATCACAATTTGCGATCAGTTATGGCTCCACTGTACTAGATTTAGATGGAATACCAAAGTGCAGCGAATTAAATTTGTGACCGGTCGGGATTCGAACCCGGGATGTCCTCGGTGGCGGAGTGGTCAACGCGTGTGCGTAGTAAGCAGGAGATCCCGGGTTCGAATCCCGGCCGGTCACAAATTTTCATTCGCTGCACTTTGGTATTCCATCTAAACCTACTACAGTGTAGCCATAACTGATCACAAATTGCAATTTATTTCATATATTATAATATGTACAGGTAACATACAGCTAATTAAAAGTAAAATGAAGTACATGAAAAATGTATAAAGGACGGTGACATCGTACGTAAATTTGGAAAACACGTGTAAAGTGAAATAAATTGAAGCGTGAAGGAAACATCGTAAATCGAAGATAATTATAATTTATTGTGGCTTAGTGTCATGGTGTGAGGGTTCTTTTTATTTTATTTAGTCGTTTTTTTAATTTTTTTTCTATTAGGCGACGATTTGGCTGCTTGTGTATCCTTATCCTACCCGACTCAGGTGTTTGTAAACCTTTTGGACTAAATTCCTATAAACATGAGTCCCTAGACTTACAAACTACTTAAACTAACTTCCACTAAGGACGACACTCACACCCAAGCCCGAGGGAGGACTCGAACCACCGGCGGGAGCGGTCGCCCAGTCCGTAGCATAATGCCTTAGATTACACGACTACTCACGCGCGGCTATGATGCCCCACTTATCCAAACCGGAAAAGAGGGACGTAGAGTTGAACGTGGAATCCGAACCAAGTGTCGTTGCTGGCGACTCTTTTACGTCATTGAGAAGTGGATGGGTTATAACGCAGAGCGAAAAATTCCGTGATACCAGTGCGTTCCTAACCCATAACCTTTCGCTTTAGAATCCAATGCTTTACCGCTAGCCCAGAATTCAACTTCAAAGACAGCTTAGTTACTGCACAATTACTCAACGTAGACAGCAACATTTAATTTGCAATAAAAGCATATTGAGGGTATAAAAATAGAAAAAGACTAGACTAACTTGAAGCAAATCACACACACTGTACACATTATCATTAAAATCAGTTGAGTATTTCGGAGTTCATTGCGAACAAACATCGTCACACCGGATTTATATGTATATGTAACCTATTTTTCTTCTACATTATTACTATTCCTAGCAAATTACTATGGCAAATGTCTGTCTTAATTTACGATTTATGCAAGAACTTGGTCTCCTATGCCCATATTCTACAGTATTCGTGGTCTTGGTATTAACTTGTGCTACCGGTTGAAAACATCAAATCAAAAAAATGTTCAAATGTTTGTATAGCTTATGGGACTTAACTACGGGGTCATCAGTTGAAAACATACTGTATTTCATCTGATACATTGGAGTTTTCATCGACGGCTTCATAGTTTCTTTTAGTTTGTTAAGGTTACTTTTTATCCTCGGTAGCCAACGACAGGCGTAGAACTTGTAAATATATAGAGGTAACGCGTAGAGAAAGTTAGTCGATGAAAATTCATGATCGATCAAACCTGTATGCCGAGGGATTCGAACCCGGAACCCTTGCCTTTCGCGGGAGAGCGCTCTACCGAAAAGTATATTAAGGTACCGGCATCACTAAAAAAAAAAAAAAAAAAAAAAAAAAAAAAAAAAAAAAAAAAAAAAAAAATCACTCCTCGTATTTCCAAAATATTCTTTCTTCCCGGAGTGCTAGTCTTCCAAGGTCCTCAGTACAACTACTGTGGAACTTGGAAGGTAGAACACGAGGTACTGGCGGAAATAAGGCTGCGAAGACGGATCATGAAACGTGCCAGGCTAGCTCAGTCGATAGAGCGCTTGCCCGCAGAAAGCAAAGGTCCCAGGCTCGAATCCCTGTCTGGCGCAGAGTTTTAATCGGCCAGGAAAGTTAACATTACCGCACACTTCCCTGCGGAGTGAAAATTAACTTGGCCGTTGTTTATTGTGGATTTTTCCTTGTCGGAGAATTACTGTCGCACATGGAGACTGAATGGGTGACCTTGTAATGTCGAGTAGGCAGGCCGCGCGTCCAGGTGCCGGCTGGCAGGGTATGCTGGATGTTGTGCGCATGCGCCGGCGTGGGCGGCGGCCGTGCATAATGTAGCAGTCGAGCAGTCGGCGCTTGCGTCATACCCGGCCTTTGCCACAGACAACGTTTTCCGAATCGTGCACCCACTCGAGCAGAACCGCCTGCTTCTTTTATGGAGTGTCTCGGTGGCTTACGGACCCTTGTGATTTGGTGCAGAATTTAACGGCTACACATACAATGGTGACTGCAATAATGGAAGAGATGCAGTAGACACGAGCACTGTTTAAAATTGGCATTATGGCTTGTGCCCCTGCACTGTACGATTGATATGTAATTACATCTGCATCTAAATAAATATTCTGGAAATTACAGTGAATTACATATCAGACCTTTCATCGATGTAATTTTTATTTATTTTATTTATTTATTTATTTATTTATTTATTTACCCTTGCCAGCTCAAATTTTATTAATTCGTGAAACATTTGTTTTTCGCATATTTCGAAAAATTATTATTGGAAAAATGAATATTTATTAGAATTTTTTTAATTTTTTGGGGAAATTTGGGAGGGCTGCACATGCCATCATTGGTCAGGATACGTTTCCTTTATCGTAACTAACACCACTCTCAAATTACTTACTACCAATTTAGGCATTTGACAATATTTAATTAATATTTTTTTTTCAAATTACTTTCTTTCCTTTGCCCTGATATAATATTTTGAAAGTCTTGTTGCATGTAACAACAAAACATATTTTATCTATGCAATAAAGCCTAATTCTCTTTGTTTCCTCGACAGCACAATTAATTTTGGAAAGTCCTGCAATGTTGCTTATAATCTTCGCCCAAATTGTTCAGCCTAGACCAGAGGAACAGAGCTATAAAAGGTAAGCGTAGGCTTTCGCAGCCGTTGTCACAATTTAAAAAAATCCTTTCTACTTAGTTTCTGTATGTATAAACTGCCAGAATACAGCCAGTTTCGGACTTTACGATGATCGTCGCCTAACAGATAAAGCGGAATCAGTTGATAATTCAGTAGGAACTTTATTATCAAGTAGTAGCTGTTTTATACGAACACACAGGTCGTTGGGTGGGGGTTTTCCATACTAATTCACGAGCAAATGATAACCGGTAGAGGGTAATATATTAAGATCTACATCTACATGGGATACTCTGCAAATCACATTAAAGTGCCTTCCATAACATGGAAACTATCACGGCCTTCGTCTCACAATGCTAAGTACGGGTGATTCTTCATACACTATCACTTCAGTTTGCAGTACTGTTTGGTACCACTTGACCGTCACACGTATCTTGTTATTACCCAAATATTACCGGAACGGTTGACGCAAAACCGGATTCGTCTTATCATCGCATTTCGTAGAAACTCTTGTACAATCGGTACAAGCTGACGGGTCTACCCACGGCGTTGGGAACACACACATCAGCCGAATATTCCAGCACTTATTTTACCGCCATAACACGCTCCGACACGACACGGAGAGACGATACCCGATGGCGCGCTCTCATCACTATCGATATACTCGCACTCGTCACTGCCTATTGTTCAGCGAAGAGGGGTATCATCCCCTTACAAACTGCTTAGTCAATCTTTGAAAATGTACCCGACGTTTCGACCAGTATTCCAAGTGGCGTTCTTCTGGGTACTTTTAAGGTCTAGATAATGACGTCATATGGCACAACTGGGCTCAAAAGGGTTAACAGGCAACCTACTGTTAAACCTGCGTACGAAGTCTTTCGCGACGGAGTCCTTGCATAACAAGTTCTCAGTTTTGTTGGCACCTCAGATATGGGTAAGATCCCAAGCTTTCGACGATATTCTCCTTCATTCTCGTTCGCATGCGAACATATCGGGGTTTTTTTTTCGGCGGAATGTGAGTAGGGCAGAGACAGTGCAACAGGCAGAGAGAGCGATATAGGATGTAACAGAGAAAGTGTTAGTTCAGGAGAAAGGCATATGCATCAAAACAGCAGTGAGAAGCGAAACGAGATGTCGGAAGTCAGGAACAGTGGAAACAACAAACTAAGACAGATGCAGATAGTAGCAAATGGAGTAAAAGAGAAAACAGTGAGAAGCTGAGTCGAATGGAGACCATACATAAAACATGAGCGCGTGGCTCTCCAATACTATAGCATGAAACAGTCCAATTTTTCCCATCGCCAGTACCCGCGTGCTAAAGTTTTCCGGTCTACAGGTCAAACCCCAAGCAAACCATCCCCATGGACATATGTGTAAAGGAGACAATCGTGATTGAAGACAATGAAAGTGACAAAAAGAGGAGAATGGCAACAGGACAGGAAGTGAATGGGACAACGTCAGTGGGGCAGAGAGACGAAAGTGGCAGAAACAGACAGCGGTGAGTAATCGCGAGGGATAGGGATGAAAACATTGAAAGTTTGACACAGACAGAGAGCGGGTGAGACGATATTGCTGACTATGACGACTTAACTGTTCAAAAGTATTTACAAAGTTATGCGCTAAAAGTGCGCGAATATGTTCGCATGCCAAAATTTTTGGTGAGGAAGTCGGAATGAGGATTGAGGCAGCTAGTTCCACACTTTTGTGTCAGAGAACATATTCGCCTTTTCTGTGCTTCGGTATGAGCATTTTTAGCTGGTAATATATTGTGTGGTTTACGTCACGGTGATATTACTTGGGCACTCTATCTCTCGCTGCTAGCGGTACATGCCTCGCAACAGGCGGTAAACTGCGACAAGTTTAAAGTTCGAGTTGTTTCTAATCCTAAGGGACCAAACTGCTACGGCCATCGGTCCGTAACTTACAAACTACTTAAACTAACTTATACTAAGGACAACACGCAAAGCAATGCCCAAGGGAGGACTCGAACTTCCGGTGGTAGCGGCCATGCAATAGGCGACGCGGCTCAGTTTTCATCCGGGTTCTGTATTAATGTTGTTTGCATATAAGCGGATTTCAGCCCCCTCCTTGATGACAGAATCCCAATAGTCTTCAAACAGAACCCTAGGTTTGTTTAACAAGCTATGCTAAACAACCGCATTTTTTTCTAAATGTGTGTATTTCGGGTGGCTTTGATGCTAGGCGCAGCGTTCGGTAATAGCTGTTATAGAGTTGCTGAGTTTCTTCCGTAATTTTTGCCACACTCACAAGAAATAGTGTAATTTCGGTCGAAAGAGTGTTGCGATTGCCTGTTTTCCGATCCTTATGGTACGGTAGACTGGAATCCGCATGATGTATTGTTCGTCTTCAGTTTTTTGTATCGCGTTATATCTGTGTTTCCTCTACAGCGTAGATATATCACGAACAAAACATCCATTCTTTTTAGAGAGCTTCGTCAGATGAATAATCTCAGATCCGAGGTGGTTCTTTTCTGAAATAATAATTCCTCTGTGTACCAAGGGTTTTGGCATAGTTTGCGTCTGAGTTGGATGGTGAAAACAATGCGTGTTAAGATATAAGTCTGTATTCGTCAGCTTTCTGTACACAGAGTGACAGATTGTTCATATCGACCGTCTGGTTTCCGTTTGACTGTCTAACAAGGGTAACTTTCCAGCCTTCCCCACTTGCACTGTAAATCTTAGGGTCCATGCCATTCAAGCGGGCAACGGACTGCTGTAGTGTTTTATTGCCATATGACAAGATTAAAAATGTATCGTCAGCATACCTGAAGAAACAGGACGAACGAAAGGTAACACTGTCAAAGGCTCGTTCTTCAAAGTTACCCCTGAAAAATTTCGCTACGGAATGTGGCAGTGGCAAACCCACGGAAGTTCCGTCAGTCATTTCATAATCATCTCCACCGTATAAAAATAAATGGTCGTCAAAGTGTGCCGAAATAACATCAACGTTTGCGGAGAGGAATGAATAGCAAACAGTTTTAATGTGTCTTCCGCTGGTACCTTTGTAAACAGAGAGACCATGTTGAGGCTGACCATGATTGAATTCGGGCCTATCCTCATTCGCTTTATTTTATCAACAAATATTTTTGAGTTGGTATGATAAACACAGGGTCCGACTACAGGTGACGATGATTTGGTTAAGTTCTTTTCCAGCCGATAAGTGTGGAAATCCGATAGCACTAACAACAGCTCCTAATGAGACCCCATCGTTTTACACCTTAAGCAGACCATATATCCTGCGTGGTGTATGTGATCTTGTCTTGAATTACGGTGTTCCATACGGTACGGATCAGCTAAGTGGACCATGGGCGGACCAAGTGCCACTCGAAATACCTCAGCTTTACTCGTCACTTATCATAAGTACTCACTACGACGCGTCATTGTAATGTTGCAGGGAGATACTGATCTGCCTCTTCTAGCCTATGTTGTGATATTTTTCCATAGCCAAGTATCAATATTTTCAAAAACTCGCTTCAGTTTTGGAAGAAATATAGGAAAAGGGCTTCAAATCGTTTTCATGATACTGCCAATTCGCATCTCTTTTGTTTTCAACACAATTTGCTGTATCAGTTGAAAGTGGCCCTGTCCACTTTCCGTTGGAACTGGTACATTTTTCAGCGTAATTCCCTATTCAAAGGAAAATTCTATTACGTGAAAACAGTTCAGGAGTTCTACAAAGGATTTTCTTGAGAAGAGTCTCCGCGTCTTCATAAAGAGGCTGCAAAAGTTATATCCATGTATGGCTCAGTTTCTATAAAACTTTGTTTTTGCCTCTGTTTCTACACCTCAATTAAATGTAAGAATTTTACATGGAATAACGTGACATGCACAATATTAGTACTGTTATGTAGTGCCACGTGGGAGTGGCGCGTGGTCTAAGGCAGTGTTTTCAATCTTTTCGAAATGCGACCCCCTTCCAGGTAAAAATATTCTGGCGACTCCACCTCCTCACGAACCATAACTAAACTGTGTCATCTCAAAGGAAACAAATTTAATTATTCTTTCTTTTGCTACAGCTTTCTTTTTAATTGCTGGAAAAAGATTTTTATGTGTGTGTTTTTTTCACAATGGAACGCATTATCCCATTTTTAGTTGATTTCTGACAGAAAAATTTATTTAACGAGTGTTTCCCATTTCAGGCAATACTGAAAAGCGAATTTTGCTCATTGAAAAGGGTCACACTGTATAGAAAATTTGTAAAGTGGTAGATCTTTTATCGGATTTTTCAGTTATTTATTGTTTTCATATTCTTTTACTTATCGACTGGTTCCTGAAAACCGTTTTCACCCTTTGCGCTTATTGATCATTAACACAATATTGAATTTATGATTAATGTTACACAAGGAAATTCGTAATTTTAATATTAAATATATTTCACTTCTGCCTACGTTTTCTTGCGCCCCCCCCCCCCCCCCCCGTCCCGTGAGGGTCACGACCCACCCACAGCTTGAAAAATACTGGTCTAAGGCATCATGCTACGGACTGGGCGGTCGCTCGCGCCGGATGTTCGAGTCCTCCCAATGGGTTGGGTGTATGTGTTTGTGTGTGTATGTGTGTTGTCCTTAGTGTAAGTTATTTTGAGTAGTTTGTAAGTCTAGGGACCGAACACCACAGCAGCTTGGTCCAAGAGGTTTACAAAGATTTGAATATTTTGTACAAATGTTCAAATGTTTGTAAATCTATCGGACCAAACTGCGTAGTCATCGGACCGTAGCTTACAAACTACTTAAACCTAGGTTAACTAACCTAAGGCCAAACACACACACCCATGCCCCAGGGAGGACTCCAACCTCCACGGCGAGCAACCGCGCGCTCCGCAGCGAGACGCTTTAGACCGCTCGGCTACTCCACCGCGGAGAACATTTTGTAATGCAGTTGCAAAACAAACGTGATTCTATTTTATCACACAACAAATCAATGTTCAGATACCTATTTTGTCTCAATATATATCAAAGATATAAATCTGAAGGAGAGGCATTGAATTAAAATTTGTGCCCCAGTCGAGATTCGAACCCATGATCTTCTGCGCTTACTAGGGAGGTGCAATACCAGTAAGCCACCGTGAATTAATGGATGCAATGACTGCACGGATTGTTTTAAGGTATGTCCCTCGTCCACAACACGAACTTCAATTCTGCCTCATGTTCCGTTATGTAAATATCAATGTTGCCAGACTCTCCAGCAGTGGAAAAGCATCCCAGCAATGAACGTCAATGAATATCAAACAATGACAAGACAGTACGCATGCAGTTGACACTACAAACCTGGGAAGTGTGTATTCAGAGCCTCCTACTTCGGTGGCAGCGTGTGGTGACATTAGTAGGAGACTACTTTGAGGGGCCTGTATCCCAGGTTTGTCGTGTCAACTGCATGTGTACTCTGTTGTTATTCTTTTGCATCGTAAAGCCCTTATTGCCCTGTATACTACCGTAATAAATTAGTCTGTTATGATATTACAGTAGTTAACACCGCGTCCTTTCGTCTTCATATTCCACCTTTTCTAACCGGACTGGTATCATCAAGAAAAAAGAAATTGCCATGACTTTTGCCCAAACCTTCGTATTACGTCTTAAACAGACTACCAGCTCTTCACTTACCTGGGAACCTATTCCACAAACTGGTACCTTAGTTAGCAGTGTGCTATGGAGCACCGTGTCAAACTAGTTTCAGAACTCAAGGAATTTGTTGTCTGCTTGTTGCCTTTCATTCACAGCTCCCAACATACGTGAGAGGCTTTCAAAATCTGTGTTGATGCATCGAGAGAAGCTTTTCCGTTCAAAGGCAATGGCATTCGATAGAAGCAGGTACTGCATCCCGATTTAGGTTTTCCACTGCACTTCAGGCTAAGGCTAGGATCAAGAAAACACGACCGGCCGCGCTTCAGTCACGGTCTGCACGGCCACTACGGTCGGGGGTTCGAATCCTCCCTCGGGCATGGATATTTGTGCCGTCCTAGTTCGTAAGTAGTTCAAAAGTTCCCGCCCCCCTCCCCTCCTATTCTCCTATTCCCTAACCAAAAACAATATTATCCAGCTGTTAGTGAAAGAAGTGATTCTTTTCCTTAAAAAATATGTTGTTGAACATGAGGCGAGCAAACAATTTTCTTACTGTAGTCTCTTACTTTAGATCTATGTAAGCCACAAACGTAAGGAAGTATCTACACTAGTATGACCGGTTTCAGCAATTTCACTTACTATGAATTATAGCATACTTCATTGATTAAAAGTACGTGAGTAGGGCTATGACATTTCAATACATTCAAACGGCCTATGAGCACTTTACATTCAAAATTACTACTAATTGATCTCCAGTATGAAAAAAAAGAAAAAAAACTAAAGTGCACTTTTGCGGAAAACCTACGAAATAAGTTATGCATTGATGTTCAAATTAACGTAAAAGCGCTGCATCCAGTCTGTAAAACTTTGGTGAATTGAAAAGAGCGCGGAAACTCGTCACTTAAAACTCGCGACTGCACCCACGTCAGAAGTGCACCATCACCCTCTATCTGACTGCAAACTCCGCCTGCCATCTGCGACCTCTATTCGGATTCCTCTGGTCTCCCCTTCTCTCCAGATTACGCTCTTTCATCGATTTCCAATCCCACGTTTGGCACTTCTGAATTCCACCTCCAGGACTCTTCACCACATGCTAATATCTGCAGACATCCGTCGCTTCTCGTGGCTGTTCCAGTACGCCTCACCAGAGCTGACATACCCTAATAACTCCACGCTACTGAATAACTTTAAGGATAACAACGACCTGCAGACCAGTCATCGGCTGCACCTTGATACTAAATCGACGCCTTTCTTGACAATTAATACAGCATTAGTCAACGAAAGAAATACATTTTTATAAACTTAAACTGATAGTAGTCTAGGTAGGATTAAAGTGTGTGGTTTTTTTTTTTTACTTACTTACTTTTAAAAATATTTCTGGTTGCAAACCCTATTTTGACTTCTTACAAATGTAAAAGTTGCATTGTCATCCAGTTATTATTAGAGACGTAACAGCCAGAGGAATAAGTCTTAAATAGTGTCCCATGACGTGGGGTACACGTTCGTAGACCTAAGGGAAGACTAAAGAAAACAAAAAGATTCTAAAGAATTACATGTATAATCAAGATAGGAACAAGTTATTTAAAAAGTATCACGTAAACATAATTATATAATAATAATCAGGAATAGCCTCTTGCCTTTTACAACTATACCTGTATTTTTCACTGATGTGCTCAGTACTTTCTTCTGTTTTAAGTGTTTGCTTAGGGCAGCCTTTGAGGAACCCGATAGCTTTCGATGCATGCGTATTGAGCTCTCTTTTCAATAAGGACAAGAGTTTGACGTGTGAGTGGCTCTGTTAATGTCTGTCGAGTAGAAGTTCTCGGTCGGTTTATGGAAACAATGCTACTATAGAAGTTGCTATGTGAAAAACCTATACCCAATGGAAGGAAAGCTACAAAAAGGATTTTAGACCCCTAATGTGAAAAATGAGGCGTGTAAGGTAAACAAACACGACACGATAAAAATGCTGGAGTACGCATTAAGGGAATGCAGAAGTCGAATTCAATTTATGGGGTACATGTTCACATAGTTTCTTGACGGTGTGGGATAAAAGTATGCATTGAAAATGTCTACCTCTTAAGTCCTCTCACTTCAGTTTCGCTATTTTTCATTTCGGCCATCTACAGAAAACACTCGCGAGCAAAGTCATTGATATCAACTTTACAGTCGGCAGTTCAAAATGTTCAGATTTTTGTAAATCTAAGGGACTTCACCGATGCGGTTTTCAGTTCCTAGGCCTTAAAACTACTAAAATTAAGTTATGCTAAGGACAACACACACACCCATGACAGAGGGAGAACTCAAACCTACGACGGCGAGCTACCGCGTGCACCGCAGCAAGGCGCCTTAAACCGCTCGGCCACTCAACCGCGGCGCCAGTTCCTGATTGTATCTATTTTTTTAGACAGACTTAAGTTCACCTATTACTCAATTAGAAGTAAACGAATGTTACTTCAAAACGTATGGATGTAACCTACCGCACTTTCTCTAGCTGTAACCGTCTAACTGCCACGAATTTTCAGAATGGAACAGCCGAAATGATGTAAGCATTACCTAGCGGGAATCTAACGTCGTTGTAGTAATGTTTATTGTTTTATGCTTACTAATGCGTGTCTGTTATGAATTTTTTGATGATTTCCGTAGATCAGTGTTATATGAGTCTGATTTCATTTTGTTTTTAATGTATAGTGTGATCTATTTTGCGATCTGGGAGGCAGTGGCACAGAGATCCAGTAGATTGAGTTTAGTTAAAAATACAGAAATAAAGCACACAAGTGTAGTAAGGTGTAGATAAAGGAGACAAGTCTCATTATTAGGTGAACATATCTTCGGAAACAATATCGTATCACATTTTTAAATAATTGAAAAACAGGTACCAGAAATTACAACACATTATCTTGCTTGAACCATGCTGAGTTAAATCGCTGACATTTGGAGGAACAAAGGTTGTTCTTCTCTGTTGGTTTCATTACATGTTGCAACACGATCTCCCTAAGATCTGTATGCTCACCAAGAGAATCTAAGGGGAAGGAATCTGGGTCTCCTGCCTCTCTCAAGAAATGACTGAAGAGAGATTATACAGTAAACAAGTAGGAAAAATTCCTCAAAATACATAATTCACAATAATGAAAAAAATTGTAAGATCCTTAAGAACTAGCACAAAAAATTACATTACTTCGCATTAACATGGTAATGCGCTCAAGGTAGCTGGTATGTAAATGGAACATAGATGTCACAATCCTCCCAATAGGTAATCATCATCTCTAGCATTTCGAATACTATGGACTCCTCTGAAAACGTCTGCTAACGATGTCATTGGGGCGCGGCGGAGCGGCCGATCGCATTGAGGCGCTATGAGGTTGGAATCCCCCCTCGGGAATGGATGTTTGTGTCGTCTTTAGTATAAGCTAGTTCATAAGTAGTTTGTAAGTTTAGGGACTGCTGACCCCCTAGTTAAGTCCCATAAGCTCTACAAACATTTTTGACGTTATTGGTCACTGAGATTGGCATGTTGCCCAAAAAGTATAAAAGTACTAACATAATCATCTTTTGATGTTGCTGTTCCTCTTTCTTCCGTGCTTGTTTGGATAAATGGTGAGGATTTTCCGCAGTATGCAAGAACCTGATTTTTAATTTTTCCCAAACATGTTTCAGCACATTTTGAGCTATCATAAGTGGCATGGTTTATTTCTTGTTCTGAAAAATTGTAGTTAGTGTACAATAGTCTTTTCAGGTACTTCTAAAATGTTTTTGTAGGTTCATTCGTTTTTAATTTTACTTAGGTTATCTGACGATATAACTACTTCAGTTTAGTGAAATGTTCAAATGTTTGTTAAGCTTAAGGAACTAAACTACGGGGTCATCAGTCCCTAAACTTACAAACTACTTACGAACTAGCTAACACTAAGGAGGCACAAATATCCATGCCCGAGGGGGGATTCGAACCTCCGACCGTAGTGACCGTGCAGGCCGTGACTGAAGCGCCTCAGTCCCCTCGGCCACCGGCTCAGTTTAGTGAAAATTAGGTCTAGATATACGAGTATCACAATTTCTTACATACCTTTTGCATTAGGCTACATAAAACTCGTTAAGTAGCCTACTTATTTGTTGTTTTGGTAATACTATTTACAAACTTGTCATCTGCAAACATAACAAACAGTTTAAAATTCCTTACTTCCTAATTTTCGGTTCGAGAAAAAACGCATCATTTCTGTTTAGTACTTACGATTCTTTTCTTTCTAATGAGAAAAACCTGAGGCATATGATTTTGTAAATGGTAGATTATTAATTCAAAAGCTACAAGCCTAAGGTGCAACTATCAGAGATCACATTCTTCATTTGCCAACTGTTTCACAACCCTGTAGATAATGTCAAGTAGAAGCTAGATTTTATGAATGACTTGTGTTTCTAACTTATTACTGCAGGACTTTCATTGGCTTGGTAATTCATCCTTTTTAAGGCATATTAAAGTTTAAAAATTTGCTACACTGGATGCGCAATGTGTAGAACACAGCCATACATTCACGCTGCTGTAGAGTGGGAATTATGTCGGCGTGCAGACGCTCATAGCGTTTACCAGTGACGCTACTGATAACAGGACCCGCAAGCCCCCTCTCATCGAAATAGCATGGCCCCGTAGTAAAAGATGCTGTCAGCCTGCACCTGTGAGTATGAAGTGGAACCAGTAGGAGCTGATTTTCTGCTGCCCATATTTTGTAGTTGTGTGATGATGTGACGACTTGTCCTTGGGGATGGAAGTGAGCTTCGTCTGTCCAAAAAATGTCCCATGGCAATACATTATCCACTTATATGTCAGCCATTAGCTCTAGTGGTTGAGACAATCAGAGCATCTCAGATACAAACCAATTGCCAGCTGTGTAGCCCACATATTTAATTTCGGGCGTTCTGCCATGGAAAGCATCATCTAGTGGGAAAATTTTCATTAATTTTTTGTTGTTGGTTTCAATATTATATACTCATTCTTCATGATAGTCCATTCAAAGCGTAACATGTGCTCGTTCTTGTAATTATTACAAGCAACTTGTAACGGATTTACTGAAATTGCTGAGTCATTGAGTAGATTGTATAGAAAAGAAGGGAAATATCAGTGTTCAATTGATTTAGAAATTTCGTTTCAAAATTTAAAATAGGCACTAACAACCTGCCCAGCATTAATATCCAGATTTCAGAAGGAAAATTATTTAATATAAGGTTTTTTGTTGTTACTGTATGGCTGCAACATAGCTCTTTTGATATGCAGACTGTAGGGAAAAAAATAAAAAAAAATAAAGCACGTTATGATTACTTTAATCTGATAATTTAGTATGCACATCCATTTAATGTTTTTAATACCTGATTAATCGTAATGATAAATTGGGTTGCCAACATGTTTTCTTATTTTGATCTATCTGACCAGTGGCATACACCATACTACGATCAACACTCGATTAGTTACTCTATTTGCCCTACTTCTATCACAGGAATTTGTTTTCTCCTGTTTTAATATTGTAAGCAAACATTTATATTTCCCTCCAAACCAATGAGTGCAATAAATTCAGATTATATTTCAAAATTCGAAGGTATAACCTAACCATTTACAATATTAGGTGACCAAGTGTCACAATACAATAACATAAAAATAGGCAATAAGCTGTTGTATAAGTTTACAAAAATGAAAAGACACAATATTATACAAAATGAATTTAAATGACTGGCTGTAGTTTTGGAGATCCTACCATTGAAAGAAACTGAATAAGAAACAGACTTACTCATATATATTATCCTAATCTGACAGGAGAACATAGAAGGCAAACACAATCAATTAATATCCCAACCTGAACTGAGTTATTGAACCCTAATAAGGCAGTGGCGGAGCACAGCTGACACTTTACCACACACAGCAACGTTGATCTCGCCGCATCTCCGGCGTCGATGTTGGTAGACTGGAGCAGGAGGCTGTGGATCACATCCGCGAAATCAATAACCTCGTCCTGCGGGGTCGTAGATGGCGTAGCCACCAAGATCTTTGTACGAGTGTGGTTGCCACAAGCAACCCACAACTCAAAACGCAAGTCCACACACTCTTTCCAGAGGCTACTAGGCCGCGGTGGCCGAGGGGACTGAGGCGCTTCAGTCACGGTCTGCACGGCCACTACGGTCGGGGGTTCGAATCCCCCCTCGGGCATGGAAATTTGTGCCGTCCTTAGTCTTAGCTAGTTCATAAGTAGTTTGTAAGCTTAGGGACTGATGACCCCGTAGTTAAGTCCCATAAGTTCTACAAACATTTGATTTTTTTTTTTTTTTTTTTTTTTTTGAGGCTACTGGATAGGGTGATCAGACGACTAAAACCAAAACGACGTCGCGTCTATCTTGGCGATATGAAATAGTGTCTTCAGGGCCTACAGGAAGTTTTAATTTTGTTAAATAAAGCTCGATTAAGAGTTTATTGTTGTTGATGTGATCTTCAGTCCGGAGACTAGTTTGATGCAGCTCTCCTCAATACCTTATCCTGAGCGCAAGCCTCTTCAACTCCACATAAGAACGGCAACCTACATCTGCCTGAATCTGCTTACTGTATCCATCTCTTGGTCTTCCAATGCTAAAGTCAGCATTTTTCTGTAGCACCACATTTCAAAAGCCTCTATCCTCTTTCTGTCTGCACTGCTTATCGTCCACGTTTCACTCCCATACAAGGCAATACTCCACACAAATGCCTTCAGAAAGGACTTCCTTAGTCTTAAATCAATATTCGATGTTAGCAATTTTTTCTTTTCCAAGAACGCTTTTCTACCCATTGCCATTCTGCATTTTATATCCTCTGTAGTCCGGCCATTTGTTATTTTACTGCCCAAGTAATAAAACTCCTTTATTGTTTCGTTGCCTTCAGCATCGCCTGATTTTTTTAGACTGCACTATATTACCCTAGTTTTGTTCTTGTTAATGTTAATCTTGTATGCACCTTTTAGCACACTGTCCATTCCATTCAATTGCTCTTTCAGATCCTTTGCTGTCTCTGACAGAATTACTATGTCGTCGGCAAAACGCAATGTTTTTAATTCTTCCCCCTGAACTTTAATTCCTTCTCCAAATTTCTCCTTGCTTTCTTTTATAGGTTGCTCAATGTACAAATTGAATAACATTGGAGAAAGGCTACAACCCTATCTTACTCCCTTCCCAACCACTGCATCCGTTTCATGCCCTTCAACTCTGACAACCGCTGTCTGGTTTTTGTACAAGTTGTAAATAACCTTACGCTCCTTATATTTTACTCCTGCTTGCTTCAGAACTTGAAAGAGTTTATTCCAATCAACATTGCCAAAAACCTTCTCCAAATCTACAAAAGCTAGATATGTAGGTTTGCCTTTTCTGCATTTATTTTCTAGGATAAGCCGTAAAGTGTTTATTGCCTCACGTGTTCCTACATTTCTTCTGAGCTCACACCGATCTTCCCCGAGGTCGGCTTCTACCAGCTTTTCCATTCTTCTGTAAATAATTCGTGTTAATATTTTGCAACCATGACTTATTAAACTGATGGTTCTGTTGGTTTCACACCGGTCTGTGTCTGCTTTCTTTGGAATGGTGGTTATAATAATTTTATTAAAGTCTGAGGGTACTTCGCCTGTCTCATACATCTTACACACCAGGTGAAACAGTTTTTTCATGGGTGGTTCTCCCAGAGACTTCAGTAGATCTGAGGGAATGTCATCTATCTCTAAATGTCACTTTGCAACAACTTAAGTGAACTATTTAGAACTTGTGATAAGTCAGAAGGATGTCAGGATTGATCCACATTTGATTTCTGCAGTTCGTGATTTTGTGCCATCTTAGACAACGGAGCAGTTTCAATCGTTTCTTGCAATTATTACAAGAAATTTGTAACGGATTTGCTGAAATTGCTGAGTCATTGAGTATATTGTGTAGAAAAGAAGGGAAATTCTCTATTTCCCTTCTTATGGCTGCAATAAGAATCCATAAGAAGGCTCGTGAACTAGTTCTTGAACTAGTAATCTCGTCGAAAAGTGGAAGACATCATGAACAGCTACGTTTAAACTGGAATGACACTGTTTACCTGCCAGTGCATTTGTTGCGTTTATAAATCATATTACCTTTTCTGACAACTTTAATAAAACTAGGCTATATGAACTTTTACAGTGGTACCAGGCTTACACGAACGAATCGGCGAGATCTTCACGCTAGAGAGCTGCAGTCCAGGCGCCGACGGTGCGCGCGCGCAGTATTTTCTCCCAATGCTGTGGACCGCCGCGCCGCCAGCAGGTGAGTTACGACTGCCGCCGGTCCCAGCGGCCGCCGGTTTCCGTTTCCAGACGCGGTGCGCCCGAGGAAGAGATAAAACAAGTCACAACTCCCACCGATTGCGGGGACCTCTTTCGCCGCCCGCGGAACCCTGAAAGACTCGCGTTGCTCTGCTCGCTGTGATCGACCTTCTGCTCACTGTCTTTGTTTCGTCCAGTTGGGTTTCGCCCTCCTCTATTTCAGGCATCGTCAGAGGATTTGTTTACAAACGTAGCATTAACAGATTATAAACAGCTCACGTAGTATTAATCAAAATACATAAGGCGTAGTCGCAGTTTGTACTCTTGCGAGTTTCGTGTTTGTTGTTCCACCAGTGTTGCCAGATGGCAGAGAGAGAAAATACCTACAATCACACAAAAATGTACCTACGTTTTCCCTACTGTCTCCCTACCACCCCATTAATGCCCCTATATCAAAGTCGTAGCCAGGATTTGGGTCTGGGAGGGGCTGGATCTAGGAGTCCGGCCAGCAGGCGTTAACCAGTAGATTAATGTGACATGTTACAATTTTGAAAATCTTTAAAATAAATATTTGACATCGTCCTTGACTTGCTAGATATGTTTTTCCAGTGACTGGTCGTTACTGATTGATGGAGTCAAGTGTAGATTATGCCGCGAATTCCAAGCGGTCTGTTACAAGAGGATTACTGAGTTATCGATCGGACAAGGGTACATCAAGAACCTGGCAACCATAGAGACAAAGAGCATTAATTCGCTTCCCGAAATATGCCGCTAATTCCGAGTGCACTGTTACAGGAGGATGACTGATTTATTGACTGCACAAGGATACATCGAGACACTATCAACCATAGAGTAGGAACAGTAGTAAATGTTTAGATCACAGTCAGCACAAAAAAGGAAGTCCGTCACTCTGCATGATTCGATTTTCAAAGAGTAATGCTACGTTGACAACGAATATCTAGCGCTTTGTTCATTACAACGTTGGCTGTCGCAAATGTTTTAGCATTTTCTTGTCAGCATCTTCTCATTTACAAGTACTTACCAGTATATAGCCCTGTCGTAAATAAATAAGTCTAGTCAAGGTAATAAGATGTCTTTCGTTCATGGAAACAATGAATTTTTATTGTGCTGACATTTTCTAAGACTATTTCCAAACCGACTCTCCATTCCATTGATATACATTGAAATCATCGTAATTCGCAGCAATTTTAATGTGTCTGAAACTAGATTTTCAAATTAATAATACTTACTATGAACAGAAAACAACTATGCCGTCTAAAATATCATTGGGTGCTTCAAACTTTGCCACAATTGGTCGGCTTCATTCGCGCGTGCTGTCAACTGTTCTGTTGCCAGCATTACCCGCTAGGACTGTGTCAGCGATTGTAAAATTTTACCAAAGTACCAACGCTTTGGGGACTTTCGGATGAAAATTCCCTACATGATTTTGATGCTTAAAAGTACCTACGTGTAGGGAAAATTCCCTACGTCTGGCAACAATGTGTTCCACCCACCTGGTCACTGCTCGAAGTCACACAACTCTACAATTTATGCAGTTTCTTGATCGATTCTTCACTTTTTGGTTATGTTACATTTGTACGTTTCCCAGTCTTGCAGCCAAGGAGGTGAGAATAAAGGGAGAAGGCATCTATGCCGAGCACATAAGTCAGTTGAAACCTGTCCGCCATCTTGTTCAGTTTTGGAATGCTATTTCTCCGTTAAACCTATGCGTTAAGTTGAACCTCTTACTGTTAATGCGTTGAACTGACAGTGATTGCGAAGTGTGTATTTTCAAACAATATACTTTCTTGAATAAATAGTAATAAATACGCGTCATAATATGTTTGAAAACTTAATTTTTAACGGCTAATTTGCACTGTTTTAACACGTTGTACACCGCACCAAAATTGTCGGGCGTTTTATTACTGTTTTAATATACATAAAACACTATCTCTAGAATACGGACACTTCTCCAAAACTTAGCAATATGGTAGAGGCAGGCTTTACTTTGTCAGCGTAAGGGAGTATCCCTGTATTCTACCCTCCTTGCTTACAGCTGTATCTCATTTCTGGATTCAGCCGGCCGCGGTGGCCGAGCGGTCTGCGGCGTGCCAGTCACGGTCTGCACGGCTGCTGCGGTCAGGGATTCGAATCCCCCCTCGAGCATGGATGTTTGTGTCATCTTTAGTATAATTAGCTCGTAATTAGTTTGTAAGTTTAGGTCTGGTGACTCCGTAGTTAAGTCCCATAAACTCTACAAACATTTGAACAGTTTGAACATTTCGGGATTCATATGTTTCTGCTCTGTTGCCAACCTGCAAGGAGACCTTCCCGTCTCGGAAATTCAATTTGGGTTGAGACTCTGCATGTTGGTAGCACACATCAAGGGTGCCCATTCATACAAGTTTCAAAGCGCAGTATGCAGAAAATTCCGTGAAGACGGCTCTAAACTTTAAGCGCAACTCATACATACTAGTCAATGACGTCTGTGCATTAGTACGGCAAGATAGCTCAAGCAGCTGCTTTCGTGACTATTGTATGAATCAGGGTTTGTTCCGAGCCCCAGTAAAGAATTCATTTTTGTTATTTGTTTTGAAATTAGAACAATTTTTAAATAAAATTAATGATATAAAATATTATATATTACCGCATAAAGAACTATTTTATTTATGAAATGACGGTTGCAGCTAATTAAAATATTAATTACAAAAAAGTGTCTTTTTAGAAAGTCGAATAATACGAAATGCATTTTAGCATTATTGTAAGTAGATTAGACTGTCATTACAATACAAAATTAGGTGATATTCTAAGCTGTGGAAACACTATTAATAAATTCGTGAAAAAGCAGAGTGTATCTGTATTCAAAGAGGAAAGCGGTCGGAAAGAGTAAAATAAATAATAATAAAAATTGCTTTTTATAGACGGGTCGAACCTGGAACGTCCACATAACAGGCGAATAAACTACCACTTTCATGTTTTCCTTGAGTTAGCTTGGTTTCCTTGGGTGACTGGGTTCCTTGCGGACTCGGCAGCGTGCCTGTTCCGGATGATGCTTGATTACTGGTCTCAGTTTTTTTATTACTGAGAGCATGCAGCCCTCTCACTGAATGCGCTTAGCCACCGTGCAGGCTATTGCGCCAACTGTACAGCACGGTTAACTATTCGACCGTCTTGCACAATAATCTTCACTGACAAGTATATTATGTATCTATGAGTTGCACTTAAAACTTAGTGCCCTTTCCTTGGAATTTTCTGGAAAGTGCGCTTTACGACTTCTATGAGCGGTCATCCTTGAGGTAGACTACTATACTGCGAAGCCCCGTTCCGAACTGAATTTCGGAGACCGGAGAATCTCTTTGTTAGAGGTGTATATCAGGTTGACTATGGGCGCTCGGTGTGTGTGTATGTGTTGGGGGGAGGGTTGTAATCTCAGATAGTATGAGATATTGTTTTGATGATTTGAGCTTAGATTTTCGATACTTTTTATGTTTGTTTGTGTTTGTGGGAAGGTTAATTTGGGAGTGAAGGGAGTGGGTCTTTTCCATTTCTTATATTAGTGTAAGCAGTGAGTTGTTTGATGTGTGTACTGTTAAATTATCAGTCACACATATGAAACAAGCATTGCTTACACTAATAGTTGAAATAGAAAATGACCCGCTCCCTTCACTCCCCTATTACCCCTCCCCTCCACACACACAACACACATAAAACATCGAAATCGTAGCTCAAATCATCAAAACACAAATATCTCCTACTATCTGAGATTACAGACACCCCCCCCCCCCCCCCACACACACACACACAAAGAAAAACTTTTTTTTTTTTTCGTAGACACAAAATATCACACACCTAACGCGCATAGTCAACAAATACACCGATACGTTGGCAACTAATGAATGCCGAAATGAGATACAGCTGCAAGACTGGGAAACGTATGAATGCAACACAACCAAAAAGCGAAGAAATTGCGTAAATTTTGGAGTTGTGCGACTTAGACCAGTGAACAGGTGGAACGGCAAAGACGGAACTCTTGAGACTATAAACAAAACTGTAATTTCTAGATAAACCATTCCACTGATGATGCCCTGAAATAGAAGACAACGAAACGCGTCCCGATAAAATAAAGACAAAGCAGTCCCAGTAAGAAAACGGCGTTTATTTTCAAAAATGAATAAACCGGTACTTGCTGTGAAAGATAGCTACAGAAACAAACTTGTAGTTTAAGTAGTTTGTAGGTCTAAGGACCGAAGACCTTATCATTTGGTCCATTATGATTACAAATATTTTAACGTTTTGTTTTTAAATTTAAGTTCCAAATGACGTATTTCTGAAGTTTGTAATTGCTGTATCATCCTTGGTCCTCTACAGAGAGTAAACGACAGCGCAATAAGCAAATGTAGTCAGTGGAAACAAAGGGAACGGTAAGTGATTATATGGGCATCAGGCTACTATATAGGGTGTTTAAGAAGGAATGGTCAGTATTCAGGGATATGAATGCATCGACTTACCAGTGGTGGCTGTACATCATAGAAGCGACCCTGTATATCTGAGAGAAACTACGGTAGGTGCAAGGATGGACAAATTAATTTAAACATCTAACACAGACACAATATTAATTTATTATATTCTTCAAAATGAAATGCCAAGATCGCAAATTTTATAATTTACTGAATGACGACCGGATCGGTGAACTGTGTCACCATCATATATATATATATATATATATATATATATATATATATATATATATATATATATATATATATATATATATATTACAAGCTGTCATCTTAAATTTAAAAATGGATATAAAGTAATAAGTGCAACAAAGCACTTACTCACTATATAAAAATACACAAGTTAAAACATGACAGCTTACAAAAATTGTGAATGTATGTGTTTCTTTTTCTGACGAAGGATATGGCCGAAAATTTAAGTTGTGTGATCGTGATTATCTATTTTCGTGACTGTCAGCAGCTCAGCGAACCTCTTTACAGTTTTTACCTACCTTGTATGTATTTAAAACTTAGTTATATACCGTACAATTCGTCAATCTTGCACAATCTTACACCTTAGAAGGTCTGTTTACTCGGAACACCTGATATTTGCAATTAAACTGAGTTTCTATAATGTCTAACAATGTTCCCTCTCTAGAAATTAGAAATTTTCAAATAATTTCTGTTTGAAAATGTTTTTAACTTGTAATTCATTTTTGATAATCGGTTTATTGCTACCTAATTGAGTAATAGTGTACATCGAGTATTAAATGAAGTAACCGCAAGATTTTTACGATACTGTTGAATTCGAGTAGAATATCTTTCTCTAGATTAATGAGCATATTGAATCTTGAAATTTTGAAAGAAACTTACTTTTCTAAAGTGATTCAAGTAAATCCAGAAAAATACAGCATTACTGACAATAAATCCCATCATTTCAAAAAGTAATAAGAAAATACATATATCAAATTTCTTTTATAGGCCTCGATAGAGGTGAAATTCTGAAAAATGTTCTCAAGTACAAAACTCTCGCTTGCTGAAAATCAGCTTTCATAAGGCTGAAATTTTAACCACTAAGACGTCTCACCGCAACTGCAGGTAAGTGGTTCATGACCTGCCAATATTGATGAGCATTGTAGCATAGATTTTGCATTTTTCAATTCTACCTTTCATACTGTAGCATACGAATTAGTTTGAGGTTTTAAAATGAATCCATAAAATCGAAGCTGTATCAGTGATAATTCGATATCACATTTAGCAGTGGGCTGGTAGTTTTTTTCGTGGCTTATGGGGCAACGGGACGCAAGCAGAATTGGCCTTCTGACGCTGTTCGGAAACGCCGATTGTCTTTTAATTTGAAGACAACATGGCTGCTGTAATTCCTGGAAGAACACTTCACACGTTGGTAACATTAAGCGTAAGCGCAATTCGTTTGTGTCTTGGCGAAATAATTCCTCCTCAAATCTTGTTTACAAACGATGTGTGAAACGGTGCTCAATTTCGTATTGTCGATGAGAGAAATCTAGATTATGTCTGCTGTCACGGCTTAGATCAGCCAGTTTTACATTTCAATCTGACAGAATTGCTGCCAACCAGCAATTAACGTACTATGTTGTGGAACCGCCATATATGTCATTAAAAACCATATTAGTTTCATCAATATAATAATTTCTTGTGAATATAAAGTGAAAGTAAGGAATGATAATTACAAGGTAATTGATAAGTCGCGAAATTGCAGCTCGACTCTAGAAATTTTGCTGTTAATAAGGAAATGAGAATACAGCTGTGTGGATTCCATAACCAGTGAGCGTATAAAAGAAGCATCTCGTAAATATCACAGGTTCGATTTAGCAAGTCACGGATATTCTGGAGAGTGATTATTAGCAACTATCTCAAAACTAATTCTATGCCCTTGTGAGAGATTGTTCAGTAAACATCATTATCAGTTTAGAGAAAAAGGCAGATTCAACTCTTCTTCTTTTATCTTTAGGAACTACGAAGTTATCGTAACACCAGTGACAACTTTTTCTGGAGTGGATGAATAATACTGCACTGTATGAAATGTTCCCAATGCACTTTGTTCAATTTTCGATGAAAATCCTAGCCCAATACGGTAAGTACGAGAGAATGTAGATGTTACCTGTCGAGCGATTGCCACTAATGCACACCGGTCGTTCATATTGAAATGTCTGCTACAGTACTGTAGATAAGAGATGCCGGCAAACAGCTAAGCCCCGTTGTCTGTTTTAACGGGTGTATTAAACGATACACTCAGAATGACACATTGGAAGTAGAAATCCACCATTATCATGGCTCAACGGCTCACGGGTGGCAGAAAAAAAAGCTGTCTAAATGGAGAGCTTAACAGTATATACGTGATTGCTGGACGTGTTAGTGCTGCATTTGCAATACTTGCTTTGACACTCACAGTTCTGTAAGCCTTTGTAACTGTTATGCAGAGAGGCTCGGTCGATTCTGACAGGGGACTGGGTGTTTTTGTTTGTCCTTGTCAACATTTAATCATCATCGAGACGCAAGTCGCCGAAGTGGCTTTAAATTAAAAAAAAAAAACTTGCGCATTTCATTACTAATTCTGAAAGGCAACATGTCTAAGCCGTTATTAACATATGGTGTTTACTATTTAACGGTTGCTTTTTTTTTTTTTTTTAAATCATTGTGTCCTTCTCAAACGTAGCATCAGTAGTTTTCAGCTTTGACACAGCTGTTCGATTTTATGCGTTAATACGCTTTGTGATTTACCACGTTCGCTCGATGAATAGGGAATAATACATACCGTCATTTAAATTCGAGGGGCTAACGGGTCAATGTATTTGCGGTTGCACCTCTGAAGGACAAAAGCGGATTATTCATAACTGATAAGCTATTAATTACAACGTCATAATTGGATTAGAGACTAGGACTGTGGCTCTATCAGTTTAAATTACAAATAGAACACTTCGATTGCATTCATCAACATTAGTTCTTTCATTCGCAGCACATTTAGATAATTTTAGGCACTTAACAGCTAGTATTTTTTTGTCAATGAGATCTATGTCCATAGTCAGTATTGTGTTGTTTAATATAACTAGAAAAAAATGTAACTGCTGTTATCAATCTCTTTGCCATTGAATGTTGTGTGACGACAACAGTTAAAGCTTGTTTCTCTTGCCTCGAAAGTTATACGACTCTCCAGGCGTATAGATACACTGTAGATGTACTAATAATGTATAAGTTATATATATATATATATATATATATATATATATATATATATATATATATATATATATATATATGTGTGTGTGTGTGTGTGTGTGTGTCGTCTGTTCTTTTGAACATGTCCGAAATAACAGGCGGCACGTATAGATAACTTCCATAAATGCCGATGATAATAATAATATGGTTTTGTGTTTTGTAGGACCTAGCTGAGGAGCAAGACTCCATGGATGTGGAACAAGTTAGCATATGAAGTTTAATACAAGAATGCTAATATAAAAATTTAAAGTAGTCCAGTGCACCTGACAATCTTAAGCCTAAGAAAAAGAATAACGAATAAAAGAAATTAGATTATTATTATTTTTTTTCATGGAGTTCCTCGACAGAAGAAAAGGAGTCAGCCATGAGGTAACCCTTCAGTTTAGATTTAATAGCACGTGGGTTAGTACTAAGATTCTTGAGTTCTTGTGGCAGCTGATTGAAAATGGATGCTGCAGAATACTACTCACCTTTCTGTACAAGTCATCCAAATGTAGATTCGATTTCTGTCTAGTATTCACCGAGTGAACGGTGCTAACTCTTGGGAATAAGCTGATGTTATCAACAACAAACGACATTAAAGAAAATACGTGTTGTGAGGCCAGTGTCAGGATTCTCAGACTACTGAAAAGAGGTCGACACGACGTTCGTGAACTAACACCTCGAACCGGCCGACGGAGCCAAAATATCCTTCTTCTATCAGTTGACTTATCCCAAAAATAACACCATACGTAATAAGGGAATGACCCTAAGCATAGTAGACTACTTTTCGTGTTGAAAAATCTCTTATTTCAGATACTGTTCGGATTGGGAAATAAAACAGAATTCAGTTTTTGAACAAGATACTGAACATGGGATTTTCACGACCACTTATTATCAATCTGAACACCTAAAAATTTGAACTGTTCAGTCTCACTTATCATATATCCTTTGTGTGTAATAAAAATGTTAGATTTTGTTAAATTATGTGTCAGAAATTGTAAAAGCTAAATTTTACTGTTATATAACATCAATTTATTTTCTACAGGTCATGAACTTCTCTTGAACTGCTTTATTTGATACAATCTCAATATTACAACATCCTTCACTACCAAACCGGCATCATCAGGAAACAAAAATATTTTAGAATCAAGTGCTATACTGACGGGCAATCATCATTTATGTGCGAAGGTACTCCTAGTCCCTTACTCTTACGGAAATCAATTTGCAAAACTACCAGCTTGAGTAATAGCGGGGATGGTAAAGTAGAGAATTTGTATCTGACTGGAGGCGTGCTTCAGTAATTTCGTGCATTTGCGATGATCACTGTCTCCCCAGCGGTGTAGGGGTAAGCGCAACTGCCTAGAAAGCAGCAGACATGGGTTCGAATCCCGACTGGGTACACATTTTCAACTTTACCCATTCGTATTTAATATACATTCCGCGAATATGTACTGATAATGGTTTCAACGTCTTTCGCCAACAAATAGTGCGGTGACGTCAGCGCCAGAACACCGTCCGTGTGTTATTGTTGTTGTTGTTGTGGTCTTCAGTCCTCAGAGTGGTTTGAAGCAGCTCTCCACGCTACCCTATCCTGTGCAAGTCTCTTCATCTGAGAATACGTACGGTAACCTACATCCTTTTGTATTTGGTTACTGTATTCGTCCCTCGGTCTCCCTCTACGATTTTTACCCCACACCCTTCCTTCTACGCTAAGTTGACGATTCCTTGATGTCTCGTAGTATGTCCCACCAATCAATCCCTTCTCTTGGTAAGGATATGCCAGAAGCTCCTCCCCAACTCGGTTAAGCACCTCTTCATTAGTTACGTGATCCACCCATCTAATTTTCATCATTCGTCTGCAACACCACATTTCAAAAGTTTCTATCATCTTTTTGTCTGAACTCCCATACAATGTTATACTCCAGACAAATGCCTTCCGAAAGAACTTCCTAACATTTAAACTAGTATTGGATGTTAACAACTTTCTCTTCTTTAGAAACTCTTTTCTCCCCGTAGCCATTCTGCATTTTATGTCTTCTTTAGTTCGGCCATTAGAAGTTATCTTGCTACCTAAATAACAAAACTCATCTACTACTTTTATTGTCTCATTACCTAATCTAATTCCTTCAGCATCACCTGATTTTCTGACATTACATTCCATTACCCTCGTTTACTCTTGTTAATGTTCATCTTATATCTTCCTTTCAAGACACTGTCCATTCCATTCAATTGCTCTTCCATATCCTTTGCAGTCTCTGACAATATAACTACCGCAAGGTTTTTATTTCTTCTCCCTGAACTTTAATTCCCTCTCCAAATTTCTCCTTGCATTCCTTCACAGATTGCTCAGTTTACAGATTGAACAACTTTAGCGCTGGTACCTTCAGAATTTGAAAGAATATATTCCAGTCGACATTGTCAAAAGCTTTCTCCAAATCGACAAACGCTAAAAACGTAGGTTTTCCTTTCCTTAGCCTAAGATAAGTGGTAATGTGAGCATTGCCTCGTGTGTTCCTACATTTCTCCTAAATCCAAACTGATCTTCCCCGAGGTTGGATTCCACAAATTTTTCCATTCGTCTGTAAATAATTCGTATTAGTATTTTGCAACCATGACTTATTATACTGATAGTTCTGTAATTTTCACATTTGTCTGCACCTGCTTTCTTTGGAATTGGAATTACAGTATTATTCTTGGAGTCGGAGGGTATTTCCCCTGTCTCATACATCTTGCATACCAGGTGGAACAATTGTTTCATGACTGGCTCTTCTAACGATATCAGCAGTTCAGACGGAATATCATCTACTCCAGGGGCCTTGTTTCGACTCAAATCAAGCGCTCAGTCAAATTCTTCTCGCAGTATCATATCGCCTATCTCATCTTCAAAACTGTTCAAATGTTTGTTAAGCTAAGGGACTTAACTAAGGGGTCATCAGTCCCTAAACTTACAAACTACTTATGAACTAGCTAACACTAAGGACGGCACAAATATCCATGCCCGAAGGGTGATTCGAACCCCCGACCGTAGTGGCCGTGCAGACCGTGACTGAAGCGCCTCAGTCCCCTCGGCCACCGCGGCCGGCTATCTCATCTTCCTCCACTCCATTTCTAGAATACTGTCTTCAAATTTATTTACTTTGTGTAGGCCCTTATATATTCCTTCCACGGTTCAGGTTTCCCCTCTTTGCTTAGTACTGGTTTTCCGTCTGTTCTTGATATTCATACACCTGCTTTTCTTGTCTCCAGATACCTCTGTTCATTTTCCTGTAGGCGGTATCTATCTTTCCCGTAGTTATACATTCTTCTACTGTTCTGCATTTGTCCTCTAGTCACTCCTGCTTAACCAGTCTGCACTCCCTTTTGCCTGTTTCACGTGCTGAATTTTTATATTTTCTCCTCTCATAAATTAAGTTCAGTATATCCTGTGTCATCCAGGGATTTCAGTTAGGCCTTGTCCTTCTGCCTATATGATCCTCTGCGATCTTAACTACCCTTAACTTCTACTGTATTACTTTCTCCCGTTTCAGCCAATCCTTGTCTAATGCTCCCTCTGAAACTCTCAACTCCGTGTATACCCTTCAATAGGGAATGGGTACAGCCGTAAGACTCAGTGTGATATCAACGTGTGAACCAACCAAGCGCCATGCCACAGACAAGCAATCACGCTTTCTACAGGCAAGTGTGTAATCTGTGGCGGAGTGGTCCATCCGAAGAAGTGCCTCACATGTTGAACGTGCAGCGTTAGTTGTGCAACTGCGTTGTTTACAATGGTCACGTGAACACGCCCATACACGTAACGATTTCTGGAGATCCATGCAACACAGACGTCTGCCAAGATAGTAATGTGTAAGGGCAGCAGTGGTAGGATCGAACAGCTACCACAGCACAGTTAAAAAAGTTTTTAAGCCTACGATTGTCAACACGCTTGCCAACTGGTTACTAGCAGTGGGACTACGGACACACACTCCTATAGGCCGTGTTTCAGTCACGCCACAGCATCGACGGGCACGGATCTTTAAAGTAAGGCGGCCAGCGTTTTCAAAACTCAATTCGAGACGTTTAGAGGATGTGAAGGAGGACCAAAGTCGCGTGACTCATTGTGCCAGTTAATCTGATACTAGGAAAGAAATTTAGGCGAGCAGAGTAGGCTTACTCATTCCCTTTTAAAGTAACATATCTAACATGAGTGACATTTTACTCTTAATTTTCAATCTTTATTTACTACTCATAAATATATTTATCATGCTTATATTTTGAATTTTATAGTCTGACAATTTTTACATATTGTTTCTCCGTTACGTTTTTCCGATCACCTTCGTTGTCTGTACTACTTTTATTTGTTCCAACTCTTAGAGCATCGTACTCCACACATTTTGATAAGTACCTTACTCCGCCCAAAGAATTACGTTTTACAAAAACCTGGAATTAAATTTGATAAAAACTTCAAAACCATTTGATTGAACTACTCTGTTATAAACTTCTTTCTGTGAAGTGCAGAGTTTAATTGTGCCTTACTACATACAATGTTCACTCACTTTCGTTGTTGCGTTTTCAGAATTTTACCGTCTTTTTATTTCTGAAGGAAGTAAGATGTACGCTGACGTTTATACAGACTGTGATAACATTACATCATATTTGCTACCTTGAGCACCGAAAATATTCCATTACACTTATTGAAACATGGTTAAGAAGGCACATAAAATATTCCAAAAACAGAATTTCTTCAATAAGTCATCTTATCATCAAATGCAGTACAAGCTTTAAAAAAAATTTAAAAAAAATTCCACTGCTAGCGAATTTGTCATTTTGAAATAGGCAGATAAGGTGTATTTTTCTTTTCTTTTTTGCACCTAATGTAAGAAGACTGATTATTCGTAGATGATGCATTGTGAATTTGATTTGCACGCAGTATACACACGCATAGCGTGCCGTACACAAATAGTTCCGGCTTGTGCTCTTAGACAAACAATTTGAAAATTACTGCAATGCGGAAATGTGGGCCGCTTTTTTCATTTTGCGGGACATTTTCAGTAATCATTCCACTGCGATACAACGAGTCCAAATGCCGGACTGTCCCTCAGAGTCCGGGGCGGCCAACTTTAAAGTGATCATTTGACGGCAGTCATCAGTTCAGCGATGAAAGCAGCGATGGTCGTTCGCTCGTACGATGTAGGCTTGAAGAGCGGTGTCTCGTAGAGTGCATTCTTCCAAGAGACACGCAGTAGCGGATACAGAATCGTTTTCTGGGGACGACTGACAAGGGTGAACATGTCCTTGAGCACTATGTGACCCTAATTTTAACACCCCCACAATGTATTACAGTAATTGTTACATATAACTCCTATGTTGTTGTTATGGTCTTCAGTTCGGAGACTGGTTTGATGCAGCTCTCCACCCTACTCTATCCTTAGCAAGCCTTTTCATCTCCCCATAAGAACGGCAACCCACATCCACTTGAATCTGCTTACTATACGCGTCTCTTGGTCTCCCTCTGCGTTTTTTACCCCACACACTTCCCTCCAATGCTAAATTTACGATTCCTCTATGTCTAAGAATGTGTCCTACTAAGCGAGCTCTTCTTTTGGTCAGGGTATGCCAAAAATTCCTTTTCTCACCAATTCTGTTCAGTACGTCTTCATTAGTTATGCGATCTACCCACCTAATCTTCAGCATTCTTCTGTAGCACCACATTTCAAAAGCCTCTATTCTCTTCCTGTCCGCACTGCTTATCGTCCATGTTTCACTCCCATACAAGGCAACACTCCACACAAATGCCTTCAGAAAAGACTTCCTTACCCTTAAATTAATATTCGATGTTGGCAAGTCTCTCTTTTTCAGGAACGCTTTTCTACCCATTGCCATTCTGCATTTTATATCCTCTGTACTGCGATCATCGCATGTTATTTTACTACCCAAGTAACAAAACTCATCTACCACCTTCATTGTTGCGGTACCTAGTCTAATTCCTTCAGCATCGCCTGATTTTCTAAGACCGCATTCCATTATTTTTGTTTTGCTCTTGTTAATGTTCATTTTATACGTTCTCTTCAACACACTGTCCATTCCATTCAACTGCTCTTCCAGGTCCTTTGCTGTCTCTGACAGAAGTACAATGTCATCAGCAAAACGCAATGTTCTTATTTCTTCCCCCTGAACTTTAATCCCTATTCCAAATTTTTCCTTGCTTTCCTTCAGCGCCTGCTCGATGTACAAATTGAATAACATCGGTGAAAGGCTACAACTCTGTCCTACTCCCTTCCCAACTGATGCTTCCCTTTCATGCCCTTGTAGTCTAATAACTGCAGTCTGGCTTTTGTACAAGTTGTGAATAACTCTCCTTTCCCTGTATTTTACCCCTGCTGACTTCAGACTTTGAAAGAGTGTATTCTAGTCAACATTGTCAAACGCTTTCTCCAAATCTACAAAAGCTAAAAATGTAGATTTGCCTTTCCTTAATCTATCTTCTAAGATAAGACGTAAAGTGAGTATTGCCTCCTGGGTTCCTACGTTCCTCCTGAATCCAAACTGATCTTCCCCGAGGTCAGCTTCTACCAGCTTTTCCATTCTCCTGTATATAATTCGTATTAAAATTTTGCAACCATGACTTATCAAACTGATGGTTCTGTAATTTTCACACCTGTCTGCACCTGCTTTCTTTGGAATGGGGATTATTACATTTTTCTTAAAGTCTGAGGGTATTTCGCCTGTCTCATACATCCTACACACCAGTTCAAATAGTTTTGTCATAGCTGGCTCTCCCAGAGACTTTAGTAGCTCTGAGGGTACGTCATC
This sequence comes from Locusta migratoria, assembly GCA_026315105.1. Taxonomy (NCBI): domain Eukaryota; kingdom Metazoa; phylum Arthropoda; class Insecta; order Orthoptera; family Acrididae; genus Locusta; species Locusta migratoria. The sequence continues at coordinate 490,574,312 of CM048744.1, read as the reverse complement.
TACTCCTGGGGCCTTGTTCCGACCTAGGTCTTTCAAGGCTCTGTCAAATTCATCTCTCAGTATAGTATCTCCTATTTTATCTTGATCTACTTCCTCTTCCCTTCCTACAACATCGTCTCTAAGTTCGTTTCCTTTGTAGAGCTGCTCTATGTACTCTTTCCAACTTTCAGCTTTCCCCTCTTTGCTGAGAACTGGTTTTCCATCAGTGTCCTTGATATTCAAAGAGCTATTTTTCTTGTCCCCAAATGTCTCTTTTATTTTCCTGTAGGCTGTATCTACTTTTCCCCTTCTTATACATTCTTCTATAGACTCCTCTAGGAAACACATAAAATATGTTTCAAAGCCATAGTCGCTTCTTTGAAACAAAGTTTTAAAAATACTTTCATCTAACTACCAATGCACTATTAGTTTCTGCGCACTATGGAGCCATTTTAAAATGCCCATGATCACAAAAATATTACAATTATTCAATCACATTAAACTGTGTAAATTTTCTAAATTTACCACAAAACAAAAACAACCAGATAATTCAGAGCCTGTGTGCCCCGTGTTGAGCTGTGGGCACACTTGTTTCATCCTTCATCATCATAAAGGATGAAGCACTTGTCCACAGCTGAAGACGGGGCATTCAGGTTCTGAATTTAATTTCATATGTAATTGTTCCTGAGCTTCGCCATATGGGTATATGCGAATCCCTATACGGAGGAAGACATGTGAAATTGTCATAGGTATCTCTACACTTTCGAATAATTGGACTATAAGACTGAAAAGACTGACCACTAGGAAATTCAAACAGTTGTATAATATGGTCGAAAAATAAGTTTTGTACAATGATTTTCACAGGATTATGATATTAAATGAGCCAAATGACTTAATGGTGATTGTACTAAAACCTAGAGCACATTGATACAAAAAATTGGAAATGTTTGTAATCCGAAGCGACCAAACTGCTAAGATCATCGGTCCGTAGTCTTACAAACTACTTAAACTAATTTATTCTAAGGCCGGCACACACCTATGACCGAGGGAGGACTCCAACCTCGGGTGGGAGTGGCGACGTTGCGCCCCAGGTCACACCGCCATTCCCTTGCGGCGCACATGGTTTGACTGTCATGTTAGTAAATATAGTGTTCCGATACTCTTCATTGTTTTGTGGTAAATTATTATACTTTACAGCGTTCAAGTGGTTGAATCATGTAATATTTTTTTGTAATCATAGGAACTTTAGAATGACGCTAATGTGCGCCGAAACGAGTAGTGCATTGCTATTTAGATGACAACGATTTGCCCTGGTGATGCTAGCAGCAGAAAACATCTGCACTACTTGGACATCCATTTATTTCGGAGCGCTGCCAACATTACGCTGCCTCAGACGCGAAATATTACTGTATACATTGTTACAGGTAACGTTCCCAACACTGCGACACTGCCTTCTGCTCGCTGATGCTCGCCTCCCCGGCAGCCATAGTACATAATTACTAAAAACTCCGGGCTATTATGCCGTGGCCTTATGGATTTATTACGTAAACCCAACGTTTCGTCCCCGACTGCGGAGGACATTTTCAAGGGGGACCGTGGCACTTTTGAATGTCCGATGTACACCCTGGCTCGCTACTGACTGAAGCCAAACTCCATTTACGAGGGCTCGGGCGCAGAGGTATGACGTCAGATGTTTTTGATATGCGTGCGCAATTCGTTGTTTCCGATTGCCATCGTCCGTTGATATCATCACATGATCACGTCTGGCCGGTAAGGAGTTTGAGGAGATTAAGACGGGAGAGGGCTTTCTTGCGGATGCTGCGAAGGTGTGGGGTCCAGGAAAGGGATCGATTGAGGGTCAGTCCGAGGTACTTAAGAGTGTTGGTGTGGCAGATACGACGGTTGTAAAGGGTAAGGTAGAAGTCAGGGAGACGGAGGGAAGGGGTGGTATGACCTATAATGATTGCATGGGATTTGTCGGGATTGACGGAGAGGAGCCACCAGTTACACCAGGAGGCAAACTCGCTGAGGTGGGACTGGACCAAAAACTGGGAACGGGCAAGGGAGGGGGCGAGTATTAGGAAGGCGGTATCGTCAGGATATCGTAGGAGATAGACAGGAGGCTGGGGTTGGGCATATCGGCGGAATAGTTGAGATAGAGGGCGGAGCCTTGAGGCATCCCTGCGGAGGGGTAGAACAAACGGGAGTCGGAGTTGCAGACAGTGACATAGGAGGGGCTGTGGGTGAGAAAGGAAGAAATGAGGCGGATATAATTAACAGGAAGGGCTTAGAAATCAAAAGTTCAAATGTTTGTAGAGTCTATGGGACTTAACTACAGGGTCATCAGTCCCTAAACTTACAAACTACTTATGAACTAACTAAGACTAAGGACGGCACAAATATCCATGCCCGAGGGGAGATTCGAACCCCCGACCGTAGTGGCCGTACAGATCGTGACTGGAGCGCCTCAATGCCCTCGGTCACTGCGGCCGGCAGGGCATAGAACTGGAGCTTGAAAAGGAGACTGGAATACCATACATGGTTGTAGGCTTTTTCTATATCAAGGGAGACAAAGATGGCGAAGCAACGGGAATTAAGTGGGATAGATAGGAGGTGAGTCAGGTGAAGGAGCTGGTCGTCGGCGGAGAAGGAGGGTCGAAGCCCCATTGGGAGAGGGGGAGGAACTGGTGGCGGCGGAGGTGCTGATGGATGCGAAGGGAGAGGATGGTTTCCAGGACCTAGCTGAACACGGAGGTGAAACATAGGACGGTAGGATGAGGTCTGGGATGGGGGCTCATCAGGTTTGAGGAACATGAGAATACAGGAGGTCTTCCACAGGTCGGGGTAAAAGCCGGTGAAAGGGATGACGTTATAAAGGGTGGTGAGGACTTCATGGAAGGAGGGGGGCAGGCCCAGAGGTGTCGGTAGGTCAGCCGGTCGTGACCAGGGACGGTGTTGCGTTTGGTGCGGAGAGTGTCAATTATGCCACAGGCGGTGATAGGTGTGTTCAATTCTGAAGGAGGAATGTGTCAAAGTACTGGAAGCCGGGGACGAGCGGTGGGGATGAGGTGTCGCTTCACTCATGGACATCAGGGAAGCGAGAATAGTCAAAGTTAGGATTGTCGGGAATGGAAAAGACTTCAGATAAGTATGGGGCACAGTGTTCGGCCTCACTGGTATTGTCAGGAAAAGGACGGTCATCATGAAGAAGCAGGTAGTGGGGGTAGGAGTGACTACCAATAAGGTGGCGGAAGGCATACCAGTACTTGGAGAACTTGATGGGGAGTATTGAATTTAGGCAGGTACATGTCTGGCGCCAGTCCCGGCATGTTCTTGCGGACAAGAGGTTTCTGATATGTCTTTGGAGTTGCCGATGGCGTTGTAGTGTATCACGGTCACGAGTCTGGAGGAAGGAGCGGTAGAGGCGATGGGGTTCACATAGCAGAAGGACGGCCTGTGGAGGAAGGATCAGCAACAGTCTGCTGGAGGAAGGAGGAGGTGTAGTCAATGTCAGCGGGAGAGGAGGGGAAGGGGGTGGCTTGCGACTGAGGTGTCTATGGAGCGACAGTAGGCATCCCATTCGGCACGGGAGTAATCATGGACAAGTTTAGGAGGGGGAATAGGATGGGGAGTGAGGTAAGGTTCGGGGTGGTGGTGAAGGGTGAGTAGGACAGTGGTGTGGTCACTGCCTATAAGGTCAAGGAAATCTGCTATGGTGCGCCCAAGGGGGTAGGAAGACGCCAGTACAACATTGGGTATGGAGTTGCTTTTGGTGCAGGTGGGATGGGGGAAGGGGAGGATGTCACCCCGGAGTGAAGTGGTGACGAACTGATGCCACTGCCGGAGTTCAGTGGGAGAGCGGAAAGAGAGGTGAAGGTCTGCGGCAATCACATAGGTTGTAAAGGTTTGGTCTATGTGGGAGAGGAAGGCATACAGGAGGGGAGCAGTGCTGCGGATATATACAGTGGCTACTCTAAGGGATGGGAGAAAGAGGTTGAGGATCAGGTGCTCAGTGGAATCATTGAAGAGGGGTTGGAGCTGGACAGGGTGGTGGTGGAGGTGGCCAATCGCCACTCCGCCTCAGGTGATGGGTTGGGGGCCATCTGTATGGTGGAGGTGGTAGGGAGCAGTGCTGATAGGACGACGAGGTTGTAGGAAAGTTTTGTTAAGGAGAAAGGCATCCATGCGGTGGTGGGAGAGGGTAGGCATGAGGAGGTGTTTGTTGACGGGAAGCGAGTGTACACTGTGACAGAGGAAGGTATAGGAATGGGTGTGTAAAGGGAAGGGTGAAGGAAAGGAGGGGGGGCGATGGGAAAAAGGTGAGAAGGTGAAGTGGGAGTGTGCTCGGGAGATGGTGTTGACGGTCTCAAGGTGGAAGACGGAATGGGTGGCGAGGGCAATCTGCTAGAGAGCATGGGGACGTCGGAAGGGATGGATGTTTTGGAGGATGGTGGTTAAGAAGGTGATGACGTGCTTGATGGTGGGAGGGGGCAGAGGGAGTTGTTGGGATGCAGAGGGGGGTCGACGGGACATATGGGGACGGTTATTTCTGGATTGATGGTAGCGGGGACGGATTTGCATTTATTGGAGTATGTAGGATGGGGCCACCACAGGTGTTGCAGACAAGAGGGGAGGCGAGGTTCGGGCACTGCTTATGAAGATGAGGAAAGGTAGGTGGTTTACAGCAGTGCTGTGTCAGGTGGACGTTGTAAATGAGACACCTGGCACAGCAGTAGGACTGGGTTGGGGAGCAGGAGGGTTCTACCTAGTGGTGGCGGTCGTATATGAACGCCCCCTCGAGGAGGATGATGGGGATTTGGAAAAATCCGCATCAGGTAGGTGGGACCGGTGGTGTTGTGGATCTGCTTGGCGAAACCGATGGAGATATCAGGGTGGAAATTGAGTTGGCCCAACACCTGTTCCTCCGTGATACCTGGGCTAAGCTTAGTTATCATGGTGGTGAGGGTGGGAGGGCGTTGGGGAGGGAGGGGTTGACAGGTAGATGAGGTGTAGTAAGGGGTAAGGGTTCCGTGGGAGCCGAGGTGGATGACAGGTGCTGAAGCATGGCAGCGTTGAAGGTGGGGCTGGGAGATTTAATCAGGACGGAGTCCCTACAGGGCATGAGCTAGATGATGGGAGCAGTGGGGAAGTATTTTTTGAGTTCTAGGGAGAGAGTTCTATTGTCCAGGAAGCGGAGATCAGGGCGGGAGAAGAGGTAGGTATAGATGTCTGGCTGGAGGGGGGATGGATGCTGTCTCCATGGCGTCGGTGGAGGAGGAGGGGTCTTCTTGGAGGCAGCAGGAATGGGATCCGCACTTCCACATTTGGTGGTGGTCTTTTTACTGGCGCCTGTGGAGGAAGATGGGAGAGGTTCAGGGGGATATGGCAGGGGCGGGGCCCATGTTGCGGTGCAGCGGGAAGAGGCAGCGACTGAGGAGTGTCGGCCACCATGACTCGGCGGTGAGTGATGTGTGAGGGGGAGATGGGTGGGAAATCCGTAGGGGAGGTGAGATGGAGGTAGACTGTGGTGGGGAAGGAGGGAATATGTGGGAGGTGGCTGTGGTGGAGAGGAGGGTGAAGAGGGGGACTTCTTGGGAGGGGTGGGAGTAAGAGGAACTCCAAGTGGCGACGGTGGGGGCAGTGGTTGGGGTGGTATACAAAACAGTGGTGGGATGTTTGCGATTAGGATTTAACGAGTAAGTAGGGAAGCAGTAAGAGAAGAAATAAACGTGGGACAGTCCAAGTGAAGCGTACTTGAGATGAGGCTGAGGGCGGCTGGGTCTGGCGGTGAACCTCGGGCCGCGGGAGGGCGGCTGGAGACCACCGGCAGCAGGGGCGGTGGCGGCGGCTGCGACGACGTCGGCGGCGGATGCAGGGGCTCCGGGCGGGGATCGGGGCGGCTCCGTAGCGGCGGCGGTGGCGTAGGAGGGGGGGGGGGGTGCCGAGCTTCGACACGACCGGCGACGATCCTGAGACGGCGAACCGGTCCGGCGGGAAGCAGGCCCTCCGGGCAGGGCAGGGCTGGGATGGCGGCGACGGCGGCGGCGGCAGGGCGTCCGGACCTCGGCGGCGGGCAGCGGCGACTGGTGGCGGCAGCAGGTCCAAAGGCGGTGGGCAGCACGGCCAGGAGGGCTCTGGCAGCAGGACGCCGTCGAAGACCTGGAAGCAGACCAGTTACGTTAGGCAAGCGTGCCGGTGGTGCCTGCTACCAGGCTGGGGATTCTCTCTCTCGTTACAGCTCCTTTTATACACGATTTTTCATGCACAGTCACTGACGCTTTGCTGTCCAGCGCCATCTGTCGGAAATTTATTGAAATCTTTTTTTCTTTTTTTTTTTTTTTTTTTTTTATCTAATAAAACCCCATGTCATTCCAAACATGTGTGTCTATTTTTACCTCTCTATCTATATTATTCCGTGATTAACTAAGTTTTCAAATTTATACTGAGTTTTTGACCACCCTGTATATAAAGCATAGTGTCGTATGTTTGTGTGTACATATGTATACTGAAACATATTAATAGATTTTAAGTAATTACAGTTTCATTCTACCATTTTCCAACATAATACTCATCTTTTCCACATTGAGATGTATGAGGGTTCTGCTCGCTGCAACATTATTCTCCTGGGGCGTCGTGGTAGAAATAAATACTCGATATGTAGAATTTTTCACTTCTCCTCCACCAAAACATTACAATTTAATAACATGAACCAAGCATCTGAACGGTAGTACTTCCATTTCAAAATACAGAGTGACATAGATTCCAGTGCACTTTAGAAAAGCCAAAACTCGAACTACCCCACGGAAGGCGGTGAGGCAAATATATAACATCGGCAATAATGACGTTACATTATCCATTGTTCATAACAATTGAATATAGTAATTTACAATTAACGAACACAACAGTAAAACATTTCATGTATACAAAAATAATCACAATATAAAATGAAAACTATGCATACAATAAATTTAGATGGCACATGTATTTTTAAGACGAAATTTCCGATCTTTTTGTTAACAACAAAGTGAGATGTTAAATATCAATTAATTTGTTAATGAATACATCATACATATTCCTAACATATATTGAACTATCAAATGTCATAGCCATTCTCAAAATAGGTTCAAATTCTCAAGTGAGTCAATATATACAAAGACATACAATATTCAAATCTTGAGTATTACATTAATTAATACAATTAGCTGGTCAACACAACTTGTTCATAAGCCTAAAATATATACAATGCTCTTTATTTTAATGTCTTTATGTTTTACAAAAGTTTTTACCCTTCGTCTGTCTATTTATTGAAATAATGTACGATAACAAACGTATTGTTCATAGAACTGTCTGGAAATGTCTTATACAAATCTCTTAATTAATGAAATCTATCACTTGTTTTGATCACAGTATCACCGAGACACTGTCCTACACTGATTCCTAGGCTGGCTCTTACGTTTTTACCTTCTCACGCAACATTTATCACTACTGAACCACACGATTCCGGATCCGACGCAGACGGTATCGTAGGATGACATTGAGATGAGAGGACCAGGCAGACGGTATCGTACGATAACATTGAGATGAGGGGGCCAGCAGTATCGTTACAATACGAATCTACCGTTTTCTCCCAATGTTTATGAAATTTTACACACGTAAGCTTCAATCCATGAGGACGGTCGCCATTATTGTTAGGATCACGTACATTGTTCACGGCATATGACGTCCTAGTGAGATGCGCGAAAACTGCTGCATCGAACGACAGTGTTGCATACTAAACCACTTGACCGATATCAACCAAATTTGGTGCACTTCTTCCTTATCGTGAGGTATGAATACTGTCGGGGTAAGAACCACATACAACACATGGTTCAGGAGATACGACGTCATAATATAGTTGCAAGAAACTGCCACATAATGTGACGAGACTTTATTCACACACTGTATGAGAATGACAGTACTAAGTGACTTGCAACAAACTTAAAACATGATTTCAAACGTTTATATAACTTTTTCTCGCTGACAACCATAGCAAAAGGATGAAAGGAAAAAAGTTTGTCGCTTACTATTTTTACGCTGTTCATAGACTAAAACTACGGCATTCGATATGACGTTACAATTTATAATTTCTAACCTACAAATTGTACAGCAGGAAATTTTACAGACGGTAAACACACATATAGCTGAATGTACCTTCGAAATTGTATCACAGTACGACACGTACTTCATGAGATATGAACACATAAACAGTAACGTTCATACAAAACCGCCGTATCACGCATCAAGTTTTAATCTATTACTTTTTTCATGCTAACTGTACTCGCGACATATTCTACAGACATACAGAACTTATGCAAATAAATATATACCTGAAAAATTATAGAATTGTACAACGTATAACTGAATAAATATGAGATGATGCGAATTTTATGTGCCATTTGTATTTTGATTGCTATCTTTCTTTGTTTGGATACTGCACGTATAATTTTGTATATTCTGCAAGACAGCCTTATTTCTTGTATATTCTCCTATAAATATAACATGTTTGTGGAGATGGACGGAGAGAGAAGGGATAGGAGAAGTACTAAATCAAGGCAGGAATAAGTAAATAAATACCCGGGCAATGCCGGGTTTCTAGCTAGTAGTCATATACAGAAAGACTTCTCCAAAGGTATTTCTTGGTATCTTTTCTTCCTACAAGAGCAAAGGGTGGAATTTCTATAAGAGCATTTTATTGAATAGGCCTGTTCATTTTCATTCGTTCTTCATTCGTACTTATTGTTATAAATTGTACTGTATCTACTTATTAAGAAAATTTGACACATGATTTTAGGATGTGCAATGTCAATTTTTAACGGTTTAAGAAATGCAATGATGTATCCGTTTTCACAAGGTTTCTCAGCAGTGAGTACTATTATCACTATCCTCCCCGCTTTTCTCGGATCATTTGTTTAATCAGCAGTTCAACAATCACTTCAGGGCTACTTAGACTAATAGCGACCCAGTCTCTGACATACAGACATTCGTACCAGATCTGTGCTTTGAAGCAATAAAACGTCGTCGGATAGCCCCTTTCCGCAGTATCCATAGATGGCTGGACGTCAGATCGGGTCGGATGAATGCACCGCAAGCCTATCAGCAGGCCATTAGCGCATTTCGAACTGTTTCAGCTTATCGGCCCATGTGCTCCGGAGCATGACACATCACGTTATCGAAAAGCGGCCATTAGTCGTAAATCAGCGAACTGGCGATACAGCCCGTGGAGCTGATTAACCGTGGCACTGGGAGCGACCGGACGGCAGACGTCAGTGGCACGCATTTCCCAGACTTTGACTGACAGCTGCGAGCATTTCGTGTGAGAGACCCGACCAACAGCGGGCCTGACACTCTCCAGGAAGAGCTGTCTGTACGAGTCTCTGACGTTTGTCAACTTGCTGTACATGTACTACTTAGGGCCGGTTTGTCAATGTCTCGTTAAGTTCCGGTTAAGATTTTAACTTGTCGTTAGCGGAGAACTGCGTTTGTCAATGTTTCGTTATGAGTTAACCATACGTTAAAAGACCTCAAACTGACCGTTAAGTTAACGAGTAGAATTCTGCTCGTTACACGGCTAATTATCAGTTAAGTGAGAATCTGTATGAAAATAGCAGGATTCCAAAGCGCTAAAATACCGCAATATATTCACGTGATAAGACCGATTTATCGAACAAAATAACAGCAGCACTACATGTATGAAAAACTAGTGTGGAAAGCAGCTTCATTGAAAAATTTTATCGTCATATTTCTCGCCCCATCCATGTCAGTAGCTAGCCGATGAGTTTGATATATTGCAGATACGCAACATAACCTTAAAATTATTGTTGCGTTATCAAAATACAAATTTATGGGTAACGACTAGTTCAGTGAGATTCGATATGAAGAAAATGGTTGGAATAACGATCTAGAGGTCATTGCTCCTATGATGCGACCTAGACGTATTTATGTTTGCCCAAATCATTTTGAATGCTGAGATGACGCAGAATTTGTTAAGCTATTTCGTCTTGAAAACGCTACAAGAAAAACTCCACGACCATCTCAAGAGTCCAACAGATAGTTACGTATTTTGTAAGTTATCTGTCATAATAGAAAACAGAAAACATTATTTATGCCTGCAAGCTTATTAATTCAATATTTGGTTAAATTGTACCACGCTTCTCGCCGGGCTGCAGTGGTTATATTGGCACCAATGGTAATGACGGCAACTCAGACGACCAATAAATGTTTTCTCGTGACAACTTCAATTAAAACGAAAATTTTTTTTTTTCTAAACGGACAAGGGTATATACAAGAATCTGTCAACCATATAGAAGGTACAGTATTAATTTTGCTGCGAGTGAAAAAAGCAGCAATAACATTTACTCTGTAGCTCGTGAAAAATATTAATACAATTCTACACTTCCTTGTTTATCTGTTGCCAACATAAGCACTGGAGCCGGGCAAGAAGCGTCGTAAAATATTACCCAGTATTTACTTACGCTTGTTGCGCCTAGTGTGAGGCCTAAAATGTGATTCCTTCCTCCGATCTACAGGAACAGTATACTTTTGCCTACATGCAAGGTTGCACTAAGATACTACGCACTTGGCATGTTATCGTACTAAGTCCTAAGCATTTTTACTGTCATACATTTTCCGTGGATAGCACTGAATTCATTTGCCACACGTCATCATGTCGCTTTTTTCTTCTCCTTCCATGTCGTAGCGTCCGTTTTTTTTTTTTTTTTTTTTTTTTTTTTTTTTTTTTTTTTTTTTTTTTTTTTTTTTTTTTTTTTTACATTCCAATGCAACCTAATATTTCTATATTGAGGACACAACACACTCACACTAACTTCTTATAAAATTCTAGCTTCTTTCACGTTTGTTTTCCATAACGCCAATTAACAACTATCTGCTAACCTCTTCACTGATAGTTAAGTAAGGGAAACAGCTGTTTATTCAGACGGCAGTTTCATTTGTTTTTACTGCCAACCTAGTCGAAATATATCGTATCTTCTCGTTTACTCCAGGTTAGCAAACGAGAGGTGTATCTGGCAATCACAAACGAGCACATTAACTGGACGTGAAAGGCATCATCTCGTTTACTAACGAGAAGATTAACGAGAGATGGACGAACCGGCCCTAAGAGTACAAAAGCCTTCCTCATGGAATTAAACAGCAACAAAAAAATTAAATAAATAAAAATAATAATAATAATTCAAAGGATAAAAATGCAGCCCTCGGTCGCTAAATTAAAATTATTTAACCTCGTTTCGGCAATAACTATGATTACCTTCATCAGAAATTATAAATTAAAACAGACACATAATAAAAGTTACAACTCAGCTGTAAAGCTGTGACATTACAGATACAGGAGGAAGCTGATTGTTTCCATGTGAAAGGTGGGTTTTGCCAGGCTGTTGGGTTCCCCAGCCGGCCAGCTAACAGTTTTGACCTAATGAATGGAATAAAGGTAATCAGGGTTTCCCTAATGTCCTCAGAAACAGGAAACGACTGACTTGGCTGAGCGAGGGCAGCTAAGCCAGATTGCAACTGAAATACAATATAGCCACACACATTCTAAAAATTCATATAAAATCAGGAAATGATGATATGGCAAATATAATTATATGAATGGATTTAGGAGACTTGGGAGAAACAAACGCCGCAAATACAATGTCAATATCACTTACAGATAATAAGCCGACAAATTTCAGAACTATAATAATAATAATATAAGACTTATTTTACAATTATTGGTACATAGTGTTTATCAGTAACAATTTAAGAAGAAAATGGGAAGCATTGCACCACGCTACCTGTCTTAAAAGACGTACCATGTTATTTCCATATTCGTTCAGTAAACTTTATTTTTCTCTCTTGGTCTGCTTTTCGTTGAGGTAGTAATATTCTTGTGTCAGATGTCATCACAGAAACAAAACATGAACCGAACAAACCTTGGGGCGTGGCCAGTCTGAGAAACGTTGCGGAGGAGCCGCCTGATGCTTCGCACAAACTGTACACTGTGACGTCATGCCCTCTATCTGTGAGTCCATACCAACCCAGGTACAATGACGTCTGGCCAGTTGCTTTGTCCTAACAATACCCCAATGTCCTTGATGCAGGAGGCGTAAGACTTCTCGTTGCAGGGAACGAGGAACAATCACTCTTGTTTGGTCGTTGTCGGTATGTAACAACAGTACACCCTGACTTAAAGACAATGCATGACGTTGTGCAAAATAACGTCGAACCAGAGGCCGATCAATGTCTTTGGCTCTAGTAGGCCAACCAAAGCGAACAAAACGTGCTACCACACTTAGGACTGCATCTGCAGCTGTTTCCAGTGCAACCCGACGAGAGTTCAAAGGGAAATCTGCGACAGCGGAAGCATCTCTGGAGTCTATCTGACAACATGCCATTTCCGAAGAATCAAATGACACATCCTGGCCAACCGGAAGTCGGGAAAGTGTGTCCGCGTTGGCATGTTTAGTGGTAGGTCGGTACAAAATTTCATACTGATAATTAGACAGTATGGAGGACCATCTCTGAAGCTTTTGCGCCGTACGTGGCCGAAATGGCTTTGTGGGCGAGAACAACGACGTGAGAGGCTTGTGGTCTGTCAACAAATATAATTTTCTGCCATAGAGATAATGATGAAACTTCGGTACGCCGTAAATGATTGCTAAGGCCTCCTTTTCTATCTGACTGTAATTCTGTTGCGTTGGCGTCAGTAGCTTGGATGCAAAGGCAATAGGACGATCGTGACATCCAATACGATGCGACAATACTGCACCCACACCGTACGACGAGGCATCAAATGCTAACACTACAGGCTTCTGTGGGTCAAAGGGAATCAAACATGCATCACTGAGTAGTGCAGACTTTAGTTTGTCAAAGGCAACCTGACAATCTTTAGACCATACAAAAGGAACATTCTTCCTACGTAAGTGATGCAGTGGAGCTGCAATCTGAGAGGCATTGGGAATAAATCTGAAATAATAGTTAAGCTTTCCCATTACTGCTTGCAATTCATGCTCATTCTTAGGAGGAGGCAAGTCTTTGATTGCTCTAAGATGTGACTATAAGGGATGGATTCCTTGGGCATTAATCACATGGCCTAGGTATTCTATTTCAGTTAGAAAAAACGAACACTTTGCTTTATTACAACGTAAACCTGCTGCAGTCAAAACTTTGAAAAGGCACTCCAGGTTTGCTAAATGTTCTTCAACTGTACGTCCGGATACCACAATATCATCTATGTAGTTCAAGCAACAAGGTACAGAAACTGTCAGCTGTTCCAAGAAACGCTGAAAAAAAGCAGGAGCGGAAGAACTACCAAAGGGTAGGCGTTGAAATTGAAAAAGGCCCATGTGAGTATTAATGACGAAAAATTTTTGACTCGTCATCAAGTGGAATCTGTAAGTATGTCTCTGCTAAATCAATCTTGGAAAAGAAGCGAGACTGTCCTAATTTGTCCATTACTTCGTCAGGTCGGGGCAGGGGGTATGTGTCTACAGTTGTTTGACTGTTCACTGTTGATTTAAAGTCCGCACAGAGACGAAGTTTTCCTGACGGCTTGGGTATAATTACTAAAGGCGAGGCCCACTGACTCGCAGAAACAGAAGAAATCACCCCACTATCTTGCCAACGTTTAAGTTCTTCGGCAACTGTATCACGCATTGCGATAGGCACTAGTCTAGCTTTACGAAATTTTGGTACAGCAGATTCTTTTAAAGTTACATGTGCCACGAAGTCTTTTGCACAACCTAGTTCCGGCGAAAACAAGTCACTATATTTTTCACACAATGCATTTATTTTGTCCTGAGGCACTACTGACAAAATTTGAAGCATATCTCTTTGAATTGATAAACCAAACAAGTCAAAAGCATTTAGTCCAAAAATGTTCTGTGTAGATTTGGCCTGAAGAACAACAAAAGCAACTGTTTTTGTAACACCTTGAAAAGAGGCAGGCAGGCTGCACGTTCCTAGCACGGGAATATTTTGCCCTGTATATGCTGTTAACAGTTGCTGTGACGGCGACAATTTTGGCGAACCCAGAAGTTCATAAGTGTCTATATTACTTAATGTAACAGCGGAACCAGTAACAAGCTGAAATTGCACTGTCTTATGTTCTATGCAAAGATTCACAAAAAGCTTTTGCTTGTGGCGCTCGAATGGGGGCAACGTCTAATACAACTTGTTTGCGGCGCTTGCGCATGTGCAGGATGAGTGCGGTAGGAAGCGGCGGAGAATCGGCACATAGATTAATATTACTGTCCCTAGATGGCACTACCGCCGGATCGGCGTCAGCGCATGCTTGCGAAGCTACTACAGATGCACTAACTACTGCACTAAACTTTTGAGTAGCTACATCAAGTCTACTGTCACTATCTACACAGTACTGGACACTTTTACAAGGAGAAGTTGCAGAAGGCACTAGGTTCACTACAGGATTGCACTGTACATAGTCATTTTGCTTGTCCCGAACACTTTTCCGTTGCACTGTTTTACGCGCTCGTCGGCGCTTGCGACGTGACTCAATACATAGTTTTGCCATAGGCGCAGAAGAACGTTCTTGCGATTCAGAAACAAGTAAAGCCCTGTTCAATTCCACAGCGTCTATGACATTGACAGTGTGAACTGTTCATGCACTCGGCTAAGCACTGTTTCTAACGGTACCGTTCTTTGAGTTTTTAATTTGCATACACACTGTTTGTACGTGTCCTGATTTGCCACATTGATAACAGGTCGCATTGCGATTAGGGCAATGCACACGTTTGTGGCGAGATACACACTGAGGGCAAGACTTACGAACATTTTTCTGATAAGAGCGTTGGCGCCCGTTTGTCAAATTACTGTTTCTAACACGACGATGCGACCTTTGTGTCACACTTTTACTCTTGCTACTGTTCACTGTCTGTTCAGCACGGCCGGTAGAATTTAAAGAATCACTAGTGCTATACTGAGAACTACGGCTAATAAAGCATCCATTGCAGTGCACTGAATTAACACTGTGGCTTTGCATTTCTACATCTGCTAAGTCAAAAGTATCATGAGTGTCAATAAGCTGCAGTACACTGTCTAAAGAGGGGTTAGATTGTTTTAGAATCGCTGCCCTAATTCTGGGGTCCTGAATGTTCTGCGTAATTGCATCTCTCAACATCACATCACTATAAGAAAGTCCACAAGAGCAAGTAAATTTACATTTGCGGGTTAAGCCCTTCAATTCCGTAATCCATTGCGTGTGGGTCTGTTTTGGTGATTTTTTCAGTCTGAAAAATCGGTACCGCGCCGCAGCTACGAGAACTTTTCTCTCATAATGAGCATTCAGTGCATCCACTATTTGTTCAAAGTCTGCATCACGAGGAGATGTGTGGGGGAAAAGTTTCTGCAGTAATTCGAAGGTTTGAGCGCCGACCACAGAGAGGAAAAAATGTTTGACAGTCTGACCTGTAATTTTATGAGCCGCGACGAGTTCTTGAAATTGAGCGAAGTAGTCACTCCATTCTTCCTCACGTTCGTTGTACTGGCGAAACGAAGGAAGCGGTGCGGCTGCGGGTGTAGGCAGCTGATGCGAGGGCTGTTGTTGGTTAGCTGCCTGGGCCGTTAACTGCGCCACTGCTTGAAGTAGTTGCGTGATTTGCGCCGTCTGTAACTGAATGATTTCCATTAAGTTCAGGTTTGGGATAGTGGCCATGCTGACCAATTAGGCGCCGCGTATACAAGTAACTTCTAACAAAACACAAATGCAAGGTAAATAAGGACGCACTGCAACAAGAAAGTCCACAAAACACATAACAATATTGTCCCCCAAAATTCTTATAATAAGGGTGGATGGGCGGGAACAATTTCTGCGTGCTCCGACTACTGCTGTCTGGCTGCTGCAAGCGGGCTGGTCCATGGTTATTCTATCGCTCCTTGTCGCCACTTTTGTGTCCCAGCCTCGTCGCCACTTTTGCGTCTCGTTTCCGTCGTAGGTGTCGGTGGCCAAATAGAACGAGACCGACACAGGAATAAAGGATGCACACTTGTGTAGGTACAGAAGTGAGCAGCCAGTGGGACAGCAGAAACTAGAAACACTAGAGTAAATTAGAACGAGATATATATTGCACAGAATTTATACAAAACTTAACTTTTACATAGTTCAGTACGGCAGAATGCTGATACATAGTTGAGCTAGGGGCCTGTCTAGTGCCTATCCGATAGCCAAGTCTTCACTGGTGCCTATCTGATTCCGAAGTGTTAACTGGTGCATATCTCAGTCCCAAGTGAACAATGTCGTTCAGTGGTGGCCACGAGCGGAGTTGTAGCAGAGGGCGCTCGTGGCTGACGTCGTAAGAACGCCGCGCCGTGCGTGCATGGCGGTGCGCGGAGAAAGTAGGTGGCGCGCACTTTAGACTTGTGCGACACCACATTATGATGCGTGGAAGGATACAATTTTTGGAGCAAGGAGAGCATGCTTTCGAACGCTTGGGAAGGGACTCTTAACTTGGATGTGGTGGTGAAAGGTTGTGACGCTGGGCGTTCTGAAGCCGCGTTACGAACTTGTGATTTGAAGAGATAGGCATGTGTGGACTCAGTAAATTTATGGGACTGTGACTGCAGAACTTAGTCTTTGGTAAAAAGTGGTAAACTAGGCACGGTAGTAGGGCTGTGGAATTGTGATAAATCAGCAATCGTGTACACGTGAGATGACAAACTGTGTTTTATAATAAATACTGTAATCGCGGATTAATTTGGAACTTCACTAATTTACGAGTGATAATTTGGAACTTTTATTCTCGAGTGCGTGTGATACGTATAGTGCCTCTCATGAACAATAATTTGGGAAATATTCAGTTCTTTACCGATGTATAAAGTAGGACCACCTCCGCATTTTCATGTCCAGAAAGAAAAATAAACTCTATTTATAAAGAATTACTTCGTGAGTGAATCACATCTTTATCGAAGAATCCATTTTGTTGGATATTCAGAGGTTTAATTTATGTTTGTTTCGATATATTTTCACGTTATCATATGCAGATTGATAGACTCGCTAGACTATAGATTAATTATTGATCTTGTTTAAACAGATTGGGTAGTTGTTTAGGGCATAGAAGCTGACATACATAACTCGCCCCTATGAACAGAGACAACGAGCCATAAAATTTTTACTACCCTGAGTTATGTATTGCCCAATTCTTATTGGTGAGTACTGATAGGAAGATCGCAAAGCTTACATCACAAAATTTAAAAAGAATATTTTCAGAAAGAGCTAGCCACTATGGGCTGCACGCCTGCATGGAGGCATCAGACTAGCGTGTGCTAAGTGAAGTTGTGAACAGTTAGACATTACTTCAGTAGTGCCATCTAGTTGCCGCAATTACAACTAGGCTACTGTACAGAGAGAAACAGTATTGATAAAACAATTGCTACAAAAAGCTTTGTTTAACATGAGAGATGGCTGAGCCATCATTTTGACAATACAATATTAGTAGAGAGAACTAACGAGTGACAGAATTGTAATAAGCAAAATAGTTGAAATTGTCTTTTGGAATACAAATTTTTGATCAAGGCGGAAGAAATATTTCTGACACTGCACGAAGTTGCAGTTATACCTATTTTGAAGAAGTCGTTGAATCTGATTGAATCTGATAGGAAAATATCCCCAGAAAAGGAATGGAGAAATATTTATTCTTTTGGTGTCTGTCTGTAAATCTATTGGACCAAACTGCGTGGTCATCAGTCCGTAGCTTACAAACTACTTAAACCTAGGTAAACTAACCTAAGGACAACACACACATCCATACCCCAGGGAGGACTCGAACCTCCACGGCGAGAAACCGCGCGCTCCGCAGCGAGACGCTTTAGATCGCTCGGCTACTCCACCGCGGCTTTTCTTTTGGTCACATTCAATGGGAGTGCCAAGTGTTTTGTTTTAATTTACAATTTCTGATGAAGGCAGTTATAGTTATTGCCGAAACCAGGTTAAATAATTTTAATTTTGCGTCTGAGGGTTGCATTAAGTCCCATAAGCTTAACAAACAACAAATAAAAACGAATTATTTCTCATAATTACACGCCAAGCATAATAATTGTTGTACCACCAATATTCTAGAGATTTAAGATACTCCACAGAAAAATGGAATACATACATACAAAAACAACATTTCAGTTCTCTTTATTGCCTTTGAAGACAAATTGCATGACAATAATCTGGACATGTCGGTTTGTATTGCAGATTTCAGCGTACCCCTAATAAACACATGCCTTCGGACTGACTAACGCCTGGATTCGACGTGGTTTACTGTTCAACACATCATTTAGGGACTGTTAGTACAAATTGTCCCACTAGTAAGTAGTAATTCGTCGTAGATCTGTCAGATTAGTTGGTGCGTGGTCTCGTCTAAAAAAGGCCCTTTCAATATATCCCACGTATGTTGGATTGGGTAAATGTCTGGAGAACATGCCCGTTTTTTCTAATCTTGCATTGTCGCTATCACGAAGAAATGCATTGACAAAAGATACATAATTAGTACGAGAATTGTCGTCCATTAAGACAAACCATCAACAAAATTACGCCCGTACGGTTGCTCTATACAACCACCAGTGGCGCACGGTGGCTCGACATAATGACATCTCAAAAGATCATGGTACTACTACCCTGTTACATTCGCTGGAAGGTGTATCGTAAGATGTTCAGGCTGACCAAGCTCTCCCCAAAAAAAGATTTCCGATGATAGGCTGAAGGTTGATGTGAGTCTCATCTGTGAATAACACTTGATACCAATTCTGACGAGTCCATTCAGCCTATATAAACTGTGCTGCAGGGTGTCTAGGTGTCATAGCTGGACCCCGTCGTGGATGTCAAGGGTGAAGGCGTATGTCATGCAGTGTACTGCGTACATTTTGAGACGAAATACGATATCCTGTGGCTGCACGAAAGTCATTATTCAGCTTGCTAGCGTTTCTCTCTGGGTTTCTCCGAGCTGAAATCCGTAAGTAGAGCTCATCAGGTGTTGTGGTAGCCTTTGGGTTGCCAGAGTGATGCAAGTCATCGATAGTTCGGTGTATCTCTGTGCCTCCACTCCGTTCGAAAAACACCACTTTGGTTTGCTCCTAGACGTCTGGAATCTTCGCTGGATGAGAGTCTCTCTTGGCACGGACTGACGATGGGGTTAATATTAAATTTCAGAACTGACCTTGTGTGCACCATAATCAACAGAAGCAGTGTACATTAAAAGTCCGATAGTTCGGCATCCTATAGTCCGGAACGCCCGATGGTCCGGCAACACGATCCAAGGGATTTGTTCCTTTGATGCTGCCGTTACGCTGACGTCACAGACCGGCTGTTCACATGAGGCGAACCCCTGCTTGGCCGATCACAACAATTTTCTGCCAGCGGTCGCCTGACACAATTGTTGGGATCGGAAGCATTCAGACCTTACTAAGCTGATCTCGGACCTTACTGTACTGTGCAGAGGTTCGTTTCAGGTTCATTTCCAGCATTTTTCACGATTTAACTGTGGTGACTGTCATATCATAGTGATCTATGGAAATTAAATTAACGTGTTAGCAGTGAGAATGTTTTCGAAACCCAAACCATCTTCAAGCTCTAAATCAAGAGCTCTGACCATCAGCCAGAAACTGAAAATCATCAAACTCATGGAGAAAGGCGGAAAAAAAGAAATATTTTGATAACGGAATTTAATATTGCTTCGTCAACCATTTATGTTCAAAATGTTTGTTAAGCTTATGGGACTTAACTACGGGGTCATCAGTCCCTAAACTTACAAACTACTTACGAACTAACTAAGACTAAGGACAGCACAAATATCCATGCCCGAGGGAGGATTCGAACCCCCGACCGTAGTGGCCGTGCAGACCGTGACTGGAGCGCCTCAGTCCCCTCGGCCACAGCGGCCGGCAACCATTTATAACATAAACTAAAGTATGGACTAATGAAATACGCTTCTCAATCGGTAACAACTGAAAATTGGCTTCCAGATAAAATAACCGAAACTGGAACAGTTAGACAGGTTATCATAGAAACGGTTCGGTGCACTGTGTCACAGCTGTTTTCGATGCATGGCTTAGGCTATGCCAGCAGTAACAGGCACCGGCCGATAGTCCGGCATTTTCGGTAATGTGGCACCGGATCGGTCCCGAACATGCCGGATTTTCGCACTTTCACTGTACCTCCTTCCTGCTGTTATCACTGGAAGTGTTAAGCCCTTTCTACACGGGACGTGAGAGCTAACGAGATTACCCATGATGCACCGGTCACGCCGTCCGCGTACAGTGTAGACGTGTCCACTTGCACAAGATGCACGCATACGATCGCTAGTAGACGGAATAGGATTGATCCTTTTCTCACGCGTATGGAAGTACTTCGCGCATGCGCAGACGACCGAATGGAGAACGCAGCTGACAAACGAAGCCAAGTCGGTAATTGGTTGGAGAATGCGTACTTGTCCCCTGCTCAGAGGAACGTAGTTTTTCGACTCAGTCGTATTTTAGGAGGTGATACTATAGAGGAATTGCATTAAAATGTAATATAACATGTGTACCATTTTTATTGAATACAGAGATATAGCTGATAATATGAAATCCTAAAAAACATAGAGCAAATGTAAATCATGAAATTTTCACTGATTTATCCGTCGGTTGTTGATAGTAGAGCATCACACTTACTTAAAAGTAGAATTTTGTGTATGTTCTACACGTTCATTTTCACTTAGTTACCCGATTTTCAGCTTGCTAGGACATATTCAGACTTTAAACTAACCGGTTATTTATTAAAAATATGATGATCTACCAAGAACCGACGAAAGAATCAGTCAAAATATCCTAATCAGGTTGTTGTACATACGAACAGCTGTATCTCTGTACCCAATAAAATTGGACACACGTTATATGAAATTTGAACTGCAAATCGTCTTTATTACCATCTTTTAAAATATTTGCTATTTTTCTTGAAACATGCTGTAGTTAAAAGATGAAATATTTGTTTTTGGTGAGCATTGTTTGAAGCTTAATCAAAGTGAAAGGTCTATGTATAGACACCTAAGATTGTTCATCACAGTGGCAGTCTAAAACACAAATTAATGTTTTAATCATTACAATATCTCTTACAGTTTCGGTAAGTGATGTTAGCGGCGATTCTTTTGCTGTAAGTTGATAACAAACGAAGTAGACGCATGAAGCACACGACTCAACAAATGCGTACCATATGAACGTTTCTTTGTAGTCTATCGCAAGGGACGCTGCAGCTGACAACGACTTCCTAGTGCGTGTTGCACGTCTCGTATAGGAAGGGCTTTACCCACTCCGTCGCACTGGCAGTGCTCTGATGTTGTTCTGTACATGTTTGTGCTGGTTCAGTGACATCCATTGACAATGTAAGGAACTGTGTTCTCGATTCATTACACACGGTGTTCAGGAGATCTTGCAACCATGGTGATGCAACGTGTGAATGAAGAACCAAGTTTAACTTGTTTCACATTCGATTTTCCACTGAGGATCTGTAATTGCTAACAATAAGTTTTACAACTGAACAACTTTATTCTGCGAACAACCAAATAACGCAGGAAGTCTCCGAGAGACATTTTGCAATATGAGTAGAGCGCAGCGCTCTGACAGAAACGTGCAACTGCTACGCCAAGTTTTGTGAGGAGCGAGTTTTCAGCGTTATGAGGCGGCCGGCAGTTCCTCATTAAAGGCTAGTTTACACGACGACACTGGCGCTACTGGCCAGTGCGCATGCGCGGCAGGTGTTCACGAAACACGTTGGCGAAACTAAACAGTTTCGGCACCTTCCAACTTTGGCGAAACTGATTGCGCGTGCTTTTAGGTTAGGTGATAACCAATACAGAACAAAACACAACATAAAGGGGGGAAAGGAAGAAATAATACGGTTTTTGAACATACATGCGATGCATAGGTGTTTGTGCTATTCTAACGATGAAAATTTCAGGAATAAGCAGCTGCGTGTTAGTGCTCTTGAAGCAATTATTCGTGAATTAAATA
Organism: Locusta migratoria; assembly: GCA_026315105.1. Classification (NCBI taxonomy): domain Eukaryota; kingdom Metazoa; phylum Arthropoda; class Insecta; order Orthoptera; family Acrididae; genus Locusta; species Locusta migratoria. Next base: position 490,552,316 of record CM048744.1, on the reverse strand, counting down.
TTGATGGAGTGACGATTAGTGAATTGCAGACTAAAGTACATCAATTCCAAATACCTATACAAACGAACTATGGCAATTGTGGATTTGAGAACAGGGTATTGTAGAGATATCTATTTGACAAGAAAAGTAATGCAATTTTTAATTTCTGGTGACAATGCTTCACGCATAACAGTATCTTGTTACTTTATTGCATTACTAACTCTGTTTAAAAGGAACGTAAACTGCTCTGGTGATATTCTGAGCTGATTAAAGTAACTTCTAGGATCTTCGATCATAATTTTTTTTAGCAACCGATCTGACGTCTTGTTTGAATCCAGTCACAAACCCAAAGACGTTTCTTAGTCTCTTTATGTTTAGTCTTGTGCAGCGACTTCACACAGAGAAGCAATAGCTCCGCCACAGCTTTTACAGCTACCAAAACTTTCATTCTACGGCGACTACGGCACTCACAAAATAAGGAAACTGAAGTGTATAGCATTGTCGCCGTGTCTACAGACATACACGAAACCAGTTGCGCCCAACTCATTTCATGAAATGAGTGTCGCAACGTGGTGTCGTCGTGTAGACTAGCCTAACACCCCGAGACGTAACGAGCGCGGCGCGTCGGCCAGGCCGCGAATTCTGAAAGCCGAGCCCGCAGCGGCTGCTGACGAGCTGGTCTTCGCGCTGTTTGCGCGTCGTTATCGGCGCCTCGTAAAAAGCGACGACAGCTGCACGATCCTGCCAGCCGGCTCTCGTTCACATCGTCTGTGCCCGTGTTAGTGCCACTTACCGCCCAGTTAGCTACAATTTACGAGGCGTCGGGATAATCAATTTGCAACCAAAGAGTTGCAGCGCCAGGAAAATTGTGCGAAGAGGAACTGGTTTCGAGCTGATAGGGCTTATTCGCCTCATGTTGTCGTTCAAAATCAAATGTTTGTAGAGCTTATGGTACTTAACTTCGGTGTCATCAGTCCCTAAACTTACAAACTACTTATGAACTAGCTTATACTAAGGATGCCCGAGGGGGGATTCAAACTCCCGACCGTAGTGACCGTGCAGACTGTGACTGACGCGCCGCAGAACGCTCGGCCACCGCGGCCGGCACGTTGTCGTTCAGTTGCTTCACTTTTAATAACGATATCTTTTGTCAGGAAGAGGCTTGTCGGTGATTGCAGTCCATCAGTTTGGATGAATGATATTGTAAGGTCCCTGTGGTCCCTATATATTTCATTTTCTGTAATATTTCAGTGTGCATACGTTGTCTGTAAGATTTCTGATTATTTGTACTGTTTGTTATTCTGCATTGTACTTAATTTCATTTGTACATATTTTACGGTAAATATATTCAATGTAGTTAATTTAGAGAACTGGCCACAGATATACATTGTAAGTGGTGTAGTAGTCTCCGGAACTATCGCTCGATTTGAGAGTGAGGGCTCCGACTGCGAGAGAGCAGTAGCGCACCAGAGTTGGTTAGTAGCAGTAACGAGAAGCTGTAGGTGGAGGCAGTCGTCATGTGGTTGTGTACTGAGTTTTAATGGGGCGAGAAGTTGTGACGTGGCTTGTGTACTGAAGTTGGAGTGTATGGAATATGTATATTTGTATTTGAAGAATAATGGTACTTAATAACTTGAAAAATGTCAATCTTGGAAATACACCAGATAAACGCTTTATTGTTAATTATATCATCAGGTATGTGTAGCGACATACTATTATTGTAATTCATGATATTTGTTCCGTAAAGTTCCTGTAATGTTTTCCTTCTTAATTTTTTTATAATATGGAGAAATTTTATTAGAGGTACTATGTTCCAGACTGAACGCTGAAAGGCATAATCAATCTCTAAAGATGATGATGATATACAATTTTTGATTCAAATTTGCTTCCCCTGTTTCATTTTCTTTCTCTTTCTCATTTTTTTTATTATTCTGTCCCTTCGTTATTACGTATCGACCAATTTCGCATATTTTTAACACTATTCACAAAATTCATAATCTTCATTCTGCGAGATGCTTGCTGTTTCCTGTTTCCAGTTTTGTAACAAGAGTACACGAGGTAAGTCAAATCTTCCTTTTTTTTTTTTTTTTTTTTTTTTCTCTCTCTCTGCCGAAGTCATCAGATTGCCTTCCCCTTTCAATCTAATCAGTTTCATTGTATCCTTCGGGAGTACTTTCAAAAGGGTCATAATTTTTCAGCATATTTGTTTCCCCTTTATCCGGCCGTTTCTGTTGCGCATTTTAATTAATGTTATTAGGCTTACCTCGGTGGTTGGAGTCACCACATTGTTCGCTTGTAGAAGCTCAGTTTTGCACTTACTCATTACTAGTTATACAGTTCATATTACATTCGGGATACCTTGCAATATTTCATCATTGATTTAGAAAACACATTTTTCGCCACAATACTAGTACGAATAATATACATCGACGGAAAAAAAATAGTACACCAGGAAATACGACGTCTATTTTGAGCCAATGTCGCGACATTCCACATGTGGCATAGTAGAGATACTGATACTGTTCAAATATTATTTATCTGACATGAAACAGCTGTAAGATTCACTACGTGATCAGAAGTATCCGGACACCTGGCTGAAAATGTCTTACTAGTTCGTGGCGCCCTCTATAGTTAATGCTGGAATTGAATATGGTGTTGGGTCACACTTAGCCTTGATGACAGCTTCCACTCTCGCAGCCATACGTTCGATCAGGTGCTGCAAGATTTCTTGGGGAATGACAGCCCATTCTTCACGGAGTGCTACACTGGGAAGAGACCTGGCACAAAGTCGGCATTCCAAAACACTGCAAAGGTTGCGACCTTCCTATCGGTACTCACCAATAAAAATTTGGCAATACATAACTCTTGGTTAGTAAAAAGTTAATGCCTCTTTGTCTCTCTTCATATGGGTGAGTTATGTATGTCAGCTTCTATGCCCCAAACAGCTACCCAATCTGTTTAAACAAGATCAATAATTAGTCTGTAGTTTAGCCAGTCTATCAGTCTGCATATGATGACGTGAAAATAAATGTAAACAAACATAAATAACTCAGAATAACCAACAAACTGGATTCTAAGATAAAGAAGTGATTCACTCACGAATTAATACTTTATAAATAGAGTTTACTTCTCTTTCTGGACATGAAAATGCAAAGGTGGTCCTACTTTATACATCGGTAAATAACTGAATATTTCCCCAATTATTGTTCATGAGAGGTACTATACGTATCACACGCACTCGAGAGTAAAACTTCCAAATCATCATTAGTAAATTAGTGAAGTTCCAAATTAATTCGCTATTACAGTATTTCTTATAAAACACAGTTTGTTATCACAAGTGTGCACGATTGTTGAATTATCACAGTTCCACAGCCCTACTGCCTTGCATAGTTTACCACTTTTCACCAGAGACTAAGTTGTGCAGTTACAGTCCCGTAAATTTTCCACGCATGCCTATCTCTTCAAATCACAAGTTCGTAACGCGGCTTCAGGTCGCCCAGCGTCACAACCTTTCACCACCACATCCAAGTTAAGAGTCCCTTCCCAAGCGTTCGAAAGCTCGCTCTCTCTGCTCCAAAAATTGTATTCTTCCGCGCATCCTAACGCCTCATCTTTAAAATACAATTTCCTTTCCAACATCTTATACATTTGATTATCACAGAATTAAATGCTTTGGCCACCTCCCTACAAATGTTGTTTACATTTAACACACAAATATGTATTTAACAATAGTAAAAACGGTTGAGACTGAAGCTCTTTGCTCAGGTAGCGTCTCACTGTTCAAATACACTGCCGCTGTCAAAATATAGTTACACAATTAATATTTAATTTATCATGGCTTTTTATACAAATATATTCAGTTCTTGTCCACAAATACTTATAATTATTTATATCTAAATTATCTGCCGCATATCTACTACTTTTAGTCGGTCATGAAATGAGGTAGTCTACTACATAAAAAACGAACATTACTAAGAATAATATTATATATATATATATATACTGTAAATGTAATGCGCTTTGCTGGGTTCATGTTTTGTCTTTCTGTGGTGGAATCTGACACAAGTATATTACTACCTCAACGAAAAGCAGAATAAGAGAGTAAAACAAAGTTTATTGAAAGAATACGGAAATAACGTGGTGCAATGCTGACCATTTGCTTCTTAATCTGTTACTGATAAACACTAAGCATCGATAATTGTAAATATAAGTCTTATAATAATATTATCATAGTACTGAGATTTATCGGCTTTTTATCTGTAAGGGATATTTAAATTGCAATTATGGTGTTTGATTCTCCCAAGTTTCCTGAATACATTCATATAATTATATTTGCCGTATGATCATTCCCTGATTTTATATGCATTTTTAGAATAATGTGTGTGACCATATTGTATTTCAGTTGCCATCTGGAAAAGCCGCCCTCGCTCATCCAAGAGCGTTTCCGGTTTCCGAGCACATTAGGAAAACCCTGACTACCTGTATCCCATTCACTAGGTCCAAATTGATAGCCAGCCAGCTGGGGAACCCAACATCCTGGCAAAACCCACCTTTCACATGGAAACAATCAGCTTCCTCCTGTATCCGTAATGTCACAAAGTGTTCTATAGCATTCAAGTCAGGACTCTGTGCAGGCCAGTCCATTACAGGAATTTTATTGTCGTGTAACAACTCCGCCACAGGCCGTGCATTATGAACAGGTACTCGGTCCTGTTGAAAGATGCAATCACCACGCAGATTGCTCTCCAATAGTAGTAGCAAGAATGTGCTTAAAACATCAATGTAGGCCTGTCCTGTCATAGTGTCACGCAAAACTATGCATGCAAGCCCCCTCCATGAAGTACACACCATAACACAATCGCCTCCGAATTTTACTGTTGGCACTACACACACTGACAGATGATGTTCACCGGACATTCACCATACCCACACCCTGCCGTCGGATTGCCACATTGTGAAACGTGATCCTTCACTCCAGTCTTTTTCCACTGTTCAATCGTCCGATGTTTACGCTAGTTATACCAAGCGAGTCTTCGTTTCGCACTGACCTGTTTGATGGATGACTTGTGGACAGCCGCTCGACTATGAAATCCAAGTTTTCACACCTCCCGCCTAACTGTCATAGTACTAAGAGTGGATCCTAACCCAGCTTTGAATTCCTCTAAGACGATCTGGATAGATTCCTCCCAATTACACTGTACGACCAACTGTCGGCGGTCTCAGTCAGTGAACAGACAAGGGCAGCCTGTACGCTTTCGTGCTGTACGAGTCCCTTCACGTTTCAAGTTCACTATCACATCAGAAACAGTAGACCTAAGGATGTTTCGGAGTGCGGAAATCTCGCGCACAGACATCTGACATAAGTAACACCGAATCACCTGGCCACGTTCGAAGTCTCTGAGTTCTGCGGAGCGCCGCATTCTGCTCTCTCACGATGTCTAATGACTACTGAGGTCGCTGATATGAAGTACCTGGTAGTAGGTGGCAGAAGAATGCACATAACATGAAAATTGTACGCTTTTAGGGGTATCCGCATACTTTTGATCATATACTGTACCTCAGGAATTGCATAATCGGTTGTTTATTTTTCTTATACACATCGACCGGTTTCGGTTTTAAGCAATTCAAATCGTAATTTGCACAATGTTTACACGCCACCTAATGTATCAGTCGCCTTGACACCTTATGAAAGATATAACCTATGATGGTTATCGAAGATATATAGTGTTTCACACCATGATTAATTACATAACTGTTAACTGTATCACATCAACTGATGTAGTAATTAATGTCTTTATTGCATATTATTTGAATACGGGAATTCTTAATCACTATAACACGGATTGTCACTGTTTTTATGCTTTCATTAAGACTAGATGTCACGCGACATCTTACGAGTTGTATTCAGTTGCCTTGCCTGTTTGCATTGATGAGGATGTTAGTTGATGTATTCACGTAATCAGTTTGTTTAGCTTATAAGTACTTACTAGATGTAAATACTGGGTTGTATTATGTATTCTTTTTAAGTTGTATACAAATCATGCTTGTAAATTTTTATTTAACACACAGTACGTGATGATGGTTTAAAATCGAAACTGGTCGATGGATATAAACAAAATAAAAGCTGACAATGGTTTCAGTGTATTTCGCCAACAGATAGCTTAGTGAGATAGAAGCCCGAGCGCCATCTGTATGTTCCCTATAATAAGTCATGTTTACAGTAACACAGCTCAGTGTGATGTATACGTGTGAAGCAAACAGGCGCTATGCCAAGAGAGACGTAATCGTGCTTCCTACAGCCAGTTGAACGAGCTTGAAAGGGATAAAATTGTAGTCTACTGAGCGGTGGATGGTCCTTTCAGAGAATTGGGACGTGCCGCGTCACTTGTGCAACGATGCTGGTTGCGGTGGTCACGGGAACATTCTCACACCCGTAGACGACGTTCTGATTGTCCACGCAGCAAAGACGTCCTCCAGTATCTTCGTAGTGTAAGGGCAGCAGTGGCAGATCGTACAGCTGCCGCAGCACAGATAACAGGGTTTGTGAGCCAAGAAGAGTCACACGGTTGCCAACAGCAGTGGGACTACGGAAACACACACCTCTAGCCATTTTTCCATTCAAGTCACAGCATCGACGTCCACGATTCGACTGGTGCCGTCAAAGGATCACGTAGAAGATAGAATGGCAGGCCGTGGTTTTCAGCGATGAAACAATATTATGACTGCACGCTACTGCAGAGCTCTGTGTCGTAGAGTGCATTCGTCCGAGAGACACTGTCCGCACACCAGGCCTTATCTTGCGTGTGATAGGCTGCAGTTCCCTTCTGCTCTTGGTGTTTGTGGGGGAGGGGGGGGGATCACTGACGAGCGGTAGGTGGGTGCCGAATGTTGTTAAGTCCATTTATTTTGTTACTCTTTGCAATAGGAAGATGACGTGTTGTTTAAACAGAATAATACACGCATACACACTGGGCGTGAAACTCAACATGCTCTGCAACATGCGAAGCAACTTCCCTGGCCAGCACGATGATTGTCTTTATTCCTTGGCGTGGTCAACTATGGCACAACTCATGGGTGAGTATGGCACATTATTTTCACGAACCTTTCGGTAGCGTTCATCCCTTGGTTATTCTAACAATGCGAGAAGTAGACTGTCTTGTTTGGCTGCAGCTGTCGGTCCCCATTACTCTTTTATCTTCTCCGCACGTTACTTTCGTCTACTGTTATGTTCCGTCAGTGGGTTACTTTTCCTGGCGACTGGGGGACACAGGATCGCCTAAGGAAAAGTCTCGGAGTCCATGTAGTTTTGGTTACAAAACCATTGTGCTCAAGCGAAGACTCAATATGCTTTCATTTATTCGGAAGGTGATTGTTTCTCATTTTTATTTGCCGATGAAGAAAAAAATTGTGATTAACTATAAAAATTATAAGATATAAAAAATGCGAGAACTAAAAAAAATTTAAAAAACATGAGTAACTCGGTCGAAAAAAGTTGTGAGTAATTAGGGCGAATAATTTTTGCTAGTCGGGACAGCGTACGCGCTGTTTTATAAAACAAAACAAAATAAAACAATCTCCACGTGTGGCATATCACGAAACGATAACTGACACATACAATTCGTCAATTCACAACTCCTGCAGAACTACGCGAGCAGGTAGAGCCAACAAGCTGTAATGTACCCCAAGACAGAATTCGTCATCTGTTTCATCTAATTTGTAACGGAATATCGACAAGTAGAAAGACTTGCACTAGGCGGCCGAAAAATCTCAGACGTGATCAACCGATCAAAAATGTCATACGATCATTTTATTTTATTTATTTTAGCAGAATAAGCGCACCAGTGGAGGCCACACGACGTACGGCTTGGATCGACAAGTGATACATCGGTACCTCTTTAGCTATTGATCCGTAAATGTAATCATTTCATGCACTTCATATGTACTGTTCCAACAGTAAATCACGAGTGAATTGGAAAACTCTAAAGTATATGCTATTTTTTTATTTCCGCTAATGTAGTTTTACACCGAGTCCGAATAGATGGCATTTTCATCTTGCTTCGTGGAAGTGAGCAAGACCTTTAAGAGCTGGCAGTTTCTTAAGTGTTAATTGTACAGTACATGTATAACGACATCTACCAATGTCATGTAGTTTAGCAGAAAGAGTCAGGCACATTGTTGGAGACATGCAAACATATCATGATTTGAGTGTTGACTATTCAGCTATAGGTATTTGCAGTGGTTTGGTCACCACCACCTAGAAGACAAGGCGTCACAATAGGCTGTATCCACGTCACACCGAGAGGCCGCAAACGCTAGCTGAATACTGGGCCACTACAAGCCGGCGGGCGTTCCCCAGAGGCCAGCTAGACAGCTGGCTGTCCCGGCCTCTTGATGTGACGTGGGCACGACCTGTTGGAGGCTTTGTCTTTTGGGACGTGATGGTTGGGTACGCCGTGAAATATATACAGAACACGTTTATGAACATCTAAGTACCATGTACACACAGTAACGAATATATGTGACGTACCAGCATGAGAAGCAATCTCCTTACGTTGCATTTTCTTTAAAGGTACGATGCAGAGAGAGTACACCAAGTTGATTAATGAACGATGTGTGAAATAATATTATTTAAGTGAAATTGATCAGGCTAAACAATTACTTGATTTAATAAGAAATGTTATTTACGCCTCTCATTACTTATGACGTCATATCTCCAGAAATATTTGTTGTAAAACCAGAAAACTTCATTACTAGCCACAGGAGACCGAGAGCTATCAAATTCCACAACCAGTGTATTTTTACACAAACACTTTCAATTTTTATGAATTTTTGCAGACATCTCACTCTTTATGGAGCCATTTTGTAAAATTATTTTCACCCTTGAATTGGAAAAAAATGGTGTATTACATTGACTACATTTGAAAATCATAAGAAACGGGAAAAGCTTTGGGTTCGATGTTTTTCGTAAAACTACAATCTTTTATTTTACGTTAACCTTTTTAAACATAAAATGTTCTTACAAGTTCTTTAAGACAACTATCAATAACGCCTATAAAAGAATGAAACTTTCACTCTGTAGCGGAGTGTGCACTGATATGAAACTTCCTGGCAAATTAAAATTGTAAGGGATTGATAACCGTAGTCGTTTAATCCCTTTAAAATCAAACCATCCATCCATCCATTAAAATTGTGTGCTGGAACTAGAACTCGAACCTGGGACCTATTCCTTTGGCGGGCAAGCGCTGTATCACTGAGCTATCCCAAGACGACTCGCAGTATGTCCCCACAACTTCAATTCTTGCAAAGTTCGCAGGAGAACTTCTGTAATGTTTGGAAAATAGTAGGCGAGGTACTAGCAGAATCGAAGTTGTGAGGACGAACCGTGAGTAGTGACATGATAGCTCTATGGTAGAGCGCTTGTCCGCGAAAGGCAAAGGTCCCTGCAGCAGGATTTAGCGACACTAATCTTTGTTCCAAATGCAAATTGGTGGATACGATACTTCCCAGATTCACTTGTGGGGGACATGTAGAAAACTGAAATTGGACTAGGCGAAGCACTGCATTCCTTACGAGATCATCCTCCGAATACATACATCCAGATATACTTTATAGACCGCAGACAACGTACTACTCGACAGCAAAAAACAACGTCGTACAGCGGCTAATGGGAAAATACGTTAGTTAAGTGGTGAACAACTTAGGTGCAGACAATATCATGGAAGTCACTGTATACATGATGTGGGTATACAACAAAACAAATAGATATGGGGATCACAAAAAACAGTACGGCAACATGCTCAAAATCATTTTTGAAAGAATGGGTGTGTCGGCTAATTTTAGCTGGGAAGCACAAAGATGAGACACAGCCTTCTGTTATACTGCACTACTAATATTTTAAGAATAGTTAATTATACTTTTACTTAAGAAATTAAAAAAAATTTAACAGTAGAACGCGTACATCAGGACAATCAAAACTTAAGCTACAAATAATTATTCGGCACCCATCTGCTGTCAGTGGAATTTCAGACCGTTCATGTTCACATCTTAAGTGGAGAGTAAGAAGGCAAACCATAAGCTCGCCGCAGAAGGCACACCTGGACAGTGAAAGGACTGGCTAGAAGGGGAGATGGGAGGCCCGAAAAAAAGAAAAAAAATTCGAGTCCCAGTTCCGGCACACAATTTTAATCTGGCAGGAAGTTTCCCGCCTGTTAATGTTTAGTGAATATAGACGAAAAATTTTAAATCTTTCATGTAATATTACAGTTAGTTTCCACTAATACCTAGCATTTCGTCCCATTTCATCTCTTATCTCAGAACTTGGTAACATGGAATGAAAACATTAATCCTCCACAGATCATAAATAATACTTACACCCAGTTCGTTGTGCACTATGTTACCACAAATATTTGTCTTTAAAATCTTACACTGTCCAATGTTAATATTTTTTCCGTCTTCCAATTTCTATCACCCTCCGCCTTTTCAAATACTAAATCACACGGTAATAAGAGAATCTGTAGCTCTCTTCTCGCTTTCTTCAATGGGCTGTGTTTACTACAACAGTAAACATAAGATGTACAACGTAAAAAGTGACTGATTCGAAAGGCAACGCTGTGATTAAGTTTTTTGTTTCCTAAACATCTTCTCCATAGCTAAGTCTTCTTGAGTTTAGAGGCTAGTCTTAGAAGTTGACCTTCCAAAACGACAACCTTTCTGCTATAATAGCTTGTTTGAATATTAATGAAGAATTAATATTATCGGCTCACGAAATTGGCCATTAATTTTCTCCTAGGCATCGTAACTCGCACCTGCTGTGCATATAAAGCAGAGATCCTCGATGGTGGAAAAGCTTCCCGTACCTGCTTCTTGCTGGAACAGTGGCGTTGCTCCAATATTCGGGATTTCACATAGCTCACTGGGCTCTCACATGAGCCTCCTTAGTACCAAGGAAAACCAATTATTTTCGAAACGCCTACGAAGTGACGACTGCATTCATTTCAAGTAATAATAGATATCTGTTTCTTGACGATAATTAATGAAAAGTTACATTTACATCTATGTCTATATGAGGACTATGGCAAACCGAACATCGAAGCATTCTCAATCTATTTCGCTACCGCTCTATTCTCGAACACTACACGGCAAGATCTAACACTTACATCTTTCCCCGCGACTTGTATTTCTCTTACTTTATAACAATGAACATTTCTCCAGAAAAAAAAAGAAAAAAAAATTAAGTGAGATAGCAACACTTACGAAGAACCAACCTGTATTTGTTTCAAATGGCGTTACAACAGGTACAATATACGCTGCACGACTGCTAGTTGCATCATGAAAAGACAAGCCACTGCAGCTATGCATCGAGAAGGCTACTGCATTGAGGCCTCAAGAAGGTCTCCTATTGGGTATCAAACGACTTAATCTGGTTAGTAGTCCGAGACCAAGGAATTCAACAAGATCTTGTTAAAGGGGTGCAGCTCCTATACGATAAACCGACTAGTTACGTGCTAGCTGCCGATGGGCCAACCAACACAAGCCAATCTCATAGACACATCCGTATACTGACGAGATCGTGGTGGCTGAAAACAGTAAACGAGCTCCAACCACAAACGCAGATTTGGAGCGACCGATTAGCAGAAGATGGCCTGCAACTTAACGAAAAGTGACATACATAATCCTACATCCTCAGGAGGTTGTGACCACCGGCTTTGACAGAGAAAACCTCCCTAGAGTAACCAAATATATTGGCTCAGCTGTAACTGAAACGGAAGACTCGTCGTCTATGTCAACACAAGGAAACAGGCGTCTTGGTTGACGTAGTGTACCACAGCAGGCGTCACCTGCGACCATCGCATGAAACGGCCTCTTAAATCCATCTACCGTACTGTTATCCGTCCAGTTGCTCTCTACGATACCGAAAGTTGGCCTTCTGCAAAGGAATTGGAACTACGACTGTTATGGAGGCGAAGATACTTACTTAGACGGTTGTCGTTACTAAAATGGCTCAAACATTTCAAACGCATGTGTTCGAGAAAGTTTCGGAGTGTGATCGATCCATCAAAAAATGTGGGAAAGCCATTTATGATGGTTTAGGTAAGTGCTGCGTGCAGTAGTCAACAAAATAGCCAAGTCACATACACCATGGAAGTCGAAGTACAGAGACCCAAGGCTTAGCTGGAATGATACACTCCACAATGGCCTGAAGATGTTAAAGCTACACCCAGATATTGCTTAAGTCTGAGGGAAATGGAGACAACAAATTCTCAGAGCGGACTCTGCCACCAGGAGGGACAAACGCTAAGAAGAAGTTGACCGTCGCGTTCCATCATGCACTCCATTGTTCTCCGGTCTGTAGGCATATACTACCAATTACTTGGGCGCTGTGGAAGACGTTAAACTTGTATCTTTCTAGTGCCGCCAACATAGCGGTATTCCGCTACTCGTAGCGGAATGTTTTGATTCTCGCGGCATGACAGCGTAATTAAAATTGTTGGAATTTAACGAAACTTTCTTTGGGTGTATTCTATAAATTTCTGTTTTGAATTATACAAATATTTAATTCAGTATTACGTTAATTTAATAATTTCATTGTGTTCTGTGAATGTCGTATACAGTTTATTCTGTGCACTTTTTCTCTTCCAGAAATGAATGATCTGATTACATCTGAGACGATAACATTTAAAGTATCACATATAGCATAGTAAAGCCCCAGTTGCTACACGAGATTGTAACAATAAATTGTTAAATGAATTCATTACAAGTCACGTGAATCAGATGTGTGTTATTTCCATACAGCTATGCCAAAAGTATGAGGCTACTAAAGAATGAGTTAAAACTGGCAGTACAACAGCAACGAAGAAAACGGAATAAGAGAGTGAGACTGTGTGAGATACCTCAACATCCAGAAAACAGTTATTATTTTCAACAAAATTGGTGTGAATAAGTTCAGAAGTTTACATCCGTTAAAAAGAAAAAATTACGGGTTGCATCTAACTATAATTGGTGTAACAGCGCCCCTTATGAATTATTTACGATTTCAAATCATCATTGATGTTACTGAACTTTCAATAGCCTAGCTGAAAATGAACACATTATAACTGTTTATTGTTCAAGTTCTTTATTTGCCGAATATATCGATAGTAATTTGTGTGTGATAGCCTATTCGATATTGTAGCGAAATGTAGAAGAATTTCAGTATTCTCGTAGCGGAATTAACCTATGGTTGTTTGGTAACACTTAATTGTTGGTTGCCGGTGACAATAATGCCCCTGTACTGAGGGAGCATTGTTGATTCCGCTTAGACACTCAGCTACACGCTAGCCCACGTCATCCCGGTTCTCGTACCCTGGGTGGCGAGAAGGCCCCACAACTGCGTTTTCAGTTTCCAGTGCTGTCGTTACAAAGGTCATACATGTGCTACTGGCTAGTCTTCTGCCGCAACTGATAACCTCAGCAGCCTTCGTTTCTTTGTTTCTTTATCTTCTGCCGCAACCTCTCGTGGTGCACTAGAAGGCGGTTCATTGATAACTCGCTGCCCAAGCCTTTCCTGCAACTGTGTCAGCAATTTTGTCCAACATCTGCCATTTTGTCTCGTTAAACGATATACTGTATCATTGATACCTTGCGTTCCGTGCCGACTCCGTTGCTGTCGATCATCATCAGTGTTGGCATATAGCAGACGTACAAGAGATTATGTTTTGCTGCAATTTCTTCACCAAAGGCACAGTCGGAAGTTTCTCTCCTACCAACTGGATACTAGCAGATAGCGTAGTAGGGCCCTTGAAGAGACAACAACTGTCAGGCCTCTTGAGGAATTCCCAGCTTGTTTTATACGTAGCAGAAAACCACTGGTGTGCCTCCCTGTTTGGGAATCATCTCATCCTTTCTGCCTGAGGTGGAAGATCTGACTGTGGTGTTTGGTTGTGGTCTGTATTCCTATAACAATCAGCACTTCGTGATAGCCTTCTATCTTGAGTCAATACACTCCCGCGTTTTCCCGCATCTGAAAAATCGAGTAGAAATGTTCCAAGAATATCTTAACACGCCTGAAATGACACAGTTCCAAAAGGTCCCGACATCGCAGTAGTACTCAAATGTTGCATCTCGTTAGCTACTTAATTTACTATGGCTTATCAATGGATTTTAGTTCTGGTTACACATTGCATTTTACTGTTGACGGCAAGCAGCGCAAGTATTCTACTTACTCAGAAATAACGCTACCAGGCACACTGTTGTAAATAATTTTATGATAATTGAAGATAGTCGCTGCTGTAAATGGGAAGTTAATTAATCCTTATCTATCAGGAGATCCTGGCGCTTCTTAAACGTAACTTTTTTCGAAATATATAAATATTGAAATTCCACTGTTCCTAAACGAATAGTTTACCTCTCTCGGATGTATATTTGACGGCATTAAGGAACGTGGCTTGAATTAATCTTGCTGACTGCCTCTGACAAAGACGAGGTGATTGGTCGAACATTCAACTAGCATATTTGATACCCCGCTTTATCAGTGAATCTCACACACAGACACGCTTCACTATGCTACAGTCTGATATGGAATGAAGGCAAGAGGAAGTAAAAGAAATCCCGTGAACTTAGAATTACCGAAAACTTGAATGACCTGCTTTGGGTTGATGTGTGCTATGGGAAGAAATATATTTCAGAAAATCATTGTGTTGTAAAGAAAGGGGACTGACAACAATTTTAGTTTGTCCTCATACTCATACAGATTGGATGGTTTGTTCAAATTTCGAATCTCGCGCGGAATTGCCACGTGGTCTAAGGCGTCATGCTACTGACTGGGTGGTCGTCCCCGCACAAGGTTCCAGTCCTTCGTCGGGTATGGGTGTGTGAGTTGTTCTTAGTGTAAATTAATTTAAGTAGTTTGTAAGTCTAGGGACTGATGCCATAGCAGTTTGGCCCAATAGGCTTACATATCTGGAGCATTCTACGTGTGTAATTCTCGTCGAGAAAATCTGGTCCACCCCTCTATTCCTGGCCGTCTCCTCCTCCTCCTCCTCCTCCCCCTTCTCTTCTTACCTCCTCTTCTATTCATCCCTCGTTTATGACCCTCTGCCCTTCATTCTGTATCCAGGCTCTGTCCACTTCCTCTTTCCTCGTTGAGTTCAAAATGAAGAACTTAAAAATTTTGAGATAACGGTGGAAAATAATCGAGACGTTGGAGAAACATTGTATGCAGACTCCTCCCCCTTCTCTTCTTACCTCCTCTTCTATTCATCCCTCGTTTATGACCCTCTGCCCTTCATTCTGTATCCAGGCTCTGTCCACTTCCTCTTTCCTCGTTGAGTTCAAAATGAAGAACTTAAAAATTTTGAGATAACGGTGGAAAATAATCGAGACGTTGGAGAAACATTGTATGCAGACTCCATTAAACGATATCATCGACCTGGCATTTGTGATATTGTACTGCCCAATATGCGGATGTTACTGCTAACGAACCATTTAAATATGAATGTAAGAATGCGATTTCAAGAAACGTTGTTACTGTCCTGTGTCATTTTTATCACATCACCTGATCGATGCGCAGGGTAGAAGTTGGTAGCACTTCAATTTTCGATGTTCACTTACAACAGTTTGCTACGTAAATGGAAGCTTTATAAGTTACGTTGGTATATAATTTAAATATACTTCACTAGTCTGTGGCTCGCGAAGTGGCACAACAGAGTCAGACTCACTCAAGCGATATGAAAATCTAATGAAGTAATTAAATTTTCTGGATTGTAATTAAATACGCGCGCAAATGGTGGATAACGACTTTGAAACCTGACTGTATTAATTATGAAATGGCCCTATCCTAATCACTTGAGTGGCTAGACACATAGACAAACTGTCTCCACATAATAAATAATACGATATGGGGGTTCTAACTAACAATAGAAACAGGGGTTTAGTGAAACTATACACCATTTATTTATACAAAAGAAACACACAATCATGAAATGAAGCTACGAGATAAAAAGTAAATATTCAAACAGGCGTTACTGAGAGCAAACGAAGAAAGGGGATTGGAATTACTGAGTGACAGCATCGAGATAAAATAAAATGCGGACAAGAGATTGAATCGCAAGACCTACGCTGAAAACGGAGGCCGAGAAGCACCGTTGGCACCCTTTCAATCTTACTGTGGCCGAGTAATTGGTACGTCTCCCATCTAATGGTGTACTTGTCTGATATCTCTGAATAGATTTCAGCTAACAAGTCACTCTTACAAAATTTTCGTACAATTTCCCGTCTCATATCCGCTGCTGGAGCTCATGGCTGCTGACGTCTTGTTCCTAAGTCTAAAACTTCACTCTCTCCTCCCCCGCAACAGTCAAATATTATCCTGTCTATACAAAATCTCCCAGTATTCTATCAACCAATGGTAGTGAGTTGTGTAAAACTGTTGCTAAAAGGTGGGAGGAAAGCTCACTCCTCATTGGCCGTTTCCGATCGCCACCCAATAAGAATTCTAGGCGGCTAAGTTAACAAATCGGAACACTTCGCGCCTAAAACGGCCGACTTTTGCAGGCTGCCAACCCACTATCCCACGGTCCCCGTGTGGGCGGGTTAGATGTTAAGGATTCCTCACTCAAAACACGCGCCCCCTTCCTCTCCTCGCTGTGGTGGTACTGCTCTTTCCGAGCCATACCAACACCACCTGGAGACAAGGCCTTACAACAGGCCGTGCCTACGTCACACTTAGAGGCCGCGGCCGCCATCTGACTGGCCGGCCGCTGCGCGGCGGTGGGCGTGCCCCAGCCAACAGCCAGTGAGGTGGCGGCCGGGGCCTCTTAAGTGTGACGTAGGCACGGCCTGTTGTAAGACCTTGTCTCCAGGTGGTGTTGGCCATACTGCGTGCGACGTACCGGCGCCAGTCAGCTCTGCGGTTGCCTCCAAGGCTACTCTAGCGTTTTACGATCCTCAGCCCCTGGCTGGACACCCTGCCGACACTACGAAGGGGGGTGAACGATAATTTGTTACAAAAAATGTTCAGATGTTTGTAGAACTTATGGGACTTAACTACGGGGTCATCAGTCCCTAAGCTTACAAACTACTTATGAACTAGCTAAGACTAAGGACGTCACAAATATCCATGCCCGAGGGGGGATTCGAACCCACGACCGTAGTGGCCGTGCAGACCGTGACTGGAGCGCCTCAGTCCCCTCGGCCACCACGGCCGACGCTAATTTGTTTCATTAAATGTTTTGTAATATTGTTATTAAATTTTATAAATTGTGTACTTAAAAGTTTGTTTTTGTTTTTCTGTTTCATGTCTCTTCAAGAGTGTCACATCGCGGTCAGCAGATTCCTTCATGCCGGAAGCAAAGATGGTATTGCTAACCACCAACCGTTGTGCGTCGACGGCCATGCGGCGTAAGGAGAAACTGCAGCCTGTTGTTGCGTCGTGATCGAAGGAGACAGTTACTTAAAATTAATAGGTTTTCTCTTTGTAAAAAGTTATAGAGAAAATTCTTTGAAAAAATGAGTTAGTTCCGAGTGTCATGTCAAGCTGTAGAGATCATGTTATATTAATAAATATGAAAGTTTGTTAATATGTATTACTACATATGAGTTTTATTAGAGTGTATAGAAGTTTAACTGGAAATAAATGTAACTTACCACAGCTATTTTAATGAAGAGTACATTTCAGAAATGTTCTGGAATATAAAAAAAAAAACTGTAATGGGATTTTATGTTTATGTCAACGGTGAAGTTATGAGAGTTTAATTAGATGTCATCGTTGGTTATTTAAATTGAAGGGTAACCAACTTTTGAAACTCTTGCAATAACTTACGTGAATTTTTACGTGGTGCAACATCTTGCAGGTAAAACTTTATGAAATCATTTGTGACTCCTGGCTCTTGGGCACATGGACCTAAGTGTTAAATGAAACTTAGAGAGGAAGAACTTAATGATATTTTTTCGTGTGTTAGTGGGTGGCAAATAGGTAACGAAGTCTATCCACTGTTAAACAAAGTATAAGTTTGTAGGCCTGCCATAAACAACTCCTATGCTCTTATAGTGAGAACCGTAATTTTGCTTAGCAGTAAAAAGAAATAACAGTTTTTCAGGCAGCCTCTTACCCAATAAAGACTTCGCCCGTCCCACTACATGTCACAAGATGTTTCTACTACACACCAAACTAGCAGTCTAAATCTTCGAACGTTACACCAGAAAAATAGTAATTAGCCTACATGAATTATCACAATTGGAAATACTCGTCGATGCTCACCTACTGAATAATTTAATAACACCATAAACAGTCCCATGCACTCGTATTATGCATATTTAATATTGATTAAAGGGATTGCAAGGGACGGGAAGTCCGACGCGTCTCAAACCGAAGCTTTGAATGCGTGATACTAAACGTTAAATACCTTTTTTCTGTTCAAAGAACCTTTTCAATTACGCAAGTTTCATTGACCTTGTATAATTAATATTAAAATCGGTACTTCAGTGTACACGTATTTATATTATGATTCTGCGTGATTTTGCTTTGTCTCCCCTAGCGTCGAGCTATGATACTGTTGTGTAGGAATGTCAGGCTACACTAGATATGTAGTCGTATACGTAAAAACAAAGAAACAACTGGAACACTCACAATTAGAAGTTCGTAAGTTAGCCTTGACTTAAAATATTCGCTTCTAAGTGCTTAAGTTAATTAACAGACAGAGAAATTAACTACGTAAGCTGACTATGGGCAATGAAATACATCAATGGAAAAAGTTGCGTCAAACTGGGAATCGAACCTAGGTCTTCTGCTTCCTATGCAGTTGCGATGTCCACCACGCCATCCAGACACAGCGTCATCACACATGCACGGACTACCTTAGCATGCGTCCTGTCAGACTCAAATTCTCAGTTTATCCACACACTACTGACTTACTGCTCTGCCGGCCGCGGTGGCCGAGGAGACTGAGGCGCTCCAGTCACGGTCTGCACGGCCACTACGGTCGGGGTTTCGAATTTCCTCTTCGGGCATGGATATTTGTGCCGTCCTAGTTCGTAAGTAGTTTGTAAGTTTAGGGGCTGATGACCCCGTAGTTAAGTCCCATAGACTATACAAACATTTGAACATTTCAACTTACTGCTCCTGCACATTATTACTCATCACTCGCAGCGTTTCGCCGATTCGCGTAAGTGTTCGAGTATTACTGGCCATTAAGATTGCTACACCAAGAAGAAATGCAGATGATAAACGGGTATTCATTGGACAAATATATTATACTAGAACTGACATGTGATTACATTTTCACGCAATTTGGGTGCATAGATCCTGAGAAATCAGTACCCAGAACAACCACCTCTGGCCGTAATAACGGCCTCGATACGCCTGGGCATTGAGTCAAACAGAGCTTGGATGGCGTGTACAGGTACAGATGCCCCTGCAGCTTCAACACGATACCGCAGTTCATCAAGAGTGATGACTGTGTATTGTGACTAGCCGGTTGCTCGGCCACCATTGACCAAACCTTTTTCATTTGGTGAGAGATCTGGAGATTGTGCTGGCCAGGGCAGCAGTCGAACATTTTCCGTATCCAGAAAGGCTCGTACACGACCTGCAACATGCGGTCGTGCATTAACTTGCTGAAATGTAGGGTTTCGCACGGATCGAATGAAGGGTAGAGCCACGGATCGTAACACATCTTAAATGTAACGGGCACTGTTCAAAGTGCCGTCGATGCGATCAAGAGGTGACCGAGACGTGTAACAAATGGCACCCCATACCATCACGGCGGGTGATACGCCAGTATGGCGATGACGAATATACGCTTCCAATGCCAGTTCACCGCGATGTCGCCATACACGGATGCGACCACCGTGGTGCTGTAAACAGAACCTGGATTCATCCGAAAAAATTACGTTTTGCAATTCATGCATCCAGGTTCGTCGTTGCGTACCCCATCGCAGGCGCTCCTGTCTGTGATGCAGCGTCAATAGTAACCGCAGCCATGGTCTCCGAGCTGATAGTCCATGCTGCTGCAAACATCGTCGAACTGTTCGTGTAGATGGTTGTTGTCTTGCAAACGTCCCCACCTGTTGAATCAGGGATCGAGACGTGGCTGCACGATCCGTTACATCCATGCGGATAAGATGCCTGTCATCTCGACTGCTAGCGATACGAGGCCGTTGGGATCCAGCACGACGTTCCGTATTGCCCTCCTGAACACACCGATTCCATATTTTGCTAACAGTCATTGGCTCGCGACCAAAACGAGCAGCTATGTCCCGATACGATATACCGCAGTCGCGATAGGCTACAATCCGGCCTTTATCAAAGTCGGAAACGTGATGGTACGAATTTCTCCTCCTTACACGAGGCATCATAATAACGTTTCACCAGGCAACGCCGGTCAACTGCTGTTTGTGTATGAGAAATCGGTTGTAAAACTATCGTCCTGTCAGTACGTTGTAGGTGTCGCCACCGGTGCCAACCTTGTGTGAATTCTCTGAAAAGCTAATCATTTGCATTTCACAGAAAAGAAGAATGGAATGGAAAGAGACAGAAGATCGGAGTCCATGAAATTTATAGAGTAAAGGAAGATGAACCTGGAACAGTAAGACTAATACGGCCCTTTATATATAAGTGTGTGTGTGTGTGTGTGTGTGTGTGTGTGTGTGTGTCAGTTGATAAATGCAACTTCTTACTACTTTTTGTACGAAACATAGTATGATAACCAAATTGCTTAGTAAATAAACTCGTCCTTAATTTCACAATAACACAAAGATTTTCTCCATTACCAGTGAATGGTATTTACATCGGTATACTTCAGCTCTGTATTGTGTGAATATTATAAAGGAAACTTTGTTTAAAGACAAATTGTAGAGCCTCTATCACGATTCACTAGGGGTTATTAAAACCACTTGATGAAAAACAAGCATGTAGTTCAAATGTTTATATAGTCTCTGGGACTTAACTACGGGGACATCAGTCCCTAAACTTACAAACTACATATGAACTACTTACGAACTAAGACGGCACAAATATCCATGCCCGAGGGGGGGGGGGGGATTCGAACCCCCGACCGTAGTGGCCGTGAAGACCGTGACTGGAGCGCCTTAGTCCCCTCGGCCACCGCGGCCGCAAGCATGTAGTTACTGATATCACTAACATACTACGATTTCTTCTACTATCTATCTAAGGATTCAAGGGCTTATTAAATTAAATATAGGCATTTATCAATACACTACAGCCCTCACAACAGGTATTCGAGCCAGGATATAAATAGTTGATAACAAATTTCAGAAGATACCGTATGCTAATAATAACATCTTAGTTTGGAATCTATAATATATTGCTTTTTGTTAACTAATGAGAAGTTGGTTGTTACATACTCACTATTAGCAGTTTATAATCGATCCTTCAAGTCCAAGGTTGAACATGTACTAACCTCGTAATTATTATAAATTAATTAATCTTGTAGTAAATGATCTTACACAATTAAATAACACACTTCTGTATTTCGATTAATACATACATTTTCATTAACTTAACCGTTGCTCATTTGTATATCTCATTGCTTGCACTTCTCTCTGCCTCAGCTAATCAACGTCTGTGATAACGTTAATTAACAACAAGAAATATTCTCAATAGCTCTCCTAAAAGCACATATGCAAAGATGCATATGTCTTATATTACGTACATTAACGAAAAAATAAAAAAATTTGAAGGCTATTAAAATAATTCATTAAAGCACACAAAAATCTTTTCTGGCTTGGGTTATTCCATAAATATCAATCTAAGTTCCATTCTCTTTTGTGCACAGAGTGTAGCTTATTACAGGGTAATGTTCCGTTATAATCTACTGAATGAGAAAATAAAAACATTTGCATTAACAGCTGTATGATACAATAGAAATTTTATCTTTAAATATACTTTTTGTCAGTTTGCAAATTGTGCACTCTAATGAAAAGTACTTCCTGCCACCTTAGACGTACCGGTAATTGAAAAATCTTACTGAAGGTAGAAAAATAAAAATCCGTTAGTAAATACGTGAATTTGTTACTTAGTATGAAACAGTACTTTAAGAATGTAGTGTTTAAAATATCTAAACCAGTGCTTTCTGTAAGCACCGTCTTTCCTCTACGTGTTCATAATGCTCGATTGTGAAGAAAATCACACCCGGTGCCAGCACTCATACGATATCAATCCATACTTAACAACTCTGTTTTACCACACACTTTTACAGTTTACAGTAAACATTCACTCACAATGCCAAATAATCCATTACGTGCAAGTAACAAGCATAACCACCTGACAGTACGCCGAGTACCCAGTAATAGTTATCAGGGTAAAACACAAAGAAAACAGAATGTGACTAGTTGTAATGTTTTAATAAATGAGTATCACTCCACTGTCAGGGAACATCAGAATCCGACTGTCCTGGTTAGCCCGACTGGGCTTGTTCCAATACTCTGCTGCTGTAGTCTCTCATTGATTATCATGTTACATTCAATTCAAGAGAATTCGACTGCCGAATGCTTGATGTTTTCGTAATTGAAAAGTAACCGATGTGGAATTATCTGTTCTCTGCTGAACTGAACTCAAATGTCCAAATGTTTGTAAACCTAATGGAGCAAACTGCTATGGTTATAAGTCCCTAGACTTACAAACTACTTAAACTAACCTAAGAACGAGACACACTCCCATGCACCAGGGAGGACTCGAACCTTCGATGGCGAGTAACCGAGCGCTCCGCAGCAGGGCGCCTTAGGACACTCGGCAATTCCAGAGTGGATGATCTTAATTAGTAATCGTTCGCATTTTACTTTAGCACAATTCTACAGCAATGACAAATATTTTCACAAGGAAATTAATAACATTTACTTTTTATTCTATAGTTTAAATAATCTTCATTTCATAAATTCTCCTAGGCCTCATTTTCTAATCCAACAGTCTGTACCATCATAGTTAGAACATTCCAAAACCCTAGCTTTACTCTTTTTGATAGTAGCCTAATAATTTACTTGCACGACATCATCTTTACCATTCAAATCTTTTGCAACTCTGACAGACTTCCGTTGTCATCGGTAAACGTCAAAACATTTTATTTCTTTTTCCTTAAGGGGACTGATAACCAAGTCGTTTAGTCCCCCTTTAAAAATCCCAACAACAACAACAATCTTTTCCTAAGGGAAAACTTTAATTCTTTTTCCAAATTTCCCCTTGGTTTCGCTTCACTATTTGTTCAACTTGTTCAAATGTTCAAATGTTTGTAAAGCTTATGGGACTCAACTACGGGGTCACCAGTCCCTAAACTTACAAACTACTTATGAACTTGCTAATCCTAAGGACAGCACAAATATCCATGCCCGAGGGGGGATTCAAAGCCCCGACCGTAGTGGCCGTGCAGACCGTGACTGGAGCGCCTCAGTCCCCTCGGCCACCGCGGCCGGCTGTTCAACTTGGATATGTTCTTGTCAGTCTATAAAAATATACACTTGTCAAAACAATTAGGAGATCAGTTGAGATATCTAGGTTCTGAAGTATTGTCGTCGGCAGAATGAACTAAAATGGTTCTACCTCTTTATGTCTGTTCTATAGAGACTACAACAATACTGCAATCAAGATAGTGTTAACAACAGAAAGTTGTTGCAGAGAGAGTTGGTGCTGACTTATGTTTACCCTACCAAACAAATTATACAAGCAGTTGGGTTCAGCTGGAGTAAGATCAGGTAGTCAATGCGTCAACAACGTGACTTACCCAAAGCTATGGCAAGGAGAGCCATAGGAATTTGGAAGCGGGACAGACACAGAGGGAGGTGGCTGCAGCTATTGGAGTGTCTGAAAGTGTATGTTGCAGCATATGGACGCGATTTCAGACAACAGGAACCGTTAAAAGAAGGCAAGGCCAAAGTCGTCCACGGGCAACATCAGCAAGAGATGACCGTTACCTTCGGTTAACAGCTTATCGAAACAAGAGGCTGAATGTAACTCAGCTGCAACGCGCTCTCCCGACAGCAACACGACGCGCAATATCAATACGAGAAGTCCGAAATTGCCTTCGGAAATGTGGCCTCTAAGCACGGAGGCCTATGGTTTGTGTCCCATTAAAACCACTACACCGTTTATCCCGCAGAAATGAGTGGAGGAACATCAAGATTGTAATGAATGGCGCCGGGTTCTGTTCACAGATAAGTCAAGATTTTTTGTTCAACTGGACAATCGTTGTTCTCTGATCTTGAGGGAAACAATTCTGCTTATTTGCAGGTAAAATCACCATACATGGTGGTGAAGGAATGGTATGGACATCAGTTAGAATGTTTGTTAATTTATCGGACTCAACTGCGTGGTTATTAGTCCGTAGCTTACAAACTACGTAAACTAAGGTAAACTAACGTTAAGGATAACATATACGCCCATGCTCGAGTAGGGACTCGAACCCCCGTCGGCGAACGGCCGCGCGCACCGGAGCCCGGCGCCCCAGTGCGCACGTCTAATTCACCGCGGCGGACATGAGTCAGTATTGACGGACGTACGGACCTCTATGTCGTTCAAAATGGTGCTTTGATTGCTCAGAGATATAGATACGACATACTTCAACATTTTGTTGTGCCCTAGGCTGGTGCCATTGGAGATGGGTTCCTTCTGGTGGACAAAATGCTTCAAGATGAGGAACGAATGGAGTGGCCTCTCACCTTCACCGGACTTAAACCCGATTGAGTATGTCTGTGATGCACTTGGCAGACGTGTTTCAGCCACACCAGCACCTCCCAGAAATGTTTTAAAGCTGGATATTGCAGTTATAGAAAAGTGGCCAAATATTTCAGAAGATCTGATTAATAACCTCATACTGTCCACGCCACGCAGGTGTGCAACTGTACTGGCCGTCCGAGGTGATCACACACCATATTAGAGGGCAACGAGAATGACAATTAACACTATTATGGTAGCCCCACTATGCCTCGCGTTAAGTAAACGCCGTGTGAACCTCAAGTAAAGAGTTGAAACAGCAAAATATGGTACTGTGTCAGACACAAATTACAGTTGTAACAAATATCTGAATAAAATACGTTAGTATATGTATATTGTGTATGATATATCACCTAATCGCTAAATTTATTTATTTATCTATTTTTTTTTTCTTTTTTTTGAGCAGTGTAATTTCGATTAATATACACTGGAGTGACAAAAGTCATGGGATATTTCCTAATAACCTCCTTTCTACTGGCGAAGCGGGTGGTATTGACTGAACAAGACGTTGGAAGCCCCCTGCCGGAATACTGAGGAATGCTGCCTCTACAGCCGTCTGTAATTACGAAATATTGTGCGCGGACTGACTTTTCGATTATACCCCAAGAACCTCGATAGGATTCATGTAGGGCAATGTGGGAAACCAACCCATTCGCTGGAACTTTGCAAATTGTTCTTTAAATTAATCGCATAAGTTTATGGCCCGTAGATATCGTGTAGTGCCTTATATAAAAATTACATCTTCATTTCAGGACATGAAATCCATGAAGGGCTGCCATCGGTATCCAAGTAGCCGAACATAATCATTTCCAGTCAATCATCGGTTCAGTTGGAGCAAACGACCCAGTACATTTAATCTGAAAGCAGTCCAGACCATTATTTAACCACCACAAGCTCACATCCTGCCACGTTGACAACTTCGTGCGTGAGCAGTTTTTAATTTCATTGGCAACTGAGGACCAGATGGGAAGCATGTGGGAACAACCTTTTGGGTTCAAGCCTTGATGTAAGAAAATATCTTATTTCTACACAAGTTATTATAAACTAGGAATAATTTCAATTAGTTATACAGTTCAACTCGCCACAGTCAAGATAAAGATAACTCAATGGTACTTAAATTTTGTCCTGAGAATTTTTAACTTTTGATAAAACAGTGAAGACAAAGTCGAATAGATAACAATTTAATGGTATTTAAAATTTACCCTCAATTAACATTTGATAATAAAACAATGAACACAATTAAAGATCAAATTCCATTCTCTTCCATTTAAGTGAATCACGTATGCAAAGTACAGTTACAATAAGAACAAGGTTAAATATCCAGGAGGACCTCCTTTTACAACTGTTAATAAACATTAACACTTCAAACGACCAATTAGTCAAATTACAGACTTTCCCGGCCGGGATTAAACAAACCCCGAATATATGCTCTAGATTAAATTTTCAGCGTGGCATACAACATTAAGCAGAGAAAAACATTAAGACAAATTACAACTGATACTCTTGCTGGCGTTTCTTTGAGACAAATACGTACGTGTGTACGTAGGTAACTGCTTAAGTTCAATTCAGCCACTGTAAAATTATTCCCAAAGTGACTCCAAGAACCACGCTGCGGGTTTTCAAGGTACAAGATACAGTAACTAATAGAAAACACAAGTAATGACTTATATTTCCAATATGTTGTTGCTGATCAGTGAGCCCGATAGGCCACAGAGTCTCCCAGTTCCGTATACCCCGCTCAAACGTGGGAGCCTAGCCCACATAACCACTGGTCTCGGGTGGTTATATCACAACATATGGAAACAAACCAAGAGGCAGGTATTAATAGGCAATCACGAAATGGAAATTCATGACAAGAACAAGCCTGGGCAGTTACACAAAAGAACCTTAAAACACATCACAGTTCCAGCTAAATGAAGAAATAAAGAACTCGATGCACATTTTAAATCTTAATGATCCATAACCCATCAGTCATAAGGATAACACACGTGACACATTACCACACTGCAATAATTTTTTTTAAAATTAACAGCAGGGTTGGTGTATCAGCATCGCAGCGGACTGATTTCGCTGCTCAAGTACCCAGCTGTGTAGTTAGACAAACGAGGTTCTTAACACCCTGCTTAACAATAAAAACAAATTAAAAGCACTTTACAGGCTGAGAAGGCAGTGACAAGTACTATGGGGGGAGGGGCGAATGATAGGTTTCTCCCATAAAACAAGTTAGCTCAGGAAAACACACTTTCACCGCTATGATCGGCAGTCTCCAAGAAACGATTAAGTGCACGAGAATATGCGCGAGCGACACTCTTGAGCTCACAACAGGATACCAAAAGCCCATTAACATCAAACTGTTCTAAAGGACACGTTCCCTTCAGTCCCACATTGTTTTCTGAGAGTATTTGACGCACTGTTGCTTGAATATTAGCACTGCCAAACCTGTGCAGACGCCGCTGCTCTTGGTCATGAAGAGTAGGCTGTCAACCACTGTGCTGTTCGTGGGGAGAGTAACGCCTGAAATTGTACACTCGCTACACCGCCACTATGGATCTCCGCATATTGAAGTCCCCAACGGTTTCCAAAATTGAATGTTCAATGCCACTTGCTTCAATTACTATTTGGCGTTCAAACTCTGTCAATTTTCCTTGTCCGGCCATAATCACGTCGCAAACATTTATACAAGAATCACCGGAATGCATTCACCACTGTACGGAGAAGAGTGTCTGTTAAAGATCCGTCCCATTAAGAATCGCGAGCCGTGCAGGAGTAGCAGAGCGGTCTGGAGCGCCATGTTACGCATCGCGCGGCCTCTCGCGTCGGAGGTTCGAAATCTCCCTCGGGCATGGATGCGTATATTGCCCTTAGGTTAGTTTAACTTAGTTTAAGTAGTTTGTAAGACTAGGGACTGATGACCAACGTATAATTACAAACATTTGAAGATTTTTGAAGATCGCGGTTCTATTAATTTAATCAACAAACAAACTGAACTGAAGCACCTTAAAATTTTGAACATAGCTTCTATTGTCAGCGACCGTTACAACGTCAAAGGATAAAAATGCAGCCCTCGGTCGCAGAATGAAAATTATTTATCCTGGTTTCGACAATAACTACGATTGCCTTCATCAGAAATTATAAATTAAAACAAGTCACATAATAAAAGTTACAACTCAGCTGTAAAGCTTGCGTCACAAAATTTAAAACAATTTTTTAGAAAGAGCTAGCCACTATGGGCTGCACGCATGCACGGAGGCATCAGACTGGCGTGTGATAAGTGGAGTTGTGAACAGGTAGACGTTACCGAGGTATTGCCGTCTAGTAGCCACAATTACAACTAGGCTACTATACAGAGAGAAACAGTATTGAGAAAACAGTTGAACGAGAATCTATGTTTAACATGAGAGATGGCTGAGGCGTCATTTTGGCAATACAATATTAGTAGAGAGAATTAACGAGTAACAAAAATGTAATAAGTAAAACAGTTAAAAATTGACTTTTGGAATACAAATTTTAGGATCAAGTCGAAAGAAATATTTCGGACACTGAGGCAACTTGGAATTCTAGCCGTAAATGAATGGGAAGTGCTTACAAGTTCGGAGATGTGCCTTAGAACCAAGGGAAACCATCCGCAAACTTTTGTCGGAACCGGTCAATGGAACCATTTTTTTTTTTTTTTTTTTTTTTTTTTTTTTCTGGGACGTTGTCCTTAGTAGAGAACTTTGTCCAAGTCGAAAAAGTGAGTATCGGTACAGTATGGTTGCTATCCCAACAACCATAAATTGTATTACGAGTACTCGCAGAGATCAGTTCGACCCAATTGTATTGGGCGGCACTCTCCCTAGAGGAACTATCTTCAAGATGGCGGTATCCTCGGCATCGAAATGAAACCAGTCCTATCAGTGCACAGGCCCTAATATATTGTGTACACGATACTACCGTCATCTGTATCTGTGCTTGCTGGTACTTCATGAGTTTCGTCAACTCAGTGTTAAATTTACCACAAACTTTGCACAGTGGTTCTCACGATAAGCTATGGTGTTACGTAGTAGCATCAAGGATGTCTCGAGACTAGAAAGTTCTGTTATTCAAAAATCTGTATCTGTGAGTAGATGCTTATATTTGTACAATACTTAGAAATGAAACATAAAAATTGATATTTCTGTAAAATATCTTATACTGTTTTAAAAGTAAGCTGTCACACCGTTCCCAACAGGTAGAAGTCGTAAGGCTTTGGCCAGTAGTTGCTTGTATTTGGATAGATGACAGTCACAATGGTTACATGGGACTTCCGAAACCAGATTTCAAAAAACGATTTCCCTTTGCTGCTTCTCGCTGGTCATGTAAATACTCTATAATCTGTTCTGTAAATGCGGTTCTAGTTGCCAGATTTTCATTTCCACGGTCGATTTTCGCTGCCATGTAAACACACAACCGATCTTGGAAAGTGTTTCAGCTGTAGGATTAACTCTAGGTTTTAAAAATTTGCGATTGGTGTCGACGGAGTGGCCTTTTGTGCAGTGAATGAGAAAATTTTTAGATTGAGCGTGAAGTTGTTTACCTGTAATACTTAACTGAAGGGGACCAGCCATAGTGCTGACGAAATCAGAAATCTGAACAGCTGATTTGCATATCCAATATTTAATCGATCTATGGTAACCGTTTCTGGCCCTGACGTGATGCCTACACATGATAGCGAAAAACAGTTTCCGAAATTAATCTTTCGTTAGTTGGTTCGCATGTAGAAGTAGCAAGTATCATTGTGTGAGTTAGGAACTATTGTCTGTTTTCTCACT
The DNA here is from genome assembly GCA_026315105.1 of Locusta migratoria. Taxonomy (NCBI): domain Eukaryota; kingdom Metazoa; phylum Arthropoda; class Insecta; order Orthoptera; family Acrididae; genus Locusta; species Locusta migratoria. The sequence goes on along the minus strand of CM048744.1, from coordinate 490,522,850 downwards.
CTGTTGTCCATCACTGTATTTCCTTTTCTTGCGATGAGTATACGGATCTTTATTGAACATGTCAATGCATAGGAGGATTTCAGTTTCGTTTACAAATTACATTTAAGCGAATTTTTACTTTCGTGCTTCCTGCTTTCTTCTCCCCCACACAACTCCCACGTGGTGGTCAATGTAGAATTCGGTCTACTCCCTCCTTCCCCCTTCCCTCTCCCCCCCCCCTACCCTGCTGAAAACATCGACAGGCTGTTTCAGACCACCTGTCCATCCCCTTACCAACTCTTGGGAGTTTATGAGAGCCGGCCGCGGTGGCCGAGGGGACTGAGGCGCTCCAGTCATGGTCTGCACGGCCACTACGGTCGGGGGTTCGAATCCCCCCTCGGGCATGGATATTTGTGACGTCCTAGTTCGTAAGTAGTTCATAAGTAGTTTGTAAGTTTAGGGGCTGATGACCCCGTAGTTAAGTCCCATATACTATACAAACATTTAGTTTATGAGATACAAAATGCAATACGTCCTAGTAGTAAGTATACTACGCCGCGTCGAATGGTGGTATTTTCAACTTTCGATTCCCACCGTAAGTGGACTATTCAGACAGGAAGTCGGTTTCCTTTTAACGGAATGGCACACTTTTTATTACTGATTTCGATTCTTTGCCAAAAACGGAGAAGGTTTTCTTTAAAAAAATCTAAATTGTCATTCTCTACATACAAATCTCTTTCGAAACGTAGGTGTTTCGTAAGAAGTCACACGAAAAGATGAATCACAGTACTAGCAGTGACGTAAAGATGTTCTTCTTACTGTAAGGATGTGTTCAGCAAATGGTCTTAGGCTTGATCTGATTCAGTCCAGCTTACAAGCGCAAGAATGTGTTTATCTGACCGCACGCTACCACTATTCACTGCACGGTCGATTCCCTTGCGTTTTGAGGTACTGCTGGATACACCTTAATAAACACGTTACACTGTTAGATGTAACTTATTTGACTTTAGTATCTAACTATATCAAGTAATCCAAGAATGCCACTTTCCAGATGGGCCATCACACTACAGAAGGCATTTTGGTGTGGAGAATGACGATTTGGGGGGAAAAATTTAACTAAACATTTTCCATTTTCGACATAGAAACGAAATCAGTAAGAAAAAAATGCCAACAATCATTATATAAATACGCTAACATGAAAACTGTGGTACAGATAACTAATTTAATCGTACAAGAAGGCCAATGAAAGTTACATAATTCGAAAGATTGTTTGTCGTAGATTTCACGAATATAAATATTATGTGTGCATTTAGCCATTAAAAGTGATAAAAGGAAGTAGAAATTTTCCTATCTACAGCTTGGATCAAGTTATACATTCTCCAGCAATCAGCTCACTGATTGGCTATTCGCCTGGACCAAAGACGCTGTAATGCAGCGCATCTGCAGTATTAAAATAACGTATTAAAATAAGTTAATATCGAAACATGGAGTGCTCCCAACTCACTATCTTGTACCGTTCAAATTCTTCATTTTCGCAGTGATTAAGAGTGGTTAAAGGAAATGGATGTTTTCATATGAATGCCGATATAAAGGCATGCTAGCGGTGCTCCGGTGGAACTACGAAGGCGAGAATGCCGATATAAATGATGATGCGCCGGGAGAGGCATGTAGCAGTGCACGGGTGGAACTACGAAGTCGACTTGTTGTCAGCTCTGGAATTCTGAATATCGCAGTATCGAAATAACATTATTTCTTGGCCTTGTATAAATATACGAACACTGAAATTGTAGTTCCATTTCAAATATTAGGCTAATGAAAGTTATATAATTCGAAAATGGCATGAGAAGTAAATACTTCCGTTTTTATTTGTTGTTACTGTGTCAGGCATTTTCCTTAACATGTAAAAGACCGTTTCATACCTCCCAGTGCTGGTTAAATTTTACCAAATATCCCAGCGGACTCCTATGATAATGTTGGCAACAGATGCTGAATAGTGAGAATCCTGTGTCTTCATTTTAGCCAATCGGTTGATAACGCCAATGTTTTCTCATGGAAACTTCGCTTTACGAGGGCAATTATTTTTACTGAACGGACGAGGGTACATACAAGAACCTGTCAACCATAATGCAGGAACAGCATTATTTGTTTACTTCATGGTCTGTACGATACACTAATCGAGTCATTCTGTGTGGTTCGAACAAATTGTGTTGTTGATGTTGCCAACATAATCACGCGAGGCCGCCGACATGATACGTAAAATTTTACCCCCAGTGACCATTGTAAACACATTTGGTCGATTTTCGACCACAGGCAATACTAGTTTTAAAAGATCTACTTCCGGACGGAATAATCCACTCCAGTGGGAATCGGAAGGTGAAAATCCCACCAATCGATCCGGCGTCGTACACTTACTACTAGGAGGAATTTCATTTTACATTTCATACGACTCTTAATCTACACCAACGTTGTCGTGGAAGGTATATCGAATAATGATGGCGTACAAGTGGAGGTGACCGTTCTACCGACCTGGTGGTATCACATCCTTCCTACCTTCCTACTAAAACGCGCACAAAAGAGTCTCTGACCATTTACGACCTTTGGCGCCGCTCGCTAAATTTGTGTTCGCAGTTTACACGCGGGGCATAAAGGGAACACCTCCGGGAGCATTAAATCACGTAACTGGCTACCGGACAGGTAGCGAGGGTCCCAGGCCGGTAACACTGCTGTTCTTTCTTTTTTAGTTTTAATTTTGCACATGATCGACCAGAGTTTGTTCTAAATTATTCACACGCTGTGAAAAATGACGGAGTCTTTGCACACATGCAGTGCTGCAGCTTGTGTTTGCTCACCAGCTCCGCCGTGTGGTGGCGCCAGCAGCGCTAAATTTTGCGCAGGGAGACACGACCTGAAAACTGAACTGCCTACTGTCAGCGGCCGTTAATCAGCGCGGGAAAGCCTGCGTGCCTTTATGCTAAGCTCGCACGTAAATCATCAGTGAACCTGGCGTCATGCGATTTTCAGCTTTATTTAACGCTATAAGCCTGCGCTTTCTGGCTCTACTGCTGAGTTGGTGTTCAAATTTTCAACCGTTTCATTCAAAAATTCTGTTTAAAGTAGACGTTCATTTCCGGGTAATCTTGTTCCTTTGAGATCATTATTGCCAACAAGTAATCTACAGCAGAAAATATTTAATAACATCCTAATTAGCTTTGTAGATGAGAAGCGACCTACCATTATTTGAAAAAAAAATCATTGTACGTATTATATATGTAAATCTCCTTTATTCTCTATTTCATTTTCACTCGTACATTCATTCGTGTCTTTGTGTGTGCGTGCGTGTGTGTGTGTGTGAGAGAGAGAGAGAGAGAGAGAGAGAGGGGTGGGGGGGTGTTCCACGTCTCCTAAACTGCCAGACAGCGTTGGCATACATATTTCTCACTGCAGGGTAACAATCGCTGTGGGCGTACAAACCAACTACCTTTCAAGGTAAGGAAAGATGATTTTAAAAATCCACAGTTTGAGAACGAGTGCACTTGGCGACTTCTAAGAAACTTTACGCACAATTTCAAAGCTCTAAGAAACTTTTCCGCACCGACAACCCCTGCCAAAAAAAGAAGAAAAAAGTGTATCGCCTATTACTTTTCCGCCATTCATTATACTAGTTCCTTTAGTATAAAAGAAAAAGAAATAGTATAAATTTAGTAATTAATAGAAAAGTCTTTCTACTCTACTCCCGAACAAAAAATTAATTTGAATTTCGTAAGTCAATATCGTCAAAGGTTATCATAACTTGCTCAATATTTAAAGTTGTCGGTATTCTGAAAAAGTATGGATCGCAAATGACAAAATTTTCTGACTATCTCTCTTTAACAACTCCCATGAACCACAGACATTGCCGAGGTGGGGTGGCTTGCGTGCCTCGACGATACAGATAGCCGTACCGTAGGTGCAACCACAGCGGAGGGGTATCTGTGTAGAGGCCAGACAAACGTGTGGTTCCTGAAGAGGGGCAGCAGCCTTTTCAGTAGTTACAGGGGCAACAGTCTGGATGATTGACTGAGCTGGCTTTGTAACATCAATTACTGTGGCTTTGCCACACAGTTACTGCGAACGGCTGAAAGCAAGGAGAAACTACAGCCGTTACTTTTTCACGAGGACATGCAGCTCTGCTGTATGAACATATGATGATGGCATCCGCCATATTACGCAGGTAAATTAGTCTCCCGTTCGGATCTCCTGGCGGGGACTACTCAGGAGGATGTAACCATCAGGAAAGACAACACTGGCATTCTACGGATCGGAGCGTGGAATATTAGATCCCTTAATCGGATAGGGAAGTTAGAAAATTTAAAAATGGAAATGGATAGCCTGAAGTTTGATATAGTGGAGATTAATGACGTTCGGTAGAAATAGGAACAGGATTTTTGGTCAGGTGCGTACAGGATTATAAATACAAAATCAGTTGGGGATATTACAGGAGGAGGTCTGCTAATGAATAAGAAAATAGGAATGCGGGTAAACTACTATGCGCAATACAGTTATCGCATTATCGTAGTCAAGAAAGATACGAAGCCAACACCGGCCACAGTAGTACAGGTTTATATGCCAACTAGCTCTGCCGATGATGAGGAGATCGAAGAAATATATGAGGAGCTAAAGGAAATTATTCAGACAATTAAGGGAGAGGAAAACTTAATTTTGATGGGAGACTGGAATTCGGTAGTAGGACAAGGAAGGGAAGGGAAGATAGAAGGTGAATATGGTTTGGGCAAATGAATGAAAGAGGAAGCCACCTGGTATTATTTTGCACGGAACATAATTTAGTTATAACAAACACCTGGTTTAAGAATCACGGTAGAAAGCTGTATACGTGGAAGAGACCAGGAGACACCGGGAGATACCGGGTAGATTTTATAATGGTAAGACATAGATTTCGGATCCAGGTTTTAGACTGTAAGACATACTCAGGAGCAGATATAAACTCTGACCATAACTTATTGGTCATGAATTGTAGGCTTAAACTGAAAAAAACTGCTAAAAGGTAGGAAAATAAGAAGATAGGACCTGGATAAACTGAAGTAAGTAAGTATTCACTTACTTACATGTGGGTGTTGTGACTAGGCTCGGTTATTAGTGAATTGTAGTGCTGTATTTGCTGTGATGTGGCACGCGAACGCGTACGTGCGTGTATAAACAATGTTGCGCCACAACTGTCAATCCGTTTCTCGCGCCAGCCGCCAGGGGCGCTGAAATTGACAATTATTTATTACTCCGAGATATCAGAGATATTATTTTATATTTATATGTTTTCCGTTTTTTATATTGAGTTAGCAAGTGTTGTCTGAATTGGTAATACATCCTTCATTTGACAGGATCGAGCATCATTAATTACCAGTCATTTATTGTCAATATTTGTGTATAGAATTCGTTTATATTCATTCCGTGTACACGCTTGAATAATTTGTTGCATATACATGCTAAACGAAAAAATGTGTCGCCAAGTGCTACAGCTCAACCACAGTTGTGGTCGCCACGTGATTCGAACAAGCAATAAAATGAATTCAGCTTTCGAGAAAGGTAAGCGAAACATAGTTGACGGTGCACTTCTTGCGCACCCAGAGCTACAGGCACCCCTCCTACTAGTAATTGACGGCTCTTCAATAATTTCATGACAGTGCTTTGCAAACCTTGGCTTTCTAGTCTCATAAACTCACGCCATCTCAGCAAAAATGGAGTGCTTACGATCAACAACTGTTGGAAATATAAGCGGCGATAAAATACTTCCTCCCACAACTGAAGACATTTACGAGTTTTACAGGCCACAAGCGTTTCTTTATATCACAGTGTAGTACAGACAACAGGTACATATCTGGCACTGACGACGTTGTGGTTGATTGCCTCTCGTGTGTGCATATCATTTCTAAAACTGCATGGATTTTGTTCAAGTCACTGAAGTTCAGAAGTCTGAGGAATTTCTGCCCTACTTAATTGATCCTTCGTGAGCCCTGGAAGTGAGATTAGCCGACGTCTTACACTGATGCAAAGATATACTGTGACCTGGAGACTGGAAGACCAAGACGCTTCTTACCGGCAGCAATTCGCAAGCCTAGTTTTGATAACCAACATAATTTAAGCCAATGTGGCATCAGATAGACAGGTCGCCTAGTTTCTGACCGGTTTGTGTGTCCGACAATGTAGAAAGACAGTCGAGTGTGCCCTCGCGTATTTGAAATGACAAAGAATCAAGATCAAACGTCACTTGTGTGCCCCAGTGGGAAATTTTCCATTTAGTAATTTTATAAAATATACTGTGGACAAATAGCGCTCTTCATACAATAGTTAAAATTGAAAACAGTCCATATCGAAAAATTGTTGTTTTTATTTCATTATCGGTTCCAGTGTATTGCAGACCATTTTCAGAAGGATACCGCCATGATGGTAGGCGGTGGGCACAGCAGGACGCACAAATGTGAACTAATGAAGGAAAAACAACAATTTTGCTATCTGGACTGTTTCTAATTTTAATTTCCATTTACTAATGCACGTTTTGCAGACTTCCATGTCGACGACGTAGTCTTCTACCTTCTTCCAATGGACAACGTTATATCTTCACCACGACTCATCGCCTGACTCGCTGGCCTGGCCAGCCGCGGTGGCCGAGGTGACTGAGGCGCTCCAGTCACGGTCTGCACGGCCATTACGGTCGGGGGTTCGAATCCCCCCTCGGGCATGGTTATTTGTGCCGTCCTTAGTATAAGGTAGTTCATAAGTAGTTTGTAAGTTTAGGGACTGATGGCCCCGTAGTTAAGTCCCATAAGCTTAACAAACATTTCATTTTTTTTATTATTACTACTTTTTTTTTTTTCGCTGGCCTGAAGCAACACCAGTTGATAACATGTCAGCAGAAGCGATTGCGTCCTTTCATGCCAAGTTGGATTTCTCTCTTTGGCTGTCCACGATATCAACTAACGAGGTTTTGCGCCATAGTGCCCTTCAAAACTACCTGTTATCACCCTGTCATCAATGGAATTACAGAGCGATCCCAATGGTCGCTCAAGGCAACAATCATGAGCCACGATACAGACCGGACCACAGCACTGCCAATGATATTACTCGGCCTCATGTAGACATACAGACCTGATTTAGACGCCTCCCCATCAAAATTTGTTTACGGCTAAACCCTTCACCTACCGGGAGAGCGAGGGACAACTATCTCAGTTACTTTCTGACGAGAACGACTTTCTTCTTCAACGGAGGGACCTTGTTGCTCGACAAGTTATGACACTCCTACCACTTACGTGGCTACCGGCACGCATCCATGTCAAACTCCGTACAAATGGCGTCAGACCTTCGACGAAACCCCCGTACACTGGTCCAAATAAAGTGTTGTAGATTTAGAAAGCACTGATGAAATATTAGTCAATTGCAGGCATTCTACAATCTCAAAAGAAAAAGCCCGATTGCGTTCCAAATGATCGTCTAACCCACGGCCCATGTATATCCGAGTCTGTCACTATACACTGGAAACGCCAGCTCTGGCACCAGCAGCGCGACGTCACTATTCACCAACCGCCGCAGAACCATTATTGCCACGTACAGCGAGATCCGGGTACTAATTCCTACAGCCCAAACATAAGGAAAACCGCTTAAAAACCACGATCAGACTGTGGCAGACCTTTCGTAGTTATTCTTCGTGGCTGATTCGATATGGGATCGGCGTGCCTCCCCAAATCTCAGAAGCTACGCTTTAAACCGCGTGGCCGCCCTGACGAGCAAAAGTCATACCACACTAGAGCACGCACGGAAAAAACTGTTGCATCACCACTATTCTAGAGGTTCATGACCGTTACATAGAAATGGAATAGAAATAAAAAAATATAAATATATTTTCACGAAAAATAGACAATCATATTCATACAATTTGATTTTCGGCCATGGCCTTCATCATATTTTCACACAATCACTCAGACAACTATACAGACACAACTACTATGTCTGGCCACACCACCGCCACAACCATCTAGACTGTGAGTGAGCCGCGGCGGAGCGCATTGAGGCGCTATGCTCCGAAGCGCGAGGCCGTTACCCGTCGGTGGTTCGAATCCCGCCCTCCCCTCGGGTATGGATGTTTGTTCCGTCTTTATATAAGGTAGTTCATAAGTAGTTTATACGTTTAGGGACTGATGACACCGCAGTTAAGTCCCATAAGCTTAACAAACCTTCGAAAAAGACTGTAGGTGAGGTGGAAAGTGGAGGGGGGAGGATGCTAAACACATCACTCTGGATGCTACGCTACCCGAGTCATCTGGATCCTCCCCACCAACACCAGCTCTTCTGAACTGTGCAGATGGTAGTTGTCCCTTCAACATATTTCACGATTCCACAACCATTGTGGCCTCAATCTAACTTCCCATTGCTACTCCCCACTCCTTACACCTTCCCCCAACCCTCCTTCCCGACTCATAAGAGTCTTCTCTCTTCATTCTGATTCCGACGACTGAGGAAGTAAGCACTCCGCCGAATCATGCTGAGGGAAAGGCATGCTGTTAGGACTTTGTGTGTGGTTTTTTTTTATGTTCACATTTATAAGTTTAGGGACTGATGACCACACAGTTAAGTCCCTTAAACATGACAAACATTTGATTAGGCAGTCTTGGTTGAACAGTGATAGTTCTTTTGAGTAATTCTTTCGCTATGAGAGGCAAAAGTGTTTCTTAATTTGCAGAACACGAGTAAATTCAGTTCAAATTTATTATTTGCATTTTCATTCCAGTGATGATTGTGTGTCCAGTTTTGCTCAACTTAGAATTCACATGTGTGTGGCCTTCAGCCTTTGTGTAAATTTAGTGTGTTTGAATTTCCTTGCTGTTTCTAACATTTTAACATCACATCTGTATCCACGAGTGTGCTAAATATTTCTTAAATTTTCTTGTTTAATTCCATCTTTCCTGTCTTGTGTGACCGATTGCACCATGTGCTTTCATAGTGGTCCGTACTTCTGCCTTCAGCCATGCTTTTGTTAATACTAGCTTTGTTCTATAGGAATTCTCGTGTGTGCTTTACTTGCTTATTCTAAATTAATTTCTGATTGTAAATGCTATGAAATTCAGTGTATTCACACACCATGTGGTACTTAAGAATAGTGACCCACTGCCTCACTGAACATGAGTCCATTTAGTGCACAGTATATTTAAGAATTTGTGATCAAGACACCTGCCATCTTGGCCAGACGCCGCCAACGCTTTGTTTCGCCACTGCTTTCAAGTGTTCCTGGAGAGTAATGCATTATTCGCATGTCTGTGAATAAATGAATGTGCTTTCAGTTACCCAGTGTGTGTTTGCAAATTTCCTCTCACATTACCTCCATATTCATAAAGGGCAGAAACGATTTTATACAGGCAGTAATTATATTATTTAATTCACTTTTGTACAAGGTGTGTGCTTAATTTGGTCTCCCCACATTTATTTGCTTGTTATTTTACTGAATATATTATGATTTTGAAGTATCAAGCCTCTGCTTAATGATTTCATGTTCCCCGTCCCATGTTAAATTATCTATTCATTCATTTTTTAACATTGATTTTGTGTTTGTTAAAAACGTTGGCTGCTCACTTAAGGAGTGAGCAGTTAGATAAATTTTCGTTGCACATGTACTGTGGCCACTCAGAAAGTAATTTAGCAGCAGTGAGCGTTTTCACTTACATTTGCAGATCTCAACTGCCCGAGATCTTGCTCATTTTAATAACAGGCCACTTTCACGCTTCATTGTACCATCTATTCTGGAATTCGGTGCTGCTAAATAAAATACGCTCTCAGCTACAGGAGTTCCGTACTCTTTTCTGTTTGACATACTCATAAAATGTCGTACTAGTTTTAATATGTCGATCTGCGATAGAATTCTCAATGTGTGTTGATATGAGAGTTCTTGCAATATTAAAAAACTGTATTTCGGAAAACGACTAACCCAGGACCTTTTGTTTTGATAGATACGAGGTCTACCAACTGCGCAATCCAAACATGATTCATGACCCCTTTCCTTACACCAGTTCCTCATTTCCTTCCTCCCAAATTCCACAGAAGGTCTCTTGCGAAATTTGCTGGAAGAAATTGCAGCAAGAAGACAGAGTTAAACCGCAGCCTGTGGGATTACTTCCCAGAACGAATTTCCACTCTGCAGTGGCGTACCCTCTATAATATGAAACTCCTTAGCAGATTAAAACTGCGTGACGGACAGGATCCTTGCCTTTCGCTGACGGGCCATATGTCCGCAATATCCTTTCTCCCAAGTTTCGCAGAAGAACATCTGTGAAGCTTCAAAGTAGGAGATGAGGACCTGGCCGAAGTTATGACGTGAGAAGTCGCGCCTGCTAAAGTCTCGATTCGACAGACAGTTTTAATCTTCCAGAAAAGTTTTCAATGATTACGCTGTAGTTCGTTATCGAAACCGTAGCACGGCCGACAAAACGACAGATATAGAAGTAAGATACAGAGAATGAAGGGGCTCATCGAAATTTTAGAAATTTGTCAGGAGGAGAATTTAAACATTTAATTCCATGGAGAACATGTGTTTTGCAAACTATTCATGTCTCTTTATGTAACATGTCTTAGAAATTTTATTATAAATAAGTAGATACTTATAAATGAAGCAGAACACTAATAATACTCATAACAATCAGCTTTATTTAGATAACTGCACAATTTTACATTAATGAAAGGGCTCTTTGCATCATGTCATTGTCTAAATTCTTTCAATTACAATACATTCATGAACTATTACACAATCTTGTCATACAAAACCCACAGCTACTTGTGTGCAATGAGCCCGTTGTTTCTATGGAACATGTCGATGGGCTCATTCTTCCGTTGTATGGTATTTTTTCTTTTGTTATTTTCTGTGCAACATAAGAACAGTCCTTTTTGAAGTACACACTGACGACAACAAGCGGTTAGCATTTTGGATTAAATGTCGATGAGCTCCTTATTTGCGTGTGCACTTCATGTAATGTCGGATAGAAAAGCAATTGATCATAATTTATCTAGACTGAAGTAAATTTTACTTCTATAGACTGAAGGAAATATGAATTGTATGCTTCAGCCTTTTCTCATAATTAGTGATTAAACTGAGATCTGTCCCAGAAACATATAATATTCATAATATAAAAAAGGAACAACTTCCTGATGTTCTGCAAAACTTATTTATTGGTCACAAACCGGCTTTCGGCTTCTTAGGCCATCATCAAGTTGTCACCTGGTGATGGCCTAAAAGCCGAAAGCCGGTTTGTGACCAATAAATAAGTTTTGCAGAACATCAGGAAGTTGTTCCTTTTTTATATTATTATCATGTTCTGTCAAGTACCGACGGAAAAATCAATTAATTACATAATATTCCTTATAAGCCATTGAAATCACTCAGCAGAGGAAAAGACCTGATGGGATAACAGTTCGATTTTACATGGAGTATGCGAAGAAGGTTGCCCTCCTTCTGGCAGCAGTGTACCATACGTCTCTAAAGGAGCTAAACGTTGGTAATGATTAGACAAATGTACAAGTCATTGTCGTTTTCAAGATGGGCTTATATCTCTAATCTCGGTCGTCTGTACAATTTTGCAAGACGTTTTACATCGAGTATTCTTACATTTCATGGAAACTAGAAATCTCTGTAGGAATCAACGTGGGTTCCGACAGCAACAATCATGTGAAACCAGACTCGCGCTATTCGTCCACGAGACTCAAAAGGCAGTAGATACAGACCCCCCCCCCCCCCAGCTAGATGCCGGTTTTCTTGACTTCAGCAAGGTATTCGATGCTGTTCTTCACCGTCACCTAATGAACAAAATGCGGACCATATGGAACATCCGACCAACTGTTTGACTGGGTTCTAGCTAACAGAACGCACCATGTCCACGGAGATAAGTATTTTTTAGACGTCAAAGTGATTTTAAGGACGTATTATAGGAACATGGACAACTTCGGAACTTCAATGAGGGTTTTCGCGGATGATGCAGTAATACATCAACACGTCACAACATTGGTAAAGTGTGGCCAAATGCAGCACTAAGTGGAGTTTTCTTTATAAATAATGCTTGTTTCTTCTTCAACAGTTTCACGCACTCCGCAGATTTTATTTTTCGTTCTTCATCGGAAAGTTTGTAGCCAAGTGCACGTGTTTCGTTATGTCGTTTCAAATTGAACTCTTCGAACAAGGCTGTTGTTTCGTAACACAGTAAACAGCCTGTATCAACAAATAAACATGTGTTTTGTCCAGGTTTCGTTAAAACACACGACACTCATCACTATCTTCGGAATCTTCATGATTGCACGAACACGGAAAATTTATATATTTACTGCCGCACAGACAAAACAGAAATAAATCAACAGGTCAACCGCAAATTCACAACGCGCCGTATTATGCTACTCGGCGGGAAGATCGAGCATTATATCAGCCACCGCGTCGAGCCTAAACGAAGTTTGCGGGAATACAAGAATCAGCCGTGTCCGCAGAGGCTGATGGGAATGCACCAAGGACTACTCTGTCCGCGCAAACACAATCCACACTCCGAAAGTGTATGACGCCCACCCTAGTAGAAACTTTTGCTCTCTAAGGGAAGGAAACCTCGTTTCACGAAAGACTTTTACAGTCCTTTGGCGGGCCGAAATCGGCTCACGGGCTGCTTTTAACCAGCTATTTGCTTTTACCACCCCTGGCGTAGTGGATGACATTTATTCGTCCTGTGCCAGGGGCGTAAGTTCGAATTTCCATTTCCAAATCTTTATCACTGTTTTTCTCCAGTTAATTGATTTAAACGTATTTTTATATGTAATAATTGTGCCGTGCGTGGCACAGGGGATCAATTCCCATTTCCAGAGAGTGCGTTTGTCTCGCTCTTGAAATAAAAACGCTATCGGACCCTTTGAGTTCCTGTTGATCCTCCTTACTGTTATCTTCTATGACTGTACGGCACCAGTCGTTTTGTTGTTTTTTAATGCAGCAAAATACATTTCACACTATTTGAAGGGCCTGATGATGATGACGGCGTGGTCCATCAAAAAAATGTTCAAATGTTTGTTAAGCTTAAGGGACTTAACTACGGGGTCATCAGTCCCTAAACTTACAAACTACTTATGAACTACCTACAACTAAGGACGGCACAAATATCCATGCCCGAGGGGGGATTCGAACCCCCGATCGCAGCGGCCGTGCAGACCGTGACTGAAGCGCCTCAGTCTCCTCGGCCACCGCGGCCGGCGTGGTCCATCGAAACTAGTTGCCAGTAAATAACAAAATGAAAGTACTGCTGACAGTGTTATTCATGATGTTCACTGACATCGGTTTCGGCTCTGGTAGCCGAGCTGGAAGGGTCACGTGGGAGGCGAGAGAGCACGGGAGTGTGGTGTAGACAGCTAGAGGTGGTGGTGTTAGGCGCGCTAGCTTTTGCTGTCGTGGCCGGCCGCGGTGGCCAAGCTGTCTGCGGCGCGCCAGTCACGGTCTGCCCGGCTACTACGGTCGGGGGTTCGAATACCCATCGGGCATGGATATTTGTACCGTACTTAGTAATAGCTAGTTCATAAGTTGTTTGTAAGTTTAGGGACTGATGACTCCGTAGTTAAGTCACATAAGCTCTACAAACATTTGAACTTTTTTTTTTTTTTTTTTTTTTTTTTTTTTTTTTTTTTTTTTTTTTTTTTTGCTATCGTGATTACGCACGGATTTGAGGGGTGTCGTGTGGAGTTTCTACAAATCTCTCGACGAGATATATGCACACGACTCCGAAATCCGACTTTAAGTGGATGTGTTACATTCTGGTGTGTGGAATGTACCTTCTTGATGGTATATTAATGAAGACCGTTCGCGTTGCACGGGTCGCGGCGCGGCGCGGGGTGAAGTTATTGTTTATAAGACTCTATGGCTACATCACGCTTGCCTCTTGAAGTATGAAGTGTTATTTTATGTGTTGTACTGCCTGGTGCAAATCACAGTGTGTTTCAGGTTCCGTATAAGGATCTATAGTCGTAAATTGTGTGTAAAACGTGTTTATGTTCGAGTTGTTTGTGTTACTCGGACGAGCGATGCTGAGTTCATGAGTTGCTCTAAAGAAATTGTGATCTATGTTGTGGAGCTCGCAAGTCGTTCCGAAGAAATTAATTGAGACCTATCTTCACACTAATTGTAAGAAGTGGGCGCAGTCTGAAGTTGAGGACCTATCGCGCAACGTGTCTGTAAGTTAAGTAAAATTTCCATTTTTTGTGTAACTGGCCTGCGGTCTGCGTAACGGTCTTGTACCGAATTTATTCTGTCTAGCATCTCATAGTATTTATCCTCGCCATTTTGGCTTTTTCGTTTATTCAAAATTTGTTTTGGAAATGTGAGTTAAGTGTAGTATGTGCTATGCAGGTATTTGCAATCGGAATAGGATTTGTTCCTGACAGGCGTTCTTTACTGTTGTGCAGCTGGTTTGGAAACATTAACGTATTCTGTACTGCTATAGTAGCCCTCTTGACTTGGTTCACCTGCTGGTTTTTAACGATGATTATGTTTGTATTGTGGTTGGTTGGTTCGAAGCGATCATAAAGTTGATTTCTTGTGTAAAACTTAATTGTCTTCGGAATATTTTACTTAAATTCGTTGCCAGTACTAAGTGTTTATTTTCAAGTGTTCATTCTTAATTTCTGAGTACCTGGAATCATTTTGTTATCACTTTGAAGGTGTCAGTGAATTATTTTTACGCAGTGCCTACATTGTATATGTTCGATCTTGAAAGTTTTTGACAACTGGTGTCCTTTTAGTAAAGATTTAAACAAAATTTTGGTTTAGTACTGTCTTTTTGGACTTATCACCTTATCAATTATTTTAAATAACCTGCTAAGTATCCCATGGTAGCAGACGACCCCCCCCAAATAAATAAACAAATAAAACTTTAAAAAGCATGTAGTAGGGTTCTAATTGTTGCTGGTTAAGGACAGGAAAATTCATTATGGTGTATATTTTTTCATATTTAATAGTTGTACTACATTGTTGTCTTGCTGTTTCAGATTTGCCAACGGACGAAATGTTCTTGGTATTTCATGTTTAACCAAACTTGAACTATACGAACTTAAAATGCGACAGGCAGCTCTAGAGGGTACGGTATCGGAACTTGCTCAAAACTTGCGTGGAGCGCGACCTGGTTTATATATATATATATATATATATATATATATATATATATATATATATATATATATATATATATATATAATTGTAAAGCTTATGGGACTTAACTGCGGGGTCATCAGACCCCAACTTACAAACTACTTATAAACTGCCTTATACTAAAGACAGCACAAACATTCTTGCACGAGGTGGGGTTCAAACCCCCGAAGGGGAACGGTCTCCCGCATCGGAGCATAGCGCATCAATGCGCTCGGCCACTCCGCTGCGGCGCCTGAGTTTTGATGCGCAGACTGTAGTTCAAGTGAGTGACACCTGTTCTGCTCGTAATTACCTCCTCGAAAATCTGCACTCGAGTATTCAGTTATTGCAGGATGCTGTTCCTAGCCGTGCGCAAGTATTTAAAATTCACGCACAAGTCCACCATTTGCTTAGTCGTACTTTGTATTTACAAGGCCTAGTTACGGATTCCGAGAAGCAAAAAGTTGTTAACGATTTGCAAAAGGCAGGAATCCAGCTACAAACGCAAAATAATAAATCGTAACCGCGAGGAAAAGGGTGAAGCCATTCATGTTGCCGATAGGTCGGAAGAATAATTTCAGAGTAATGTAACTAGTCATGGAACTGTTGACATGTGGTCCATGTATAGTAAATTACCTAATCCCTTGTCCGAGTTATTTAGGAATGTAAAGACGCTCGGTATTGATGATACCCAGAAAATAGTGCATTTCTTGTGATTTACTGTTCAGTTACAAAACTTGTGTGAAACTTTGACGGTACCAAAACTAATAGAGTTACAAATGATTTTTTCCGTTAGCAGTTGGTACTTTGAAACGCCTCATTACTGATGTCATTGCTGGTAGATTACCATTAACCCCGCTAAGGAAACGCATTGTCCAGGAACGGCTAAAGGAGCGAACACGATACGAACTAATTAATGCCCATATCTATCGTGCACAACGTAATTCCGAACCTTTGACAAAATACATTGATCACGTCAGACTAGCCTCAGGAGCTTTAGTGACAGATATTTCAGAAACTACTGTAGTTAGAAGCATAGTAGAAGGGTTCAGCCCAGAGGATCGTTCAAGGTCTGTATTTTACTCACAACCACCAACGTTTGCTGAATTAGATAGATAGGTTTCCCATATCGAACAATTTCGTTTGTGATGCTAAACGTAGTGAGAACACTCCGTCTAATGCAAGCCCTCAACAAGCATGATACAGTGAGCATATTTCGAACTCATAAAACACGCAAGAACTTGTTTGTTTTCGCTGCCACACGCATGATTGTGGTCAGCAGGAAAGGAAACTGAACCATGAGTCGAGAAACGTAAATGTGTTTTCGTTGTAACGAACAAGGTCACATAGCGCGTAATTGTGAAAAACACACAAGGACGCCATAAATAATTGATGCCAGAGACGGAGGAGGCGCAGTAATACGATTAATTCGCTTATTACGAGATCGCGAAAGGTCAAAGGTATTGAACGCACTACCCTCCCCTTTATAGGTGCTCTAGTGTTCATGGAAAACCTCTCCATTGGATTCGGGCAGCACTTTCGCTTCTGGATGAAATTTGGTACAATCAGATAGCCCGCATTTTCAAAGTTTCAAACCTCCAACCATCCACCATGTCCTTCCGTAGTGTTAACGGGGAAGCTCTTCAAGTGAAGGGACAGGTAACCTTATATGTTAAGATTAGTGACTTGATTTGGGCAATAAGTTTCACTGTAGTTCCGGGACTCAGCAATAAGGTTACTTTAGCATCAGATTTTTTTTATAAGACATGTTGTGTGTTGGATTATACTGCCTCCGCTCTCCGTTTTAGTTTTATACCTGGCCTGATAAATCCATGGTGATACCATTACGGGACTCCGAGGTGTGTCTTGTACAGTCACAGAGTACTACCTTTAGTATATCTCACTTGAGTAACGAAAGGAGGAGAGCCCTCTTAGCTGTTAGTAAGCGTTTTCCTGAAGTCCTAACTGGCTGTTTAGACGTCACTGATTAGATTCAGTATCATATAAAGTTAACTGATGCGGTGCCAATCAGGCAGTCTCCTTATCGGCTGTCGCCGCCCACAACGAAAGAGTTTAAATGTTCAAATGTTTGTAAATCTATCGGACTCAACAGCGTGGTTATTAGTCTGTAGCTTACAAACTACTGAAACTAAGGTAAACTAACCTAAGGACAAGACATACACCCATGCTCGAGGAGGGGCTCGAACCCCCGACGGCGAACGGCCGCGAGCACCGCAGCGCGGCGCCCCAATGCGCACGGCTAATCCGCCGCAGCTGATGATGTCAAAGGAGAGAGTTATTAGAC
The DNA here is from genome assembly GCA_026315105.1 of Locusta migratoria. Lineage (NCBI taxonomy): Eukaryota > Metazoa > Arthropoda > Insecta > Orthoptera > Acrididae > Locusta > Locusta migratoria. The sequence continues at coordinate 490,505,397 of CM048744.1, read as the reverse complement.
CATCAGTTTCGCCTTACGCCTTCTCATGATTCTAGTAGCTAAACCTCAAGAACAAGGATATCATCCAGTGGTAGATTACAGAGCGCTCAATAAAAAGGCAGTATTAGAGTCTGTGCCGCTGCCTTCGCTGGCGAAGTGTTTTTCCACCTTTGATTTGAATCAAGTCCACCACCGCTAGCGGAAGAATCGAAATCGGTCACCGCCTTCACTACCGACTGGAACCTCTTCGAATACAATAGGGTGCCCTTTGGCTTACTGATAGGTGCCGAATTGATTCTGCCTAATGTCTGATTGTATTTATCCTCGCCGTTATGGCGTTTTGGTTTATTCGAAATTTGTTTTGGAAATATAAGTTTAGTATGAGGTAAGCAGGTATTTTCAAATGTTCAAATGTTTGTTAAGCTTAAGGGACTTAACTGCGGAGTAATCAGTCCCTAAACTTACAAACTAATTATGAACTACCTTATACTAAAGGCGACACAAACGTCCATGCCCCAGGAGGGATTCGAACCTCCGACGGGGAACGGCCTCGCACATCGCAGCCTAGCGCCTCAATGCGCTCGGCTGCTCCGCCGCGGCGCAGATATTTTCAATCTGAATACGGTTTGTTTCTGACAGGCGTTCTTTACAGCTGTACAGTTATTTTGGGGTCAATAACTTATTCTGTACTGCTATAGTAGCCCCCTTTAATTGGTTCGACTGATGGTATTTAAGCCGGCCGAGGTTGTCGAGGGGACTGAGGCGCTCCAGTCACGTACTGCACGGCCACTACGGTCGGGGGTTCGAATCCCCCGTCAGGCATGGATATTTGTGCCGTCATTAGTCTTAGGTAGTTCATAAGTAGTTTCTAAGCTTAGGGACTGATACCCCTGTAGTTAAGTCTCTTAAGTTCTACAAACATTTGAACATTTTGATGGTATTTAACGTTTATTATGTGTGTATTGTGGTTGGTATGAAGTGATTCTCAGTTCGTTTCTTGAGTAAAAATTAATTGTCCTCAGAATATTTTACTTAAATTCGCTGCCTGTGCTCAGTGTTTATTTTTAAGTGTTCATTCTTAATTTCTGTGTACGTGTAATAACAATTTTTCTATCACTTAAAATGTGTCGGTATGGGAAAAAAAGTTCAAATATTTGTAAATCTATCGAACCAAACTATGTAGTCATTAGTCCGTAGCTTACAAACTACTTAAACTAAGGTAAAGTAACCTAAGGACAACACACAGACACACACACACACACACACACACACACACACACACACACACACACACACACACACACACACATGCCCTAGGGAGGACTCGAACCTCCGACGGCGACCAACCGCGCGCTCCGAAGCAAGGCGCCTTAGACCGCTCGGCTACTCCGCCGCTGCGTCAGTAAAGAATTGAATTCTTATTATGCAGTGGATATGTTCAGACTTAAATATTTTTGCTAACTGATGTTCTTTCAATAAAGATATAAATGATATTTTGGTTTAGTACTGTGTTTTTAGACTTAGCACCTTACCAATTATTTTAAATAACCTGCCACGTATCAACAATCATGGAAATGAAGAAATTAAATCGAAGTTAATATGGTATTTGAAAAATTTTTCGATTTTCCTCTCGACAGAACTGAACAAAATTATCACAATTTTCCCTCTGAACGTAATCACTGATTACACAAATTAGCGCGGTGCCTATCCACTTCAGCAGACGCTTAGAACATGCAGCCGCACTACGATAATAACGTGACTGTACAACGCCAAGCCACATGCATAGGTCGTGTACTGTCGAGTATTATCGGACGCCTTCGGCCACATCTGGCTGTGAACAAAGTTTAGTTCCGCGTTCTACCGTCAGCTGTTGTAAAGTGAAACTACAGTGAAAGTTATTGACCAAGTGAAACTTCAGCGAAACTTATTGACCAAATCAAGTGACTAATCTTGACATATAACGTTACTTGTCACTTCACTTGAAGAGCTTCCCAGTTAACGCTACGGCAGGGCGTGGTAGATGGTTGGAGGTTTGAAACTTTGAAAATACGGGCTTTCTGATTGTACCAAATTTCATCCAGAAGCGAAAGTGCTGCCTGAATGTAATGAACAGGCAGGCTTCCCATGAATGTATCTTGCAAAAAGGCCACAAGGATAAATTATCAGAAATTGAAGGCCATGGGGAGGCATACTGTCAGCAACACGGAGGTAATGTGATCATGTTCAGATATGACGAGAGTCTCGTACACCAGGCTCTTGATATAACACCACAAGAAAATATTCACATACGTTAAGTCGGTAGAAAACGGTGACAAGGCAACTGGACCTCCTCGTTCTATCCATTTCTGGCTGCAGAGAGCGTCCAGGTCATTCCGGACGTTTCGACTGCACTGAGGTTCCTTCGTGCTGGCCACATTCGTCTGCGGACAGCTGGAGGAACAACGTCCATAAATTCAGGTAGGACCTCCTGTAGGAAGATTTGCATGAGTGGCCAGTTAAAAAATTAGGTAGCAAGTACGCTCCTACTAAGTTATTGCGCACGATGCCTTCCCAAAAAGTAATAGAAAACCGTTCTTGGCAGGCGTATGCTATTGTTCCATGTGGGTTATCATGATCCCATCGGTGAGAATTATGGTCGTTAACATACGCAACGACATCTGCGGGGATGATATCATTGGCTACAGTCTACTCTAGGTACTAATGGGCAAAGCTGGGGCTTGAGAGATCGTCAGTGGTCGTTACTTGCCCCTTCTATAAATGATACGGATATATTCTATGTAAAGACCTGAAACACACTTCGATGGCTAACACCCACGGCCGCGGTGGAGTAGCCGAGCGGTCTAAAGCACCACGCTGCGGAGCGCGCGGTTGCTCGCCGTGGAGGTTCGAGTCCTCCCTGGGGCATGGGTGTGTGTGCGTTTGTCCGTAGGTTAGTTTACCTAGGTTTAAGTAGTTTGTAAGCTACGGAGTGAGCCGGCCGCGGTGGCCGAGGAGACTAAGGCGCTCCAGTCACGGTCTTCACGGCCACTACGGTCGGGGGTTCGAATCCCCCCTCGGGCATGGATATTTGTGCCGTCCTAGTTTGTAAGTAGTTCATAAGTAGTTTGTAAGTTTAGGGACTGATAACCCCGAAGTTAAGTCCCATAGACTATACAAACATTTGAACATTTGAACATTTTTTGCTACGGAGTGATGACCACGCAGTTTGGTCTGATAGGTTTACAGACATTTGAACATTTCACACCCACGCATGTCCTACACTCTCCAATTGGTCTATCCTCTGCTGCGTTTGGTATGCTTCCTTCCACTGCAGGACAGGAGTTCTGCGATATCTTCCCCTGCCAGTTCCACGCCTGGAAGCATAAAACGATCCACTGTTACTTAACTTCTGGTGATGTCGCTTGAATGTTCGGCAATACTACTGATACTTATTCGTCCTTTGAGCAGATAATCCATTTCCACGTGCAGCTCCACTCATGAAAATCATGGCGGCCAGCTCCGCATTTGTGACACGATGCACACTGCTCGTGATCCGTGCAGAAAATGACTCATCTAGTTAGCGAAGCGGTTTTATACGCCACAGTCATCAGAGCTATCTACCGGATGAAGGCAAAAGTGTCGCATGCATATTAATGCGCTATGTGATCCGGACACATGAGAGAAAAAGTTCGTGGCACCCTCCATCGGTTTTGCTGGAATTCAGTATGGTGTTGGACCACCCTTAACCTTGATGACAGCTTCCACTCTCGCGGACATAAGTTCAAACAGGTGCTGGAAGGTTTCTTGAGGCAGCCAATTCTTCAGGGACTGCTGCCCTGAGGTGAGGTATCGATGTAGGTCTGTGAGGCCTAAGTCGGCGTACCAAAACATAGCAAAGGTGTTCTACAGAATTTACGTCAGGTCACCGAGTAGGGATGTTAATGTCGTGTAAACACTCCGTCACATGCCGTGCAATATGAACAAGTGCTCGATCGTGTTGAAAGATGCAGTCACCACCCCGAATATATGGGAAGCAAGAAGGTGTTTAAAAAATCAGTGTAGGCTTGTGCAGTGATAGTGCCAAGCAAAACAACAACGAGTGCAAAACCCCATCATGAAAAACACGACCACACCATAACTCCACCTCCGAATTTTACTGTTGGCACTACACATGCTACGAGATTACGTCCATCGGGCATTCGTCATACCCACAACTTGCCGTCGGATCGCCACGTTGTGTGCCATGATTCTTCACTCCACACAACGTTCAATCGACCAATGTTTACGCTCCTTACACCAAGCGAGGCGTCGTTTGGCAGTGACCTGCTTGATGCGTGGCATGGGCAGCCGCTCGACCATGAAATCCAAGTTTCCTCGCCTCTCGCCTGTTAGTACTTGAAGTGGATCCTGATGCAGTTCGAAACTGCTGTGTGATTGTCTGGATAGATGCCTGCCTAATACATTTTACGACCCCCATTCTGCTCTCTCAGGTTGTCTAATGACTACTGAGGTCGCTGATTGGAGCACCTGGCAATAGTATGTTTTGGAGGGTTTCCGGATACGACCGCAATTTCATCTGCTTATTTCGGTCTCCTCTACCTGTCGTTACATTTTCATTTCAGGATCACCTTGTATTTAAATTCTGAATAATATTTCAGTATATTCCCTCATATGAAAAAAAAAATCATTTTGCCTTTTTTGTAATTCGCTCATGTTTCTATATTGATTGTTCCACAAACAAAAATTTGCACTCGTTGCAATCGCTGCATATCATCTCTCTAGGCCACTACTGATCTCTCTCTCTCAGCACAACTCTTCTCTGCCTACGCTGGCGCTCCCCACTTCCAGCGATGTAACGACACCGTCCCCAAGGATAAACTAACCCCGTTATTGCCAACCTTGTTGAACGGAAAACGAAAATGCGTCAAGAGAAGGCCTCCATATAAGACCTTTACCCGTATAGTATACATTTCCTTTGATGCTGATAGGCATTTCTGCAATGAATGATACCCTAGAAATGATTTCGTTGTCAACCATTGTTTCTTATACCGTATTCAGTGTCTTCATCCGCGTAAGTTGGTAGGCTGTATTGTTACTGATTCAAGGTGGTCTGACTGGTCCGCTAGTGTTGGCATCACAGCTGGTGCCCGCGCCGCCTCGCCCGTTGCTGCCCTGCTACTCAGCTGTCAGCTGTCCCTCTTAAAGCAGCAGGTCGCCGACACCTTGGCCTGCACTTGGCCCTCCCCCCCCCCCCCCCCCCCCCCCCCACAGCACCTCTTGGCCGCCCTCACGGCTTGGACCAGTGTCAGGCAATCAGGACGCTGGCCGCCAAAATTCAATTACGAAACGACGTGCAGAACAAAGACTCACTCCGGGTACCGTTTCTTGTGCGACTGGGCGTCAAGCAGACGCTGGTCTGGTGCGGGCCGAGAGGGCCCTTTCAACATGCTGATCCAAAGGGCTTGGTAAGATGGCTGCTTCGCGCATGCGTGTTACGTTTACAGTGCTGCAATGCTACGCCTCCTTTATATTTGTGGCAACTCAAACTAACAAATAGTGCAATGTGTTCATTCACTTTTCTGAGAAATTTATTCGATTTCACCTGTACTCGTGGTTTATAATTGATAATATCCAGTTATAGTTCATATATTTGTGGATACTAATTCACAATATGCAGGGTGATTAACGAAGATATGCAAAATTTTAATATGTTATTCTGCAAGTAAAACTAAAGAAAAAAATTCATATAAACATAGGTCAGCAAATATTTAGTTACAGCTAATATAAGACTTTTGCCTGAAATTTAGCAACCTGGCTCATATGAAGCCATCGCAAAACTGTACCGGGTTGATTTGATTTGATTTTCTCAGGGAAGCCAAAACAGTCTTGGTCCAACCCACGACTGCCCGCAACCGAAACTAAGTTTATTATGCGGTATCGCTCCCTGTATATCTAGTAAAGCCAACCAATGCCCTTGAACAGTGCAAGGAGTCCCTTTACCAGTTCTTTATTAGACACAATTTCTTCGGGTCTGGTTGTCCCAAATGTTCTGTGCCTTTTACTCTCCAATGCAATGCATTCGAAGATTAGATGTGATGCAGTTTCATCACCGTCATCACAGATTCTACATTTAGGGTCGTCTTCTATTATTCCCATTGTATGTAGGTGTTTTTTGAAACTCCCATGGCCTGTCAGCAATCTAACCATGAGTCTAATCTCTCTCCTGTTCAGGCCCAGGATTGCAGAGCTTCTTTTAAAACATGGCTTTGGCATCATTACCTTGCCATGTTTTTGTTGATAGACTTTGGTCCAATATGCTACGTGCTGTCTTCTGAGCCAGTTACGTAGCTCCAATTTGATCATTGCCTTGGTGATTGTCAGGACAGGTTCCGGTCAAATAAATGGAGTCTCTGCCCCAATCGTGGCTAATCTGTCGGCATATTCGTTGCCACTGATCCCCGAGTGGCCAGCGACCCACAATAGGTTTACTCTATTGCTTTCTCCTAGCTCCACCAGAACCCTGTGACATTCTGCAACAATTTTAGATCTTGTTGCAGAAGCTGCCAGTGATCTCAGGGCTGCCTGGCTATCTGAATAGATATAGATGCTACGATCTTTGTAGCACCTACGCAAATTCTCCTCCACACACGCCCGGATGGCAGTGATTTCGGCCTGGAATACTGAGGCCAGTTTCCCTAGAGAGATGACGCCCTCCAGTCTTGGCTGCACCCCGTATACCCCGGCCCCAACGCCTTGGTCTGATTTTGACCCGTCAGTGAACCAGACAATATACCCCGTACGGTGTCGAACTATTTCCTCCCACTGCTCCTTACTTCCAATTGTTATATTGAAAGGCTTGTTGAAGCAGTATGGGGTTATAATATAGTCGGCTGGCATTTCCCCAACCTTTCCTATATTTACCCCACTCACTACAGTAAAACACAATTTCCACTTATTTTGTTGTTATTGATCTTCTGAACCTTCTCAAACGTATCCCAGGCGTGTATCTGCAGAAATTCCAGAGAAGCAACGAAATAGTTTGTAATTTATTAACTACTTGGTCCTTGTTTTTAATTCCAGACAATTGCACAATGTTTTCAACAGAACACACCTTATTTAGGTGGTTACGTCAAGATCGCTGATGAAATACATTTTCCTTGATCGGGTTCAGTGATTTAAATCATCATCTTCAGAACGGTTTACAAGTTCTTCACTTAGGAGCACACATCAAGTAAAAAGTTTCTCGTCACCAAAATGTATCTTCATATTATATTAATAGGTAAAATGTGACTATTTCTGACGTAAGTACAAAACAGCCGTATTTTTAACATGTTGACCATGCTTTTTTTATTCTTTTTTTATCTCGACAAAGGAACTCTTTGTTTGACATGTGCTCCTAAGAGAAGACCTTGTAAACCATCTGAATATGATGATTTAAATCATTGAAACCGGTCAAGGAAAAGAAATATATGTTATCAGCGTAACAACCTAAAGAAAGTGTATTTTTATCAACATTTAAACAGATTAGCGTAACGTTCCAGGAAACCATTTTCGAGAGAATTTAATTTTGGAAAATGTTGGTAATCAAATTAGCAAAAATATATGAATATATCAGATAATCCGCTTTTATTAATACCACAGTACTTCCTTTGTTTTTTTTTTTTTTTTTTCGATTTAACATGAATTTACGTGTGCTATGGTATTAATAAAAGCAGATTTTCTGGCACATTCATGCAGTTTTAGTTAACTTTACTAACATCATTTTCCAAAATTAAATTGTCTACAACTTCTGTTGAAAACATTGTGCAATTCTCTGGAATTTAAAAAAAAAATCGACCATGTAGTCGATAAATTACAAGTTATTTCTTTTCTTCTCTAGAATTTCTACAAAACTACCGGAGGTACACATCTGGTACATGTTTTAGTAGATTCACCATATCTATAACAACAAAATAAACGGAAATCGTCTTTTACTTTAACCTCGTACTGTTTTGCGATGGCCTCGTATTATCGAGGTTGCTAAATTTCAGGCAAAATCTTTTTCTTTAGTGTTACTTGTAGAATAAAACTTAAAATATTTGCATATCTTCGTCATTCATCCTGTATACATGGAGTTTCAGAATGACACTGTATAAGTTTGGGGCGTTGTAGAGATGACTTAGTAGATATTTCAGAAAAGGGACCCACCCATTTCCAGAAATGTCATCCAACACCATCAGAAGCACATCTTCGACACTACGAAAGAAATCTCTTTTACTGGACGTTTATTTTTCCGTAACTGAGAAGGAGGTACTATTAACCAAAACCACACAAAAAATTCCAGTCAACATGGGCTGTAAAAAGCGTCCAAGTGGTATGACCACCAATTTCGTTATTTTGAAACAGGTCCGTTTCTCTGGTAAAATACTCATAGCTGTCAGTGTTCCTTCTACTACATCCCAAAATATGGATCTTGTCCTAGAAGAGATTTATTTCACAGCATAGAATATGAAGAAGTACTGATAGCGTCGTTATTTCCGGGCCACAAGGGGATGGCCGCGCGGTTTGAGACGCCATGTCACTGATTGCGCGGCCACTCCCGCCGTAGGTGCGAGTCCTCCTTCGGGCATGGACGTATGCGATGTATTTAGCGTAAATTAGTTCAAGTATTGTAAGTCTAGAGACCAATGACCTCAACAGTTTGGTTCTTTATTTAGACAAACTTTGACATTGCCGGACATTGGTTCCGTATCATTCATCAACCTAGTCCCCCCCCCCCCCCCGACAAGCACCCACGTATTATAAACGTCATTCTTGCTCATCCTATCTGTATACGTAAAAGCACGATAAAAGTTTCTGTAATATTTTTTGTGGAGTTCATGTGTGAAGAAAGTGCGCTCGTATTGCGCTCCTGCCTCTCTTGAATTCATTGCTTTGCAGATTTCCCTTCGTCTATATGCACTACCACTTCCCTTTATAATTGAAACTTTGACAAATTTTCCTATACTGTATTATTTCATTGGCAGCAGCATTCCATTTTGACATGAAGGGAAAACGCAATTTTCCGAGGCAAGCATCGGCAGTGGAAACTCATCAAAATTCAATTGCATTAACATTTTATATTTTTGGTAGATACATTATAAGATGCCAAGTACATTTCCTCTGCATAAGTTGAACCTATGAAGCCAAGCTTAACCTTTAACTACACGAGTGAGTTCTGAGCAGAACCCACGAGATATATTTTGTTTATAATTTCCATTCTTGGCGCACTACAGACTCGTCATTTTACGTATTCCCAGTATGTCGCAAATGCTTGCAATACATGGCGGAGCGCCGCCCTCTTCCAGCGGTAAGTACCTGTTTTAAAGTGTTAGGGTTTCCGTATATAATGGTAATTTGCTTTCATTTCAATATATTTACAACAATGGCTTGCTTTCTCCTTAATGAGGGTATTCTAAGAATGTTAGAAGAAAATCATACGTAGAGGATACATAAAGTCAATTTGAATGAGCCTTGTGAAGTCATACGTTTGAAGTAGATTAGAAAATAAACGAATTTGGCCAAAGTTATACAGAAAATTATGTGCAAATTGGTTGGTAGAGAACGAACTTTATCAACGCCTGATAAAGGTAAGCCTGGTCCTGGTGCTTCTAAAAAGCGAAGGTGTTATTTTTGCCCGAGGTGTGAAAAGATAAGAAGAGCTTGCAAAAACTTAATTTGTAAGCCTCATTCAAAGACAATCAATTCTTGTGTCTTGTGAACTCAAAGGAAAGGAACATTTTTATAGGCACCTAAAATGAGCTGTCTTTTTCGTTATAACTTATTTTTGTCTTGATTTTAATTACATTCATGCACTTATCGTGTTAAGAAAGCAAAGAATTTAATTATAATTTAGTTTTAGTTGAATTTATGCTATTTTATCTGAGCTATAAAAATATAAATCCAAAACAGACAGTCATCGTAAATTACAATTTTTTTTGGTAACACTGATTATTATAAGGACAATGAATGATTTAAGTAATAAATACGTTGCTTTAATTATGTAAATGTATAAATATTGAAGTTATTTCCAATAATTACTTTTAAAGATACCTTAACTTTGTTGGGATACTTCTATACCGCACACGTGACTGTACGTTCCCAAAAACAGCGTGTGTATTTTAAGGTCAATGCACGTCGCTTCTTAATGATTCATTTTTTGTGGCATTTCAGAATGCCTCTTGTTGCACTTGTGAATATTCTGCCGTGTCATAAATACTCGTCTCTAAGCATATTGCTTATCCAGTGGTCTAAATTCAACAATTTTGGAATAATTCTGAGGGAAATTAGACATACAGTTTTAAAAACAATTTATTTTTCCGTCACAGTTGCACTATTTAGCATTTAGTAACTAGTTTCGGACTTAATCGTCCATTTTCAAACCGTTGGCCTACAAAAAGAGAGTTACAAGCATTAAATTACACTGTTCATATTAAGAAACCATAAAACCAGCAGTTGGTATTATAAAAGTCACTTTTGCAGGTTTACCTTATTCCAACCGTAATACTACACTGCATGAAGCAAACGACTCATGAAATCTGTACGTTGTCCACTGTTAATACATAATTACATTGAAATTTAAAATCGGTTAAAATAGATTATGCATCCACAGGCCTCCAACGTGTAGTGTGCATGTCAACGTCGTTTAGGAGATGCCTCGTAGATCCGTTAGAGGCTGCCACCTGTAGTGTGCCTTACAATAGGTTTGCACCATTATAGAGGATTAAAAATAAAATACATTGACGTCTTTACATAAAAATATGGTATTGGTCTGCAAAACGACCAGCGTCATAATTTAGCTATTAACAGGAAAAGTAAAATATTAAAAATGTAAAACAGAAGGTCTCCGACAGTGACACATACCGGCGCTCCCTTCACCGTCTAGTATCACATTTGATTTTAATTTAAGCACTTAGAAGGAAAAGTATTTTTGTATTAATTGTTATGGGAGACTGGAATTCGGTAGTAGGACAAGGAAGTGAAGGGAGGATAGTAGGTGAATATGGTCTAGGCAAAAGGAATGGAAGAGGAAGCAGCCTGGTAGAATTTTGCACAGAACATAATTTAGTTATAACAAACACCTGGTTCAAGAATCACAAAAGAAGGTTGTATACGTGGAAGAGACCAGGAGACACCGGAAGATACCAGATAGATTTTATAATGGTAAGACATAGATTTCGGAATCAGGTTCTACAGTGTAAGACATACCCAGGGGCAGATATAGACTCTAACCATAACTTATTGGTTATGAACTGTAGGCTGAAACTAAAGAAACTACAAAAAGGTAGGAAAATAAGGAGATGGGACCTGGATAAATTGAAGGAACCTGAGGTTCTTAAGAATTTCAGAGGGAGCTTTAGGCAACAATTGACAGAAACAGGGGAAAATAAAACAGTAGAGGAGGAATGGGTAAAATTGAGAGATGAAATAGTGAAGGTAGCAGAGGACAAAATAGGTAGGAAGGCAAGACCTACAAAAAATCCTTGGATATCACAGGAGATACTAAATTTAATCGATGAAAGGAGAAAATATAACAATGCAGTAAATGAAACAGGCAAAATGGAGTACAGTCGACTAAGAAATGAGATTGACAGGAAGTGCAAAATGGCTAAGCAGGAGTGGCTCGAAGGCAAATGCAAGGATGCAGAAGAATGTATAAATAGGGGAAAAGTAGATACAGCCTACAGGAAAATAAAAGAAACATTTGGAGATAAGAAAAACAGCTCTATGAATATCAAGGACTCTGATGGAAATACAGTTCTCAGCAAAGAAGGGAAAGCTGAAAGGTGGAAAGAGTATATAGAGCGGCTCTACAAAGGAAATGAACTTCGAGACAATATTGTAGGAAGGGAAGATGATGTAGATGAAGATGAAATAGGAGATTCTGTACTGAGAGAAGAATTTGACAGAGCCCTGAAAGACCTAAGTCGAAACAAGCCCCCGGAGTAGATGATATACCCCCAGAGCTACTGAAGTCTCTGGGAGAACCAGCCATGACAAAATTGTTTCACCTGGTGTGTAAGATATATGAGACAGGTGAAATACCCTCAGACTTTAAGAAAAATGTTATAATCCCCATTCCAAAGAAAGCAGGTGCAGACAGGTGTGAAAACTACAGAACCATCAGTTTAATAAGTCATTGTTGCAAAATATTAACGCGAATTATATACAGAAGGATGGAAAAGCTGGTAGAAGCCGACCTCGGGGAAGATCAGTTTGGGTTCAGGAGAAATGTAGGAACACGGGAGGCAATACTCACTTTACGGCTTATCCTAGAAGATAGATTAAGAAAAGGCAAACGTACATTTCTAGCTTTTGTAGATTTGGAGAAGGCTTTTGACAATGTTGATTGGAATAAACTCTTTCAAGTTCTGAAGCAAGCAGGAGTAAAATATAGGGAACGTAAGGTTATTTACAACTTGTACAAAAACCAGACAGCGGTTGTCAGAGTTGAAGGGCATGAAAGGGATGTAGTGGTTGGAAAGGGCGTAAGACAGGGTTGTAGCCTTTCTCCATTGTTGTTCAATTTGTACATTGAGCAAGCTATAAAGGAAAGCAAGGAGAAATTTGGTGAAGGAATTAAAGTTTAGGGGGAAGAATTAAAAAGTTTGCGTTTTGCCGACGACATAGTAATTCTGTCAGAGACAGCAAAGGACCTGGAAGAGCAATTAAACGGAATGGACAGTGTGTTGAAAGGTGCATATAAGATGAACATTAACAAAAGCAAAACTAGGGTAATGGAGTGCAGTGTAAGAAAATCAGGTGATGCTCAAGGAATTAGATTGGGAAACGAAGCAATAAAGGAGGTATATGAGTTTTGTTACTTGGGCAGTAAAATAACAAATGATGGTCGCAGTACAGAGGATATAAAATGCAGAATGGCGATGGGTAGAAAAGCGTTCTTGAAAAAGAGAAATTTGTTAACATCGAATATTGATTTAAACCTTAGGAAGTCCTTTCTGAAGGCCTTTGTATGGAGTGTTGCCTTGTATGGGAGTGAGACATGGACGATAAACAGTGCGGACAGGAAGAGGATTGAGGCTTTTGAAATATGGTGCTACAGAAGAATGCTGAAGATTAGGTGGGTGGATCGCGTAACTAATGAGGAGGTACTGAACAGAATTGGGGAGAAAAGAAATTTCTGGCATACCTTGACTAAAAGAAGGGATAGATTGGTAGGACACATTCATAGACATCAAGGAATTGTGAATTTAACGTTGGAGGGAAGTGTATGGGGAAAAAATCGCAGGGGAAGACCAAGAGATGGATACAGTAAGCAGATTCAGACAGATGTAGGTTGTCGCTCTTATGTGGAGATGAAGAGGCTTGCTCAGGATAGGGTATTGTGGAGAGCTGCATCAAACCAGTTTCCGGACTGATGACCACAACAACAACAACATTGTAAAATGTGAAACTGACGGCCTATGGCGGTGATATTTACAGCCACCACTGTCACAATACAGTGTACAATACTGCACGTATCATAGTGCAAAATTTTGATAGGAAACGTTTTAAACCAAGGCGCTTTAAGACGTGCCAACGATTCAATGACATGTAAAACAGTGTCTGCATCAGCGACTCTTAACCACTTTACCGAGACCCATTGGTCTGACACGGAGATCAGGCGTGGCGAATACATTTACTGTCTTCTAATCTTATGCAGATAAAATACGTAGACTAAAACCGAATCCTTTCTTTCTTGCGTCTAGGTAAAAATCAGATGTAGGGGTGTCACAAAAGTTTGAAACGTATTTTTGGAGTACTACAATGCAAAATAATAATAAAAAAATACACTGAATACCAGCATTCTCAAAGCAGACCCTTGGTGGATCCTTTCTTCGAGTCGAAGTGTGTTTTAATTCCGTTCATTATAGAAGATGTTTTTGAAAGTCCGTGACTGTGTCACAATTTAAGTAAAGAAAACAATACCTTTTTGGTTATTTTTATGCTTAGCATAACGTATTTTTAGAATTATTTAATTATCACAATGTCTCCATGTTTGATGTTCTGTTTACATTGCAGTGTAGTTGTCTTTATGCAATCAGAAAATCGACCGAAATAAATATGGGGAATGTAACTGAATACTAATGTTTCAAATGATAGCTTTTACCTTCTACTTACAAGTATTGTGCCACCTCCATGTACACAATTCCACTCTCTTGGAAAATACCATTTACACTGTTCTTGTGAACAGAACATGTTGAACAGCTCTTATTCTAGCGTGTATTTACAAAAAGTTTCTATGCAATCGCTACACTTTTTATGATATATTATTTACATGAAGTCGTCAGTTATAAATTGTGATATATATCGAAATTACTTCACTGTGATAGATAAGAAAAAATTTTGAAGAAATTAACTGATTCGCTATCTAGTTACCTTTAAGGATGTTTTTCCGTTTTCTTTTTGTGGTGTGCAAAAATTTCCAGTTCCTCAATTCAATCCATCGAATGTGACTTCTGTTAGTGGTGGCGTATTTGAAAACATAGGAAAACATCTTAATATACTCTTAAAACGATAATAAATTCTCGAAACGCGATATTCTGAGCATAAAAACAAGTAATTAATGCCGTTTGCATTATTTATCTTGCGAAATGGTATCATTTCTCTACAGGATAATACACGGTCAAACGTTGTCAAGGTTTCTTGGACTATGTGTATAAAATCCTCTCCGAAGTCCTTACTCATCCTGCATGTGATTTCCTCATCTTTTTAGCTCTGAAGAAAGTCATTCGTGCTTCGGACGAGGAGGTGTACACATAGTCAATTATTGTTCCGTAGGCAACGCAAAACAATTTCCCCTAAAGCTACTGACCGTATTGTCTCATGAGTGTATAAATTTATTAAGAGTTATGGCGACTGTTTTTTACATAAATGACATTTTACTTACGTTTCGTCCATATATCTCGTTTCCATTTGCCTGCCCCTGACTATATGTAATAGTGCCAAACAGCGGATTGATTTGACTTACCTGACTATACGTAATAGTTCCAAACATCTGTTTTCATTTCAGCGCCGCTGACAGTATGTAATTGTGTCAAATAGCAGTTTTGTGTGCCTGAAATATGACACGGGACAATTTAGGCGTAAAACATCATAAAATGTGATCATTTATTTTTTTAATGACATTACCGCTACTGACTTTTGTAGCTGTGCTATGGCACTGAGATAATCGTGTTTCGTGTTCAGAGGCACTCCTTAGATGATACTTTTGATCTGAAAATATTTCTTGAATTTTATGACTGAACGATGAAGTTGAGTCCTTTGGTCCGCGATACCGATACTGCTATGGTGACTAGCTGTATAATATGTGAGGGAGATCTGGTTATTACGCTTAATCTGCTCCCCCCTCAATGAGCTGCCACGCCTATTAAAACGGTAGTCGCAATCAAGCCAAGCTCAGGGTGCAGAGCAACATGCGTTGCCGTTCTGAAAGGGGCAGCCGCAATTTTAATGAAGAAACTTTCAGAGGCTATAGAATTAGAAGCCCTCATACTGTATATGTACGTCTGAGTTGTCAAGCTACTGGATTCTCATAAATATCAATAGCATACAGTCTATATACAACGTAGGTTCATTTCCTTGAAAGTATAGCGGTAGAGAATTAAACATTACATTATTAAAACATAAACTCTTAAACAACTATCAATTTACATACGCACATAAAAAAAGTGTTCATCGCCTTGGTTGCAAGATTCCCTCAACACTGACTCCCAATGTGTATACTGCATCACGAACACACACAGATTGTCCTTAGATGTCAGTCAACCCCCACAAACGTGTAAACAACCACGCATAAGTAGAGGAGTTAAAATAAGTGAAGAACGCGCTACTATGTAAACCTTAGCTCTCGATTGAAGCCAGTCCGCCGTCTTGCGGAGCCAAGGAAATGTTTTCAGATTAAAGCACTGTAAGGTTTTTGCCCTGTTAACTTTCATACGTTTAAATGGCTGTCATTTCTGAGTACATATTTAATGTAGTATACTTTTGTGAATAAATACAGTCCTTCCAGGTTACTGAAATGTGGTTTACTGACGTAAAATCTCATTCGGTAGCTATGAATCGTATATCGGAATAGCACCCAAATGTTTAAAAGATTTGGCGCGGCGGATTAGCCACACGTACCGGAGCGCCGTGTTGCGGTACGTGCCGCCGTCCGCCGTCGGGGGTTCGAGTCCCAACTCGGGCATGAGTGTTTGTGTTGTCCTTAGTTTAGTTTACCTTAGGTTAAGTAATCTGTAAGCTAGGGACTAATAACCAAGCTGTTGAGTCCCATAGAATAACGAACATTTGAACATTTAAAAGATTTGAAATGCAGAACAAGACTTTTCCAGTAATGACAGAATCGAGCTATACCATTTTCGTAAGTTCAGTACTGAATAGACGATTTTTATATTGAATACATATGAAAATTCCTTCTACAGTTTCCACGTCATTAAATATTCATACTAAAATTCTGTACCCCCAGATTTTTAAATTTCAGGGGAACCTATATCTCGTAAAAACGAAAATTAGAAGTCACTGAGGTAAAAACACTGAAAAAAATAGCAGTATTAATTTAGAATAAAATTTTTCTTTTTAAAACAGCAGATGGCATTTCCTCTGGTTGCAAAATGTTCAAATGTTTGTTAAGCTTATGGGACTTAACTACGGGGTCATCAGTCCCTAAACTTACAAACTACTTATCAACTGGAATGAAACGTTCACTCTGCAGCGGAGTGTGCGCTGATATGAAACTTCCTGGCAGATTAAAATTGTGTGCCGGAACCGGGACTCGAACCCGGGACCTTTGCCTTTCGCGGGCAAGCGCACTACCGACTGTGCTATCCCGACACGACTCACGATGCCGCCTCACAACTTTACTTCCGCCAGTACCTCGTCTCCTACTTTCCGAACTTCACAGAAGCTCTCCTGCGAACCATGCAAGACTAGCACTCCTGGAAGAAAGGATATGGTGGAGACATGGCTTAGCCACAGCCTAAGGGATGTTTCCAGAATGAAACGTTCACTCTGCAGCGGAGTGTGCGCACACATTTTTACTCCGAAGTTGGCATAAACCAACAGGGAGAAACAAGTTGCAAGATTTCCAGGAAAAATGAATCGAAATTGGCAGCCAATAGTTGGTTATAAATTACATTGCCTGTTAACTGTATAAATATAAATTATGGAATTCGCGGAACTCCTGTTCAGTACAGTCAAAAAGGTCTAAGGTAATAGGCAGTGGTTTACAATCAGATATCCGTATCACTCTCTTCCTCAAGAAGTCTGTGTGAAGATTTATATTCAGAACATTCAAGAAAAAGGCTACTGTGGTGTTGAAACTACAAGAAGCAGCTCATTTACTCAGGAAGGGAAAACGTTATGGTGCCCGTAAATTTGAATGGCTGTATCTCTTGTAGTAACATTCATTTTTTGATAAAATGTTAAAATACAATATACCAAGATTTTGTTTTTTTAAACTCAGCGCCAACTTTTTTTGCAGCAAATAGTCTTGACGTGATTTCATACTTCTATGCATTAATATTATCAAACATGTAATTTGTGTCACAAATTGCGTGGCCGGTCCGGTCGGAGGTTCGAGTCCTTCCTCGGACAGGGTATGTTTGTTTGTACTTTGCCTAAGTTATTTTAAGTAAGATTAAGTAGTGTGTAAGTCTAGCGACCGATGACCTAAGTAGTTTGGCCGCATAAGACTACACATAGACAGGTAATTTATTTTACTACTGCTCCACCTCGCTCGGTGGGCCTTTCCGTGAATACGCACAGGTAGCGGCTGGAGGGCGTGGAGTAGGGGTGGTGTATCCCTACTTCTGGAACACCCTGTTCACTACCTGCAGCGTCCGGGTCTCCCCGCAAGTGTCTACACACTGCCTTTCCCCGCAAGTGTCACAAACTCACTGCGGCCGGCTGTTCGAATCGCCCCCTTGGGCATGGATGTTTGTGTCGTCTTTAGTATAACCTAGTTCATAAGTAGTTTGTAAGTTTACGGACTGATGACCCCGCAGTTAAGTCCCTTACACTTAACAAACATTTGAACATTTGATTTCGATTAAGGGCCACCCGAAACATTACATTAAAAAAAAAAAAAAAATTCCATATACGGACGACGACATGTTAATTTAGCGACTTTCACGAAACCTTGTCTCTTCCGTGTAACGCTTCTGCCGTAGTAGCTGAACGTCACGAAACGTAGCTTTGCCATCAAACACGCCGTTACTGCATCCTCCAGCGACCGCGACCCTCCGAATAAGACTTTGCTCCCCAGGAGGTCGCGACCCACAGGTTGAAATACACTGAATAATACGCATTGTCATTTTCTTAAAAAAGTAAATTGTGATATAATGATCTAGCCAGAGTTCGCACTCTGCAGACATCTCCACACAATACGGCCGCCGTGCAGCCCGCTAGTCGACGGTCCGTCATCTGCAGAAAACTGCAACGAAAGCAGCGTTGGCGGCCGGCCAAGCCGAGCCGAGGAACAAGTGGCAGCTCCGCGTTGTGAGCCATAGGCCCGGAAAGCAGTGGAGGCTACCAGCGAAAAACTCCTGTAGATTCGAGTGAACGTGTGTTACCGTTCTTATGAGGAGATGAAAAGGTTTGCTCGGGGCATAGTACGGTGAAGAGCTGCATCAAACTAGTCTCCGGACTGAAGACCACAACAACAACAACAATATATAATGTAACTTGTTTGACGTACTACACTGCCGACTGCTAACTAAGGTACAAGCATGTGGAATAGGTACCCAGATATGGAAATAGCACGAAGACTTCATAAGTATTAGAACTCAGTCCGTTGCTCCGACGGCGAGTGTTCATCAGAGACAAAGGTATCGTCAGGAGTGCCCCAGTCGTTTGTAATAGGATAGTTATTATTTTCCATATACGATTACATCAGTGATGCGACTGACAGAGTGAGTAGCTGTTTGCTTATGTTGCATTAGTATGCGGAAAAGTGTCGTCAGTGAATGATTATACTAGTATGCAAGACGACCTAAACAAAATTTGTAGCTGGTGTGATAAATGGCAGCTTGCTCCAAGAGCAGAAAAATGCAAGGTGATGCAGATGAGTAGGAAAAACAATCCCATAGTCTTTGAATAAAATGTTAGTTCGTGTGTTCTATTGTTTTCAAAGCTATGGCACCAAACTGCAGTGGTCTTCAGTGCCTACAAACCACTTAGAAGAACTTATGCTGAGTACAACACACACACAAACACACATACACACACACACACACACACACACACACACACACACACAGGCAGACCTAAGCCCGAGACAGGATTCGAACCTCCGACGAATAGCAACCGCGCACTCCGCGGCAAGGAGCTTTAGAGTACACGGCTATCCCAGCGCTTTTCGATTAAATATCTAGGCGTTGCAGAGCGAAATGAAATGGAATGAGCATGTAATGACAGTCGTGGGGAAAGAAGAAGGCCGATTTCTGTTTACTGGGAACTTTTGGGGTGATGTGGTTAATATGTAAAGGAGACCGCGTACTGAATGCTTGTCACACCCCTTCTGTCAAGTACTTGAGACATCCCCGCCCCCCCCCCCCCGCCCGTCCTCACCTATACCACTACCACTATCACCACACATTGGTTTAATCAATATACATATATAAAAATGGAACGTGGGACGAGTGTCCGTATATTTCACTTGGTAGCCAAAATTATTCACTGCACACTAATGGCGGTTATGAATGAGAGTAGCCTTTAGGTTCGCTGTGTGCATTATATTATTTTGGTCGCGGTGGGTGAGTGTAGTGAACAAAAATCCGTAAAATGTGGAGCAATACGACGATCAACAGATGCTCAAATATATAACACTGGGAAACACACACATATTTTAACTGAGCATTAACTACACTGGCAATGATCTCAATATAAACACTGGAATGACAACTATAGTGTTTAGGATCAAAATACTGACAACTGGATTAGAGAGACAAATATACGTCGAGCGTCACGGTTTCATAACACATAGTACCACCTCCATATTATCTTTGAGCTCACTGTAATAAACAGACTGAAGACATATGTTAATGTATGTGATAGGAAGTTCGAAGGCATATATAAGTATATGCTGCTCACGTGATAAAATTGCATTGCCAGTTCCAAAATTACCTCCATATGAATTCTTTGAATATATATATACATGAAAATTCTTTGCAAGGAAAATCGAATTTATGTAGTTTCCGTTCTGATTTTGGCGTAGGCCTATCCTCATTACATTTTGAGTTCGTTATGTTTAGAAATACGTAGAAAACGCCATAGTACAGGAAAGGACAAATTGAGATGTTAGTTATATAGCACACCAAATAACTAACAGACGCCGATGCTTCGTTTTTTTTTTTTTTCATTCTCACAATTGTATTGTAATATACTACAACACGGGGTACAATTTTACTTACGACATCGGCGTAGTGTGCTGATGTTGGCAACGGCCGTTCAGTGCTTTTTGAAAAATCAGTCACGTAGAATGAGGGGGAAAACTTCATTATGTTAGTGATGAAATAAATCATTAGTGCTGTTTCGGGCAGTAAATTAATGACCCTCCTAAAGCATTTTCACGTGTGGGAGTAGCACAAAATATAATTACATGTGTATGTGCCACACAACCAAACATCAACTATAGTTTATAAGAATGTAATTTAATGTAAATATTTTGCATGTAAGATGTGTGTGCAAATAAAAAAAGTAATAATAAAAAGAATTTTAAAAACTAAAAAACTAAACACAAAGTCTCTCACTGCAGTTTTTTCCCTTCAATATTACATTTATAAAACTACTGATATAAAACTTCTACCCAGCGAAGCGGGTAATCATAAGCTAGTTGAAGATATAAAAGAAATTGACATATTGGCTGCTAAATTTGTTACCGGTAGCTCCGTTCAATGCGCCAGTGTTACAGAGATGCTTCGTGAACCTAAATGGAAAGGCGACACTCTTTTCGAGAAATGCCGGCCGCGGTGGCCGAGGGGACTAAGGCGCTTCAGTCATGGTCTGCACGGCCACTACGGTCGGGGGTTCGAATCCCCCATCGGGCATGGATATTTGTGCCGTCCTAGATCGTAAGTAGTTCATAAGTAGTTTGTAAGTTTAGGGACTGATGACCCCGTAGTTAAGTCCCATAGACTATACAAACATTTGAACATTTTTTCGAGAAATACTACTTAATGACTTAATCGTGCATCCATAATGAAACATTCATTTGCCTGTTTGAGGTATACGGAGAATAAATTATATACATATGATGTCTGTTCTTTCAAACATTATCAGAAGAACAGACACCATTGCTGACAATAATGGTTGTAAATTTATGAATTAGAAATATTTCAATATCTCGGCTGTATCAGGACGTTGAATTGAATTCGATGGAGAAGTTGAAAATTTTGTTAGGCCGAGACTCGAACCCGTATCCCTCAAATGAATGTTTCGGTATGGATGCACAATTACACCCGATCACTTGCGGGAATACAGGCAAATCTGCAAGTAAGTGCATAATAGTTAGCAGGTATTACAAAAATAGAATGCAATAAATTAGAAAGTGTAGTGGTTAGGCGACCGTTGGCCTAAACTGACAGGTCCGTGTTTGAGTTCGGAACGGCACAAATTTTCAGCTTAACTCTGAATTTCATTTAACAGCTGAGATGTTGAAATACTTTTTATTCCTACATTTGTGGTTGTTAATGGTAAACAATGGACTCTATTTTAATTTTAATTTTTTTTTATTTTTGCAAAACAAAACAAAAATGTTTGTAAAGCTTATGGGACTTAACTAAGGGGTCATCAGTCCCTAATCTTAGAAACTACTTATGAACTAGCTTATACTACAGACAGCACAAATATCCATGCCCGAGGGGGGATCTGAACCACCGACGGGAACGGCCTCGCGCATCGTAGCATAGCGCCTCAATGCGCTCGGCCGCTCCACCGCGGCTTTGCAAAACAGTTGTGCAAAACATAGATGCATTATTTTTCTCATTTTCCTCGGAAATGTCTAACGGTACTTTGAGCACATTTCCATTTACACTTTTAACTAATTGGATCCTTTAGTATCCATGGCCTCGGTGGAGTAGCCGAGCGGTGTAAGTTGCCTCACTGCGAATCACTCGTTTGCTCGCCGTCGGAGGTTCGAGTCCTCCCCGGGGCATGGATGTATGTGATGTCCTTAGATTAGTTTACCTTAGTTTAAGTAGTTTGTAAGGAACGGACTGATGACCATGCAGTTTGGTTCGATAGATTTACAAACGTTAAAAAAAACTATCCATAAATATGGAGGAATATATACATTTAGGATGTTTTAAGGTAGAATGACTACATAAATCTAGTTCTTGTCTGAGGAAACTGCCAGCTAGAGATTCATTCAAACAGCTGTTAAGTAGTTTTAGTCATACACGAGGTACGTTGCTGAAAATAAGCTGCTATGAAATTTTTATAACGTTCTTATAAACGCACAGAGATTTGATCAGAAATGCACAGTTCCTCAAGAGTTTATTTAAATCAGAATGAGACAGTCGAAAAAAAAAAGTTTTGTGGAAGATTTCTGTAAATTAACGCTAGAAAAGAGGGGTTACTTTCTAACATGAGAGTAAAAATGGGACGACGCCAACTATCTGCAGAATCATAACGTTTTTATAGGCTGCTTGTAACCTGCATTTGTAACACAGTGTCTATTCTCAAGGAGTGCACCCCTATCTTTCCATGACTACCTGTCAGGCGACTGTGACATATCTGTGTATATCCATGTATGTACTTCGCAAATCGCGAAATATTCCGACGTCTGCTGCTACTGTAAGATGGACAAACTATCTGCAACACGTGAAAATTTGTGCTGGACCGGGACTCTAACCCGGGTCTTCCGCTTTTCGCGAGTGGTCGCCTTAACCACTCGGCCACCCGTGCATATCTGTGTACTGTGTAATCCTTATCTTATGGAAGATGTGTACAAAATTTTATTTCAGAGCATGATTCTCTATCTGAACATTTAAAAGTATAACATTTGTCTTCAGAAAGCAGTGTGCGTTATCACCTGTTGTATTTACTGAGATTGCCGTGTATGCAACAAAGTAAGGCTAAATGGAACACACGCCAATCGGCAGTAAAAAAAAAAAAGTGAGCCCAGAACTTGACATATTTAAGGCACAATATTTTGAGCTATTTGACTAAAACACACACACACAAACACACACACACAAAAAAAAAAAAAAAAAAAAAAAAAAAAAAAAAAAAAAAAGACGGCATAGATATGGAGACTTACAACCTCGCAGTAAAGGGCCCAGTAGCATACAGATTAGCTACTTCTGTTATCGAACCATAAATGACGTCACCATCAAGGCTAAGGTGCGGAGCCGATCGATACAGACGATGCAGAATAGGGCTAAAGGTTTCCGCTCAGTAGTTGCTCGCCCTGCTACACCCTCCCGGTTGCCGCTTCGCCAGGAACGCGAAGGCGGCACTAAGACTGTGTTTATCAACTGTCATGTTCCACTTGTTAATTTTTTTCTTACAGTTGAATATTGGAATTTGTTGTAAGCCGGCCGCGGTGGCCGAGGGGACTAAGGCGCTCCAGTCACGGTCTGCACGGCCACTACGGTCGGGGGTTCGAATCCCCCCTCGGGCATGGATATTTGTGCCGTCCTAGTTCATAAGTAGTTTGTAAGTTTAGGGACTGTTGACCCCGTAGTTAAGTCCCGTAGACTATACGAACATTTTGAACATTTGTTGTAAGACACAGAAACAAGTGAAGCCGAGCGACTACATAGGGCGTCGGCCGCAAGAGTGCGTCGCGGGAAACTGAGGCTACGCCAGCACTCGCCACGCGCGAGCGAATGACAGAAACAGTGCCGAGTTGTGCTCTCGCGCTCAGCTTGTTGTTTACTAGGTACGAGCTTAGCTCGCGGGTCTTCGCACAGCCAGTGCACGCCCTGTGCTACCTTGTATTTGTTGTATGTGTTAGTGAATATACCAGAATTTGTGAGCTCTACACTTATAACTGTTGTTGAACGGCTGTAAAACAGATTAATGAGTGGAAAAAAGTCTAACATTTGCAACATATTGTTCAAATTTGATTTAATGTAGATGTGAAGGTAGCAACGGTATCTTGGAACGCTTGCACTGTGAGTGGAACGAATGCTTTTGGGCAAAACACGTCAGTAAATGATTTTACTTTTTCAAGAAAAGTCGTCCTTTCCAGCAAGATTGGTTCTCTACATTAAGGAAGTCTGCATAACTGACATGTGTGATGATCCGCGACCATTTAGCCGTAATACGCCATTTGCATTCAAAATGCAGGATTAAAAAGTCGGGTGCAGCAGTGCAACTGACTAATTGAAAGGAACGAAGATTAACGGGTTTAGTGTTAATTTGAACGTTATCTTCTCACTTATGAGTGAACCACAGACATTGCCGATGTGGAGTAGTCTGCGTGCCTTGGGGACACAAATAGTCGTGCCGTAGGTTCATAAATGTTCAAATGCTTGTATAGCTTATGGGACTTAACTACGGCGTCATCAGTCGTTAAACTTACAAACTACTTATGAACTCGCCGCGGTGGAGTAGCCGAGTGGTCTAAAGCGTCTCGCTGCGGAGCACGCGATTGCTCGCCGTGGAGGTTCGAGTCCTTCATTGGGCATGTGTGTGTGTGTGTGTGTGTGTTGTTCTTAGGTTAGTTTACCTAGGTTTAAGTAGTTTGTAAGCTACGGACTGATTACCACGCAGTTTGGTCCGATAGATTTACAGACATTTGAACATTTTTTGAACTTATGAACTAGCTAACACTAAGGACGGCACAAATATACATGCTCGAGGGGTATTCGAACCCCCAACCGCAGTGGCTCTGCAGACCGTGACTGGCGCGCCACAGTCCCCTCGGCCACCGCGCCGGCGTGCCGTAGGTGCAACCACACCAAACAAATGTGTGATTTCTGGAGTGGGGCAGCAACCTTTCCAGCAGTTACAGGGGCAACAGTGTGGACGATTGACTGAACTAGCCTTGTAACAGCAGCTAATGTGGCTTGCCAATTATCTACTGCGAATGGCTGAATTCAAGGGGAAAATAAGTTATTACTTTTCCGAGTTCAAGAAGCTATATTGTATAAATATATGATGATGGCGTCTTCTTGGATAAAATATTTAGAAGTACAATAGTTCCCCATTAGGATCTGGGTGCGGGAACTACTCAGGAGGACGTCGACATCAAGAACAACAGAACATTCAAAAATATTTCGGGCTTGCAGAGCCAGTCCAGCCGGTCGTCGATGTATACACAGCGCGATATTTCAGCTGGTACCTGTCAGTCATTCTCAGGTGAGCTATCGAAGACTGAAGAAAGTGTCTCTTTTTTTTTCCTCCAATAGGGCGGGCTGGCAGCGCCTGAGGCGCTCTTCAGCATACATTTAGCAGAATACAAAACATATAGTGGTGTACAAAAGGAGACAAGACATAAAACGGTGAAACAAACTGAAGTAGTGCATCGTGGAAATGAAGTGATGAGTGTTAAGTATTATACAAAACCACAAGGCGACGAACGCGAAGAAACACTACTTTGAAACACTGATTCACACGGACATTAAATATACACAGGCGTCGGCTGCGGAGTGGCCGTTCGCAGTTTTGTTAAAAACAACTGATGATTTTCACTCCGGCAGAACACAGACGATTCATACATATATGTTTAATGAATATAAGGAATGAGGATGGGGAAGGAGCAAGGGGAGGAGCGAAAGAGGGGTGGGGGAAGAGAGCGGAAGAGGACTGGGAAGGCAGGAGGGAGAAGGCGCCACAGGGCTATGCGGGGAAGGATGGGGGTGGAATGTCCCAGGACCCTGTAAGGAGCGGCAACCATTGAGGGGAGGAGAGGGAGAAAGGGAGAGTCAAGGGGGGATCAAGGAGGGGGAGGATAAAGGGAAGGATCAGAGCTCAAAATGTTCAAATGTTTGTAAAGTCTATGGGACTTAACTACGGGGTCATCAGTCCCTAAACTTACAAACTACTTATCAACTACTTACGAACTAGGACGGCACAAATATCCATGCCCGAGGGGGGATTCGAACCCCCGACCGTAGTGGCCGTGCAGACCGTGACTGGAGCGCCTCAGTCTCCTCGGCCACCGCGGCCGGCATCAGAGCTCGTACGAAGGGTAGATATCTGGGCGGAGGGCATCGTCAGGGAGGTGGAGTGTGTGGAAATTGCAATGGGAAAGGGTAAGGAGGGTGGACAGATGGAGAGCAGTGGGGATACTGTGGTAATGGCGGAGAAAAGGACTGGGATTGGTGAGGAGAGGATGGACAATAGGGTGAGGGGGATCTAGTTTGCAGAGGTGTTCAGTGAAACAGACAAGGCAGGAGAAGAAGATGAGGTCATAGAGGAGCAATGTGGGAGATAGGGGTGGGAGGTGACACGGATGGCGAGGCAGAGGGCACGGTGTTCCAGGATCTCCAGCGACTTATAAAAGGATGAGGGATGGGGGGAGATACAGGCAGGATGAGAGACGCATAGAATGGCGTGGATGAAGAATTTGTAGGTATAGAGGACGGTGGAAGGGTTTAGGACCCATGGTCGGCTAACAAGAGTTTGAGGAGGCAGAGGTGGGAGCAGCCTTTTACTTGGGTGATGCAGTGAGAAGTCTAGGATAGGGAAAGGCAGGGGTGAGGCGGATGGAACACGAGGACGTCAATGTTTCCGCAGCAGCATACTAAGAGTGTTCCACGCAAGTGTCAAATTCAGAGGGTCCACACTGCCGAGTGAACAGAATTGCGGAAGTCAGTTGTCGCGTGCAGTGCCACTCGCTGCAGACACCAGCGCTCTCTGTCTTCCTCGATTTGAACAAATCTTATACATGACAGGTTTCCATGCATTGTCCAGCTGGTAACCGCTGTCACGGTTAATCCGATTCTCCGATATACGAATTTCCTTAATAATGGAGTCACGAAAAGATGTTGCTGAAGCCAGAGTAATTGTTGAGTATCCAGTGGATATACAATTTTCAGCTGTAGCAGATTTGCTTGGTTGCAAAAGTCAGGTGCAAACATTTGTGTTCCGTGCAACGTTCTTCCACAGTGCATGTGGTCTGGCCTATATAAGCCATATGACACTGACAGGGTATTTTGTAAATGCCCGCCTTATGTAGCAACAAATTGTCCTTTACTAAACCAAGAACATCAAAAATCTTGGATGGTGAACGAAAAGCCATTTTCACCTCAGTAGGATTCTTGCTACCTTGAATAACAGGTTCCCATCAAACGGAAGAAAAGCAAGAGATTTTGCCAGCATGGTCTCCTCTATCACTACTTCTTGGTTCTTGTTTGAAATTGTATGTGCCTTGTTAATCTGCCGGGTAGAATATCCGTTATCCCTAAACACTTGCTGTAGGTGGGCGAGCTCTTCAGGCAGACTATCTGCTTCTGATACTGTGTGTGTGGCTGTATGTACAAGTGCTTTAAGGATACTCATAGTTTGCGATGGGTGGTGGCAACTCGAAGCTTGTGAATACAAATCGGTATGAGTGGGCTTACGATAGACAGAATTCCCTAAACTAAAGAGCCATCATTCTTTCGTCTAACCAAAATATCCAAAAGCAGACAACCATCTTTCTCTAATTCCGTAGTGAACTGGATATTTTAGTGAATGGAGTTGAGGTGGTGTAGAAGTCCAATAACGTATGCATTCCATGAGGCCACACAATGAAAGTGTCATCCACATACCTCTAAAATGCCGTTGGTTTATGGGCTGCAAATTCAAGTGCTCTTTCCTCAAAGTCTTCCATAAACAGATTGACTACCAATGGAGAGGGCTACCCATGGGGACACCGTCAGTCTCCTCAAAATATTAATTGTTGAACATAAAAAAAGGTCGAAGAAAGAGCATGTTGAAACACAGCAGATATCACACAGATAACACAGCTTGATAGTTGTTACCAATTAGTTTCAAAGAATCTGCGAGAGCACCTTTGTAAAAAGAGATAAAACATCAAATGTGACTCAAAAATCCAAATTACTCAAACGCAGAGCCCTCAGTCAGTTGATAAAAATCAGTAGACTTTTGTATGCGATGTGAGCATTTACCCATCAATGGTCTCAACAAGGAAGCAAGATGTTTGCCTGAAACATATGTAGGGGCAGCAATATTGCTCACTATCGATCGTAAAGGCAAATTTTCCTTGTAAATTTTAGGAAGGTCATACAGTCTTGGTGGTACGCAACCACGTGGTCTTAATCTCTTCAGCAGGTTCAGAAGGATGCAGGTTACTGTTCCTGTTCAGGGATGAAGAGATTTTCAGTGGACAGAATAGCTTGGAGAGCTGGATCAAACCAGTCTGCGGACTGAAGGCCACAACAATGACAACGTTTTTACCCGTGTCCAGTTAAGACGTTAAGGACGTCTTAAGAGTATGGCTGAATTCTAAGAAAAGACATCGCATCGAGCAAAGAGCAGTTTGAGCATAATATTTTGCTGCTGGTGGCTCAATAAGGATGTTGTACACTACAGAACCCTAGCCAGTGTCGTGACTATTGCAGCGAGTAAAGTCTAGTTTAATAGTAATAAAGAAAAAAACAATGTACTGCAACATGAGCCGTGCCTACAACAACATCATTTAATAAGACATTACTCACTCTGGACTTCGAAACGGTCTGTGTTTATTTGCTATCCTACGTGAGCGTGAAACAGTATGCAAACTGTCATTTCATAGCTATAATTTATTTATTAATTTTGCTTCTGATTGCCTTTAGCTCTGTCACAAAACTGCTAAAGATTTGGCATACAGCAAGACTGGAAGCTTGACCCAAAGCAGCCCTAACTTCAGAAGCAAACCCGTTACCTCTGTGCCACTGAAGTTCTTCTGTGATTGTTTCTTCTTTATTGTATCATGGGTAACTATAAATGATATAAAAGATAAAAAGGACGATGTTCTTTTCAATTTCCTCGTAGAATGACCTCTATGAACTCAAAAGCAGGAAGTGACACGTCGATAAAACACGTTTAAAGATAATAGATTATTCAATCGAACTGACAAGGAAATACCAAGTACTTGGTGGTCATACCATTGTCACAGATATTTTACGTTGTTGCCACGTTTTCTTATACTGTGAGCAGGAAGAATTCTTTTCACCTTCCGACGCAAAGCTGGGCATGGTAGAAAGCACATCTTTCGATGAAATACGTGGTTTGCCAAGCGCCTGACGTTTAAAGTATATGTCAATGGATCTTATTCACATTTCTTAACAACGGCATAGTTATTAACAATACTCAGTTGTTCCTACTGCAGATTTAAAAAATCATGAATCAGTAACTGCTACAATTATTTCTGTTTTTCTGTCGTTTCAGAGCGAGGAAAGTGTTCAAAGTCACACAGCAGTACATAAGCATGAGGAACAGGATGATATAGGCAGAGCATCATAGGAGCCGCTGGTCACAACAAGAAAAGACATCACCATGCTACGTTTACTTACGTAGTCAGCGCAATATTAAGTACACCAACATTAATGTCGTACAAGGCTGGTGGACGCTGTGACGTAGTCTTGTTATCTGATCGCCCGTATCATTCTGATTACTTATCATTACAATATACACACAGCTAATGCTTTGCCAAGAAGAGTTAAAAGTGCCTTATAGATGATAATACGTATAGGGTGATAATTATTGAACTATATGGAATAAACTCGTCATAAGTTCTTAACGGTTTGCGTTAAGACGTTCAAACTGAACGGGTGCCTACAGTGCATGGTGGGAAATTAGTATGCGGACTTCTATTTGAGTATGGTTTGGTTTAGCGACAAAGCACACTTCCTTTTGAATGGGTTCGTCAGTAAGCAAAATTGGCGCATTTAGGGGACGAAAAATCCGCATTTCGCGAATGGGAAGTGTCTTTATCCTCATTGGGTGACTGTGTGGTGTGAAATAAGCGATGCAATGATCCTTGATGGCACGGAGACTACCGAACGGTATGTGAAGTTTTGCATCCCATCCTCGTCGCCACTTTTGTGTCCCAGCCTCGTCGTAGGTGTCGGTAGCCGAGTGAAACGAGACCGACACGCTGGTGCAGGTACGGAGGGGAGCAGCCAGAAACTATAAACACTCGAGTAAATTAGAAAGATATATATTGCACAGAATGTAACAATACTTAACTTTTACATAGTACTGCAGAATGTTGATACATAGTTGTTAGAGGCCTGCCTAGTGCCTGTACAATAGCGAAGTCTTCAATCGTGCCTATCTGATTACGAAGGTCGTAACGGTTTGCTAGCTCCGTCCGAAGTCAAGTGCGAAGTGAACGATCCTTCAGTGGTGGCCACGAGCGGAGTCGTCGCAGAGGGCGCTCGTGGCCGTCGTCGCGAGAACGCCGCGCCGTGCGTGCCTGGCGGCGCGCGGCGAAAGTAGGTGGCGCGCACTTTGTACTTGTGCGACACCACATGAAGATGTTGCAAGATGATTTCACCCCATTATCCAATGTGACCCCGGTTTCGAAAAATGTGGTTCATGCAAGACTGAGCTCGATTCCATCGAAGGAGGAGAGGGTTTTTTTTTTTTTTTTTTTTTTTCTTTTTTCTTTTTTTTTGTCGTGGAGGAGCAATTTGGGGACCGCACTCTGTCTCTGGGATACCCAGAGGACACTGGTATGGGCCTTAAGGCCGCCATATTGCCAGGATCTGAATACGTGTGACTCCTATTGTGGGGCTGCATTAAAGGTGTACAGCAATAAAAGCCAAACCATTGCTGAGCTGAAAGCATCTATTCAGGATATGATTGACAACATCGATATTTTGACACTTCAGTGGGCCCTGCAGAATATCGTTATTCGTTTGCGTTACCGTCGCGGAAGGCATACATGTCGAACATGTCATAACCTCAATCTTAATATCTGTAGTGACGTGGTGAATCAACTGTGTGCACGTCATAGTTTGTAACAAATTTATCTTTTGTTTCATATAATTGTACCCTATATATTCAGTACGCTTCAGTTAAGTTTGATCTATAAATTCCTCATACTAACAGGCTCTTTCAGCTATGTAACTGTTAGTAGAGCAATTTTATAAGCATAATTGCTGCTATGATTGATAATTTTGCGACATATTTGACTAGGAAAGCGACGTAGTTCAGTTCATATCCTGTCGAATTAATGCTGTCTGAATGACCTGGCGATGGTGTTGCCTCATGTGTGAGTGCTATAAATTGTTTAGGCAACACTGCTGAATACACACATTCGCAGAGATGTTCACTGCAGAAATAGGAAGGAGGAGTTGGGTGATGGAGGGAGGCAGAGAAGGAAGTAAGGAAGCTTAGGGTTTAACGTCCCATCGACAGCGTGGTCATTAGAGACGGAGCTTACGCTCGGATTTTTGGGGAAGGATGGGTGGAGGAAATCGGCCGTGCCCTTTGAAAGGGACCATCCTGGCATTTCCATGGAACGATTTAGAGAAATCACGGAAAACCTAAATCTGGATTTGAACCACCATCCTCCCGAATGTGAGGCCAGTATGTTACCCCTGCGCCACGTCGCGGGTGGGAGAGAATACTCCTGATCCATTTCCCCGAACCAAATAAAGAAACACGAGGTTTATATACAAGAAAATCTATAAATAAGAATGGATGTAATACGGTGGCACCGAATAGCATTTAGTACTTGCAGGAACTGTCCATATGCTGCTGGTTCATGACGCTAAACTACTACTACGTCGTATTGCAGCTCAGATTTATTTACTGCTCATGAAGAAGCTTCTTGGCAGTCCTTGCAATCCACACATAACACAGGCTCATAATGTTCCAGTTAACGGCAGTGATACGCCATATTCTCCCGCCATACTGGCAGCGTTTTCTTTCTTTTTTCCTTCTATCTTAGTAGATTCTCACCTCGTTTTGGGAGCGAAAAACAATTTTTATACTCGACGATACTATAGTTCATACCCACTCCGTCCGTACTCCATCACAACAACAACTGTGAATGTTAAACTCTAATCATAAGCTATTTTGATAAATAAAAAAAATAACATAAATAAAATAAACATTCAAAAAATAAAGGTTAGTAAATAAACCTTAAAATCAGAATCATATAAATATTGGACATGCATGAAATTTCATAACTACCTCATCAGTTTCCTGGTTCCAGCATTTTTCAGTGATTACTCTGTTTTTAATCGGAAGTCGAATATTTAACGTAAATTACTAATATAATATTAATCTAAAATACAAATATTTTATTGTGGGGATCACTCATGTGTGAACCACTGCGCAGCCACTCCTGCCAGAGGTTCGAATGCTTCCTTGGGCACGGGCTTGTTCAAAAAATGTTTGTAAAGCTTATGTGACTTAACTACGGGGTCATCAGTCCCTAAACTTACAAACTACTTATGAACTACTTACGAACTAGGACGGCACAAATATCCATGCCCGAGGGGGGTTCGAACCCCCGACCGTAGTGGCACGGGCTTGTGTGTGTGTGTGTGTGTGTGTGTGTGTGTGTGTGTGTGTGTGTGCGTGCGTGCGCGCGCGTGTGTGTGTGTGTGTGTGTGTGTGTGTGTGTGTGTGTGTGTGTGTGTGTGTCGTCCTTACGATAGGTTGAAGTTAGTTTAAGTAGTATGTAAGTCTAGGGGCTGATGATCAGAGTAGTTTGATCTCATTGGTTTACAAAGATTTTTAACATTCATGTCCTCATTCATCTAGCCCCACTATTCAAAATGTAGTAAAAAGCCTTATCAGTAGTATGCGCAGTAATGAAAATACTGGAAGAAGAAGCAATCTATCTTTATTTATGTGTATTATGTTCCTCAGGAGAAAATTGAAGAGCTAGTCTCCATGGTCATGCAACGAGTCAGTACACCAAATTGTAACAAAAGAGCAGTAATCGATAAAGTGAAACGCGTAGTAATCGTATACACACGACAGGCACAAGCATAAGAAAAAAGAACCTATAATGTAACACAAAAATAAGCTTAATTTTTAAATTTTCCATAATTTCTATACAAAATATAAAGAGTGAATCATGGGGAAATTTTTAAGATTAGCCTTGAAAGTCCGAAGATTACTACTAAGAATTTGGGCAGATTATTAAAAATGGATGCAGCAGAATACGCCACCCCTTTGATGCATAAGGGTCAAGGAAGTATGATCAAAACGCAGATTCAATTTCTGTCTAGTATTAATTGAGTGAATGCTGCTAACTCTTGGCAATAGCCTAATATTATTTGTGGTGTCGCACAAGTCTAAAGTGCGCGCCACGTACTTTCGACGCGCGCCGCCATGTAAGCACGGCGCGGCGTTCTTACGACGTCGGCCACGAGCGCCCTCTGCTGCTACCCCGCTCTTGGCCACCGCTGAACTGGATCGGCCACTTGGCAAGAAGACAGGCACTAGGAAAGTCTCCCATCAGTAGGCACGCCTCTATCTAGTGAAACTATGTATCTGCATTCCACTAGTCTTCAGTTGTTGTTGTTATGGTCATCAGTCCGGAGACTGGTTTGATGCAGCTCTCCACCCTACTCTATCCTGAGCAAGCCTTTTCATCTCCTCATAAGAACGGCAACCCACAACCACTTGAATCTGCTTACTATACGCGTCTCTTGGTCTCCCTCTGCGATTTTTACCCCACATTCTTCCCTCCAATGCTAAATTTACGATTCCCCGATGTCTAAGAATGTGTCCTACCAAGCGATCCCTTCTTTTAGTCAGGGTATGCAAAAATTTTCTTTTCTCACTAATTCTGTTCAGTAAATCTTTATTAGTTATGCGATCTACCCACCCAACCTTCAGCATTCTTCTGTAGCATATTTCAAAAGCCTCTATTCTCTTCCTTTCCGCACTGATTATCGTCCATGTTTCACTCCCGTACAAGGCAACACTCCACACAAATGCCTTCAGAAAAGACTTCCTTACACTTAAATTAATATTCGATGTTGCAAATTTCTCTTATTCAAAAATGCTTTTCTTCCCATTGCCATTCTGCATTTTATATCCTCTATACTGCGACCATCGCATGTTATTTTACTTCTTCAGTTAATAAAGTTAAGTAATGTACTATCTTTTCGAAATATATATCTTGTTCTAATCTAGCTCAGTGTTTCTAGTTTCTGCTGCCCCACTGGCTGCTCACCTCAGACTCTGTACCCGCACACGCATTCATCCTATTTCCCTGCGTTGGTCTCTCTCTACTCGGCCACCGACACCTAGGACAGCCGGCGGCAACGAGACACAAAATTATTAACAACAAAAGACATTACAGATAAAATGTACTGAGAGGCCAGTGTCAGAATTCCCGGGCTACTAAAAGGGGGGCGACAAGAAGTACGCGAGTTTGGCCCACTTATTGCTCGAACCGGCCATTTCTGAACAATAAGTACCCTTTCTGAACCAGAGGTTCACCATACGTCAGAAGTCAATTAAAATACACAAATTATACTTTTCTTGTTGGTCTACCCCTTATTTCATAAACTGTTCGAATGGTAAAGCAAGTACCACTCAGTGTTTGAGCAAGCAGTTGCCCCAAAACAGAACCCTGTGACATCCCCACACTCAACTCTGCCCCACTGTGAGTACATATTACAGCCATTTTCAACACCGCAGAGGATCACCTCCTGCTGTCTGTTATTAAGTTAAAAGGTGAACCAATTGTGAGTTACTCCCATTACTCCATGACGTTCCAACTGCTGCAACAATACCTTGTGATGAAGATAATCAAATACTTCTGTTGAATCAAAGAATACGCCCAGCGTTTGCAGTTTTTTTACTTAATCCATCTAGTGAGAGAGAAAGAATATAGCATTTTCGGTTGTTAAATCACATTTGAAACCAAACTCTACATTTGACAGCAAATTATGGGAACTGAAATGATCGATTAATCTTGAATAAACGGACTTTAGCAGAAAGTGATGGCATAGAAATAGGCCTAAAGTTGTGTACATTATCCCTTTCTCCATTTTTATAAAGAAGTTTCACTAATAATTACTGCAATCTGTCAGGAAACTGACTGTCCCAAAAAGAAAAATTACCAATATAGCTAAGTAGGCCTACTGGGCTAACATGGACGGAACAATACACAAGTGTTCTGCTAGATACCGCATAAAATTCATAAGAGTCCTTAGTCTTTAGATATTTAATTGTTGACTCAATCTCTCCTCTGTCACTATCACGGAGGACTACTTCACGTAACAATCTTGGAATGCTAGTTTCTAATAGATTGTATGATTACCTGTAGGAGCTAAGGTTCCGTTTTACCTACTATATACAGAAAGTGATTATTAAATTAATGTATATATCTAACATACCAAAAATAGAACAATTTCCATTTCGCACTGACTTTATATCCTCAACTCTGTGCTACTGAACAGATACTTCCTTCACAACTGACCATATGGTTTTAAATGTATCCTGAGAATTAGCGATTATTTTTGCATTTTTATTTTTATTTTTATTTTATTTATTTATTTATTTATTTATTTATTTTTATTTTATTTTTTATTTTTTATTTTTTTTTTTACTACAGCTTGATTGTGACTGCGTCTAACATTATAATATAATTACTGCTTTGTTCTGTACGGTATTCTTATTCCTCTTGTCAAAAAACTCAGGCTGCCAGTTAGTAGTAGTACCTTGTTTTGAACATTCCATCACAAAGCAACTTTCAAAGAGCATGAGAAATATGTTAAGGAAAACATTATACTTATCGTCTATATCATCAGCACAATAAACACCCTGCCAATATTGTTCCATAACTAGGTTTCAAAAAACAACAGGATTAGCCTTTGTATGTAGTTTATAATTATATAGCATAGCTAGTTATCGTAGAGAATTTGAACATTGTTTTAGTACAGGCTAAAGCAGAAATTAGCGATTATAATTATATACTTCGTTTAATTTAGCACAGGCCCTTCGTACCACATTTCAAGCATGTTTTGCTCCTCATTAGGCATTTATACATACTGATGATTCTTACTTAAGTTGTGTTAGTACGCAACTGTTCTACGGTGGATCGGCTTTTGGAGTAGGGCTGTTTGATGGGAAGCGGTGACAGTAAGTGGCCAGAAATAGATTTTTAGCGTTGCCTACTGCTGGCGTCGTTTGTCGTGATTGAAATCATTGCTAGTTTGCTCTTCAGATGATATTTCTTCAGTTATGGTGACGCCGCGACGTAGCGGCCGAGCGCACTGAGGCTCCATGCTTCGATGCACGAGGCCGTTGCCCGTCGGTAGGTCGAATCTCCCCTCGGGCATGGATGTTTTTGTCGTCTTTAGTATAAGGTAGTTCTTAAGTAGTTTGTAAGTTTAGGGACTGATGACCCTACAGTTAAGTCCCTTAATCTTAACAAAAAATTATAATTTTTTTGAACATTTGTTGTGGTGATGCGGAATCCAGTAATATATATATATATCTTATAAGTCAGTCAGTCACTAAAGATTTTGGCATCCAACGCTTCATCTACATCCATTACATACTGGATGAGCTCTTGTATGACAAACACTTCTGAACTTTTAGATTTGACAAGGATGTGGTTGTAGATATTGAGAGTCTTTCAACTTAGCCAGTATAGCATTAATGAATTAAAAAGTTTTTCCACAGAGTAACTTACGAGAGATATTGTAATTTACTTGTAAAATGACTTTGTAGGCAAAGCTCCATTGCTTACTATGCACAAATTATTCAGGCATCAACATTGCAAACAAATACCTAACGAACTACAATAATTGAACTCCAGTCCTGAAAATCGACTATCAGTGGGTTGCCAAATATCTTTCAGACGGCATTTCATGTATGACTGGTTTTCAGATAATACTTATCATGGGACCTTAACGGCATCTTTTCATTAGTTATTGTCTTGTGATGAGGCTAGAAAATGTCAAATAATTGTGTGTGATTAAAACACAAGCAACAGTAAAAAAAAAATCCTTACATGTCACTGTGGACATGTGACGGTCGGGCACTCTAGGACACCCAAGACATAAACAGTATCAGCAGGCAGTGTGCCAACATCGCTGTGTGCACGTTCCCAGATCCGATGGAGCATGTGGAACCTATCACAAGACTATTAACCAGTGATAGACTTACGACTCACTTCTTACCCTAATAGGAAAAAAAATCCTAATCGCAAAGTAAGATGAGATGACACCAAAATTTACACAACACACCCAAAACGAGCTAAGAAACTTTTCTCCACTCGATAGTAATAAACAGGTAAATATCTTTTTTTAGAAGCATCTGATTCATTTTCTTCTATTATATTACAGAAAAGTAAGATGAGATGACACCAAAATTTATACAACATACCCAGATTACCTGCAAATATATGTGTATGTAAAAACTTCCTTAACTCCATGTATTTCCGTAAGTGTGGCTACGTCACAAAGGAGATACTAATCTGGTGACGGTAATACCGAAACGCGTCATTGAAGCCGCACTCTACACGAAATGAGGCCTGCAATTAAAAATTGTGCTGCCCTACCACCTTTTCGCACCACTACCAATTCATTTCCATCAGATGGTGAAACTAATACTTCTTGCTCGTAGTATAAATGAAATTTGGCAACATCGTAGAATATGAAACTTCCTGGCAGATTAAAATTGTGTGCCGGAACCGGGACTCAAACCTGGGACCTTTGCCTTTTGCGGGCAAGCGCGGTAGTGCGCTTGCCCGCGAAAGACAAAGGTCCCAGATTCGAGTCCCGGTTCCGGCACACAATTTTAATCTGCCAGGAAATTTCATATCAGCGCACACTCCGCTGCAGAGTGAAAGTTTCATTCTGGATCGTAGAATATGTTTGGCAATGGTGTGAGCGCCGAGTTAGTTCCTCTAGGAAATATAAATACGTTGTGAAATGCACTTATTTCCTTGTCAGTTTGACTGAATAATCTTAGCTATTTTCTAAAGGTGTGACATCGGTGTATGAGGTCAATCCACGTGACAATTGTATCTAATCTCGTTTTCTACATTGCACTCTATCAGTACAACTGGGACAATAAGGAGGAAACAATGTTATAGCAGCACTTCGGGGGCACTGATATAACGTTTTCTTAGCCGTTTCGTAACAGACTGACAGGCAGACCGTTTCGAAGTCTAGAATATCAATTGTGGATGTTATAGGGACTCTAGTGTTTCAGAACTTTTTCATTTAAATAGACTTTCGACGTGTTATAAACAGCTGAATTTCAGTTCTTGCTTATTGGAAACAAACACTTTCTGCAGTCGACACGACCCCAGGAAGGGTTTTTGGTGAGCACAATATCCTTACTGAGTCACCAGTTGCAAAATATTATGTTCACACTGCTCGCTGATCGAGGAGAGGGCCGGCCGCGGTGGCCGAGGAGACTGAGGCGCTTCAGTCACGGTCTGCACGGCCACTACGGTCGGGGGTTCGAATCCCCCCTCGGGCATGGATATTTGTGCCGTCCTAGTTCGTAAGTAGTTCATAAGTAGTTTGTAAGTTTAGGGACTGATGACCCCGTAGTTAAGTCCCATAAGCTGTACAAACATTTTCGAGGAGAGGTCTCTTCTTTCAGCTCAGCTATCAGTTTTAGTGCTCCAAAGTTCGCAAGAGAACATCGGTGAAGTTTGGAAAGTAGGAGGCGAGGTACTGGTCGAATTGAACTTTGAGGAAGCGCCGTGAAGTGTTCCAGGAGAGATCAGTCTGTAGAGCGCTTACTCACAAAAAGTAAGGGTCCCATGTTCGAATCGTGGTTCGCACACAGTTGTAATCTGCCAGGAAGTTTCATATCGCGCGCACATAGCTGTAGAGTGTAAATGTAATTCTGAATAATGTGAGATAGCGTGTCCATTATTTCTGTTCAAATGTTCAAATGTTTGTATAGTCTATGGGACTTAACTACGGGGTCATCAGTTCCTAAACTTACAAATTACTTATGAACTAGCTAAGGA
Organism: Locusta migratoria; assembly: GCA_026315105.1. Taxonomy (NCBI): domain Eukaryota; kingdom Metazoa; phylum Arthropoda; class Insecta; order Orthoptera; family Acrididae; genus Locusta; species Locusta migratoria. Next base: position 490,466,564 of record CM048744.1, on the reverse strand, counting down.
CGGCACAAATATCCATGCCCGAGGGGGGATTCGAACCCCCGACCGTAGCGGCCGTGGATACCGTGACTGGAGCGCCTCAGTCCCCTCAGCCACCGCGGCCGGCATTATTTCTGTCACCTGGTCACTTTGGTCGTGGGGCATTACATGCCCTACATTTTGCCGTGCAGTGAAGGCAGTAGTCGCGCAACCCTTTACTCGTTAGCATGAACAGGGGTGGCAACACCTTTCGGAAGTTCGGGAGACAGAGCGAATCGCTGCTGAAAAAATTACGGAATTGGAAGCTTGCTTATGGAACGCTACCGTCTGGTGCCTTTACCTACTAAACGAATCGACACGACGGCCGGAAGATATAAACAAGGCAAGGGCTTCTGGTCTTGACACAGTCGCGATCTGTCTGAAATATACGTGGAGATTTCTGATATTAAAGGTGGCTAGAAAGTGATTATTTTCTTTATTTTTCTTTAGCTGACTACTATCGGAGACAATCGAAATGCCGTTAAAAATCAAATTTAGTCTACTCGATATCGCGACTTCGTAGTTACATTGCACGGCTTTACCACAGGACCACGAGAAGTTTCAGCCTTCTGGCCCCAAGCGGAAACGACTTACTTTCTGCCGAAACTTGCGCATTCTACAGCATTATCAGATCGTACATATCGCCGAACTTTGAGGGCGATCGACCACATAAGTGAACGCCTTCGACTTAGCCTTTGCAGCGATCTAAGAATGTATGTTGTTGATCGATAACGTGAATTTATTGCATAAAATTTTTGGTTGCTGAAATATGTAGGTGTTCCACATAAACGTTTGAGGGAGAATATCTCTGGAACAAAAATAGATGCAGCGGTCGCCGAACGCTCTAAGGCGCCCTGCTGAGGAACGCGCAGTTGCTCGCCGTCGAAGGTTCGAGTTCCGTCTGGGGCATATGTGTGTGTGTGTGGTGTTTTTTTGTCCTTAGCATAAGTTAAAGTTAATTTCAGTATCTTGTAAGTCTAGGGACTGACATCCCCAGCACTTAGTCTCTTAGATTCACAAACATTTGAACAAAAGTAGATATTTGTATACGGCAGGGGCTGCTACGGTGGCCGTTGGAGGTCTGATGCGGTGCTCGGGTTCAACCGCGCCTTGTGAGGGGCTATGTTGCGCCCAAGTTACCAACAGTGCCTACCAGTTTGTTGCATGTACCACGGACTCACATGTTCTACATGTAACAGTTTTACGGTCTCATTAAATGCACGGTATGATTACACATAGGTCTCGAAACTCGGGTAGTGCATAGAAATAAAAAAGTTTAAAATGAACAACTGTTGCGGATCAGGTATTAAAGATAAATTATGAAAGTATGTACCATGAAACATTATAAAGTGTAAACAAACATAATTTTGAACACAAACTTCTATTTTTAATGGACACTCCGTATTATTTTTTAATCAATCAATAGCAGGAAAAATCACAAGAAGAACGGTGTTGGAGCATCGCAATTCATCAATTACATCCCAAGAAACTGCGAAGCGAAGTTGATGCTTGAAATGAATGAAGCGCGCAGCTAGCGCACATCCCTAATCTCAGGCGCAAATCCCATAGTGCCCGTACCCGTACACTATCTGCACGCTTCATTTGTTTCAAGCGTCAACTTCGCTTCGCATTTTCTTCGGATGTAATTGGCCTATTGCGATGCTACCAATGTCATTCTTGTTGTGATTTTTCTTGCTATTATAGTCGGCGTCACCTACGAAGGCGGCCCAGTTTTCAGTCGTTCTGCGCGTCCCCCTCCATTACTTCAATGACAGCCAATAACGTTCATTCTGTAGGCGCATGGATGGCCGCCAGTTACGCAATGTTTCTCCCGCAAGCGCAACGGCGCTCGGCCGTAACTCCTCCCCTCCAAGCTTCCCCTACCGCTCCAAGCGCGGAAGCGCCTTCTTACATGACGCCAGCTATAACTGCATAAAAATAATTTGGGGTCTCCATTTAAAAAGAAATATTTTTTACGTTTTGGAATGTCTCACTGTACCTATAAGTCTCTGGTGGGTTTGGAGGAAGCGTTGGAGGACATGAAACACCCCTGCGGAGCGGTAGAAGGTGCGGGAGTCATAGACAGTGACGTAGAAGGGGTAGTGAGAAAAGAAGGACGCAATGAGACAGACGTTAGTTGATAGGAAGGTCTGGAGCTCGAAAAGGAAGATGAGCGACAGGAATGGTGCGAAAATTGGCAATTGACACTAAGTAAAAAAAAAAAAAAGTGTGAAGTAATACACATGACCACTAAGTGAAATCCACTGAACTTCAATTACGCGATAAATCAGTCAAACCTTAACGTCGTAAATTCTACTAAATACTTAGGAGTTATAATTACGAACAACTTAGACTGTTCAAATGTTCAAATGTTTATAGAGCTTATGGGACATAACTACGGGGTAATGAGTCCCTAAACTTACAAACTATTTATGAACTAGCTAATACTAAGGATGGCACAAATATCCATGCCCGACAGGGGATTCGAACTCCCGACCGTAGTGGCCGTGCAAACGGTGACTGGCGCGACGCAGTCTTCTCGGCCACCACGGCCGGTAATTTAGACTGGAGAAAATACATAGAAAATATTGTGGGGAAGGCGAACCAAAGATTACGTTTCATTGGCAGAACGCTTCGAAGATGCAACAGCCCCACCAAAGAGACTGCCTACATCACACTGGTGCGTCCTCTCTTGGAGTACTGTTGCCCCTTGTGGGACCCTCACCATGTGGGAATGACGGAAGACATTGAGAAGGTTCAGAGAAGGGCAGCTCGTTTGGTTTTATCACGTTACGGAGGGGGGGGGGGAGCGTCATGGGAATGTTGCACGAATTGGGGTGGAAATCATTAAAAGAAAGACGTTATTCATTGCGGCGTGATCTGTTTGCGAAGTTTCAATCACCGACTTTTACTTCTGAATGTGAAAATATTTTGCTAGCACCCACCTACTTAGGGAGACATGACCATCCCAATAAAATAAATCAGATCGAAAACGGAACGATTTAGGGATTTAGGTGTTCTTTCTTCTCGCGCGGTATTAGAGAATGGAACGGTAGAGAAAAGTTATGAAAGTGGTTAATGGACCCTCTGCCAGGCACTTAAATGTGATTTGCAAAGTATCTATGTAGATGTAGATGAAGGGAGAGCAGATAGGTGTTGCGAAGGAGTTGGTCATCGGCAGAGTTCGAGGGTCAAGAATCACATTGAGAGAGGGGGAGGATTTGGTTTTGACAGAAGTACCGGTGAATAAGGAAGAGGCAGCCGCGGTGGCCGAGGGGACTGAAGCTCTCCAGTCACGGTCTGCACGGCCACTAAGGTCGGGGTTCGAATCCCCTCTCGGGCATGGCTATTTGTGCCGTCCTTAGGATTAGCTAGTTCATAAGTAGTTTGTAAGTTTAGGGACTGTTGACCCCGTAGTTAAATCCCATAAGCTGTACAAACATTTGAACATTTGAATAAGGCAGAAAAACCTGAGGCAGCGTACAGGGGTTTGTTGGGTTTGGGGTATACTATATAAGGATAGGGAAGGTTTCCTGTGGTAGGAGACACTGTGGACCTACAAACGTGTCTTGTTTATTAGCGGTGAATCATGTTTAATCGAGTTGTGTACGACTTCCTGGCAGATTAAAATTGTGTGCCGGAACCGGGACTCGAACCTGGGACCTTTGCCTTTGGCACACAATTTTAATCTGCCAGGAAGTTTCATATCAGCGCACACTCTGCTGCAGAGTGAAGTTTCATTCTGGAAACATCCCTTAGGCTGTGGCTAAGCCATGTCTCCACCATATCCTTTCATACAGGAGTGCTAGTCTTGCGTGTTTGCAGGAGAGCTTCTGTGAAGTTTGGAAAGTAGGAGGCGAGGTACTGGCGGAAGTAAAGTTGTGAGGCGGCATCGTGAGTCGTGTCGGGATAGCACAGTCGGTAGTGCGCTTGCCCGCGAAAGGCAAAGGTCCCAGATTCGAGTCCCGGTTCCGGCACACAATTTTAATCTGCCAGGGAGTTTCATATCAGCGCACACTCCGCTGCAGAGTGAAGTTTCATTCTCGAGTTGTGTACAGTTTTTGAAATGGCTGTAGTCGCATTACGTATGGGGTGCTGGTAGCGTTGTCAGTCAGTTAGGCCTGCAGACGTGAGCATGAATGACATACGAGTTGCCCGCTGAATGGGGCCCCCGCATAAACAGGAGTGAGTCAGTGTTTTCCTGCGCCGCCCGACGACAGCTCACAAACAACGCTCTGTCTCTCTGCCTGTTTCCCCACAAGCGTGACGTATGCTGGCGGCGAGCGTCTCTCTCTGCACTACCGGTCAGCTCACTCCATGTCCTTTTGTTCTGACAAAGAATTCCTTTACGGCGAATGATTTTCCGACAAGGACATGAATTCCAGGAAGAGGAAACTGCGTCTGTGATTGCGTAATAGTTTCAGAATCAGTTGTATTGAAGCAAACACGAGAAACTCAGATATTTCTCGTGCGTCTACATTTCTCCAGGAAAGTTTAGTGCCGCGGCTTAGCGGCCGAGAGCATTGAGGCGCTATGCTGCGATGCGCGAGGCCGTTCCCCGTCGAGGCTTCGAATTCCCCCTCGGACATGGACATTTGTGCTGTCTTTAGTATAAGGTAGTTCATATGTAGTTTGTAAGTTTAGGGACTTATGACCCCGCCGTTAAGTCCTATAAGCTTTACAAACATCTTTGAAAGTTTAGTGCACATAAATGGCTAAACCTGACATTTTTGTACTAATTTAGTACCATACTTAGAAATTTATACAAGAGAAGGGTAAAATCCTTAATATAGTGATTCCATGAATTGTAGATTGCACGTTTTGGCTGCCCGTTACATGTGACCACTGACCAAGGCCGCCAATTCGAGTGTGTACTGTTCTCAGAATTGGCCAATCTGTGTGGCTTCTGCCGTCATCGCACAACTGCTTACCGTCCGGCCAGTACTGGTATAGTCGAACATTTGCATAGAACCTTAAAGGTTGCATTAATGTGTCATTCACAATCGTGGACCTGCTTTGCCTCTAGTGTTACTGGGTTTGCCAACAGCATTTAAAACAGATTTGGAAGCTTCCACAGCGGAGTTGGTTTATGGTGAGACCTTGCGGCTGCCGGCAGAATCTTTTAATGCTCACATTGAGACATCACAAGAGGACATACTAGAGGTTCTGCAGATGGTACGCAGACAAATAGGTACACTACGTCCATCACCTGTATCGCGACATGGAGAAGGAAAACTATTCGTCTATAAGGACCTTCACATCTGTACCCAAGTCATGCTCAGGACAGACTCAGTTCGACTACCACTGCAGACCCCACATTCCGGGCCACATAAGGTGCTACTGAGAGGTCACCATACAATACAGATTAACTGTCACGGAAAGCGGCAAACAGTATCGTTGGAACGGGCGAAGCTCGCACATATGTTGCAGACTGAAGAAGACATGCAACAGGGACATCGTGAATTCGTGAATCGGCAGTACCTGTACAACAACCATAGCAAGAAGATGACGTAGCGGAAGAAGTGAACGCCCAACCTTCCATACTAGCAAGAGGAACACACAGTACAGCGGGGAGGGGGGGGTGGAGGGGGGGCTGTGTGGGAATCGCCATCAGAAGAATGATTTTAGCACAGTGAATTTTAATATTTATTCTTTAGAAGAGCTAACTTTACTCTTTGTCACTTACTCTCTAGTTTTTATTTTAGTTCCGTTTATTGTTTTCTGGTGAATAAAAAAGTTGACTAGTGTTTCTCAGTGAAACTGATTTTATTAATTAAATAAAGAGCTACGCCGATTAGACGCTACCACAGTACTTAACTTCATTCTAAGCACGGTTTACATTTAAATCGGAAAACTGGGAACTTTTCTTTTATCGTGATGTCGCAAGAACAAAGTAGCGAAATTATTGTACTTTCGAGGTCTTTGACTCGTATACATGGACAGCACCGCTAGCGTAGCCGCGATTAAAAGCTAGTTATCCATCAAACTTGCACAGTACAACGTTTACTTGATTTTTAAGTAATTACATTTCATTCATTCTACCACTTCCAACCGATACTCATCTTTTCAACATTACGATGTATGGGGATTCTGCTCGCTGCAACATTATTCTCCTGGGCCTCGTGGTAGAAATAAATACTCGTAGGTACAATTTTCCACTTCTTCTTTAATTTTCAATCAAACTGTTTCTCTACCAAAACATTACAACTTCATACGTTCACAATGCAACAGAACTTAGCTGACAGTGCTTCCATTTAAGAACACAGAGTGACATAGATTCCAGAGCACTTTGCAAACGCTAAAACTCGAACTCCCCCACGCAAGGCGGTGAGGCAAATATATAGCATTGACAATAATGAAATTACATTATGCATTGTTCATAACAATTGAAAATACAAATTTACAATTACCAAACATACAAGTAAAACATTTCCTGTACACAAAAATAATCACAATATAAAATGAAAACTATACATACAATACACAATCGTACAGTCGTAATGTCGGTTCTTTTTGTGTAACTACAAACAGCAACGTTAAATGTCAATTAATTTGTTAATGAGTACATCATACATGTTCCTAACATATATTTAACTATCAAATATCTTGGCAATTCTCAAAATAAGTTCAAAATCTCACGTCAGTCAATATATACAAGGAATTACAATATTCAAATTTTAACTATTACGTTAATTAACACAATTAGCTGGTCAACACAAATTGTTTATGAGCCTAACATATATACAATGCTATTTATTTTCATGTTTTTATGTTTTACAAGAGTTTCTATCCTTCGTCTATTTATTGTAATAATGTACTATGACAAAACTATTGTTTATAGAACTGTCTGGAAACCTCATATGCTAATCTCTTAATTAATGAAATCTATCACTTGTTAACTAATCACAGTATCACCGAGACACTGTCCTACACTGATTCCTATGTTGGCTATTTCGTTTGTAACTAACTTCACACGCAACAGATATCACTATTAAACCACACGATACCGGGGCCGACGCAGACGGTATCGTACGATAACATTGAGATGAGAGGGCCAGCAGTATCCTTACAACAGCAATTAGGTTTCTTTTATTATTGTTGACCGGTTTCGAATATGTTAATCCACTATCAAATGAACCAATAAGCTGACCGTAAGGAATGAAGAAATTTAACTTCTGGGCAACTTTCACGGATATTTTAATAAACGTATATTATACCTTTAATGGCTCATAGTTATTCACTTAAAAGGGACACTTTCGTCTTCGAAAGCTCAGAACTCCACAAAAAAGTGCCTAGAATAACACTCCATCATAAAAGAAATTTAGCTTCTGAGCAACTTTCACGGATATTTTAATAAATGTATATTATACCTTTAATGGCTCATAGTTATTCACTAAAAAGGGACACTTTTGTCTTCGAAAGCTCGGAACTCCACAAAAAAGTGCTTAGAATAACACTCGATCATAAAACAAATAATTGGTCTCTGTGATTTGCATGTGACATCTCACTTTTTACCACAAATGGTATTTAAATAAAGCGAACAAATTTATAAAGTATGAACACCATAAGGTGGAAACGACAGATAATGAAATTATGTCAGTGTATGTAGTGCTTATATACTTATTCTTCTTCTTGGTGGCATGCAGTGCGACGGCTGCTCACATGCGTCGTTCCCTTGCTACTTCAGCCAGCCCTCCACAGTTGTTGATGCCAGTCCATGTCTCGATACTCGTATTCTGTGACCATGCTTGCTCTCTTCTACCTGGTGCGCGCTCTCCTTCTATTTTACCTCCTAGAATTAATGTAGAAGTTCATACTTTTTTCCTCTCACAATGTGCCCCAGGTATGATGTCTTTCTTCTTTTAATTGTTCCTATTAGTTCTCTATCCACCCCGGCTCTACGCAGCACTTCAGCTTTGCTCACATTTTTAGTCGTCGGCGCAAAAACCACATTTCAATTGCCTTTAATCTGTTTACGGAAGCTACCATAATTTATCAAGTTTTCGTTCCACTGAGTAGGACGGCAATAACATAGCATTGTGCCACCTTCATTCTAAGATTGAGCGGCATGTCTGTGTATATCAGCACATTTCGTAGGTTCTAGAACGTTTCTTTGGCAATCCCACAACTAATCTTAATTTCCCCATCACGGTCAAGCTTCGAGTTTATCACAGATCGTAGATATTTAAATTTGGTAACTTTCTCCATTTTATTACCATTAACGACTAGAGGCTCGTTTTGGCCACATGTTCTTTCATTTGATATTCATTTATCTTTCTTGACATTTATTCTGACACCCAAATGCTGAACAGCTTTATCCATTTCTGTAACTATTTTCTGTAGCTCGGCTACTTATGGGCCAACTGTGTTGTCGGAATACCGTAAGTTCCAGATTTTCGCTCCATTTAATTTTATACCAAATAATTCGGAGTGCTGAACGAATCCGAAAACGCTTGAACAGTAATGTGGATAGTATACGGCCCTAGCGGACTCCTTTCAGTTTTTGCACATATTCGGCTTTTAAATTTTTGTTGATTCTGACCTCTGCTCTCTGATTCCAGTATAACTGCTGAATTATTCTCCTAAGGTTTTGATAACGGAGTCATGCTTAACGGTGTCAAATGCTTTCTCACAGTCGATATACATACAGGGGTATCCTGCTGATAGTCATATCATCTTAGCATAAGTATCTTCACGTCAAATAACGTTTCTCGGGATACCATTCCTTTCGTGAAGCCAAACTGGGTTTATCCAAAACGCTCCTCACATTTACAATAAATTCGGTTGTATATAACTGTTGGAAAAGTTTCCAGAGCATGACTCATTAACGAGACCAATCGAAATTCTGAGCACATTTTTGCATTTGCTTTCTTCGGTAATGGGACAAAAGTTGATTTCAGCCATTCATCTGAGATCTGGCTTGAGCTGTAAATTTCATTAAATAGGACTGTCAACGTTTATGGATCTATGCATTTTAAAATTTCAGCGTGTGTCTCCACCAGGCACTTTCCTATTCTCTGCAGCTATCAGCACGTATTCAACCTCTAATTGTAAGATGCATGGGCCGGATTCACTTTCACTTTGACTTATTGACGTGTCTCTTTTGTCACGATATAGAGGTGATACGTAATTATCCCAGTGCATTGCAGTGTGAGCCACGTTGTCCATGTGAATTCATTTCTGCTGCAAACGGTCGGTTCACTGAGAGGCAGATTATTAGAATGTCATCACTCAGGCTGCCTCGTAATGGTGATTTATTTACGTTTATTATTGTACAAAATCAATCACACACGTACAATTTGAGTCACACATGGATATAACTTCTTCAGTCTCATAATCAAATTCTTCTCCAGGATATCCTACGTAGAGTTTCTGAAAAGTTTTAACGTAACATAACTTTTCTATCAATGGAAATTACGCTACAGGGGCACATTTAATTGATAACCTACACAAAACGTCACAAAAAGAGATGCGACACTGCCAATAATCTGAAAACGATTTGAAAACATTTCCTGTATATATTCCAAAACTGTAATGAATTTCACAAAATTTTAGCCGCGGTGCCGAGCGTTCTATGGCGCCTTGATGCGGAGCGCGTGGTTGCTCGCCGTCAGAGGTTCGAGTCCTCCCTCTGCCATGGGTGTGTTACAAACATTTGAACAAAATTTTAATCTTCTTTAATAACAGTTTAGGGAAATGACCGTTGGTAGTTGGTAAAATATAGTACCGTAATCCGCAAAAAACAGATCGACATCCCGGCCGCGGTGGCCGAGGTGACTGAGGCGCTCCAGTCACGGTCAGCACGGCCACTACGGTCGGGGATTCGAATCCCCCCTCGGGCATGGATATTTGTGCCGTCCTAGTTCGTAAGCAGTTCATAAGTAGTTTGTAAGTTTAGGGACTGATTACCCCGTAGTTAAGTCCCATAAGCTTAACAAACATTTGAACATTTGAAGATCGACATCACATGCAACATGAAATTTCGCGCCATAGCGAGTACTTCCGAGGTGTACCGATCAGAGACAGCCCGAGTCACTTGGCCCTCCTGTAGCCAACACCACCTAAGATACACGGCCTCACAATAGCCCGTGTCACACCACACCAATCAGGCCGCAATCACTAACTGACTGGCTGGCCACTAGAAGGCAGTGCTGTGCCCCAGCAGCCAGCCAGTTAATTGGCGGTCGCGTCTTGGTCGTTGTGACGTGACTCAGGCTGTTGTTAGGCCCTGTATCTAGGTGGTTTTTCCATAGTCCACCCAACTAGCATGTGTATCATTTGGCCCACTGTGGCAACACTGTCTAGAGACGAGGCTTCGCAACAGCCCACGTCATGTCATACCGCGTTTTTTGCTGACTGGCTGGCCGCAGAGGCACAGCCCACTGTCTTGTAGCGGCCAGCCACTCTGTTAGTAATCGCGGCCTATTGGTGTGACATGATACGGCCTGTTGTGAAGCCTCGTCTCTAGGTGATGTTGGCCATGGACCCCTTGTATCAAACTACATTCCCATAGGCAACACAGCTATGTCAACATACAACTTAGGTTCACTTTTCTAGTCCCCTAGAGATTGTAAACAATTCTCGGAATTGGAAACCAATTTTTCGATTCCCGAAGCGTAAAAATCACATCCAGTGCTATGAAACCATCTGGATACAGCTGCTTTCACTTTCATTTTCTCAGATACTCAATAGCATTTGTCTACTCCCCAAAAGTGAAACACAAAACATTAATAACGTCTTCAAGATAATAGTTCATTTGCAGTGATATGTGACTAAAATACTAACTAAAAGGTTGACACACTAATTTACCAAATGTGTCAGTTCCTTATTTTACCCTAACCATCCAGCAGAACCCCCCCCCCCCACCGCTCCCCCCACACCCAAAGACACACACACTCTTTGATGTCAGTGTTTACCACAAGCGGATTGACCATTCTATAATCTATCCAGTTCATCGCACAGTTTTAATAGACAATGTCTGTTAAGTTTATTATTGTCTCTCAACGCCCAGCAAAATTGAAGAAGAAATGTATTAAATCTCATAAGAATATAGCATTAGCTGTATGGAACTTCGTTGAAATGTATTAAATCTCATGAGAATATTGCAATAGCTATATGTAACTTCGTTGAATTTATCACCAACCGATTACTTACTACGTGGAGTGCCTAGCAAAGTATCTAGAATTATTTCTCTCCCTTCTCCGAAGTCAATTCTTTATATGACATCCCTGAAAGTAAATAGATGTGGAAAAACTCATAACAAGAAAAACGGTAAGTAATAGGAAGACAGAGAGGTGGCCATTACAACGTTGTGCAAGCAGCTCCCGACATGAGTCCGCGGTTTGTGGCCTGGACATGTGCCAGACGGCACATAACGTCTGCGATGCATGTGCTTACATCATGCAAACATCCTCCACTGCACGCGTTAGGTGTTACCCACACTGCCAATCCATATTTCAAGGTGATTAAGTTACGTTCTGTATTCCTTCCGCTTGCCGACGAGATCGTAGATTAAATGAGCAAAACACTCGGTAATCTGAATCGCCAATTTCTCCCCACTATTACCAATATCATGAAACAACTCAAAACTATCATGGCTCTTTAAGAAAATTAGCTCGTTCATATAAATCAGCATATAGGCGATTTTCAACAAATGCACATCGTAATGAAGTGGACTCGTATATGGTATGTTGGCTTTCCCTTTAGCCATGTAACCGCTACGTCTGACTCCATCTCGTCGATATGATTCCGAAGGTTTTTTGCTGCTTGCAACTACTGACAATTTGTAGTGTCTTCACAGTAACTAGAACACTTTATACGAAAACTGCGGGTGAGAAAGGGAAGTAACTTCATTATTGCTTCTCTTAAACTTACTCCCAGCACAAAGAAATAAGAGACTTTTTTTTTTCATGTAATAGACGTCAGTAAAGACGATGAAAAATCGGAACTTATTACAAGTGCAAAGTGACAAAGGAGATATAGCTAGAGGAGAAATCCAACTTTGTAGAAGAATGTAGAACACGAGGAAACATAGATACCGCCTATAGGAATATAAAATAGACGATTAGTGACCAGAAAAGCAGCTGAACGAAAATCAAGAACTCAATTCTAAATCAGTAATGAGAAAAGAAAGGAACGCTGAAAACTGGAAAGAATTTACGGTTTCTTTTTCCACAGCGTACAGACTCTGGAGACTGATCCAAGGTAGATATGGAACAAACAAATTCTAATGAACTTCCATACTAGAGAGCATTTATGGAGTGACACTTTGTTAGATAGATGGCGGTTAATATTGTCGCGTTGAGACAAACAGGCTTGACTTCGTAGGCAACTGAACATAGCACATATACTGAAAGTACGTTTATTACGAACTTAACACACACGCAGCACTAACTGCCTCTCGGGCAGAGTGCTCTGCTATTTATACACGGACCGAATGTACCAGAAATTAGAAGAATGGTTAACATACGAAACAAGTAGGATTTACAAGTGAACATAAGAAAGATGGAGAACATTCTGGAATTGTTAATTACAAAGAAATAAATTTTTGCCGGTGGACGGGATTGAATCGGTAACCTTCACCACCGCAGTCGGTGACGCTATCCCCTGCGCCACGCCAGCAGTCGGTGTATGTGGTGTCACGCGTCGATATGCGCTGTGCCATGAAGACACAGTTACAGTTTATGTTGATAATGGTTTCCATGTGTCTCGACGCATACGTATTCCTGCTGCTTTTGACACACGTACACTAAAATGGCAGTCGTGACAACGGCGCATGAATACGTTGCTCCAGTATGTCTCCAAATATGGAATAGTTTTTGCATACACGATAATACCATAACCAGAAATCGCTCAGTTTGAGATCCGGTGAAGGAGCAGGAGATGTAACTGGACCTCTTCGCCCAATCTATTGACCAGGGAACATACGACTGCGATGAGTCCAAAAGTGACGGTGAAGCGGTCCTCAGCACCATCGTGTAGAAGCCGCATGGTCCTTAGACACGTCGATGGCGCAATATAAAGAACAGTACAATCATCTAGGAAAAAATCATGAATAGACAGTGACTGCATGGTACTAAGCGTATTAGACCGCGGTCTCTGTAACGAAATACAACTGAACAAAGGGCTTCTAGCATGGAAATCATGACAATCCTCTCTCTTACATCGTGCAAATACTAAATATTCGCTGAGTACGGCGTATCCATCTAACGTGCTGTAGTCATGTAAACACAATTCGACGGTTTCGCAATACAACACTAATAGGAACGGTAAGACTAGTAGCGACGAAGAAAGTGAATGTGAATGATATATTCTTCTAAGAACAAATCGATATGCTTCTCATTTACGGAGAATACGTTGAAATATATCCTCAACTTACCCTACATGTACATTTAAACATTTGCACGATAAATTCCAGCGTATTTTAAGGGGCGATCTTAAGTAAATAGTACCAAATGTTGCTAAGATCGTTATTTTATTGTCTGGATGAGTTGTTTCGGTAATACATAGTTACCATCATCGGATCACCTGTTTCAGACACAAATATTTTTCACAGTTATCGAAAGCACTTGTAAATTTTTCACATCAAGGGCGACCACAAGAAATTCGTCATAGGCTACCACATTCATGTGGCTAGTGGTGCTTGTATGCATGGTTCTCAGTTCTTCAACATCACAACCATAACTAAAAGCGGTATGTTTACTTGGTACACTACGCGAGGATCCACATCAAGAACTTTTCTGAATTCGCTTTCTGGCAGCGAATTAGCCCATGTATACCAAGTAAACATACCGCTATCAGTTATGATTGTGATGTTGAAGAACTGAGAACTATGCATACAAGCACCACTAGCCGCATTAATGTGGCAAATTCATATCTCCGAAGCGACCCCACCTAAAAACAAAAAACCAACATCGTATTCTGGGCTCCGTTGTCGCATGCAACTTGTGTTCCACAAACTTTTCAGCTGCTATCGTACTTTTGGAGTTATTCTTGGTGGCAATAGTCAGTGACTCACCCGGTATATGGTGAATACACATGCGGAGTAATCCGGACATGTCTTCCCTTTTAGCTCTTTGTCCTGTTGTGAGGCGGATTTTTACGTTGGCCTTCTTTTTCACAAAGTTGAGGATAATAAATTTATATTTACAATAAGCCCCGTTCGAATTTTTTTCTTTCTTAAACACTTTATCCATAGGCACTGCCTTCGTGAACGTAAATCAACTAATTGTCATTCAGAACTGTTAAAACTTCCAGTTCAAAAAGCAAATTATTACCACATAGCGGAATAATCAGAGGAATAGGTTGAACCTTACAAAATAATTTAAAAGAATTTTCATGTTTATCTTCTTACAAGTATCTGCTAAAGAAGCTTAAACTCCTGCAGAAAATTGGATCTCCAGAGGAGTATCAATAATTGTTAAGGTAAGTGTGGTGTCGCACAAGTACAAAGTGCGCGCCACCTCCTTTCGCCGCGCGCCGCCATGCACGTACGGTGCGGCGTTCTTACGACGACAGCCACGAGCGCCCTCTGCTGCAACCCGCTCGTGGCCACCACGGAAAGATCGTTCACTTGGGACTGAGATAGCAACCAGTTAGGACCTTCGTAATCAGATAGGCACCAGTGAAGACTTGGCTATCAGTTAGGCACTAGGCAGGACTCTAGCTCAACTATGTATCAACATTCTGCAGTACTATGTAAAAGTTAAGTATTGTATAAATTCTGTGCAATATAAATCTCATTCTAATTTACTCTAGTGTTTCTAGTTTCTGGCTGCTCCTCTCCGTACCTGCACCAGCGTGCTATCTTTATTCCTGTGTCGGTCTCATTCCACTCGGCCACCGACACCTACGACGGAAACGAGACACAAAAGCGGCGACGAGGCTGGGACACAAAAGTAAGTATGTTTTGCCTATGAGTAGTAAACTCGTTTATTAAACTTGAACGTATGTTGTTGCGTCCTCTTTTTCCCTTACTGTGTCCTCAATTTTTAAGCTGTTCATCCTCTTTTTTACACGATTGCGTATATACTGTAACACAGCTACAGTAATACGGATCTTCCCATGGATATAGAAATTGGCGCTAGTTCGAACTGTACCAAAAACTTTTTACCTCATAATCCTTGTTCGAATAGTAATCGAGCACCAGTTCCCCAAAACTCGCGATTGTGCCCTTGGCATTTTCAAACATATTCATTACAGAGCTACCGCGCTATAAACATTGATTTGTAACAGTCTTGCGTAACACATATTATCGTAAAGTTATAACCGCACAATAAACTTAGTTTCGGTGCGGTCAGTGGCGGGTTAGACCAAGACTGTTTTGGCTTCCCAGAAAGAATCAAATCAAATCAAGCCTGTTGTTATGGGTAACTTACATTTCTATTAGTCCTCATCAACGTACAACATTCTACATAAATTGGCTTCAATTTGTAGTATGCTAGTGCCTCTCATCTAACATTCATATCGTACAGGCTGCCATTGCATTTATACCAACCGGTACTGCAATAACTGAAGTAGACAGATTGGAGACCAAAACGCGTTGACAGCCTTCAGTCTGCGTTGTATGCGTCACCATCCGCCTGTTGGCCGGGCCTTGAGCAAGGATTGCCAGCTGTTGCTCGTTCACACTTCTCACGCATTAGCTGCCACGCTCGCAGCCCGAGTGACAGATGACAGGGTCGTGATCATATGACGTCCGATGTTGCTAATGCTGACAATTACCTGTCGCCACTGTGCAAAATTCTCGTTAGCGACTCACTGGTAATGAAACGAACGTGAACTACATTGACATCCACATACATACTCCACAGCCCACGGTATGGTGCGCGGCGGACCGTATTTCCTTCCACCACTACTCGTTTCCTTTCCTGTACCACTCTCAACAATGTTGATTGGAATAAACTCTTTCAAGTTCTGAAGCAAGCAGGAGTAAGATATAGGGAGCGTAAGGTTATTTACAACTTGTACAAAAACCAGACAGCGGTTGTCAGAGTTGAAGGGCACGAAAGGGATACAGTGGTTGGAAAGGGAGTAAGACATGGTTGTAGCCTTTCTCCAATGTTATTCAATTAATACATTGAGCAAGCTATAAAGGAAAGCAAGGAGAAATTTGGAGAAGGAATTAAAGTTCAGGGTGAAGAATTAAAAACATTGCGATTTGCCGACGACATAGTAATTCTGTCAGATACAGCAAAGGACCTGGAAAAGCAATTGAACGGAATGGACAGTGTGCTGAAAGGTGCATATAAGATGAACATTAACAAGAGCAAAACTAGGGTAATGGAGTGCAGTGTAAGAAAATCAGGTGACGCTGAAGGAATTAGATTGGGTAACGAAGCAATAAAGGAGGTAGATGACTTTTGTTACTTGGGCAGTAAAATAACAAGTGATGGTCGCAGTACAGAGGATATAAAATGCAGAATGGCAATGGGTAGAAAAGTGTTCTTGAAAAAGAGATCTGCAATTGCGAGTTAAAAGACTCACTGCTGCTCCAAATTACTTTACGAGTGGCCACAGTGCTTGCACAACGGAAATTTATCTAACTGCTCACTCCTTAAGGGAGCAGCCAACGTTTTAACAAACACAAAATTAATGTTAAAAATAAATGAATAGATAATTAAACATGGGATGGGGAGCATGAAATTATAAAGCAGAGGTTTGATACTTTAAATCATCATCTATTTAATAAAATGAACAAGTAAATAAATGTGGGGAGACCAAATTAAGCACAATAAAGCACATACCTTGTACAAATGTGAATTAAAACATAAAATTACTGCCCATAATAAAAAAAATTCTGCCCCTTATGAATATGGACGTAACGTGGGAGGAAAATTGCAAATACACAATGGCTAGCTGAAAGCACATTCATTCATTCATTCACTCGGAGACACACGCATAATGCTTGCGACACTTTGCCATGTGGGATCACTTAATAGCAGCGACAAACGAAGCGGCTGTGGCGTTTTTGACGAGATGGCAGGTGTCTTGAAGTACAAATTTAAAACACTATGCACTAAACCAATTCATGTTCGAGGAGGCAGCGGCATACTATTCTTAAGTACCATGTGGTGTGCAATCACGAAGAATTGCATAGAATTTACACAAGAAATTAATTTAGAATAAGTAAGTAAAGCACACGCGAGAATTCATATAGAAGAAAGCTAGTATCAGTAAAATCAAGGCTGAAGGCCAAAGTAATGGCCATTACGGAAGCGCGTGTTGAAATCTGTCATACATCACAAGCAAGACGAAATCAAACTACAAAATCTGAGAAATATTTAGTTACTCGCGGATACAGACATGACGCGAAAACGTTAGTTAAAAAACAACAAAAAATATAAACATACTAAGTTTACACAAAGGCTGAAGGGCACACATGTTAATTCTAACCTGAGAAAACCGGACACAAAATCATCACTAGAATGAAAATTAAAATGTAGATTTACTCTGAATTACTCGAGTTCTGTAAATTGAAAAACACGTCACCTCGTATAGCGAAAGAATTATTCAAGAAAACTATCACTGATAAACCAAGACTGCCTGATCACAAAAAGAAAGCGAAGTTCTGACATCATGCCTTCCCCTCAGCGTGTTTCGACGAAGTACTTACTTCCACAGTCGAAGCAAGGGTGAAGCCTAAGGGCTACGCCACCACACACCAGATATGTAGAGTGCGCTAAAAACCCATACAAAGCGCGTTAAGAACATAGTGTCTAAAAACCCTCTCTACCTGAGGAAGATAATACCCTCTTCAATGGCTCCCAGAGAGGTCTCTTGTCACCTCTTTTGTCCAAGATTACGTTGGCACCACACTAAGAACACGGCCACCTCGCCATCTTTCCAAATAAGCTTGTATCTGGCCACCCAGAAGACGCCAGCGCAGACGGAAAACGAAGCCATGCGTTCTTAGTTAAAGTAAACAAGGCACTAAAGCGCGAGGCGGCGACTGTAAGCCATTGCGCGGCAGTCAGTCGATATTAAAAACAACCTTCCACATTCACATGAACACACAAGTTCAATCAAATGGGTGGAAACATATATAAACATGGGACATTGTTCAGTAATAAACAGAATAAAAATAATTAACATACTAATAGAAAATATAAACGATGCATAAATACTTTATATTAATGAATAACTCAAAAATGGAACACGACCACACATTCAGTGGACGTCTTTCAAGCTATTGGTCTAAACTGCATCCACAGACATAAAAATTACTTTGACTTATACTAAGAACAACACACACGCGCGCGCGCGCACACACACACACACACACACACACACACACACACACACACACACACACACATGCCCGATGGAGGGCTTGAAGCTCCAGCGGGGAGCAACAGTAATTATGAGAACAAAAACAAACTCTTTTTTAGGTTAAGAAACATTATACATAAACACAGGCTCTTTATGACATTATCTGAGGAGTATAAACCATATGTAACGTGAAATGCAAGTGAAAACTTCTCAACTAATGTCATTACCAGAGACCCTGTGCTGATATCTATCTTGACTATAGCATTTGGTAACCTAAGAAATAGCGGTCCTGTCAACGCTTGTCAACTGTTTCCTGAAGATTACCTAATAAGCCGAAAACTAGTTCGAAATGAATAAAAATTATTAGAAAAGAAAACAGTTTATTTGTTTTTAGTCTCAAATAAGGAACTGTTCTACTAAGAAGTAACGAAAGAAGCCATACCTTATAGTACTGTTAATACTTGCAGTCATTTTCCTCAATTGCCCAATTCGGTTGGGTTGAAGTGACTAGAGATGCACATAATTAGCATTTTAGTGCAGGCCCACATCACAGTTGCCAGTAGCGCAACTACATATCCAGGAAGATACGCAGCTAAATCACACATCAATACATGTATAATCTAATAATTTTCAATGTATTTTTTTTTTCCATTGAAGATGCCAATATGATGAGGTGAAACAATTTTGCTATGTTCAAATAGATGCAGTTCGAAAAACAGATTTCTTATAACAAGTTAGTTTGGGTGGCCATCTTATCTTTATGGTAAAATATAATTGACGTTAATATTCAAGAACTTAGGAAGAAAGCTACAACTTTCATAATATTATCAATTCCTCTCAAGATTATTCATGAAACAACCACAACACAACTAAGAAGAATGCTCTGCAACTCCTCAGGACAAGAAACAATTTGGAATTAAACTGATAGTATAAATGAAACAGTCTGATTCAAAACTGAAACAACAAAATATCATTGTAAATACTATATCAACACATAAATAATTAAGTAATTTTGACCACTGAAAATGTGTAACATGAATAGGCGAAATATGTCTGAGAATACATTTCAACAATGCAAGACAGTTTTTTTATATTTATAATAAAACATAACTAAAGTTGTCAACTTCGGAAAATAGTTGAAATATTAGCAATATCAGTGTCACCTGTCAAGCATTTCCTACACAGACCTGTAACACATCAGAGAATTCACAACTACCTACACAAGAGAAGATTCACTTTTAAATTCAACAACGTATCGTTCTATTCCCAATAAATTAATTAAGCTGACAAAGCATCACTGCACAACTCATACTAAAATATTATGGTTATTGTTTATTTATTTATTTATTTATTGTTTATAAAATACTACGAGATAATAAAAAAAATAAGACGCAATGTTGAGGCATCATAAAATAGTTGCATAAGCGAGTTTACAGAGTCGCCTAGCAACACAACAAATATAATTGGATCATTAAATAATATGGAACAGGTTCGCATCATTATGTGGACGTGTTTCAACCGCTCGGCTATTCCACCGTGGCTGATTTTCTTTCTAAGTCTTGCACTAAATATGGATCATGACTATGATTTCCGTCTCATCTCGACAAAACATGATCATGCCTATTGTACAAATTCTGGTATTACAGTTACTCTAAGAGCATCTCCAGCCCTGCTCGCCAGTCGATTTCACCTCCCTATTGCGATTATAGGTGAATTTTTGTTTTATATAAATGAGGACTGTCTAACCCTTTTTGCTAAACATTTTTTAACACTGACCTCCATATTCAATGTCACTCTCCTAAGAGTTTAACAAAACTTTAAGCCGAAACTTACTCAAGTCCAAAATTGTAAATGTAATTTGTGAACTGGCAGTGCATTTACGGAGGCTAGAGGCAGTATTTTCGTCGCCTGGTGTTTCCAGTGGCCTCCTGCTAGTGTGGGGTCATGCCGGCAGTGGTGAAGTCGCTAGGCCAGCTGCCCCCGCGCCGCCACGCGCTGACCCAAACCGTCCCCACTATCACCTCCCCTCAAACGCCAGCAAGCCGGACACAGCCGTGGCCTCGTGGCAGGCGGCACGAGCTCTCCCCTCAGCCTCCCCTCCACGCTGCCCTCTGACGTGCGAGAGGCACCCTAAGCCAGCGTTCCGCCTGACACCTGCTAGCATCCTACGGAACTACGAGGGGAGCGTAGGACAGTGGTTTAGAGGGGGCTGCTCCTCTGTATATGTTACTCTGTGCCCAAACACTTGGGCGCCGTTGACTGGCCTGCCACCTAAATCGCGATACAGCCGCCCGGCTCAAGTGTCTCACTGTCCACTACACCGTCACCTCCCCACTCAGCACTCGTGTCAGCTTCCACTTTCACTCATATTTCACACTCCCGTCAGCCCCCAATACCTGATAAGCTTTGCCGACAATCGAAGTACCTCAAAGTTATCCACAGTGTTATCCTACATGGAAGTAGTGGATTTTATTATTGTCGTATATTTATGAACTGTATGATGTTCAAAACAAAGTGTCGAATACTCTGAGAGGAACAAGAAAGATGAGTCAGTTAATCATATGCCCGAAAATGCATACATTCTGAGTCAATCACCGGTTTATAGGAGGTGTTGCACGTGGTGTCCATCCATGGTATTGCACCCCTCTGACCTTAGGCGTAAGGACTGAAAAAAATGTTCAAATGTTTATATAGCTTATGGGACTTAACTACGGGGTTATCAGTCCCTAAACTTACAAACTACTTACAAACTAGCTAATACTAAGGACGGCACAGATATCCATGCCCGAGGAGGGATTCGAACCCCCGACCGTAGTGGCCGTGCAGACCGTGACTGGAGTGCCTCAGTCCCCTCGGCCACCGCGACCGGCCGTAAGGATTGACGCACAAGTATACCCTGTTGCTGTTGCAATGCTTGCTGGCACGCACAAAAGACGCGCCCCTCTAGGTCTGCACATCGTTGTGTACAGGATGACCAGCCAGTTTAAAATAGTTTAGCCGCGGTGGAGTAGCCGAGCGGTCTAAAGCGTCTCGCTGCGGACCGCGCGGTTGCTCGCCCTGGAGATTCGAGTCCTCCCTGGGGCATGGATGTGTGTGTTGTCCTTAGATTAGTTTACCTGGGTTTAAGTAGTTTGTAAGCTACGGACTGATGACCACGCAGTTTGGTCCGATAGATTTACAGACATTTGAACATTTGAAAATAGTTTAGGGAAATAATACAAAAATTTTATCCAAGCTTAGTCTAAGTTTTACAAGTGTTCTCCCAGTGCAGCATCCGCCGTGACAACGTGACCAAGCCGTTCCACCTTGCAGGATAGAGCTGGCCAGAACCAGTATTGGCTGCCGATTTTAAAATCACGCCACCCTTCTGTCGTCCGTGCTGAAACTACTGCCGTTGTCATGCTACCGTGAAGCCAATAGCAGATACCCACGATTGATCTCGTTTGCTATTGCTATTGCTCCCGCTTAGCGGCTGTTCGGTATCAGCCACCAACTGTGTTAACCGTAACCGTTACCTTTTCCGTTTTCTAATCCACGAACTTAGACTGGCACTCATTCACTGCATCCTACCTCTGGGCGAGCCCCACTATGTATCCCGTACTTTCAGAATAAATCCAATATCAACTTGAATCCTATATTTTATTTGTCAATCAGTCACCTCTTCCAAGGGTGCCCACAAGCCTTCCCTGTTTCGCATTCCATCCTGACAACGCCTCCAACCCATCTTATTTGTACAGCAGTGGAATGGGTTGTACTATTTTGGTATCATCCATGAGATAAAGTGCTGTACAGTTGGAGTTGCGTAGAGCCGCGCTTCGCCTTCCATCCTTACAACGCCTCCAACCCATCTTATTTGTACAGCAGTGGAATGGGTTGTACAATTTTGGTATCATCCATGAGATAAAGATTAAGTGCTGTACAGTTGATTGGAGTTGCGTAGACCACTTCCTTCAAGTATCCCCATAACCAAACGTCAAGGGGATTCAGGTCCGGGAATGAACAGGATAAGGTGTGGGGCCTCTCAGAGTAACCAACGACCCTGAAATGTCCTGTAAGACGTTCGCGCATATTGTGACGAACGCCTGCTGGTGCGCCATCATGGATGAGACACACCTGTAATCGTTGATGAAATCACATCAGCCCGTAAGGCAGCCAATACATTCCGAATTTACATCTACATACATACTCCGCAATCCACCAAAAGATGCGTGGCAAAAGGGACCGAGTACCAGTACTAGTTACTTGCTTCCTTTTCCATATAGAACGATAAAAAAACGAATACTTGTATGCACCTGTACGAGCCCTAATCCCTCTGAGCTTATCTTTGTGGTCTTTAGGAGAAATGTAAATTTGCGGCAGTAGAAGCGTTCTATAGGCCACATCAAAATCCAGCGCTCTAAATTTCTTCAACAGTGAAACTTCCTGGCAGATTAAAATTGTTTGCCGGAACCGAGACTCGAACCTGGGACCTTTGCCTTTCACGGGCAAGCGCTCTACCGACTGAGCTATCCCGAAACGACTCACGATGCTGCCTCACAGCTTTACTTCCGCCAGTACCTCGCCTCCTAGTTCCCAAACTTTACAGAAACTCTCCTGCGAAGTGTTTCTCGTAAAGAAAGTCGCCTTCCCTCCAGCGACTCCCATTTCAGTTCCAGAAGCATTTTAATAACACTCGTGCATTGATCTAAACTACCAGCTGCAAGCCTAGAAATTCGCCTCTGAACTGCTTCTATGTCCTCCTTTAAACCCATCTGGTGGGGATCCCAAACACTTGAGCAATACTCAAGACGGCATCGCACAAGGGCTTTATATGCGGTTTCGTTTACAGACGAGTCATGTCTTCCCAAAATTCTCACAATAAACCAATGTCGACCGTTCTTTTTATCCATGACTGTCAATATATGCTCGTTCAATTTCATATCGCTTTGCAGCGTTACCCCTAGATATGTAATTGACACGAGACTGTGAAGCAGCAATTGATGTTGTATTCAAACATTATGGGATTGTCTCTCCTACTCATCTGCATAACCTTACATTTTTCTATATTTAGAGCTAGCTGTCATTCGTCACAACACCTGGAAATTTGTTCCAAGTCATCCTACTGCAGCCATTGAATGACGTTGCCTTCGTATTCACCACAGCATCATCAGCAAACAGCCGCTGACTGCAACTCACTCTGTCCGTTAGATCATTTATAGAGATAGAAAATGATAGAAGTCATACCAGAAGAGTCCCTGTTCTCTCTCTGGTGCATTCCCAATGGGGAAGAAGTCACATTCGTCCTCCCATAGTTAATTTTGATTTTGACATCACAATCAGTACACAGAAGCACAACTACAATAAGTAAATACTTCAGCAGGAGAAGAGCTGGTGAACTTCGGTTGGAATCCAAACACCTCCAAACCCACCAAATTCTTCAATAAATTGTGTCACCACAGCATAAACTCAGACACCCACAAAAGTAAACGGAAAACCAGCGGAGCTGGTGGACTAGACCAACTACAATATTATACACACATAACCACCTCCCACCCCCAAATAAAATAAAATAAAATAAAGTAAAACAGAATAAAGAATAGTAATAAAATAAAAATGTTTATTGCACATTTGTATAAATTTTTATTAGCTACAGTGTTGCGTGGATTGTATTAATTACTGCATAATTAGAATATTTAATATTTGGTTACATAAAGAACACTTCAGACTGATTCCATTATACTGAGTACAAACATTTTGTCTGGGTCCCACCAGAAAAACTGAGCTCGAACCGCCACTGCTGAACGTACTTGGAAATTATGAAGAAAAATAAAGATTTATCTTTAATGTCTCATTTTATTTATTTATTTTTCCTTTTTTGAACAACTCTGCCCACAGTCCACAGGGAAAATTCTTTCCAACTCCCCCTCGTAAAATGTCTATCTCTATGCGGGAATTACATCATAGAATGTGCGACCACTTATGGGTAGTAGGCGGTGTGTGACATGTGGAAGTTTGTATCGGTCTAGTAGGCGTAATGATTAATGCGAGCACTCTCGAAAAGCGGGAAATCCTGGTTCGAGTCCCGGTCCGGCACCATACTTTAGTATCTCACCATTGGTTAATACAGCTGATGCTGATACGCCATTGCGAATATATTTCTAGTATTTACATTAACATAACATGTAGCCGCCGCAGTGTCCGTTCCTCCAGACGTGCATGCATCTCTGGGCATTTGCTTTGTTCTATCAATAAACAGGACACTGTACATCGTACCAATTCTGATGTTGAGTTTCTCTCTGTTCTCATTCCTGCTAATTCTCGTTACTTTTGCTATTTGCATTAGATTCTCCGTACGCACTCCGTCCTCGTTATACTATTCATTCCACTGAAAATATCCTGTAATTGTCCTTCACCTGAACGAAAGACATCAATGTCATCGACGAGTCACTCAAAATTTTTACCTCGCTCGGAACTTTCTTCTATTTTCATCGTTGTTTCTTCAATGTATAGACTGAACAATAGCGGTGTAAGACTCTCTGTTTGTTTGTAATTCTATGGGACCAAACTACGTAGGTCATCAGTACCTAGTCTTACAAACTACTTAAACTAAGTTAAACTAACCTAAGGACAACACACTCATCCATTCCCGAGGGAGGATTCGAACCTCCGACGCGGGAGGCCGCGCGATCCGTAACGTGGCGCTTCAGACCGCTCGGCTACTACCGCGCAGCACATTACTGCATCCCTGCCGTTGGATCCTTTTTTTTTTTTTTTTTTTTTTTTTTTTTTTTTTTTTTTTTTTTTTTGGTTCTCGCATATATTGTATACCAATTGAGAAATGTTCCTGTTGGAGCACAAAAAAGGTTAAAAATGTTCCGTATAAAAGACTCTGACAGAAAAGTGTCGCCACACAGGAATGACCGCGTGGTCTGAGGGGCACGGTGTCACGGATCGGGCGGTCGCTCTCGTCGACGCTCGAGTCCTCCCTAGGACATGTGCGTGTGTGTGTGTGTGTGTGTTTGTGTCTGAGTCTTGTCCTTAAAAAATGTTCAAATGTTGGTACAGCTTATGGGACTTAACTACGGGGTCATCAGTCCCTAAACTTACAAACTACTTATGAACTACTTACGAACTATGACGGCACAAATATCCATGCCCGAGGGGGGATTCGAACCCCCGACCGTAGTGGCCGAGCAGACCGTGAGTGAAGCGCCTCAGTCCCCTCGGCCACCGCGGACGGCTCTTGTCCTTAGCATAAGGTACTTTAAGTAGTGTGTAATTTTAGGGATAGATGACGTCAGTTGTTTGCCCCCTTAGAAAGCAGAAAGAAAAGAAAATAAAAACAATGGGGCAGCAGCAACCTCAGTTCTGCCTTCTCACCAAAAACTTCGGCATGTGAACGTATTCTCTCTCTCTCTCTCTCTCTCTCTCTCTCTCTCTCTCTCTATTAACAGAGAACACGCTAAATTCTTTTATTCAGTCTCTCTCTTCACAGTAAAGCCTTCATATTTATTGCCACCCCTCTCTCTCTCTCTCACTCTTTCCCACTGCTGCTGTCTATGTATGTCTCTCTCCGCCTGATACTATTTTCATGTTTTTCTGTCACTGTCTCTCTCCCAACTTGACTGTCTGTTCTGTCTGAGCTTAAACATATGGCCTCTTAATTTGACCAGGAAGGAAGTGAGGATGGAATAGACCTATGGAAATTTGGCATATTTCATTCACTGAAGAATGAAATTTATTTTTGCACAGACTGATTTACATTAAACCCAAATAGAAAAAAATTCAATTTAGCTACAAATAACCTGAATACAGTACAATAAGCAGTAATGGCAGAAAATGTCAGTTATCACTCAGACTCAATCACTGTACGCCAAACAATAAATTAAGGTTAATAAAACAAATTTTAAGTCAATTTAAAAAAGATTAAAAACACTAACACTAGACAAGGAAAACAGCAAAATAAATTACACACTAGGGAAAATACATGCAACCAAGAGTTGTCAAATATTTAGATGTTAAACAGAAATTAGGGTTAAAAATGAACCACTAGAAAAATATAATATATTTCGAAATAGCAAGAAGTTGTAAAAAAGGAGTTTGCTTTAATTTACAAATAGAATGACGCAGAATCGTTGCAAACTTTCATCTTTACTTTAAATACCAGCATTGTGTGTACCGGCTTTGCTGCGAAGAAGTAGCACTACAAAACACGGACAGGGCGAACATTCACCACCCAAGACTTGCACGCGAAAAAATTTTCAAATGTTTGTAATTCTATGGAAACAAACTACTGTGGCTATCAGTCCATAGACTTACAAACTACTTAAACTAAGGACAATCCATGCCACGAGGGAGAACTCAAAAATCCGATGCGAGAGACCGCACCAGCCGTTACATGGCGATCCGAACCACACAAGTCCCGCGCCTCACTTGAGCATTGAATCCTATAAACAGACAGTTGCATAAGCCGAGCGAGTCTCAGAGTAATTACGCCTGCCACGGATCGGTAAACAACAGCGACTTCTAAACAAGCAATATTATCAGAGCTCCCGACAGCATAAATAAAATCCAATAAATATAACAAGCAAACACAGCCAAATTTGCAATAGACAATCGTTACGCGCAAAATGCTTACTGCAGTTTCTTATTGAGCGAAACTCTAAATGCAACGGTCTCCTAATAAGTTAGCAGTGATTTCCCTGTCGATATTGTACCTTTGAAATGACATGGCCGATTACCTTATCCATCCTTATCTAGAAAACCGAGAGTGGGCTCCGATAACCACGATGTCGAAGAGACGTTAAACCGTGACGTTTTATTTATTTTTTTTTTTTTTTCGTGAAAGGTTTGTAAAAATGTAAGAGACCACTTATAACTACCTTAAGAATATTTCAAAATGTAATTATACCAAACTCCTGCTGGAGGAAATGATCAAGGAAACTCGGTGCCAATTACGTTAACTTCTGTTGCCGCTCAATCCGTTCACAGACCAGCCCAACTTCAAAACTGACAATTGGTACTAAAAATAAATAAAGTTTCCATATACATCACTTAAATAAAGCAATTAGGAGGTCAGGTGAGATATCTCAAATGTTTGTAAATCTATCGGACCAAACTGCGTGGTCATCAGTCTGTAGCTTACAAACTACTTACAGTAAGGTAAACTAACCTAAGGACAACACACACACCCATGCTCCAGGGAGGACTCGAACCTCCGAGGGCGAGCAACCACGCGCTCCGCAGCGAGGCGTCTTAGACCACTCGGCTACTCCACCTAGGCGTAAGATATCTCCCTAATTGTAACGTTTTTACTTCATTCCTTATGGTTGTCTTAGCGTGTGTATGTGTGTGAGCGTGTGTGTGTGCTAGGTTGCCCTTCCTTTTATCCCCTTAAGGTAAGTCCTTCCACTCCTGAGATTGGAATGACTCCTTTTCCACTTCCTTAAAACCCGTATCCTTCCCTTTCTCCCCTCCTTCCTTCCTCTTTTCCTGAAGAAGCTACCAGCGGTGGCGAAAGCTTGTATGTGTGTTTGTGTGTGATTTTATTTGTGTCTGTCGACGCGACGGGCCTGTGATTTGGGTAAGTCATCCGATATATATATATATATATATATATATATATATATGTGTGTGTGTGTGTGTGTGTGTGAGTGTGTGTGTGTGTGTGTGTGTGTGTGCGTTAGGCTTGCTAAAACTCAGGAATGCCTTAACTAATTTACATTTTTGTTGTTGTTGTCTTTTTCGCTTTATACAGGGGTAGTTCAGAAAGAAAAAAAGAGAAAAAGGGAACAGCTGAAAAATCGAAAATTCGGAATTGGTAATTTTGTAAAGAGAACCTCATCATTTCGGATAAGATTCGTATTTTGTTCACTGCCATATCGTTCAACCGACTGCGATAATATTTTGCAGACTTGAGCTTCGAAACAAGAGTAACGGCAATGTCTACTAATAATTCGCACGGTGCAAAGCGGAGGGTACTTTACAACAGACTTAGGCACCAATCTACAGTTTTATTCCTATCTTCATCAAATTTGGTACAACTGATCTTCAAAAAAATATTGTAATAAATTTTCTGGTAGCTAGAAGAATGATTAGCCTAAGGGGACAAAGACGGAGGGCAAAGGTAGGGGGGAGTGATAGGTAGAAAAATTAAGGAAAGGAGTGTGGGAATTATATCGAAGGGTCATGCATATTTAAGCAATTGCGAAACATTGTCGCGTGAGTTTTTCAATTCATTTGGAAAAAAAATAATTTGTATAGTGCAGTACTCTTCACCAAGGACGCTTTTATCACAATCGAAATATTTTAATAGACCCCTTCAGTTCCTTGAATAAAAAACTGAACCCACAGAACGTTACTTATTCAAAATTAAAGGACCAATTAAGAACTCCGTTCTACTACATGCTGTTTGAGAAAATTTAAATTGACAGACTGGTATTAAAATTCAAAAATTCTTATATTTCTGGAAATCTTATCTTACTATCTAATCACTAACTTTCTGCTTTTAACGTAGATTTTTATAACATGTGACTGAACGTTTGTCACAGTGAATTATTTCATCGGTCGGTAGATACGCCGTTTCTACACGTAGCGTAGGATACGTTGACATTCGACTGGCATTTGAGTGCCATCAAAACATTATGCGAAAAAATATATATTTTATTGTATGTTTTAATTATGGTTTGTAGTATAAATACGAGAATCTCTGCCACAACCTTGAGATTTTTGGTGCAATACTGAGTTGGAAATGTATCCCGATTATACGAGTTCAAGAAAAAGTCATTTTTCTCTTCACGAATACTTTCTATACTTCGTATTGAGTTAGTAGTGACTTATGCTGTCGTTGGAGTATTGATTGACCATATTTTTCATCAAATTAGTCACGAGAAGCCGGCACTCGCTCTTTAAAATATGAGTGATAAATCTTCATTTTTCAATGTTCAAAGTTAATTCCTCGTAAGAGAAGGGAGATCCTGAAAGCACCAAACAATGGGGTTCTCCTAAAAGCACAAGCTTTAAGCAAATTATGATCGTTAGTTGACATAAATTTCCTGCGAAGTTATCTGAGCAGTCTCTAAAGCTGTTTGACACTCTTGTCTGTTATAGCATCTCAGATTAAATATCGCTGATATGACCACTAAAACTGTGAACGATGAAGAGAGCGCACGCAACGAAGTCATATCTCCCTTGCTGCAGACCCTTCATATTGTGAGACGATGACTTATAAGCAGAGGGGAGAGGGAAAGGGGGTTTACATATAGTCGCCTTGGCAGCTAAAGGGTGCTCGCCCACATTACCATAAGGCAATTCGGCAATAAGCTTAGGAGTAACAACAGCTTTTCTACTCTCGGTCTGCACTAGTTAATGTACGCGTTATTCATAGTTGATAGGGATGATCGATGTTCTCTTCGTATCCATTTGTTCACTGGACAAACTATAGACAGTTATTTTAAGAATGTTGTGTGGTAATTGTTGTCAAAAGTTTAAAAAAATACCGTCACTAACCTTATACACGTGCTACTTTCTTTCACATGAATTATGTTTTTATCGCTGCGAAATGATGACGCGAGAAACTCGGAAGAAAATTAGTGTACAATAGTTCTCCGATAATAGTAATAATGACTTAACTGTGTATGCTGAACAAAAGTGATTATCTGTCCCAAAAATGAAAACTACAGAGTAAGGCGAAATTAAACTACAGAGAGATCAGTAAGAACGGGGTGAAATATTTCGGTACGATACAAGACGAAAGAAGAGCTTTTGAACGTCATGGCCGGCCGTGGTGGCCGAGCGCTCTGCGGCGCGCCAGTCTACAGTCTACACTGCCACTACGGTTCGAATCCCCCCTCGGGCATGGATGTTTCTGCCGTCCTTAGTATTAGCTAGTTTATAAGTAGTTTGTAAGTTTAGGGACTGATGACCCCCGTAGTTAAGTCCCATAAACTCTACGAACATTTGAACTTTTTGTTTAATGTCATGAACAGAAGAAGGAAAGAGAATAGGAACGATTATCCCTTAAGACCAAAGTATGTCATTAGTCAGTACTAATCTCTTCTGTGGCATGCGACTTTTGTAGGCTCACTTCTCGTATAGCGAGTTTCAGCTCTCAGAACAGTGGAGTGTAGTTCAAAAAAAAAAAATGTTCAAATGTTTGTTAAGCTTATGGGACTTAACTACGGGGTCATCAGTCCCTAAACTTACAAACTACTTATGAACTACTTACGAACTAGGACGGCAAAAATATCCATGCCCGAGGGGGGATTCGAACCCCCGACCGTAGTGGCCGTGCTGACCGTGACTGGAGCGCCTCAGTCACCTTTTTTTTTTTTTTTTTTTTTTTTTTTTTTTTTTTTTTGTAGTTCTCTTCGTTGCGGACGCTGATCGTTTTTGTTCGAGGTTGTTCGTTGAATTTTTGGCTCAGCTTTTTTATTACAGAGGGCGTGGAGCCCCCTGACCGGGCGCGCTGAGCCACGGCGCCCGGCGTCACCTCGGCCACCGCGGCCGGCAGGAGTGTAGTTCGCCGGCCGCGGTGGCCGAGGAGACTAAGGCGCTCCAGTCACGGTCTTCACGGTCACTACGGTCGGGGGTTCGAATCCCCCCTCGGGCATGGATGTTTGTGCCGTCCTAGTTTGTAAGTAGTTCATAAGTAGTTTGTAAGTTTAGGGACTGATGACCCCGTAGTTAAGTCCCATAGACTTTACAAACATTTGAACATTTTTTTTTTGGAGTGTAGTTCACTATTCAACTAAACATACCCCTCCCCTACTACTACTACTACTACTACTGTCACCGATGCATTCCTGCTAATATGTCAACTGGCTGTTAATATTAGATTGACGAAAGAAAGCCTGTAAAATTAACTTGTATGGAAATAAGATAAAAATCTTTACTAAATAATAAATAAATACTAAATAATTAACCTTCAGGCTGTAGTAGATTATCGTTATCTTCGTCTTCTGACACTCGAGGATAAGGCCCATGCCTGTTATGGTCTCAGCATTTCTTCCTCGGTCTTTCGTTCCTTCTCTTATCGAAAGGTTTATATTCCTCTGTTAGTTTCGTAAGTTTTTGTGGCGGCCAGTGAAGTACATATTCTTGCCATTTTCCTACGTTATGCTTTGTCTTTTTTTCGTTATCGGTTGCATCTCTAATTCTAATGTTTTTACTTCATTCCTAATATTGTTCCCCCTAATGGACACTCACAGACCTTATAATTTCATTACATTGTCTAATAAAACATTCTACAGGGCATAAGCTATCTATTCACATTATAATAAATGTTGTGTGTGTGTGTGTGTGTGTGTGTGTGTGTGTTCCACATCTCCTCCGTTATTGGACCAATTTCAAGTAAACTTGGTACGCATATTACTTACGGTCGGGCAACAAGCGCCGTGGGGATAAGAAGCACCCATGATACATGAATAGCGACATGCGCAAATATCTATCGCATTGTGTAGCGCGTGATTAACTGAACTATATTCATCCGCTATTTGAAAATGAGAATACTTAGAGACAAAGCAATCTCATGGGAGTAGCCGCGTGGTCTAAGGCATCATGCTACGGACTGCGCTCCCGCCGGAGGTTCCAGTCCTCTCTCGGGCATGGTTGTGTGAGTGAGTGGATGCGCATGCGCACGCTTGTGTTTATGTGTGTGTGTGTGTGTGTGTGTGTGTGTGTGTGTGTGTGTTGATTTTAGTGAAAGTTAGTTTAAGTAGCTTGTAGCTCTTGAAATCAAAATGTTCAAATGGTTGTAAATCTAAGGGAGTGAACTATGTTGGTCATCAGTCCTAGGCTTACAAACTACTTAAACTAACTTAGAGTAATTTTTGCTAAGGAAAACACAAATCCCATGCCCTAGAGAGGACCCGAACGTCCGACGGCGAGCAACCGCGCGCTCCGCAGCAAGGTGCCTTAGAACGCTCGGCCACTTCACCGCAGCAAAAATTTGAACATCTGCAACAAACGTATCAGGTGAATTAAAATTTTATGACACTTTTTCTCGTTGACTACTCCAGTCAGATGATGTACTGAAACAAGTTCATCGCTTACTACTTTTTTGTGACCATGCAGCACAACTACGGCATTCGGCCTAAAGTCACAATTTATTAACGCCACGCTACTGACTGAATTTTCGAGACGTTTTACAGACAGTAAGCACACATACCACTGAATGTACCTTTGAAATCATATCACAGTACGACACAAAAATACAAGAGTTACGAGGACATAAATAATAAAATGTTTGGAAAACCTCCCCTACTACTGATAAGGTGTTAATTTATTACACATTTCCTACTGTCTCTAGTCGCAAACACATTTCGCACATTTTCGTGATATTCCATTGCACTTGTCTCAAAAATTACATTATTTTAAGATGCTTTGTTCATGAGATATGACATCATAAGACTGCAGGAAAATGAAACTGTAGTCCGAAATTCGCTACAAAGAGAGGGCCGATGTCGAGGAAGGGGGTAGGGGGAGAAGGAGATCTACCATGAATCATGTATAAACACATAGCCGGGCAGGGCGGATACTAAGTCAACCTCGTTAGGGCGGACTCGCTTAAAACGAACTCATGAATTCAAGCAAATGAATATTGGCCCCCTGCTGTATATAAGTGCTTATGAGAAGTTTTATCGCATAACACGATTTTTGGTTAAGGTCTATTACGAACTCTCTTTCGGAGCCTAGTGTAATTATTTTGAATTTTAACACATCTCTGCTGTTACAGTATTTTGAAGTGTTTTTTTTTTTTTTTTTTTTTTTTTTCGAAATGAATGCAATGAATACAATTTCAAAGATAACTCGTTCCTAGTGTATTGAGGGCGTCAGGCATGATTATCACCTCAACAATTAACTTGTACGCTTCATTTGAATAAATTTAACTGTGTGTGCAGTAATATTTAGAAACGCTTTCTACGTCAGTTGTTAGTTTAGCCGAAGCTAAATCGAGTTAGAATACTCAATAAAAATATTAATAAAAACACACCTTCTTTAGGTTTTTAAACCAAGATCGCTGATAAAATGTATTTATTACTCTTTACCGGTTTCGAAGCTTTAAATCATGATCTTCAGAAGTATTCAAAAGGTCGTCACTTAGGACAACAGTTCAGATAAAGAGGTTCTCGCAGAAATGTAAAATGGATTTAAAACATGCATAGTCAACATGTTAAATTATACGTCACTAACATGGATCGTCATATTATATTAAAAGATAAAATATGACTGTTTCTCGCGTAATTATAAGAAAGACTGACAGAAGCGAACATTTCTGAAGATGATTTAATTAATCGAAACCGGTAAAGAGTAACAAAAATATATTTTATCAGCGACCTTGGTTTAACAACCTAAAGAAGGTGTATTTATATTAACATTTAAACAGATCGCTCTCCATTGGCGAAACATGCCAAGTAACGAAATACATATCTACAAATAGTAGCACACGAAACACGACAAAGAGGAAACAGACAGCTTTAAATGTACAGGTAAACTTTAACATTCTAGATGAAGTATATCGTCGTATAAAGAAAATAACAATTGAAGAGCAGTTTCGAATTCCCAAATCTATTTTATACTAGCTTATATGCCCTTGCTTCGCAACGGTTGTTGAAAGAGGGCCTGTGTGTATCATGGCTTTTTTGGGGTTCCGAACCTCAGTCAGTAAAAATAGAATCCTTATTGGATTGCTCTGTCAATAAACTCAGTTGTCCTAGCCCATATGTCAAATGGGGATCTATCAAAAATAGGGTCCCACAAGGTTCGGTCTTGGATCCTTTTCTGTCCTTACATTAAAGACTTGCCATTCTGTATTCACGGAGATGCTAAGCTAGATCTTATTGCTAACAATGCAAATATAGCTATCACGCCTGACTAACAGCAATTTACTGATGAAATTGTGAAAGATGTCTTTCAGAAAATTATTAAGTGGTTCTCTACAAATGGACCCACATTAAACTCTGATTAAGCCCACTATATGCAGTTTAATTCAGTAAATGGTGTGAAACCATTAATAAATATAGACTTTGAACAGAAATCTGTAGCTAAGGTAGAATATTCAAAAATTTTAGGTGATTGCATTGACGAGGGATTGAACTGAAAGAAACACATTAAAGATGTGCTGAAACGTTTCAGTCCAGCTACTTATACTATCAGGGTCTTTACAAATTTTGGTGATAGAAATCTCAGTAAATTAGCATACTATGCCTGTTTTCAGTCTCTGCTTTCGTATGGCATCATATTCTGGAGCAATTCAATGTTGAGTAAAAAAGTATTCATTGCACAAAAGCATGTAACTAGAATAATTCCTGGAGCCCACCCAAGATCATCCTGCAGACATTTATTCAAGAAACTTCACAGTGACTTCACGCTATATGTATTCACTAATGAAATGTTTTATTAACGACCCAATTTCAAAGCAACAGCATTGTACATAGTTACAACACTAGGAGAAAGTGTGATCTTCAATATTCAAGGTTAAATCTAACTTCGGCACAGAAAAGGGTGAATTATGCTGCTACAAAAGTTTTTGGTCACTTATCAAGTAGCATCAAAAGTCTGACATATAGCCAACTAGCATTTAAAAAGAAATTAAAAGAATGTTTGAATGTCAATTCCTTCTACACATTAGATGAATTTTTAAATAAAACTTAGTAAAGTTCATAAAAAATAAATCCTTAAAATACACGTTCCACATCAATGCGAAATATCGTATTTATGGACTATGGAACAAGTATTAATCTACTCTAATCTAATCTGTGAATGTGTACTGTATCCTTTAGTAGCGAGGTTAGCACACCTACCTGATAACAGGAGACTCGGCTCGAATCCCGTTTTTTGGTACAAATTTTAATTCAGTGCTTCAGCCTATAGTCACTAGAACTAACGTAAATAATGTTGATACTGAATCTGTCTCAGAATCAAAATTAATAATTATATTATTTTGCGGTGCACATTTTAACCCAGCCTTCATCTCTCAGTGTTGTGAGGAGTCACCAGAAACGACAGGTGGCTCGGATTCCAAGTTAAGCTGTAGGTCCCCTTTCGCCGGTGGATAACTGGTGGTAGGTTAAGAACACGGAATTCGTCGAAATGGCGATCAATTGAAAGACTTGCACCAGGCCAATGAGCCACAAGAAATTATTATTATTATTATTATTATTATTATTATTATCTAAATATCACGTATGCCTGAGATACAGGCAGGATTGTCCCCATTTCGTTCACTACAAAGGTACTGTTGTAATGTTGGAGAGATGGGCTATGAGCAAAAACAACAAAATAATTTTTTAAAAAAGATTTTGAAGAGCTTCTTCTAAGCTGATTCAAGTTAAAAAAAAATAACGAGGGGGGTGGGAGAGGAAGGATATCCTGATGGGCTGAGGTGTAATCAGTTATTCTGTTGAGGAAGGAGACGAAGTAAGGTAGGAAACGTAGGATTTAACACCCCGTCGACATCATAGTCATTAGTCATGGGGCCTTACGCTCGGATTTTTGGCCAAGGATGGGGAAGGAAATCGGCCGTGCTCTTTTAACACTTCGAGTACCAGGCACGTCAACTGGTGGGCTTTGGAAATTTCTATAGAATGCCGATCACGTCATTTGACCTGATCTTCGTTTTCGTGCTTTTCAACATAAATTCAAGTTTATTGACGATCTAGATTTATCTCAAATGCCTTACTTGGTAAATATAGTGTCTAAATCAGCCTGTAGATCTTGTAAATTTGGTTTCTACATCGGCCAACTGGTCGCATTCATTGTATGAAACGGGGCAGATAAAAAGTTGTGTCCGCTCTCTCACTAGGTAATTGAACGGACATGGCTCTCACGCTGTCTTACACTGAGAGAAATTTTGTGTGAATTTGAGAAAGATTTTATTGATAACGACAGTGAGGACGACGACATCGAGAATTCATATGTCGATCCAGTCTTTGTGAAAATAGAATTGCGTCAACTTTCGAGTGAGTATTTCGAGTTTGATGACCCTTCAACCAATTGTTTTGTATGTTGTTTTCTCAATTTTCTGAATAATAATTTTTTTCTTTGTTTTTACGTTCATAAATTTATGGTAGTGATTCCAAGATGAACGTTGAACCGCAAAATATTCTCCCTGACAGTACTGAGGGGAGGCCAGCACAGAGGTCGGCACAGCAACATATCGCAGTGACTCTGCAGAGGGGTGGACTGATACAAACTGTTTGCCAAGTATAGACGTTTTTAGTCGGGCCCTAAGAGTCAGAGTTGTATGTGAATGCTGCGTGTTCAGTTCTGCATTTCTTTTCATGTTCTGTGGACAGGGAGATTCTTGTTCATTTCAAAGAGCAGACAATAATTTTTTTATGCCAGACAGGAGATAAGGAAATCAAGTGCAACTCGGCTTACTCCTGCAGGCAGAATGACTTTCTAAGGTTATGGAATGGTTAACATGTCCGGCAGTCAAGGTGTTAAATGAACCATCCATTTATGTGAAGTGGTTTCGTGAAATCATGGAAAACATTGATCTTGATGGTCGGAGGTGGATATGAACTATCCACCCCTCGAATGCGAATCCATTGTGTTACCACTGCGCCACCTCGTTCGGTAGGGAGGCGAACTAGGGTAATTCGTGCAGATGTAAAACTTTCAGAGATGACGTAACGAGTAGCACAGCAGGAGACTTGGTTTCGAGTTTCGACAATAGCACAAATTTTAATTCAGTTTTTCTGGTTATATTGGTAGTGGTTGTGAGGATACACGGTTTTAGGTTAGTAACCTCTTTTGGTCGAACGATAGTTATCATTGATGTGCAGCGAGAGCTGCTGGCAACAATGCTTCCGTTGGAATGTTCTTTGTTGGCCGGTGTGCGGCAGTCTCCCGCCGACCGCAGAGCGAGGCGGTAGCATGTCGGCAGTGAGTTCGTAACCTGCGTTTAGTGGTGGCTAAAGGTCTTGCCATTCCGTTGTATCGCATACGGGTTGCAGTTATATATTGAAATGTTTCAGTGTGGACTTGTAGCCATTCATCGTAGTGGCACGCAGTTATTAAATCAGTGTGTTTAAAGGGAAGAGTTTTTAACATTTGTCGTTCCATAATAAAAGAAGTTAACAAAGTTTACTGTTATGGATCAACCTCGTAATTGTCCGCATCCCATACCGTCAAATCATTGGAACAATTATTAAATGATTAAGCATAAAACATAATGTAACGGCAACTTCGCCCATCGAAGGTTAGGTGGACGCAGCGGTGACGTTACATGATATATTCTTAGCAGTGGCGGCGCTTCCTACATGTTCACTGGTTGAGTGTTCCCCCAGGAGAAAGCTCGTTGTGAAGAAAAGTAAGTAAATAAATAAAATAAAAAGTGTTTTTCAACTATCACTCTTCGTTTCATTTCTGTAATAGATCTTTTTATATGTACATTCAAAGTCTTTTTTATCGCATTAGAAACGTTTTACGTCGCAGAGACAGCACGTATACGTGTCGTAGCGCTGCCGCTTAACATATGCGGCAGTGGCCGCAGCATTGTAAGGCGCATGCGCGCCCGAGGTTCAAATTCTCTACTGAACCCCCTTGAGGCAGTGTATGGACGCTTCCGCGGCAGGGAGGGGCGAGGGGAAACGCCGCTTTTAACATTGCAGTTGTAGCTGTTAGAGACGCCAGCTCCTGGAGACTCGAGCTCTGGCGGTTACGCACGAACGGTCGCAAAGCAATGTGGCTACTGCACATACGCAAATCCTCCATGAAGGCAACATCCGCCCTTCATATTTGTTTTTGGCATATTGAAAATTTATCCAAAAAAACGTTATTTATGGTAAAATATCTTATAAGTACCAATTAATCACGCATCAACTGTAAAAGGTTTCAGAAGATCCAATAATGAATAATACTAAAGCACTACTTTCTATCTAGCAAGAGTAGCCGTCTGGTAGCAGCATCGTGCTGAATTGTAAAAGGTAATTGGTTCGAGTCTGGGTGAGAGCAATTTTTTTTTTTTAATCCAAACTTATTTTTTACAAATAGACTTTTGGATTGTTACTTGCCACATATCTTTGGACGTTATACGAATGTGTCACGATTTTGAGGATAAATGACATTTATACTCTTCATTATAACAAATATTTAACTGTTTGAACAGAGGTGGAGCAGAGCAACCTTTGCGCATGCGTAAAGCCGTCGGCAAACGGAGCATGTGTCTGAACGTGTATGGTCAATGTGCCGAGTCCACCGTGCGGCTGAACGCTCGGAGACGGCGCATCTTGAGCATACGAGACGTGTGCCTCAACTAGCTACACGCGACCGCAGCGCACTCCAGCGACAGTTGTCGGCTGTATCAGTTGCTGGAATCACACCGTTTACCAAATCAAAAGAGTGGAAATCCTGCTTTAGCTCTATTGAACCGCTTGTTATCGCGCTTGTGCTTATGTTTGTTATGTTCTGTGATAGTACTAAATAAATAACAACAAAATACGTAGGAACATAAGACTCTGATAAAAGGTTGGGGGGGGGACACTATCAAGTTTCGGCCCCGGTTCGGAAATATTGTAGATCCATAACTGATAGAACCCCCCCAGTGATCTGAAGCACCAGCCGCAACTGATTATTGGGATGTCATGAGAAGGGAAAGATGTGATTCGATCAGCGTCTACAGCGTGATTCCTCATCATCCGTGTCGAAATGAAGAGCATGAGAGTGTTTTCACAGTTAGGAGAGTGGAAATTTCCAAAACGCGGACGTAGTGGAGCAATATTAACGAATTAATCGGATTGCTGCCCGCGTCCTTATTCGTTTAGCGAATGATTGTGCAGTGGCGAGCAATGAGTGGTCGGGGTTCTCGGACAGTCCGGTGGGTGGGGATGGGCGTTGCGTTAATGGGCGGAGTCTAAGTGAGGGTGATTAGCGCGGCCAGGCGCCGGCAAGGTATATAGCGGGCGCGACCGCCTCACCAGACACCACAGTTGGCGCCCACCATGTCGGCCGCACACGCGCGCACCCTCACCAACGGAGACGCTGGCCTCCATATGGACAGCTGCCCAGCCGCCGCCACCTGCCACAAGCCCCTGGCCTACACGTGAGTTCCCTGACCACCCCTTTGTGTGCGAACATGGTTAACATTATAACGATACATTATTAATTTATTAATTAATTAATTTATTAATTTATTTATTTTATTTATTTATTTATTTATTTTTACCGATCGGCGCCGGTTCCCTCCTTCTCTTAGTCTTTTATCTTGTTGATATAAGTAATTCACATAATATACAAAAAAAAAAAAAAAAAAAAAAAAAAAAAACAGCCGAGTCCTCAAACTGGGGAACTATCAAGTATGGGGTACTGGGACCTTTGCTGTTCTTAATATATATTAATGATTTGCTTTCTCGTAGTCTTTTATCTTGTTGATATAAATAATTCACATAATATACAAAAAACAGCCGAGTCCTCAAACTGGGGAACTATCAAGCATGGGGTGCCACAGGGTTCGGTACTGGGACCTTTGCTGTTCTTAATATATATTAATTATTTGCCTTTCTATATTCATAAAGGTGCCAAGCTAGTTCTCTTTGCTGATGATACAAGTATCGCTATCACACCCGATTCACAGGAATTAACTGATGAAATTGTATATGAAGTATTTCAGAGAATTATTAGGTGGTTCTCTGTAAATCGACTCTCTTTAAATTTTGATAAAAAACACAGTATATTCAGTTTCACACAATAAATGGCATCACACCATTAATTAATATTGACTTCAACCAGAAATCTATAGCTAAGGTAGAATATTCAAAAATTTTTTAGGTTTATGCATTGATGAAGGATTGAATTGGAAGAAACACATTGAAGATCTGCTGAAACGTTTGAGCTCAGTTACTCACGCTGTTAGGGTGATTGCAAACTTTCGTGACGTACAACTCAGTAAACTATACCTATTTCCATTCCCTGTTTTCTTATGGCCTCATATTCTGTGGTAATTCATCATTTAGTAAGAAAGTATTCATTGCCCAAAAGCGGGTCATCAGAATAATTGCTGGAGCCCACCCAAGATCATCCTGCAGACAATTTCAATTTTTTAAGGATCTAGCAATCTTCACAATAGCTTCACAATATATATATATATATATATATATATATATATATATATATATTCACTTATGAAATTTGTTATTAACAATCCAACTGAATTCAAATGTAACAGCAGTGTGCATAGCTACAACACTATTCAAGGTTATATTTAGCTCTGTCACAGAAAGGGGTTAATTATTCTGCCACAAAAGTCTTTGGTCACTTACCAAGTAGTATCAAAATTCTGACAGATAGCCAACTAGCATTTAAAAATAAATTAAGAGAATTTCTGAATGGCAATTCCTTCTACACATTAGATGAATTTCTAGATAAAAGTTAGTACTTTAGGGAAAAAATATAAATAAAAAAATTTAAAAAAATTAAAATAAAAAAAATTCAAATATTGAGTGTCATGTAATATTAACTGACACGTTCCACATCATTACGAAGTCTCGTATTCATGATATATGGAACAAGTATTGATCTAATATAATATAATCTTTGAAAATGTTTGTTTCGCTCATCTTTATTTCCTTTCGGCGAGCCGAGAGGACGAAACCGCGATCACACTCTTTCTTGTTTGAGGTTATTATGTGTGGATGTTTCGGCTTTGTAATGTAAGCGTGAGTGCCGTTAAGTATTATTTTAAAATAAATCTCCTTGTGTTAAGAGCAAGACTCCACCCTGTTTTCATTAAATAATGTCCCTTACTTTCTTAATTATTCATTTTCTTTGAGATTTTCAGCTTCTCGATATTCCGTCGTAACATGATGTTCAGACGTTATCATTTTATCTTCGCGTATTTCTATGATTACATTCCGATCAGTTACTTTATATCATTACCTTTTTCCTTTAACAACCTACATTCGTATTGACAGTTTCGTGAAGTCCAATAGATTTCCCTTTTGTTATTTTGTTTATCAAACTTTTAATACACAGTCCGACAATAATGACATGCGAGGTGAACAGTCTGAACATTAATTTATTGCGGAAAGTATCATGAAATTTATCTGTATCTTCCAACAGCTTAACATTTTCGGCTGCTGTGATCAATATTTCTCGAAAGAGCTTCAATGGGACTTTCCGTAAGTTTTCTCTGTAACGTTATTTTTGTGTGTAGCCTCAACCCCAATCTACCTTCCGCAATTTCATTCTATTCAGTCATTTCGTGTATTAATTTCATCCGCCCTTATCTTAATTATTTGTTCATATTTTTATCCGATTTCTCTACGATCAAAATTTTAACAAAAATCCTTCAGTAGCGCAGTCTCACATTGATTCGTACACGCAACATCACAAAAGTAATATTGCAACATTTCAGCGTAACGGTTCATTGCGTGCGGCTGTATCGATAAAATCGCATTTGAATATTGTTGATTTTTGAAAATACAAGTGTTTGGAACTTAAATAGCGGCAATACTACTGGGGAAACACTATGCACTGGAGTCTACTACTCTAGCACACGATTTTTGACGTACGTACCTTACCTCCGAGCAAATGGACTCACCCGTCCCACGTCACCGGCGTGCGCACAATCGAGGGTAACACAGTCACTTGTGAGCGGGCGGTCTAACGGAACGCTGTCACTATGTTTTGGAAACGGGAGCATCGGAGTTGGATCAAGACTGAATGT
Organism: Locusta migratoria; assembly: GCA_026315105.1. Taxonomy (NCBI): domain Eukaryota; kingdom Metazoa; phylum Arthropoda; class Insecta; order Orthoptera; family Acrididae; genus Locusta; species Locusta migratoria. The sequence continues at coordinate 490,424,632 of CM048744.1, read as the reverse complement.
AACAGAGGTCGTACAGGAAGACACTGTCATCAAGGTCTTCAAGAGGCATGCGGGTAATCGGCATTGCCGTACAGAACAGTGGAACTTTGGGTGAAAGCCTTCAACGAAGGTCGGCAGACGGTGACAGACATGCATTGGGCAGGTCGTCCTAGCGTCTCTGAAGAAGTGCATACTGTTCCCGCGTTAGTGGACAGTGATCGACGCCAGACGATTTGTGAGCTCGGTCACGAAATCGGATTAGCGCATACAACTGTGCTTCGCATCCTGAAGGAAGCCTAGGCAAGCGAATAATTGCATCACGGTGGGTTCCGCATGAATTGACTGAAATGCAGAAATGGATGGGTTTCGACGCTGCTCAGACGCACTTGGAGCTCTATGAGTGCATAAGAAACGCTTTCTTACGCCGTATCGTAACACTGGATGAGACACGGGCCACATCGTACGAACCAAACCTGAAACGCCAATGCAACAAATGGTGTAATTATGGGTCGTCGCGAAAGTCGAAAGTACCGTCAGAGCCCCAGTACGGTAAAAGTTATGGTGATTCTCGGGTACGACTGTGATAGTGTTTTCCTAACGCATAACGTTCCCCCACGGCAGAGCGTCAATGCGCAGCATTACTGTCCGTTTTTGGATCTTTGCGAAAGAAGAGGCAACATTTTCTACACAATCCACCCATCATTTTGCACGACAGTGCGCGGTTGCATACAGCGCAAGCTGTGGCTGCTCTGTTCGGTCGGTGGGACTAGGGAGTACCGCACCTCCATCATACTCCCCAGATTTAAGTCCTTATGTCTTCGATTTGATTCCGAAGATGAAGGAAGCACTTCGTGACATTCGCTTCAGAACTGTTCCGGAGATTCGACAGGCAGTATATCGCTCCATTCCCACCATCAACAGAACAGACTCTGATAACGGTATACAACGCCTTCCACATCACTGCCAACGGGTTCTACACAATGCTGGTGACTACTTTGAAGGATAGTAACATGTAACGCTTTTGTATCTGTTGTGACTAAATGGTTGCCACTATTTAAGTTCCAATCTTCGTACAAGGTGCGTCGCAAAAGTTCGGTAAATGGTCTCAGGAAATACAGGAAACAAGAGTTACAAGCGAAATACCTTTACTGGCTTCCAAAGTAATCGCCATTGGGTACAATACACGTCTGACATCGGTTGTACAGCTGTTGAAGACTGTCAGCAAACGGTTCTTGTGGAATCGCTCGAAGCACTGAGGTCACGCATTGCGAAGCGTAAGCTCTTCGTGGCTAATTTAAGGTGGGGAAACAGAATCAAGTCTTTCGGCGCCGAATCTACAGAATAATGAGGGCGTGGTTTCATTTGGCACGCGCGAAGCATTATTTAGTATTCAAGCACTACGTCAGAGGTACAGAGACATGAATTGCGACATCTATACCTGTTTTATTGATTATCAGAAGGCTTTCGACAGAGTAAAACACAAGAAGATTGTTGTCATTTTACGAAGTATTAGTTTGGGTAATAAAGACCTATGTATAATTGTGAAACTATATTGGAACCATTCGGCTTCTGTAAGGCTGCACAGAGAAAATACCGAAGACATAGTCCACGAGGTGTATGACACGGTTGTATATTATCTCCACATTTTCAACGTCTATTCAGAACACATCTTTAAGGAAGCTCTTGATAAAGTAGAGATGGGAGTACTCTTGAACGGAAAATATAACAATAACATCCGATATGCTGACGTCCCAGTAATATTTTGTTATATTGAGGGTATTTTGCAGTAGGCCTACCTTGTCGACAAACTTGTATAAAAAAGCTATGAATACGGCCTAGATGTCAACCCTCAAAATACGAAAAGAATGATAATCAGTAAAAACAGAGCCCCTGCTTGTCACATTAAGATAAGCCAAAATAACATCGCGTCAGTAGATAAATGCAGTTATATTGGCACTACAATTAATGACAACTGGGGTCTTTCGTAAGCGGTTGCAAGCTTTTGAGGTGTGGCTGTACAGTAGAATGTTACGAATACCATGGACAGCGCATGCCACAAATGTTGAGGTTCTACAACAAATGAAGAAAGAGAAAGAAGTACTGCCCACCGTGAAGGCAAGAAAGATCCAGAACCTGGGACATCATGCGGAACAGCAACATATCATCACCTCCAGACCATCCTGCAAGGAAAAATACCAGGGAAGAGAAGCGTTGGCCGGAGAAGAATGTCCTGGCTTGAAAACATCAGAATGTCGACGTCTAAAACTTCTACAGACTTATTTAGAGCTGCAAGTGAAAGAAAATCTCTGCAAAGATGGTGGCCAACATCCGACACGGATAGGAACCAGAAGAAGAAGAAGAAGGAAGCCCTGTCACCTTGCGTCTAACGAGAAAGTTGAGCACGCGGATCGCGGTGTGCAGCCGGGCATTGTCGTGCAGGAAATTCCACTGCCCACTTCAACACAACACTAACATCCCATGCATCTCCATCGCCGTTTTGCCTTATTTGAAACAAACTCGATGTTAAGGCGTTGCTGCATTTTGAGCTCCATGTTGCAATGACACTAGTTCTCACACCGACCGTGTCAGCTGGGTCGCAGCGTGTACCACCGCTTCACTGCAGTGCTTTGCGCTACAAGGGGCGCTTGTTGACAAGTCCTTCAATGTGTATGCGCGGGCACCTCATCCTTGCCAGCGTGGTTTGTAAAATATGGGACCATTCAACAAACGTTTCAGACGCTCGTCTCTCACCAAATGTCGGAACTGGGGATTGGACAGTGGCAGGGTTGCCACCAATCGATACTGAGGCTTATCATTCCGAATTGGGCAACATTAAGACTCTTGTTGAAGAAGGAAGGAAGCTTAGGGTTTAACGTCCCGTCGACGCCGTGGTCATTAGAGACGGAGCGTAAGCTCGGATTTTTGGGGAAGGGTGTGGGAGGAAGGCAGCCGTGCCCTTTGAAAGGAACCTTCCTGGCATTTGATTGCAGTGATGGCTGCAGCGGATGGCTGGAGGTGGATTTGAACCACCGTCCTCCCGAATGCGAGTCCAGTGTCTTACCACTGACTCGTGTTGGTTCGGATCCCACGACTGACACGAGAGTATGAAACGACTCGCCCAGAACGGCCGCCCTTTATGTTTCATCTTTTACCTCTTCAATTGTAATATCACAGAACTGTCAAAGATGACATTTATTATATGTCTGACACTAAATCGGGGTGAATAACATCTCTTCCAATCTTTTACAAAAATAATGTAACTTGTTTTACACACACAATCAGAAAAAATCTATGGCTGCCTAGTAAGCCAAAAAACGCTTAACCAAAAAAAATTAACCCTGCAGAACATACACAAAAATGTGCTTTCCGTTGTTTACGAAGATGGTAGCTTTCCGTCTTACTTTGTACAGAATGGGACTCCACTATGCTACAGACCAGTCGTTCATCACTGACGGTCAATTTCATGGTCATTGGATTCGCCGATGTTTTTGTGTTCAATAGCCACCCACATCAACTGCCTGACCTCAAACCACTGGAATTTTATGTGTTGCACTATATAAAGAAACTTAAAAACAAGCACCATCTGGAGCAACGCATTGAAGAAGCGCGTGCCAGCAGTTCAGTGGATATCCTTTTGCAAGTGCACTACAATTGGATTCAACGCCTTCAAATGTGCGTTAACTAAGAGGAACAACATGTTGAACACATTGAATGACTGTCCTTTACGGAGAACAGTCTAGTCTGTACCTCAAAACAAAATGTATTGTAACTTTTGAACCACACCTTCTACGTCGGATCTGTTTACAGGAATGAACTTGCCAGAAAATGTTGATACACCGCCTTTCCGTTAAAATAATAATTAAAAAAGTCTTAAATTCAAGACGGCCGATATAAAGATGGCGGCCATGTTCGGTACGTACCGTAAAAGATAAACCATCCGTAACTTACTAGAATATTCAGGTTTCCCAATACCTGCACAATTTTTGAAATAAAAGGGCGAACTCCGACTTTTGTCTCGTCCTGTATGTATGTGTCTGGGTATGTGTACGTATGAGGGTTTGTACGCTACACTGTCCTCTAGAAGTATTTTTTTTTTTATTATTGTAGCCTCAGTCTATCTTACTGTAGTGAAGTATTGGTCTGTGTCTGCAATGACACCTCTTTCCGACACACACATGTCGTACCAAACTCAGAATTTCTCGATGGTTCAGGATGGGTCTTATCAATTGACTCCGTCTTTTAGTACAGTTGTGAAATAAACTTTTCTTTTCAATTGGAATCAGTATTTTTACATTACAAAACTTACCCACATATTCATCATTCCTCTACAGAAACGTATTTCAGAAGTTTTTCCTCTCTTCTCTCTAATGTTCATCGTGCGTGTTTCTCTTCCGCACAAATGAATAAATTTCGAACAAATATCGTAAGAAAAGCCTATTCAACACTTGCAGTTTACATTTAGTACTGATTAATAAAACTAAAAATTAATCATTTGATACATTTAGATTCCATTAAAGATTTATTTTCGGCAGTCGCAGTTTTTCTTCAACATTCGTCTCACAACATGAATAATGAGGTCGAAACTTTCATTGTTTGTGGATACTCTGGACTGAAAAACGCACAAGTGAATCAACAATATGCTTGCAGCAAACTGAAACAACTCGTCAGGTCTAAGTACGATACCAGCTACAAAAGAACTCATTTTCTATTTCAGCTGTAACGTTCCCGGATAGCCTCGTGCGTAACGATCAGTTCCGGTTTTGGGACGGGGAGGTCTGCCAGTCCCATATCGAATCCGCGAGACTGATTAATGACGGTGGGTTGGTGTGTCAGTCAGTGTCGATGTGGAATCCATGCGCTTTCCCATATCCCAGTAGGTAAATACCAAGCTGGTTCCTATGTTATGCAAACGCTTAGGACACTTCTTCACACTTCGACGCAGAATTCCACACTTTGGGGAGAGGAAGTGACTAATGCCCTTAGCTGGTTGCTATCCTCAAACACTCAATCAGCAGAGCTTCATCTGTTCCATTAATATAATTTATTCACACACAGAAACGAAGACTTTTTTAAAGATTTCTAATCAGCTCGCGCTAAACCGAGTTCTACACCTGAAGCGCTGCTCAAGACTGACTGAGATGTAGTCATCTCTTACCACCACAACCATTAATCGTAGTTGATATCAAAGCAGCCCACTCTTAACACGTTGGCTCACGCGATGACGTCAGAGGCGCGCAGAGCCGCCTGCTGTGGCCGCCGGCGGCCACACGGCAGCCGACGTGTTAAATCAAAAGAAGTCATTGGGAATCAACTTCCGTAATACCCAACGTACCTTTCTAGGGACTTTGGCAATAGCTAATGAGTGCCACTTCAAGAACGTTAATTTATCCGATTCCATTACAGAATTGTAAATGAACAGTTCATGTGATTCTGCACGAAACTACTAATTTGATGTGTTATTCGTTGAACTATAATTTGAACTGTTTTGAGCTGACGATTATTTCGTGTTGTGTGATCGCGAAATAGACTTCGTGTCCGCGAATCGTCAAAGATTACGTAGTTGGAAATTTTGCTACCATCTCATAACGCAGTTAACGTATCTGTTCTGTTTATTTTTATAAGGTTTGTTGCTATTTTTTACCGAGCGAGGTGGCGCAGTGGTAACGCACTGGACTCACATTCTGGAGGATGGTAGTTGAAATCCACCTCCAACTAGCCAGATTTAGGTTTTCCGTGATTTACCTAAATCACTCCAGCCAAATGCCGGGATGGTTCCTTTCAAAGGGCACGGCCGATTTCCTTTCCCATCCTTACCCAAATCTCCGAGCGTTTGCTCCGTCTCTAATGACCAAGCTTAAACCCTAAGCTTCCCCTTGCCTTCTATTTATTACTTCTGTTTGTGGTTTATATAGCGTTGCGTAATTATTAATTAATAATTTATCTTGATGTGAGTACGTAGGCTTTATCGGTGTAACAATTGATAATATTCTTCTCGGGTTTCCTGTCGGATAAATACATCCACCTGGGCGCCATCATCAAGTGACAGTGCTGGTACACCGACTCGCCGAAACTGAGTACAAGCCGCGAGCGGATGCCCCTATATACGCCGCGGTAGGCCGAGAGCGCGTCTGCAAGAATGGACAGTTCCGCCCTCTACGTTTCAGCGCCGCTAGTAGTAGAATCCGGCGTAAACGATAGATCGCTATTCAGCAGAGACCGTTGTTTTTCTATGTTAAACAATACAGGGTTCCACATTTTACTCAAGGGAAAACCCTTGTCTCTGTTTATAATATTGTCAGAAAGACGAACTGCGATCGATTTTTTTAAATTAGCGAGACGCAGAGGCAACCATTTGTGTCTCGTCATACTTCATTTTATGTCCCTCAGTAAGAGTGTGGTCAGCTACCGCAGATTTCTCTGGCTGAAGCAATCTTATGTGTCGACGGTGTTCAGTACAGCGAACTTGAATTGTTAGAATTGTCTGACCGATGTAAATGCATTGTAGGACCATTAAGAAAAGGTTTCGTAATGGAATGTTAAAATTGAAACATTATAGATTGCAATATACCATTTAATTGAACAAGCAACCAGCTTCGGTCACACAAAAACCATCTTCAGGCCCTGTACACCCTTTGATTAAAACCGGTTTCCTATTCAATTAAATGATATTCCGTTCTAAATTTTTGTTAAATACTTTAAATTAGTCATAACTTCATAAGAAATAATCCAATACTGAAATAAAGAGATGCACATATCATCTGGGTATCTAAAGGTATCATATTCAACTTTGTGCTATCATAGATCTTACAGATAAGAAGACCTCAAGGGAACCTGAGTGAATCTCTAAACGGCAATCATAACCAAAATTTCAGTTCCCTGTAAGAAACTAAAGAAAAGTCTGGAACGTACGAGCGTAGTCCAAGAACACGAGGAATAGATAACGGCTACTTTTGCCTCCCAGCACGGTCTGTTAACATTGCAAGTACTGGACACATCCACAGGTCGCCGCGTGGGCAATGTGAAGACCAGTGGCTGCTTCAAAGATAATTGAGATTCATGGCAGAAAATTCTGTGTCTACTGCAGCGATACTAATTACAGTAAGGTTATGAAACAAGGATGACTGGCACGAGTTGAAAGTTGTTTGAATGCTACAGTGTTTTTTCCTAGGCGAATGAGGAAAAATAAAAACAGGCAGAGAGTCGGCGCAAGAAACTCATCTCTTTACCAGAGCTGAAACACAATACAGGCTAATTACTTTTGAGCAGAAACAAATTAAAAATAGTGTAGAGGCAGACGAGAGTTCAGCGCTGTAGGAGAGACCAACTACAAAGGAACTATATTCAGAAGAGTCTCCGTGTCCCAGCAAGCCGACCGAATATTGGCGTTGAAAATTTATTCCTCGACTAGGATTCACGTAATCCCCAAACCAGGATTCAAGTCGGCTCCTTCTTGTCAACCCCCATCGGAAAGTTCTGCGTTAGCCGTCTCACCTATGGAGACGCACGTTAAGTTTTACACATCACGGTGTGGGAACTACTGACGCAAACATTCAAGACGTATGGTGAGACAAATCAGTTGCTCGTGATATGTTAGTTTATCAGATGAGACTAAATGATATGTTCTCGGTGTGCTAGCCGAGCTCACGATTCCATTTTTATTCAAAAGTGGGATCACAGAGTAGGCCAGAAAGGAGAAGACAGTACATAACATACTTATTGCTACCAAATTATCACTGAAATCCATCTATTAAGTGAGGTGATGAACCAACTGGAGACTTTGGACATAATATTTTTATAGAAGTTTGTCATTCTTGGGGGCGATCTGTTCAGTTGATTTATTGTGTATTAAATAGCCAAGATTGCTATTATCTTTTATTTAGATGACAGGTTTCTGCGGCTTACGGTGTCATTTACATTCGGCGCACCACAAAGGAAATCTTTTAAGAAGTACTTGTTCGCCAACATCATTCTTGGAATGTCACAACACAGACAAAATGTCACCACATCTCGCTCCAACTTAGTGTTGTCACAATTAAGTTAAAACAACGACCTGGGCTGTTTTTTTACATAATAAATATATTTTTAGTTATGTCTACGTCTGCAGTGAATGAGTCGACAACTTCTACGAAAATGCACATTGAAATAATATTGTAAAATAGACACTCTCTCCTTACGCAATAGTTAACATAGATATTACAAAACTGTCTACTGATTGTGTTGCGTAACCTTTTAATTGGCTTTCCTGCACCTGCAGCATCTTTAAGCTGGTGGTACATTGATTCCGTGAGTTGCTGTGGTTCCGTAGAACAGGTTACTCACGTCTCCCGCAGGCTGCTGCGTTGTTTGTGATCCTCGCTCACAAATACCGGCGGCTGTCGACCTTGGCTATCGGTGAGTGTGACGGAACGAGAAGCTTTCTCTCCGATGTTCCCACAGAGGCGACCTGTGTCTTCTGAGGTAACGCGTACAGGGATCAAAGTACGCTTTGGTAGCGCATCGCTTCCGGGGATGTTACAATGTTCAGCCTCTTCACATCTGCGCTTGTTCGTGGCGCTGATCCTCTCCGAAAAGTGAACAAATATAAAGTGAGATATACGCAGTAAAGGAATTCACACGTACATTCTAAAGGTGGACAGCTGTAAGTTTCTGAAGAGTGTGATTGTGGAAGATGGAATAAATGACAGGGAAATCTGCGAAAGATGAAGACAAGCCCAATGATTCTTGCAGCAGAGTGTACGAAGCTTAGTGTGGAGCAGAGACGTACCTCAGAAGAACAAACAGGTGATGTACCGAGCATATTATTTTCAGATATATAAAAGGGTTATGAAGAAGAGACAGGCGAACAGGATACAGGAGTGCGAGATGAAATTTCAGAGAAACAGGTTAGGAATTAGGAAAAGGGATAGAGTAAAATTGAGAGGGTGAAAGAAATTCTGGAAGAGAGAACCTACAGGAAACCATAGAGGAGTCAAGATAAAAATAGTATGGACATGTTAAAAGAAGATACATGAGGTGGAAATGGAGGGCAAGAGACAGGTGGATTGTGGGTTAGAAGGAAGAAGTGCAGAAAAGAGGGGCAGAATGGGACAGAATGCTGAGGAAAAAGTGGCGGGAGGATAGAAAACGACGGGGAGATTCCTGTTCCACGCCGACCCAGGCAAGGGCTGGAAACTGCCGACATTTGGTAGACTGTTCCGTGACTGTTTCAAATATAAGAAGGAATACACCGTAACCAGTTTTTCTTTTCTATTCAAGGCACATTTCGGAGGCTTTGTGCCATATCCGACCATCAGCACACGACAGGACACAAAACACTAGATAAATATAAAGCACTGTCCACTTGTCTTATACAATTAAAAAGCACACAGATATAAAAAAATTGTTTGGTTTCAGAGATGATTGTTGGAATCTTCTTTCATCCGGGTTGTACGAGTGAATCAAGTAGCCAAAAAGGATAGATGGAACTATTTGGCACGAGTGACTGTGACAAACAGATGTGTCTTCCACTGCGAAACATCGAGCACATTTGACAAATGAAATCACTCAGAAACTAGGAAGATCATATCGAAGCATTTTTTGAATGAAAATTCCGCCATATTATTGTTTAATATTATTTATACGTTTAAATGATCACAATGTCCTAAAATAAAAACAGGAACATTCAACGAAATTTCTATGGAGGAAATAGAAGACACATATGTAATCAAGTGTGCCTCAATATGACTATTAAATGTGCAGGTTCTAACAATCAGAGCCACACAGGACGAAAATCGGAACAGCTTAGATCTGGGTGGTGCTTTCTGCGCTTGGAATGATAGGTATTTAATGGTCATTTTGAGGCACAGTTTTTAATATTACATAGTATACTGATTGCGTTATAGCATTTGTAGGTGAAGTTAACGTTTCAACAACAACAGAAATAAACATGAAGAGTATTTATTTCGTTTAAAACACATTCCGAGATCTTTACTTGAAGTAAAATGACAATGTCGCTGCAGTTGTTTGTGCAAAATAATGTTCGCTACGGATGTGCAAGCACTATAATATATTTCAATCTGAATGTAAGATTATTCGAATATTATGAGTGATATTATGTGTTGCTGTAGCCCATGCTGAAATAAAGAAGAAGAAAATGAAGGTGGAGGTTTATTTTCCCGTCGACAAAGTACTCACTAGAAACGGAAAAATATTGAAATAGAAAGAATTATTCTGTAAGCTGTCGATATCTGACAGAGCTCATTAAGCAAACAATTGAAAGTCTTTGTACATTATGAAGAAATCTCCAATCACTCAACAGGCAATATTCTACTTGCAGACAGGTGTATAGGGAACGAACTTCTTAGGAGACTTTCACGAGTACTAATCAGTTATCACTGTGTAATTACTATATAAATTCAAGAGAGTTAGTTCCTAATTAAGGGTAAATTCATGAATGAGGTATCTAAGCACTAACCACGTCCAGCCTTCACAGCTTAACTTGCTATAGTATCTCATCTCCTGCCATCCAAACTACACAGGAATTCTGTTGCATATCTAGTGGGATTGTCACCGGTTTCTGCGGATGTAAATCAGTTAGGAGGTGGGGCAACTCGTTCTTGGAGAGTTTCAATATGACACGAAGTACATCACTAGACTTTCATGCTCTTGTACGTTTCATCGAATTTGTTATGAAAGGCTTACTCTCGTGAAAGCTCACGTAAACTTCCAAAAAAGAAACTGGTACTTCAGAAAAACACATGTAATTGACAGTGAATACAGTGTTTTAGTAGTTTCCTGCGATGATTACGTGTCATATTATTGTTAAAATCATATTAATACTGGGCGAATATCAAAGTGAAGCAAAAAGTGCGGCATTAGTATAGAGTCCAAACTACAACGTCATCTCGCAGATTGGTTGAAACGCCTCGTCTTCTCTTCTTCCGACTGACGTTGTACTTCACGTTCAGTGAGGGGGGGAGGGGTGGCGCGGAGGTTAAAGTAGCTTCAGTAACATGGTTCGTCATCACGTTTTTCAACAAGAATTTACTGCCAGAAATTAAAAGTGCCAGAAATACATCATTACGCCAATCGGGTTATCTCACAATCGCGCTTTCGCATGACTGATATGTTGGCATTAACTACTCTCGGCCGGGCGCGGTGGCCGAGTGGTTTGCGGCGCCCCAGTCACCGTCTGCACGGTCACTACGGTCGGGGGTTCGAATCCCCCCTCGGCCATGGATATTTGTGCCGTCCTTAATGTTAGCTAGTTTGTAAGTTTAGGAACTGATGACCCCGTAGTTAAGTCCCATAAGCTATACAAACATTTGAACATTTTTAACTACTCTCCTATTTGATAACTTTATTTTAATCATGGCGTCGGCAACCATAGCACGTATACAAGAACTCTATTAAGCAGTGGAGAACATGTCAGCCTTTTGCTCTTTTCCTGCAAGATCGTCAGACTTGTCGCTAAGCGAAAATGTGTAAGATGTGGTGAAACGACGGGTGCAGAACTGCGACCCAATGCGAAACACAACAGATGAACTTTGGAACCAGGTGAGCGCAGCATGGATGGCTATATCACAAGAACGCCATCCGCGCCTTATTCTTGTCGATGTCACGAGGTCATCAGGACCCATAGGAGACCCCGTGTCTTCTAGGAAACAGGACACTTTCTGAACCAAAGTGACTCAAATGCAGATGATCTGAACATGAGTGTACTATCTGATCACACGTATTCGAACACCTACAACACCAATTCCACCCTTCACCTTAATGATTGCTTGATCGTTGCATAGAGTCACTTACAATGAAGTGTATCGTTGTCTGCATAAGAGTGGCAACCCATTCTTCCTCAACAGTCTAAACGGGCGAACATATGTAGAACTCTGTGGCCTGGAGCAAGTCGACTTTCTGAATAGTCCCAAAGGTGTTCCATTGGGTTCATGTCGGAAGCCTGGGCAGGAGAGTTCATTTGAGAAATGCTACTGTTCAAAAACCATTGCCTAACAGATGTTGCCTTATGATTGGGTGCACTCTCATCTCGGTATGAACAATCGTCGTCTGCGATCTGTTCTTCTGTTTTACAAAGTACACAGTCCTGCAAATTTCGTTAATGTCCTTCTCTACATGTGATTACAAAGTTTTGCACAGTTGTCTCTGATTCTTTTTTGCATCAGGAGAATTACATTTTTTGTGACTATACTTGGAATATTTAGATATACATTGAGCCTATTCAATGTAGCCTCCATCAGCTGTGATGCATCTCTTCCAAAGTTATTTCCATGTTGTAAATGCACTTTTACACCATCGTTTGACACAGGAAATACGGTCTCTCTACCAAATATTTTACCGCGCAGGTGGGCCTTCAGACGACGAAAGTAAAAATCAGTCGGAGCCCAGTGCGGACTGTAGGGAAGATGAGGAACAATTTTCCAACATATTTTCCTGATTTTCTCCTGCGTCATAACGACTGCATGGGGCTTGGCATTGTCATAGTGTAGTCTGATGAGCAGTTCTTGATGGCACGTCACAATCAATCAATGACAAACAATAACGATCCCGGTTAATGGTAGCTCCAGGTTCCAAAAAGTCAATGAAAATGACAACCCGCTGATCCCAGAAGAAGGGAGGCATAACCATTCGGCCTGCTGTTCGTCAAAGTCTTGGTTTCTTCTTCCGAGGTGAACCCCAATGACGCCACTCCATGGATTGGATTTTGCTCTCGGGTTCGAATAAAAACAACTATGTTTCATTATGACGCCGTCAAAACACTGTTTACAGACATTTATTGGTCTTCATGAGGCTCTCGCACACATTTGTTCTCACCGTTTTCATTTCTCTTGTCAATAATCTAGGCACCCAAAGTGCACAGATTTTTCTGTACCCTAGTGACTGCACCAGTGATACCACACTACCCAGTGGCAAACGAGTCATTTCAGCAAGCTGTCGTGTCGTCACACATATGTCATTTTGGATGATTTGATCAATGGTCTCCTTATTCACATACTGCCGTCGATGGCCTACCGCATCGTGGATTGCCCAACAGAGAGAAATAACGTTCTTTATCTCTGCAAACATCGCTGGATACTGCTGCGAATGCACTGTCTCCTCCCCATAAACAGGTATCAACTTCCTGTGAAACGATGTGGCAGAGTCATCGCAGGTCTCCGCAGAACTCCGACTGTTGTCGCAACCTGACATCTACTTCACTATCCACTTTGGTTCACCTTTAAATAAAAGAAAATACTTTTATATACCAACTTATAACTAAATGTTATAAGTACGTTCACAAAAAATCTCATTCTCCTCCTGCAAAAAATTAAAAAAATGGAGACGACTTTGCAAAACTTTTTAAACCCCCTTTCTAACTTATGCTCAATGAATAGACCACACCCTAACAATGAGAAACACTCCAAAAGTTTAACACCACCTCCTCCGCACTTCAATCTCGGCATTATACACGACAGTAGGGAACGTTCTCCAGTCATCCGCCAAACCGACATCCTCCACCAAACTGCCACAGAGGATACCATGTTTCGTCGCTCGTTTTCAGTCATCCGCTGTCCAGTGGCGTAGATAACGGGAAGAACGAGGAAGGTGAGGGGTGTGCAACCTTCCCATCACCCACTTCCCAGAGCCATATCCATTGAGCTTTTCTTCTTACCTTCTTCTTCTTTAGTCGCTAGTAATGCAACCTATGTTCCAATTTGAAACGTTGAAAAAGCTTGGCAGTTCAACTTCAGATATATCGGATAGTGAACTGAATGAACTTGAGTACTGCCCTCCACCTCGTCCCCCCCCTTTCCCAGTATAATTACCAATGCCGCCTTTCCCCCATAAACACAGGAGACACCTCTAAGCTCTTTACATCACTTAAAAAAACATACAAGAATGAGAGTGGTATATGAACATCTGCACGACTGGTCTACCAAACATTAATACTTTTTAACTCCCCATGCACAGTAATTTTGCAGCCAGAACTGCCGGTAGCACTTTAGAATAAACGTGTAATGCCTTCCGATGACTTTTTAGAACCAACTTCAGCAACATTCGTCGGCCCCTGACCACCAGTATATCAGGTCCGCATGGTATTGATTTAGCTGCAGTTGTTCCCTCGCAGTCGCTATCAGACAACAGTCGACTTTATCAGCTTTACAACATTTATTACTCAGTTGAAATCCAGTCTGTTCGAAATCACTGAGCTCTCCTAGCCGGACCTTTCCACTATTTGCACACAGAAAGAAAGTTTCCCTATTTTTAAAAATAAGGACAACATACATGAAAAGATTTATTGGCAACAAGAACAGTAATTCAGATGAAACATTCACTCTGCAGCGGAGTGTGTGCTGATATGAAACTTCCTGGTAGATCACAATTGTGTGTCGGAACCGGGACTCGAACCTGGGACCTTTGCCTTTCCCGTGCAAGCACTTGCCCGCGAAAGGCAAACGTCCCAGGTTAGAGTCCTGGTTCTAGCACACAATTTTGATCTGCCAGTAAGTTGCAGGAACAGCAACGTTTAACCTTTTTTCGGCATAATCCCAAGAAGAATTGTCATATTGGATCAACTTTTGTGTTCCTGTTTTGTTCAAATCAAATGTTCAAATGCTTCTATAGCTTATGGGACTTAACTACAGAGTCATCAGTCCCTAAACTTAAAAACTACTTATGAAATAACTAACACTAAGGACGGCACAAATATCCATGCCCGAGGGGGGATTCGAACCCCCGACCGTAGTGGCCGTGCAGACCCCTGTTTTGCTCAAGTTTGCCCCTTTGAATGGAACCTGATATGACAGTCGTCTTCAGCTTATCGTCAAAACGCTGACACGAGAGCGTGCAATTCGGAACACGATTCGTGGAATGATTTCTGCGGTTGTTGTGCTGCTCCATTACAATGTATTTCGCACTGCACTGCAACTGATTTGCAGAAATAGGGCTGGGAGCTGTTTGATCATCCAGCATACAGTACTGATCTGTTCCCAGATATTTCCATCTTTCGTAGCGCCGGAAGAAATTGCTGTCATCCAGATAGCGTTTTGCAAGCGACTGTCCCACGCTGGTTCCATTAACAGGTGGCTGACTTCTATGACACACAAATACAAATGTTGATCCCACAATGTGACGTCTAAATTCTTTTGGTGACTATGTCGAAAAATAGATGAAACATTGCTGTTCCTGTTGCCAATAAAGATTTTCGTGTAACTATGTTGTCTTAATTTCAAAACATAGTGAAATGTACTTTCTGGATGTTACTTGTATTATGTTTCTCTACTGACTACACTACACCCCCCTCCCCCTCTCATTCCGGAACGATATTTTCACTTCTGTCCTTTGATAAGAAACTGCCTGACAGATTAAAACTGTGTGTCGAGTCGGAATTCGAACACAGAAGGTAGGAGGTGAGGGCCAGACAGAATTAAGGCTTTGAGGAGCGGCTGTGAGGCGTGCCGGGATATCTCAGCATTAGCGTTTTACCGCGTAAGTCAAAGGTTCCAGGATCGAAACCCGGTCTGACACAAAGTTTTAATCTCGCAAAGTTTCACTCCCATCATTGTTTAACACCAATGGGCCCACTTGACATGACCTTGTGAATGAATCCGTATTATTGTGGATACTTTTGATCAGATAAAGGATAAAGAATTTCATATACTGACGGAGCCGCGGCATCAGCCTCCCGCTACGTTAAAGCAATAGGGCGCAAATTAGTGTACAGCAGGGACGGCCAGAAAATCGGCCCGCGGTCAACCATTTGGCCCGTGGGCCATCCCTTCTCTCCAGACTGTACACTTGCTCCACCACGCCGATATACTGAGCGGGAACGTTGGAGGAATAAAATGCACAGTTGCCGCTTCAGGTCTAAATTAGTACGTTTAGATTCAGCTGGCACAACCTGTAAAACTGCAGCAGTAGCATTGTAGTTGTAAGCAGCTTCCTTTGTAAAGTAGAAATGTAGGAGTAGTTGTAGTAGTAGTTGTTGTTGTGACTATTATTCTTCTAAGTAGATAAATAAGGCACCATTAATGTTTTATAGGGTGTCTCACGAAAGACGCCTGCGAAGCGACCGCGGAACGCGCGGTACGGTTCCCGGCCGCCGCCACCGCATCCGCCGGCCACAGCAGCGCCCGATTCTCCGACTGATTTTCCGCGGACGCATACACTGAGTTACAAAGTCTTAAAAACATTGCCGTCTGAATAACCTAAGCTTACCTTTATTTACAGTAGATGTTCAAAATGATGCCCCCCTATGGTAAGAGCGACCTGACATCTCTTGTACACATTTGCGAACACTCGACGAATTTCGGCTGCCGAAATCTAGGAAATGACTAGTCGAATCTTTTTCAACGAAACAATACATTCTGAAGGTATGTGAACAATATTCTGCATCCACTTTTTAAGAACTTTCGCTCAACGAAAAGCTGTCCGGTTATTTCATGCAGAACAATACAAGACTACACATTGCCAATGCTTCTATGGCAGCAGTACGAAGTGTTTTTGATGATAGGATAGTCAACTGGCCTCCTCGTTCTCGAGATCTAAATCCCTGTGACTTTCATCTTTAGAGAATGTTAAAAGACAAGGTGTATGCAAGCAATTCGCATACACTCGAAGAGTTGGAAGACAGGATTCGACTAGTCATTTCTCAGCTTTCGGCAGCCGAAATTCGTCGAGTGTGTTCAAGAGATGTCAGGTCGCTCTTTCCATACATGAACATCATTTTGAACATCTACTGTAAATAAAGGTAAGATTTGATTACTCATATGACGTTTTTTTAGACTCAGTGTATGTGCCCGCGGCACCTATTTTCCGAGAATCGGGCGCTGCCGTGACCGGCGGATGCGGTGGCGGCGGCCGGGAACCGTACCGCGCGATCCGTGGACGCCTGGTAGGGTTCTTTCGCGAGAGATAAGAAGTGATGGTTAGGTAAAAAGAATTAACAAATAGTCATCGTTTAGACATCAGAAATGAAACACAAGACCGGCTTGCGTGCGGCTATATATATTAGGAAACTGCAAGATTAACACTGTTCAAGTCTCTTAGTTCCACTTTTCTATTCTTTTTTTTTTTTTTTTTTTTTTATTTTTTATTTTTTTTTTTTTCATTTTAACTGAGGCATAGAAACATAATATGCAATGACGTTAGGGATGGAATATATTATCACAACTACATGTGAAAGAAAAACTCATTATCTAGCACTACACCATCTCTAATGATCACGAATTCAACGGGACGACGTCAAGCTGTAATCGTCCTCCTCCGTACTAGCATTTTTCTATTGACAGTGTCATTACTGCAGTTCTTAATAAAATATATGACAAAACAACTATTTAAGTGGTGTTAACTCGCTGAATACGTAATAAAATTTACATCTGGAACAAACTGTCGGAACACCGACAGGCGGAACTAGGTTATCAGATTGTCATGCCGAATCATTGCCAAGTAATCGCGCTTATTTCATTGCATTATTTCTAAAATCTTTCACACGAGTAAGTTGAACAAATCAAATGTTTGTATAGCTTATGGTACTTAACTACGGGGTCATCACTCCCTAAACGTACTAACTACTTATGAACTAACTAATAGTAAGGATGGCACAAATATCCATTCCCGAGGGGGGGATTCGAACCCCGGACCGTAGTAGCCGTGCAGACCGTGACTGGAGCGCCCGAGTCCCCTCGGCCACCGCGGCCGGCAGTAAGTTTCAACCAAAGGTCAATTTAAGTTATTCGTTTTTGGGAAACAAACTTACGAATTTAAATGTTGTAACGTCATTTTTGATGAAGTGGCAACTCTTTGCCACTATCTTCAGAACAGTTTTAATGTAACAGAAGTTTTGTTCCATCTATAGATTTACTTCGAAACGATACTTCAACCGGTCTTGCAAGAATCTCAAAAAAAGAGATGCGATGTTGACAGAATCCAGAAAACGAAATCTTTTTCTGTATTTGTTGCAGAAATGAAATGAATTTTAAATCAAATGTTCAAATGTTTGTAAAGCATATGGGACTTAACTACGGGATCATCAGTCCCTAAACTTACAAACTACTTACGAACTAGCTTATACTAAAGACGGCGCAAACGTCCATGCCCGAAGGAGGATTCGAACTCCCGACGGGGAACGGCCTAGCGCATCGTAGCATAGCGCCTCAATGCGCTCGCCCGCTCCGCCGCGGCGAATTTTAAATATTTGCATTTTTTTAATGCCAGATAGGAAAACAGGCGCTGTCAACTTGGAAAAATATCGCACCACAGCCGGAAGAAACAGAGCCGTATGGCTCTGCAACATGAAATGTCGCGCCATAGCGAGTACTTCAAACTGTGTCGCCGGCCGCAGTGGCCGAGGGGACTGAGGCGCTCCAGTCACGGTCTGCACGGCCATTACGGTCGGGGGTTCGAATCCCCCCTCGGGCATGGATATTTGTGCCGTCCTTAGTGTTAGCTAGTTCATAAGTACTTTGTAAGTTTAGGGACTGATGACCCCGTAGCCCCGTAGTTAAGTCCCGTAAGCTCTACAAACATTTGAACAATCTGTGGCCGCGATGGAGTAGCCGAGCGGTCTAAAGCGTCTCGCTGCGGAGCGCACGGTTGCTCGCCATGGAGGTTCGAGTCGTCCCTGGGGCATGTGTGTGTGTGTGTGTTTGTCTTTAGGTTAGTTTACCTAGGTTTAAGTAGTTTGTAAGCTAGGGACTGATGACCACGCAGTTTGGTCAGATTAAAAAAAAAAATACAAATAGAAAATAAAAACAATCTGTGTCGGAGGTTCGAGTCCTCCCTTGGGCATGGGTGTGTCCGTACGTCAGTTTACCTAGGTTTAAGTAGTTTGTAAGATACGGACTGATGACCACGCAGTTTGGTCCGATAGCTTTACAAACATTTGAACATTTGATTTGAAACTGTGTCGAGCAGAGCCTATAGAAAGTTCGAGCGTCAGTCGGCCCGCGCGTGGTCGGCGGGCCATTGCGCCGCCCGCGGTGCACAGTAAGGATGGCCTTGCGGACTGTCAGCCGCGCGCCCCGCGGTCTGATTGTCGAGCACACAGCGGGCACTTAGCGGCGGCTCGGCAGGTGCTAACGGCCGCACCGGACACAGCCGGATCCCTGCGGGAGCCGTGTCCCGGCGTTTAGCGAGGCCGGCTAGGCCAACACACCGCCACGTGCTCGCGGTCGACAGCCGTCCGGTGCATGTCCCAGGCTCAGTGGCAAGCAACGCTGTCACACGGGCCTCTGAGGGCCGCTGAGGAAGTCGGTGGCGGCGTCTGCTGCCCATCAAACAGCCGACCTGCACTTACAAGGAAAGTACATGGGCTCGAACAAACATATCTGTAAGAACGTTTGGTTACAGGATCTCTACGTACAACTCAATGTGCTGGTGGGTTTCGTTTTTGTTTGTTGTTTGTATAGTCTATGGGACTTAACTACGGCGTCATCAGTCCCTAAACTTACAAACTACTTATGAACTGAAACTTCCTGGCAGATTAAAATTGTGTGCCGGATCCGTGCCTCGAACCTGGGACCTTTGCCTTTCGCGGGCAAGCGCACTACCGACTGTGCTATCCCGACACGACTCACGACGCCGCCTTACAACTTTACTTCCGCCAGTACCTTGTCTCCTACTTTCCAAACTTCACAGAAGTTCTCCTGCAAACACGCAAGACTAGCACTCCTTTACGCCAGTTGTTTCTGGAAACATTCCTTAGGCTGTGGCTAAGCCATGTCTCCACCATATCCTTTCTTCCAGGAGTGCTAGTCTTGCGTGTTTGCAGGAGAGCTTCTGTGAAGATTGGAAAGTAGGAGACGAGGTACTGGCGGAAGTAAAGTTGTGAGGCGGCGTCGTGATCGTGCCGGGATAGCACAGTCGGTAGTGCGCTTGCCCGCGAAA
Organism: Locusta migratoria; assembly: GCA_026315105.1. Lineage (NCBI taxonomy): Eukaryota > Metazoa > Arthropoda > Insecta > Orthoptera > Acrididae > Locusta > Locusta migratoria. The sequence goes on along the minus strand of CM048744.1, from coordinate 490,404,793 downwards.
GGCAAATGTCTCAGGTTCGAGTCCCGGTTCCGGCACACAATTTTAATCTGCCAGGAAGTTTCATATCAGCGCACACTCCGCTGCAGAATGAAGTTTCATTCTGGAAACATCCCTTAGGCTGTGGCTAAGCCATGTCTCCACCATATCCTTTCTTCCAGGAGTGCTAGTCTTGCGTGTTTGCAGGAGAGCTTCTGTGAAGTTTGGAAAGTAGGAGACGAGGTACTGGCGGAAGTAAAGCTGTGAGGTGGCGTCGTGAGTCGTCTCGGGATAGCACAGTCGGTAGTGCGCTTGCCCGCGAAAGGCAAAGGTCCCACGTTCGAGGCACGGATCCGGCACACAATTTTAATCTGCCAGGAAGTTTCATATCAGCGCACACTCCGCTGCAGAGTGAAGTTTCATTCTGGATACTTATGAACTAACTAAGACTAAGGACGGCACAAACATCCATGTCCGAGGGGGGATTCGAACTCCCGACGGTAGTGGCCGTGCAGACCGTGACGGAAGCGCCTCAGTCCCCCCGGCCACCGCGGCCGGCGGTGTCGTTTTTCTGCAAAGCTCTGCAACCATGCTCTTAGATAGCACTGTAGATGTAATTGTAGACGCCATACATAATGCAGATATCTTAACTATAACTTATGTAATAATCGTCGTACATGTTCTCTAGCGAATAGTCATCAAAAGCCTTGATGATATTTGCAACTTTAGCCTTCTTCCCGAAAGACTCTTGGTATTCACTGCCACTGCTTCCAACGCCTCTTCCCGCACTTACCGTGGCACTGCCGCTTGCAATGAGTTGTTCGTCATTATCATCATCATCATTATGTGTTAGTGTTACATCAGTATCTAACTTATGCGCTCATATTTCTGTACCATTACAGAGACGAGAAAGCATGCGAATGATTCATCTTCTACACTTATACCATCTTCACGAAGAAGGGTTCTTCGTAACTTCACCTCAACTAATCGCAATACATTAGCAGGATTGATTAGCAATCGCCGCCCCATCTGACGCTTCACCACACAAATAACATCACAAAACGCAGCTTCGGAGGCACACTGCATCGTCCCTACTGGCGAACCGACAGGTCAAAGTGCAATGTGGCAAGTCACACAGAGAGGCCTCTAACGGACGATTGTAGAGTTTTGCAGATGCGGGACAACCACCGGTGCAATAAGGGATCTTTACATTATCTCTCATACGATTTTGGTGTATATGTGTTTGTTCGAGTCCAAGTACTTTCCTTGTTAGTGCACCCAGCTACATTGTAAAATGACCTAGCACATGGGCCGTACTACAACATCCCAACAAGGTCGCTTTAGTTCACTCTGAGACGTTTGGAAATTCTCATTCATGAGAGACCCTGCTTTCAAAAACAACAATGCGGAAACGATGAAACTTTGGAATTGTTCCTTTAGGCATGGCATAACCACAGTCAACACAGACAGTGTACTTCTTCCTGGAACTGATTGCCCGTCTTATTCACTCCGTCGCATTGGCACTGTGCATGCATGGTTGATTACATCTTTCCGTTAATTTAAGTAATATTCCATCTCCTGTTAATTGCAGCCAATAGTAATAAAATGTCAATGCAGTGCAGTAGATACCGTTCACAGCCATCGCTTTACAATAGCAGATTCATAATTGCATCGTAGAAAATCGTTTAAGGCGAGAAACTGAAGTCCGAAACTAAGTAGGCCCTGCTGAAAACTTGGAAATTCCTTAGCCCCCCCCCCCCCCCCGCCCTCTCCCCTCCCGAGTTGCACATCAAAAAAGTTATATGTTTTTAATCCAAATAGAAAATCAAAACGCATTAAGATAAATTAATAAAAGAAAGGTAATTTCCCATTTGTCTTAAACGTAAGTGTTTTATTTCCTTACGCGTAGCGTGGCACTGTACCTATGAATAAACCTGATAATACATCGACCTTCCACCAGAAGTCGCCTGGCTACAGTAATTACTGCTACCCGTGCATATCCGGGGCGGCTTGCTAGTAGCCGCGGCGGAATAGCCGTGCGCACTGAGGCTCCGGACTGCGGTGCGCGCGGCCGTTCGCCGTCGGGGCTTCAAGTCCCTCCTCGGGCATGGGGTATGTCTTTTCCTTAGGTTAGATTAACTTAGTTTGAGTAGTTTGTAACCTAGGAACTAATAACCAAGCAGTTAAGTCCCACAGATGTACAAATATTTGAACATTTTCGGCTCGCTAGTAGAATATAAACATATATTTGTAGCAGACTACAGCGCAAAGTTCCACGAAGCAACGCTGTCGCTGTTGGACGAATAAGCTACATTTTATATAGGCCTGCCTTACTGACATTCTACATATGTCTAAAATTGCATGCGATTGAGAATTCTCGCCACTTTAGCTGAGTTCAGCACACCAACATAGACGGGAAAAATCTTTTACCTCTAAGAAAAAAATTCTTTAGCACTTAGTATTATGGTCTTAATTGTACTAAGACGTGAGCCAGCGAATTTCATCAAGTACACCTATCCGTTTAGATGATTTGATCCCGTAGTCCTACTAAGCTATGAAGATGTTTACAACTTTTCAAAGATTACGTCTCATTGGCAGAACGCTTCGAAGATGCACTTGTGCGTCCTCTCCTGGAGTACTATTGCCCAATGTGGGACCCTCACCAGGTGGAACTGACGGAAGATATTGAGAAGGTTCAGAGAAGGGCAGTTCGTTTTGTTCTATCACGTTGCGGGAGGGAAAGCGTCACGGATATGTTGCACGAACTGGGGTGGAAATCATCAAAAGAAAAACGTTATTCGTTGCGGCGTGATCAGTTTGCGAAGTTTCAATCACCGACTTTTACTTCTGACGTGAAAATATTTTGCTAGCACCTGCCTACTTAGGGAGACATGACCATCCCAATAAAATAAGAGAAATCAGATCGAAAACGGAACAATTTAGGTGTTCTTTCTTCCCGCGCGCTATTAGAGAATGGAACGGTAGAGAAAAGTTATGAAAGTGGATAATGAACCCTCTGCCAGGCACTTAAATGTGATTTGCAGAGAATCTATGTAGATGTAGATATTAATCCTAGGCTTTTTCTATGGAGGGAATACGTGGAGGAAGGGGAAAGGGGGGGGGGGCGACTGGAGAAGGCGAGATGTGATAGGGTGGTCGTGTACCCAGGAACGTCTGCATGCAGCCACGTGATCACAGCTGTTGTCACTGTAATAGTGTCCTCAGCACAACCATCAGAAAGATAATGAAGATAAAAATGTTGTTACAAACATTATGATTGATGTTGACGGTAAGCAGAGTAATGGTCTGAAGTCATGGTGCGAGAAACACGTCCAAAAAACACAAAACTAAAACTACCTCCTAACTCAAATACAATCAACAAACCCTGTAGGTTAATCGTCTCATCCGGCTATCGGCGCACACACAATGCCTTGCACCAATTGGAAAAGGGGAAAGTAGCGATTAAATTGCACGACACTACAAGCCATCTGTCAGCTGATGTCCTGTTTCTGAGTTGTTCGGCCCATTGGTGAGGTTCAGCCTCAAGTGTCGCTGTGAAAAACGGAGTTTTGCCAGATACTCGTCTCAAAACATCCGTTGATCTACATGCACTAGCTCGGAAACTTGTTGAAATGAAGCTGCATTTTCATTGCCAGCAGAAAATCTTGCGGGATACCAAATATTGTAATTGGGCAAGATATGACATCTGTCTATAGGCCCTGCCAGCTAGAATATTTTAGCGGACACTGTTCTCATGCTGTATTAAAATGGTTGCTAGTGGCAAATCGTTGCTTACACAACTGGAAAGTTTCCAGTTGTACACTAGTATAGGGCTAGTTCATCCATTGTGTGATCATGGAGACGATAGGTATTTGCTGACAGGCTACCACGGAACCAATCGACCCCACCCATATCAAGCGCTCGAACCACATTAATGAATGCTAGATACGCACCACTTCATCGTCATGACTTACGTCGTTAGTAAAGAGTCGTGTGATTGACCTGTACCATTTCTCCGGTATGCCAAAGGCAGATAAGGGGTTGACGAACAAGCTTATAAATTTTTCTTTTACATTTCATTTAATTCAGATTAAATTGGTTTTTTTCGCAAAATTTACAAATCATTCAAAAGAACTTTAATAATATCTATTCCCTTGTCGCTCTCGAAAATTTACGAAAGAAAGTGTTTTGTGTCTGTCCTATAATGTGCATACTTCAATGTGATGTGCATATCTTCATTTCATGTTATGCCTCGACTTTTAAAGAAACGATTTTGACAGTTTTCTACTGTGCTGTTATAAGGAGAAGGGGTCTAGGCATAACTGACCTAGTTGCCGCCTACAACAGAGAGTACAAGTGTTGGTCCGGGTGGCAGCAGATAAGGAATATCATTTGGGTCAGCTATTTGAGTCATCGCCTAAAGATAAGTAATGACTTTAAAAAGTTAAAGTAGAATCAGCTTATGATAAAACGGAGTAGTTACTGCAGCAGAAATAAGATCACAGCTACTTACTGAAATATCGATTATTTTTTACCATCTTACGTACTGACATTTTAGTCTTATGCATACAAGTTCGGATTTTACAAAAGCTGGATAAAAAGTAATGATAACTATTTATTTTTCTCTGAAATGACTTTGTTGATAGTGGAATATAGAATGCACACCATCAATACAATAGTTCCCTTTATTTATAACCTTTTTCCAAATGTCCAGAAGGCGTCATGTACAGAGTCCGCCAGAAAAATGTATAAGGTAGACACTTTGTCAGGGTCTATCGAGATACCGAGTGGCCGAGCGGTCTAAACAGCCATCCTGCGGAGCGCGCGGTTGCTCGCCGTCGGGGGTTCGAGTCCTCCCTCGGGCATGGGTGTCTGTGTTGTCTTTAGGTTTAAGTTAGTTTAATTAGTTTGTAAGCTTAGGGGCTGAAAAACACAAACGTTAAGTCCCATAAGATTTACAAATATTTGAACCTTTTCGAAATATCGATATTGTCGTTTGATTTCAGTTACGAATGTGTTGTAGTATGGTCTTTTGGTCAACAGATGTTAGTACTTTCATGTCGGTATTGAGAAAACACGATGGGTGGAGAACGTTTGGCATTCCAGCAACGAAAAAGTAATTTTTTTAAAGTTTGGTAATGCCCTTGAAGTGCAACGTCAGTGGAGGCGGGAGTTTGAAACAGAACCGCCAACCCGCCCAACAGTTAAACGTATTATTGACAAGTTTGAATTGTATGGAATGATCTGTGATATTCGCAAAGGAAGATCAGGAAGACATCGTACAGCTACAAGTCCTGCACCGTCGGTTCCCGTGTTGCAAACGTTTGTACTTTTCCACAGAAGTCTGCAACGCAATGTCCAAATGACGTGGGTTAGCAGTACAAGCGAACGAAGAATTCTGAAAGCTGCAAACGCTATCCCAGTACCTTAAAGTCTGTTCCAAGATCCTGGTACGTTCGTAAACCATTTCATGATTTTCGGACAAACACTGCTCTGCAACCATCGAATTGTGAGGATACTTAAGACGAGTGCGCCTCGGCAACGATCCTCGATGGTGCGCAGAGTATGTTCGATATAAGTCTTCCCACACTGACACGTTATCTGGTATATGCCGGCCTTCCGCAAACAGAGAGCATCTTTGACACTTCCCAATAAGGTTCGAGTTTTATTGGGCGGGCAAATGACAGTTTTTACCCGGTGTTCCTTTAATATTCGCCCTATTTTTGCCGATAGTGAGCCATTATACGGTACCTATAAAGGCCGTGGCTACCTCCTCCTCCATGACTTCTTCCTTATTCATAGAGTTTACTGTAGTGGTAGGGCGGAAAGCACGTCGAATCTGCCATTCTGAGAACCCGTGGACTGTTCGAGCTACAAACAGCCGGGAGAAACGGATAAAACACACCCCGTATTATTCAAGACTTTAGCAAGTTTAAGATGTGGCTAAAAATGTGTCACGACATTTCAACCCTGGATAGCTGATACCAGTAGCACCCAAAATTACTAATGTTAATCTCACCATCTTAATACTTCAGACACTTGGCGCCTCACGCTGCTATTGGCCGCGAGACTGTTGCCGAAAAAAACTGAAAACTGAGTCAACTGTCTTTGTAATTTGGCAGTAACTGACCTATATCTACACTCCGAAACCACTTTAATAGTGTGAGTGCCACTGTCACTTCTTCCCTTCATTTACAAGTCACGAATAGTACGCGGTAAGAACAATTCTTGGAAAGTCTCCATGTGAACTCGAATCTTGTAAAGCTTAAGGGGCTTAACTGCGGGGTCATCAGTCCCTACACTTACAAACTACTTATGAACTACCTTATACTAAAGACGACACAAACATCCATGGCCGAGGGGGGATTCGAACCCCCGACGGCGGACGGCCGCGCGCACCGCAACATGGCGCTCCAGTTCGCGCAGCTAATCCGCCGCGGCAACTCGAATCTGTCTTAATCTAAGGATCATGGTCTTTCCTCGACATATAAGCACGATGGTTGACTCTTAGAGAGCCTGGTGAAAAAATGACCACGTCCCGATGCAGAATGCCTGTTTGTTTCGACACCCACTCACTGAAAAACCAATTTTTAGTCTTAAGACTAACGTAGTAACGTTGGGACTTGAGAAAATTATCAAATTTTGTATGGTGAAAACTGGAAGTTCACAGTTAAACTTTCCTCTCTGAGGTAAACACCACTTGAAAATGTTCATGCAGTTTGACTTCTGTGAAGTAACTGTTATGTATATTGCAATACTATTACAATATTCTTTTTTAGTACTAGCAACAAGACGTGCGGCACAAAATCGACCTTCGTGCACTCCTGAAAAAAAAAAAAAAAAAAAAAAAAAAAAAAAAAAAAAAAAAACGAAATGAAAAGTGTGTCAAGCTATTTAAGTACATTTTATGTGAACACTTCCAAGTGATAGAAGTAAAATCAGATGTAGTAAACACTGACGCATTTCGATACTGCTGTAGTGGAAATCTGCATCGCGCACTTTGCTGAAATTCGAAAAACGAATGATCTTACAATGATGACGTAAAGACAAAAGGAAGGAAATTTGGGTTAAACATCATTCAGACGAAAACGATGACATTAGGGACGAAGCACTAGCACAAGAAAAAGTAGGGAAATTGCCCATGCCGTTTGAAAGAATCCATCCCGGAATCGGCCTGGAATGATAGTAAAGTCAGTAGCACATCATCTGACACCGATAAGAGAATAGGTGACAGAAGTGAATTTCTTACAGAAGAAAACGAACGAGGTCACTCATTTCGATACTACAGTAGTGAAAATCTGCATCGCGCAATCTGCTGAAATTCGAAAAACGAATTATCTTACAATGATGACGTAAAGGCAAAAGGAAATAATCTGGGTTAAACATCATTCAGTCGAAAACGATGGCATTAGGGACGAAGCACTAGCACAAGAATAGGTAGGGAAATCGCCCAAGCCGTTTGAAAGAAACCATCCCGGAATCGGCCTGGAATGCACCGATAAGAGATTAGATGACAGAAGTGAATTTCTTACAGAAGAAAACGAACGAGGTCACTCATTTTCCAAGGTAATGGGTTTCTCTACAAAAGGTACAAACTCACTTGTACTTAATACTGATTTAGGTTTTCCTAGGTTCCATAAATTCTGCGAGGTGGATGTTCATACACAGGCCAACGTCACTTTCCGTCATTTAAACCCGAGTAAGACCTTCGCCTCCAACTACCGTGACTTCTAGGAAATAATGACTCTGCTATTTCCTCCTTTCTCTTCTGCCGTTGCAATGACAAAGAGACGGAGCAAACTGACGCAGTAGTACGGACAATGGACTCGCATTCGCCAGGACGGCGCTTGAAATCCACATCCTGCTATCCACATTTATCTTTTCAGTCAGTTCCTGAGTTCGCTCCAGGCAAATGTGGGAATGGTTCCTCTGAAGGAACACAGCTCATTTCGGTCCCCATCCTTCTGTCTTCTGTCTCTAAATGGCTACGATGTCGATAAGACATTAACTCATAATTTTCCTTCCTTCGTTTTCCTTTCGAACAGCGTTTCTTACGTACTGAGCTCTTTTATTATGTGATTACGTGACTGCAAAACAATCAGAGAAGCAGACACTACCATAAAATATCTGGGATTAGATAAAGGAACTATTTGGAGTGGAACGACCATATAAAATTAATCAGCGATAGGACAGTTGCCAAACTGAAGTTTATTCGAAGATTTCTCAGGAAGTGGAGTCCATCAACGAAGTACCTTACAAAACTATCCTTCGGCAATACCAGAATATTCAAGAAAGGCAATAGGAGTGATCCGATGAATTACAGGCCTATATCATTGACGTCGGTTTGCAGCAGGACTTTAGACCCTATACCTTTCTCAAATATTATGAACTACTTCAAAGAGAACGACATTTTGACCCATAGCCAACATGGTTTCAAAAAGTATCGTTCTTGTGCAACACAGCTAGCTGTTTTCTCATATGATGTGATGAATGCTATCGATAAGCAATGTCAAATAGATTACGTATTTCTAGAGTTCCGAAAGGCTTTTGACACTGTACCTCACAAGGGTCTTCTAACCAAATTTCGTTATTATGGAATATCAACACAGTTTTGCGATTGGATTCGTGATTTCCTGTCAGAAAGGGCACAGTACGTTATAATTGACGGTAAGTGATCGAGTAGAACTGAAGTGATATCTGGCGTTCCCCAGTGAAGGGTTGTAGGACCCCAACTGTTATTTTTATAAACGATTTTGGAGGCAATCTGAGTAGCTCTCTTAGACTGCCATTTATTGGTTAGTAAGGTCACCCGAAGATCAAAAGCAACTCCAAAATGATTTAGATATCTGCATGGTGCAAAAAATGGCAGTTGACTCTTTAAGTGTGAGGTCATCCATATGGTCACTAAAAGAAATCCATTAAACTTCAATTACACGATAAATAAGTCACACCTACAGGCCGTCAATTCAACTAAGTACCTAGGAATAATAATTGGACAGAACACGCAGAAAATGTTGTAGGGAAGGCGAACCAAAGACTACGTTTCGTTGGCAGAACAATTAGAAGATGCAACAGTACTACTAAAGAAACTGTCTACAATACACTTGTGCATCCTATTTTGAAGTATTGCTGTGCATTGTGGGATCCACACCTAGTGGAACTGGCTGAAGATTTAGAAAAGGGTAGCTTGTTTTGTATTATCCCAGTATAGAAGGGAGAGTGTCACGCAAATGATGCACGAGTTGGGATTGAAATCAATAAAAGGAAGGCGTTATTTGCTGCAGCGAGATCTATTTGTGAAATTTCTTTCGCCAACTTTCTCTTACGAATGCGAGCATATATTGTTAGCACCCACCTATATAGGGAGACATGATCATAACAATAAAATAAGAGAAGTCAGATCGAAAACAGAAAGGTTTAGGTGTTCCTTTTCCCGCGAGCTATTAGAGAATGGAATTAAAGAGAAATATCATAAAAGTTGTTCGATGAACCCTCTGCCAAACACTTCATTGTGACTTGCAGAGTATCCATTTAGATCGAGATGTGTAGATGTTGGGGGCTCCGTTGCATATAGGGTTGACAGATGACATATAAAAGATCCAAAGAAGAGCAACACGCTTGCTTACATATTCATTTCGCAAGTGCGAAAGCGTCACGGATATGACTGGCAAACTCCAGTGGCAGACGTTGCAAGAATGTTCAAATGTTCAAATGTTTGTAAAGGTTATGGGACTTAACTACGGGATCATCAGTCCCTAAACTTACAAACTACATATGAACTACTTACGAACTAGGACGGCACAAACATCCATGCCCGAGGGGGGATTCGAACCCCCGACCGTAGTGGTCGTGCAGACCGTGACTGAAGCGCCTCAGTCTCCTCGGCCACCGCGGCCGGCACGTTGCAAGAGAGACGTTGTATTTCACTGTATGGGTTTCTGTCAAAGTTCCGAGAACGTACGTTCCTCCGTACTTATCAATCGTCAAAAGACCACGAATAAAATTGGTTTACAGCCCACATGGTGGCATACTTGTACTATTTCTTCCTGAGAAGAGAAAGTGAGAATGGTACACATTCTCCGCTACACAAGGATGTAGCTGTAGAGGTAGTCACACCAAGCCGGGATTACACACTCAGTTCACCCACTAGAAGCACTTCGCTGTTTATCTATCGAAACTGTGTCGTCGAGCATTTGTCAACGCTTTTTATGGAGTACTAGCGAGAACACAAGATAAACCAGCTTATAAGTAATATCATTGTCATAATATTACACAACAGCGTGATAACTGTTGGCAGTAGCAGAACTACTAATTGTGAAGTGTATTTTCTTCTTTTGCCATTTTCCTTGGTCTCTTCCAATAACTAACCAACTAAGTTTTCATTATCAGCTGTTACCAGTGTTGCAGAAACTTTATGTGTGATTCGATATCAGTACCTGTATAAATTGTTATTATTACTGATAACTACGAGGGTTGAAACTTAAATACTGGCAACTATTTATTCACAACCGATATAAAAGCGTTACATGTTCGCACCTGTTACTATTGAAAGTAGTTACTAGCGTTGTGTAGAACCCGTTGCCAGCGATGTGGAAGGCGTAGTATACCGTTAGCGAAGCCTGTTCGGTTGGTGGTACGAATGGAGCGCTCTACTGCCTGTCGAATCTCTGGAACAGTTCGGAAGCGAATGCCATGAAGTGGTTCCTTCATCTTCGGGATCAAATCAAAGTCACTAGGAGTCCGGGGAGTATGGTGGGTGGTAAACTACTTCCCCGTCCCGTCGATCGAACGGAGGAGCCACAGCTTGCGCTGTATGCGCCCGAGCAAAATGATAGATGGGTTGAATCGAAAGTGTTGCCCCTTCTTTCACAGAACTGGTCGCAGGTGATGCTCCAAAAACGAACAGTACTACCGTTCATTGACGGTCTGCCATGGAGGAACGTTAGGATAACAGGACCACATCGTACACAATAAGCACCATAGCTTTCTCCATACTCTGACTCTGACGCACTGTCGACTTTCCCAGCGCCCCATAATGACGCCATTCGTTGGATTGGCGTTTCGGTTTTGGCTGCGTTTCAGGAAAGTTAGATAGAACGTTAAGAAGCGAAATTAAATGGAACTAGTAGGTAAGGAGAATGCGTAGTTTGATTTGTTAAGGATAATTCTGGGAAAGCGCGGCGCATCGACGAACCAGACCGTACGAAAAAAAAAAAAATAAATAAATAAAGCTATGTTGAAGTTACTTTAACCGATTTAGGTTTTCTGTGATTTCCCTAAATCACTTGCAAGGACACGGCCTAGTTTCTTTCCCATCCTTAGCCAAATATCCAACTTTGAGCTCCGTCTATAATAACTACGCTTCCGCGGGACATTAAACCCTAAGCTCCCTTCCTTCCTTCGTTGAAGTAACTTAAATAGGAAAAGCACTAAGAAGCCAACAAACGTGGTCACGTTTAGGACCTTATTATCAAAGGTATAATTTCCAACGGTTCGAATGGTTGGATCATAAATCTTGAGCAGCATCATGACAATAAGGGAGATTATGGATCACAGGGTAGTATCCTGTGGGAAATATAGCAACACAGCGCGATGCCATTTTGGGATTACTGGAATGCAGTGTCAACCCTGACCTGGTAGCAAGCATACAGCTCTCAAGGGATCAGTGGGAAGGTACTCTTTTGGGGCAATATTGCATACGGACGTCGAATGTTCCTCGCCGCTCTGGATAATAATTAGAAGACTGTGCAGTATGAGGACCGTATTCTCAAATTTAATATTCAGCCTGTGACGTACCTGGTCGTAGATTGATGAGTCTCGAAGTTCTTGATGATCGTCGACAATCGTTGCTCTCGGTAGCAGGTAGCTGGAATTTCATGGGGCGAGAACTAATTCCCTACAAATAACGTAGGCAACACACAGAATTTCAGATCGTTGACACTTTTAATGATTTATTATTAGTGCCAAATTGTACCCTTCTATGGCCAGCTTACAAGTGTCATTAATTACAACCATTAATACCAGGCACGCACACTCCACACATCAATAGTACGAATTAACTCTGTCCGTGTGGAGAATACAAAAGTTCCAGGTGTACTTCGTAATGTGACAGAAATATTAATTAATCACGGTAGATGCACGTTCCTCACTAACTACACTGACATATTTTTACATAATTGTTAGACATTAAAGTTCGAACTGGCGTGGCTTGTGCTTCAGATCGCGGACGAAACAATAAATGGTACTCGGAACTGACATAGGTTATCCTCTGATAACTGACTAAACAATACTCTGATACATGCCGCGAGCGCGTCCTATTTATATGTTTCGAACAATGACACTGAAAATTACATATTGTTAATTGAATTCATTACATTAATTATAATGGGAAAGTAAATAATTACATGCAACTGGTTGCAGTAAACATTAGCTTAAGTATTACTGAGTAAACTGATAAACAAATTTCTGTTACATTAATAGTCTTTCACTTGCAAATATATTTAAATACGTTTTCAAACAATTACTTAGTAATAAATGGTAATTATACAAAAACTAATGGGGCTAAGACTTTGCTAACATTACTTGTGAGACATATTAATAACTTCTTTAACATTATGAGAAAAGAATTTACCTAGTTTCAATAGAAATACTAATTGGCACACTATCTGAAGTTTAACAATATACTTGTGGCACGAATTAATTAATATTTGCTAATTAAACAAATGCATCTAGCATTAAAGAATAGAAAAAGGCTTCAGCTAGTTACTTTATAACAAATAACAACAAAAGTTTTCGAAAAGAAAATGATAATAGACTAATTACTTTCATACCTATTATTATGCAACAATGGTATCGGGAGATTCAGTAATGCAAGCAGATGGGAATAAATCCCAATATACTTCGTTTTAAGCCCTAGAGTCAGTATTTTGGCGTATCTTATGACGACAAAAGGAAAGTCGTGTGGCATGGTTGGCTGGAAAATCTCGAAGCTCAGGTTCAGCAGGCTAATTGGGAAGGATTTTTTTGTTCTTTAATTAAGTGTAGAAGTTGTGAATTTAAGTGTGTCGGGTGTCTGTGAATTTCATGGTTGTGTGTGTGTAGTGTGGTGTCCTGTTTGTGTTGAATGATGATAAGATAAAGTAGAAATATGCCGGCACATATCCTAAGAGGAACGCCGAGTTTAACGTATCCATCGAATGTGTGAATGACCACTGTATCATATTCTCACGACATGCGACCCTACAAAAGTTTATGTCCAAACTGTCGAAGAACTGCTGATTAGGGCCTTCAGGCCAGCACCATACAGGCAAAAGGAAAGCAGTCAACAGCACGTGACGAATCAGTCGGTATTGCCACTGAAGTTCTGGTCATCCTTGACGTTGCTCAATGTCGGTGATTTGAATTCAATCTGTGCAAAGCATGCTAAATCTGTTGCAGAGCAGAGTGTGGAGCATTATGTTACTAAACATCACTCACCAGCAGTTTTTCATAACACAGACGTGAATGATGTGCTTATTATTTGGTCTTTATTTTACAGCAGCTTTTTTCCCTACTTTACTTTTAAGTTCACACACACACATTTCAAGAAATGGATCAAAACGTTTATTGGTGCGTTTGTTCACATTAGCATTCCTCCTTTGCCATGTAAAAGTAGTCAACCACATACTACTGTTGCATTATGAGTTACTTTCTGGAAAATTGAGCAGCATAATAGTGACATTTAGTACATCGGATACATCATGGAAGCACTATGTAGGTTATGAACTTTTTGTTGCTATCAGTGCATAGTAATTTTAAGGATTTTTTTTTCAATATTTTACTCAGTATATACGCACTATACATTAATCGTTGTAATTTTTATATCTTCAAATAAAAAGTAATGAATTAAAGGGTTAACATTTAGGCTCTTAATATATTCAAGTGCACTTGGAGCCGCATCCAGGAAGTCGTTGTTTGACCAGAGCAGGCTCTCAGAGGGCGTTCTTCAATAATGTGCCGGACTGCCTGCTTCTCAGCGCCGCAGTCGCACCCTGGAGATGACGCCCTTTCCCATTTGAGTAGAGAGTCCGCACACCGGCCGTGGCCCGTCCTGATCCTGTTGAGGGTGGTCCCGGTTGTACAGGATAAGTCGAACCCTGGAGGTCTGTTCGGAGGTTTCACTGAGATGTCTAATTGTGGTGGTGCTGGTTCTTCCCATCCCACTTTTCAGCGTTCTGCAAGCGAGAAACCGTTTCCCGCCTGGTCTTTGGCAGAGGTGGATGTCTGAAGCGCAATCTATCTCTGTCAAAGCCATTGCTCAAAGAGTGAATCGGATATTGCGGGTTGTCTTGTTTTTATACACCGTGGGTAACGCTAAATGAACTAGCACGATACTATTGACCAGACAATCGGCAGACGATCTCCTGGTAATAATCAAATCAAGATGACTCAAGGACCACAAAGATAAGATAAAAACATTAGGGCTCTTGCAGACGTATACAAGTATATAGATTCCACCGCATACTCGACGTGTTCAAGTAGTTTGTGTGGTGATGAGTCGCACGTGGTGTCCTATCTTATCTCACAGGTGCTCAATTAAAGACAAATGCGGAGGGCGTTCTGATAAAAGAAGTTGCTGTACATCTTGCAGAATATGCTGAGTTTCAAGCACAGTGTCTGGCCGAGAATTCTCCAGTTGGAATGATATATCACATTTCTGTAGCGAGAATGGATAATGATCCGGTCTTAAAGCAATCCGTAGGTCCTACAGACCGAGCTCTGGTCAGCGTTCTCTCCACAACCAGTGAAGGAGAGTTGTGGCTTATCCACCCGAGACTATGGGGCCTGGCATGGGACCAAGTGTCGCTTGGACGAAAGAATCCTACGAGACATCGTTCGCCAGGTTTACATCGTTCATATAAACGAACATCACTTGCATGTATGCTGAATCTGGTTTCATCGCTGAAGATCACGGCCCGCATTCCTTCTTTGATGTTATTTGTGACGGCACCAGTCGAGCCGTGCACGTCTACTCCGAGGCGTCAGTGGCGATGGATTAGAGATGTGCGTGCGCAGAGTCCCACTGGTAATAAATGGTTCTCAAAAGTTGGTGTCGTCACTTCTGGTCTCACAACCCCTCTTATTAGTGTAGTGGTAGCTGTACCATCTGCCACTGGTGCCCTTTCAGTACGACGATCTTGACAAATGTTTAAAATGTCAAATGTTTGTTAAGCTTAGGGAACTTAACTAAGGGGTCATCAGTCGCTAAACTTACAAACTACTTATCAACTAGCTTATCCTTAGGACGGCACAAATATCCATGCCCGAGGGGATATTCGAACCCCCGACCTTAGTGGCCGTGTAGACCGTGACTGAAGCGCCTCAGTCCCCTCGGCCACCGCGGCCGGCATCTTGACAGACGTCTGTGCTGTGTGGACGGCCAGAACATCGTCTACGTTGACGTTCGCGTGACTATTACAACCATCATCGTTGCACAACTGAAGTAGTACTTCTAAATTCGTGTAGCAATTCTCCAAAAGGACCATACCGCCAGTCGGAAGACCATAATTTGATTTGACTTTACACACAGACCGGCTACTATGGCGCCACCTCCTTATATTAACGAAGGTTACCGAACTGCTACGGAGCCGACGATTCGCGATCGGGTGGAAAGTCTCCTTGGTATACTTTATCTTGCTTTGTGTACTTCATGATTTTATAATTGTAACTATGGTGTTGTTATTTCAAAGCAATGGCTCTCTCAATAGTCAAAAACACGACGTTTTTGTACGATTAATTGCAATTTAGTGTCTGAAAGTGCCACATTAGCAATAAACAATTCCGTTTAATGGCAGGAGAGTTTGGGAAGTAATATTCAGATGTTCGCTGTTGCGCATGGATAGCGCGTTAGATTTTTTAATTAATACAGACAATATTTTCTGTTTTCACCTTGGGTCCTAAATGGTTTTCAGGCATTTTAATTAAATAAAGCCATGTTCTGTGATGTTCAGAGTTCTGCACATCCAAGAGACCTCCCATTTACATGTGCGTTTGTCCTGTTTCGTGAAGATAACATGCCATGCCATGTACCAAAGAACTGCAAACATGCACAGGCACATAAACTGGGGAGATACTGTGATAATGAGTATTATAAAAGACGTTCTGATACTGATATTTTCATATGTAGATTAAGTACTAGGTATCTGTAGCAACTGTTTCTTAATGATAGTGAAGTGTATACATTGCTTCAGATTGCCATGGAGTTTTCCCTCCTGTAGTTTAGGTATGATGTTGTTTACGTTACTGAATTCACCATTAAAAGAAAGTACAAACATTCTGTCTCAAATGGTTACAGCGTTTCTTTTTATAGATAAAATAACAACCGAATAAGTTTTCTACTACTGAATTCCACAGAACTTGATCTACATTTACTAGTACCATCATGTCTTTTACAACGGTTACCTTAGCTTCCCAGTTTAGGTGCACGTGCATCATAAAACCATGTTTGCACTTCGTTGCAATATATATTTAAAAATTGTATGTGGCGGGTCCCGAACACCACCCACGCGCATTTACTTCAAAATCTGACGCGCTATCCACTTCGCTATGGCGGACAGAGCCGTAACACACCTTCTAAGTCTCTTGTCATTTACGGCAATTTTTAACTGTTAATATGGCACTTCTAGACACCAGTTTATAATTAATCGTGCCAAGAAAGATGTGTTTTGATAATTCTGGGGTGCGTCATTGTTTTGAAATAACAACGCCTGAGTTGTAATAACAAAATCATGAAGTCCACAAAGCTAGACGGCGTATGTCGTGGAGCTTTAACCCGATCTCGAATCTACGGCTTCGTAGCAGTTCGGTAACCTTCGTTAATATTTGGAGGTGGAACCGTAGTAGCCGATCTGTGTGTAAGGTCCAGTATAATTTGACCGCTTTCAAACTCGCTCAATTAGTTGTAGGATGCATGATTGCGTATCCGTGTCATGGCGCCGGTTTGCGTCACACGCTGATATCACACTGAGTTTTATGGCTGTCAACATTCTCTATTAAAGGGCACCCACAGATGGCCCTCTGAAAATTATGTCACTATACTGTCTGTTTGCGGGCAACGTTGAAAAACTATCAGTACATCTACTATCCCCCAGGAGGCATCTGCCGTCATCGGATAAAACTCGACTTAGTCATTCCAGGTGTACCAACTTTCCCCCAGGCAGTTTATGATGATGTTGCCACTATCAGTCCAACATCTACCAAGGAAAGTACTTGGGCTCGAACAAACACATATACACCAAAATCGTGTGAGAGATAATGTAAAGATCCCTTATTGCACCAGTGATACTCCCGCATCTGCAAAACTCTACAATCGTCCGTTAGAGGCCTCTCTGTGTGACTTGCCACATTGCACTTTCACCTGTCGGTTCGCCAGTAGGGACGATGCAGTGTGCCTCCGAAGCTGCGTTTTGTGATGTTATTTGTGTGGTGAAGCGTCAGATGGGGCGGCGATTGCCTATCAATCCTGCTAATGTATTGCGATTGATTGAGATGAAGTTACGAAGAACCCTTCCTCGTGAAGATGGTATTAGTGTAGAAGATGAATCATTCGCATGCTTTCTCGTATCTGTTATGGTACAGAAATATGAGCGCATAAGTTAGATACTGTTGTAACACTAATAATGATGATGATGATAATGACGAACAACTCATTGCAAACGGCAGTGCTACGGTAAGTGCGGGAAGAGGCAATGGAAGCAGTAGCAGTGAATACCAACAGTCTTCTGAGTAGAAGGTTAAAGTTGCAACTGTCACCGCGGCTTTTGATGACAATACGCTAGAGAACATGTGCGATGATTATTGCATAGTTATAGTTAAGATATCTGCATTACGTATGGCGTCTACAGTTACATTTACAGTGCTATCTAGAACATGGTTGCAGAGCTTTGCAGAAAAACGACACCCACCAGCACATTGAGGTGTACGTAGAGATCTTGTAACCAAACGTTCATACAGATATGTTTGTTCGAGGCCATGTACTTTCCTTGTAAGTGTCACAGTGGTTTTCTGTTGGCTGCCCAATTAACAGAGTTGTCTTCAAAGAAGAATGACTAGGTGGAATGGACATTTGAAGAGCTCCTAAGACATGTATAGAACTTAACTGGCCGGTCGCGGTGGCCGAGGGGACTGAGGCGCTGAAGGTCTGCACGGCCACTACAGTTCGAATCCCCCCTCGGGCTTGGATGTTTGTGCCGTCCTTTGTGTTAGCTAGTTCGTAAGTAGTTTGTACGTTTAGGGACTGATGGCCCCGTAGTTAAGTCCCATAAGCTATACAAACATTGGAACACTTTTTGAACTTAACTTGCGCACTAATCTCTCTGCCGTTCATAATTTTAAAGACGAAAAGTGTGCCAGATTGTGATAGATAAATTCACATTCTTTTACTCTGAATCTTTACCCAATAATTCTACGTAAGGAAGAAACCGGATAAAAATGTTCATATGTTTGTAGAGTCTATGGGACTTAACTACGGGGTCATCAGTCCCTAAACTTACAAACTACTTATGAACTAACTAAGACTAAGGACGGCACAAATATCCATGCCCGAGGGGGATTCGAACCCCCGACCGTAGTGGCCGTGCAGACCGTGACTGAAGCGCCTCAGTCCCCTCGACCACCGCGACCGGCAAGAAACCGGATAACGGGAGGTGGCGCTGAGGTCAAAAAATCATGACAGATGTGTCCGAACACTCGTAGCTGCAACTGTCTGCATTCTACGGCGAAGACTTCTGTTGATTTTCTCAATCACCGTAAGTGACAAAGGTATCTTAACGTCTGCCAGTGCAATCAGCTGTAGCCGGCGCGTGTTGTGGATGGGCGCGTGCGTCGTCGGCCGGCTGGTGTGACTTGGCTAGTTTGCGCGGCCTCATCAGAAGCGGCGGCGGCCCTCGAAGGCGTGCGAGCCCTCAGGCCCTCAGGTCTCGCGCTGCTGCATAATTGAGGGCCCCAGGTTCCGGCGCGCCCTAAACGCGTTTACTCAGCACCGCCCCTGGCCTGCCCTGCCCTGCCAGCCACGCGATCATCCTCCCCACCGCAGCCCAGCCCCACACTCCCCAAGCAAGGCCCGCTGACCTACATTCAGGGGTCACACGCATTACATTTCTGCCATCCACTGCCATCTACTTGATATCTACACTGCGCTTTCTTCCCTATCGATGAAGTAACACGCTGCCGTTTTAAGCGACCTGAAACAACTTTAATTACTAATTAAGGGCAGAAATTTGTTGGTTATGGTATTTTCATATTTGGCAAGGGAAATTATATTTCACCTGTCAACTGTCACTTTCACCTGTCCACAACTCAGGTGGCCTTGGAGAAGTTTTTGTTGACCATCAAAAAAAAAAGATGAACACTAACAAGAGTAAAACAAAGGTAATGGAATGTAGTGTTAGAAAATCAGGCGATGCTGAAGGAATTACATTAGGTAACGAGACAATAAAAGTAGCGGATGAGTTTTGTTATTTACGTAGCAAGTAAAGAAGATATTAAGTGCAGAATGGTTATGGGAAGAAAAGCATTTTTTAATAAGCGAAATTTGTTGGCATCCAATATTAATTTAGATGTTAGGAAGTCCTTTCTGAAATCATTTGTCTGGGGTGTAGCATTGTATGGGAGTGAAACATGGACGATAAGGAGTTCAGACAAAAAGATGATAGAAGCTTTTGAAATGTGGTGCTACAGACGAAGATGGGTAGATCATGTAACTAATGAGGAGGTACTTAACTAAATTGGGGTGAAAAGGAGTTTCTGGCATATCCTGACTAAGAGAAGGGATAGATTTGTGGTACCACATGCTGAATCTGACGAATCATCAACTTAGGATTAGAAGCAAGTGTGTGGGGTAAAAACCGGTAGAGACCGAGGGACGAATACAGTAAGTAAGTTCCGGTGTCCTGACAAAAGCACCCAGTGACAAAAGCACCCAGTGACATTAGCACTCAGTTCTGGTCGAGGGGCGGCCGGCTAATCTCCCCGTCCGGTCTCTGCTCGGCAGGTAGAAGAGCCGAGGGCTGTGAGATCGCATTGACACAAGGCCGTACTTGACGGCAATAGCATTGCTGCAATTTATAATGGAAGCGAGCCTAAAGAACAACCAAGACATATTAATAAGTTTTGTGACCTGGAAAAAGGCTTCGATAATGTAAGGTGCTGGATGATTTTCGCAATTCTGAGAAAAAATAGGAGTAAGCTTGTAGGGAAAGCGGAAAATACATAGTTTGTATAAGAACGAAATCGATTCAATAAGCGTCGAAAGTCAAGAACGAAATGCTCAGATTAAAAAGGGGGTAAGAAAAGGTTGTGGACTGTCGCCATCACTGTTCAACTTGCACAATGAAGAGACTTAATGTAGAAAATAAAGATTTTTTTTTTTAAAATAAGGAAACTTTCTGAATATGCCTCTTAGCATTTCATTTTATATCTGATCCCATAATTAGGATATTGGATTACATGCCGACATTAAAATATATACAGGGTGTTACAAAATGGTTCGGCCAAACTTTCAGGAAACATTCCTCACACACAAAGAAAGAAAATATGTTATGTGGACATGTGTCCGGAAACGCTTAATTTCCATGTTAGAGTTCATTTCAGTATTTCTCTTTAAATGTAAATTGTAAATTTTCACAATCTACATGTGTGGGCTGAGGAAAATGCGCACGCAATTGTGCAATCACGTCATCAACACAGATTTTCTGTGAACGTTTGGGCAGGAATTGTTGGTGATGCCTTGATTGGGCCTCATGTTTTCCACTTACGCTCACTGAAGTACGTTATCATGATTTCATACGGGATACTCTCTACCTGTGCTGCTAGAACATTTGCCTTTATAAGTACGACACGACATGTGGTTCATGCACGATGGAGCTCCTGCACATTTCAGTCGACGTGTTCGTACGGTTCTCAACAACAGATTCGGAGACCGATGGATTGGTAGAGGCGGACCAATTCCATGGCCTCCACGCTCTCCTGACATCAACCCTGTGGACTTTCATTTATGGGGGCATTTGAAAGCTCTTGCCTACGCAACCACGGTACCAAATGTAGAGACTCTTCGTGCTCGTATTGTGGACGGCTGTGATACAATACGCCATTCTTCAGGGCTGCATCAGCGCATCAGGGATTCCATGCGACGGAGGGGGGATGCATGTATCCTCGCTAACGTAGGACATTTTGAACATTTCCTGTAACAAAGTGCTTGAAGTCACGCTGGTACGTTCTGTTGTTGTGTGTTTCCATTCCATGATTAATGTGATTTGAAGAGAAGTAATGAAATGAGCTCTAACATGGAAATTAAGCGTTTTGAACACATGTCCACATAACATATTTTCTTTCTTTGTGTGTGAGGATTGTTTCCTGAAAGTTTGGACGCACCTTACTGTAAAACCCTGTATATTAAGCAAAAAAGAGTACGTCTAGCTGAAAATTAATGTCCACTACATTTAAAAGCCCTACAACTAATAGCACAGTCAAAACAGTCAAACTTTCCGCCAGACATTAAGCGTAAAAGTTTCACGTAAAAGGTGAGCACCAGCTTACTAGCAGATGTCGTAACCATTGTTGCACAACGTGTCCCTGATAGGGCTCGTGAGCCAGTAGTTGCCAGCATCCGTTTTACGCAACACGATTCCCTCGCTGCGGCGTAATTGTCCAGACTCGGCAACAGGCGCAGTCGGAAACAGCCGGTACCAACTGCTTAGCGCCACACGCCTCACTTCAGGGGAGAGGCGCGCCGTTCTGCATCCAGTTAGCAGTGGTCATCAACACTTCCCTCTCTGCAAAAGTCTGGCTGCTGCCTGTCCATTACTCCAATCTAGAAGCTAGTCAGTACAGGTTGTTAAGCATACAGGGTAATTATAATTAGTGGAAGCCGGCCGCGGTGGCCGAGGGGACTGAGGCGCTCCAGTCACGGTCTGCACGGCAACTACGGTCGGGGGTTCGAATCCCCCCTCGGGCATGGATATTTGTGCCGTCCTTAGTTGTAGCTAGTTCTTAAGTAGTTTGTAAGCTTAGGGACTGATGACCCCGTAGTTAAGTCCCATAAGCTGTAAAAACATTTTTGAATTAGTGGAAAACTCGAAATTTTTTGATGACTCTATTAAATTCTGTAGTCTACATGTTCAAAAAAATGTTTGTTTGTAATCCTAATAGGACCAAACTACGTTGGTCATCAGTCCCTAGACTTACGAACTACTTAACCTAAGTTAAAATAACCTAAGGACAACACAAACATCCATTCGAACCTCTGACGCGGGAGGTCTCGCGATCCATAACGTGGCGCTCCAGACCCCTCGGGTACTCCCGCACGGCATTCTGATTATATTGATATATACATTATAGGGTTTCAAATGAAAAATGATCTATATACATCAAATTTTAAAGTTACGTTCATGTGTACCACCATGCCCCCTTTATTTCTCTTACAGAAGAAAGTGGTGAAATACACCATCATAAGCATTCTCTACTTAGGCCTGTTGTGGATGAAATAAAAGCAATATACAGATACCTAAGTGACCCCTATTTGCTTAGTAAATGTCTTCATGGGGGCACTCAGAATACAAATGAAACTTTCAACCACTGCATATGGGAAAGATCACCCAAGAATGTTTTTGTATGTCTAAATGCATTGAAATTTGGTGTACTAGATGCATTGATATGTTTCGATGATGGAGTGATAGGAAGGATAGAAATCCAGAGAAATTTATGCATAAATGTGGCTCCAATATGGAAGATCAATTGCTTGCGTGTGACTGACAACGGGTGCATGAAGCTGAAAGATTCGCTCTTCAAGTTACCAAAGAAGCAAGATGTGCTAAAGGGAATGCCAAGAGGAAGCTTGAATATGATGAAATTCTGCAGGATGAAGACAATGCTTCAGGAATGTTCTGAGGCACAGATTAACTGGTTAGTCGCAATTTCCCGAAAGTTGTATTTTTCAGCATTCAGGTACAAATATTTCCTAAAGTTTATCAAGCATTGCTCTAATTTTTTTCTGTAACTTGCAATAGTTCTTATTTATGTAGTATACCTAAACATTATTGCAGAAACAAGTAAATAATAGAAAAACTAACATTTTTTATTAGGAGAAAAAATATAAAAATTAAAATGTAAGATTTGATATTTTTTACCCTTGTGATGTACATAATAGGTGGAATTAAATAGGTATAGTAGATGAGCCATCATGTCATACATATCTGGTAAAAAATGTGGCCTCTTTCAAAAGTATAACATGGATTAAATGGTACCTCAATTTGAGGAAGCATTTTGGAAAAAAAATGCATCATTTTCTTTCTAATTTGTTTAATAACCCTAAGCAGGTTCAAAAATATTCAGCACACTTCAAACTTGTTCAAAAATTGTGGTGTATTACCTAATATCAACAAAAAATCTGTAAATAATATACATTATAAACAGTGCCTGGAAGAGATAGCTGTTGATTTTTACATTATACTGAGCCGGAAAAGTACCCTTTACCTTAAGGGTCTTCTCGTGATCACTTTATGGTGACAGAAAACGCTAATCATTATACACTGAAGAGCTAAGGAAACTGGTACACCTGCGTAACGTCGTGGACTCGCGAGCACGCACAAGTGCCGCAACATGATGTGGCATAAGCTAGACTAGTGTCTTAAGTAGTGCCGGAGGGTACTGACACCAGACAGGGCTGTCTACGAGGGGAGTGCAGATGCACAGTCATCCCAGATGAGCTCAAGAATGTTCATGTCTGGAGAGTTTGGTGGACAGCGGAAATGTTTGAACTCAGAAGAGTCTCCCTGGAGCCACTCTGTAGCAGTTCTGTACGTGTGGGCGTTGTTCTCCTGGATTTGCTCAAGTCGGTCTGAATGCATAATGGACATGAATGTTCAAAAATGTTCAACTGTTTGAAAAGCTGTTGGAGTGCAGGGTCCCAAAAATATGGTAATCATGTGACACTACAGATAAAGGGCAAAGCTGATTGTTGTCATGTTAAAAGCAAGTTTTGGCAAGCTGTTGGGTTCCCCAGTCAGCCGGCTAACAGTTTGGACCTAGTGAATGGAATACAGGTAGTTAGGGAAACCCTAATCTGCTCGTAAACAGGAAACGGCAGTCTTGGATTAGCGAGGGCGGCTATCCCAGATTGCAACTGAAATGCAATATAGCTACACACATTATTCTAAAAATCCGTATAAAATCAGGGAATGATCATACGGCAAATATATGAATGGATTCAGAGACTTGAAACAATCAAACGCCGCAGTTACAACTTCAGTATCCCTTGCAGATAAAAAGCGATAAATTTCGGTACTATAATAATAATATTATAACACATTTACAATTATTGATACGTAGTGTTTATCAGTAACAATTTAAGAAGCGAATGGGCAGCATTGCACCACGCTATCTATCTAAAAAGACGCACCACGTTATTTCCGTATTCTTTCAGTAAACATTGTTTTACTTTCTTATTCTGCTTTTCGTTGAGGTACAATATTCTTGTGTCGGAACATAGATTCCACCACAGAAACACAAAACCTGAACCCAGAAAAGCGCATTACATTTATATATGTATTATATTATAGTTAATATTATTCTCAGTAACGTTCGTTTTATTTTGTCGACTGCCTCTTTAATTATCTCATGGCCTACTAA
The DNA here is from genome assembly GCA_026315105.1 of Locusta migratoria. Classification (NCBI taxonomy): domain Eukaryota; kingdom Metazoa; phylum Arthropoda; class Insecta; order Orthoptera; family Acrididae; genus Locusta; species Locusta migratoria. The sequence continues at coordinate 490,380,154 of CM048744.1, read as the reverse complement.
AAATAGTAGATATGCAGACGATAATTTATACATAAACAATTATATGTATTTGTGGACAAGAACTGGATATATTTGCGTAAAAACCCATGATAAATTAAGTATTAATAGTGTAACTATATTTCGACGGCGGCAGTATATTTGAACAGTGAGACGCCACACTTAATAGCTACCTGAGCAAAGAGCTTCCGTCTCAACCGATTTTAGTATTGTTAAATATATATTTGTTTGTTAAATGTAAAAAAACATTTGTAGGCAGGTGGTCAAAGCATTTAATTCTGTGATATTCAAATTTATAATATTTTGAAAGCGAAATTGTATTTTAAAAATGAAGCGTTAGGATGAGCGGAAGGATACAATTTTGGGACCAGGTAGAGCATACTTTCGAACGCTTGGGAGGGTACTCGTAACTTGGACGTGGTAGTGAAAGGTTTTCACTCTGGTCAGTCTGAAGCGGCATTACGAACTTGTGATTTGAAGATATACCCAAATGTGGACTTGCAGAACTAAGTCTCTGGTTGAAAAGTGGTAAACTATGGACACTGGTAAGGCTGTGGAACTATGATAATTCAGCAGTCGTGTACTCGTGTGATGACAAACTGTGTTTTATAACAAATACTGTAATTAATCGCGAATCAATTTGGAACTGCAATGTTCGATGGACTTCATTATTTTACGTGTGATAATTTGTAACTTTTACTCTCGAGTGCGTGTGATACTTATTGTGCCTCTCATGACTATAGTTGGAAAAATATTCAGTTGTTTACCGATGTATAAGGTAGGACCAGCTCCGCATTTTCGTGTCCAAAAAGAGTAATAAACTCCATTTATAAAAAAAATTACTTCGTGAGTGAATCTCTTCTGAACATTATCTTAGAATCCTTTTTGTTGGTTATTCGGAGCTTTAATTTATGTTTGTTTAAATATATTTTTCGCGTCATCATCTGCAGATTGATAGGCTGGCTAAACTATAGATTAATTATTGCTCTTATTTAAACAGTTTGGGTAGCTATTTATGGCATAGAAGCTAACATACATAACTCACCCCTATGAATAGAGACAACGAGCCATAAACCATTTACTACCCTGAGTTTTGTATTGCCCAATTCGTATTGGTGAGTACCGATGGGAAGGTGGCAATCACATGGTGAGGGATCCCTGTGCAGTGAAACGCCTGTAGCATACGCGAAACAACTTTGGCAACATGTGGGTGGACTTTATCATGCAGCACAATGAATAGTCTTTCCGGATACGCCCAAAAAATGTCGCTGAGAATCCCTTACATGTCCTAGTCCAGATCTCTCCCCATGCGATTTCCATTTGAGCCCTAAAGGACATTCGTGGCCATCGTTTTCATTCCTAGAGGTACACGCCTGGCTACAACCGTCGTTCGGTAGGTAAAGAAGCATTTTTCCACGGAGAAATTGACCGTCTCGTGTAACAGTTGTAATTGAAATTATAAACAATTTACCTACCGTAATTTTTTCCTTCTCAATTTCTTTGGCTCATACAGGTAAAGGTAAATGACTGACCTGATTCTGAAATTGCGGCCAGTCGCCTTAAATTATACATATTCTATTTGCATCGTAATCGATAAAAGCGGCTGGACTTATAACCTGTTAGCAAAATTGTAATTTATGTCCTCTCTGCAATGGAAACTGGTTTTCAGATACATGACCTCATTACGTAATGCGAACAACTTGCCACTCGGTAATGTAATGTAGTTTTGTCCTGCAGGGCAAAAAGCTCGTCATGACGATTAGCGGATAACGCCGATAATAATTGCCGCTTTAATTTTATTTCCAGAGAGAAAGCGGAAGGCAATATTTCAAGCGTGGGAAAAGATGGCGTGCATTTAGTGTGGTAATTCTCTTAACTTCATTTTTTAGTCACCCTAGTAATTCAAGTACATCCCAAACATGTTTTACTAGTGGTGAGCTGCTCATGAATGGGTCATTCACAGTCAACGCTTAACTCCTCTGAAGTTTGCACTAACATCTCACTTCACAGTTCTCACACTTCATACCGTTCGCACAAACTGAGCTGACTTCTGGTGCGGTGGCTGATGGGAGCTATCTTAAAAGAATTTCCCATTTATGGTAGCTCTTATCAACCACCGCTCCTGTGGTTACGTACTTAGCACGCACAGTAACTTTCACAGTTCATTCGTTTCGACTGTTCATCACTCACTCACAACTTGTTTTCTTCTCCCTCTAGTTGGGGGCTGTGAAGGAAAGATTTACTTGAAATCATACCAATACCTCCACGTAAAAGCTTACTTCCTTTTTTCTGAAATATTATTCTCCCCAAAATTAAAATGTACAAGAAAATTAAGGAAAAATTAATCAAGCTGTTATTTAGATTTCATCGCAGTGATTAACATATTCCTTTGGGTTTGGACTTATTAGAGCACTGTGGTGTATAATGTTGGTGACCATGGAATTTTTACTAAGAAAGAACAACAAACAAAAACAAAAAATAACAAGGTATCGTGTGTCTGCAATTTTTTTCCCAGGCACTGCTTCTCAGCGCTTTCGGTGTGACGTCTTGCTGCCTTCTGTATTAAAATGAAACTGAGACAAGAAATCAACAATCAATATAGAACAACCTCAACACAGCCTTTTAAATAGGTTGTTCATACTTGACGTGCAACCGGTTTACAAAATAAATTACGCTATTACAAATATCTTGAACATTTCTCTTGCGTGCTTCCCCGCAACTAAAAAATTGCATGAAATGCATTCTAACTAAATGACCACCAGAACTGCTTTTATTATATTTTTTATTGATTGCGCTATCGACTTCGAGCTTTTCCCGTTTCCAAGCGGTACCAATAAACAAGCTATTATTAGTGCATAAATGTATATGAAATATATAAAATATGTAATATTAGGCCTTATTATAGTTTTCACTCATTGCAATAGGACAGTAAATATTATTTTTAATTATATTTTTTGTTCGTTATAATATCGATTTATCTGTCAGAAGTATTTGCTCTACATGTCTTTTGTTCTGAATCATTTATGATCGATAATAATTTTGTCAAAGTTTTCATTATACTTCAGGATTAAATTTGGATATTTCGCTAAATGTGTGTAAATTTCCAATTCCTCCAAAACGCTCTTGTAGCTTCCTTTCTCGTTTTTAAGAAAAATCGAGAGGTTGCTGTTTGCATATCGAGTACTGATTTTGTCGTAGATGCATACCTAATGTTGAAAGGTTGTTATCAATTCTATGTTCTTTGTATCTTGCCGTAAATTTTCGCCCTGTCTCTCCTATATAAAACATGTCACAGTTACTGCATTTAATTTTGTTTGTGCCTGATTAATCGTATTTTTTATGTGTGTCTGTTTTGTGTGTTATTTTCATACTTAATTTATTCTCTGTGCAGAAGCTAATTTTAATATTAATACTATTAAATATTTATTTCGTGAGGTATTTCTCAACTATGGTAGTGTAATGAATTTTACTTTCTTCTTTCTTTCCATTTTTGTAACGTTATTTTTCACTTTCATGTAGGACAATCCGAGCGAAAATTTACGACAAAAATCTACATGTAAAGTGAAAGCAACCTCTGAATATTTGGTATGCATCTACGACAAAATCAGCACTCTACTGTTGATATAAGCAGCAATCTTTCCATTCTTCATAGAGGGATTTTGGAGAAGCCCGAAATTTACAAACAGTTAGTGAAATATTCAGATAAAATCGATTACGAAGACAGAAGTCAGTAATAAATATTATATTGAAAAGTTTGACAAAATTCCTACCGCTCATAGATGACTCAGAACAAAAGAGAGGTGTAAATGTTTCGTAAGATATAAATCGTTTAAGAGCAAATATACAATGTTATTGTCAATAATTAAACTCGTTCTCTCGGACAGCCAAATCGATATTATAATGAACAAAATATATAAAATGGCACATAATTAATAAATAATTGCGTAAGTAAAAGTTTTAATAAAGCCTAATAACACATTTTATATATTTTATGTAGATTTATGCACTGGAAACTGCTTGTTCGTAGGTACCGCTTGAAAATGATCAAAGCTCGAAACAGATACGGCGAACAGATTTCGTAATTTTTAAAAATAATATTAAGAAACGCAGCTCTGGTGGTTATTTAATTACAATGAATTTCATTATAAATATCATTTATTAGAAGCAGCGAACTGTACTGGCCCCAGGCAGTTCTATATCCAAAGAGTAAGTTCCGGTCTCTTACGTCACGCATCGCCAGTTTTGTTCCGTTGTTTTGTTTGGTTCATTACAGTCCTGAGAGTAAAACTATGAGGTAAAAGTCAACCATTTCTCTCAGGTATTTGTAACGGGTGCAGGAATAGAGCGTCTCCGCCAAGTGTGTGGTACATTAATACTACACTGCTCAAAACACTTAAAGGGGATACGGTGAGATATCATACACAATACACATATGGTAAAGTATTTTACTCCGATATTGGTTACAACTGTAATTTGTGTGTGATTCAGTACGATGTTTTTCTGTCTCAGCTCTGTAATTGAGGTTTACATAGGTTCACTTAGAGCAAGGCACCATCGGGCTACCAGAATAGTGAAAGAGTCATTCTCGTTGCCATCTAATATGGTATGTGATCACCTCGGACGGCCAGTGCAGTTGCCCACCTGCTTGGCTCGATCAGTAAGAGGTTATCAATCACCTCTTGAGGGATATTTCGCCGTTCTTCCATTAGTGCAATATACGACTCTGCAAACGTTGTGGAAGGTGCTGGTCTGGCTGCAATGATTCAACTAAGTGCATCCCAGACATGCTCAACTAGGTTTAAGTCCGTGAACAAGCTGGCCACTCCATTCCTTCAATATCCTCAGCATATGTTGTCCACTAGTGCAGCTCTGGGGAGACGAGCGTTATTGTCCACCAGAAGGAACCCATCTACTATGGCACCAGCGTAGGCACATAAAAGGGTGAAGGATCGCGTCTTTGTACCTCTGAACAGTGAAAGCGCCATTCTGAACGACATATAGGTCACTAGGACGCCATTACTGTCCACACCATTCGTCTAGCACTATGATACGGTGATGTTTGCTGCACATAAGCAGGATTTTTCGGAGTTCCACTTTGTCTCCAGATGAGGGAACAATGAGTGTACGACTGAACACAAAATCTAGTAGAACAAAAACAGATTGTTTGTTTTCAACCCTTTAAAAAAATAAAATAAATAAATAAATCTTTACTCATCCGTGAACAGAACCCGGTGCCATTCATCACGACTCCAATCCTCATGTTCATGTGCTCAGTTTCTGCGGGCTGAACGGTGTCGTGGTTTTAATGGGACACACACCATAGATCTCCGTGCGTAGAGGTCATATCCGGAGCGTGATATATGACTGTTAATGTTGATATTGCGCGTCCTGCGCCTGAAGAGTGCGTTGCAGATGAGTTACATTTCGCCTCCTGTCTCGACGGGCTGTTTACCGGAGATAATGGTCATCTCATGCTGATGTTACCAATTATCGATATTTGCTTTGCCTTCTCTTAACGGTTCCTGTTGTCTGAAATCGCGTCCAGGTCCTCGAAATTACAATTTGTGGCATTCTAATACAGCCATTTTCCTCTGTGTCTGTCCCGTTTCGAATCTTCTTATGGCTCTCCATGCCACAGCTTCGGATACGTCACGTTGTTGTTGCGTTGGGCTAGCTGCTCACTACACTAACTGCTTGTGTAATTCGTTTGATAAACACTAGTCGACACCAAGTTTCTCTGCAGAAAATTTCTTTTATTGCCACTACTTCGGTTGCTGTAATATTCTTGTCTTCAGTTCGTAGAACAGACAGAAAGACGTCGATCTTTTTTAGTTCATTCTGTCCATGACAGTACTTCAGAACCTTGACATCTCAACTGAACCCCTAATTCTTCTGACCAATGTTCTTCTCTGGGTCAATTCACATGCGGCAGAGTTTTACGCAGAAGGGATCTGAAAGCGTGTGAAGCAGTATGGCAAACGTTTGAAAAATATTTGAAAGAGTGTACTGTCCACTAATATGATAGTGCACCGATTTCTGAAAGAAATTATCGGAAATTACTTTCCGAATCGCCCTCGTAAAAATAACTGCTCATCGCTGCTATGTTATTGCTAATTCTAGTGGCTCATTTCTGTGAAAAATATCATATTGCCGTCCGCAATGGTCAGTTGGGAGTATTAACCTAAATGCATACCACTGAAACAAAATTAACATAAGTGATTCGCAATGTTATCACACCATAGCGCAGATTGCTCGCGTAACATATTAAATTTTAGTACATTTTCGCAAATCTTCGAAATCTCTGACATCTTTACAGACTAACATAACGTCGACAAACGTATCATAAATTAAAGATAAACGTGAAGCAATGCATTGAAATTTGAGGTGTGACCGGGAATCGAACCCGGACGTCCATGCTTACTAGGCAGACGTTTTACCGTTAGCCCACCGCACCTCTAAGGACTAAGGCGCCTCGGAATAGTCTAAGTACGACTTCCCTCCACGTCACAAACTTTAATTCTGCTTCTGTGTTCCAAAGATAATTGTCACTACTGCCAAGGCTCTCCATGCAGCGGAATAGTACCTCAGCAATGGACATAGTGGAACATTCCTTGCTAAGATGATATTTATCTTAGCAAGGAATGTTCCACTATGTCCATTGGCGAGGTGCTATTCCGTTGCATGGAGAGCCTTGGCAATAGTGACAATTATCTTTGGAACACAGAAGCAGAATTAAAATTTGTGACGTGGAGGGAAGTCGTACCTAGACTATTCAGAGGTGCCTCAGTCGTTAGAGGTGCGGTGGGCTAACGGTAAGACATCTGCCAAGTACGTATGGACATCCGGGTTCTATTCCCGGCCGCACCAGAAATTTTAATTCATTGCTTCAGGTTTATCTTTAATGTCTTGGACATATTCGAGACGAAAAACCGACTCATGGTTTCTCAATCTATATTGAAATTGATATTTGTATCATAAATTATCAGTGTCGAAGTAATTAAAAATAATAGCATTACAGCAAATATAATCAAAGAGAAATCCTTTAGAGTTTGTTAGTGACGCTGCCTAACACAAGAAGAGTAATCGGAAACTAGTGTCAGCAGGTGGATTTAATTAATTAATTTATTTTGAGCGGGGCAGGGGAGAAGGAATATTTTGGTTTACGTCTCATCGACATCGTTATTTTTTGCTGAGGTGATGCATTTTTGATGGTCAGCAGTGCAATTTTATTACTGTAGTCTTCTTACTGAAAAAGTTTATTTGTCACAATATCAGGGAAACATCTGCACTGATATTGCATGTTTCGGCAATACTCGACGAGCATTGCACACTGAACCAATTTATAAATGCGAAAAGGCATTATCATCGTCGCAATGTCGCAATGAGATGAAACACATTGGGTGAAATACATCTGACTAATACGCTCGTGCTGACGGTAGCTTTTGATGTCACGTGACAGGATGTTATCAGGAGCGGTACCTTTAAAGCACTTTATTCGTCGGACATAACCCATTTTTATCGCGACGTTGTCTAGACGACAGCTGAGCGCCCCACGAGTCAGCGGATAGAAATCGATTACCTGAGGCGGCAGCGGAAGAGTGTTTGGCGGCTTATCAGGCAATCTGCGCGCGCCACCCGGCCGGCAGTCGCGTGTGGCAGGCAGGCGTGGGAGGCATGTTCTGCGAGGACTGGTCAGTCGCGCGCGCCGCGCCGCGCCGCGCATGCGCACACCTCTGCGCTGTCTGTGTGTCTGCTGTGTGTGGCTGCTTATTCAACCCCGCTGTGTTCTGTAGTCCGTGTATAACCAGAGTCGTCACGTTCGTCTGTGCAGGCGCAGTCTTTACGTGTTTCATCCCTCGTATAAAATTCCTTTTCCAGATCTACAAACTCCGGAAATCACACTGAAGTACCTGGCTGAGGGTTCATCGAACCACCGTTAGCCGGCCGCGGTGGCCGAGGGGACTGAGGCGCTTCAGTCACGGTCTGCACGGCCACTACGGTCGGGGGTTCGGATACACCCTCGGGCATGGATATTTGTGACGTCCTTAGTTGTAGGTAGTTCATAAGTAGTTTGTAAGTTTATGGACTGCTGACCCCGTAGTTAAGTCCCTTAAGCTTAACAAACATTTGAACATTTTTGAACCACCGTTATACTATTTTATCTCCCATTCCTACCTCGAATAGCGCGCGGGAAGAATGAACACCTGTATCTCTCCGTTTTATTCTCATGATCATTTCTACCTATGTCAGTGGGAGTCAACAGTACAATTTCGCACTCGGAGGAGAATGATGCCGATTGGAGTTTTGTAAGGAGCCCACGCTGCAGCGATAAGCGCCGTTGTTGTAATGATTCCCATCCCAGATCCTATATTATTTCCGTGACGCTGTTTCTCCTGTATCGTGATAATACGAAACTAGCTGCCCTTCTTTGGACTCTTTCGACGTCCTCCGTCAAACCCACCTGATAAGGATCCCACACTGGGCTGCAATACTCCAAAAATGGACGGACAAGCGCAGTGTATGCAGTTTCATTTGTAGTTCCGTTGAATCTTTTAAGGGATCTGCCAATAAAACGCAGTCTCTGATTCGCCTTTCCCACGACATTATCTACGTGTTCTTTCCAGTTTAAGTCCGAAGAAATAGTAATTCCTACGTATTTTGTGGAGTTTACAACCTTCACATTTGATTGATTTATATTGCAGACAAAGTTTAACGGATTTCTTTACGTACCCATGTAGACGACTTCACACTTCTCATTATTAGAGTCAACTGTCAATTTTTACACCATAGTGATATCTTATTTAGATCGTTCTGCAGTTGATTTTTATCTTCAGACGATTTTACTAGACGGTAAAGGACGGCGTCACCTGCAAACACCCTAAGAGAGCTGCTTAGATTTTGTACCAAATCATTTATGTAGATAAGAAACAGGAAAGGACCAATAACACTACCCTGTGGAATGCCCGATATCACTTCTGCTTTAGTCGATGCCTTACCATCGATTACTACGAACTGTGTCCTCTCTGACAGGAAATCCTTTTGTGAGGTACGGTGTCAAAAGCCTTCTGGAAATCAAGAAATACGGAATCGATTTGCGAACCCTTGTCGATAGCGCCCATCACGTCGTGTGAATTAAGAGCTAGTTGTGTTTCCCATGAATGATATTTTCTAAATCCGTGTTGACCTTGGGTCAATACATCATTCTGTTCGTGATAATTCATAATATTTGAACTCAAGATATGTTCCAAAACCCTGCTGCAAATTGACGTCAATGAAATAGGCCTGTAGGTTAGTGGGTTACTCCTACTGCCTTTCTTGAATATAGGTGTGACCTGCGCAACTTTCCAGTCTTCTCTACAGTTCCATTCTCTATTAGCTCACGGGAAAAAGAAATACCTAAACTTTTCTGTTTTCGAAATGAATTCTCTTATTTTACTATGATTGTCATGTCTCCCTAGATAGTTAGGTACTAACAAAATATGTCCGCTTTCGGAAAATTTTGTGAAAGAAATTTCGCAAATAAATCTCTTTGCAAGGAATAACACATTTCTTTTAATGATAACCACCCCAACTCGTGCATCATTTCCGTGACACTTTTTCCACTATGTCGCGATTATCCAAAACGAGCTGTCCTTCTCTTAACTTTGTCTACATCCTTCGTCAGTCCCACTACATGAGATTCCCATAATGCGGAACAGTAGACCAAACTGTTGTGTAGCCAGTTTCTTTAGTAGAACTGTCGAAGTTTCTTTGTGTTTTGCCAATGAAACGTAGCCTTTGGTTCGCCTTCCCTACGAGATTTTGTGTGTTATTTCCAATTCAAGTTCTTGGTAATTGTAATTCCTAGGTATTAACTGAATTTACGGCCTTTGAATTTGACTGATTTTTCGTGTAAATGAATTTTAACATGCTCATATGGATGACTTCAAGCTTATTATGTACAGTAAATTGGCAATTTTTGCACCAGGCAGATATCTTATCTAAATCATTTTGCAGTTTCTTTTTGTCTTTACTAACTGATAAATGACGGCTCATCTGCGAATAGTCTAAGAGAGCAGCTCATAATGTCTGGTAAACCGGTTATAAAGATAAGGAGCATTAGGGCCATATAACACTTCCCTGGGGAACGTCAGATATCACTTCTATTTTACTCGGTAATTATCTGTCGATTGCAACTTACTGTCTCCTTTCTGACAGGACATCACGAACCCAGTCTCACAACTGTAGCGATATTCCAAGAGCACGCCATTTGATTACAAGCCTTCCGTAAATCTAGAAATATGTAATCGATTTCAGATCCCTTGCCAATAGCACTCACCACTATTTTGTGACTAAAGAGTTAGCTAGAATGATACTTCCTGAATCCGTGCTGACTAGAGGTCAATAGGTCGTTCTTTTCAAAGTAGTTCATAATGTTTGAAGAAAGTATATGTTCTAAAATCCTGCGGCAAACCGACGTCAGTGATATAGGCCTGTAATTTTGCGGCTCACTCCTATTGCCTTTCTTGATTATTGGAGTAACCTGTGCAACTTTCAGATTTTGGTTAAGGATCTTTCGCTGTGCTAGCGGGTCCATTGTATTGCATCGGCATATTCTGAAAGGAGCGCAATTGCTATACAATCCGGACCGGGAGTCACTTTTGTTAAGTGATTTAAGTTGCTTTAATACTCCAGAAATATCTACTTCTAATTTATGTATGCTGACAGGTGTTCTCGATTCGAATTCAGGAGTATTTTCTTTATCTTCTTTGGTGGAGGAATTTCTGGAAGCTATGTTTAGCTATTCCGTTTTATCAGAACAGTTACAGTAGCAACATCGTTGCTGTCGCATAGTAAAGGTATTTTTCTCTTGATGAAATTGCAATCCTAATCGTTGCTTCCATGTTGTTGGATATTGGAAATGTTAGATGCTAAATGTTTATTTGTGGAGTAGAAAAAATGCTATTCTCTTAATAGTATAGAGAGACACTTTGGACTTAAAACGCACGGAATCGCATCAAAACGTTCTTGGAATAACAATCGATAATAAAAACTACAGTACTGTGGGTAATTTTTATGCAAAACGTTGCACTCTAGCCCGAGAGACACTTTAATAGAAACAGTAACAAGATACCAATACCATAGTAAGAAAAGTATGCGTAATTCACTGATGGCAGTGTACCATTACATTTTCAATCAACGGTTCCAAAAATCCTTACACTTATTATAAATAGCGCAAAACACACATATTCTACACACCTTACAGCGCTGAGCCTCGATGTGCATCTGTGGAAGAGAAACATGATCGTTATTTCATGATAAAACTTTAGACTGTTATTTATGATCGGTTTTCTGCACCCAGTTATAATCAAACGTTCCAGTGCGCTCGGTGAAAGGCAGGTTTTCATAATTTGAAAATAATTGGAGTGGCTTTTCATTTCGAAGTGCTTCAATGCGAAAATAATTTTGAAATTCAAGTTTGGTGAGGTATGCGCATTGCTCTCCCCCACTTTGTTTTAAGCACTATATCGAAATCTCGCAATTTGAGGACTACTGTAACTACCATCAAGTGTGTAGGTTACATGTGTTTCGCGCTGTTGTAATTACTTTAGGCATTGTTGCTAGAAAACGCAATAATACACTGCCGCCATTGAATTGCGCATAATTACCCTCCCGTGATACTTATATCTTGTTTCTTTGTTTCTCTATATTAAAATTCACTTGTGGTAGAATGCAATGTTTTGCATGGAAAGGACAGAGACCAATATTCATTTTATGATCAAGTGTCATCCTAAACATAGTTTCGTGGAGTTGAGATCAAATGTGTCCTTTGTCAAGTGAGTTTATTGTTTTACTGTATTCACAGGAGGTTTCGAGACACCTGCGGTTTCACCTTCAGATACTTCAGCAATGTTACCGATCAGACGTACCACCTCAATTATATCCTGTTAATCCTTCCCCTTCCCCTCCTAATATCTGTATGTAGAAACTGCAGTCTTATACTTACCACAGTGAAGGGCGCTGGAGGATATTTGTAGCATTACCTGAGTATGATATATCGACAGCAGTGCTAGAGTGCCTGAAGATTAAATTGTAGTTTATAAAATGTATTTTTCACCACCAGCTGTTTTTGATAAAAACTAAATTTAAAATATCAACCGGTTTTGGTCTCAAAAACAGGAATTTTATTGTATGTGATATACATGTGAAATATCTGCTGCCAATTAAAGACAGTCGCACTGTATTCACTTAAACTGTTTTCACGTTATGTCCGTGCAGATAGTCTTGAGACCGAAATCGGTTGATATTTTGAGGTTTTTAACAAAAATAGTTGATGGTCAGACATGAATTTTATGAAGTACTTGACGGCTGTTAACAGACACCTACCAATGTTCTAAAATGTAGTTGTTTCCAAATCTATTACAAGTAAAATTAAGGAATAAACTAAACTTAGGCTCGTGTTTCCCTGCCCCTCCCCCCCCCTCTCTCTCTCTCTTTTTATTCCATTTTTCCCTCTGTGTATGCGTTACGGCAGTGAAAGGGAAAGGCGAAAAGGACAATTTACAGCCAAAAAGATTCTGAGGAGTGAAAGGATGAGGCAGCAGGTTCATAATCAAAAAGCTTTCCTATGTTACTGTAGTTACTTTAAGACTATCACATATCACTGATTTCTTCATCGCTTCTACCCCCTTTCCCCCTTCCTGTTTTCACGAAAGGACACGTACCTGATTCCATTTCTACTAGAAATGCAGAGCGCCGGCCGCGGTGGCCGAGGGGTCTGAGGCGCTCCAGCCACGGCCTGCACGGCCAATACGGTCGGGGGTTCGAATCCCCCCTCGAGCATGGATATTTGTGCCGTCCTTAGTCTTAGTTAGTTCATAAGTAGTTTGAGATTTAGGGACTGATGACTCCGTAGTTAAGTACCATAAGCTGTACAAACATTTGAACATTTTTGAAATGCAGAGCATGGGACGGTCTAGGTTCATTCTACTTCCTCCAGGTGGAACACTGAACTTCTGTGACATTTCATTAATCTGAGACCTTCTTTAGTTGTTGCTGACCCACCGCAGAAGTAGCACTCAGGTCGCAGGCTGAAAAAAAAGTCAAAATGTTTGTAAAGCTTATGGGACTAAACTGCGGGGTCATCAGTTCCTAAACTTACAAACTACTTGGACTAAGACAACACAAACACCTATGCCCGAGGGAGGATTCGAACCTCCGACGCGGAAGGGCTCCCGATCCGCAACGTGGAGCTCCCGACCGCTCGGCTACACCCACGCGGCGATCGTAGGCTGATGTCAGGCTGAAATGTAGTGGTGGCTAAGAGTCGCAATTTCAGTAAATGCATCTTCATAGTGGTGTGGAAAGTGTTTTTCTATTCATTCAGTATTGACAAGAATTCTTGTTCCGCTCAAAATATATACAACATCATAAACTGTCTCAAAATCACCAAACGAATTAGTAATACTTATAGTGCATCTACATAGATTTGTATCTAAAAGTGATTCATTTTGTTATTCGTTTCAGCTGCTTTTACGTCATCCGTCTGCTGATGCAGCGTGAAAAAAATGTATCAAGTAACTTGTGATCTTATGGCTCAAAAGCCAGAAACGACACAGTGTGTGCATGTGTTCAAGAGGCGAAATTAAGCCGCGCGGGATGGCCGTCTGATCTAGAGCGCCACTAATGACCATAGCAGTTTGGTCCAATAGCTTTATAAACTTTTTGTTATAACTAAGACTCTGGTCTAGTGCATTGTCACCGTTGAAAATACTCGATAACAGAAGCAAAAATTATTGCAGTAAAAATGCGACTGAAATCTAGCCGTTTGCAATACATTTGTGAACGTGTGACCATGAACTGCCACTGACTTCCAGATTAAATTTATTCTAGACACTTCAAATGTATTTTCAATGTAAACGTTTCGATTGAGTCCCCATGTAACAGGACTCAACTATCAACTTTAGCCTACCTTAATAGTTTATAGTGCGCTCATACCTGTTGAAGGAGACCTTCTACGTGTTGTTCAGGTATTTGGATGCAATACAAGTCATCTCCCCACTGAGTTACGAATGGTGTCAAAGACCTCAGACAATTTCCGATTCGCAGCTGTAGTTCCTCAAATTTCCCAACACTTTACTTTTGTAACTGAAAGTTGAATTGAGGTCAAGTGAACTACTAGTCCTGATCGAACTATCCCCCTTGTACCAGACGTTGGCATTCGTATTATATCAGCACCAAAATTTTCTAGTGCCCCATCATCCGTGCATCTACTCTATTCCCTGCGCATGTCCGAATGGTGACATTTAAGGTCATGATGTGCACTTACACGGAAAATGGTGCGTTTCAAATACAGATCTACTAACCAGAACAAGATTTTATAATGTGGACGATGGCGACTCACAACTATGCGTTCGTAATTCTCTTCAAAATTACTCATTTGCGGCCCCATGTTTCTGCAATAGTTTTTCCTTCTGTTAAACTATACTTTCGTTCGTTCCATTTTCGCTATTAATTAATATATTTAGCATGGTTCGCTATTTCATTAAAATGTCTAGATGGTATTTTAAACACAACACGACCTCTGCATTCAGTCACGGTTGTCTAATAGCTACAGCTGCTCGCATATGCATGATTAATAATGTATTACTTTAAGTGAGCGGTTAGTATCTTGTCATTTGCCATTAAAACAACCTACCTCCGTCTAAATGCAACTACAGTTTTTTGTGATGGGGATTCTGAAATCCTTATTTAAATACTTTTATACTTGCGCAATCAACTACCATCTATTTTCAGTTTTAGTGTTTGTTTAGGAGACCATTTGGAAATTCACGACACAACCTGCTATACGAAACTTTATCTTTTCAGTGAAGCAATATTTACTAATGTTTCGAAACTTAGTTTCATAAGGCTTAGGGTGACTGTCGAAGGACGTTTATTGTGATATTAATGCATCAAAACTGTCTATCTGTGGATCTTGTTGCTTTCTATTGTATTGCTGTGGTCTTCAGTCCACAGACTGGTTTAATGCTGATCTCCACGCTATCCTGTCTGTACAAGGCTCTCCATCTGAGAATAAGAATGCCAACCTATATCCTTTTCAATCTGCTTACTGTATACGTCCCTCTGTCTCCCTCTACGATCTTTACCCCACAAACTTCCTTCTAAGGCTAAGTTGACGATTCCTTGATGTTTCAGAACGCATACCGCCAAATTATTCCTTCTCTTATCCAGGATACGCCAGAAACTCGTTATCGTCCACGTTTCATTCTCACAATATGCTACACTCCAGACAAATGATTTCAAAAAGGACTTCCTAACAATTAAATTAATTTGGATGTCAACAAATTTCGCTTCTTCAGAAACGCTTTTCTTCCCATAGCCATGCTGCATTTTATATCTCCTTTACTTCGGCCATCAGAGGCTATTTTACTACCCAAATAACAAAACTCGGCTATTTCCTATATTGTCTCATTACCTAATCTAATTCCTTCAGCATCGCCTGACTTTTTGACAGTACATTTCTTTACCCTTGTTTTACTCTTGTTAATGTTCATGTTCTACCCTCTCCTACAACACTATGAGGAAGGATGAATCTACTTCGGCACAGAACGGGATGAATTATGCTACCACAAAAGTCTTTGGTCCCATACCAGATGACATCAACTGTCTGACAGCCAACCAGCATATAAAAACAAATGAGAACTCCTACTCAGCAGCTGAATTTTTACCTAGAAGTTAATAGTTTTACAAAAAAAATGTATGACATGTAATGTTATCTCTTACTAAAATAACACATTCCACATGATTACGAAATCTCGTGTTTATGATACTCGGAAGAAGTAGTATTCTAAATCTAATGTAATCTTTCAAGGCACTATTCATTTGGTTTAATTGCTCTTTTAGGTCAATGTCAACAATGTCAATGGCAAATCTCGAAGTTTTTATTTCTTGTCCCTGAACATTAATTCCCTGTTCAAATGACTCCTTTCATTGTTTCACTGCTTGCTCAATGTACAGATTGAACAACACTGGGGAAAGACAACAATCCTGTCTTATTCCTTTCCCAACCACTGCGTCCCTTTCATGCCCTTCTACTTTAATTACTGCTGTCTGGTTTTTACACAAGTTCAATATAACTGTTCGCTGCCGACCGCGGTGGCCGAGGAGACTAAGGCACTCCAGTCACGGTCTGCACAGTCACTACGGTCGGGTCTTCGACTCTCCCCTCGCGCATAGATATTTGTGCCGTTCTAGTTCGTAAGTAGTTCATAAGTAGTTTGTAAGTTTAGGGACTGATGATCCCGTAGTTAAGTCCCATAGACTATACAAATATTTGAACATTGAACTGTTCGCTCCTTATACTTTAGCGCTGGTACCTTCTGAATTTGAAATAGTGTACTCCATTCGACATTGTCAAAAGCTTTCTCCAAATCTACAAACGCTAAAAAAGTAAGTTTGCCTTTCCTTAGCCTATCTTCTAAGATAAGTCGTAATGTGAGCATTGCCTCGCGTGTTCCTACATTTCTCCTAAATCCAAACTGATCTTCCCCGAGTTGGATTCCACAAGTTTTTCCAATGTCTGTAAATAATTCGTGTTAGTATTTTGGAGCCATGACTTATTAAACTGATAGTTCTGTAACTTCACGTTTGTCTACACTTGCTTTCTATGGAATTTGAATTACTATATTCTACTGTATATGATGTCGCAATTGTCTTCCTCATGTCGTTTTCACAGATAGATTATACATGCATACCCAGTTTCCAGTGAAGAAATGAGTACGATTTACAAGAAGACTATTACTAAAAATACTAATAGCGATAGTTTTATTCATCCTTGGATCATATTTAAATGGAGAACGGAGTCAATATTAGGATTTATAACTTTTACGTGTTGATAGGTTCAAGGTCATAAAACAAGAGTCTTTTTCATTTCCGTCCATCTATTGAAATTCTACCGCCAGAATTTTGAGGCTTGGCAGTTTTTCGTCAGCTTCGACTGGTGACAACACCTGTTTCAGTATGTATATGTTCAGTTACTGCACCGCATGATTTGTATGGCCTCTATGATGCGATAATCATTTTTTTTTCAGATGCTTGCTAAAATGTATATATAATTATAACAAATTTACAATTCAGATCAGAAAAGTCAGCTGATTTACAACTCTTATTTTATATAGTCAATATATTTTATATTGTTAATACTTAATGCACATCTGGAGCAATTCGACTGGTTCGTAGAAACAACGGGCTGAAATAACTAAACGAAGTTCGTTAAGTACTATTACATAATCTAAACTGTGAGAAAAGGAATAAACATATAAGAAACATGAAAAATCGTTCCCTTAAATCTTAGGTGTACAAGACCAACCAGACAGGGGAAGGGTTCAAATATTCTAGAGCTGTTAGTCATGCATAGAGAGACTCAACGGCAGTTAACTGCCACCGTAAACATACTCTACGGCGAACACAGGAAAACAAACCTCTAAAAGTATACTGAGGACGACATGAATTTGTGTCTCTTTGCCTTGAAAGTTCTTATCCGTGCAAAGTTATAGCTGTCACGAACTATTTACATTTATTTCTAGCACTCGACACGACAATGTTTTCCGTGGAGAGCGTATATGTGTTTTCCCACCATGAACAGAAGCGGCGTTTTATCTTTGTGTGACACTTTACGGACTTGAACGAACATATTTCGGTCCGGATTCCTACATGCTGAAAGACAAAACAGGAACTACTGGAGTGAGTCTTATCTTGTTTCTGCGACTTCGTGTTTAGAGTGCAGCATAAACGTCAAGGGAAAGCTCCGTCACTTGGATTTATGTATGTAGTGAAAAACAGGCAAGGCACATACAAGGAGAACACATGGGAATTAGATTTTAGATTTTTTTAAATATATTTACGGTACTTTAAGTTCAGAACTCAAATAACAGTGAGCCAAAGCCGTTCGACACAACTCTCATAAATTATCGAGAAAATCCACTTTGAAGTTTTGCAAAGTACACTTAAGTACCAAAAATGAAAACTGAGCCAAGAACACATCGAACAACAACGAGCATACACGATCAGCGAACGCAAGAAACAGAACTAAACATAGAGCGGAAAAAAATAAATAAAAAAAAATCCTGTCGGGACAGGGTTTTTTTATTATTTTTTTTATTTTATTTTCTTCTTTTGTGTTCAAATACTTCCACGATTTTAATATCTAATGGTAATTTTTACGAAAAGTGGACGTACTTTTGTTTATTCGTAATTTTCTATATGTTATAAAAGGTTGTTAATAATGGTGGTTTGAACAAAAAAGCATAAGATACATATTTTACAGTATTGGCTTCACTATTAGTTGATGGCGGTTGTCTTTGTACAGTTTGTGAAAAGCTACGACACTGTTTTTGGAAAGTCATCTGCATAGCCACAAATAGCTTTCCAGGTAGCTAACCTACTCAATCAAGACAAGGTTTTCAACTCGTCTACATACACATAAACAAAAACTAACTCAATACGTGGAATTAGAGATCCCAAATGTTTTATATAACTGAATTCGAAATCGATAAATATGTTTCATAGTGGGGGGATACGAGAACGCTTCCTTCCGAGCTACCCCGACAAATGCTGCGACCCTTTTTATTACTGGTACTTTTGTGTACTTTGAAAAACTTCACAGTCGATTTTCTCGACGATGAGTTCCGTTGAATGGCTATGGAACCTCACGTACGATAAATATAAAGAAGTTCTAAAATCCGATACCCATGTGGTGGTCTTATTAGTGTGGTAGTTCGAACAATGTTCTACGCCTCACCACATTGTTAAAGTGGATAAAATTTAGTTTCCGCTATGTTTTTGGTATATTTAAAGGAATATTTCAGGGTTGTATAGGGTGATTCACGAAGTTATGCCAATATTTTAATGTGTTATTCTACTAGCAAAAGTAAAGAAAGAAGTTCATATAAACGAAGCACCGCAAGTGTTCAATTACGGAGGTACAGCTAATAAAAGATTTTTCCTGAAATTTAGCAACCTCGCTAATACGAAGCCGTCGCAAAACTATACGAGATTACAGTAAAGGAAGATTTCCAATTATTTTGCTGTTATTAAATCTGGTGAATCCCCAACGAAGCAAACAAAGGCTGCAGAAATTTGGGATGCTTGTTTCTTATTCAAGAATAAATGAACTTAAATTCTTTCTGTGCCATTTTCCTCTGTGCTTTCCGCCGTTTCCCTAATCAGTTAGAATGAATTCCGAGACGTTTTCTTCAAGAAATAACGACCGATTCCTTATCCATGTCAATTAATTAGTATTCGGTTCCTAATGAACTCCAGGACGATGGAATGTTAGAATCTTACGTTCCTCCGTTTATAAACTGAAAAAAAAATGGAGGGTGTATTTCTGCGTCCGAAAAATAGAGCTGTAATTGTTCGTCATTACTTTTTTAACGAAATCGCTCGTTTATTGGAATCTTTACGCTTCTGTAACATTCTCAAAATTGTAATATTTTGTTTTCAGTTGACTTAACTTTGAATGTAAACTTAAACATTACAATAATAACACACGTGATACAAACTTTTATTTCTAGCGTTAGTTCCCGGTGCTACCCGAACGAAAGACTCTGATTTACCGTAGTCAGACTCATTTAAGAAGCGGGCTATTTACGACAACTGACAGATATACGGGGGCCACATCACAGTTATATATTTTTTATTAAAATTATAGGTTGCAGTGATAATGTAGAAACCCAGAATAATTAAATAGTCTCATGTAAGTTATTGAATCCAGGAAAATAATATGCAATCCTACTCACTATTATTTCAAAATTTACATTATTTTATATTGATCTAAATATTTACAAATCTAAGATTTATTCCTTTTTCCTGGAAACATGCTGGCGCTTTTCTAATAACAGTTTTCCAATATCTAGATTCAAAGACTGAAAACAAATGACAAATAGATGTTTATAGCCACGCGGGAGTAGCCGAGCGGTCTGGAGCGCCACATTACGGATCGCGTGGTCTCCCGCGTCGGGGGTTCGAATCCCCCCTCGGGCATGGATGTATGTGTTGTCCTTAGGTTAGTTTAACTTAGTTTAACTAGATTATAAGTCTAAGGACTGATGTGTCCAACATAGTTTGGTCCCATAAGAGTTACAAAAATTTAAACTTTTTGATGTTTATCAGGCAGTCGAGATCTGTAAACAGTTACATTTAATTTTATACATGAAAAAAGTTGCTCACATATGCATATACGACCAAAAATGCATAAAATCTGTGCATTTTTTTTTTTTAATTTCTCAATAGCTTTCACCTAAATAAGAATATATTTTAGGAATTTGTACTTCAGGAGATTTGTTTTTTATAACTGAATCGCTCCGTAAAGCAATTATTTCCATCAGCATGGACTTCAGACTGCAAAGGAGAAAACTTTAGTGAAAAATGAATAATTTTTCCTTCATTTCGTTTAAATCAACAAAACCTATGTCGAATTTGTTGGGTTTTTTTTTCATCAATTTTAGAGCGTATTTTGAAAATGTGCTACTTTGATTTTGTGCTCTTAACTGATCACAAGTAGGAAATTAGTCAAAACGTTCTTTTGTGTGTGATTTTTAAACAAAGTCAGTTCTTTTTTCCTGTTTTAACAAACCCTGAAACTGAATAGTACATATTCGTTATTAATTGTAATAATATTAATGTTAATCAAATGATTTGTGAAATCTCTGAAAAAGAGCTAGATCCTGCACCCACAATGGATCTTTTATGACCAATATACTTTTGTTATCTTCCCATTCCTTTCGATATATAATAATCCTCCAAAAGCAGATGTCTCTTTAATACTTTCTGGCCTGACAATCGACGAATTTTAATCTAATAAGGATGATCTTCAAATTCTGATTGTAAATCTTTATGGAATGATGAATATTGGTGACAGTTAAGTGCTCTTCATCGGATAAAATTGACTTTCATTACAACTGTTTTGAGAATGTGATACATTTTTAACAATTTTAAGCCGATATGAATGAAGCAATGACACTTTCTAATTTTCGGTTTATTTTTCTCATTAGTTATGACACAAATCCCTTAATTTCACTTGTCATCGATTTAACTCGAGTAGTCATCACAGAACGTCAGGTACGAGTCTGTCAAGAGGTAACTTATTTTTTCTAAAATATTCCACACGGCATCAAATATATCAACAGTTGTTGATCCATGAAGAAGGATAAATTCCAAAAGTAGGTTTACAACCTGTAATTTCGGCACCCACGAAATAAGCTACTTGTGCATCTCTGATATCCGTGCTTTCATCAGTGACAGGTGAAAAGAACCACGTTGTAGGAATGCTGAGCAGTAGTAAACTGGTGTCATATACCATTTCAGAAATTCTTTTCATCAAGGTATTCATTGATAATGTAAAGTCTCGAAATGCCTGTACCTTTTCTAGAGAGACGAATTCTGCAGCTTTTATCATACACTCGCCAATTAAAGAACCCATAATTAAAGATTTGGAATGCCTTGCTAATTAATAATTTACCTCGTAACTTGCTCTTCTTATAGATTCAGTACTTTTTACGAATTTTGTAAGCATTTGTTGGTTAACGAATGAATTCATCGTTGTTTTTAATTTTTCTTTTCTTATTTTTCCTTCGAAGCATTAAAATTGTTCTTCGTGGTTTCCGGTATAGAGTCGCTTAACTTCGCATTCTTTTGCGACACTAATGGTTCCTCTACAAATTTAGTACGTAATCCTACCGTTCACTTCCACAGAAACATAATATTAAGCTCCAAGCTAAGTTGAAAATTTCTTCCCTCTTTCTTAACCTTTTCTTTTTTATTCATAATGGAAAAAAGTAGCCACGCGGAATGGCCACGTGTTTTAAGGCGTCATGTTACGGCCTGGGCGATAATTCCCGTCGGAGGTTCGAGTCCTTCCTTGGGCATGGGTGTGTGAGTGTGTGTGTGTGTGTGTGTGTGTGTGTGTTGCTCTTAGTGTAACTTAGTTTAAGTAGTTTGTAAGTCTAGGGACTGATGACCATAGCAGTTTCTTCCAATAGGTATACAAACATTTGAACATTATTTGAAAAAAAAAAATAAAAAAAATAAAAAAATAAAACCTACTTCATATTTCAGTCTGCTGTCGCAGAGAGGTTTGAGGAAGTGTCGAATTTAAGTTAGTAAGCAAGGTGAGTCATTTAAGATTTAACATGTGTTTTATTTCGTAATCGATGACATAACTGTCGAATGAATTTATAAAACATACCATTTTATTAAAAATACTAATATTTTCGTAGATACCAGATCTAAAGATATTACCCCTACCATCTCTCAGTCTACTATCATTTGCCCTAAACGTCATTGCGATGTGTGAAACTATGCAAGAAATATCTCTTAAGTAACTCATGCTTCAAATCGTAGTAAAAAATTCTACATCTATAATTTGGTAGCCAAGCTTATTAGCTTAATATCATTCTGCAAATCTAAACGGAATCGGAATACTGAAACTGAAGAGTAAAAGATGCTGACGAGAGCCTCAACCACTATAGAACGTAATTGACTCCATTGTTCAAGTACATTCCACAGAATAGTTCAGGGCATTGTCGAACAGCATAGACGGTTCAGAGACGGTCAATCTTTATTGCTTTCTCAGTGTTGACATTCCAGGCGTTTCTGCACTTGAATAGTAACAGTATCCCAATGGTGAGATCGCAGGGGTTGGCTGGCATCGGTCCTTGATCCAACTTGGCCCGTATTTTCGATCTTAACTACTAGAGCTGTCTGACAACTTGTCATTAAAAAACTAAAAATAGCCTTGGATAACTAATAGTTCCTTGACATACGGTGTTCGCTGCTAAATATTTTTCGTTGTACATACCTTTATCGCCATAAAACGTGTCCTGAGTATCCTAAGAAATTAATTACGATGAATCATTTGAGTGCAGAGCCTTGTAGCAAGGGCCTCGAAAAATCGTTTTAGGAACCGCATGCGGACCGCGGACCTCCAGTTTAACAAATCCACTAAAGACATTGCAATAGTCTCTGTAGCGCGGTATGCGATCCGTAACTGACTGATGCAGGATTTCGAAAAAGATTTTTTTTTTAAATAAATAAATTAACTATTATCGCGAAATAGTGCAGAGGGTATCACGGATATCCGAGGTGGAAATCTTTAAAACAAAGGAGTTTTCGTTGCTGCGAGACCTTTTCTCGAAATTTCGGTTACTGACTCTCCGCCAAATGCTAAAATTTTTTAATGTCGCTCACCTCTATAGATACAAAATAAGAGAAATATGAGCTTACACGGTAAGACATAATGCATACTGTTCGAGGGTAACGTAAAATATTCCGGTCACATAACAAAATAAATTTCGCCAAATAGTCCTCTCTCCTTGCTGCTAGAGTACTCCGAGTATGACATAACGTATTTCGGGAAGGAAGGGTCACCGATGTTGCATATTCATGATACTATAACTATTCAGCTTTTGTAAAAGGTGTTACATTTCTAGGCTGTAACAAAACTTCGATATACGTGTTAATAACTGCATTGAATGTCCTACTTAGAAAATTTTGCTTGTATAGGACAGTGGCAAGTAGTGTCATATTCACTAAACCACTGACACGAACTGTGCACTGCTATACACTAGAGTAGTCACTTATAAATAAGATATTAAGTTTTGCCCAATTCTTTCAGCATTAGAGAGAATTGATCTGAGTCCCCTGGAGTATGATGTGCTAAGTGTGTACAGCAGTCGTGTCGTGTGACGTTAGGTCGGTCATCTGTTAGCCGCGAGTCAATAGCGTCGCGTGTAATGGGAGAATATCGTGAGACGGTAAGCGGACGACGAAAACAGCACTGGGCGGCTTGAAACATTCTGTGGCCGCCGAGTGAATGTTACATTGACGTGTTGAAGGAAGGCCTTGCTCAGATGCACTCTGGTCAGCTAGTCATTACCGATCGTGCATAAATTGCGAAAGAAAATGTTCTGTCACCGTCGTGGCCTTGTGCCTACCAAGAACAGCACAAATAATGTAAGTGTTAAACGCAGTCTTTTTATTAGTACTACAATTGCCTGTGGTCGAAAATCGATTTTGTTTACAATGGTCACTGGGGGTAAAATTTTACGTATCATGTCGGCGGCCTCGCGTGATTATGTTGGCAACATCAATAACACGATAGAAAATCTTTGTCCATTTGTTCGAACCACATAGAATGACTAGATTAGTGTATCGTACCATGAAGTAAACAAATAATACTGTTCCTGCTTTATGGTAGACAGGTTCTTGTATGTATCCTCGTCCGCTCAGTAAAAATAATTGCCCTCGTAAAGCGAAGATTCCATGAGAAAACATCAGCGTTGGCTAAAATGAAGACTCACAGGATTCTCAATATTCACCATCTGTTGCCAACATTATCATAGTAGGCTGGGATATTTGGTAAAATTTAACCGGCACTAGGAGATATGAAACGGTATCTTTTACGTGTTAAGGAAAATGCCTGAAACTATAACAACAAATAAAAACGGAAGGCCGGCCGCGGTGGCCGAGGGGACTGAGGCGCTCCAGTCATGGTCTGCACGGCCACTACGGTCGGGAGTTCGAATCCCCCCTCGGACCTGGATATTTGTGCCGTCCTTAGGATTAGCTAGTTCATAAGTAGTTTGTAAGTTTAGGGACTGATGACCCCGTAGTTAAGTCCCATAGACTCTACAAACATTTGAACAATTGAAAAACGGAAGTATATACTTCTGATGCCATTTTCGAATTATATAACTTTCGTTAGCCTAATATTTGAAACGGAACTACAATTTCGGTGTTCGTATATTTATACAACGCCAAGAAATAATCTTATTTCGATACTGCGATATTCAGAATTCCAGAGCTGACAACATGTCAACTTCGTAGTTCCACCGGTGCACCGCTACATGCCTCTCCCGGCGCATCATCATTTATATTGGCATTCATATGAAAACATCCATTTCCTTTCACCACTCTTAATCACTGCGAAAATGGAGCATTTGAACGGCCCAAGAAAGTGGGATGGGTGCACTCCATGTTTCGACATTCACTTATTTTAATACGTTATTTTAATACTGTAGATGCGCTGCATTACAGCGTCGAGGCGAACAGCCAATCAGTGAGCTGATTGTTGTAGAATGTAGAACTTGATCCAAGCTGTAGATAGGAAAACTTCTACTTCCTTTTACCACTTTTAATGGCTAAATGCACACATAATATTTATATTCGTGAAATGTACGACAAACAATCTTTTGAATTATGTAACTTTCATTGGCCTTCTTGCACGAATAAATTAGTAATCTGTACCACAATTTTCGTGTTAGCGTATTTATATAATGATTCGTTCGTCATTTTCAAGGCGAAATGTTAAAAAAGAGATTACAACACGAAATTAGAGACAATTAGCATTAAATAATACAAAATTTTTATACAATAAGACTTATTGTTTTAAGTCATTCAATGGTATTGTCTGTACATTTATGTATATCTTCGAGTTCACCATTAAAACTATGCACGGTCCACTCCATCAGTTGGTCCATTGATTGGATGAGTCCATACTCACACTCAGGGTCGTTCGAAAAACCTTATGTTGACATCATCTCCTGGCACCTTACGACGCCCGTTCTCACACGATTTAGGGAAGTCCATAGCCTCCAAAGTTGAAAGCTCTCTATTGGTATTTTTGGATCAACAACCAGGCTTCTGTTCTTCGCATAATAGTCACCATTCCTTTGCTGGATCGTAGGGAAACAACTCTACACCTGAATGAAACTTCAGTCTGCAGCGGAGTGTACGCTGATATGAAACTTCCTGGCAGATTAAAATTGTGTGCCGGAACCGGGACTCGAACCTGGGACCTTTGCCTTTCGCGGGCAAGCGCGCTACCGACTGTGCTATCCCGACACGACTCACGATGCCGCCTCACAACTTTACTTCTGCCATTACCTCGCCTCCTACTTTCCAAACTTCACAGAAGGTCTCCTGCAAACACGCAAGACTAGCACTCCTGGAAGAAAGGATATGGTGGAGACATGGCTTAGCCACAGCCTAAGGGGTGTTTCCAGAATAAAACTTTCACTCTGCAGCAGAGTGAAGTTTCATTCTGGAAACATCCCTTAGGCTGTGGCTAAGGGATGTGCTAGTCTTGCGTGTTTGCAGGAGAGCTTCTGTGAAGTTTGGAAAGTAGGAGGCGAGGTACTGGCAGAAGTAAAATTGTGAGGCGGCATCGTGAGTCGTGTCGGGATAGCACAGTCGGTAGTGCGCTTACCCGCGAAAGGCAAAGGTCCCAGGTTCGAGTCCCGGTTCCGGCACACAATTTTAATCTGCCAGGAAGTTTCAACTCTACACCTGTTTTCCATATAGGTGACTTCAATCGGGTTTTTGGTATCAAGTCCTGGTGTGTGGGAAGTTTTGGGTTCGACAGTATTTTACTAGAATGAAACATTCACTCTGCAGCGGAGTGTTTTCGGCACACAATTTTAGTCTGCCAGGAAGTTTCTCTATTTTACTATATTCTCTACAGAGTAAGTGACTATCTTATAATTTCAGGTGGTGCTACGTTAGTTAGTAGAGGTAATAGCTGTAGGTTTAAGAAAAAATGTTCAAATGTTTGTTAAGCTTATGGGACTTAACTACGGGGTCATCAGTCCTTAAACTTACAAACTACTTATGAACTAATACTAAGGACGGCACAAATATCCATGCGCGAGGGGGGATTCGAACCCCCGACCGTAGTGGCCGTGCAGACCGTGACTGAAGCGCCTCAGTCCCCGCGGCCACCGCGGCCGGAGTAGGTTTAAGAGTATCAGATACTAGCCTCTTTGCTACACGTAGATGGCTATCGACTTTTGATACGTGTGCACTTCTGGCCCATATAGGCGCACAATACTCGGCCATGCTATATGCCAATGCCAAGGCTGAACTTAGCAAGAGATTTGCATCACGCCCCCAGGTTGTTCCAGTGAGTTTGGGAAAGGATGACATTTCTAGCTTTCAGTTTTTGTTTTGTAGTCTCTATATGGGCTCTGTACGTTAGAGTTCGTTCAAGCTTTTCTCCAAGATACCGAGGGTTATCTTCATGTTTAATAGTTTGATTATCCAGGCAGATGTTCAGCTTTCTTTTGGCTTCTCAGTCAGTCAATTTCGTCTAAATCTTCGAATATTTCTAGTAGCAACAAAACAAATATCGCTTAAGAATGTTTAAACAAATTGATGACATTTCATTATAATGACTATGTTCATAGAAGTTTAGACTATATGGTAGGGGAGAGCGTCATACCTGGATGAACACAAAAATAAGCTTCCCCTCTTCGGTGTTTCAGTGTAGTGACTGAATTTAGAATTACACTAAGGAATGCGAACTAGAATCCATCATAAGTAGTTCCTGCTATTGTCGCGTTACGGCCCTTTTAGAATGCCCGTATCGTTTACGTTGTCACGGCGTGATACTATAACTTGCAACTTTTGTGAGAGAGTGCTCGCAACAATAATTCGTGTAAGACCTTAATTATTGCAGTGAAATGCAAAGCCCTACATAAAATATTTGCTCCTAAAGAGAAGTTGTAACGAAGGTGCAAATGAACTAAAGTTTTTTGTTGTTATGAGACATGAGGTTGTATTTTGTGCAGCATTCGTAAATGTTAAGAGTGCTACACTTTTAAGAGCTGTGTAATATACCAGGTGATATATGCAAATACGTTCCTTTTTAAAAGACTCTGAGAGAAAAGTGTGTAACTAGTTGCCTCATTCCACATTCCTCCTCCCTCATCAAAAATTAACATAGAACACGCTTAATTATTTTACCCAGTCTCGCAACACCGTGAAGTTTTAATACACAGCATCTCCATCTCCCTGTTACTGTGCACTCTCTCTCTCTCTCTCTCTCTCTCTCTCTCACACACACACACACACACACACACACACACAAACGCACTTGATCCTTTTTTCTCCCAGTGGTACTTTCTGCTGTCTCTCTTCCTGCCTTCATACCTTTCTCTCGATCTTCCTTATCCATGTATCCTTCTCTGACAGTTTCATTGTCTATCTTCCGTCTTTGTCCTTTGTCTCTCTTTCTAACAGTCTGCTGTCTCTTGTAACTGGTCTTTGCTAATAATTTTATTTTAAATTTAATTTCACTTTCTGATTATTCGTATGTAAAAGAGAAGTAATGAAACGTACAGAATATTAAATACAGTATTGTCAAGTACGTGATCATGCGTATCTTACAACGAGACCACATGGCTATCTGATATTAGAATTTCTTAATATTAATGGTGCGTGAAGTTCAGAACTTAAATAACAATCGGCCAAAGCTATTTGATGCAATTCTCAAAAATTCTCGAGAAAATCGACTTCGAAGTTTCGCCATGTACCACAAAGTATCAGTAATTAAAAGAGTTGTCGCATCCGTCGGTGTAGCTTAGTTGGTAGCGTTCTGGTCTCACAATTATAGAGTCGGTGGTTCGAATCACACCTCGAATTCAGTTATATGAAACATTTTCTGATCTCTAACGCCAAGTATTGTGTCAGTTTTTGTTTATGTGTGTGTAGACGAGCTGAAAACTTTGTCGTCACGTAAAACGATGGTTGAGTAAGTCAGCTGGTTGACAAGCCATTAGTAGCTATGGAGACGACTTTTCAAAAACAGCGTTGTAGCTCTTTACGAACTGAACAATCAAAGCTGCCGTCGTCAACTAATATTGAAGCCAATATTGTAAAAAAATGTAACTTTTTTTATTTGAAATCACGAATTATTAACATGAAATATAGAAAATTACGAATAAACAAAAATACGTGTACTTTTCGTAAAAATTATCATTAGACATGAGACTTTTTTTTCAAGCAACTACACCCCTCAGTCGCAAGTTACAATTGAATGTAACCCAGGTTTCAGTGTCACAAACGACACCTTCTTCAGACAATAGGAGGTAAAAAGGTTAAAAATTACGTGTCAACTGAAAGAAATTAAAAATACAATCATTTATCTGCCGTAGGCAGATAGTCATACCGTCACAGCGTCTGGATGTAGCCCTTAGCGACTGTTCCCTGCTGTTCCTATTTTATGTTATGACTATCTGCCTACGACAGATAAATTATTGTAATTTTAATTTCTTTAAGTTGACACGTAATTTTTAACTTTTTTTACCTCCTATCATCTGAAGAAGGTGTCCTTTGTGACACTGAAACCTAGGTTATATTCAATTACAGCTTGCGATTGAGGACTGTAGTCCTTTTAAAAAAAAAGTCTAATATAGTACAGTCGCTGATTAACAGCCATGCATAAAGTATTGTCATTAGATATGAAAATGGTGCAAGTATTCCAACACAACGAAAAAAAAATCTGGCACAACAGGACTCGAACCATCAACCCTAGGGATGTACGGTCAGAACGCCACCACCTGAGCTAGACCGAGAGATGATGCAAGCCATTTAGTGACTGTTACTTACAGTTACTTGATAAACTTCAAAGTTAATTTTCTCAAGAGTTTTTGAGAGTTTCGTCGAATGGCTTTGCCTTAATTTTACTTAAGTGCTGAACTTTAAAGAATCTAAACTCCTATACCGTTGTGGTCTCCTTGTTAGAAAAGACTTTTCGTAAATTCAGAAAAAAATTAAAGCTACCATTTGAAAATAGAATAAAAAACATAGTAAACTTCTGTTACGTGGCTAGATGTGAAAGTCTGAAAAGCGCCACAAGCACGAGGCAGTCTCCTTACCATTACTCTGTCAAATGTCACGTAAAGTAAATAACATTGTGTAGTGGCAGCTGTAGACCCACGTTAACTTACTTATGAAGTGAATTGTTTAATGTTTCAATCCAGGCCATCAGTAAATGTCATTTAGAGGATGTTCGTGACTGTAAGATGAGAAGACGTACAATGTACACGTTTTAAATTCTTTGCCAGCGTGAAGGTGTAATTCTGTAGATTCTCTCTCATCCTTAGACTATTAAATGGAAGGCCAGGTCTTCGTGATCGGAGAGGGTAGAGAATGTAGCAACAGTCGGCTGCAAGTCAGCGTTCTCCCATACAAGACTTCCGAGCACCGTATGTTGGTTCAACATGCCTCTGTTCTTATTACTGTGGTATTTACATTTTGTTGGTTCTCAGAAGTAATTTCGATACAAGATTACTTTTTCAGGCGTCGTACTAAAATCAGACACGACAGAAATTGCATTTATTTATTACTACTTGTAAAGGGGTAATGTTTTCTTTTCTTTTTAACCTCCAGCACCCTCGTACTTTTCCTAACAACAATTTTTCGTTTCCAAACGAAGGGTCTGACATTCTTACTTATATTCTATATTAGTATTCTTTAGGTGTACTTGTTACTTTGCAAAAACGTATTGCGATCAAGGAATATGCTAATGTTCGATACGAAAAGCGACATTCCGAAAAAGTACCGTATTTTCCAACTTAACAACACTCTAGTACACTGTCCTAATCCAATGCTAGTCACCCAATGGCTTCCTCATCACGTGACTTCAACATTATTCATAATCTTAAATCTGATTTACAATCAGAATCGAGTGCACCTCTTTGTCTATCTATTTACACCGTGTAAACTATGGCACAATACAAAATTACGCTTATCGTCTTTGGGAACAAATTCCATTAAACTCGATTACCCCCGCCTACAGCGAATCAGTGGTGACTCTCATTTATAATAAACGCTAAATTTGGTGATGATGCACTCGTGATACATGCTAAATGTGGTGCAACACAGAAGAAACTGTGTTCCTTTAGTGGATAAAATCATTATCATATCCATTTGTCATCACCACTGCAACTGAAGAACGTCGGCGTCCTTCTCGTGTTTACTGTGAACGCAGACCTACAAAACGCAACGTTTTCTTCGGTCACATAGACCTCCTTGCCTGTGGATAATTCATGCTGCACTACAGTGACGTATATAAGGAGGGGGTGGCAGGCCCCCTGCATTCCCCCTCCCCCCGAAATAATAAATATAAAGAGAAAATAACTACTGTATCTAAAGTATTGTAATGAATGCTGAGTGAAGGCATCGCCATGGTAGCCAGTTATACTCCTCTGAAATGGTGACTGGAGTGCGGCAATAGTGATGTGAAATTTGTGACTTTTTTATGTGTATATTTTTTTACGATTTAACATCAACAATAAAAAACTTTATCTCATTAAAGTTAAAAGGGGCTTCACCGCAAATTATTCTCTAAATATGAGTAGCAGAACTGATACTTTTATCATAGGGTGTTTACTTAAAATTATTTAACTTATCTTTACATTAATCTTGTCCCCGCCTCCCTCTTCCGAAAATATATACTACATTCTCCACTGCTGCAGTGGAATACGGTTCTTTCGTCGATGGAAACTGTTGATTTGAGATACCGCAAATGTATTTAGGTTTCTAAATAACTCTAAGAACTAATTATTTAATTGTAATTTGATTCCATAATGAAGATTGTGCCAGCTCACCACAATATTGCAATAAAATAAAAAGTTTCAGCTTGGTGGGCGATATGAAACATTTATTTTACAAAATTTTACATATCGACTTCGTTCCCATGCTGGAACATCACCAGTGCTTTAAAATCAAGTCTCTTGAGTCAAACATTAAAATAACATAAATATATATACTCCAAGAATGTTACAATTGTATAACGAAATTTCATACCAGATTGTAAGTCATGATGATTCATGTACACTACAAAAAACATTTAATGGTCAGATCCATAAAATAACTAAAAAGGTCTTCCTGGTACACGTGACAAGTTTAAAATGAGGTATCTTCTTACGTTCACCTACGCACCGTAACCTTCAGGCAGTTGGTGCCTGGTGCCCTCTTTATAAGATGAATAATGTGAAATGTATAAGGTGGTGTACACTACAAGATGAAGAGGAGTTTCAAAAATAATAAGTACATCTATGTACTTTTTATTTCTTTTTTAAACTCCACTTAACCTTGTATTGTGAAAGTACATCTACGTACTCTTTCTTTTTAAACTCCACTTCACCTTGTATAGTCGTGTACGCCTTCTTACACATGTAATACTATTTGTCTTCTTTAAAAATATTACAATATAATGAACTTTTCAAATAAAGAGGATGCCAGGCACCAACTACCTGCAGTTTAAGCTGCGTAGGTGAATGTAAGCAGCTACCTCATTTTAAACTTGTGACGTGTTCCAGGAAGCCATTTTTAGTTATTGTATGGATCTGACGATGAAATGTATTACACAGAGTACATGAGTCATCATGGCTTACAGTCTGGTAAGTAATCTCGTTATACAGTTGTTACATTCTTGGCGTATATATCTTGTGTTATTTTAATGTCTGACTCAAGAAACTTGATTTTACAGCGCTGATGATGTTCCATCGTGGGAACGAAATCGATATGTAAATTTTTGTAAAATAAATATTTCATATCACCCACGAAGCTGAAACTTCTTATTTTACTGTAATTATTTAATTCTACAGCAATAGTTAAAGAATGGATAATGTAAATGCCGTTGCCGTTCATAAGACTTTTTGTCAGAGTTTGACTGCTAACTAAAAGCACCAGCACAATGCAGTTAGAGGAAAAGCATATTTTATCACGGTTTCAAGACCTCGATAATTCCATGGAAACGACTCCGTAGATTATGCGAGTGAACCCGCCGGATGTGGTGGTCTGCGTAGTCCGTCAGCCTTGCAAAATCTCAGAACTTTGACAGACCAGTACCGACATTCTATGCTCAGCAGGCAGCAGTATTTACACTTCATCATACAATGGGAACGGCTAACCATCTTATCAGTTAACTAAAGGGATGAGAAATACTAACTCAAAGCCGACCGAAAGTTTGCTTCCAACCGTAACGCATGTTTGATGTTATCGTAAGGGAAAACCCTGAGGCAGATAACACGCCGATACGCAGCATGAAGCTCACATCGCCTTGCAGATAGTCGGAGATAGCTTTATGTGACAGTTCTGACCCGGGTGTGACTCAGAACACATATAAACATGGAAGAAACACAAAGAATTACACTGAGTCCTAACACACGAGCAGAAGATTGCTTGCACTTCGTGACGACCTTTGTGCAGCAATATTTTCTGAACTTTCAGTATACTCAGTACCAGTAAGGCACCCGCCCATCCACAAACGAGCAGCTCTCCAATCGATGTTGCATCGTCTCATATCCGGTCCATTATATGAATCTGTCTTTCTGACAGAACTACAAACCAACAAAAGAAAGTCTTCCAGTAACAGCTAAAAGTGTGCCCTGACTGATACTTTACTACGAGAAAAGAAAATACGCAAAATTATAGCACTTCTATATACTGGCTAACAGGAACCAGTCAGTAGTTACAAAAACTGGTGCATTATCCAACATATCAGCAAAATTTCAGATAAACTACCTTTTAGTTTGAAAAACTCGCAGCTAAAGACCAGCATTATATAATGTCAACACCCGACCAAAACTTTTATTAAACACTAATGGCAAACGGTAACCTTTGGAGAGGCAGTATGCAAAAGTATATATTAAAAAGTCAAGTTAGTTTAGCTGAAAATGTGGGAAACTGAAAAGGAAGAAAGAAAAATTCAGCATTTGCCGTTCATCTATTAATAAAAGCCAATAGTATGCTGTAAAATATGAAGTCTTACATTCTGTGAAGAAAATATAAAAGATGACACTATTAGAAATGACACGTAACGCCACCTCAGTACTAAACGACCAAACCCAGTTAGCGTTTAATTCCTCTGCAAATAGTAATTACAGTTATAAATTCGTCTTCTTTTTTCGTCAGCTGTATTTCCA
Organism: Locusta migratoria; assembly: GCA_026315105.1. Taxonomy (NCBI): domain Eukaryota; kingdom Metazoa; phylum Arthropoda; class Insecta; order Orthoptera; family Acrididae; genus Locusta; species Locusta migratoria. The sequence goes on along the minus strand of CM048744.1, from coordinate 490,346,405 downwards.
AACCAAAAATTGTTTCCCTTATTCGTTAATGGAAACACTTCTGAGATCAAAAAAATTATATTTTCCTATGTAAACATTGTAGATGATAATTCCAGTATGATTTTATACCTTCTGTGTGTATTATATCTTTATTAAATCGAACGTTACTTATCTGAAAATAGACAGCTGGTCGTAGCTCAATAATAAAATTATGTAGACTATTAGAAAGAGTTTCCAATTTGACATTATTTAATAAATTAACTGAATAATATTGATTCTGACTCTAAATTATTGGTAAAATTCGATATTTTCAATTTATTGGATATTTTATAGTCAAAATCAGTTAATCTTATATATAAATGGCGCACTACATTTAAATTTATTTGATTCAAAATAAGTATTACTTATACACATTTGAAAATTTATGATTCATTTTTATGGAACTTAACGGAGCTAGTTAATTAGTCTGTATTTCAGTAGTTTCTATGAGGGTGAATAGTGCTAAATTGCCAACAGTATTAACGAATACTTTTCATTTCAATGATGGTCTTGACAGAAAAAAGTCTCATGGTATAGGAGTCGCACGTTTTTTTAGTCCTCGATGATAAACTTTTATTATTATTTAATCTTAGGATGAAAAAATATAAGCAGAACAAGTTAATGTTTTTGCTCACTATCATACAAACTTTAGTAAAATGTTTTCAGAAGAGTAGCTTTCGATCTCGTAGTCTAGCTTGATATTCGAGAGTGGTTCACCGTACATGTTATGACACACCTTTCTACAGGTATATATGGCAAGTTATCTCCCTCAAAGTATTAAATCCATAGCAAACTATATAGGTGGAGACGAACCTCAACAAATAAGGTTACAACTGAGGACGTTTCACCATTTCAGATACCGTTCCAGCACACAAATTTATAATTCGTAATTTCCTCTCATTTTTCTCTCTTATCACAAATGATCACTGGTATTTACCGGGTGTTTTATGAATTAAACAAAAGTGTATAATGTATCAGATAAATGTTAAATGTTTGTTAAGCTTATGGGACTTAACTACGGGGTCATCAGTCCCTAAACTTACAAACTACTTATCAACTACCTTATACTAAGGACGGCACAAATATCCATGCCCGAGGGGGGTTCGAACCCCCGACCGTAGTGGCCGTGCAGACCGTGACTGGCGCGCCGCAGACCGCTCGGCCACCGTGGCCGGCACACTACTTCCATGTAGAATAACACTGCGGATAACTTTGAAGTACTTCGATTATCGGCCACCGCGGCCGGCTGTACAGATACCTTCTGGTACTGTATATTACTGATTATTCAATGTCCCTATTATTTATACGAAAAACCTAAATTTTCGACACCACAAAATACAATTACCACCTCTAGTCGATAAAGGAGCAAGAGATCGTCAAAGAGTTACAATATATACCATCTGTTTTATTGCTAGGAAACAATAATATCATTTTCATAGTTTACCCCCTTTTTCTCTCAGGCAAACATTGCTTTATCAAATAATAAACAATCTGGCACTATTCAAACATCAATTCAAGTACATTTCATTGAAGGGGAACTGCACTAACTCCTGTTGCTAATGCAGCACCACGTTTCAACACATTTTTGAACTTTTGTAAGCGAAATCTTTTGACAACGTGTACTTAAATATACTTTTTGAAATTTTGGAGGTAGCAGTGGTAAAATACAGGGGACGAAAAGCTACATTGAACTGTACAAAAATGAGATATCATTTATAAGAGCCGAAGGGCATGAAAGGGACGCATTGCTTGGGAAGGGAGTAAGACAAGTTTTTAATGAAGGAAAGCAAGGAGAAATTTGGAGTTGAAGGAGAAGAAATAAAAACTTTGCCTTTTGCCGATGACATTGCACTTCTGTCAGACGAGATCCTGGAAGAGCAACTGAACGGAATATACAGTGTCTTGAAAGGTTACAAGTTGAACATTAACAAGAGCAAAACCAGGGTAATGGAATGTAGTCTAAGAAAATCGGGCGATTCTGCAGGAATTAGATTAGGTAACGAGACATTAAAAGAAGTTGATGAAATTTATTATTTTGGCATTCTGATGATCGAAAGAAATAAGATATAAAATGAGGAATGGCTAAAAAAAGAAAATCATTTCTTAAGAAAATAAATTTTTTGACATCCAAAATTATTATTATTATTAATTTCGTCTGGTGCAGTGGCCTGTTTCAGGTCTTTCAAGTAGATGCAACTCAGTGACTTGCGTGACTCTGTCCTACCCCTATTATTTAACCTGGGAAAGGGGACGTACAGTTTAACCTGGAATCCGAACCACGTTACTGTAGGTCCTCTTTCCACGGTCAAAATTAATTTAAATGTCAGGATGTTCTTTCTGAAACCATTTGTCTGAAGAGTAGCATCGTTCGGGAGTGAAACGTAGACGATAAGCAGTTCAAAGATGATAAAAGGTTTTGAAATGTGCTGCTACAAAGAAATGCTAGAAATTTAGATGGGAACATCGCGTAAATATGAGGTGCTGAATATAATTGGGAAAAAAAGAAATGTATCTCGACTAAGAGAAGTGAGCTATCGGTGGGATACATTCTGAGACATCAAGAAATCGTCACGTTACCACTGAAGGGAAGTGTGTGTGGGGTAAAACTGGCAGATGTAGAGCGAGAGACGAATACTGTAAGCAGGTTCAAAAGGATGTAGGTTGCCGTTTTTGTTCAGCGATAAAGTGGCTTGCACAGGGCGCAGTTTCCTCTCTGGTAGCTGGACGCAAGTTTCTTACTGTGTTTAGTTTTTTGCTGTTAGTGAGGTACAGGCTACTTATGAGCTCGCTGTATAGTCGTCTTAAAGGAATCCCACAACAATAATAGCGTGGTGAGCCGCATCCGTCCAGTTTTTGTATTGAAGACCATGACAGCAAGTACATTGCATTGCGCTATTGCTATAATTTATGTTTACTGTATCAACAATTATTGAAGAGACTAGTTACATACACTACTGGCCGTTAAAATTGCTACACCAAGAAGAAATGCAGAGGATAAACGGGTATTCAATGGACAAATATATTATACTAGAACTGACATATGATTACATTTTCATGCAATTTGGGTGCATAGATCCTAAGATCAGGCCGCAATAACGGCCTTGATACGCCTGGGCAATGAGTCAAACAGAGCTTGGATGGCGTGTACAGGTATAGATGCCCATGCAGCTTCAACACGATACCACTGTTCATCAAGAGTAGTGAGTGGCGTATTGAGACCAGCCAGTTGCTCGGCCACCATTGACCAGACGTTTTCAGTTGGCGCCAGCCTTGTGTGAATGCTCTGAAAAACTAATCATGCATATCACAGCATCTTCTTTCTGTCGGTTAAATTTCGCGTATGTAGCACGCCATCTTCGTGGTGTAGCAATTTTAATGGCCAGGACTGTAGTTTTACGATCCGAGGTCAAGAAATAAATAAATAAAGTCTAGGTGTAAAACGAAAGAAGGCTAACCAAAAGAAATGAAGTTTATGGTTTAATCGTTCCAAATGTTCACCATTGAAATGGGGGGGGGGGCGTTGGATTTACATTATACTTAAACAGATTAATTGCAATAGACCTCCTCGATGTCGAGGTCGTCATAGACGAAGCACTGGCTGAACTACACACCGATTGACCGTGACCTTTACATTAGCATTCCGTCATTCACCAGAAGTGATTTACGGAATCCTATGCCAGGACGGCCGAGCGGTTAGCATTATGGCGTCTCCTCTGCAGCGGGAGTTCTGCACAATCAGACACTTTGAAAACCTGAATGTGTAGCACTGGGTGTGACGACACTGCAGGCGGAGACACATGTCAGGCGTGGCACTGCAGAACTTCTTGGCGTTCTCCCATGTGTTAGCACAATACCGGAGTACTGCCACAAATATAACACTGGCTGCTCCCATTTCACGGCGCATCCAGTTCCACAGAACACAGTGCGAGAATTTGTGTCTTAGAATAATCTATCTTTCCGTGCTCTAGAGACACCTCTTAAAACGCGGCTTTCCCCTTGATTACAGTTGGACACCCTACATCTGCCTTTCCTCATATGGCCAAACTAGATACTGTCTCTAATGACTTTGTCGTCGACGCAACGTTAAGCACTAATAACTGTTTCGGAAACGTCACCCGTGCCTTCAGCACACAACTGATGCTGTATTTTGACGAGGCAACACTCGTACAGTTTGGAAATCATAGGAGTAAACATCCGTCGCAATGAAGGTTTGAGTCAGGCCTAGAGGAGGATTCAGATAACCTAATGGCACAGACAGCTGCTGGCGATAAGAATGGAATCCGGGTTACAATTCCGGTCTAGCACAGATTGTCACGACGTATCGTTAAGGGCACACACTGGTGAGATTTCCCTGTCCGTCTTCGTAACACACCATACACACATTCTCATCTTAGCTCCTGACGTGCGATCGATTTGTTGTTTGAGTACGTACAAAGCACCGTCGCTGGTATTTAAGTTACTCATAGTAGCTGCGAAACTTAGTTTTGGATGAAAACCATATATCAGACAGGGTCCCAAGAAAACATTCAACACCTCGTCCACCTACATCCTCCTAGATAAGGACGTTTGATTGAGTGGTAAACCGTAGCTGCTCCGCCCGCCGAGTCGTTCCGTACTTAATGCAACTCGTTCCGATCAATCGCACGCAGGATCCCTTCGCCTGTGTGTGACCCATCTGGTGACGAGGCGTTAAACTTTATTCCCAACCATGTTTCAGTTGCTAGCACAGCAGTTCCACGATTTCTGGAAATACCATAATATACCAATTAGTGTATTACCTCACAAACGGTTTTTAATCAAATTGCGTGGTTATGGTATATCGCCCCAAATTTGCGATTGGATAGGGGATTTCCTGTCAGAGAGGACACAGTTCGAAGTAATCGATGGTAAGACATCGACTAAAGCAGAGGTGATATCGGGCGTTCCACAGGGTAGTGTTATTGGTCCTCTGCTGTACCTTATTTGCATAAACGATTTAGGGGAAACTTTAAGTAGCTCTCTTAGGTTGTTTGCAGATGACGCTGTCATTTACCGTCTAGTAAAATCATCTGAAGATCAAAACCAACTGCAGAACGATCTGAATAAGATATCAGTATGGTGTAAAAATTGACAATTGACTCTAAATAATGAGAAGTGTGAATGATCCACATGAGTACGAAAATAAATCCGCTAAACTTTGTTTACAAGATAAATCAATCAAAAGTGAAGGCCGTAAACTCCACAAAATACCTAGGAATTACTATTACTTCAGACTTGAATTGGAAATAACACGTAAATAATGTCGTGGGAAAGGCGAACCAGAGACTGCGTTTTATTGGCAGAACCCCTAAAAGATGCAACAGACCTACTAAAGAGACTGCATACACTACGCTTGTCCGTCCTGTTTTGGAGTATTGCTGCCCAGTGTGGGATCCTTATCAGGTGGGTTTGACGGAGGACATCGAAAGAGTCCAAAGAAGGGCAGCTCGTTTCGTATTGTCGCGATGCAGGGGAGACAGCGTTACGGAAATGATACAAAATCATTACAAGAACGGCGCTTATCACTGCGGCGTGGGCTACTTACGAAACTCCAATCGCCAACATTCTCCTCCGAATGCGAAAATATATTGTTGACTCCCACTGACATAGGTAGAAATGATCATCAGAATAAAATACGAGAAATCAGAACTCGAACGGAAAGATTTAGGTGTTCTTTCTTCCCGCGCGCTGTTCGAGAATGGAATGGAAGATAAATAGTATAATTGTCAAAAAATGTTCAAATGTTTGTATAGTCTATGGGACTTAACTACGGGGTCATCAGTCCCTAAACTTACAAACTACTTATGAACTACTTACGAACTAGGACGGCACAAATATCCATGCCCGAGGGGGGATTCGAACCCCCGACCGTAGTGGCCGTGCAGACCGTGACTGAAGCGCCTTAGTCTCCTCGGCCACCGCGGCCGGCGTATAATTGTCGTTCGATGAACCCTCTACTAGCCACTTAAATGTGATTTGCAGAGTATCTCATCTAGATGTATATGTAAAGAACTACATTTTAACTTGAATCATTCCCTCTTTACCATGATGCAAGATAATCATGGAATATGAAACAAACCGATAAAGAAGATAATATCTGATTTAACTTATGAGAATGAAATTCTCCGCAAAATCGGCAAGGAAACGTACGTGCTGGCCCATTCAAAGTCCACCACCATGAAGGACCGGAGATACACATTCAAATGTATTTGGGAGGTAACACGTTGTACAGAGATCACATGGTTCTAAATACAGCCCCATGTGAAGTAAAGCAGATGATGAAATCAGTATTCAGAATTGCTTTAGTTGCTGGCTACAGCCGCCGTTACACCCCTCGGCATTGATCAGAGAGGCTCTGTTGGGATATAGCAGCAGTGGCGGACTAAGACTGTCGGAAGCCCGGGGCGGCGGAAAAAGAAAATGAAGTCTCTGTCCACTTGGAAATACATGTATTACTACTTTTCTGATTTGGAGGCGTCCTAGGACGAGGGGCACGGAACAGTCTAAAAAAAATAGCTTTCGAGATTTGGAGGCCCACGAACTAGAGGCCAGTGGCGCACCAATAAATAAATAAAAACATTTTAAAAAAGGTTATTCCTTTAACCCTTCAAATTAAAAAAAAAAGTTCTTTCGGGGTATTTTGAGGCTCCTCCTAGACGAGAGGCCCTTGGTGGGTCGCCCCCCATCCTTAGTCCGCCACTGTATAGCAGTCCATGTTGCTTCCACATACTAACGAAGCTCATCTGTCGTAGCAGCAGATGGTGAACCCGGGGCCAGACGTTTCATAATCATCGATCAAGGGTTATCGATAGGCGAGAGATCGAGAAAAAAAGGAGTCCTAGATAGCAATGCAATCCGATGAGCGACAAAGAAGTTTTGAACATTGCACGCTACGTGTGGTCGCTCGTTATCCTGATGCAATGTGGCCGTCTTCAAGCTCCAAAGGCAGTGAAGGACACCAGACTACACATGACTACACATTAGGCAACAGTTCTTCAGAGTCTAATCCAATCATTAGCAGTGCGTGCAGAATCAAGATTCTTCCGTAAAGACATTTGCCGCTTGGTGAGGCTGTAGTCAGTTCTGAGGCAATAATCTGTCCATCTTGGAGGTTGTATTGAGTTGCCGTCTGTACGTGGCTGAGAGTGTGAGCGTGAGTGTGGTTCCTTTTATTTTATTCCAGAAGTAGATTGTCTTGTCTTGGAGCTGTGACGAAGATTGTACTAGCATTATTGATCTGGCAGTGTTAACTATCAACAAAATAACGTCCAAGTAATAAAATACCTCGAAACAAACGTCTGTGCATGAAATATGTGACATACAAAAATCCGACAAAAAATTTTAAAACCCATATTTTAATGTTTACTGCACTGTATTAATACATAAAACACTGAATTTTAATTTTTTTAAAGCTGATTTCATAATTTGGGACTGAAAGGGTTAAACAAAGCACGCGATTCCTGCAATGACTTTCAGCTCCTGTCTTTGTGTAGGAAAGACCTACAGTTCTTCTCCTGATGATCACATAATAATTGAAGAAGAAAGACTCATTGTAACCTAGAGACAACCTGACACAATGTGCACGGCATAAGGAAAATATGTTCTTCAGCGAAAAGAGACCACTGATCGTTTAAAAAAGAAAAGGCAAAAAATAAAATCCCAGCAGATTACCTCCGATAAGTCAGTTAAGCGATGTCTGTGAAACAAAGCATAGTACAGGACATTTGTGGCAAAGACTCTCATGAAAGATGTATTCAATACGAAGTACGTCTTACATGTATTAACGCTTTAGAAGGAAACACAATATGATTTATTTGTTAGTCCGCGGATGGCATATTAAGATATCTAGGTTTTGAAGTATTATCATCGTCACAATGAACTAAAATGTTCGGAGTTTTTTTTGTCTGTTCTACGGAGTGGAAACAACAACATTACGGCAACCGAGATACTGGTAGTAACAGGAAGTTGCTGCATAGGGGTTGTGTCGACTTTACCAAGCTAATCACAACAGCAGTTGGGTTCAGATAGTGTAGCGATCAAGTAGAGCAATGCAACAACAACGTAACTTACCAGAACCTATGACATGGAGAGCCGTATCAAGGTTGGAAGCGGGACTGCCGGCCGCTTTGGCCGAGGGGACTGAGGCGCTCCAGTCACGGTCTGCACGGCCACTACGGTCGGGGGTTCGAATCCCCCCTCGAGCATGGATGTTTGTGTCGTTCTTAGTCTTAGCTAGTTCATAAGTGGTTTGTAAGCTTAGGGACTGATGACCCCGTAGTTAAGTCCCATAAGTTCTACAAACATTTTAACATTTGGAAGCAGGACAGACGCGAAGGTAGGTAGCTGCAGCTATTGGAGTGTCCAAAAGTGTAATTTCTAGAAACTGGACGCGATTTCAGACAACAGGAACAGTTAAAAGAAGGCAAAGCCAAGGTCGTCACGGGTAACATCAACAAAAGATGACCGGTATCTCCGGTTAACAGCCTGTCGAGACAGGAGGCTGAATGCAGCTCAGCTGCAACGCACCCTCCAGGCCACGACGCGCAATATCAACACAGACAGTCCAACACCGCCTTCGGTAATGTATCTACGCACGGAGGGTGTCCCATTAAAACCACAACACTGTTTTGTGGTCTCTTAATATCGCAACACTTTAGTATTCCACTTTCTTCCACAATGGTTCTTTCTAACGATTATCTTTAACTTCAATTTCCTCTTCATCATTTCTAAAATGTGATCTGAGTCTACATCGGTTCCTGGGTATACCTTCCAATCCATAATCTGACTTCGGAATCTCTGTTTGACCATAACGTAATCCAGCTGCAATCTTCCCGTGACTAGGTCCCATTCAGGTATTCCTTCTTCTCTTCTGATGCTTCAACCACTTATTCTTAATTACCATATAAAATTTATTACAAAGCACAATTAATCTTTCTCTTCCCTCATTTCAACTGATAAGCTCATATTCTCCTGGAATCCTGCAATTCTTCTATTCCTATCCGTACAACCACGATCCATTCCCCGCACAATTATTATTTATTATTCATCACTCTTTACATAGCTAACTACCGTATCTATATCCTGATATACTTTCTCTCCCTCACCATCATCTTCTTGCAACGTCGACACTTAAACCTGAAATATTGCTGTCGAATCTGACGAAATTAAGTTTATCACTTAACTCCATAGTAGGTCACTTTCTGCCCTAATTTCCTACTTAAAATTAAGTGTACTCATGTTATACCATTTACTGCTGCCCTATATTCGTCTGACCCGAAATCCTTTTCTTCTCTCCATGTTATTTCACTAACTCCCGCTATATCTAGATTGAGCTTTTGCATTTCTGCAGACATATGTTAAATAGTGATTTATTCACAACTCTTTTTTTCGATGCTTAGAGCAGCAGTATTACTGCTTGAAAATGTGAAAGAAACTAGAATCTAAAATTAAGAAATTTAAACGTACTTACTATTGTGTTAACATTCAGAGACGCTCCAACGTTCTTAGTCCGAAAAATATGAAATACAGAGATTCTTCCTACAGGAAAAGTTGGTAGACCGACAGGAAATATTGAGAAAAACTAGATGTGCAAATCATCATATTGAGATAAATCTACAAGCGAAACAGCTGGACCAATATAAGAAATAGAGGAAAGAGAAATATTTCTTCAAAACTTCCCAATACGGAGAATAAACATAAAGCGGATCTAACTTTCCGCTCATTAGCGAAGATACAGTTCTTCTGAAACCACCAGAAGATAATCTTCTTTTAAGAAAGTCACGTATCTCCTAAATTTCTTGTCAGTGTGGGAAAATATAGGCCGCACAACACCCGCTCTACACCTGCGGTACGACCACCTTACATAGCTCAACACGTATGTAGTCCCTGAACACTGACTTCCACTGATTATGCCACTGATTACAGAAAAGTCCGCCGGCCGCGGTGGCCGAGGAGACTGAGGCGCTCCAATCACGGTATGCACGGCCACTACGGTCGGGGGTTCGAATCCCCCCTCGGGTATGGATATTTGTGCCGTCCTTAGTTCATAAGTAGTTTGTAAGTTTAGGGACTTATGACCCCGTACTTAAGTCCCATAAGCTTAACAAACATTTTCCTAACAGAAAAGTCCAGGTACTGCCCACAACCTCATTCTATTGGAAGTCAGTGGTCAAGGAAACTGTAAAATACAGAAGAGATGGTGTCTGCCATCTACTCATTTCACTGAAATGTCCCATTTCACAAATGTTCTCTCGGATGATTTTTTGCTCTCATTACACGCTGCTTTGAGTTCCTACAAGGGCCATGCAATTTAACAGTTGACCATCTAATTTACGAGCACTGTGGGTTTTCTGACTCTGCCTTGCTGCCGTTTTTATCGTAGACGCTTAAATTTAATCCACGTCTCGCTTTATTGTGGTGAGTCTCGTATCTGTATCGCATGCGCATTTCATTGGTATTTAAATTACTTGGTTTTGGTACTGTAGCATATAAATAAGCGCTCTAGGATACTTAGTCAGGCTACATGCGTAAAAGCCGAAATATCAGAACAGTACGTGTTGCATAATTCTGGAAAGATTATGGAATGTAAAATTCTGAATAGTTTCGTGATGAAGACACGTCCACCACAGATTTAACCACAAATCCGCTATCTAAACTGTTCGCCATCCCCTGAAACACCAAAAGGACTGGAAATATCACAACAAAATTCATTTGGGAGATATTATGTGGTACAAAGATCGCCGATTGATCATCTGATTATCGGGTATTTGATGCTACCGGATTTCATAAACGTTGCACTCGTGAAATGGTCGTACGGGAAAGCTACACCTGATCGCTACCTCGGAGATGCAGTGACACATCTCTCGTGCGCCGATTATAGCACCGCGTTCAAACTCATTTACATTGTGATCACCTGTTATTGGCCGCGCAGGAGTAGCCATGCAGTCTGGAGCGTCACGTTACGGATCGCGCGGCCTCCCGCGTTGGAATCTTCCCTCGGGCATGGATGTGTTTGTTGTCCTTAGGTTAGTTTAAGTAGTTTGTAAGACTAGGGACTGATGATCAACGTAGTTTGGTCCCACAAGATTTGATTGATTGATTTTTCCAGTGAAGCCAAAACAGTCTTGGTCCAACCCGTCACTGCCCGCACCGAAACTAAGTTTATTGTGCGGTATCGCTCTCTGTATTTCTAGTAAAGCCAACCAATGCCCTTGAACAGTGCAAGGAGTCCCTTTACCAGTTCTTTATTAGACACAATTTCTTCGGGTCTGGTTGTCCCAAATATTCTGTGCCTTTTATTCTCCAATGCAATGCATTCGAAGATTAGATGTGATGCAGTTTCATCACCGTCATCACAGATCCCACATTTAGGGTCCTCTTCTGTTATTCCCATTCTATGTAGGTGTTTTTTGAAATTCCCATGGCCTGTCAGCACTCCAACCATGAGCCTAATCTCTCTCCTGTTCAGACCCAGGATTGCAGAGCTTCTTTTAAAACATGGCTTTGGCATCATTACCTTGCCATGTTTTTGTTGATGGACTTTGGTCCAATATTCTACGTGCTGTCTTCTGAGGCAGTTACGTAGCTCCAATTTGATCATTGCCTTGGTGATTGTCAGGACAGGTTCCGGTCCCATAAGATTTACGAACATTTTAATATTTTAACCTGCTATTGTAACTGATCTTCCGCCTGCCAATCTTCTCCTATACTCTGTACTCTCTGTTGAAATCCTCTCCCTCCCCTGTATATGAAACAATACAGATATCTGGATTCGTCATATGGTCTCGCAGTCAGAAGTAAGGTACCCTCAACGATGTACCGTACGAAATTTTACGTAGAGAGTGATGTTTCTCTTGTTTTAAGGATCAAGTGTGCAAAAGTTCAAGTTAGGAATAAAACTGTAGATTGGCGCTGAAGTCCGTTGTAAAATATCCTCACCCACACACCATACAAATTATTATGTAGACAGTGACCTCCCTCTTGTTTTAACGTTGAAGTGTGCAAGCCGCGGTGGAGTAGCCGAGCGGTCTAAAGCACCTCGGAGGTTCGAGTCCTCCCTGGGACATGGGTGTGTGTGTTTGTCTGTAGGTTAGTTTACCTAGGTTTAAGTATTTTGTAAGTTAAGGACTGATGACCACGCAGTTTGGCCCGATAGATTCACAAACATATGAACATTTGATTTTTTTGAAATGTGCAAAATGGTATTTACAATCGGATGAACGGTATGGCTGCGCGTAAAGTACGAATCAGTCCGAAGTGGAAATCCGGAATGAAAAATTACCTGTTTCCCTTCTTTTCAGTTTCTTCTTTAAGTTATCCATATTTTTTAAACTTCACCTGCACTAAGGCGAAGAAAAACGTGTGTGTGTGTGTGTGTGTGTGTGCGTGTGTGTGTGTGTGTGCTGAAATATTTGTAAATATAATGTGCGTGATATCTCGCGTCCTTCTGAGTGTTGCGGTCATGCTGGTCAGCGGTGTTTGTTATAAGATGAAGCTGCATAACACCGAAAACATTGACCTTGCCTGAGGAACTTATTGATATCTGTACTTACGGTAAAACTTCCTGAGATTGGTAAACTGCGTCACATACCTCTTCAAACTTTGCCAGTACTCGAAATTTCAACCTCACTCGTGGGACGCACTAGAAGACTTCGGGAGATCCAAACACAGGATCCGAAATGTCCTGCATTGGAGTTCTTTTAGTCTCCTTGCTACTTTGGGGCTGAATAATAGGGTCTTCAGCGATAAATCATTTTGTTTTTCGGCACACATCATATTTTGATTCTGCTATGTTTGTCACTTACAGAACATTTCTGAAGACCTTACAAAAGGGTTCGAAACGTTACTGCAAAAGTCTGAACAGCTTTTTCTTTCTGTTAAAGAAACCCTGCCATTACGACGCTATGTAAAGGGGATTTCATCTGTAAATTATTTTGATTTTGAATACTCGGGTTATTTTCATTCTTATTTTCCACTCAAATGTGTTTTTTATTTAATAAATCTGCTTCCAAGCCCTTTATACGATAATCTTTAGTTAATTAAACACTTTAATTTATTTGTTTATTAGTGCTTTCCGTTTCGACGTGCACCACCGGTAATCTACTTCACTTAGGAATTTGTAGTTGAAACGTTTACAATAAAAATTTCGAAAATTTGCTGTTCGATTTACCTACTTTTTCCGCAATACTCTTGCAAAAATTTGAACGGAAATAAGCTACTTATTGTTAATACCTACACACACTCCGCCGCGCGGGATTGGCTACGTGGTCTAAGGCGACATGCCGCGGATTGCGAGGCCACTCCCCGTCAGAGGTTTGAGTCTTCATCCGGGTATGGGTGTGGATATTGTCTTTAGCATAAGTTATTTTAGTTTAAGTAGTTTGTAACTCTAGGAACCGATGACCACTGCAGTTTGGTCCCACAGCTTTACAAACGTTTGAAATTTGTTTTCGATTTGGTAACAATACCAGACAACAGCCAGATTTTTTTTTATTTCGGCTAACAAGAATACTTCCAAGTTTTTTATTCCTTATATCTGCGAGAATCAGCCGCAAATCGGCTGAGCTTCAAATGTTCAAATGTTTGTATAGTCTGTGGGACTTAACTACGGGGTCATCAGTCCCTAAACTTACAAACTACTTATGAACTACTTACGAACTAGGACGGCACAAATATCCATGCCCGAGGGGGGATTCGAACCCCGACCGTAGTGGCCGTGCTGACCGTGACTGGAGCGCCTCAGTCACCTCGGCCACCGCGGCCGGCTCGGCTGAGCTGGTAACACTGGTGGCAATAGTCAATACCGATTTCATCATCTTCCTCACTTCAGATGGAGCTGTATTTTACACCATGTGACCTTTGTGGAATAAGCCGTTACAAGAATTACGCCGTGAGATCTTCCGTTCTTCTTGGTGTCGTCTCATGAATAGCCCACGGTGTATAAATGCGTAAGCTGGCGCAGGTAGCGTTAATGATATGGGCTTACTATTGCGTCAGCCTAAAAAAAATTGCTTACTGTTATTGTACATGCATAATCCATCGCCTATACAACAAAAAGAGTTTTAATATCTACATTCATATCATTTTATTGGAGCGCTTATATATCTACATTTCGTCTACAATTGCATCAGATTCCATCTGCACTACTTTACTATGATTCTCCACAATGCAAAATTTTTCTTAATTTTTTTTTTTTTTTTCGAAAACAAGGTAAAATACACTTTATTTCTACATCTATTTAAATACTTTGCAACTCACGTTGAAGTGCTTGGCATAGGATTCATCGAACGACCTTTACGATATTTCTCTACCGTTCCACTCTCTAATGGCGCGCGAAAAAAAGGAACACGTAAATCTTTCCGTTTTTTATCTCATTTCTCTTATTTTATTACGATTATCATGTGTGGGTGCTAACAAAACATGTTCGCATTCAAAGAGAAAGTTGGTAGAAGAAAATTCGCAAAAAAATAGCGGCTTTCTTTTAATGATTTCCACCCTATTTACGCATCATATCCGCGACACTCTCTCCCCTACAGCGCGATAATATAAAACGAGCTGCCCTTCTTTGAACTATCTCGACATCGTTTGTCAGTCCCACTTGGTGGGAATGCCACAATGTGCAGCAATACTCCATCTCTGCGTCCGAGGGCTGTCTAACTGCTTATTGAGTTCTACCATATAGCACTGTTTAGTAGTACTTGTTTTGTTATGTGACTATAAACTGCAAACTACTGATAATTTTGATCAAGGTGGCATACTACAGCCGCAATGTACTTTTAAAAAATCATTGTTATGGGAAGGCTGCAAAATGTTTTTGTTTGTTATATTCTATCAGTTTCGGCACTTGCTGCCATCAACAGGAAAACAACAAAATATTTCACATTAAAGCCTATAAGATAACATTTTTACTGAGTAATGCAGCATCAATTTTACAATAAAATATTTCGACCGTTTCTAAAACCTCTTCCATTTTACATGATGTAGTAGGTATTCCTTTAATTACAGTACAAATAGTTAAAAATTGAACGGCATAACTGTAGACTGGGATACCAACCGGCTGCTTTGACCCATGACGTCTTCAAGATTGCGGAAAACCAGTATACGGGAAACCTTAATACTTCTGTATTGTAGATATAAATAATCTGTAGCTATTATAGATAACAGAATGTACCATCGATCACAGGTCTTAATCCAAAATTTCGCGCCTTTGGAGCTCACATACGGAGAAAAAAAAAAAAAAAAAAAAAAAAAAAAAAAAAAAAAAAAAAAAAAAAAACCTCGCTTAACCTACACCTAATCATCAGAAAGAAGCTACAGATCACTTTTTAAACACAAAATATTAATCTGTTTTATTTGTAAACAAACTATCGTCTTTAACTCAACCACCACACAATCACTCGCGCCTTCTACAAACACGCACGCACCTCAAAACTGCCACGGTGGAGTAACCGAGCTGTCTAAAGCGTCTCGCTGTGGAGCGCGCGGTTGCTCGCCGCGGAGGTTCGAGTCCTCCCTTCTTAGTGTAACGTACAAATAAGATTGTCAAAGTCAGATTGTTATGAGATATTGGTGTTCTTCAGACAAATATATTTTCTGTGTTTTATTTATGCTGTAATGACTGGACAGTCCTTTAAATGACTTGATATGAGTGCACATGTTTCGCTCTGTTTCTGTGGAAAGTTTGTGAACATGGTTTCTACGTTTTCCTCCTTTATCAACTGGCGCCACGCCTTCATTTTTTAAGGAATTCCTGAAGTTTCTAATCTTTTCTTTGAAATACCATGCAGTGATATAAAGACCTTTTGGCAAACAGACAATTCTGTCACAGTATTGTCTCATTATTCTGACCTTGTAATGAAATGTATAATCACGCAAAGTAGCTACTGCCTTATCTCTGCGAGGCCTACGCCGTTGTACGCTGTCAACAGAAATCAGTCCTGTCAGGTGACAATTTTGCTCATTCCAGTCCTATAGCAAATAGAATTTAGATATTAATGTAGATTTCTCTGTATCAGTTAGCAAAACAGTACAATTCTTCTTGCAGTTACAACGCTCCCCTATTTCATGTGACATTGCTCTTAGATTTTTGGATACTTCAGACTGTCTACCAAAGCTCTGTTTTTTTTTTTTTTTTTTTTTTTTTTTTTTTTTTTTTTTTTTTTTTTTTTTTTTTTTTTTCTAGACTTACCACTGCAGCTTGAATCTGAATCTTGCACGTAATTCAATCTACTACACAAGAAAGAAATCAAGTGAATTTCAAGGCTACTCTGTGTGATATTTGGTTCTGCCACAGCATAAAGCAAAGAAGCTAATGTGAAATCTGCCCCGCGTTTGCTTCGACAATACATATGAAAAACAGCAATGACATTCCGTTTAACGATGTCAAAAATGGCACTTCCGTAACAGCAGGAAAAAAAATACAGCTAACTGCTGAGAAATCGACACCGGCTGGACTTCACCCTTTCTTTCCGTGTTTCGGATGGACTTGACCCGTTTTCTCAGTGTATACTATATTTTGATCTCGCTACAACTCAGTGACTAAACCCATTACATTCATGTCTTTTGTGTGTGTGTGTGTGTGTGTGTGTGTGTGTGTGTTTACGATGGTCACTGTGTATTAATACATAAACTTGTACTGTTGCATCATCTAGTAACACAGTTACGCCATTACGTCATTTATTTCAGTGTCTTAGCGTTGTTAAGTGTTGTCACGTGGCGCCGTGCCACTGCCGTCTGTCAGTAGAAACGCCGTCTGCTAAGAGCCGGGCGCCGGCCGCGTACGGCGTGTAGCATAACCGGCGGGGGCCGCGTGCTCCGCAGTACTCTGAAGCCTCTGCGAGTCGGCGTGCGGGGCAGACGAGAGGGCGGCCCGCACTTTTCATTGGCGGCAAGCAGGAAGGGTATCAGCAAAGTGAGTAATGGGCGCCTTCCGCGATCAGCTGAGCCGTCAGCTGGTGCGCGCGCAGCCGCCGCCGCGGCCGCCGCTATATAAGGCCCGCGGGGGGCGTGCGCGCGCCGTATTCGCGCGCCGACCCCGCTCGCGACCACTTCACGCTGGCCTGCTGCAGCTGACGGCGGTGAGTTCGAGTCCGCTCTTCTCGTCTCTCTTCCTCTCTCGCTCTCTCTCTTTGCCTCGCCGCGGCGAATATTTACAAACAGGCGCTCCGCCCCACCGGCAGCTCGGCACGCCCGGGCGACGAGTACTTTTCCGCAGTCGCTCGCCAACTTTGCGGACTCCTTTGGCAGCCGTTCAACCGGCTCGCGTGTGTGTGTATGTCTCGGAAGTGTTTACGAAAGCCGCTTCGCCCAACACACTCCTCCTCAGTGCTACGGACGCTTCGGAGCTGACCGCACCGCCGCCGTCTAGCGTTGGCTGCCTCCCCGACCAGGAAAGCTGCCGTCCGCAGTAGCGACGGACGAAAGAGCTAGCGCGAGGAAGTTTGTTGTTGACCGCTCGCTTATCTCTGACACACACATTAGTGAGGAAATTTTTTTGAGTCCGGCACCGGACGCCGTCAGTAAGGTGAGTGGGTTTGTTAGCATTGTTTCTTTTTCCGCTTTGGTGTTTAGGTCACGACTTTTCCGTATCGTAGTAGCAATCTGAGAAGTGTTGTATAGAGAGTAGTAGTAATTCTTGCTTGACCCGTAGCATTCAGCCACTCTGTAGAAAGGTACTAACACGATCCGTAGTCGCATGCACCGCTTGTATGTCACTTAGTTAGCAGCTAGTGTGCAGACGGCGGTGTTGTTTTTAGACTCGCGTCGGCCCTCGGTGCGGCGTGTTTACAGGCGGCGCCTATCAGCTGAGCGCGGAGGCCGCATAAGTGGGGCGGCGCGCGCCTGCTGGCTGGCTTCTCGCTTTCACTCTCGACGCTGCCTGCGGTCACTGACTTGCGCGCCGCCCGTTTTCCGCCTCAGTAACGCCACTGCCGCACACCCGCAATGACACTGCAGCAATTGTGGTGCGCTAAATAGATGCTTTGGGGTCCACTCAAACGCCAGATACTACTCATTAGCTTTAACCCCTAACGTCGGTGTGTTGTAACACTCCAAACACTGATCATTTGCGATGGTTTTTTTTTTCTGATCAATTGAAGTTGGCGATACCACCCGTCGGCTTTGACCAATCACATCAAAATTGATACTTTCCTTACAAGCAGAACATAGATTATAGATTACGATTTTGTGTGATCTGTAGCTTCTCTGATAGGTATAGGTTAACAGAGGGGTGATGGTTTTTTTTTTTTTTTTTTTTTTTTTTTTTTTTTTTTTTTTTTTTTTTTCCGCAGCTAAGCGCCGAAGTCTCGAATTTTTGCGCTGAGACCTGTGATAGATGGTGCATTCTGTTCTTGTAATCTCTGACTTATAAGAATAACCACAGATTATTATCTACAACTCGCTGAAAACCCGGCGTTGCCCGGGTATTTATCTATTTATTCCTGCCATGTATCACGTATAATTTCATTTGTATAAGGGCTATATGTCTGTAAAATCTCTTCGGAGTAAAATTAATAGTAAAGAAGTAACAGATGGAAAAATTGGTGCCTGATGGGGCGGATTTCCATGAACGTTACTGTTTATCTGCTCATATCTCATGAATTACGTGTCGTACTGTGGTACAATTTAGAAGGTACACTCAACAATATCCGTGTATAATGTCTGTAAGATTTCCCGCGGCTAATGTAGAAATCATAAATTGTCATACCGAATGCCGTAGTTTTAGTCCATGAACAGCGGAAAAGTAGTAAGCGAGAAACTTTTTTTTTTTTTCCTTTCACCATTTTACTATGGTTGTCAGCGAGAAAGTTTAATAAAGGCTTGAAATTGTGTTTTAAGTTTATTGCAAGTCGCTAAGTACTGTCATTCTCATACAGTTTGTTTCGAAATTGTCGCCGCATTATATGGCAATTTTTGCGATTTCTATTGGTTATGACGTTATATCTATTGAACCATGTGCCATATGTGATTCTTAACCATGCAGAATTGTTGCCTCACGTTAAGGAATGTGTGTACCAAATTTGGTTGAAATAGGTCCAATGGTTTAGGACAAAATGAGCAGTATCGTCGCTAAATGGATTTTTTCGCGCATCTCATTGTTTATGACGTCATGTCTCGTGAACTATGTATCGTATGTGATTCTTACTTACGGCGACCGTCCTAATGGATTGAACCTTACGTGTACAAAATTTCATAAAGATTGGAACAAAACTGTAGATTTGTGTGCAACACGTACAAATATACGAACACTCTGCTTTATATATTAGAAGATACGTAAGTATTGAGATATTATCCCATATACGGGTTTTCCGACATGTTGACGTCATTGGGTCAAAGCCAATAACTTGTATACCACCTTCAATTATGCCCAGTGCTTCCTTCTCAATGTTCTACTTAACGCGAAAATTATTACTACAGCGTCGTGACATAAGTAAATAACAGCAATGGCACTAAGTTTTTCGTTCATAGATACCGCAAGAATTATTCTCCTGATTTTGTTTGAGATTACAATAAAAACATGGGTTGCTTCTCGCTGGGCCGCAGTGGTTATGTTGGCACCAATGGTAATGATGGCAATTCAGATGACCAATAAATGTTTTTTCGTGACATCTGCAATTGAAACGAAAATTATTTTTTTTCTGAACGGACAAGGGTACATACAAGAACCTGTCGACCATAGGGCAGGCACAGTATTAAATTTGCTGCGAGTGAAACGAGCAGCAATAATATTTAGTCTGTAGCTCGTAAAAAATATTAACACAATTGTTCCTTTGTTGCCAACATAAGCACTGGAGCCCGGCGAGAAGCGTAGTAAAATTTTACCAAAACATCTTCCGCAGGACATTTCACGTGTTTCGAAATATATATATTACGTTTACAATCTACTGTGAAGGGAAAACAGGTGTTAACGTGATATCTGATTGGCTGTTATTGCCTGTGCTACTATTGGTCCACTACGGCCGCTGTTACATCTCAACACTCGACACCGCGCCACGACACGAATTTTAAAATTTTACCTATGTTTATATTCGTTTATAGTGTTTGTTTTGCTAATTGCTATATCTACGTAGCGTATCTTGAAAGACTTAAGATATGACGTCATTGATCAAAACCAACGGGTTGTATTGCAGTGTTCAATTTGCTATTTTTTTTTCTTTCGTTACTAATGTCATTACTTTCTACAGTACAAAATGATCACTTATTTGTTTTTCGAAAATGAAACAGCCTTTTTCTTGCTGCGATCTTATTTCTCCAGACTCGTTTCGTACTTTACTTTAGGACAACATCAGTGTATTCTACACCTGCAAATTACATTTTTACTTCCTGATGTAGCCTCAGCGGGTTGCAAACACTTCACTCTATTTTAATCGAAATAATATAGGCCAGTGATCTTCAGCCTTTTTGAACCCGCGAACCCCTTTTCAACTAAAATGTCTGGCAACCCCCCTGGTCCGTAATAATACTATCTCTCTGTTTCCAAAGGCAAACTATTTAATTTTATTTCCCTCTGAGATCTGCACAGCCTCTCAAGTGTGTGAAACGAATCAAAACAAAATAGTTTGATTAAGAGTATTTGATGTATGGTTTTGCAGTTATGAATAATATAATCTCAACGTGTAATTTGTGGCGACCTGTTATGTGCGAGTGCGAAACCATCAAAGCCGATGCATCCCTTCCTAATATTTAAAGGTGGCTCATAATCTTTATATTTCTTAGAAAGGGTAAGGATACTGAAAACCCTTAACCAGCAGCCAACTACTATGATCAATTAATGAAAATGTATTGTTATGTATTGATTAAAATATTAGTTATTGTTTTTCTGACATGAAAATATTTGGAAATTTATAGATGTTACATAGCACGGCGGCGGCATCCAAACGATATAAATCGGAACGATAGCTATCGAACAAGCCAATGTTGTTATTTTTACGAATGCCATGATTTTAAAGCAAGTGATTAGGCAGGAACTTAAGAGACAGCTTGATCGTTGCAAGTGAACAAACTGTACTCTTAGGTTCGTGCCTAACCACATCCTTTACAATCATGACATTCGTAAAAATTAGCTTGTTCGCTTCAAATCGTTTCGATATGAACGGCTTCGATATAAAGCGTTTGGACGCCGCCGCCTTGCTATGTATCACATCTTCAAAATTACCCAATATGTCAACAAATGACAGCCATACAAGAAGATCGCGACCCTTGTCAATACCTTTAGCAGTACAGCACAAACGCCGTAAACTCGCTTAGTTAAAAAAATATGATGAAGTGGAAAAAAGACTTCATTGTCTCACGTTTCGGTCGGCCCGTCATCAGAAATAGTGTCATAGGTACACTCTTTGACAAAAAACCTGGCCGCCGGCCGGCCGCCGCTGAGCCTAAGTCCGAGCCGATCGCTACATGGGACAATAAAAGTGGCCGCGCTCATTCGCTCTAAGTCCAGCTATCTGCACAATCTGGCAACACTGCAGACTGCGGGAGTTCATACAGCACTTCTTGTGTGCAGTTAGAAGAAAACTGGGTCAGCTTCCTCCTTGGTCTTGTGGTAAAGTGCGCGACTTGCATGTTCAGTATTAGCCATCGGAACCGACTGTTGACAAAAATTTTTAATTCACGTCACTCGTTCATGCTCATGCCCCATGTGAAAGGGAAGCGTATTTCATTTTTTGGTACACTGGTAATAACATTTCGGCCCAATAACATCGCCGCCTCTGGCCGCAGCACTCGGCAGAGCTCTCCGCGGCCCACTCGCCGGCAGCAGCGGTGGCGGCGCTACACAGCGCTGCCTCGCCCTCTGCCCACAGCGCCTGCTGTCGCTCATCGCCCTGGATATGTTAAATGTGTTGCTGAGTGGTGATCCACAAAAAAGGTTGCGATTCGTATTTCACACAGGATATAACGAAGCAGACCACCTTTTTTGAATGATGAGCATATAATACATTAGAGAGGCAAAAAATTGTCATTGTCCAATCTAATGGCACTCTACGATGGTTAACACTTATTTGTGATTTAAATCTCGATCCTTTTCCTTTCAGAAAAGCCTTTCATGTAATTTGTTATTGTCATCAGTTCATATGTTTTCATCAAGACACAACATGTAACTCACTAAAATGTTTTAGTGTCGTTGTTTCACTCCGTACGGTAAATGAATGAGCTAAATTATGTGAATACGTTTCAGTGCACGTTCTAAAGCAATACAGGCACACTGCAAGGTTCGTGTCTTCATGTCTCATTTCTACAGGAGATATTTCACATCAATGGAGATGAATTCGAATTTCTTCGAAGGCGTTTGTATGGTGAAGCAAAGAAGACATCTAATACCATTTCCATAATTTGAAGTCGACCTTTCTGAAAGACTTATTGTATAAAGTTTTTCTTATGATTCCGTAAAAGAGTTTCTTCTTGCAATCTGCAGCATATAAAGTAAAATGAAATTAAATTCCATCCCCAAACGCACTTTCTCCAACCAGGATTAGAACTGCCGACTCACACTAGGGCTGCATGACAAGACACAAGCAGAACCACACAGCCAACCACACACTGTGGCAGCGTGCCCTCAGTCTCTCACATATTCAATGCTGAGCCTCTAACGCATCGCGAAAGAACCTGAAAGTCACCTACACAAATAACTACATTCCTTGAGTGCAAAAGTTAAATTTCTGTCTCTCATTTCACGACAGCATTACAAATCATTAGTCATGAAACTAGAAAAGGAATGTCAAGTGAACTTAGTGAGACAATTCAGTACCACTTGAGGAAGTAACTTCACTGTCACAGTGTTGCCAAATATCAGCAACGATGTTGCCAGTTCTTAGCTGTACTAGGAAGACCTGTGAAGCGATAAGCGACGCGAAATCGCGCTAGTCTCATGCGGGCTTCTAGAGGGGAGTCGTGCATTTCGGTTAATATGCGGCGCTGTCTCCTGATAGATTCCGTCGTCACATTTACGATGCAGATATTAAATTCGTCCAATGAGGCCGAAACTATCGTTTAAATTTTTTGAAGCTTTACTGCATTATGATATATTTTCAGCAAATGACTAGAGAAAAAAATACTGATATTGTGATTGCAACATACGGCAAATCAAAGACTGAGATACGTAAACATGCATCACGATTACAGTTTTATACCCCCCCCCCCAAAAAAAAGACTAAAACAATTGCTTTGATACATTTCGACAAAAGCTAATTTTTTTATGAAAAGTTACTGGAAATCAATGATGCCCCATCCGTCCAAAAAACTTGAAAGGGACTGCGTTTCAAAATGCAGCCTTACGACTGTACAAGTAATATTTCATGTCTTCGACGTGTTGGTTTGCTTGAAAGCCAGAAGAAACATAGTTAACTGATTATTTGTGCAACACAGTAATTATTTTACTTAAGTATTCAGAAGACTGGATATTTAAAATTGTGGCCATGAACACAGAAACTAAACTGTATATGTGGGCAACGTGCAATTCTGATGTTTTTCCTCTGCAAACATATACATATAATCTATAGACTACTAAGCAGCTTATTGATTTCGTAGTGTTACAGCCTTGATGGTCCAACAAATGATGATGAGAATCCGAACCCATGTGTCTGATGGATTTTTCGAACGTTGCAACCTATGACTTGCACGTGTTGTTGCTTAGTATCTGTCGTCACGATGTTAAATCAACAGAAATTGTTAAAAATATTTTACCTACTTTCTCCTATTGTCCCATTTTTCGTCAAACCACACATTATTTCTGGTCTCTTGGCCACATGGGAAACAAAGCTTTTGCAACTGAATTAATGATAATAATGATGGTAATAATGATAGTAATCAATGATATTTACGGCATTACTGCAGAATGATAAAGATTACAACAATAGAAAATGACGATCTCTTGGTTGAGACAATGAAATGAGTTTTGGTATTTCGTTGCTGAATGCCATTTATGATATTTTTCAGAGGAGAAAAATAGACCTGAAGCCACACACATCACTAATACAACGATACCCCACTAATCAACTATGCTTGCTGTAGATGAGAAAACGAGAACGGCGCCACCGAGCTAAAATGAGATTACTCGTTCAGTTATCTGACATTTTTTGGCAGTTAATACAGACAGTCCCGACATAAAACAAAAAATTATTTGCAATTTAAGGAGTGGTAGACCTTTCTGTGGTCGAAAATTTAATTCAGGATAACAGTCATTTAAATGCAATGACTAATCTCATATCCTCATGAATATTGGAAAATACCTCGAATTCTGGAACTAAGGGAACGATCAGAGTTTCCTAGCATCGTAAGCAATACTGCGAAGCTATAGGAAGAATTTCTTGGCCATTCCACAATATCCTCATTCCTACAAACAGCTTGCTTCAACTGGCTTTTATCCATGCTGCGCTACCAACGCCCATTCTATGTAAGGCTTCAGTCCGAAAGCAGACAACATCATTGAAAACGCTGATGAATAGATGACTTACGTTCATCAACTTCCGGGGAGAGTTTCTTTCAACGAAACGGAGAAAGTGTGAAACGACTACTTTATCCAAAGTTCCTACGGACTTTTGTCTCAAATTGGACGTATATACGTTCAGTCTTGTCATACGCGGCTCACATTCCAGGAATATCACCAAAATGAGCATCTGGCGGGTACCGTTCTAGAGCAGCTATTACGCAAGTTTTTACCGATAATCATAAAATTGACAAGACGGCTTTTGCTGCAGAATATAGTGACTTCTATTACATCCGATAACCTTTCCCAATAAGAAACTGTTTTCTTCGTATAGTGATGCCCCTGTTTAGGTGCATTATAATGTTAGTGTTTAATGTTGCTTCAAAAGTACTTTTTGTCTTAAATATTTTTATATTTGCAGGTGATTCAAAGTAATTGTAATAATTAGTTTCCCTTCAAATTACTCCATTCATTCGATCTGTTATTTGTAAAGTAATTGCAACCATCAAAAGTGAAATTGTCCTATAAACCAAACCTTTCGGTTATCTTAGCTCATTCCTATATGGGCAGAACACTTTCATCTGAAATATCTCCACGAAAGGCAGAGAAGCGGACGGTTCTCTGTCATAGTAGTGTTAGGCTCGCTTAGCTAGTCCTCTGTGCAGAAGACATGTAATTATATGTTGAAGAAAGAAGTCATATCTAAGAAACTTGCATATTGATTTTATTTTTCTCGTGTATTTACATTCTTTCAGTTTATATTCGCCTTTACTTCTCACAAAATAATGAGATATATTTTTCTCTGCTAGTAGCTACCTTTGGTCGTTTCCGACCGCATTACATTTTCCGTTGTCTCTAGACGGAGAATACTTTGTCTCTGCCGATCCCAGATTTCACGTCGAAAGAAAACATGTGCTCCACAAATTTCATTTCGCAGTAGGCGGTCGTATTTCCACCGTTGGTATATTTACTTGTACGAATATTGTTCGTAACCATAAACAGTTTGCTCTTGCTGTTCATCTCCTTAATATTGTTAAACACATATTTTCCCTATAATTCTCCTCGTGAAGTGTTTGAACTGCTGTGCTTTATTATTGTTAGTACCATTAGTTTTTATTTCAAGTTGATCTCTGAATTTGTATTTTGTATTACCGTTATATTTGTTTGTTCAATATGTTTCACAATATTGAAGATCAACAAGTTATCATATCCATTAATATAAGCGACTTCGAGCTAATGTATAACGTTCATTTTAGTCTTGTTTCATCCGTAAAAGTTGCTCTGGAGCACTTCTTTTAACACTCTTAATTTCAAAACCATACGTAGGCAGAGGACATTCAAGGATTGCTCATTTATTAACTTAATTCATAATGATAATTTGGATCAAATTTATTTACAAATTTTGTACTCAGTCCATTTAATTTAAAAATTACAGCTTTGCGCAACCTAGGGCATCTGTTCAAAATCAATGAATAAGAGATACATCAATACTTTTATTTAGTATCTTTTAACAAGCAACAGTGCAATTGCTTTCCCTAATATTGTTCTAAACCATGGCACAATTCATCGATCAATTTTAATCGTTTTAACACGTGATTATTAGATTGCTTTATTGTCTACTGTGTTTTTGTTACAAATTTTACAATTGATTTTATACTAACGATAGGCCAGACACTTAATTACGTAACTCAGAACCGCGTGATAATGCAATATTTACTCGCATTCGTTTTTGCTACGGAGCGAGTTGGTGTATTGATAACACACTGGACTCATATTCGGCTGCATGGCGCTTCGAATTGGCCTTCGGCCATTTGGATTTGAGTTTTCCATGATTTTCCTAAATCAGTCTAGGCAAATGCCGAAATGGTCCCTGCGGCAGGGCACGGCCGATTTCCTTCCACATCCTTATCATGACAATCCGAACTTCTGCTTCGCTCTAATGGCCCCCTTGTCGAGGGGATGTTAAATCGTAACCTTCCTTCTTTCTTTCGTGTCTCGTGTGCAATAGAGCTTACTTTGTTCATGTTTCCGTTTGTTGGTACAAATTTTGCAGTTCATTTCAAACCAACTACCCTCTGAACAAGAGACCTTGAACTTTCAACTTAACTTAGAACTGGATGACACTGCTTCATTAATGCCATTTCTTAATTGGTGTGTGGTGGAGGGCAATTTTTATACAACTGCTGTTTCCGCCTGTTTCTCTTCCAGTCGTGAATGGTTCGCCGTTAAAACTATTTCTGGTAAGACTTAGTGTGAGTTCATATCGCCCTATCTTTTACCTTCGCGATCTTTTCGTGACTAATACAGAAGAGAGGTCAGGTGAAATAGAAATAAAACAAATGTATCGAATGCCTCTGTTGTATTCTCATAAAAACGGTTGAAACTGAATGAAAAATTTCACACATACAAAATTTGAAAAGTGTAAAATAATCATTCAGATGGAAAATGCATATAAACGTTGTTTTAAAATAGACTAAGACGTATAAAGTAACTTTTGTCCTCTCGATAATTGCTACCGCGTTAAGGATAGTTCTAATAAATTTTCGAATTTTTAATAGCTATGTCAGACATCATAGTAACACTGGAACATAAAATGTTCTTGCATCATGAGTAATGCTAACAGTAGCGTTTAGTGGCCACCAACGTGAAGGGTAATTTATTTCATTAACGTTCTGAAGTCGATAAGAGGTATGACGCGGTGGCGGCAGCCACGGTCGTTTGGTAAATGCGGCACAACGAGCGAGCGAAGGCGCGCGCGTCTGGAAACGGAGAAGGCGGAGCGCGCCTGCTGGAGGGATAGTTTTCGTTCTGAACAGAGGAAACCATCAAAAGGAGCCTAACAGATAATCGGTAGACCTCTTGGAACTTACGCGTTTTGACTTTAACGTAAGAAATAAATGAAATTCACGAATTGCATTGAACATTGCAATGTATAGTAAATTAATGTCGTCCGCTATCTGCGACGACACCGATCGAATGATAATCTATCGACGTGAGATACCTGGCACCTAAAAGTTGCCATTAAGTTTGTGCTTTGAAACCTATCACCGCGCTGTAATGACCACGTTTCAATTAAAACTATGTTTAAATCGCATCCGGCCATGAGACTACGTAACATTTTATGAAATCAACGAGGCAGGCAACAAAGACAGGTTCGGAATCCATTGAGCACATCATCAAGGAACGTGCTCAAAAAATTCAAATGGAACGCTATTTATCGTAGCAAGATGTTCTGTCAATAACAGGTCGCTTGTAATTTCCATATTGGCCTGTGGACATTTTATTTTATTAGGAAGCAAACTCGAAGGAAACTGGACAAATTTGGGTATTTAGGAAGACTTTTCTGCGACAAATTGTGAGTCTTATTGTTAGTTAATGGAGTACAGTAAACATAACGATAAGTCCTGTATATGAATCAACCATAAACCGAGAAATAAAACTGGTAATAGGCTCAGGAGGGATTCATTGATTTTTTTTTCTTTTTTTTTATTCAGGTCCAGGTCCAAGACCGTTTTCACGTTTTTAAATGCCCATCTTCAGGTGTTAATTTTTTTCATGTGAAAATTCATTAAAGAGACACAAGGTTCTAATTGCTTTCATCTGTCATGGGAATAAAATTTCATTAATTAGGCTCAGATATATGGAACCAGTCCAACAGAAATCATCACGTCATTCAGAATAAAAACCAAGGACATTAAAATGTGGGACAAATAGTCGCGTAATTTTGATTACTGTATTTTCAATTAAACCAGTAGATGGCCGACGAAGTGAAGGAGTACAAACCAAAGAAAACTGTCCAAAGAATCGGGGAAACCGATAGATGATGGATTTGTATTTTGCTCATCTTTGCATCAAGTATTACGGCAAGGTAATACGAATAAGCGCAACCACAAAGATTCTCTGTTTTGTTACAGCTTCATGAGGACTAAATTCATTTAGGTAATATTCCTTGAATGTGAGACGCGATTGACAAGACTCAACGTAGATACAGTCCATGTTCGCACAACAGTGCCTAGTATCATTGGAGAAAATGATGGTTCACATTACTTTTTCGTTTTGTTACAAAAAGCTCTCACTGAAAGGTGATGAGGGTAAGTTATCAATTCATCATTATTTCTTCTCAATTCATGGCTAAAACCCAGTTGAGGCCAAATACTAGTATGACTGAGAATATTGTGGGCTGTCGCTTTCAAGATGCGAAGTGTTTGATACCTTACTGTTTAGTGACGATGATGCAACGTTCACTTCCAGTAACTCATAAAAAATTGCTTTTGTAGATATCTAACAAAGTAATTGTTTTAGTCTTTTTTTTTGGGGGGGGGGAGGGGGGTGAAACTGAAATCGTGATGGAAGTTTATATATCTCAGACTTTGACCTGCCGTATGTTGCAAGCATAATATCAGTATTTTTTTCTCTAGTCATTTGCTGAAAATATATCATAATGCTGTAAAGCTTCAAAAAATTTAAACGATAGTTTCGGCCTCATTGGACGAATTTAATATCTGCATCGTAAATGTGACGACGGAATCTATCAGGAGACAGCGCCGCATATTAACCGAAATGCACGACTCCCCTCTAGAAGCCCGCATGAGACTAGCGCGTTTCGCGTCGCTTATCGCTTCACAGGTCTTCCTAGTACAGCTAAGAACTGGCAACATCGTTGCTGATATTTGGCAACACTGTGACAGTGAAGTTACTTCCTCAAGTGGTACTGAATTGTCTCACTAAGTTCACGTGACATTCCTTTTCTAGTTTCATGACTAATGATTTGTAATGCTGTCGTGAAATGAGAGACAGAAATTTAACTTTTGCACTCAAGGAATGTAGTTATTTGTGTAGGTGACTTTCAGGTTCTTTCGCGATGCGTTAGAGGCTCAGCATTGAATATGTGAGAGACTGAGGGCACGCTGCCACAGTGTGTGGTTGGCTGTGTGGTTCTGCTTGTGTCTTGTCATGCAGCCCTAGTGTGAGTCGGCAGTTCTAATCCTGGTTGGAGAAAGTGCGTTTGGGGATGGAATTTAATTTCATTTTACTTTATATGCTGCAGATTGCAAGAAGAAACTCTTTTACGGAATCATAAGAAAAACTTTATACAATAAGTCTTTCAGAAAGGTCGACTTCAAATTATGGAAATGGTATTAGATGTCTTCTTTGCTTCACCATACAAACGCCTTCGAAGAAATTCGAATTCATCTCCATTGATGTGAAATATCTCCTGTAGAAATGAGACATGAAGACACGAACCTTGCAGTGTGCCTGTATTGCTTTAGAACGTGCACTGAAACGTATTCACATAATTTAGCTCATTCATTTACCGTACGGAGTGAAACAACGACACTAAAACATTTTAGTGAGTTACATGTTGTGTCTTGATGAAAACATATGAACTGATGACAATAACAAATTACATGAAAGGCTTTTCTGAAAGGAAAAGGATCGAGATTTAAATCACAAATAAGTGTTAACCATCGTAGAGTGCCATTAGATTGGACAATGACAATTTTTTGCCTCTCTAATGTATTATATGCTCATCATTCAAAAAAGGTGGTCTGCTTCGTTATATCCTGTGTGAAATACGAATCGCAACCTTTTTTGTGGATCACCACTCAGCAACACATTTAACATATCCAGGGCGATGAGCGACAGCAGGCGCTGTGGGCAGAGGGCGAGGCAGCGCTGTGTAGCGCCGCCACCGCTGCTGCCGGCGAGTGGGCCGCGGAGAGCTCTGCCGAGTGCTGCGGCCAGAGGCGGCGATGTTATTGGGCCGAAATGTTATTACCAGTGTACCAAAAAATGAAATACGCTTCCCTTTCACATGGGGCATGAGCATGAACGAGTGACGTGAATTAAAAATTTTTGTCAACAGTCGGTTCCGATGGCTAATACTGAACATGCAAGTCGCGCACTTTACCGCAAGACCAAGGAGGGAGCTGACCCAGTTATCTTCTAACTGCACACAAGAAGTGCTGTATGAACTCCCGCAGTCTGCAGTGTTGCCAGATTGTGCAGATAGCTGGACTTAGAGCGAATGAGCGCGGCCACTTTTACTGTCCCATGTAGCGATCGGCTCGGACTTAGGCTCAGCGGCGGCCGGCCGGCGGCCAGGTTTTTTGTCAAAGAGTGTACATCTTACACCTGTGCCACTTCTGATGTCCGCTTAAGGGCCACCCGAAACGTGTCACAACAAAGTCATTTTTTCATCTACGGACGACTTGTTAACTAAGCGACTTTCACGGAAACGTCACTTCTGTGTAGCATTTCTGATGAAACAGCTGAACGTCACGAAACGTAGGTGTGCTATCGAACATGCTGCTACTGCAGTCTCCTGCGACTGCGACACCCAAGGTGGTCGCGACCCCAGGTTGTAAAACACGTTTTATGATTGCGTGATTTTCGTGGTTTGTCCTACCTGGGCCGCGGTGGAGCGGCCGAGCGCATTGAGGCGCTATGCTACGATGCTCGAGGCTGTTCCCCGTCGGGGGTTCGAATCCCCCCTTGGGCATTGATGTTGGTGCCGTCTTTAGTATAAGGTAGTTCATAAGTAGTATGTTTAGGGACTGATGACCCCGCATTTAAGTCCCTTAAGCTCTACAAACATTTGAACATTTGTCCTATCTGGTCACTGGCTGAGCACACACAGCTTCGCTACAATTTGCGTATTTTTCTTCATCTTATCAATCACTGTTTCAATGTTACTATTTCACAGTCCCGAAGGTGTATCTCTTATAAAAATACACTTGCTTACATCATGTGTTGGCAACTTAACTGAGTATGTCTTTCGTAGGAGTACTAAAATGATGGTTTGTTTGCTTCTGTGTGTGAGGGGGGGGGGGGGTCAGCTCAGGTAGTTTAATTTCCGGAAACAAACATTTCTTTACTTGCTGCGGAAGATGGCCAGACAAACAAACTTGATCCATTATTAATGAAGAGTTCTCCGGCTTCTAGCCGGGTGGCAATGTCTTCGAACCGCGACGTTTCCACGAGTGTCGCAGGCCTAATCATCTTCTAGGCGACTTCGCCTAATAACGCATAATTGAATAGAAGACCGCGTTACAACTCGTCGGCTTTGACAATTACGTCGTATGAGCCTCACAAGATACGCTACGTACATATACTAACTAGTAAAACAAACAACGAATATAAACATAAGGTATAATATCGTGATACTTATGTAGTGTAGATAATAATCGGCGTAACTGAAGACTGAGATCCCAGCCTTCAGCTTTGACCCGTGACGTCATTAACATGTTGGAAAACCCGTGTCCGGGATATCTTAATACTTCTGTATTGCAGATAATAAATAATCTGCAGTTATCCTCGTAAATTAAAGATAACAGAATGTATTATCGATCACAGATCTCAGCCCAAAACTTCGTGCCTTCGGCGCGCACGTGCGAAAGAAGAAAAAACTCTCTAACCTAACCTATACCTTAACATCAGAGTGGAGCTACAGATCACTTATTAAACACACATTATTAATCTATAACCTGTTCTGCTTGTAAACAAACTATCGTCTTTAACTCAGCTATGACGTTATTGGCCAAAGCCGACGGGTTTTACCGCGGGCTTCATTTGATCCTCTAAAAGATGAGTATGACACATGTCGAAACGTCGCGGTTAGACACTGCCACCAGAAAGGTGTGCTCAAGGCGTCGTTTGATATTTCCGGATTCGGTATCCTTATCAAAATATTGGTTACGCACTCCCCTAGTTCTAACGGGAATTTTTTATTAAAATTCTGTAAAAGCGGCTATACGGTTCGGTAAGGGGGGGAGGGAGGGAGGAGGAGGAGGAGGAGGAGGATGAGGATGAGTCATGGGAATAAGTTGGAGTGAGAATCATTGCAACGTCGGTTTCCTTTGCGCTGAGAAATTTGTAGCTGAAATATAGGGATAAATGATCATCAAATCAAAATAAGGAGCATCAGAGCTGTAACAGAGATATTTAAGTGTTCTCTTCCACCGTGCTATTATAACTGCAATGGTCGCTAAATATTATGAAAGTGGTTCGATGAATCCTCTGCCAGGCACTTAGTACGATTTTCAAAGTAACTATGTAGCTGCAGATTAAGAAACTATTTCATCAGACAAACCTTGAGTATTTTGATGAAAATTACGTTCATAAATTACGCAAAACCACGAAAATTTCAAAAGGCTATAGCATGCTTTAGTCGTAGATATTTTCTAAGAAACTTTATACGTCATTTCTGCGTCATATGCGTAATACATCGTGGATGCATGGACTTGAATAATCGAAACCAGTAAATTTAGTTACTTTATAACTTCTGAATCCGCCTCACGCACTATATATAAAGTACAAAACGTATTTATGACGTCCCCTTTTATCTTCCTTATTACACTTACGCCCTGTTAACTTTGTTGTACCGTCTATAATCTATGATGTTTTCAAAACGAGATTCTGGTTTCCGGTACGTTGCAAGTGAGAGCCAAATTAAGAACTCTGCACTTCCAGAATATTCCTTCTAGCAATAAATGTTAAAACTTTTTGCGGCAAGACAAACTTAGAGGTTCTGACAGAATCAATGAATTTGGTACCACTAATGAAATGGCTGGCATTTTTAGTACATTTTCTTTTTCAGTTTTTTTTAAAGTCTGAAATGAGTGACATAAAGGATCATTAGGGAATCAGGTTTAACAATGTTATAGTGTGTGTTATACATAATATTTGAAGATCACGCCTTCTGAGGTATTAGGATTTGCAATATTTTGGCATAGATTTTCAGTCTGATTTCGTCGCAGACTGATTCGCGTCGTTGCAACAGTATCATGCTTCAGTGCGTTTCAGGCACTATTCCAAGTAGTCATTGATGTGCTTTATACTAAGGTAGCAGTAGTAATCCAACGCTCAATTAGATAATACATATGTAGCTTTTTATTCAAGTAGTGAACAAACAGTTCAAAATCGTATATTACAACTCTGATCGAAATGTGAAAGTAGTAGTTCATAAATCTTCACTTTGGGACGATGTCCGTTCCCAGTGTAAAGAGCAGGGAGCAAACTTCACACATCTTACAAGGTCATCAGCGAATGTTGTGAAAGTGTACGTTAAAATATCTTGTTACGATCAAGCTATCAGTGTTCGCTGCGTGTATTTGAGGAGGAAACAAGTATGGTAAATGCTGTTAAGAAATTAAAGCTGCAAGTGGAAAAAAATGGTGCCAAATTCCTTGGCTGGAGTTTTATATAATTTGCCTCGTACTTCAGTTCATTATTCGCATAACTGATTGGAAATGGCGAGGTCTACGGCTGTTATTTAAGAAGAGTTGTCAGCCGTGATGCGTCGCGCTGTGGACTCGGCGGCGTTGCGTTCCAGTGAGTGCCGCTGGCAGGCGGCGAGATAACAGCGGAGCCAAGGTCTCGGCCAGCGAGCGGCAACGCGTCTGCCAAGCCGACCGCCATGGCCGGGCATCAAGGTCACTCCAACACTTCTCAAAAATGACCGCTTTTTTTACCCTGCCGTGCTGAAGTCTTCTATAACGGAGTACTTAACAGTTAAAAACAGCAATGCACAGATGCGACGCTGTCCGCATCTCTACTAGCGCTGCAGATAACTTATTTATTTATTTTTTATTTTTTAGTACGAGGACAGCTGTGTGCAGGGATCGTGTTCAGACGTTCCATTCATCTGTGGCGTTCGTGTCAGCGCCAGCAAGTACAGCAATCTACGTCGGTTGCCATTTAACTTTATTTAAATAATGTTCGACTATCCTTGTTCTGCGGACTGATGCAATGCAACGTAGCACACATTGGTACAGTTCTCACGAATTATGTCAATTCTTACGAATGTAATTTTTCTCCAACAACATGTAAACAATCTGGTAAAAGATTTTTGTGTTTATTAAAGCATCAGGCTTCTTAAGTATCCATTTAGGTTTTCCGTGATTTCCGTAAATGGCGCCAGGCAAATGGTTCCTCTGAAAGGACAAGGCCGTTCACATCCCCAACCTTAACAAAATAATCAGAGCTTGTGCTCCGTCTGTAATTACCACGATGTCGATGGAACTTTGAACCCTAAACTTACTTGCTTCTTCCTTGGCAAGTATGAACTACGAGGACAGTTGCGATTTCCCTTAATCATTCCGGGAAAATGCCGGATGATTTCGTTAAAAGGATACGGCCCATTTCCTTCTCATCCCTCCACAAAAATCTGTTGTTCGTCTCTAATTACCACGTTGTCGACGGGACGTTAAACGCTAAGCTCCCTTCCTTCCCCTTCTTTCTTTCCTTCCTTAAAGTCATGCTTCAGTGGAAGGCAAGTCGGTGGAAGCGTTTAGATTCTTGGAAGCTGACGCTTGATATGATATGCAAGAATTTGCAAGAAAACGTTAGATGGGAAGTACTCTTTGCAGCGCTATTTTGCGCCGAGCGACCAATTGCAAATCAGTAACAAATTACAGAGAAAGTTTATCAAATTAGACTAAATCTATCTTCCTTTAAACAGCATTTAATAGAAAGGCTAACTCGATAAGGCAACAGAGATATTATACGTGCTACATTTGTCAGTTTGAAGTGCTTAAGGAAGGAAGGAAGGAAATAAGGTAGGCAGGTTTAACGTTCTCTCTCTCTCTCTCTCTCTCTCTCTCTCTCTCTCTCTCTCTCTCTCTCTCTCTCTCTCTCTCTGTGTGTGTGTGTGTGTGTGTGTGTGTGTGTGTGTGTGTGTGTGTGTGTGTGTGTTTTTTGTTTTGTTTTGTTTTACACCCCTTCAGGTGCAGTGATCATTACAGCCGGACAACATGCTAGTTTTCCTCAGAGTAGAAAATCGACCATACCCTTTGAAAGGAAGTCACGGAAAACGGAAATCTGGATGGCTGGAGACGGGTTTAAGCCACCGAATGCGACTCCAGTACGTCCTCACTGCGCCACCTCGCTCGATCCGCGTTTGAAGTAAAATGGTATAAAATTTGTATTTTGACAACACATCAAAGAATCTTTGGTTTGGCGCAACGCTTCGCCAAGTAATATCCACTTCAACTGATTAGTATTTTTTATTTAAATCAGTCCTACGTTGATAGATAGGTACGTGAATGAACATGAGTTTGTACTGACTCCATAATCGTTTGACACACAATGAGAAACATGCATGGCTAAAATCACCAAACCAGACAGTCGCTTTAATTTCGAAGCTGTAAATTAATTCCATCGTTTCTCGCTCCTTATTTCTTAAGTGAAAAATGTAGAAAGTGATCAGAATATTTTAGATGAGAAGAAATGAATATTTTAAAGCAGTGCTATTAGGTTCTTGTCTAATCACAAATGGAAAATCGTACCATATTCGCAGCAACAGGAAAGTATTTTACGAAACGAAATAATGAATGACCTACTCAGACACTCAAGGTCTGTGTCATCACGCGAAATTGGAATTATGCACATTATCATTCACGAAAACAAAATAAATGAAAACATTCTTATTGGCTGCCTGGACCTGACAATGGAAGTGTAAATAAGACTTTGATGGGTCTCTGGTACGTTGTAGAGGGACATACCCTTGGTATGCGGTTATTCGCTTTTTTAGCAACGGGCCTTGGTTGGGGCATGGCTAATATTACGCGTCTTACAATGCACAGTGAACTTCCACATAAATTTTCTTTAAAACCAATGCTCGTCGGGAAAAAAAGAAGAAACCGGATACCCTCATACTCAGGGTATTCCCTCTGCAACATACCCACGACCCATCAAAATCCAATCTTTACACTTCTGATGGTCCTCTTGTGAGTAATAATTGACCTTCGCTGATTTTTTTGATCCAGAGCAACATCCTCACACCAGTCAGAAACAGCCTACACTTAAAGTGCACTGTAATCATTGTGTGTGTGTGTGTGTGTGTGTGTGTGTGTGTGTGTGTGTGTGTTTCGACATCGGTTTTTGTGTATGTGTGTGGTTCGGTCTGATAATACACCCTTCAGTTGCAGTGAATAGGTGCGGAAAACCCCTTGCTTCCAATTCGTCCACTTACTGCCTGCCGCTGCAACCTGAGCGCCACGTGTGCGCAGCGCTAGCAACACCCCCTGGGCGGTCGCGTGTCGCCGCCTCGGCACGGTGCTGTGCTGTGCTGTGGTCCACTCGGCGAGCACGTGCTCGGCGCGCCGCCTCTCAGGTTTCGCGAACCGGTTGTGCAGCGCTCTGCCGCTGCCGCCGCAGCACCTGTGCTTAACCTCGACTGCAGCCGCTTTCTCCTCACCAGCTCCCATCCCAGCTGACGCCGGCTACAGTCCAGGCTGCCCAGGACGCGATAGCTTCTCCGTATTGACCCACGAGGAGCCTGTTACTGCCAGGTGCCTTTGTTGACGATTTCGCAATTTATTGTAGCGCCCAGCGGACGTGTCTCTTGGAGCGTTCTCTCCAACGCTGTCTTGACCGTCTGTATTCCTGGAGCATCGCAAACGGCTTCCGATTCTCCACTGAGAAAACTGTGTGTATCAATTTCTGGAGATACAAGGAATTTCTTCCACCTTCTCTACGTCTCGGCCCTGTTGCTCTCCCTTTCGTGGAGACTACAAAATTCTTGGGACTCATGTTGGATCGGAAACTTTGCTGGTCCACACATGTGTCCTACCTGGCTGCCCGATGTGCCCGATCCCTTAACGTTCTTCGTGTCCTCAGTGGCACGTCATGGGGAGCGGATCGTACCGTCCTGCTTCACCTTTACCAGGCCATTGTTCAGTCGAAGCTCGACTATGGAAGCCTTGTATACTCTTCAGCACGGCCGTCGATTCTCCGCCGTCTCAACTCTATCCACCATCGTGGATTACGTCTGGCGACCGGTGCATTTTATACCAGCCCTGTTGAAAGTCTGTATGCCGAGGCTGCTGTATTACCCTTGACCAATCGACGTGACATACTCTTGTGTCGGTACGCATGCCGCCTACGGTCGATGCCCAACCATCCATCTTACAGATTATTTTTTGACGACTCACTCGATCGCCAATATCAGTTGTCTGCGATTGCCTTGCTTCCACCGGGAGTTCGGTTTCGCCGCCTGCTACAGCGGCTCAATTTTACCCTTCCTTCCACCCTTCGGTTGAGCGAAAGCCCATTGCCACCGTGGCATCAGGCCCAGGTTCACACACACCTCGAACTTAGTTCGCTCCCCAAGGAGAGCACTCCGGATTTGGTATACCGCTCGAGGCTTGTCGAACTCCGTTCGCGGTTCGATAATGCCGTATTTATTTACACTGATGGTTCCAAGAGCACTGCCGGTGTCGGATCTGCCTTCGTCGTCGGGGACAACCGTTTCCAATACAAGCTCCCTGACCGGTGCTCAAACTTCACGGCTGAGCTTATCGCCCTCCACCAGGCCGTTTTGTATACCTGCCGCCACCGCCACCCTTTCTATGCCATATGTTCTGACTCCCTTAGTGCCCTGCAGAGTCTTAAGGACCCTTTCTCGAACCATCCTCTCGTGTATCGGATCCAACGCTCCCTCCAGTTGCTGGCGGATGACAGCTGTCACGTTTCTTTCCTGTGGGTCCCTGGCCATGTGGGTGTGCCCGGGAATGAGGCCGCCGACACAGCAGCCAAGGCAGCAGCTCTTTTGCCTCGCATGGCTACCTTTTGCGTCCCATCGGACGATGTTCAACGGGCTCTTCGCCGGAGTATCGTGTCGCAATGGCACAGTGTGTGGCTTTCACTGCACAACAATAAATTGCGAACTGTCAAACCGATCCCGACCGCTTGGAGGACATCCTCACGCCCCTCTCGGCGGGAGGAGGTCATCCTGGCTCGGTTGCGGATCGGTCATTGCCGTTTCAGCCACCGTCACTTGCTATCCGCCGAACCTGCACCGCTATGCTCCTGCGGTGAACTGCTGACAGTGCGACATGTTTTACTGACTTGTGTTAATTTTAATCATCTCCGTGTAGCCCTTCACTTTCCGTCTACTCTGGAGGAAATCTTAGCTGATGACACACGAGCAGCTGCTCGAGTTTTGCGTTTTATCAATTTGGCCAACCTATCCAAGGATATTTAACTCTTTTAATTGTCTTTTATCTTTCGTTTTTAGCCTATTGTTGATGTTCTGACAGTCTACATTTTTTTAGATCATAGCGAATCTATGTTCTTGGCTGGGCGCTAATGACCATAGAAGTTGTGCGCCCTAAAACCACAAAAAAAAAAAAAACTCCCTTAGTGCTCTGCAGAGTCTTAAGGACCCTTTCTCGAACCATCCTCTCGTGTATCGGATCCAACGCTCCCTCCAGTTGCTGGCGGATGACATCTGTCACGTTTCTTTCCTGTGGGTCCCTGGCCATGTGGGTGTGCCCGGGAATGAGGCCGCCGACACAGCAGCCAAGGCAGCAGCTCTTTTGCCTCGCATGGCTACCTTTTGCGTCCCATCGGACGATGTTCAACGGGCTCTTCGCCGGAGTATCGTGTCGCAATGGCACAGTGTGTGGCTTTCACTGTACAACAATAAATTGCGAACTGTCAAACCGATCCCGACCGCTTGGAGGACATCCTCACGCCC
This sequence comes from Locusta migratoria, assembly GCA_026315105.1. Lineage (NCBI taxonomy): Eukaryota > Metazoa > Arthropoda > Insecta > Orthoptera > Acrididae > Locusta > Locusta migratoria. Next base: position 490,307,469 of record CM048744.1, on the reverse strand, counting down.
CTCTCGGCGGGAGGAGGTCATCCTGGCTCGGTTGCGGATCGGTCATTGCCGTTTCAGCCACCGTCACTTGCTATCCGCCGAACCTGCACCGCTATGCTCCTGCGGTGAACTGCTGACAGTACGACATGTTTTACTGACTTGTGTTAATTTTAATCATCTCCGTGTAGCCCTTCACTTTCCGTCTACTCTGGAGGAAATTTTAGCTGATGACACACGAGCAGCTGCTCGAGTTTTGCGTTTTATCAACTTGGCCAACTTATCCAAGGATATTTAACTCTTTTAATTGTCTTTTATCTTTCGTTTTTAGCCTCTTGTTGATGTTCTGACAGTCACCATTTTTTGAGATCATAGCGAATCTACGTTCTTGGCTGGGCGCTAATGACCATAGAAGTTGTGCGCCCTAAAACCACAAAAAAAAAAAAAAAAAAAAAAAAAAAAAACTGCCAGGTGCCGATTCACGATACGAGCCAAGGGGAAGGCGAGTCGAAAGGGGAGTCACTGTTGGCCTCTCTTCTCTCCTCCCCCGTTTCAGAAATAAAATTCCGTTATTCTCGTTTTAACGCGCTACAAATGCTGAAGATTTCAATGACTATGCCATGTGTTCACAACAGCAGCAATAGTAATATTTTTTCTACCAAGGGCTCACTATGGATCACTAGTTCATTTCAGGTTCTTATTCGTTCTATCTTCAATACGTTGATCTTTCAGCTTTCATTTTTTTTTCCTTCTGATACTTCATCCCTGTTTTCAGATCTTTAAATTTTTAAACTGCCGTTCTTTTTCTTCTGATATGTTCAGAGGCATTGATAGAGGCAGGGGTCCAAACTCCCCCTCCCACCGTCCCAGGAAAATTAGCTACGTTTTTGATGAATCGTTACTACCTAACTTAAAACATTCCATTAATTTTCGTGAGACTAAGATTTTCCTAATCATTCGCCTACTAATTTATACACATTTTCACTGAAACACACGAGGTAACTGTGTAATATTCTACAAATTTGTTTTCGGCTGTTACGCTCAAAGATATAAGAGTAAGGTACAATATTTTTCCTAAGAAAATGAGCAATAGAAAGTGGCTGAACAAATGATTCTAAGTTTAACAAGTCAAACATTTGGATCAATTCTATGTTCCAAATGTTTGACCTGTTAAACTTAAAAAATCATTTGTTCGGCCACTTTCTATTCATTTTCTTAGGACAAATCTTGTACTTTATATCTTGTCATATTTTATCAATGTTAGTCATACTAGTCTTATTTAAAAACTAATGCGCATGTATTATCTACACAGCAACTTCAGATCTTTGAATCTAAGCTCCCAGCTGCTTCGCTATATCTCTGTAGAGTTTACCTGATGATGGCGTAACAGCCGAAACCGGTTAGTGAAAACAACAAATTTGCGGAATATTACACAGTTATCTCGTCTATTTAATTCAAAATGAATAAAATATTGTCAAGAACCGACGGAACAGTCAGTGAATCTAATTTATGTACACTTTCATCTCTAGACATTCGTCTGTACATAAACATTCAGACTTCACTATATTCAGATCTTTCATATTTAAGACAGCTATTTTTGGTTGTAAATATCTTTAATCTTACATCATATGCCATTTCCATCCTTTCCTCGACAGCAGGCTTTTTCAGTCATTTTATTACGTCACTGAAGACAGTTTATTACACTTCTCAAGTTGGACAATCTTTTCAAATATGTCGACGCATTTTAATGTTTATGAAAATTTAGTTTTTGTAGCAAATTTTCAAAAATACTCATTTGTGTTATACCAAATGTCAAATTTTCAGAAACCAGAACCAAAGGAATCCGCAAATGCGTGACAGTATATTTTTGTTTCCTCTTGGCACGTGATGTAAGGCGTCATGCTACGGACTGCATGGTTGTTGCCGCCAGAGGTGCGAGTCGTCCCACGGACATAGACGCGTGTGCTGTCCTTAGTGTAAGTTAGTGGTTTGCAGGTCTAGGGACTGATGACCTTAGCAGTATGATCCAATAGGTTTACAAACGTTTGAACATCCTCTTGCAAACCATATGCCCAAGGCTTTTCATTCCCAATAAACGCCGTTTTCATAAAAATTGTGGCTAGATCATTTCTTGCCGTACATATATTTTTATTTCAAAGAGATGAAACTCTCGTAAATTTGTCTTCAGAAATTTTTCACAAATTTTCTGATTAACACTTCGCACCAAATCCACTGATGACTTTGTAATAAAACAATAAACGAAGAGGAAAGTTACAAACATTACTGTAGTATCTTACGAATCCAGTAACGTGTAGCGAACCACTGACTTAACATGAAATATTTGTTCTGAACGTAATAAACAGTTTTTAAAACATCTAGATATTAGCGTAAAAGATTGTCGCTACGACTTTCTAAAATCTTGGAAAAAATTAGCCTATATCCACATTTAGCATTTTTCCGTTTGGTTGATAAACAATCCATTATTAAGGCAAGTGGCCGTAAGTTGTGTCCCAGAAAGTCTTTGTCGCATATATCTATACTGGTATCTTTCACGCGTTTCGGAACACAATCGTCAGAAATGTAGGGTAAATATAACAGAATCTGAAAATGTTAAATTTAAAGACTAATATAATTAAAATTGAAGTTCTGGAAAATATTTTAAAGGCATTCAATCGAATAATTGGTGAAGTACTCTGGTCATTTAATTGGTTTAACAATAACAGTACCTACAACCTCACACACCTTGAGCAACGCCGTAATTTACACTTCATAAAATCGAAGTGTGCGCTCACCACTATCAGAGTGTCGCTTGCGGCCTTTTTCGTATTTAATGGCCTGAAAGATTGGCTTTTACTGATATACGCCATACCCTCAGTTCCCGAGCGCTCATTTCGGGCTAAATATCAGTTTCAGTAATCTGGCTCGGGCGAACAGTCCGTAAAAAGGACCCTAACATAAAAATGCCCCGATTGTGTGCAACGGAGAAGTACTTGGTCTTATTGCGAACCTACATTCATTTCCGACTGGCGAGTTCTCTCTCTCTCTCTCTCTCTCTCTCTCTCTCTCTCTCTCTCTCTCTCTCTCTCTCTCTCTCTCTCTCTCTCTCTCTCACACACACACACACACACACACACACACACACACACACACACACACACACACACACACACACACACACACAAATAAAATTTCGAAGTATAATTCTCTCTTCCACAAGACGTTAATGTTCAATAATGGATTAGAAAACTTGCAGTCTCAGTAAAATATGAATACTCACAATCTAATTCACTCAATTTGTGAAGGAAAGAATTAACTGCCGAACGAATGAAGCTTAGCTAAATTGAAACCACAAATATAGCTAGTGTGCCTGGTATGGGCTAACTAAAATTTAAGACTCAATCCTGTTTAAGCAGTTATTCAGGCGTGGCGAAAGAAAACGCGTTTATTGGACAAATGTGTTTGCAAGATATTTTCTACCATCAGTAGTTCATAGAAAATTCTTTGCATGGTCTCAAGTTTTGAGGATCCGTTCTCCAGTTATCTATAATATTGCTGGTATTAATTGTACCTGTTATTATATAGGGTAAACAAACAGAACTATCAAAGTGATTTATCAAGCACGTCTATTCGGAGATAAAGATGGATGGTACTGTAGATAATTCCGCCATCGCTGGACATTTACTTGCTTCTGATCATTCTCAGATGGATTTGAACGCTACCGTAAATTTATGCAAAGAAATTAAATCTCGGAGATCTCGTTGTTTCCTCTCAAAATACTATGTAATTTCTTTTCTGTACTAACATACCAATTACATTAAATTTAACCTCCTATTTCTCGCCCGCACTCCTCATTTTACTTCTTCCAACAGCGCACATTTATGGATCCTCTTCCCGCACAGCCCGCTCCCCCTGTTTATATACCTTTTAGTTTGTATCAATCACGTAATTAGTATTACATAGTACATGCGGTTTTCTTTGATTTCTCAAATGATCGTCTACTGTGCACTCGCAAATTTGCCTTTGTAGCCTGTTAAGCAGATATCCGTAACAGTCCACTGCTCTCTTGAATTTACTAATTATCACTTCTTTTATTTTCATTCTCTATTCCACTTCTTCCGCACACTTATTAACGCCGTGTCGCCACCTACTGTAGTTTGCCTGGTACTAGCGGTTCTAAATCATAGTTATCGCTCACGGATCCCATGTCTCCTACAAACTGTTGTATCCTATAATATATAATTTTAATTTTGTATTTAACCGATTGCATCCATGTATGGCACGCACTAACAACTGACAACAAGTTTCCATATTTTCCTACCTGTTGTATATTATACTTGTAGTATTTTCAACGTGTTGTGTGTAATTTCTTTAGATAATGAAATAATGTTTATAAAGAATTAATTGACCTTTTTCCCGCCACTAGTTGGCTGTTATTTCCATCCACCAACTGTGGATTTATTCATATGTAGTTGATGAATTATTTCTTAAATATTGTTTATACTGCACGATCGTCAGGTGTGCTGTGTTTTAACACACTGTATACTACTGAACTTCGAATATCAATTTAAAAAATATTTGCAACAAGCGATATATCAAAAACCTATCAACAACGATGTCTTCAATGTTGTAATAATAACTGTGACAGTTTGGAACATTGCAATAAGTGCAAAAACTGACAAAGCTTAGTACTGTGTTCTTTACCTGTGAAGCTTTAATCATGCTATTTATTAAATCGGTGGCGTTGGATTGTAAACAAGTAGCTGCTGCCGCAAACTAGATTTTATCGGACAAATTAAACTCGTGGTTTATTCATAAGCGAGATTTACAGAAATCGGATTAATTTTTCAGGCACAGATAAGTCTTTTTTTCATCAGAACCAAGCGAGATACTCAAAAGCTTTCTCCCTATTGTTGCAATGTCTTCGTGAATACACCAAAATGTAATACAACCAATCGAATGTTAACAGAGTAGCAGGTTATTCCCACACACGTGCTTTGTGTCTGATGATTTTCAACGTATGTGTCGAAATTACAGTGGGTCTGCTACAGAAATGTAGGTAGGAAGGAGGTCTGCGGTTGTTATGTCCAGTAGGAGAGATTAGAGGAGCCGACATCAGAGACAAATTCACAGGCCGTGCAGCCTATTGCATAATTCAGTGTCTGCTCAGTGTCCCTCTCTGCGTCCTGATACAATCATCCAACCCCTTCTTTTCCCCTTACTCCTCCCAGCTGACTCCCCCCCCCCCCCACCCCCCACCCCAACACACACACATTTCGGCTCAACTTACAGTAGGGGAAGAGGAAGTTTTTAAGCTACCTCGCTTGAAGTTTTGCATCCGGAGCAAATGGAAGCAAGCTGCGTTCTTCACGTTCTTCTCCCTCCATGTTCGCATCTGGTTAAAGGCGTGTGTGCTGATGGGAAATGGGAAGGCTAGATTGGGAGGAGGGTTGGTCCTGCCATCGCAAAAATTCTCCCGACATTCTTTGTATTGATTGAATCCGCAATATTCCACAACTCAGAGTAATTTTTGTGAATAATTGCAAGTAGGCACTATCGTAGGTAGCATTATATTGCCAAAGAATTCTTACTTAATCAGCACAGAAACTTCTGGATACATGATTCTTGTGAGTGGTCGGTGATCGTACGTAGAATAAAATGCAACATAGTAACAAATATTGTACATCTCCTTAGAAGTTAAACGTATGTATGTTATTTTCGGTTCTGTGTGTTACAAATTTAAATTCCGTATCCTGTTTGTATCCGTATCCCAATTCACTAACCATGTCACTAGAAATTCTGGATAAGAGGTCCGCCTGATAAGCAAAACACTTTATTTTTTTATTTTTACCCAAATATGTTTCAGCACCTCATCTGTGGCTGTGAAAAATAAATTCTTTCCGTACTCGCCTATATGCATTAGACCTAAGTCCTGTGTTATTATTTTGGTTTTACATTTCGTGATCATACAGCGCTCATTAGACACAATTAGGCACTAGTAGCATTGTCATCTGCAGCAAAATAATCTTAGTGAACATTGTGACGAGTAATCATGCTATTTCTAGTATGAAACGTAAATTTGGTAAGAGGGGATATCTCGATAATCGGACTGTATTTTCTATTACTTACGGTTTGCTCTGAAGCACATTTTGTCTTCGTCGTTTCTGTGGACAACACAAAAGCATTACACACATTTCGCGGACTATTTCCTTTCAGCATCACTTCACACTTCGAAAAAAATCTGTGTACGCCTTATTATTCGTCCCTATTATATGGCCTTCATTTGTTTACCTGTGGGAATGGCGGTGGATTTGAGTTTTCTCGCCTGCCTGCATGCATGCATGCATGCATGCATGCATGCATGTATGTATGTATGTATGTATATGTGTGTGACACACACACACACACACACACACAGAGAGAGAGAGAGAGAGAGAGAGAGAGAGAGAGAGAGAGAGAGAGAGAGAGAGAGAGAGAGAGTTCCTTCTGCTATTGCTTCTTCTATGTGGTATGTAAAGACAGTTGTAAGGCGGACAGCCGACCGATTTATTGGGACAATTTTGGGAAGATGTACTTCATCTGTACAGCAGATTGCGTATAAAACGCTTGTACGACCACGTCTTGAGTATTTCTCAAGTGTTCGTGACCCGCAGCAGGTCAGTATAGAGGAAGATATAGAAGCAGTTTAGAGGCAAGCAGCTAGGTTCGTTACTGGTGGGTTTGACCAATGCGCGAGTGTCATGAAAATGATCCGGGAACTCGAATGGGAATCGCTGGTGGAACGACTAAATTCTTTTCGAGAAATTCTGTTGAGGAAAATTAGAGGGCCGGAATTTGAAGCTGAGTGCAGAATTATCTTGCTGCTGCCTACTTTTAAAGACAGAAATTAGGGCTCGTGCAGAGGCATGTAGACATTTTTTCCCCTCGTTCTATTTGGGAGTGGAATAGGAAAGGAAATGCCTAGTAGTGGTACGGTGTACCCACCGCCACGCACCTTACAGTGGATTGCGGAGTATGACTGTAGAGCTACACGTAGATGTAGCTTTTTACTATTGCGACTTCGTGATATATGTTGTGGCTTGATTTTAACATTTAAGTCTCTATTTTGGTCGGGCGGTGGTTATGAACTATTTGGTGGTCTCCGGCAGATTACAGCTGCAGTGATGATAAAATGAACGTCATGCGGTAACTGAATTGCAACAGAGGTAAAAATAGTTGAAGATACAATAAACAGAAAGATAAGTAATATACTTGTGTTTAACTTCTAAACCTAGCTGGGACACCCTGTATATACCTATCTTGTCCACCCAAAATATCTCTGGAACAATAAGAGCTATTGGAAAAAGACTTTCACCGGTATCAATGTACGGCTGGGGCCCATGAATGTACATATTTGGAAACATTCTAAAACGAAAGCAAATGTTTAACACACTTACGTTTTTTTAAATGGACACCCTATATTTTTTCTTCCCATAGCATGACAAATAACATAAACAATGGCGTTGATTGCATCGCAATATTCCAATTACATCCCGAGATATTGCGACACGAAGTTGACGCTTGAAATACGCGAAATCCGCTGCTAGCGCACCTCCTGAGACTCAGGCGAGAACCCCATGCTGGTCAGGACGTGCGCTAGCCGCGCGTTTGGCGTATTTCAAGCGTCAACTTCGCGTCGAAATATCTCGGTGTGTAATTGGAATATTGCGATGCAATCAACGCCATTGTTTATGTGATTTGTCATGCTAAGGATTGCTGAAGAAAAATATTGGGTGTCCATTAAAAAAAATATAAGTTTGTGTTAAAAAACACATTTGCTTTCGTTTTAGAATGATTCCAAATATGTACATTTATGGGCCCATTTTGTTTTTCATAGAAAAAGAAACATCTTTTAGTGAGAATTTGCTCCTCTTTACACGGAACGAACATGTGACTTTCATTAAAATGCATTTGATGATGAAGCCTTAGGCACTGAGGTACATTGTGATATGAAAATATATTACTGTGACAGGGGATCTCTTAAAGTGTTCATAAAAAACATTATTCTCGGTACAAGCGCAATAAATAGCAGTAACTTCATCCCGTTTCTTCGAACAGTTTCGGGTACACTAAACTTCAGTTGACGTTAGGTAACGATACATTGTGCCCAGCATACGTAATAGGTGTTCTGATAAAGTTTGTTACTGCTGAACAAGGGAGGTTAGAATAAAGGGAGATGGCGTTTTCTGTGCCGAGCACAAACGTCAGTTGAAGCCTGTCCACTATCTTGGTCAGTCATGGAATGCTATTTCTCCGTTAAAACTGTGCTTTAAGTCGCCCCTCTTACATTCAGTCCATTGAACTGACAGCCATCACGAAGGATATACTTTCAAATAATACACTTTATTGAATAAATTCTCATCCTATTTCAAAAATTTAATTTTAACGCTAATTTTTCATTCTTTTAACACGTTGTTCACCACGGCAAAACCGCGGGACGTTTTATTCATGTTTTAAGTGACATAAAACATCAGCTCTACAATACGAACACATCTGAAAGACTTATATGGCGGAAGTAGGCTTCACTTTTACAACGTAAGGGCGTCTCCGTCTATTCTAACCTCCTTACTGCAGAACAAGTGTTTGGCATTCAGCCGTCGCTCATATAGTCCAGGATCGTGGCCCCGCTTTGCCAGCGCCGTGTCCGCCAGAGGACCCCGTACCACGGGGCGCTGACATTTAGCGCGGCCACCCGCTGTGCACACGACCCGGTCACCGTGTCACACACTGGCCGGCCTCGCCCAAGGCAGCAATCGGCTATGACAGCCTTCGCTCCAGCTACGTGCGCGGGTAAAAAAAAGTCGTCCCTTACCAATCAGACTGCGGCAGTGCAGTAAAATACTGTTCCATTTACGAACGTAGCGTATCGGTCTCCTCCCCCCTAGACTCGTACATGATTCGCACTCTTGGACCACAAGCGAAGCACACGCGATCGTGTACCATTTATTCCCATTTTAGTTACGGTAAAAAATAAAAAAGGGCAGAGAAATATTTGCTGTTTTTATAGATTGAAAAAGGCTTCTGACAGTTCAGTGGAACAAGCTGATTGGTTTTTTTTTTTTTTTTTTTTTTTTTTTTTTTTTTTTTAAGAGGAAAAGAGTAGATTGTAAAGAGACACGACATACATACAACCCATGTTTACACCAGAAAGTAAGGACAAGGATGAAACTTCCTGGCAGATTAAAATTGTGTGCCGGAACCGGGACTCGAACCTGGGACCTTTGCCTTTCGGGGGCAAGAGCTCTACCGACTGAGCTATCCCGATACGACTCACCGCCCCACAACTTTACATCCGCCAGTACCTCGCCTCCTACTTTCCAAACTTCACAGAAGTTCTCCTGCGAACCTTGCAAGACTAGCACTCCTGGAAGAAAGGATATGGTGGAGACATGGCTTAGCCACAGCCTAGGGGCGGCATCGTGAGTCGTGTCGGGATAGCTCACTCGGTAGAGCGCTTGCCAGCAAAAGGCAAATGTCCCAGGTTCGAGACCCGGTTCCGACACACAATTTTAATCTGCCAGGAAGTTTCATATCAGCGCACACTTCGCTGCAGAGTGAAAGTTTCATTCAAGGACAAGGATTCTTCTTTCTATTTGGCCATGTTCTCAAACACGCAGGGTCGGCTCTGATAAATCTGGATTTGGCGTGTGTTAATATTTATGGGGTGGCCGGATGGCCTTCCTGTCACCACCCCATGCCCCCAGGGAGGTGATGTGTACCCCAAATGTCTGCGTATAGTGTTATATGTGTGAAAGTGTAAAGTGTTAAGAAATGTTTGCGAATCGCGTATCTGAGGCTGGACTTGGGGACCAGCCCGGTATTCACCGTAGAGGATATGGAAAACCGCCTAAAAAAACATATCCAGGCTGGCCGACACTCCGACCCCTCGTTAGTCCGCCGGTCGGATACAAACAGAGCCGGTACGCCTCCCCGTCTCGGAAAGCGGTGCGTTAGACCACACGGCTAACCGAGCGTGTAAAGTAAGGATAAGGATTGGAAATGAAATATCAGAATGAAATAGAATTGGACGAGGTATTAGACAGAGTTGGTGCCTTTCCCCGCTGTTATTTATCGTATACCTTATTTCGAAACACTTAGATAGGAAAATAATACGTATTGGTGGAAACATAATACAATGTATAAGATTTGCGGATGACATAGTATTAGTGGCAGAAAGTAAGCAGACAGTGAACAACATGCTGAAAGATCTGAATGAAGCTTGTGTTGAATATGGGAGGAAAATAACCACAACAAAAAAGTATTGTTGGTCATCAGTACAAGTCACAGACTGACCAATATTAAAATAGGACAGGCGACCATTAGCCATGTAAGTGCACTTAAATATCTTGCAAGCACAATAGCTAAAGGTGAAATGCCTGAACGGCTTAACCGTTCATCTAGACAAAAATGGAATAAACGAATTTGAAGATGAGAAAATTCTCAAAAACGTTGCTCTCTTAAGTTATTTTTTTCTATAACTCGCACCGTTTGAGATATTTGAAAAAATAACGGCAATTTGACGCTGTCACCTGGTTTTACGTACACCAGTACAGAAATAAAACGTAAACTTGAAAAAGAGGACAAACTATCACGGTAAGAAAAGTGGTAATATTTTAACGGAAAACGATAGGAAAATATGGGAGAGAGATTAAAATAAAGTACAAAAAAGTGTGTGCCTATCAAAGCTAAACTTAAATTTCAAATTTGACCATTTGTTAAAATATGGTCGGAGTGAATATTATGTATTAAGTGCATAGATATTTTCACAATAGTAGGGTAGCAATCGTATCGTCCCCAATTTTCATTATTTATATTTTTATTATTTTCGTCCAAAATGTTTTCTAAAAAAATCATAAAACTATAAGAAAACCTACAATAGGCCGTAAAAAACGAAAGTGAGATTTTTTTAGGAATGCCATAAGCGCAAATAAGAATAATTCACTTGTACAGTGCAAATAACCTAAATTGTTCTTTCGCTTTGTCTTTAACATCTTTTTTGTATGAGACACATAGAACACTTTCTGATGGGATAATTTTATTGTTCTTTTGTAGTGGAGGATAACCAAATCCCAAGATGAAATGCATTGACATCCTGTGACGTCACGCATCTTTTGTAGTAAGACCACAAACATAGCTTTTCCTACCAACGACAAAATACTCTCTTTCATGTATTGAGTTTCAAAAGTCCCAGAACACAAAAACGTTCTTAAAGATTTTACGAAATAAGTAATTATCAAATACTTACCACAACCACCACCACCACTTGCTTCTTAATCGATCAGGGATTGAAAAGTCTTGGTAACGAGCTGCCGTGATCGATACCTATATAAAATAAGGCAAACGTCAAACATTCCGTGCCGCACCTTGCACGAATGGAAGAACAGTTCTAGGTGCCTTGTCAGGCACTGCGAGACTGCTCCCGCCGGAAGTTAGTCCTCCCTCGTTGTTCTTGGGTTTGCTTAGTTTGTAAGCATAAGAACTGCTGACGACAGTAGTTTGGTCCGCCGCGGTGGAGTAGCCGAGCTGTCTAAAGCGTCTCGCTGCGGAGCGCGCGGTTTCTCGTCGTGGAGGTTCGAGTCCTCTCTGGGGCATGGGTGTGAGTGTTTTTCCGTAGGTTAGTTTACCTAGATTTAAGTAGTTTGTAAGCTACGGACTGATGACCACGCAGTTTGGTCCGATAGATTTACAGACATTTGAATATTTTAGTTTGGTCCCACAGAACCCGAAACATTTGAACATCTCAAACAGTCCGTGAATTTAACAAAGTTGTCCCCTTCTTCTTTTACGTAAGAAGCAAGATAACCGAGTATAAAGACCTCTGTGAGGTAAAGACAAGTCTCGGCGAATAACACTTGTTCTTATCACATACGACAACGTTCGCTATATTTCACTGTGTTGGCTCAGTACGTAACTATGTCCTCGAGAAGTTAAATACACATGTTTCGATTATCATTCTTCGCCACTTATTAAAAACAATGCCTCGAACAAGGGAAATATCCTAGTTGAGGCGATTAAAACCAAAAGAAAAAGGGAAAATACGGACGTTTCTATTCTATCGGTCAAGTTTTTATATTCAACCGATATTTGAATGTCAGCACATCCAATGACTAAAGAATGATTAATTCTTGAGGAAACAATACAGTATGACACTACCACCAGTTTCAGGAGTTACAAATGCGATATTAATTGGAAAAAAGATAAACAATCGCTCGAAATAATGTTAACACGGTGCTTACAGAAACATATTTCACAAAGCATAAGTCGCTGGTTGTAGTACGGTGTTTTTTCACACCTTATAAGGAATCGAAGCGCAAATGAAATACTGTGGTAACACATGCTGTTTACAGTGTACTCTTAGCTTTCTGTCAAATAATACCAAATTTGACTCTGTTTACCAGACGGTCAAACTGCATCTGCCACTGTATTGTTTAATCAACGTCTTGTACTATTTATATTCGTTAACATTCACACACAGTGGCCTGTCGCAGTTTCAGGCATTACCACTCCTTCCTTCAATCTATATATCACGTAACTTTGCGTACGCGGACGATTTGGCCATTGCATATCAGAGTAAAAATTTCAACAAACCTGACAAAACACTGGAATTAATTATTGGAAGCCCTGAACACTTATTACCCAAAGTGGCAGCTACACCCGAATCCCAACAATCAACCGGCACTGTAACGCACATTAACAACAGAGATACAGATAGAAAATTAAAGCTCTCTGTGAATAACCAATACATTACTCACGAGACTCATCCTAATTACTTTTGAGTGAAACTAGATAGCACTCTAACGTATAGCTCACACCAAGAATATACAAAGCAGAAACTAAAATTTCGTAATGCTATCATGTCGAAACTGACTGTACTGACATGTGGGCGATCACTTTGAGGACCTCAGCACTAGTCCACAGCGTAGATAAAACTTTTGACCAGTTTTGATGAGTAGCGCAGATTTAGGTAAACTGGACGTCCAGCTGAGAGAGACGTTGTAGATAGTCTCCGGAATCTCATGTGGTGCCTGGCTCCCTGTTACAGAAAAAATAGTCCTCTATAATTACACAATCACAGCTAGTCCTAAGGACACACAGAAAAACTCTAGATAAACCCGAACCTCCCTATCCATAAAGATCTAACACCTACAAATAGGCTTAAATTCAGGTCAGTTTTTTGGCAAATCGACGTAGAACGTCAGGGCTTAGTCTTCAAAATAGTTTAGAAGTAAGGAGGGCTATGAGTGAAGCCAGAAACCGAAATTTGGAGGACGACCCTAAGAAGAAGACTAGTGGATTCAACCTCCCGAGAAAACTGCGAACAGCTTTAACCGTGACAGAACAAGTGTTGGCAGATATAAACAATTTATGGACAAATGGGGCCTCTCACAGTCCGGAATGTGGGTGCAGTGCAATTCAATCAAACGACCATCTACTCGTGCGTAAAGTGTACGGTTATGATGGTGAGCTGAAGGACATAGACCCACTCTGTGGCTCCGCCCTAGAGTGGATTAAGGATACTAGTAATATAGTGTAGCATTAAGAGCCCTTACTAATCAATATTATAAATGATACTCTATCTGGTAATTGCCTTTGTAGATGACGAAAAGTAAATAGAGACAGCACACAGATCATTAACAAATGCAGAGTTTCGTAGATATATTTATGAATGGTAGGACATACAACTTCTTTTGTAATATTTTCTATTCGGTTTTTGTCTTGAGGTGTAGTACTTCCGCTGTAAGAGTACAGTTCACTTGTATTGCACGAGGTTGACGCGTGTAACGTTACTATTCCTTATATTGCTTCATAGATTATTATTTGTATTGTTTCACTACTCCCGTGCAGGAGATATCACGTGCGGTTCGTCTGGTCAAAATTGTGGATGATCGGGACAAAAAGGAAACCATTCTCAATAAATAAATAAATAAATAACAATTCTGGGTCTTTTGCAGTCATTTTTAAACACATTTCAAACAACTGGACACATCTTTCCAACAACATGGGTTTTTTAAATATAACCCAAATAGTGGGTAAGTTGCATACTAATACCTTTGAATAGTCTTGTTACTAACTTCGAGAGGTAAACAATTTAAATATGTAAATCTAATAACATGAGATTGTTCTTTCTTTCTTCCTTCCCAACGTACCATGCAATACTGATACGTGAAAAGATGTCATCGCTGTAAACACATCGAAAGAAGACATTCCTAAGTAGCACTGTGTAAGAATTCAGTTAAGTTGAACAGAAAAAGCTTAGTTACCTTATTTTAAGAAAATCAAAAATGTTTATTAAAACATTAAATTTAGATGGCAACTTCTTTCAGTCGTTTTTAGTCGTCATGAGGCCATGTCCCGATAGGCGGCTTGCACTGACGCCTGGCGGAACACATCAGGCGCGTGGGAGTAGCCTAGCGGTATGGAGCGTCACCAGAGTCTAACATACGAGTCACGAAACTCCCAGTAATTTTTTGCAACCTCCCGACTGCAGCGCTGCCAAGCGGCTGAGTCGTAAAAACATACCGCGAAACGATTCAGTAATGAATGTGTACTGGGAGTGAAACAGCACAATCAAAATACTTGGTATTTAAGAGCTTTTGCGACGCTATAAATTGTAGCAAAATGTAATTGGGAAATCTCTCATTACCAAAGAATACTCAGAAGTAAGAGACTAATGTTCCAAATAACAAGTGTTCATTTACGGTGGTTTGTTATACTTTTAGGCATAGAAGTAAATCTTTATAACAATTCACTCATGTACAGACATCTGCACTTAATCAGAATCTGAAATACTAGACCACCATTTCATAATATTACTGCTGCATAAAAGTAATGTCTGAATGCTTCCAATAACAGTTAATCGACTATTTCAGCAGAGCCTGCTTAGTATCGTACCTCAGTTTCACAAAAATTACAGGCCTCTATACCAATATATTTCGGTGGTTGCCTACTAGTTTGATAAAGTGAATGTGTACCTACAAATAAATATGTCCATATATAAACTGTTAATATTAGCAAGTCACATTCTTGAATATATTCAGCTACCAAGTAGCTAAAAAAATTATGATAGGTACACGAAAGGCACAGAAGCAAGGACAAGGTGAAAAGATGATGTAGGATCTAGTCCCCTACAATGTAAAAGTCGTGTGTACTTTTGAAAATATTACAATGTTCGAAAACCGAAAACTCATGCAACATGCTAGTAGCTACGTACCGAGCACGCGAACATAATCATAATCATTTACTTTTATACTTGAGCACATCAGGTTGCGATTTATTTCTGCTTTCAAATAGTTTTTGGACGATATAATTACGACTCAGGTATTGTGAACTATACGAATTTCACTACACTGACAATTCGTTATTATAGACTGCCATTAACAGATGCAGTGATATTACTTTAATGATGTTTTCATATTTGTATTAGAAAGTTAACAGCAACGTTCAGCGACTAGGAAATATGAAAGTAACAGCATTAAAAACAGAAACTTCTCAGTTTGTATCACGCTATTCCTCTGTTACTCCCTACTGGCCGCTTGGAGCGCTAGTATCGCTTCAGTTGCAATTTTTTTCCTAGAGAGTTTCGCGACTGTCTGTGGTAGACTGAGGCGTCACGTTACGGATCGCGCGACCTCCCGCGTCGGAGGTTCGAATCATCCCTCGGGCCTGGATGTGTGTGTTTTCCTTAGTTTAAGTAGTTTGTAAGACTAGGGACTGATGACCAACGTAGTTTGGTGCCATAGAATTATAAACATTTGAACACACATCCAGCTATCACTGCAGACATGATCTGGCAATTATCCACAATGACTGAAACCAGTTACAATAAAATATATTTCACTAAATATTTTTGTGTCTCGGCTGATTATTTCTTGAAGTTTCGCTGTAGCTCTCTATTAGTAATGTTATCAATAATCATTGTTTACGTCCATTATTCGTAGTTCTTGTTAATGGAATGAATTTTTGCAGGTATTGCAAACCCCTACTACAGTAAGCAAATAATTGAACCTGAAGGCGGATATCAAGATGCTTTGCACAAGGTCAAGGTTGATCTCATTCTTTATAAAAAAAAAGAGTGCTACTTCCTCTGATATATTCGAACATGCTGTTCAGTACCAACAAACAAATCATTACTTTTTTGAAGGTGACAAGAAAATAAGTAATCCAATATTCTACCAGCGGCTGTCGTTCTGCATTAGCAGCGATGTAGGAAATTGCTACTGGAAAGTTTTCTTGTTTAACCGCTAGTTGTTCAACAAGCAATTCTTAACTCGGCAATCTTTTACGGTACATGAACTCGAGAAAAGCAGAATCGTTAGTTTCTGTCGGTATTCTGCCGTTCCAACTAGGTTGCAGCAACGACTCCTAAGAATAACACGCTCCGGCGTGTGCTTCTCAGATGTTTCGAAAGTTGCCGTGAACTTGATGGAGGCTAAAGTCTCCACACTCCCAGCTCTGCCTTTACATACGACATTCGTCATCCCGCTTTATCTGCATACGATACACGCACACGAGTCTGAGGTGCCTCTGAAGAGGCTCTGATGTCACAGGCTGTTTGTTGTGTGCATTCCAGCCAAGATCTGACTTGCATCTTTTTGCTTCGTTAGGAATTTATACTGTCATCTCGCTTGTACCCCTCTGGGACGCAGAGAACCTCGATATATATCAGTATGAAGCATTTATTCCTTTGTAGCAAGAAGCAGTTCAGAAATACTGTTAGAGTACATTTCTGCCTACATATTCACATTTGTACTGGTATCTTTGTGCCAGCTGACAAACGGATGACATAACAGTACTCGCATATCTTGGAAGCTTTCTGGCCTCACCAAATCGCTGAGAGAGGGAGAGGAAGCAAGGGGACTACTCTTGAATAACGGAAACAGAAAAAGTACGTTTTCCCGAAATCGAAGATGTGACACACAGCGTCTTGATACTGCAAAAATAGACTGCCTCGACAACAGCCTTGGCTAATGCACGATCTGACAAGTATCAAAGCTACAGAGATATTGCAAAATTTACAGTTATATTGACGTAATGAGAAAATCTATAATTGGGTTCAGCTGGAGACATGATAGCTTTAGTTATTTGACAGATTGGTGTTTATCACATTCCTGACACTTAACAGGTGTCTCTTTGTTTTTTGGTCTCGATACGTCAAGTGCAGGCAATGCGAACAGCTTCTGTACTTCAGACTAGATTACTGAATTATCTGCTGTAATTGAGATTGATTACTGTCCCTGTTGCCGTGCTATCGGGCCGGTGTACGATAAGGAATTTGTGCGCGTTATACTTTGTTGCCAGAGAGAAGTTGTGCAACTAAATTATGCACAGATGGTGTCAAAAGAAAAATAACAAGCACGTTACATACTTCATTACTAGCAACCCGCTCCGGCGCTGCAGGGTAACACCAATTTCTGTAACCAGATGCCTTATGCTGGATGAACGGAGAAGATCGTGTGAGAACGTTTTAGCGGATACATAGGTACAGTGCATTGCTGCACCCAAGCAAAATAACACTTGTATTGAAGACAAATGGGAAATTATATTTAATTTATTCACATTAAGTGAATTATTTTTTATTTGCAGTAAAGACGTACAAATTTTTGGGTGTGCCATCTCGCCACATTCATGTGGCCGCGTCAAAAGCATTATTGCTCCCAACGTAAGCCAGCAATAGTCAACGAGTGGCCTTGTGCTTTCTCGATGGTAACAGCAAAGGCAGGGCGCAAAGTAAGCTGGAGCCGCTTGAATTCGATTTGTAAGTCGTTGGAAATCACTGGTATGAGTGGAATCAGTAATTCTTCGCGTTTGAATGTCACCGATGACTGTTGCCGCGATTACTTGACGGTAAGTCATCGAGAAGAACAGAAGTTATATCTGGAGTTCCACAAGGAAGTGTTATAGGACCCCTAATGTTATCTATTTGGGAGCAGTTCTCTTAGCCTATTCGCGGATCATGCTGTCATTTATGGGTTAGTGAAGTCACCTGAAGATAAAAAGCAACTGCAAAATGATTTACATATCTACACGGTGAAGAAATGGCAATTGATCAATAATAATAATAATAATAATAATAATAATAATAATAATAGTGATGTCATCCATACGACCACTAAAAGAAATCTGTTAAACTTAATTTACATGATAAATCATACCTACAGGCCGTAAATTCTACTAAATAGATAGGAGTAACAATTATGAACAACTTAAATTGGAAATAACACATTGAAAATACTGTATGGAAGGCGAACCAAAGACTATTTTTCATTGGCAGAACACTGTTAAAGAAACTGCCGACACTTTACTTGTGCGTCCTATTTTAAAGTAATTTTTGAAAGAATTTTTGGAAACAGTGATTTTAAGATTTTAAATAATTAAAATACGACAGTCCAGATCGCAAGTTGCTGCGCTTTTTATTGGTAACCGGTTCCGGTCCTATAGAACCATCGTCAGACCTTTGGCATCTTGTTGGTGGACGGTGACGGACATTTACTGTCCCCCAGGTGGCATCTGCCACCATCAAATCAAAATCGGCGACGTCTTTCCTGATGTACTTAAAAAAAAAAGTTCAAATGTTTGTAAATCTATCGGACCAAACTGCGAGGTCATCAGTCCGTAGCTTACAAACTACTTAAACCTAGGTAAACTAACCTAAGGACAAACACACACACACACACACACACACACACACACACACACACACACACACACACACACACACACACACACGCACGCACGCACGCCCCAAGGAGGACTAGAACCTCTACGGCGAGCAACCGCGCGCTCCGCAGCGAGACGCTTTGGACCGCTCGGCTACTCCACCGCGGCCCTGATGTACTAATTTACTTTCTGGTAGAGTAATAAAAATGTATGAACTAGATTGTACCTTTCATTAAAAGTACAGTGCCTTTCAGAATAATACATTTAAAAACGATTTTAGAAAATTCGAGGCGGATATTTTAAAATTTATAAAGTGAGTTCTGCTTTTGACCACATGGTGTTTCATCAGGCGTGATAATATTGCGAATACATTTTTTGCAATTCTGGCCTCACTTGATGCAATTAGGCTCTGGGAAACTAGTGGCCCAACAGTCGTATTGCGTTGGACACTGGTGCCCTACTAGGACATACGTTGTCCCACCAGTATCCAGCAGCAATAGAATATACTAAGATGTGTATAAAAGAAGACGTATGCAATTAGTTTTTATTAAACTAGTCAGGAACATATCTGATAGTAAATGTTTTACAATTTTTTATACATCTGAGTTATAAAACTACATATATGGTGCAAAGCACATTTTGCATAATGAACGTTGGCACATTTTATAGATAGTTTTTGTTGTTTCCTATCCGTTACTGGAACACAAACCACACCTTCTCATAGGTCCTACAGGGAGGTGTAGGCCTAAATTTTGCATACCTCTTGCTCTTTTATAAGGGCGCCCATTAGAAGATTTCCACTCCACCTTGGCAGTCCTTTGTCTCTTGGCAATCAATTGTTCTGCTAGTTTGACTAGAAAATGTTTTAGTGGCACTCTTCTGTTGAATATCCCTTTGCGCAAAACAGGTATTTCGAGGAGACTGAGGCGCTTGTCACGGTCTGCACGGCGACTACGGTCGGGGGTTCGAATCCCCCCTCGGGCATGGATATTTGTGCCGTCTTAGTTCGTAAGTAGTTCATAAGTAGTTTGTAAGTTTAGGGACTGATGACCCCGTAGTTAAGTCCCATAAGCTTAACAAACATTTGAACATTTGAAAACAGGTATTTACAACACTAGTTAGGAACAGTTTGTAGAACACTTTCTTCCACTATTTTTGAGATTTTCTGTCTAAATCATATACTCGTCTAATCAGCCAAGTTCACGCCACCCAAACAGTCGTTATAAGTTTTCAGTGCCACTGGACATTCTACAACCAATTTAGATCCATCCTTTGTGATTATATATTTACGTACATCATACCAGTCCAGTCTCAAGGAGCGAAGTTTAAAACACTGCAATGTCCAAATTAATTGCTAAATTTGCAAAAAATCAAATGTTTGTAAATCTATCGGTCCAAATTGCGTGGTCATCAGTCCGTAGCTTATAAACTAGTTAAACCTAGGTAAACTAACGTCATACTTTTGCATGTCAAATGTCCCTTACCTTGTTGTGAATTTGATAAACAGTGACAGCTGCTGATACAATATTGCAGTACAGGACTGTCTGACAGTTCCCAAGCAAACAACAGGAGAACTTTTAAAGGTGAATGGCAGGCGGTGCAGCTTGAATTAGCGTCTGTCACTGCCACCGGCGGCGGCATTCAGAGAGGCGGCTGTGTGGCAGGGCAGCCTGTGAAATGGGACGCCGCTGGCAGCGGCCAGGGTTTGCGAAAGCGACTGTCAGGGAATTGGCACGAGGCCGTCGCCGGGGTCGGCCGCGGGCCTCTTGCTACATGACGCCGCGCTAAACAAGTTCACTGCTCGCCAGGGCTCGAACCGCGCACCTGCGGCCAGCTGCCAACACGGCGGCACTCCGGCTGCAGGTGCATCTGCCGCCACACCTTCATACCGAATGGGACTCCGGTCTAACACGAACCAAAACAACGCAGCCCAAAGACATGGCCTGAGCGGTGTCGTGCCACGTCACACTGGGTAGAGCGTGATCGCGCAGCTCACTGGCTGGCCGCTGGACCGTACCCCGCAGCCCACTGTCTGATAGCGGTCAGCCAGTCAGCTACACACGACAGTGCTGAGGCCTTCTCTATAGTTGATGACCAAAGCCACCACTCAATGCTAGTTAAAGGGCAAGTATGTACTATTTGCTCAATGTAGTCCCCAGATGAATGTAAAAGCCCGGGGCAATCATTACTGGGCTTACGGGTAGTTGTTGGGGAATCGTGTCGACTAAGAAAAATCATCTTCTATTTTTGCTTAGATGTTTAAACTTTTATTTCACACAGTACCATCAAGCAACGAATTTTGTGTCTATTGCTAAACCTCAGGCCAGTAGATTCCCGCAGGTTCAGTTATTGTTGAAATGTTTGTATAGCTTATGGGACTTAACTACGGGGTCAGCCGGCCGCGGTGGCCGAGGGGACTGAGGCGCTCAAGTCACGGTCTGCACGGCCACTACGGTCGGGGGTTCGAATCCCCCCTCGGGCATGGATATTTGTGCCGTCCTTAGTGTTAGCCAGTTCATAAGTAGTTTGTAAGTTTAGGGACTTATGAACTCGTAGTTAAGTCCCATAAGCTATACAAACATTTGAACTACGGGGTCATCAGTCCCTAAACTTACAAACTACTTATGAACGAACTAACACTAGACGGCACAAATATCCATGCCCGAGGGGGTATTCGAACCCCCGACCGCATCAGTTATTGTACTCTATAAAATTAATACCTGCAATGAGGCAGTAACAGCACAGGAGAAACCATTTTTGTGAACTGTAGGTCTAGACTGTAGAAAACAACCCATGGGCACCCCAACCATTACAATATCTTTCATTTTTCGTAGTAAATTACTTATTTAACGTGTTTCGAACTTGTGTAGCATCATCAGAAAGCTAACGAACAGCGGGATCACATTAGTCAATCGTAAAAATACACGACGATGGACATCTTTGTCACAAGTGAAAAATAAGAGATATGAGCTAAAACCCACTCATCCAATGTTAACACGAGTAGATTTTAGCTGAAAAATCTTTGTTTTCACTTGTGAATAAGATATCCATCATCGTGTATATTTATGATTGACTAACGTGATCCCGCTGTTCATTAGTGTTGTGATGATGCTCCATAAGCGCGAAACGCGTTAGATAAATATTATAATTTTGCGACAGACAGTTATCACAAAAATTCACTGCTCCTACGGAAGGCTGATGAAGAGTGGAATAGTTTAATGAAATATATAATATCGCATCCCTGGTTGCCATCAAAATCATATATGAACGTAAAAGAAACCAGGTTAGCATTGGCTTTTCCACAGCCTGTTGAGGTCTCATTTGGTCCTTCATCTTTCCTCGTCTTCCAGTATATCTTTAACCTCATGGAATATATCGTCAAAAAATGTAGTTATAGGAATAAAAAGAAAACTATGTATTCAAGAATGTAGTATTATGGAATTCTCCGTCTAAACGCTTTCCCTGTTAGAATTTAGCAATCTGGGAGTATTTTAAATTCTTTTCACAAAAAATTTACCTCATCTAAAAATAAGTCAGTATTAGTAAAATGGAGTATCTTTGGATGTGAAAATGTTTCGGTGCAGATACATGCATACTTTTCTTGCACACATCATCCGACCGTTAGTAATAAACTATCGAAGTTGACGTCATTAACCAAACTGATGCCTTCGGAAGATGGACGGAGAGAACAATTAACGCTTCCTTTATAGAATAACGCAATATCGTAAGAAGCTTATCTTTCCAAGTCAACCAAAGTTATTTGTAGTTCCTTGGGCTCATTTTAACAAAAAAAAAACGGAATAATTTGAAATAGACCACCTTGCGACCCAAAATAAGCCAGATTAAGCAACACAGAATAACTTGTGTTGACAAAACAGCAGGAATGTGTTCCAGGTATGGCGATCAGTCAGGTATGCATTGCATCTTAACTGAACCGACAATAACACGTTGTTTACCGCAGAAAGGTCTGGCGATATTTGGAGTAGTAGTTGTGACGTAGCTATTAACATTGAAACATTTCCGTAATTTGGCAGCTACACGAGATCTGTTCAGGAATACAACATAACTAAAAGTTCATATTCACGTAATGTATGACCTAACTGCGAGTGGGTAAAGTTGAAAATGTGTACCCAGCCGGAAGTAGAACCGTGGTCTCCTGCTTGCGAGGCACTTGGGCTGACCCCTACACTACTGGGGACACAGCGAGTATCACATCTGCACGGACTACTGAAGCACACCTTATGTCGGATATAAATTCTCAGATTTACACTGCCCAATATTACTCAAACTAGCGATTTTTCAAACTGATTCCCGTAAGTGTAAGGACCTAAGAGTCCGTCGGCACTGAAGGTGCCCTTCATCAGCATATTGTGTAAGTTATATATATATTGTGTGTGTGTGTGTGTGTGTGTGTGTGTGTGTGTGTGTGTGTGTGTGTGTGTGTGTGTGTAGGGGGAATCCTTTCGGACATGTTGCTCACTTTCTTCCTCTTCATGGATAATTAAGATTGCTAAAGGCTGTGTTACAAGCTATTACCTTGATTTTTCGCTGGCAGTACCTCCAATGTTGTTCATTTTGTACATTGAGCAAGTTATAAAGGAAAGCAAGAAGAAATTTGGAGAAGGAATTAAAGTTCAGGGTGACGAAATAAAAACATTGCGTTTTGCCGAAGACATCGTAATTCTGTCAGAGACAGCAAAGGACCTGGAAGAACAGTTGAACGGAATGGACAGTGTGCTGAAAGGTGCATATAAAGATAAACATAAACAAGAGTAAAACTAGGGTAATGGAGTGCAGCCTAAGAAAATCATGTGATGCTGAAGGAATTAGATTAGGTAACGAAACAATAAAGGATGTAGATGAGTTTTGTTATTTGGGCAGTAAAATAACAAATGATCGTTGCAGTACAGAGGATATATAATGCAGAATGGCAATGGGTAGAAAAGTGTTCTAGAAAAAGAGAAATTTGTTAACATTGAATATTGATTTGAGCTTAAGGAAGTCCTTTCTGAAGGCATTTGTGTGAAGTGTTGCCTTGTATGGGAGTGAATCATGACGATAAACAATGCGGACAGGAAGAGTGTTGAGGCTTTTGAAATATGGTGCTACAGAAGAATGCTGAAGATTAGGTGGGTGGGTCGCGTCACTAATGAGGAAGTACTCAACGGAATTGGGAAGAAAAGGAATTTCTGGCATACCTTAACTAAAAGAAGGGATCGATTAGTGGGAAACCTTCTTAGACATCAAGGAATTGTGAAATTAGCATTGGAGAGAAGTGTGTGGGGTAAAAATCGCAGAGGGAGACAGAGATGAATATAGTAAGCAAATTCAAATGGATGTAGGTTGCCGTTCTTAGGAGGAGCTGAAGAGGCTTGCTCAGGATAGATTAGGTTGGAGAGCTGCAGCAAACCAGTCTCCGGACTGAAGACCCCAGACACACACACACACACACACACACACACACACACACACACACACACACCTAACAGTTTTGTCTCGTGTGCTTATCTGCATTCGATACAACTCTTACTTGTTATGGAATACCAGTTGAGAAACAAATATCGCTAACCAATCACTACTAAGAATTCTCAATCGTTTCTCAGTCTCACTGCATTATGTAAGTTCAATTGATGATCGTGAACAAAATTATTTGTCCGGCTTGAATCGCTATCTTTCCGTTTTAAAGATTGTGTACAAATTACGACACATTGTTTTCAACTATCACTTCAGAAAGAATACATACTCGAAGTTATATCATTGTCTACGAAGTTGTTTACAGGAAGACTAGAGAAACGAATAACTGACAATTGAAGTGTCACCTTGTCCGTCAGATAAACTTATGTCACAGCTCCACGCTCGATCTGCTGAGATGGAAATTAAGCAACAGCGATTAAGTTTTCCTTCTGGCGGCCAGCGTAAAATTGCGATAATAACCGGTTCTGTGCGGTCGCAATTAATCTTTGTTAGCGGTGAATGCCCGAGGCTTGCAGGGGCCGCCGCGTCGCAGTGAAAACCAGGCCAGGCCACGACGCCCGCCCGCCTTCTTGGAACTCGCCGTCACAGCCCGGCGTCCGTCCGGTCTGTTTTCGTCGCCCGAGGTTCACGGCCGCGGGAGAAAGCTGCGCATCGCACGCACGCTGGACACTGCGGGATAAACGTTGTTTCAAATGTTTGTATAGCTTTATGGGACTTAACTACGAGGTCATAAGTCCCGAAACTTACAAACTACCTATGAACTAATACTAAGGACGGCACAAATATCCATGCCCGAGGGGGGGATTCGACCTCGGCCGGCCGCGGTGGCCGAGGGGACTGAGGCGCTTCAGTCACGGTCTGCACGGCCACCACGGTGGGGGGGTTCGAATCCCCCCCCCCTCGGCCATGGATATTTCTGCCGTCCTAGTTCGTAAGTAGTTCATAAGTAGTTTGTAAGTTTAGGGACTGATGACCCCGTAGTTAATTCCCATAAGCTTTACAAACATTTGAACTTTTTTTTTATTCGAACTCCCGACTGTAGTGGCCGTGCAGCCCGTGACTGGAGGGCCTCAGTCCCCTCGGCCACCGCGATAAACGTGGACACTCGACAGCGAGCGACGGGCATGAGGGCAAAGTATAGCCACTCTAACGTAAGAGTCGCGAAACTCGCAGTGATCTTGTGCAACTTCGGAACTACAGCACCGCCACCGCCATACGATCGTTCATTGACTGTGTATTTGGACTGCAGCAGCATATTCAAAATAGCATCGTATTTAGGAGCATTTATGGCTCTAAAAATCGTAGCCGCTATCAAAAATATAATACGGAAATCTCTCATTTTCTGGGAAGTAAGAGAATAACAAGTGTTCATTTATAATGGCTAGTTCAATTTTTAGTCATGGAAGAAAACGTTGAAAAATTAATGAAAAACACAAATCCTTAACCACTACCTCATATTACTGCTGTATAAAAGTAACGTCTGAACGCTTCCATGCAGTTAATCAAATACTTCAGTAGAGTCTGCTTAGTTTCGTACTCCATTTCTCACAAAAATTATAGGCATATATGCTGACGTATTTTGGCAGTTACCTACTATTTTGAAGAAGTGAATGCTTAGCTGCAACTAAATGTCAGTGTATTAACTGTTCGCTAACACACTCTTGAAGATATTTAGTTTGATACCTGCCAAGTAACTAAGCACATCATTACAGGTACGAGTAAAGACAAACTGGAAAGAGCGTTTATAAGGAACACAATTACATTCGTGGTTACGGTTCTCAAATCGCCTCACTAAAGGTGTTACTAACAAGGCAAGGCAAAAAGTAGAAGTAACCCTCATTAACGTTCACTATCAGGTATCGGAACATTGGCCAATCTCCGCTGATTGTGCACCAGTAAAAGTCAATAGGTCTATACATGGTCGCAAATTTCTCCATTACTTGCCCTAATACTGATAATGGTTTGTAGTTCAAAGAAATTCCCCCTCAATAGTGTCTAAAATGATGCTGCGGTGATTAAAAAAGAGCGAAAGAAGGTAATGTAATCGAAGGAAATAAGGTACCGTTCAAAGAATTAGGTTAGGAACGAGATTAGTAGATATAGGTTTTGTTATCTGGGTGGTAAAATAACTTATCACGGCCAAAGTAAAGAAGATATATAATGCAGAATGGATATGGGAAGAAAAACATTTCTGAATAAGAGAAATTTGTTGACATCGAATATTAAGTGTAACGAAGTCTCTTTAAGACATTTATATGGTGAGTAGCATTGTTCAGGAGTGAAAACGGGAGGAAAAGTAGTTCAGACAGAAAAGCGACAAAAGTTTTTGGTATGTGGCATTACAGGCGAGTGCTGGGGATTCGATGGGTGGATTGCGTAGCAAGGAATGAGGAGGTGGGGAGAAAGGAAATTTCTGGCATATGCTAACTAAAACGACAAATCGCCTGGTAAAACACATTGTGTGACATCAGGAAATAAATTTACAAGGGGTGTTCAAATGAAAACCGACACTGTGGGTGTAATTGAAGTCTTGTCCGCCTTCGTAGTCCAGTGGATAGTGTGATGGGTTGTCACGCAGTGGGCTCGGGTTAATTCCCAGTCGGGTCGGGGATTTTCTCCAGTCGGGAAGTGGGTGTTGTCCATCATCATCATCATCATCATCATCATCATCATCATCATCATCATCGACACGCAAGTCGCCCCAGTGGCCTCACCTAAAGATTTGCACCAGGCAGGCCGAACACGATCCCTACTGGGATCTAACAGGCCAAAAAATCCACACGGAATCGGCATCATTGAAGTCTTTATTGAAAAGTTATCACCAGAGGCCTGAGCGCAACATCTCACAGTTTGAGGCGAAGGATTCCCTGTTCCCAGAATTCCTATGGCTGTGACTAGACAGTCCTCTGTGTCCTTCAGTTCGTCGTCAGAGTTGGCCTTCCTTTAGAGATTTATTTTTTTAGCGGACCAAACAGATGAAGTCACAGGGCAACATGCCCGGTCTATATGGTGGATGCTCAAGGTGCTCTCACTTGCATGTGCCATGTACACTTTGTGAACCCCTGTAGACGTGTGGATACGCGTTATCATGGTCCAGAATCACTCCCTCAGTGAATAGCCCAGGCCGTCTGCTATTGATGAATTTCCATATGCTACGGTTTTTTTGTGCTCGAGGAATTCTGAGTATCGGAACTCGAACGTCGAAAAAGACAGCGAGCATCATCTTGCCTGCTGATTGCACAGCCTCGAATTTTTTAGGGGGACATGACGAATGTTTCGCGTCACTAGATATTGCACTAAGTTATCCCAAAACAGCATACTCAGATTTAAACTGGTTTGGTTAAGACGTTTCGCACCTGTTCATTTGAACACAACCTCATAGTATTGGAGTGTAAGCAAGTTCAAATGGATGTAGATTACTTATTTAGAGATGCAGTGGCTTGTGCAGGATAGAGTAGCGTGGAGAGATTCATCAATCCAGCCTTTGCACTGAAGACCACATCACCTGCAGCGATGCTCGTGAATCTGTCCCAGAAACTTTCACTAAGAGGCGTACTCTTAATCATCGTATAAATACGCTAACGCGAAAATTGTGGTACAGAGTACTAATTTATTCGTACAAGAAATGTTCAAATGTTTGTTAAGCTTATGGGACTTAACTACGGGGTCATCAGTCCCTAAACTTACAAACTACTTATGAACTACTTACGAACTAGGACGGCACAAATATCCATGCCCGATGGGGGATTCGAACCCCCGACCGTAGAGGCCGTGCTGACCGTGACTGGAGCGCCTCAGTCACCTCGGCCACCACGGCCGGCTATTCGTACAAGAAGGCCAATGAAAGTTACATAATTCGAAAAATTGTTTGTCGTAGATTTCACGAATATAAATGTGTGCATTTAGCCGTTAAAAGTGGTAAAAGGAAGTAGAAATTTTTCTATCTACAGCTTGGATCAAGTTCTACATTCTCCAACAATCAGCTCATTGATTGACTATTCACCTCGACCAAAGACGCTGTAATGCAGCGCATCTGCAGTATTAAAATAAGTGAATATCGAAACATGGAGTGCTCCCAACTCACTTTCTTGAACTGTTCAAATGCTTCATGTTCGCAGTGATTAAGAGTGGTTAAAGGAAATAGATGTTGTCATATGAATGCCGATATTAAGGATGATGCGCTGCGAGAGACATGTTGCGGTGCACGGGTGGAACTACGAAGTCGACATGTTGTCAGCGCTGGAATTCTGAATATCGCAGTATCGAAATAACATTTCTTGGCGTTGTATAAATATACAAACACCGAAATTGTAGTTTCATTTCCAATATTAGGCTAATGAAAGGTATATAATTCGAAAATGGCATGAGAAGTATATACTTCAGTTTTTATTTGTTATTGTGTCAGTCATTTTCCTTAACATGTAAAAGATGTCGTTTCATACCTCCCAGTACCGGTTAAATTTTACCAAGTATCCCAGCGGCCTCCTATGATGATGTTGGCAACAGATGCTGAATACTGAGAATCCTGTGAGTCTTCATTTTAGCCAATCGCTTGACAACGCTGTTTTCTCACGGAATCTTCGCTTTACGAGGGCAATTATTTTTACTGAGCGGACGAGGGTACATACAAGAACGTGTCAACCATAAAGTAGGAACAGCATTATTTGTTTACTTCATGGTCTGTACGGTACACTAATAGTCATTCTATGTGGTTCGAACAAATTGTCAAAGATTTTCTATCGTGTTGTTGTTGCCAACATAATCACGCGAGGCCGCCGACATGATACGTAAAATTTTAGCCCCAGTGACCATTGTAAACACAATTGGTCGATTTTCGACCACAGGCAATAATACTAGTCCATGAAATTGTGCAAATTTTGTATTTGATTTCCCTACCTCCATGACAGCTAGAGGTCAATTTCGTTCGTCTTAAACCTTACGGTTACGACAGACGGTGGTGCAGTGTAACAAGATGCAAGTATGTATCGACAGAAGAAAAGTGGCGACATTCCAAAAGGCAGCGGCGGTGGTGGCGGCTACAGCTGACAGAGGTCGCCCCTCAGCTGACGGCCGCGGCGGCGGTGGCAGCGGGCATGGGCATCGGTGCCAAGGCGACCCGCCAGCTTTCGTCATCCGGAGTGCTGGCCGCTGGCCGCCGGCCGAGCAGCTCGGCCCAGCCGTGTAGGAGTGCAGCTGCGGAAGCCCTCTGACTAAGCCTGCCCCCGTGTCCAACGGTCAGGCCGCTGAAATTGCCCGCTGCCTGAATCACGCCATCACTTGCGGCCTCCTAATTGGTCTACCCAAAATCACGCACTTCCTGACCGAACAGTCCTTAATGTCGTCCTCTGAAACACGCAGTTGGCGGATTTCGTCATGGAAATTACTATTCACACTGCAGACAGCAGAACAGTACGGATACTTCACGCTCCTGGTTATGACTCGTTTGTTGTTGTTATGGTCTTCAGTCCGGAGACTGGTTTGATGCAGCTCTCCACCCTACTCTATCCTGAGCAAGCCTTTTCATCTCCTCATAAGAACGACAACCCACATCCACTTGAATCTGCTTACTATACGCATCTCTTGGTCTCCCTCTGCGATTTTTACCCCACACACTTCCCTCCAATGCTAAATTTACGATTCCCCGATGTCTAAGAATGTGTCCTACCAAGCGATCCCTTCTTTTAGTCAGGGTATGCCAAAAATTCCTTTTCTCACCAATTCTGTTCAGTACCTCTTCATTAGTTATGCGATCTACCCACCTAATCTTCAGCATTGTTCTGTAGCACCACATTTCAAAAGCCTCCTATTCTCTTCCTGTCCACACTGCTTATCGTCCATGTTTCACTCCCGTACAAGGCAACACTCCACACAAATGCCTTCAGAAAAGACTTCCTTACACTTAAATTAATATTCGATGTTAGCAAACTTCTTTTTCAAAAATGCTTTTCTTCCCATTGCCATTCTGCATTTTATATCCTCTGTACTGCGACCATCATTTGTTATTTTACTACCCAAGTAACAAAACTCATCTACATCCTTCATTGTTTCGTTACCTAATCTAATTCCTTCAGCATCGCCTGATTTTCTAAGACCGCATTCCATTATTTTTGTTTTGCTCTTGTTAATGTTCAATTTATATGCTCTCTTCAACACACTTTCCATTTCATTCAACTGCTCTCCCAGGTCCTTTGCTGTCTCTGACAGAATTACAATGTCATCAGCAAGACGCAATGTTTTTATTTCTTCCCCCTGAACTTTAATCCCTATTCCAAATTTTTCCTTGCTTTCCTTCACCGCCTGCTCGATGTACAAATTGAATAACATCGGAGAAAGGCTACAACCCTGTCTTACTCCCTTCCCAACTGATGCTTCCCTTTCATGCCCTTAGAGTCTAATAACTGCGGTCTGGCTTTTGTACAAGTTGGAAATAACTCTCCTTTTCAGTGTTAGTAATTGAGAATGAAACTGGAATTTATATCCTGCCTTTAACAAGCTACTACAAAATTATCATCAATATCTGTTGATCATATTGCTTCTTGTCTCCTTCACTCCAGAGACTAGTTTGATGCAGCTCACCATCCTACTCTACCCTGAGCAAGCCTCTTAATCTCCTCACAAGAACGGCAAGCCACATCCATTTTAGTCTGTTATTAAACCTGTGCCTGATCTGTGGTCAACGTTATCTCGATCCTCTCGCCAAGAGGAGATTGTTCTGGCCCGGCTTCGTATTGGCCACTGCCGTTATAGCCACCAGTATTTATTTCGTGGTGATCCTGCTCCCTTATGTGAGCACTGTGATGCACCTTCTACTGTGTACCACCTTTTAGTGCAATGTCCGTTTTTTAATCGTCTACGTCATGATCTATGTTTACCATTTGAAATATCTGATATTTTAGCTAATGATCCGGATTCTGCTAACAGAGTTCTACTTTTTATACATCGTGTAAATATGCAAGGCCATTTAAGTTCTAACCGCGGTTCGATTTTACTATGGGCAGTGTTGGGCGCTAATAGCCTAAGTAGTTTTGCGCCCTAAAACACCAACGAGAGAGAGAGAGAGAGAGAGAGAGAGAGAGAGAGAGAGAGAGAGAGAGAGAGAGAAAATTAGTCTGCTTAATGTATTCGTCTCTTTGTCTCTGCGATTTTTACCCCCCACACTCTTCCCTCCAATGCTAAATTTAAGTTTCCTTGATGTGTCTGAAATGTGTCCTACCAATCGATCGCTTATTTAAGATAAGGTATACCAGAAATTCCTTTTCTCCTCAGTTCTGTTAATTCCCTCCTGATTAGTTACGCGCTCTACCCTCCTAATCTTCGGCATTCTTCTGTAACACATTTCAAAATACCTCCATCACTCTCGTACAAAGCAATACTCCACACATCCGCCATCAAAAAAGACTTTCTTACACTTAAATCAATATTCGATGTTAACAAATTTCTCTTTTTCAAAAACGCTTTTCTTCCCACTGCCATTCTGCATTTTATATCCACCATATTTTACTGCCCAAGTAACAAAACTCATGTACCACTTTTGTTTCGTTACCTAATCTAATTCCTTCAGCATCAGCCTGATTTTTCTTAGGCTGAATTCCAGTATCCTTGTTCTGCTCCTGTTAATGCTCATCTAATACGCTCCTTTCATCACACTGTCCATTATGTTCAGTTGCTCTTCCAGTTCCTTGCTGTCTCTGACAGAAGGGTTGGACGTGTCAGGTGTCCCCGCGCTGAAATTATGACCTGCTCGTCGCAACCTATATGCATGATGTCAGTACTTTGTCTTTTTCTTACAATAAGATTGATTTTCATTTACGTATGAATATAACAGTTGTACATCGACCTATAAAAAACTTTGTTTCAAGCTTCTTGAACAATTACCGGCTAGTACTGTACGATAACGATGACGGTGAATATCATGTAATGTTAGAAAATTGGTAGAAGATATCGAAATATTGCCATTTATGTAATCAAAGGCAATGAAAAATTACTAAATAAAGTTTAAACTACTTAAAGACTTTTAAAATACCCAACTAAAATAAACAACCCGCTGAAAAAATCAGTGTGTATTTCAAGCACGATTTATAATCTCAAAAGTTACGTACAAAAACCGTTCTAAATAAGAAACCAATGTGGCTAATAACACAATCTGGATGATATGAGAACAGCACAGCCGTAGGATTAGTTACCGAGGTGCGTAAATGCAGTGTCCCCTTCCACTTGAAACAAATGTCGATGAGTTACTTGATTTAGTCTTTCTCCGCTTGTGGGATCGTGCGTTATTTGCTTGTTTAGTGTGTGTGTCTTTTAAGGGTGGTTTGTTTTATTTTATGTAACGTTTAAAGTAAGTCCGTCTATAGAAACCAACTTACGGCCCAAAAACTTTCAGCTCTCAGCAAGATTGCCTGAGGAATTAACAAGTGATAGTTTTCAAAGAAGTATCTGTCAGGACTCGAGCTCAATTTCATTTGAATCAAAATACAGTTCTGGAGGAATCAAAGGGATTCACAGGGGCTTTTTTAAGCCAGCCCGCATTTTCTAGTTTTCTTTGAACAAATTTAAGAAACTTTGCGTGGAAGACCATTTACGCCTATAATTGACAAGCTTCAATCTAAATGCAGAAGGTATATGGGTCGTGGAAAATTTTTCCAGTCAAAAAAAAGTTTGGAAACCACTGCTAGAAAGTATTTCTAGACGTACAGTATTAGTGTTAGAAGAAGCTTCCATCTGACAAGGTACGCTGTCGGAAGTCGATTTATAGGTCACTTAGTGTTACACCGAGAAAGACCGAAGAAGTTTCCATTAAATTATCGGAGTTAAATGGAGGAGAAAGGATTGGGGTTGAGGGCAGGAAAAATTCGCTGAGACACAATATGTTCTCACACAACAATTACTTTGTCCGGAGGATACAATGTTAAGTGGCTTAGGGAAGTGGAGCGTACATGACGAATGCAAAATAGTCGTGGAAAACTCAGCATACTTCCAGTAATGTGATCCATTGTCTCAGCAATCTGCTATGTCACTACCCCACTTTCTCAATACCGTGGCTTAGCTGGTCTAACACGGAACCGGTAAGAACTAAACGGATACCTTAGCGCGAAAGTCTTTATCCCTCATTTATATCTGTACTAGCTGAACCCCCGGTGCTTCGCATGCGTATACTGGTTGGTCTGCACCAGTTGTTTCTTTTTAATCCTGAAGAAGAATCCATATCTTAAGTTTCGTAGTTATAGCTTGAAATTTGAGTTAACAGCACCATATTTTTGAAAATCAATTTTTTGCATCTTTTATTTCACCCCCTTATTGGTCGAATTTCCAAGAATACCGAAACACGTATCTTTTAAATTGGACCCCGAATCCAAATCCGAAAATTTGTAGTTCAAAATTGCCTAAATAGCAACATATTTCCGAAAAACACCCCCTCTCCAATTTAACCCCCTTGATGGTTGAATTACCAAAAAACACCGAAACTCGTATTTTTTTAATTCTAACCAACTATACAAATATCAATTTATGCAGCTCTAGCTTCAAAATTGTATCAATAGCAACGTGTATTCAAAAAGAATTTTTGATCCTCTATTTAACCTTCTTACTTGGTGAATTTCCAAAAGTACTAAAAATCATGGATTTTTAATCCTGACAAAGATTCCATATCCGAAGTTTCGTAGTTGTAGCGTAAAATTTGAGTTAACAGCAACATATTTTTTGAAAATGAATTTTTTGCGTCGTCTATTTTACCCCCTTATTTGTTGAATTTCAAAAAAAAATGCCGAAACACGAGTCTTTTAAATTCGAACCCTGAATTAAAATCCGAAATTTTGTAGTTCTAGCTTCAAAATTGCCTAAATAGCTACGTATTTTAAAAAAAAGTTTTACCCCCTTACGGACGGAATATCGAAAAATCGCTTCTTAAATGACGCCTACAGAGTAAGATAAACACCCTCCACAAATTTCAAGTTTCTATCTTCAGTGGTGAGTCAGTCAGTCAATCGGGACACTTCCTCTTTATATATAGAGATTACCGAGCTTCTAGGCGATGTTGCCATCTAATAAAAGCAACCTCTAGTTGAAATTAGATGAGAAAATGGAGCGCAAAACTCTCCTGCGTACGTCGTTCACACAATTCTGAACAGACACGCACGAAATCGTGAATTAAAAAAACTGATAATTCCGTATGTGGTGCTGATGTGCGAAAGAGCATAACTTGTTACTACTGTAAGCCTGTGTGCCTGGTCTAGCTCCCCAAGCAATAAATGTGGCAACAGTTAGTGCTCGTCCGCGTCGAGGGACTGCCACTGAACCGCTTCGGCTTATTTGCGGTCGGGCTCTTTGAGTAGGACTAACGCTATCTTGTTGCAAGCGGAGTACATGAAAGGGCTACCCTTCTGATAAATGGCGTGGATATCGCTGCACATCTTAGCGTATGTACTCGTTTTTGTTTACTCGGTCGAATAGTTATCGCGAGTACGGGGGCGAAGTTCGCGGCGGTGCGTTGTCGGGGTAGCGTCGCGGCGCGGCGCTCTGTTGCTAGGAGACGGCACACAGCTGTTGCGAGTAGCCGCGGCTGGGCATTATGTAAGCGCTTACACCAGGTCACTGGCCCTGCCTGGCGTCGGGCGTCCACACCGGTGTGCGTCGCACTTACTCGTCTAGCTTCCGGATCGGGATGTCTAATATATAAAGCAGAGTGTCTGTATATTTGTACGTGTTGCATACAAATCTACAGTTTTGTTCCAATCTTTATGAAATTTTGAACACGTAAGCTTCAATCCATGAGAACGGTCGCCGTAAGTGTAAGAATCGCATACGATATATAGTTCACGAGATATGGCGTTATAAACAATGAAATGTGTCTAAAACTGCTGCATTTAGCGACAATGCTGCTCAATTTCTCCTAAACCACTGAACAGATTTCAACCAAATTTGGTACACATGTTCCTTACGTGAGATAACAATTGTTGAGAGAGTACGAACCATATACGAAAATGGTTCAGGAGATACAACGTCGTAAACAATAGGAATCTCGAAAAAAAATGCCACATAATGCGGCGAGACTTCTTAATACGCTATACGTGAATAAGAATATTTAACGACTTGCAATAAACTTTAAACATAATTTCAAACCTTTATTAAACTTTTTCTCGCTGACACCCATAGCAAAATGATGAAAGGAAAAAAAATTTCTCGCTTACTACTTTTCCGCTGTTTATGGAGTAAACTACGGCATTCGGATGAGGTTAAAATTTATAATTCATACACTACAAACTGTAACCGCAGGAGATTTTATAGACAGTATACACGCATATACGTGAGTGTACCTTCTAAATTGTATGACAGTACGAGACGTAAATCACGAGATATGAGCACATAAACAATAACGTTCATGGAAAACCGCCCCATCACGCACCAAGTTTTAATGTATTACTTCTTTACTACTAATTGTATTCCCAAGAGATTTTAAATACAGCCCTTATACAAATGAATATACACCCGAAAAATGGCAGGAATAAATAAATAAATACCCGGGCAACGCCGGGTTTTCATCTAGTTATTGTCTAAAGGCGCGCTACCATCTTCTTTAGTTATCAACCCGTAGGTTTGAAACTTTCTGGCAGATTAAAATTGTGTGCCGGAACCGGGACTCGAACCTGGGACCTTTGCCTTTCGCGGGCAAGCGCACTACCGACTGTGCTATCCCGACACGACTCACGATGCCGCCCCACAACTCTACTTCCGCCAGTACCTCGCCTCCTACTTTCCAAACTTCACAGAAGCTCTCCTGCAAACACGCAAGACTAGCTCGCCTGGAAGAAAGGATATGGTGGAGACATGGCTTAGCGAGTAGGAGGCGAGGTACTGGCGGAAGTAGAGTTGTGGGGCGGCATCGTGAGTCGTGTCGGGATAGCACAGTCGGTAGTGCGCTTGCCCTCGAAACTGCATAGGTCCCAGGTTCGAGTCCCGGTTCCGGCACACAATTTTAATCTGCCAGGAAGTTTCATATCAGCGCACACTCCGCTGCAGAGTGAAGTTTCATTCTGAACCCGTAGGTTTGTTTGTAGCACTTCTCCAGTGTGTCCTGTTGCTTTCCATTGTTAAATGTCGCTGTAGCTTTTGCAGTTCACGTCGTCAATCACCTCTCACATACGCTCCAGCCTCGGTCTTCCTCTACAGTTCTTCCACCAAGATCATTTTTAGCAATCCTTCATGCCTCAAGACATGACCAACCCAGATATTGCGCCTTTTTCGCAGAGTTCTTCTCAGTCAACCCCTCGCCAACAAATTTCTAAAACCTGTTCGTTTGTTACTTTATCAAGCCAGCTTATTTTAAACATTCTACGATAACACCACATCTCTAACGCGTCTATCTTTCGATGTTCCTGTTTTCCCATAGGCCAAGAATCACTTCTTCTGTACAACATTACACTCCACACTGAAGTCTTCATCTTCTTCCTTATAAGGATGTTAATGTTGTTGTATGTCAGACGTTTACGTTTCTTCTTAAAGGCAGTTTTTGCTTGACATATTCTGCTTTGACTGTCTCGTTTAGATTTAGCATCTAAAGTAATCTTACTACCCAGGTATGTAAATTCATTGACGTTCTCAAGGGGTGCATCTAATATAATGCTTGGTTTCGTACTTGTTTACAGTTTTTATTTTTCTGTTGATCTTCAGCCCATATTTGCTAAGCGTTGACTTCATTTCATTGAACATTGATGTTACCTCTTCTTCATTGTCTGTTCCCACAGAAATATTGTTGGAAAATCGAAGCATGTCAATTCTTTCTCCTTGTATCACACCTCCTTTCTTATTATGCATCTTTTCTCTAATTTCATTTTTATTTATTTTTATTTTTTTATTTATTTTTTTTTATTTATCCTACCCTATTTGAAGATATGCATTGAATAAAATACGTGAAAAGTGGGCATCCTTGCCATACTTCCTTCTCTATTTTGTTGCCTGTACATACTCTCCACACCTAATTACAGCAGTTTCATCTCGACAAAATTTCCAAACTATTCTTCTATCTTTATATTTCACATGATTCTTTCAAAATACTGAACATAATATCCCACTTAACGTTATCAAACGTTGTCTTCCAGGTCCTTTGCTGTCTCTGACAGAATTACAATGTCTTCTCCGTGAACTTCAATTCCTTCTCCAAATTTCTCCTTACATTCCTTCGCAGCTTGCTCACTGTACATATTGAACAACAATGTGGAAAGGCTACAACCCTGTCTTTCGCCCTTTCCACCCGCTACGTTTCTTTCATCCCCTTCGACTCTTAAAACTGCTGCCTGGTTTTATACAACTTCTCGTTCTCTGTATATTACATCCGCTACCTTCAGTATGTGAAAGAGTGTATTCCAATCAATATTAACAAAAGCTTTCTCCAAATCTACAAAAGCTATAAACATAGGTAAACCTCTCTTTAACCTCTATTGTAAGTTTTGAGTATTGCCACGTGATTTCCTGCTTTTATCCTAAATCACTGATATTCACCAAGGTCGGCTTTTACCAATTTTTATATATTTTTGTAAATAATTCGTGTTAGTATTTGCAATAATGGCTTATTAAAATAAGTTTCTATAATTTTCACACTTGGGAAGACACATAAGAGTAGGTCTTTGTGTTCTTAAAACTATTCAGTTCAATAATTTTGAATCATCACCGCTGAAACCTTAACAGTAACATTTGAGTGCACGTTAGAACGATGAATGCAGATTTGTTGTCTCTTTTTATACCTTTTCCTGCTATTTTATTTTTCATTCAGACATACAACTAATAGCGAAATGTATCGCTCACAAAATTCTAACATACTCGATATAGTGATTTTCTAAGTATTGTCATAAATAAGCTAGAAATATCTACCACTTTCCGCGAGTCCGATGTATAACACTAAAAAGGATACGAATAAGTAAAGTGACGCATACCGCTGTACAATCGATTGTTCACACGGTGATAAAACGCTCCATCTTAGATCTGATAGCGTCTCGTAACAGTGATGTGAAATCCTTCCAAGCAATATTCACGCTTCACTGTGATCGTTATGCGTTTATGACGCTGTTATCTCAGATATTTTCGAATATTGTTTCCCAGCGACCGATACAAACCGTGCCTTGTCTCACAGACTGCTGTTAAGTCGTAACTGTCATCATAATGTGGCACCAAATGCAGACCTTCGCTTATCAGTAGAAAACAGCCCTTGCATCATTGTTCCAGAAACGAAGTAAACATTGGACGCCTTTTGTGTCAGTCCGTTCATCGGCTGGGCACAAAGATGGCGGCTGACAGGAGAGAGACGCATGTTTCCAGCAGTTAGCCAGACATGATTACGGCGAGTCCACAGCGCCTCGTGGGCTAACAGGCGACAAAGCAAACGTTGCGGCAGCCGCCGTGTTATCGACTGCATACTAATGCACGCCGAAATGGGCCAGCGTCATCTCTTCTTGTTAGTGTCTGCATACTGTACTCAGTGTGGAAGTGCGGCGTTTCTGTAGAACCAGTTCGTACTTGGAAAAATTTGCTATTCACACTGGCCAAAACAATTAGGGGATCATTTGAGATATTTTGGTTCTGAAGTATTATCATGGGCAGAACGAACTAAAATGGTTAGACGTCTTCCTGTCGGTTCAATGGAGTGGAGAATATATTACGGCAACCGAGATAGTGGTAATAACAGCAAGTTGGTGTTTGTGTTTACCAAACGAATTACACAAGCAGGTGGGTTCAGAAAGTATAGGGAGCAGGTTTTGCCATGTGACTTACCCTATGCAACGGCCTGGAGAGCGGGACAGACGCAGAGGTACAGACGCACAGTATGTGTCAAGTTATTGAATTTGTTTCCTGCTTGTGTTCTACAACTACATAGATACTCTGCAAATCACGTTTAAGTGCACTTTCATAACTTTTCTCTAGCGTTCCATTCTCTAATAGCGCACGGGAAGAAAGAACACCTAAATCGTTCCGTTTTCGATTTGATTTCTCTTATTTTATTGGGATGGTCATATCTCCCTAAGTATGGGGGTATGTGGGTATTGGCAAAATATTTTCACATTCAGAAGTAAAATTCGGTGATTGAAACTTCGTAAACAGATCACGCCGCAATGAATAACGTCTTTCTTTTAATGATTTCCACCCCAATTCGTGCAACATTTCCGTGACGCTTCCCCCCCCCCTCCCCATCGTAACATGATAAAACAAAACGAGCTGCCCTTCTCTGAACCTTCTCAATATCTTCCGTCAGTCCCACCTGTTGAGGGTCCCATAATGGGCAACAGTACTCCAGGAGAGGACGCACCAGTGTGATGTAGGCCGTCTCTATGGTGGAGCTGGTGCATCTTCGAAGCGTTCTGCCAATGAAACGTAAACTTTGGTTCGCCTTCCCCACAATATTTTCTGTGTGTTCTCTCCAGTCAAAGTTGTTCGTAATTTTAACTCCTAGGTATTTGGTAGAATTTACGACCTTAAGGTTTGACTGATTTATCGCGTAATTGAAGTTTAGCCGATTTTTAGTGGTCTTGTGTATTACTTCACTTTTCTTTATTTAATGTCAATTGCCAATTTTTGCACCATGTAGAAATTTTGTCTAAATCGCTTTGCAGTTGCTTTTGATCCTCTGTTGACTTCAATAACCGATAAACGACAGCATCATCCGCGAACAGTCTA
The DNA here is from genome assembly GCA_026315105.1 of Locusta migratoria. Taxonomy (NCBI): domain Eukaryota; kingdom Metazoa; phylum Arthropoda; class Insecta; order Orthoptera; family Acrididae; genus Locusta; species Locusta migratoria. Next base: position 490,267,665 of record CM048744.1, on the reverse strand, counting down.
AGGGAGCTATTCAAATTGTCTCCTAAATTGTTTATAAACACGAGGAAGAGTGTGTAACCTATAACGCTTCCCTGTAGAATGCCAGATATCACTTCTGTTTCCTCCATGACTTACCGTTCCTGTTACACAGTTTACAGATGAAATCTGCTTGAAAGCTGTCGTTATTGTTTGGGGATGTGACCTAACGACGATTTCGTTTTAGCTGATATTTTTAAAGGACGTATTTTAAGTGTTATTTTAACGGTAACCATGTTCTGCAACTAATTTTTTTTATCTTCTGTTCCAGGTGAGTACCTGGTGTTGATGCCTCTTCTCCATGCATATCGTAGCTGGTGAGTTTTATTCTGTTTGTCTTTCGTTTCACGGCGAATTCCAAAGCCCCACATTTCGAAACAGTGCAGGAAACTGCACCAGTGACTTTCTTACGAGACACGGAACTTTGTTTATATTCACATTTACATTCTACTCTGAGGATATCCCTCTTTCTCAATAGAATAATGAGAATGTTTGTAAGTCTACACCTTCAGTAAGTAGTGTGTAGATGGAGGTTAGCCTGTCGGATGGCAGGGCGAAAGGTAAATAGTTTATTATTCGGGTAATTCAGAATCGCTATCCCTGGTTTCTATGAATTGTACAAGGGGCTTACATTGTTCATACCTGCCAACCTTCACGTTTTATACGTAAAATTTACGGATATTGCAGCATTTTATTTTTCGGATGATCTGTGTTTTACGACTTAGAGGACAAAAATTTGAAACGGTAACATTTGATAATCACTTCACTTCCGTACCATCTATTGTTTGCGTGGGTCGAAGGCAAGAAAGAAGTTCCAAAGCACTCCTTTTCGGGGACTCGATGCTTCTTCCGTATGCAATACCCCGATTTTTGGTCCCGGAAGTCTTTTTGAAGCTTATAGAGAGTTATGACAAATGTCTCAATGTACCGTACTTGGAAATTGTGTAGAAAAATAGAGATATGTGTAATCTTTAATGCCCCATTCGATTTTTTTCCTTTCATACGCAACTCTGACTACAGCCGACAGGAGAAACTTATTTTCGAACTCCCCCTCATATTTTCATCAAACCGTTGTATTTGGCATTCGCCAGAGTTTGTCACGCGTGATTTTTTACTGATAGCCCTTTTCAAAAGCTGGCAGGTATGATTGTGATAACGAACTTATGTTCGGAAATTAATCTTACTCATACATGGGCAGGAGAAAAAGTAAAAACTATTATTTTCCCCTGAGAGGCATTATTGACAGAGATGCTTACTATTACATATTTTCATTATAATCGCCCCCGTTATTTGACCTTTTGCCGAATGTCTGGAAGGCGACAAATATCTGTGCGTCTATTTCTGATGACGTCGCGTATTACTCGCCCTATGGGGTAGATGTTTTTCATACTGTGAGATGTTTTTCATACTGTGGGTCGCGACCCTCTTTGGGGTCGCAAATTCTCGCTCGCGGGGTGCGGTCGCAGGAGGATGCAGAGAGGCGTGTTCGATACTAAGTTTCGTGACTTTCAGCTACTGGGGCAGAGGGGACAAACGGAAGGGACAGGACTTCGTAAAAGTCGCTTAATTAACAAGTCATCCACATGTGGAAAATTGCTTTTGTTGTGACACGTTTCGGGTGGCCCTCAATGAGACATCGAAACAGATACAAGATGTACCTAAGCCACTTTCGAATTATGTTGGGCTGACCTAAACGCGTAACAATGAAGTAATTTTTCCACCTCATGATGAATTGTTAATTAAGCGACTTAACAGCGTTTGTGCAGTACTGCTACAGATATCTCCAATGGTCGCAATCTTCTTGTGATATTTTCAAATATTGTTATATCAGAAAACAAATATCACTAACATAGTGTTTTTAGTCAATACACAATAATACTTTATTAGTACTGGGTCATAGTAGTTTGCTAGTGGTAACGAGATTTCATTATTTTAATCAACTTCTATCAATACCTGTTTTATTACTGGATCATAGTATTTTGCTGCTAGTTCAGAGTTTTAAGTAACCTTTCGAAGAAAGCCGATGTTTATGAGCACCCTTGAAGTCTTAAGAAGAGATGCATCAGCTATGATGTTTTTTTTTTCTGGCACACTAAAACACGTCGTCTGAAATTACGCATTATGGTTTATTATTCATAATGTCAAAACCATACGGTATAGTCATAAAGTATTTTTAGTTTTTAAATCAAAATCAAAAATCAAAATAATTTTAAATCAAAATAATAAATGTATTTACCAATGGCCGTAAGGTTTGTTGTTTATTTAACTACCGGTTTCGGTATTGTAATAGCATCTTCAGGTCATATGTTATAACAAATATCCAAGAAAACTCTTGAAATGGCCTTTACATCGGTTCATTTAATATCTCACAGTTTCTGAATAAACGTGTTAATACACACGACAGCAGCTGTTATTTTGACAGCTGCTATCATGTGTGTATTAACACACAGGGGACTGCTGACCTAGTTGTTTAGTCTCCTAAAAAACCAACAACAATATTGACAAACGTGAGATATTAAATAAACCGGTGTGAAGGCCATTTAAAGTGTTTTCTTGGATATCTGCTATAACGTATGACCTGAAGATGGTATTATTATAATACCGAAACCGGTAGTTAAATAAACAACAAACTTTACGGCTGTTGGTAAATACATTTATTATTCGGATTTAAAATAGACCAGCCGCAGTCCCAGTTCCAGAACAAGATGGAACTACATCGATTTTTAGTTTTTATTCGTTTCTGCTACTACAGCTTTCACCAGATGTGAATGGCTGCGCAAATCTTTGTTACATCTAAGAAAGAAAATTAAATACTTTACCTTAGGAATCACTGACAATGTTTTATTACGGGCCTGTGGGGGGGGGGGGGCGGAGGGGAGGTCGCCGGGCATTTTTACTCGGAAAGGGGTCACGCGTTCAAAAAGTTTGAAAAAAACGCTGTATAAGACAAACGTTCCCTGTCCAGGCAACGATGCTGTTTTAGCATCATATATGTTAAAAGAATCTACGGAAACTAAAGTCGGCCAGACCAAACTACCAGGCAGATTCCTTCATTTTCGTTTTAAACGAAAGGTATTCATCCACAGATTTGTCATCAAGGATCAGGATTTACAAACTCTTGCCTTCCTTTTTCTATACTCAAACGCGATTTTCTTCTTATGGGGATGTCCTTGCTGTAAAATAGTCCATCAGGCCGTTCTATCCGATCGAGTTCCTTCATTTTTGCTTTAACTTTCCATCCTTCATTCAAACGCGTTATCCTTCTGTCCTTGCATTGAATATTTTAATCGGTTTGTTTTGCGATATCTTCGGTTCTAATTAAGGTACGCGGTTCTTTTTGACCTAACAACACTCAGCAGATCACGCTCTTTCATTTTCGCTTTTAATCACGTGCATTGATTGATTCTGAAGAAATCTATGCGTGATAATTCAAACTTCATTTCCATTTCTTCCCAACAACCTTCTGTCATTCCAATGACGGTGCGAAGTATTAGCACAGGTCCTCTAGTTTAGTATTAAGACTAAGATTGCAGCTCTCAATGAAAAATCGTAGTAGTTATGATCAACTCAAGTATATACAGTCTGAAGGCCGAGGCAATCCATTTTATGTCCTTTTTAATATGGTTACGCATGCTCTCCGTCTTCAGCAAAACCCGCTCGTCATTTGTAGTACTCCAGCAACTGTAGCGTAATCTTCAGCCACTGAGTAAGATAAGGCACATGTGCACAAGACAAGTTATCGGTATGTTGTCCTTGAAGACTCAGTCGATGACGTGGGTAGCGGTCGCGCAGAGCCAATGGACACAGCGATTGAAGTCTGCGCTGGACGCTGAGGCGGTACCTCCCCGAAGCGGTGGAGGCTGTTATCAGCGGCGGTCAGAGGTCCCGCAAACAAGGCGCTCTCCGTCTCCACAGACGGCGATCCACACCTCACGCTGTCCATTTAAGTGGAACTCCCTGGGAGATTTATAACTCGCAAATCATCTGTGTATACTGTCTCGCCGCGGTGGCCGAGGGGACTGAGGCGCTCCAGTCACGGTCTGCACGGCCACTACGGTCGGGGCTACGAATCCCCCCTCGGCCATGGATATTTGTGCCGTCCTAGTTCGTAAGTAGTTCATAAGTAGTTTGTAAGTTTAGGGACTGATGACCCCGTAGTCAAGTCCCATAAGCTATACAAACATTTGAACAGGACACAACGTAGTTCCTTCGTCTTTATCGCTCAAAGGAATTCCTGCCTGCGTCTCCAATGAGCTCCTAAGTAATAGAACGCAGTACTTTGTTCTCGACGGCGAGTGGCCATCAGAGAGGAGTGTATCGTCTGGTGTCCCCTGGGGAGTATGATAGGACCGCTATTATTTTCTATCTATATAAATGATCTGATGGACAGAGTAACTTGTAATTTGTGGCTGTTTGCTGCTGCTGATGTGGTGTATGGGACAGTGTCATCTTTGACTGTAATAGCACACAGAATTACTTTGTCAAAATTTTTATTTGGTGTGAAGAATAGCAGTTAGCACTAAATGTAGAAACGTGTAAGGTGATGCACATGAGTAAGGAAAAGAATCCGATAAGCATTAGTAGGGAGATTGATGCAGTCGCGTCGTTCAAATATCTAGGCGTAACATTGCAGGGCGATATGAAATGGAACAAACATGTAAGGACAGTTGTAAGGCGGACAGCCGACTTCGGTTTATTGGGAGAATTTTGGGAAGATGTACTTCATCTGCAAATGGCTTGTATGACCACGTCTTGAGTATTGCTCAAGTGTTTGGGATCCACAGCAGATCATTTAAAAGATATATGGAAGCAGCTCAGAGGCGAGCAGCTAGATTCGTTACTGGTAGATTCGACCAACGCACGAGTGTCACGGTAATACTCCGGGAACTGAAATGTGGGTCGCTGGAGGAAAGACGTTCCTTTCGTGAATTTCTGCTAAGGAAATTTAGAGCGCCGGAATTTGAGGCTGAGTGTAGTACGATCTTGCTGCCGCCAACTTATATTTCGCGTAGTGATCATCAAGACAAGACAAGACATTAGGGCTCGTACAGAGGCATATAGACATTTTCCTCTCCATTTGGGAGTGAAATAGGAAATGCCTAGTAGTGGTACAGTTTACTCTCCGCCACGCACTTTACGGTGGATTGTGGAGTATATATGTAGATGTAGATAATCGGAGAATGGTCAATCCGAATATCCTTCCTTTACTAATACCACAGTTCTTTGTCGTGGAGTACAACTAGGAGTATAATGAAGCTGGCGATAATGTTATCACTCGGCTGTATGAAATATGCAACATTTCACAGAAGTCACTTGAGGTTACTTTATAATCGTCAAGTAAAATCGAAGTATTTGGGTAAATGATGACGCTATATGAGAAACGTGGCGTGGTTCGGATTCCACGTTAAGCTGTAGGTCCCCTTTCCCCAGTTGTATGACAGAGATATGCTAGCGATACGCAAGTCGAAGTGGCGCCCAATTAAGACTTGCACCAGGCCAAAAGCCACACGGAATCATTATTTTGTCTGAAGTCCTTGTCGATATTTTACTGCCATAGAATGCTACATATTTTCAAGAGAGTTCCTCACCTTTAAATTAATATTAGATATCAACAAATTTCTATGTCCTCAGAAACTTTCCTTCTCATAGCCATTCTACGTTTATCATCTTATTTACTTCGCCCATCAGAAGTTAATTTGCTACTTAAATAACAAAACTCATCCACTACTTCTATTGCATTTACTGACCTAATTTTTCAACATCGCCTGATTTAACCCATTACCTGCCAAAACCTATTTAGTTATTTTTTGCAGCATTCCTTTACATTATTATACGTTGGGTGACAAATGAAAGAAAAACTTGTTTGAATAAATTTCAATATACTAAAAGTTATAGACAGTCACATTTTTGAGATATTTTCGTCAATATCTCCTTCATCTGATATTCTATCTGCATTGAAAGGAATAAACACTAGCTTTTAAGCAATTGTCTTCATATTTACTCTCTTCACCATTACGCAGTTATGTTAGAACTTCTTCAAATATAAGTCGATGCAGCGTGTTTTCATCCTCTTGGAATCGTCAAATGTTGATGGGGGGGAAAATCTCATACAATATATGCAAATCAGATCTCAGGAAAGCATACAGTAATGTTTGTATAAAAGACGTATATAGCCTAATAAGGCACTTCAACAAAATACTGATAATGTAACACGCTATTGTCCCATTATTGGGATAAACAAAATAAATTGATATTGCATTTACTTCAGGATATCTTACAAATATTGAATTTTACAGGGATGTTCGTATACTCATAAACACACCCAAACCACTAAATAACAATTCTTTGCTGCACAGCAGCCACCAGCAGACAGAGTGTAGGTATGAGAAAGTACAGAAAACAGGCAAATTAACTCTTTTCCTAAACCTGACTAATTAAAGAAAAATATTTTATTTCGAATTTCCAGGCATTATACAAGTAAGTTCATCCTTCAGGTACCACAATCAAACCTGAAAGTTACATTGCTAATGTAGAATAAATAAAAAAAATTGCGTCCCATAAATGGGACAACGGCCAATAATAATGCTAATCTTACACTGTACATTCCGTTAAACCAGTTCGTAAGTATAGAAATCAATGACCCTCACAGTTTTACCTTTTGGTTTACCAACATTTTAACACCTTTACTTAACTTCACAGCTTGCATAATATACGATGGGTAAAGCCCCCAATCACTGTGTCCTTTTCATGCTCTTAAAGTACAACGAATGATGTCTAGTTTTTGACACTCCAAATTCCTTTCCTTCACCACACAAAGCGAAATGAAATCCCGGTCGTTGGACGGACAACGACCCGTGACGCACCGGACTTGCTAGCCGGCCTAACGAGCGGTCTGAGCGCAGAGGTCGGGGGCGACGCGGAGCAGCGCGCCACGCCACGCCGCCTGCCAACTTCCTGCTTTGTTTCCGGTCGGCACTCTCCACCACCACGTGTCGGCTGCAAACACTTGACTCACGCATTGTGCCCGAGTACCGCGACGGCGGCACAATACGCCGCTGCTTACACCACCCCACTTACAAGCTGCCCTCCTTTCGCGCGTGAAACTGCACTTTCCAGATGGTTACATAATTTAAGACAAGTAATTCAGCTAGCCCTTATTTCACACTACAGCTGCACACGTCCAAAACCATGTTATATCACCACGATTACACGGGTTAATGATCCTTTACAGAGAAATAGAACAGACGTATAAAAAAACTACAATTCAGTTGAAACTTCCTGGCAGATTAAAATTTTGTGCTGGGACCGGGACTCGAACCTGGGACCTTCGCCTTTCGCGGGCAAGCGCTCTACCGACTGAGCTATCCCGACACGACTCGCGATGACGCCACACAACTTTACTTCCGCCAGTACCTCGCCTCCTACTTTCCAAACTTCGCAGAAGCTCTCCTGCGAAACTTGCAAGACTAGCACTCCTGGAAGAAAGGATATGGTGGAGACATGGCTTAGCCACAGCCTAAGGCATGTTTCCAGAGTGAAACTAACAATTCAGTTCTTTCTGTTGCTCATGAATGCAGAAATTCACAAGTCTGGATTTTATCTATTTATTTATTTATTTATTTTTATTCTCCCGTCTCCCTCGTTCTCTGCCTGTTTCTCCTGTATATTTCGTAAGCGATCACTGTTACCCCTGAAATCCGTGAAATACTATTGATAGTTCCAATTCTCTGAGCGTGATATCCCGAATAACTTTTTAATATATAAATAAAACTAAGTTTAGTTCGCAAAATTTTACAATGTATTACTGAGGTAACCGGTTTCGATCTAAGAAATGTTTAAATGTTTGTAAGTCTATCAGACCAAACTGCGTGGTCATCAGTCCGTAGCTTACAAACAACTTAAACCTAGGTAAACTAACCTAAGGGCAAACACACACACCCATGCCCCAGGGAGGACTCGAACCTCCACGGCGAGCAACCGCGCGCTACGCAGCGAGACGCTTTAGACCGCTCGGCTACTCCACCGCGGCATCGATCTAAGACTAGAGCTTCAGACCTCTCGCTGTAGATGTTCAAGCGATGAGCTTTGTCGTGTACATTATTATCTTTGGTTATTGTTGCAATGTATCCACTCTAGTATTAAAAGTGGATGCATTCCAGGATTTCACTGTAGGTGACGTCATACCTTGTCAAGGACGTCCACTTTTCATGTAGGAACTAGACTGTTATTTTTATCTTTAATTAATTATAAGTTCGCTGTTTTTTCCAAATAAGGAAACCAGGTTTCCCAAACTGACTTCTTATTATAATTCATACTATTCCTAATTACTGCTTCTGCTTCTACGACCTATGGAATGCATAGACTGTGAGAAATGGTCATTGGTTTCTTGGTTAATACTGGCACCTCAAGGAAGCGGTCTCGTCGTCCCTATCAGCAGCAGTTAACGTTTTTATACCATAACATGCATAAGTAATGACTCGCGAAAGCGGAATAAGAGATTAAACAGAAGCGTATCATTAGTTATTTCTCAGTTGACTCTCACAATATTTCGCAACGCATCGAAGGAACCAAAAATAATGAATCGCTTGTCAGCTATAGAAACCAGAGGAAATATAGCTCCAAATTTTTCGATTTCGGCTATTTTCTTTTTTTTTTTTACGTAATACCAAATGTGAAGTTTTCATTTGATTTGAAATAAATCGGTTTTAATTATGTGCTCTCGCAGTGAAAATTAAGATCAATAATGTCTCAGTGGTACAAAAATTAACAGCTTTAATCCATCCGTGGAAAAAGCACGAAATGATTTTATTAACTTCTAGCATTGCTTAAATAGATATACAATGAAAAATAGATACATCAGATGCAAATCCAATAGGTTCTGGCATATTGTTCGTGAATTTGCTCCAGAAATTAGTGTTATTAATCCCATTGCTCTCTTAAAACACACTCTTACGTTGTAGAACTACCTAAAAGACGACAAATGAGTAAAAATAAGGATTTTTTTTAATTCTTACATCCCCATTGTCATCCATTTCAAGGAAATATGTATAGATCTGCAGTTGAATTTTTCTGTGATAAATCTCCCTTACTCTCTTATGATCAGATTTTGGTCATCTCCATTAAACCATGATCAGAAGTTGGTCACTGTATCTGAATTTGTGTTCCAGGTTGCAGCACACACCAGTACTCCTAACACCTGTTAACACACCCTCTTGCACTGATTGACTCACGCCTGTAATTGTCGTGGCATACTGTCCAGTAGATCGTGAGATTTTCCCACTCCTCGACGTAGGTCGTTTCCCATAGAAACATCAGTTTTCTCCAGGCATTTTCGGAAGAGTTCGTGTCTGGAGAACATTCTGGCCATTCGAATCTTCCGATGTCGTTATCATGAAGGAACGCATTCCATTAAGACTAATCCCTCGCCAAAATATGGTCGATATGGTTGCACTACGTCGGAGGATGTCATCCCTGTACCGTACAGCCGTTTGTTTGATTTCTACGACCACCAGCTTCTGTTTTACAAAGTAGCTTTTGTCGTCAGAAGAATAAGAGCCTGTCACCAGTTGGTTGGTATCATTTGCGAAGAGCACACATAAATAACAAAGAACTGCGAATTCCATTGGAAGGGGAGCCACTGCCGTTTAAAGTGCCAGACGTAAACTTTAACGTTAACTTATACGTTAATAAATCTCTTAATCTGATCGCTACCAAACTTCACGAGATTTCCCCTGAGCTAATCTGAAGATTTCACCAAAATTGCTCCAGCTGTGTTTGAATGCATAGAGAACGTACATAGAAAAATCAAATTTTGATTATGCAGCGACGAAGGGAACCAATGCTAAGCGGAGTAGGATTAAATTATCTGCCCAAAAAAGAAAAATTGAAGAAAAAGAAGCATAAATGACCTAAAATGAGTACTCGCTATAGCTAAGTTCTTCCATCAACGCAACACAGAACTCTTTCCTAACCCTGTGACTGCAAAAGTCCAAATGCATCTCAGTCTTCAAATATTCGTCCAAATCAATGTCCTTTACGTGTGCGTGCACTACTGCACCATGTCTCTCTTCGCCCTGTACATCAGTGGCACACAGCGGCACACGTTGTAGCACTGCGAGGAGCCTCGTAGCGCCACACAGACAGGCTGCATGCATGTTTCAGCTTAGTGCGGTCGTGCCGGCGATATACGACAGCAGAGGGCAACGTGTCGCCTGGCGTATCTCTCTCTCTCTCTCTCTCTCTCTCTCTCTCTCTCTCTCTCTCTCTCTCTCTCTCTGGTTACCAACAGCCGCGGCAAGCTTAAAACAACCAAAATGCACAGTCGCGCTGCACGCTAATTTCTCTGCCTTTTTGTGCTTTTTCTTTTCGCGCGACTACATTTTTTGTTGCTGGCCTCAGAATTACGTACAGTGCTCTGAGCATGAATTTAACAAGAAAAAATACTACACTCTCACCTCCGAAACGGAAGTCTTGGGGTATCTCCCAGCCTTTTAAACATACGTTACACGCAGGCCCGTCGCTACTGGCATATCAAAAGGATCGTCATCATGTGAACCGTTTCCCTGCAAAGATGAATATCAGTTTGACGTGGATATAAATGTACTACAAAACGTACTAGCATAATTACTTTTTGCCAGATATACTGATTTAGTCAAAGATTCACGATTCCGAGAGATCGTGTAAGGCTTTAGTTTCGTTTTTTTCATTATTATTTTTTGTCGCTGCCTAGAATCGTTCAATTTTTTTTTTTTTCAGAATCGTTTAATACGCTTTTTACTGCAATTACACCTCTAAAAGTACCTTTCTTGATAAATTATTAAATCTGTGGCGCATAGTGTCCATTAGTGGTCGTCTGTTATTGGACGTATTTCATTGCATCTGCGATCCTTATGGAACTCGTAATGCATGTAGTCCACTCCCTGGGACCCTTAGGCCAGATAAACCGGCAAGCGCCAGTTTTTCGCCCGAAGGCAGTACACGCCAAGATGGAGAGCGTGACGTGACAGCGGTTTCGAAATGCATTTCACCAGTTGCACAAAGAAGAGGCAAAGGAAATTTGCTCTAAATGCAAGGATTCTCTACGTCTAAATTTTTTTCGAAAGTTTCCATAGGAAAAGGAAAAAAAAACTCACAGAACGAACTCTTAAGGTTTCAAGAGCGTAGTGGCCACTTCGGTGGATATATCTCAATTTTTCCATGTAGATGGTAAATTGCTACAAAATTTTATATTTTATGATAATATAGTAAAGAACAATGTGTATTAACACCATTTCAAAGTTTTCTCCTCGTTTGCTGGTTTGTTGGTAATTCTTGCATCACAGGGTTAAATTACCTACACGAAATTATCATTAATCTCATAGAATCCACGCCTCACGAGTAACATAGCCAGCTCCTTAGGTAAAAAGAGTAAACCTCCGTTTTATTTACCTTATTTTTATCTTTCTCCTTTAGCTTTCATTGGCGGCTACAAATAATCTGAAATTTTTCCATATGTCGTAATAGGCGACTAAAAGGAGTCTTGTAGATAATGATGCTTTATTTTGGAGTAAAATTGCGAGTGCTGAAAGATTGTCTTTTTGTGTTTTTATTACTGTCGTTGTGATAGTCTGTAGATATAACGTACTGCGTACAGTGCATTAACTCAATTTGTTAATTCATTCATTTCCGTGTCCAGATCAAATTTAGTTTTTTTCAATAGTTAGAGCTTTTCATTGGCTTGTCATTGGCTTGTGGCAGGTCAATGAAACTGCAGGGCTCCGACAATACTCAGCACACAAGCAGATGTGCCTCGTCCTGTACCTCTCCGCATTCACAAAGCGCATCGTCATCGATAGTCAGCAGGTCCCATCTGCGGAGATTAGTTTTACATCTGGGCACACCAGACCTCAGCCTGTTCAGTGTTCTTCAGACTGTATAAGGTAGGTTGTTTCCAGGTGCCATTTCCTCTTTTGGCGTTATCAGCAGTGCGGTTTGTTCATTCTTCCATTTTACAGACTCTATCTTCCTGCTACCGTCAAGGATACTGATTCTTGTAATGTTGTTTCTAGACTTAATCCTCAGAGCCTGAGTGACGTGCCCATTCAATGGGTATTGAGAGGCTAAGACTGATTAAGCCGTTAAAAACTTTTTGATATTGGCGTTGTTCAGAATGTCCAAAAGAACTCACCACACCAATCTATATTTGTTTCTACGTGACGACGGCGTACGGTTCATTACTCCACCACAGATACGGTAATGACATTCGACCTGAATGAATCTGAAATGACGAACGTAAGGGGACAATGAACGATAGAGGCGCTATGGCCGTACTGCGCGACTGTGGGAATTTGAGGCGGGCAGGAGACGAGTGCGGGCATCAGTGTACCGCTGGCCCGGGTTCGAATTCCGGCCACGCTGAAATTTTTCACTTCTCGCTAATGCAAAAGTGGCTGCGAACCAGGTGTGGTGTCTGTTCTTTGACACGTCCGACACTGAAAAGCCGTATCTTCTTTCCTGAGAAACTCTTCTTCAGCCTGTATTTGAAAGGATTCACTGCTTGTTACATAGTTAAAAACTGATTTATCTTAGCAGTCCACTCTCTCTCTGTACATGGCGTGAAATACAAATGTTCGGATTACCGTACCCCAAAGCCTGTTTGACAGAAGTTACGAATACCTTCCTGTTCACTTTAAAAATTGCTCTCCAGTAATATCTGGAAATTTAAATTAGAACTGCTGAATCTGACGAATACTGAGCGTACGACGAACTGACTAAATTTTGAGATAGTGTCTACCGAGTTAATCGCCCTCTCCAGCGCGTTGCGCACGTCCTGTCGTTTCACACGTCTCGTTAGTGCCTTATCGGCGTACAGATAGCCAACATGCGTGCCATTTGGAACAGACCGAATATTCTCGTTTCTGATAGCGGGCAGACAAAAACAAGAAATGTGCTTTATCATCGGCTCTTACACGACATGACCCAGCGATCTGTTCGACATTCCGACAGCAATAAATTGTGAAATTTTTATGCCCAAGGCCAGCTGCCCACGATAACAGTTACGTATTATTTACGTGTTGTAGTAGTGGAACAATGCGTTGCCCAGAGTTAAAGATGACTGACAGATTAGTCTGCTAGCTTGATAAGAAACCAGTGAACATGATTGTTCTTCGCAATTTCTAAATGTGTATCGTAATTTGATAATTATCCTAAACTGACTTTCCCCTTCGTGTACATCCATACTCAGCCATTCATCTCATGGAGTGTAGCAGAGGATACTTTGCGTACTGTCTCTTCCTCCTATTCCATTTGCGTATGGTTCGCAGGAAAAATGATTGCCCGAATGCCTCCGTGTGGGCCCTAATGTCTGATCTTTGTGGACTCTACGCGAGATATTTTGTTTGCACCTATTTTGTTATCCTGCCAGTCTATTGTTTTCAATATATGAACCATAAACAGTATGAACAACAGTGGTGACAGGTTACAGCCTTGTCTTGCCCCTGAAACTACCCTGAATCATCTAATCAATTTGCCATCTACTCTAACTGCTGCCTGACAATCTAAGTAAAGACCTTTAATTATCTGCAGAAGTTTGCCTACTATTCCATAATCTTGTATAACTGACAACAGCTTCCTCCTAGGTACATGGTCATAAGCCTTTTCTAGATCTATAAAATTCCCTGTTCCACTCATCACTTCTCCGTGATCTGCTGTAAACTAAAGTTCTGGTCCTGACAGCCTCTAACAGATCTAAAGTCTCACTGATTATCATCTAACTTGTCTTGAACTAATACTCGCACTCTTTAAATTATAACTGACAAGATTTTCCCCAAAACGCTAATTAAAGAGAGAACTCGGTAGTTTTACAATACTTTGTTTCCGTGCTTAAAATGGGTGAGATTACTGCTTTCGTCCATTCAAACAGAATATGTCCAGACTCCTAATCCACTTCAGTTATTCTCTGTAACCATTTGAAATTATGTCGGAGCTTATCAAATACAGTGGAAACGTCAGGTCTCTTCTACCCCAGAAGCTTCATTGCATCTATTGACCATTCTCTCCACTTCCTCAAATGTAATGCTGTTTTCGTCATGGTTGTTATCCCATTGTACCTCAAAACCTGACACATCATTGAAAATTTCATTTACATTGAGCAACTGTTCAAAAAATTTCCTTCACCTGCCCAATGCATCCACAGGATTCACTTTATTTATTAAGTTCATCATTACTTTCGGACAAATGTTGTTATAAAGAGAGACCTATAACACCAGTCAACATGTCAAGTTTTCTCCTTGTAGCTAGAACTGCAGTTTTTAGTTGTTGTTGTTGTTGTTGTTGTTGTTGTTTTCAGTCGGCGGACTGGTTTGATGCAGCTCTCCACGCTAACCTATCCTGTCCAAACTTCATCTGAGAATACTTTCGGCAACCTGCATCCTTTTGAATCTGCTTACTGTATTCGTCCATCGGTCTCCCTCTAAGATTTTTACCCCACACACTTCTCTCTAATGCGAATTTGATGATTCCTTGATGTCTTAGAATGTGTCCAACCAATCTATCCCTTCTCATAGTCAGGATATGCCAGCAACTTCTTTTCTCCCCAGTTCGGTTAAGCACCTCATTTGTTACGTGATCTACCCATCTAATTTTCATCATTCGTCTGTAGCACCACATTTCAGAAGCTTCTATCATCATTTTGTCTGAACTCCTTAATGTCCACATTTCACTCCCATACGATGCTACACTCAAGACAAATGCTTTCATAAAGGATTTCCTAAAATTTAAATTAATATTGGATATTAACAAGTTTCGCTTCTTTAGAAACGCTTTTCTTCCCATAGCCATTCTGCATTTTACATCATCTTTACTTTTTTACTTGTTTAATTACCTAGACAGAAGAAACATCAAATTTAATAAATACGACGTATGTCCACAAAGTAAGTTCCGTGTGGTTATATAAACCAAACTTGAACAGATACCGAAAAAATATTCACTGTATAAAAATCTGCAAATGTTCAACTACTTAACTACATAACTTCCGAAATTTTGTAGGCACTTGTCATAGCGTGGGAAAAGTTTTTTTGTATTCAACGATGTGGCAAACAAGTTCTTTCAGCTCATCATCGTTGAAATGTTGACCATCAAGGATAGATTTTAGGTGTAAGAGATGAAAGGAGTCTTCTTCTTCCCTTCACGTTGCCGCCCGACCTCACAAGGCGAATGCGACCAAACAACTCTTACGGGAATTTCACTGGGACGTGTTTGATCATCCTCCGTACAGTCTCGCTCCCAGCGACTTTAGTCTTACACCTAAAACCTGTCCATGGTGGTCAACACTTCAGCGATGATGAGCTGAAAGAACATGTTACCACATAGTTGAATACTCAGGCGGCAACCTTCTACGAAGAAGGCATACAAAGACTTCTGCCACGCTATGACAAATGCCTACAAAATTTCGGAAGCTATGTAGAAAAGTAGTTTAATAGTTGTATATTTTTGTACAATAAATATTTTTTTCTGTATCTGTACTCGTTTGTTTTATATAACCAAACGGAACTTACTTTGTGGACATACCTCGTATTGATTTCATTAAAATAAATCACCCTACATTTTTCTCATCATTCTAATTTTGTTTAGTTTTGATTCTGTTATTTTTCTAGTATAATTTTTTTTTTTCAAAAAATGTTTGTATAGTCTATGGGACTTAACTACGGGGTCATCAGTCCCTAAACTTACAAACTACTTATGAACTACTTACGAACTAGGACGGCACAAATATCCATGCCCGAGGGGGGATTCGAACCTCCGACCGTAGTGGCCGTGCAGACCGTGACTGGAGCGCCTTAGTCTCCTCGGCCACCGCGGCCGGCTTTTTTTTTTTTTTTTTCTAGTCTAGATTGATTCCTAGGTTATTTATTTTATTTTGGGTTCGTGTTATCAACCTGAATCGGTAGCATTGTCTCCACAAATCTGTTTCCATTCTTCCGGCCGGACTGCGCTGTTGCTCACTGTGTCATTGTAGCCACGTGGCTCCTGATGCGATGCGACGCGCAAAGTCATAAAAGCGGTTGTGAGGGCGTGGAGCGGCCGGTACACAATGAGCCCGATTGCGCCCGCCGCGCTGCGCTGCGGTGATCATCCGAGCGCCGGCTAATTGACTAACAGCATTAGCGCGCCCAGCTGTTCGCTAAATATTGAACCTGTCCCGCCCTCCTCTTCGGCGCGCGGGTCGCTCTGTCCACACTGAATGGACCGCCCCTACAGCAGAGACGCGTATCGGAGGTCGGCGCAGATTAGATTCCGTCGCTAATAGCTGTGATGTAGACCAGAGTACAAAGCTGCTCTGAGTGCTGACTAGCGTTACAGCTCTGATTCCCCGGCTTAGCAAGCGGAGGTAGCAGCGGCAACTTCAGCCGTCGTTGTCATTAGTGTTTTGCTGTGACGAACTACCGCGTTCGTGTATTTAGGTTCTCCGAATAAAGCTCCTGTTTCCGGTGAGTTGTCGGAGGGATATTGAGGGCGAGGTTTTAGTACCCAATAAAGATGTTTATAGCCGGCACTTAAACTGTAAGTTGTGGAAAGGGAAAAGTCTCGAACAACCAATCTTTGAGAAAGATCTGTGTTACTCTTCATTACACAGAATCGTTACGGCGCGATTGCTTGTAATAAATATATTTGAAAAGAAATAGTACATAATGGTAATTTGGGGGGGTTCTGGTATCCGACTCCGAATTTAGATAGGTTCATTGGTGTAAAATGTTTGCGTTAGCTCATAGCAGTGCTCATTTCTATGGCAAAGGTCCCAGGTTCAAGTCCCGGTTCCAGTACTCAATTTTAATCTGTCCGTAAGTTTCATATCAGCGCACACTCCGCTGCAGAGTAAACGTTTCTTTCTAGCTACTAATGAATTTGTGGTAAAATGATCAGTTTGAGAGGTAATGGAAAAGTTAGGTATGTAGCTGATCAGCTACAATGCTTTGCTTTAAAGGGTTAAACTAACTTATGCTAAGAATAAGACATACAGTCATGCACGAGAAAAGGCTGTAACGTCCGACGGGGAAGAGCCACGCACTCAGCAGCAAGACGCCCTGAGAACATTACCATGCCGCCTTTTGCACCATTTTACACCAAATGAACCTATCTAAATTCGGAGCCGTAAACCAGAACCCCAAATTAACATTATGTACTACTTCTTTTCAAACATATTTATTACAAGCATTCGCGCCGTAACGAATGTGTGGAATGAAGACTAACACATAAAGATGTTTCTCAAACATTAGTTGTTAGACTTTTCCCTTTCCACAACGTATAGTTTAAGTGCCGTCTATAAATCACTTAATAAGAACATGTCTTATGGTCCGGATTGTATACCCATCTGATTATGCTGAAGCGATAGCTCCTTACTTAACAGCCATATACAACCGCCCTCTCAAAAAAGTATCTGTACCAAAAGATTGGAAAGTTGCACAGATCACACCTATATTCAAGGAAGGCAGTAGGAGTAAATTATTAAACTACAGGCCTATTTCATTGATTTCAATTTGCAGCAGGGTTTTGGAACATTTCCTGTATTCAAATATTATGAATTCTCGAAAAGAATGATCTATTGGACCAATGTCAACATGGATTTAGAAAATATCGTTCATGCGAAACACAACTAGCTCTTTACTCACACGATTGGCAAATTGATTTCGTATTCCTTGATTTCCAGAAGTCTTTTGACACCGTACCTCACAAACGGCTTTTAATCAAATTGTGTGGTTACGGTATATCGCCGCAAATTTGCGACTGGATAGGGGATTTCCTCTCAGAGAGGACAAAGTTCGTAGTAATCGATGGTAAGGCATCGACTAAAACATAGATGATATCGGGCGTTCCACAAGGTAGTGTTATTGGTCTCTGCTGTTCCTTATTTACATAAGCGATTTAGGAGAAAATCTAAGCAGCTCTCTTAGGTTGTTTGCAGATGACGCCGTCATTTACCATCTAGTAAAATCATCTGAAGATCAAAACCAACTGCAGAACGATTTGAATAAGATATCTGTATGGTGTAAGAACTGGCAATTGACTCTAAATAATAAGTGTGAAGTCGTCCACATGAGTACGAAAAGAAATCCGTTAAACTTTGTTTACAAGATATATCAATCAAATGTGAAGGCCGTAAAGTCCACAAAATACCTAGGAATTACTATTACTTCAGACTTAAATTGTAAAGAACACGTAGATAATGTCGTGGGAAAGGTGAAGCAGAGACTGCGATTTATTGGCAAAACCTTTAAAAGATGCAACAGAACTACTAAAGAAACTACATACACTTCGCTTGTCCGTCCATTTTTGGAGTATTGCAGCCCAGTGTGGGATCCTTATCAGGTGGGTTTGACGGAGGACATAGAAAGAGCCCAAAGAAGGGCACCTCGTTTCGTATTGTCACGATACAGGGGAGACAGCGTTACGGAAATGGTACAGGATCTGGGATGGGAATCATTACAACAACGGCGCTTATCTCTGCGGCGTGGGCTACTTGCGAAACTACAATCGCCAACCTTCTCCTCCGAATGCGAAAATATCTTGTTGACTCCCATTTATATAGGTAGAAATGATCATCAGAATAAAATACGAGAAATCAGAGCCGGAAAGGAGAAATGTTCAAATGTCCGTAAATCTATCGGACCAAACTGCGTGGTCATCAGTCCGTAGCTTACAAACTACTTAAACCTAGGTAAACTAACCTAAGGACAAAAAACACACACACACACACACACACACACACACACACACACACACACACACACACGGGGGCGCGCGCGCGCCCCAGGGAGGACTCGAACCTCCACGGCGAGCAACCGCGCGCTCCGCAGCGAGACGCTTTAGACCGCTCGGCTATTCCACCGCGGCCCGAACGGAAAGATTCAGGTGTTCATTCTTCCCGCGCGCTAATCGAGAATTTAGCACACTCATGAGGATGGGGGCCAGATGGATCGCAGAAACAATGCCCAGATTACGTCATGATCCGACAGGAAAACCGAGAAGAGTACCATAAAATTTAGGTCGGAAAGGCCTAGTTTCTCCCTCTCGCTCTCTCCCCCTGCTCCAGCAGAAAGTGAACGCAGGGTGTGTAGCGCGTCGACAGTTGTCTGGGCGACAGTGAAGAAGTGCAGAGAGGCCCGCTGGCGGGGCTGGTTGCGCCAGCCAACCAGCGCTAATGGTATTCCGCATCAGCGCTGCCGCTGGCGCCCGCGACGCATACATCTGTGAGAGTTGCGGACACGGGGCGTGGCTCTGGGGCTGCCATACATCAGCCGGCCGCGTTCCGACCTCGTGTCCACGACACACACACACACACACACACACACACACACACACACACACACACACCTACCTCATTACGAACGTCCGCTTTAACGAAGATGGACGAACTAACCG
Organism: Locusta migratoria; assembly: GCA_026315105.1. NCBI lineage: Eukaryota > Metazoa > Arthropoda > Insecta > Orthoptera > Acrididae > Locusta > Locusta migratoria. The sequence goes on along the minus strand of CM048744.1, from coordinate 490,248,255 downwards.
GGCACTACCTAGTGTTGGTGTCACCAAGCGCTGCCAACAAACAAATTCTGCATCTCACTGTTTCTTTTTCACTGTTTTATTGATCGACTAGCTGAACCCCCGCTGCTTCGCATGCGTAGGCTGGTTGGTCTGCACCAGTTGTTTCCTTTTAATCCTGATGAAGAATCCATATCTTAAGTTTCGTAGTTATAGCTTGAAATTTGTGTTAACAGCACCATATTTTTGAAGATCGGTTTTTGCATCTCGTATTTCACCCCCTTATTGGTCGAATTTCCAAAAATACCGAAACACGTCATTTAAATTTGAACCCCGAATCCAAATCCGAAAATTTGTAGTTCTAACTTCAAAATTGCCTAAATAGCAACAGATTTTCGAAAAACACCCCCTCTCCAATTTAACCCCCTTGATGGTTGAATTTCCAAAGATACCGAAACACGTATTTTTTAACGTCTAACGAACTATACAAATATCAATTTTTGCAGATCTAGCTTTAAAATTGTATCAATAGCAACGTGTTTTGGAAAAAAATTTTGATCCTCTATTTAACCCTCTTACTTGTTGAAATTCCCAAATACTAAAAATCATGGATTTTTAATCCTGACCAATATTCCATATCCGAAGTTCCGTAGTTGTAGCTTAAAATTTGAGTTAACAGCAACATATTTTTGAAAATCAACTTTTGCGTCCCCTATTTCACCCTCTTATTTGTCGAATTTCAAAAAATGCCGAAACACGTGTCTTTTAATTTCGAACCCTGAATTAAAATCCGAAATTTTGTAGTTCTAGCTTCAAAATTGCCTAAATAGCTACGTATTTTCAAAAATCGTTTCATGCTCTATTTCACCCCCCTTACGGACGGAATATTAGAAAATCGCTTCTTAAATGACGCCTACAGAGTAAGATCAACACCCTCCGCAAATTTCAAGTTTCTATCTTCAGTGGTTTGGGCTGGCCGTGATGAGTTAGTCAGTCAGTCGGGACACTTCCTTTTTATATATAGAGATACCTGTGCGTCCAGCCTTAGAGACCGTCAAGTGTGGGGAGAATCCATATTTAAGAGCGCCATTCGGAAACTAAATTCCGGCCTCTTACGTCACGAGAATGAGTGGCGCTAGCATCGCTTTTTCCCGTTCTATACAACGAGCTTCAATATCATAGAGTGGCTAACAAACGAATTACAGCGCTCTTTACGGCAGCTTAAATAAACTCGACCGCCATATTGACGTGGTCGGTACACCTGAGTCTATCGTATGTTATTTAATATGAAGTGCTGTATTTAATGTACATTGCATTTATTGTACATTTGGTGTACAATTTTTGCTGCTGAAATATGCCTAAACAGTATTCATAGTTTAATTCAATAATCGAAGAGAGAAAACGACAAATATTTCATGGAAAATTACCAAATGTTTTGCCTCTTTTGATCTGTCTATACACAACAAAATTCCTGAATAGTGGCACTTAGCTGCCCGTAGAGTGATGCTTCAGATTGCCAATCCTGGAATTTACTTCAAATATATGCCATAAAAAATGCTCAGTTTTCTACCTAGTGTCTGCGTTTTTCTGAGATGTTTCTCCTTCTGTTGTTGGTGTGGAAGATGAAAGAACATCTCGACTGTGCAATAATACAATAAAATAAACACTTTTGACTATCTACAATTTCCGTAAAAATATTTTGCTGTTGACAATACTTGATCGAACATGGTTCACATACAATCAGTGCAAAGTGTGGAAGCAACAGTAACAACCAGAATTTTTACACTTGTTAAATGTCTGTGTACTTCGCAAAAAAATATTTACTTATTTCGGCGTGACAATAACGATTTTTATTAACGATGCGTTATTTCGGTGTGGAATGCTTTTGTGTCAGCTGACCCAGGCGCATTTATAATTACGGTATTCTGTTGTCACTTTCGTCTTTGTACTCGAATTTCGTCCACCAAACATCACAAGCAAACCCTTTAACAGCAGTTTTACAAGGATATGAATTTAATACGTTTAATAAAATGTTCAAATGTTTGTATAGCTTATGGGACTTAACTACGGGGTCATCAGTCCCTTAACTTACAAACTACTTATGAAGTAGCTAATAGTAAGGACGGCACAAATATCCATGCCCGAGGGGGGATTCGAACCCCCGACCGTAGTGGCCGTGCAGACCATGACTGTAGCGCCTCAGTCCCCTCGGCCACCGCGGCCGGCTACGTTTAATAAACAGCAGATAAATGTGTACTAGATTTTGTGAAAGCAGTTACTAAAACACGTTAACTACAGATGCAAATGCATGATCATAATAATTACTGCTGACTTTGTAAGTTTCGCAGCGTCTTTAAACCACGTTCTTGCATTATAATGCATTACAATCAACACATGCTTTCAAAGCGGCACTTTCGTTAAATCTCAACTGTTACACTTTTAACTGTAACTTTATTACTCTCAGGTTCGTGAGATTTCATTACCTCATTTTTAAGATAAACACGATCAGGCTTGTCAATTCACAGCTTTGATAAAGGCTAGAGCCACCGACGGAACTTCATGCATATCTGTACTCCATAGTCAGTCTTTACATAAAACGCGGAACTGTATGAATAGGTAAACTTCTCTAGTGGTCTGACATGACAGCTGTCAACAGATACCGCACATAACATGGCAGACGCCAGTTCAATTTGTCTCAAACATGGCGGACTTATCGCCACTATGAAGTTCAAGCTCTTTGGTTCTTACAAGGAAAGTACATGGACTCGAACAAACATATATGTATGAACGTTTGGTTACAGGATCTCTACATACACCTCAATGTGCTGGTGGGTGTCGGTTTTTCTGCAAAGCTTTGAAACTATGCTCTAGATAGCACTTTAGATGTAATTGTAGACGCCATACGTAATGCAGATATCTTAACTATAACTTATGTAATAATCGTACATGTTCTCTAGCGAATTGTCATCAAAAGCCGTGATGATAGTTGCAACTTTAACCTTCTTCCCGAAAGACTGTTGGTATTCACTGCCACTGTTTCCATCGCCTCTTCCCGCACTTACCGTAACACTGCCGCTTGCAATGAGTTGTTCGTCATTATCATCCCTATTATCATTATGAGTTTTTAACAATAGTATCTAACTTATGCTCATATTTCTGTTCCATAACAGATACGAGAAAGCATGCAAATGATTCATCTTCTACACTACTACAATCTTCACGAAGAAGGGTTCTTCGTAACTTCATCTCAACTAATCGCAATACATTAGCAGGATTTATTAGCAATCGCCGCCCCATCTGACGCTTCACCACACAAATAACATCACAAAACGCAACTTCGGAAGCACACTGCACCGTCCTTACTGGCGAACAGACAGGTCAAAGTGCAATGCGGCATGGCACACGCAGAGGCCTCTAATGGGCGACTGCAGAGTTTTGCTGATGCGGGAGTATCACTAGTGCATTATCTCTCATGCGATTTTGGTGTACGTGTTTGTTCGAGCCCAAGTACTTTCCTTGTTAGTTGGATCCAGTAATCTCCCTGCAGTATAACTGTGAGGCTGTATACTGCCATTTTTCTCATCAGTAGTGCGTGTGCGTGTGTAACAACTGACACCAGCAGCAATTCATCGAGAGATTATTCTAGTGTACGACAACATATACAGTAGTGACGATGTAGTTAGGCTTTGGTGTTGTGCATTTCGTGACTACGCTCCATGATGAGCAAAGCGGCCGGCCGTCTTTCGTAAATAAACATGTGGCACACATATTCGGTGTTCAACCCTCTATGAACTCTCAAATGGATTAGCGAGTTAAAAGAAAGTTTCAGTGGTTGGCCGAAGGGATTTTAAGGCTTGTGAAGCGGTATGAAAAATGTTTGAATGTGCTATGGAAATTACGTATAAAAACAACTAAAAGCTGTTGCTTTCTCTCATAGTAGGTAAGTCCCCACAATAGTGTTTTTGACAAAAATCGGAGGTTACTTTCTGAAACGCCCTCTTATTACACTAAAATGAGTCAAACTCAGGCGGTGCATTTGATAGTCCTGCCTGTTTGAGTATGGTTTTTAAACGGTTTCCCGCGATTTTGTAGACTGATATTAGACTGTGCCCCTATCTCAGTCTCATAAAATAAGATACGCAAACAGATAAAGTACGTCTAGAAGAAAATTCACACCATTGACAGCAACGTGGCTCTTAAGACTTCCCTCATGATAAACGCATTTATCGACAAATAGAAAATAAAAATAAATTTTACACATCATAAAGACCTCTACCTCGTATGAGAGGATAAATGCTAGCAGTCACTATACGTATTTAATTTCTCTAGGATCTTATTGCCGGGTATCTCTCACACATTGGCCGGCCGCGGTGGCCGAGGTGACTGAGGCGCTCCAGTCACGGTCTGCACGGCCACAGCGGTCGGGGGTTCGAATCCTCCCTCGGGCATGGATATTTGTGCCGTCCTTAGTATAAGGTAGTTGATAAGTAGTTTGTAAGTTTAGGGACTGATGACCACGTAGTTAAGTCCCATAAGCTTAACAAACATTTGAACTTTTTTTTTTTTTCTCACACATTCTGCAGAACAGCATATTTCTATCTTGTTACCCAGCATTAAAATTTGATTGAACAATGTTTTCAAAAGTGAACATAGTATTTTCCAGAAATTCATACACAACTTAATAACAGTAAATTTAGAAAATATTATAATCCATTTATGGAGTTAAATGATAAATTCCTGTATGATATAAAAGGTGTACGACTTTAAAAAAAACTGTATTACGATTAATTTTGTAACTGTCACAAGTTGACACTACCAGTTATCTAACTGCATTGTTGTATTTTAATCGGTATTCATATAGCGTTTTACACCTTGGCACATATTATATACGCCAAGCCGTCGTCGTGTTACGTAACTAGGTGAACATTCTCGACTCCAAGAAAAGCACAACATACAGTCCACTACATACCCATTCTAGCGATACGATATCAGGCTCATAGAAATCCTCCATCCCATAAGTAATACATTTGCATTTTAACTTTGCTCCTAAAAATAATTTAACAGGAAAGTCATGCTCATTTTCACATCACCTTAGGGCACAACAATGATCATTTTGACTCCTAAATAAAACTGGAAGACCTTGTCTTACTGAATTTTGCGATATATTTCATGTCACTTTTACATTTCAACACTATTCTGAAAGTAATCAGAAATGGATTGGCTGTAAAATGGCTACTGTTAATGGAATATACTGGATGATTCAGCTGTTCCTAACCACGAAGTATTATGCAATCACGCTGACACGCCACACTTAACGGGACATGTTTGCATGTTGCTTTTCTCTCATAGTACGTAAGTCCCTACAATAAAGTGATTTTCACAAAGAGTACACAGTCAGTCGGTGCAGTGTTTACCACATTATTTTACTTGACTGTGACCGGCTTTTGCCGTACTGAACTGTAGTGTAGTTGGTAAGGGCAGACCGAGCAATGCGGATAAATGTTCAAATGTTTGTATAGTCTATGGGACTTAACTACGGGGTCATCAGTCCCTAAACTTACAAACTACTTATTAACTAACTAAGACTAAGGACAGCACAAATATCAATGCCCGAGGGGGGATTTGAACCCCCGACCGTGGTGGCCGTGCAGACCGTGGTGGCCGTGCAGACCGTGACTGGAGCGCCTCAGTCCCCTTGGCCACCGCGGCCGGCCAATGCGGATAGATCTTGCGTGTGAGGTGCGACAGGTCCAGTCAGAGAATCGAATAGAAATTTATTTTTTAACGCACTTAACGTAGTGGAATATCCTCTTTTGATGCAAATTGTCGTAATCTGAGCTATTTCATTAACTCGGTATTTGTATGGAGGCACGGGCTGCGGCTGGTAAGTATTCAAGAAGATAAAACTCAAACAGCCGTAATTTTTATTACCAGTTTCGGTGTCTCATTAACACGGTCTTCAGGTCCCACCTTAAGAACTTAGTAAGTGGGATTAGTAAATATGTGTTGTGGTATAGTTAAGTCAGCTCAAAGGCCCAAGTACACTGAACACGCAAAAGCATCGCAGCCTCCTAACAGACCATCTGCCACGGTACCTAGAAGACCTTTGCGCATCAAAAGGCAACTCCAGTTGCACCCAAATGTCTACGGATTCTAGATTAAACAGAGGCTCCCATTCATCAAGCATAGCCGATTGTGTTAGTGGGGCACCGAAACAGGTAGCGTAATTTAAAGAAGTTGTTATTACGACTCTTAGTTCATCTTACAGTACTTACGGCCCCAAGAAGGGGTGATTTTTCAACAGGTAAGACAGATAAGGGAATGAAATAGAGAACGAAGCTACAGTGATAATGTCCAGTAAGCTGACCCTGCAAACGATTTGGAACACACCTCACAAGTAGAGTAGTCCTTAAAAAACCGTTTAAATCATTTATTGCCGCGGTGGAGTAGCCGAGCGGTCTAAAGCGTCTCGCTGCGGAGCGCGCGGTTGCTCGCCGTGGAGGTTAGTCCTCCCTGTGTGTGTGTGTGTGTGTGTGTGTGTGTGTGTGTGTGTGTGTGTGTGGCCGTTAGGTTAGTTTACCTAGGTTTACGTAGTTTGTAAGCTACGGACTGATGACGACGCTGTTTGGTCCGATAGATTTACAAACGTTTGAACATTTTTTGAAATCATTTATTTAGGTTTGTCTAAAGTGTCAGGCGTAGCGACCGGGTGCAACAGTGAAGTAATGTATTAAATAATGAATTGACGGAGTACGTACTCAAAAAAATCTTTTGTAATTAAATATTCCCAAGAGCGAAGAGTGTCGCATAGTGACGTTGTATGGAACTTTACTGGTAGCGACAGCTGAACTATCTATATACGAAACAGTATTCACACTGAGAAAACCAAAATCTTTACAGTTACGCATTTGACAAAAAGATTGCGATAAAGGAACAGTACAGATGGGGTTGGATACTGTACATTCAAATCAATAGAATTGTAATAAAGAATGAAAATAAAGGTGTGGCGTCCTTTTATGTGTGTCATTAGAGACGGAGGACTACATTGGATTCCGGAAGTAGGAACAAGCTTATACAACTATCTCGACATTCTGCACGAAAAACCTAAATCGGAATGAGTGGAAGAGGTTTGAAACGTTGTCTTAAAAAAAATTCAAATGTTTGTTAAGCTTATGGGACTTAACTACGGGGTCATCAGTCCCTAAACTTACAAACTACTTATGAACTACTTACGAACTAGGACGGCACAAATATCCATGCCCGAGGGGGGATTCGAACCCCCGACCGTAGTGGCCGTGCTGACCGTGACTGGAGCGCCTCAGTCACCTCGGCCACCGCGGCCGGCTCGTTGTCTTCCCGGTTGAAAATAAAATCAGTATGTTGCCTCACTCGATAGTCACAATATGCGAGGCGAACTTTCTCCTGTCGTCGAAGTGTTAAATAAAAGCCGTGAACGCGGAGCAAGCACAGTCAGGGGTGGTGTAACGGGAGGAAGGTGATTCTAACGTAACGGCATCTCCGTTAACAGAGATGAACAGAAACGGAATGTAAATTTCTCTTCCGTTACAGACGTCTGGCGGCCAAGTGGAATGCAACGTTTCTCCTGTCAGCGAGAGTCTAGTTTAGAAATCTGCAAGGAGTCATGTAACGCGCCAGGCCTTTCGCGTGAACATTTTCGCTTACAGAGTGGCTGCTCTAACAGACATCTGCAGTGATCTGTACATCACAACGTATCATTCGAAACACCACACCGCCATATAGAAGGAAAAAATGGATGATAAAAAGGCGACTTTGCTTTGATCACTCTTAAAGCCGAAAAAGGCATGCTGATATCCTCTGTCGGTTGCAGAAATTGTTCTCGTGTTTCCAGAAATGTTACTGGTTGATAACACTGTACATATAAAAATTCCAACCCTTTAAAAATGGGACAATGCAAGGAGTGCATTTAATTGCGAATTTCTATCCTCTACCGAAATTTGATAAAGGCTACCAAAGTCAGTTAAATTTGTCAATTAACGATAACCTCACTTTGATGATCTGTATTAACTTACTAGTTTTATTATTATTATTATTGTTGTGACTTTTATATGTACCAAGAATGTTGCAAAAATTTCAAAGGCACACTGCCATAAATGGGGGCGGAAAGAAAAAGCATCAGTCTTGACGTCAACGAAGTATATTACAATTTACTGATTTCCAGCAGTCAAAATGCAATCATAAAGTCTCATACAAGAATGTGTAAATACCATAGATTATTTTCCATACGTGCTCGCTATGTAGCAAAATGAACGCCCTTCGACGGTATAATGGCACACACCGATGCTGCAATGCACGTTCACGCCCGACTTGTAATTTTAGTTTGTAATTTTGTGCGAGCAGTAGTTGGGACGTCACAAGATACTACTATACTCGAGCGTAATTAGCTAGAAAATACTTCTTGACATTTGTTCAGTCGCTATGTAAGGTGCTGAAAGCAAAGATAATACACACTCTTACGTACCGCTAACAGTCTCGCGACCTTAAAATTTTACTTACGGCAGCTCTAAATTTTTCATGTAAGTGAAATATGTATACGTCATCGGGTATAGTTAAAGTCACTTAATTTGACTTTAAAACGCACACTGTTCGGACTATCTTAAAGTTGAATTCGTCTTCCTGTAAAGAACACGTTGAATTAAATGTCAAAGACGTTGTTGATAATAATCATATACACACGTAAGTTCTGTTTTACACTTCCATATATTCAAATATTGATTGAATTGTTTAAAGTTCATGAGGTATGATCCTAAATCAGAAATGAAATGTTCTTCCAGGTCCAAAACAAAAGTCTCGCGTATATTACGATAACTTTATCATGTTTTCCCATCCGCAGATTATACAAAGACTCGAGCACTATCGCCGGCCGTGGTGGCCGAGGGGACTGAGGCGCTCCAGTCACGGTCTGCACGGCCACTACGGTTGGGGGGTTCGAATCCCCCCTCGGGCATGGATATTTGTGCCGTCTTTAGTATGAGGTAGTTGATAAGTAGTTGGTAAGTTTAGGGACTGATGACCCCGTAGTTAAGTCCCATAAGCTTAACAAACATTGCAATTTTTGAATCAAGCACTATCGGTCATAAAGTTCGATGTTACCATGAACATCACCACCATGAACTGCTTAAATCAATAGTTAAATCAATAGGATATCGCGTTCTAACTTCGTACTGATTTTTTTTTTAAACAACTGATACGCACACTTCAAAACTATATGGAGACAAATAGGAGGAAACGTACTAACAATACCCGTAATTTCCTTTTATATGGCTACACGGAATAAACTAATGGCCGATTTTTGCGCTCCATGATTGTAAACCTGTTCCTACTTCACCCTTACAATAATTTTACTATTCTTGGAACTAATAATTTTAAATTTCATTCAATAACTCTATGAAACCAAATATTAAATTTTTTTTACATCCGAAATTTGAATCGTTGTGAAGATAATGTTGGTAGAAATGCTTTTTAGTTTGGCCCAATGAATGTAGCTCTACATATCTGAACCGGCAACAAGGAAAAAAAGCTTGCCGGAAGAGTAGCTGTTTGAGAGGCAATCTTCAATAAATATTGCATCGGCTGGTGGCTCTCATATCCGTTGCGACTGGGACAGACCCGTACCAATAAATCAATGTGTTTGCGGCCGGCGCTGCGGTTCCGCCAATTTGCATATCTGCGCAGATTAATTAGAAGCGTGTATCCGGGAGGCCGGAAGAGCACGGCTGAAGGAACAAACCCGCGACTGCCAGGTGCACCGGCGGTCCATCTCTGACAACCCGCGTGCAAATGGTCTGGCGATGTGGGTGTTCTATTCAATGTAAGGGAGTGAAAGGGGATGACGAGGTGGAAGGGAGAGGAGACAGGACTGATGTTTTACATTCGTCACTCGTACATATTTTACCAAACTCGCACGATGCGATTGCTGAAATTTTCTTACAAACATACAAACTGGAATTAATCTTTTAATGCATGACCTTTTATATGAAGCTATAAAAACTACCACGATTAATGTATAGTGCATATATACTGAGATAAATATTGAAAAAAATCCTTAAAATTATTGTGCACTACTAGCAACAAAAACTTCATTGCTGGTCAGCTATATATTGCTCCCACCAATGCAGTGTCACTATGTCCCTAATCTTTCCAGAAAGTAACTCACAATGCAACAGTAGTATGTGATTGACTACTTTTACTAGGCAAAGGAGGAATACTACAGTAAACAAACGCACATGTTAGGAGTAACTCGATGCAGCTAACTGTCGAACTGATTGAGTAGCACTCTGCAATTTACAATTTCTAGGTCGACCTACTAGCATATGTAACACTATACAAGCAGCTACAGATGAATTTGTGGTAAATTATCAGTTTGAGAGAAAATGGAAAAAAAGGTACGTAGCTGGTCAGCTGCACTATGCATTGAAGGGTTAATTGATAACACATCGCAAACCTCAGACCCTAGTGTGTTAGAATAAAGATCCTCTGAAGTACTGCGAAGAAGAAGAAGAAGAAGAAGAAGAAGAAGAAGAAGCAGAAGAGTTAGCGGCGTTCTCTTAGCACCGTTTTGTTTGGCTACGAGCAGAGTAGATTTAAAACAATAGAGCATTAGACCAGAACATTATCGAAATGTAGCAAAGACAGTTCATTTGATAGTCTATATTATGTATGTGGAGGGAGGGGGGTTGCGGTTACGGAGGAGGGACGGCAGTGGCGGGAAATGTCAATATTCATTTGTATTTAGTTACATTCAACTACATTCCACCAGCCTCCGTTAGTACACTAATATCGTTCCCACCGTCGTTGAAGTTCAGTATATAAAATGTCACTATCTGAGAAGAAATTGTTTGATCGTTGTAGTTTCCGGCTTTTTTTATATAGTGGTGGTGGTGGTGGTGGTGGTGGTGGTGGTGATGGCAGTGGGAGAAATATTTATGAAAACCGAGTAGGACAAGGAAAATTGTTCTAAGATATGTACTTGAGACACAGATAAATAATGGGGGGGGGGGGGGGGGAAGATGGAAAGACAAGAAATAGTTGATGCAATGATTAAATGGGACTTTGAAAACCTGCAGTAATACTATTAATGTTCGATGAAGTGACACTCTATTTCATTAACTGATACTACTGATGGACAGATTTTTAAGACGGCTTTTTACCGAAGTGTATAATACACGCGTATGCATTTCTCATATGCTACAACTGATAAGATACTTATGATAGTAGACAATATTTTGACACGTAGACTACGGCGAAGCAGAATCACCTGCTACGCCGAAAGCCGACATGTTGTAATGTCAATCCACTGTCCACTGTCTTAGATGGTCGCTGCACTGAAAGTAACGGTGTGTGAATAATAGTATTACAACCGTTTTGTCGTTCTTTGAAGCCGAGGGCGTTAGTTCAGTCTCTAGTAAGGCCCATTTGAAAGTATTAACAACTGTGGCAAGAAAAACATAAGCCAGGAAAAGATCCTGCATGAACGGGATCAACGCTAACTGAAGTGAAACGCTTCCGCAAATTGCTGATGATTTCAACAAAGGTTTACGCCTTGCCTGGGCCCGTAAACACACATTGGACTGTTGACTGGAAACATGTTGCCTGGTCTGACGAATCTTGTTTCCATTTGAATCGAAAAGATCGACGTTCACGGGTATCGAGAGAACCTCGGAATTCGCGGATCTTCATGTCAGCAGGAGACAATTGAAACTGGTGGACGATGTATAATGGTGTGGGGGCGTGTAGAGCTGGTGTCATGGGATCCCTAATGCGTCTAGATAAGAGTCTGACAGGTGACACGTATGTACACATCGTGGCTGAACACCTGCAACATTAAAGTCCATTGTGTATTCGTACGGACTTGAGAAATTCTAGCAGGACAATGTGACACCACAAACATTCAGGCTTGCTACGGAATAGGTCCAGGAACAGAATTTAAAGATCTCCGCTAGCCACTAAACTCCCCATACATGAACGTTATTGAGGAAATATGGGATGCCTTGCAACGTGCTGTTCAAGAGTTCACCACCCCCTCGTACTCCTACAGGTTTATGGACAGCTCTGCAGCGTTCATGGTGTCAGTTCCCTCCAGCACTAGTTCAGACATATGTCGAGTGTATGTCACGTCATATTGCTGCACTTCTCCATCCTCGCGGGAGCCCTACACGATATTAGGCAGGAGTGCTAGCGTCTTTGTCTACCAGTCCATTTAATGGAAGGCGCTTCTGCCTGATTCAAAGACCCTCATTTTTTACTCTGTTTTTAAGTTATTGATAGCCTCTACCTTTTCGGTTGAGGTGGTTTTTAGTGCGTACAGCATGGCTCGCTCATCTGTTTTTATCCTAGTGATCAGCCAGCCATAGCATTCTGCTGTGAAATTGTACTTTTATCCCTTTTGTGCACTCCTCTGTGTATCAGTGAAGTGTTTTTCTTCGTTCTACGCTTAAGGAGTTCTCTCATTCTTGTTCTGTTTTCCTTCCGTCACATGTTACATCACTGCTTGGAACAGGGGATTGATGACCTTGTAGTTTAGTCCCCTATAAACAACAACAACAACAACAGGAAGTTTCATATCAGCGCACTCTCTTCTACAGAGTGAAAGTTTCATTCTGGTTCTTTTGAATGTCTCGGAACGTAAACTCCGTGCGAGGCCTCACCGACTTACATCGATACCTCTCCCATGTACAACTGTCCGTGAAGAACGCGCTGAGATTCCCCGAGAAACCTTCCAGCGAGAGTGGAAGCTGTCATCAAGGCTAAGGTTGGGCCGACACCACATTGAATTTCAGCATTACCGATGGATGGCGCTTAGAACTCGTGAACGGTTTTCAGCCAGGTCTCGAGGTACTTTTTATCACGTGGTGTATATTTAAATAATTAGAAAAATATGTGATACCCACGCGGCCTGTTTGTAAGACGGAGTGGTACATAAGAGAGACGATGAAAGCTAGCGTGATGAGAACGGAAGGCAGGCCGTGTGATTGGCGCGTCGCGTCGCGCTGCGCTGGTAAACAGGCCGCCAGCTGGCTATCTGGCGATAGCGGCCAGCTGCGAGCGTTGGCTGCGCTCGGCTGGCTCGCCTTGCGTCAGTCGTAGCGCAGCCGCGACCTCGCCTGCCACGCCAGTCGCAGCTCCGCTCCGCTAGCCTACACTGAGTCCGCGCCTCGTCTCCCTGCTCTGCCGCCAGGTAAGCCAAGGCAAGGCGCACGCGCAGTCACGTGCCGCGCGCGTGCCCGCTCGCAGCTGGCGACGTGTAACCCAAGTGTGCCACCCTACAGGTGCATTAACGGCTGTACGATGTATTACGGAAAGATCGCTTCGTCACGATGCCACAAGCCCCTAAGTGCCGTACTGCGAACAGCTGACGGTTTGAAAACTGGCCGTTACGTTGGACACACGCGTCTTTCATAACGTACTTTTCTTGAATTACGTCATAAATATCTCTGTTAACCTTCAGCCCGTACACCCCCTTATGGCACACAAAGCGTACATTTGGTCTTTAAGACCGCGGTGCCTTTTCTGCATCTAATTGTCTTAAAATGCATGTAGTGCACCATTCGGTCTCCCCATTCCCCAGCATACACTCCCCAATAGTTTTCTCACACACTTGATATGTAGATTTTTTCCAATTTTATAGACTTGCAGTTGCTTGTGAAAGGAAAAAAAACCACTCAACTTGAGGGTAAGTGGGGTGCATTGGACCGTAGAAAATAGACATTCAGTGTACACATCGGCCTTTTTTGACGGGGAGCGGAGAGTGCAATTCGTTAATTACAAAACTTCGGACAGATGCACAACGAAGACTTACTTCCACTTCCTCTTAAACTGCCTTGAGGCTACTGTGGAGGGCAGGGTGCTGACAAGCACTCAGAGAGAAGGGGAGAGAGGAGAAGGGGGTCGGCCCGGTCCAAAAGACCGGTGTACGGGCTAAAGGTTAATTCGGCAGACCTAAAGACGGGGATACCACCCGTCAGCTTTGACCCGTGACGCCATCGCTGCGCAGTAGTTTTGAGGAGCGTGCGTGTTTGTGGAAGGCGTGAGTAATTATGTGGTGGCTGAGTTAGATGATAGTTTGTTTACAAACAGAAGGGATTATAGATCAATATTTTGTTTAAAAAGTGACCTGTAGCTTCTTTGATGGTAAGGTATACGTTAGGTTAGAGGTATTTATTTATTTTCCTCTGCATGTGAGCGCCGAAGGTGCGAATTTTTGGGCTGAGACCTGCGATCGGTGGTACACTCTGTTATCTGTAATTTACTAGGATAACTATAGATAATTTTTATCTTCATTACGTAAGTATAAAGATATTCCCCATACGGGTTTTTTTTTGACATTTTGTCATGGGTCAAAACTGACGGGTAGCATCCCAGTCTTCAGTTATGCCTTTAACTCTTTAACCCTTTCGGACTATCTCGCTACAAATGTGTACATAACGTCTACGGCGTCTAAGATGGTTCAGAAGCATTTTTTCTCAATGGAAAGAACATGTATACGACACCTGAGTGTTCAATCATTTCATCATGCACAATTACTGCCACCTGCGGAAGATCACTGTAAAAATATTAAGAAGCGAGTGTTGTACTGCGCAGCAGTTTACGAACTTCGAAGGACAAGGAAATTGTAGGTTACTTGTATTCCACTGAATAACTGAAAGTAGTTGTTTTGCGATGTAGTAATTCAACGATCAGTTTATTTAGTACAACAGCAGGTACTACAAAATTAATTTAGTCCGTAAAAAAGCCTTGTTTTTCAGTATACGCAGTGTTATAGTATGAAAATGGGTGCATGTAATTGCATAAATATTGCTTCTAAAATCACTGAAAATTTAACTGAAGTGTATTACAGCATTAAAAATAATTTCCTTGATAGAGAAAAATGAAAGGGTTAATGCATGACTTTTTATTTGAAGCTACAAAAAATACCACTTTTAATGAGAGTAGGTACTGAGAAAAATATCGAAAAAACCCTTAAAATTATCATGCACTACTAGCAACAAACCGTTCATAGCTCGTCAGCTGTATAGTGCTTCCATGATGTACCCGATGCAGTAAATGTCACTATTGTGCCTCTCATCTTTCAGGAAAGTAACTCACAAGGTAATAGTAGTATGTGATTGTCTACTCTTACATGGCAAACGAGGCATACTAAACAAACAAACATGTTAGGAGTAAATTGAGTTAACTGTCGAACTGATTCAGTAGCTCTCTGCAATTTATAATTTCTAGGACGAGCTACTAGCATATGTAACACTATATATACAAGCCGCTAGAAACTAATTTGTGGTAAAAAAGGCATAGCTGTAGACTGGGATACCACCCGTCTGCTTTGACCGATGATGTCATCAAGATGTTGGAAAACCAGTATACGGGATATCTTAATACCTGTATTGTAGATACAAATAATCTGTAGTTATTATTGATTAGAGTGTACCATCGATCACAGGTCTTAGACCAAAATTTTGCGCCTTCGGCGTTCACAAACGAAAAAAAGAAAACCTCTCGGCTAACCTACACCTAACCATCAGAGAAGCTACAGATCACATTTTAAACACAAAATATTAGTCTGTTTTGTTTGTAAACAAACTATCGTCTTTAACTCAACTACCACAATCACTCACGCCTTCTATAAACACGCACGCATCTCAAAACTACCGCGCTGCGATGACGTCACGGGTCAAAGCTGACGGGCGGTATCCCCGTCTACAGGTGAGAGATAATGGGGGAAAAACAAAGGTTTGCAGCTGATCAGTTAAACTGCATTAAAGCGTTAAATGTGTACTGTATCTAAAAACACATCAATTTAACTGATGAACAAACGGAAACCAAAGTGTCAACGATATGAAATGCAGCTTGTATTGGTTAGGTTACCGATTTTTGCGACTGTTAATCAGTCTACTTTAGACCAGACGCGTTTCGCTTTATTTTAAAGCGTCTTCAGTGGTAAAGTTTTTCCCCCTCTCCGTGTTTTTGTAGCACATTACCACTTGTTCTCAAAGTTCACAATTACACTATTTACAATTCCACTTTTTATAAAAAGTTGGCGAAAACTCGCCATTTCTGAAGCCTGGTGGGCCGTGTTTGTCCAAAAATACTGTCTAAACCAGTGTTTTTGGACCTGTGCGTCGTGAAGTGACAAAGATTTGGAGAAGGCGTTGTAAGCAACTGATGACTAAGCTCTACATTTACTTTTTATTTCAAAAAGAAGTACGTCAACGCGAATTAAACTGTCTTTATGCACAGTTGTGAAATGTGTTAGACGTAAAGTGTTCTGCATAAAGTCTAATAAGCCTAAAATATAGATACCAGAGGGCGCCAGAAAAAATTAGCCTCTTTCCAGCGATTAACTGCCGCAGACAGCACCTCTATTAAATTTCTTATAATGCCATTACAGGTAAATGAAGTCTATCCTCTAAAGACGCCGCTACATAATTTAATTAGCTAACAAATTTTGTTATTGGTAACGGTAGCGTGAGCTATAGGTTCAGTTAAAAGGCGGCACAATATGTAGACGATCACCGTCTAGGTTAACTTTTTTTAGTTATAACCGGATGTACTGATCACTGAAATACGGAAATTAACGGTTGTTGACGTCTATTTTACGTAGGCTTTGAATTGAGATTATTAGAAGAGGGCTCATTATATGAGTTAGCCGAAGTCTTGCCAGTTATGTGACAATATGTGCGTAAATTTCCTCTTAGTTCAATTTTTGTTAATTTCTGTAGACTTCAATGAATCTTTATCTATGACAGACAGGAAAAAAATGTCTGATATAGAAACCTCTGCAAAGACTGACAGGAGTAGCTCTTGCACTTTGCAATCCCTTCCCTCGCTCAGTGAAAGTCGTCAACACATTTCGCAGCTCGCTAGACTTCTCTGCCAGCTGCAAACCGGTTTTACCAGTCCCCGCACATGTTTGCTACATCACTCAGAAAGCGACTTGGGCGACCTTTATTTGTTTTCTTCTACTGCGTTGAGTGGGCAGTAGCAAGTTACGAATCGAACACAACTTTCCCGAGAGATTACCTATGGAAAACAGGAATAATTTACTGAGAACATAGAACACAATCGCGTATCAGATGATGGAATATTGCTCGAAAGCAAAGATATAATCTTGAATAAGATATACAACAGGGCCATGTGGTAGATTGTAGACACTAGTATGTTCGAAGAATTACCTCCTCACTATATTACTTCCGGTTTGATTCAGAATTACTGCAGGAGGTTTTGAACTTAGCGATATCATTGAAGTTAGTGCTACCTGTAATGCTGGTTCATCAGAACACGAGAAAAATGAAATGCTCATAGTCCGTTGTAAAAGGTAAAAATCGCAACGTACTTTTTCCGGTTGCAGCGATAAAGATAAGTTCCCCGACGCGGTTTCCGTCTTTAGGTGTGCATTGTTATCGTTCTCTGTAGAGATTTTGATACGGTTTTCTATAATACATTGATAAGAATGCTACTTTATAACTGAGCAATCAGATCTTGAAACATTTTGATGTATTACGAAATTCTTTCGCCATCCAATTTTTGAAATGGGACCATTTTTGTATGCATTTAATCCACTAGCATGTTTAACTACAAATTCAACTATATATGAAAGTTATATCTCGAAGTCTCAGTTGTAAGCTTGGAAGTTCCCCTATAAAAAGATAAGGCGATTCTGTTGTTTACCATTTCATCTCCACGTTGGTTATTTCTAGGGTAAAGAGAGAGAGGCTTGAATTAAATCCTTCACGAACCCGTCTTTCATGGATGCATTCTGAAATTGTAGACACTCGTCATGCATAAGCGTCATGTGATGGACATCTAAGTACTGCGTCGTTGGAATGTAACTTATATATGGTTGAATTTGTTGTTAAATATTAGATTTACTGTGCCTAAAGACAGGGGTTCGGAATCTTAGTTAAACCCTAGATCCCCTATAATTGGTTGGGTATGTTAGTTCGAAAGTAGGAGGTAGGCAACGGATACCATCTTTAAACAGAACCATGCCTAATTAAGCACTGTGGTGTTCACACCAATCTTGGGATTACGACTTCGAAATATTTAAATATTTCGACCCTTCAGGGCATTGAAATGAATCAAATGAGAAAGATGAAAATTACGTCCGTTAATGTCAACAAATGCTATCTGTTCTTTCGGATAGGTCGGAAAAGAACACACCATGTAAATAATCTTAGGATTGTTCAGTGCTTTACTTTATACCTAAAATATTTACTGTGTCAAAAATAGTGAGGTGAGCTGAGGATTTCAAATCACATCAAAACGTTTAACGATGTTATTGCTCAGTTGCAGAATACTGCAGCAACAATCGAAATTACATGTAGTCATTTTTCAACCCCCACTGTTTCAGCGTTAATGCGCTCAGAAAGAAGTGTTTTCTTCCGATGGCATTTCACCACACAAACTGGTTTGATTTGGTGCAGCTCTCCACCTTAATTTATTCTGAGCATGCTTAATCTCCTCATAAGAACGGCAACCCACATCCATTTGATTTTGCTTACTGTATTGGTCTGTTGGTCTGCCTCTGCAATTTTTACCCACACATTTTTCTCCAGTGCTAAATCAACTGTTCTTTAATGTCTAAGAATGTCATACCAATCGATCCTTACATTGCAATTACCGAGCGAGGTGGCGCAGTGGTAACGCACTGGACTCGCATTCGGGAGGACAGTGGTTCAAATCCATCTCCGGCCATCCAGATTTAGGTTTTCCGTGATTTCCCCGAATCACTCCAGGCAAATGCCGGGATGGTGCCTTTCAAATGGCACGGCCGATTTCCTAACCCAAAACTCCGAGCGTTAGCTCCGTCTCTGATGACCAAGCTGTCGATGGGACGTTAAATCCTAAGCTTCCTTCCTTACATTTAAATTAATATTAGATGTTAACAAATATCTCTTTCGGAAACGCTTTCCTGACCAATGGCATTCTGCATTTTATATCCTCTGTACAACGACCATCGTGTTATTTTACTGCCGAAGTAACGAAACTCACCAACTTTGTTTCATCACCTAATCTAATTCCTTCAGCACTGCCCGCTTTTCTTAGACTGCATAACATTACACTTATTTTGCTCTTTTTAACCCTTTCATTCCCACATTGTGCATTCGCTTTGGAAAAGTTAAAATTCAGTGTTTTCTGTATTAATACAATGCACTAAAGATAAAAATAGGTATTTTAAATTTTTTGATCAGGCTATTGCTTTTTATGTAATGTATTTAATGCAAAACACCGAAGTTTGAATCGAGGTATTTTATAACTTGGGCGTTATTTTGTTGATAGTTAATAGTACCAGATCAATGATTATAGTATAGTCTTCGCCATAGCACCAAAGACAAGACAATTGACTGTTGAAATAAAATGAGCCACAGTCACGCTCACACTCACACTCACAGCCACCTACAAAAGGCAATGCAACACAATTTCCAACACGAATAAATTAATGCCTCCAAAGTGGCTGCACGCCATACCAAGCGGCAAAATGTATTGGAAGCACGTTAAGAAACTTCCTGGCAGATTAAAATTGTGTGCCGGAACCGGGACTCGAACCTGGGACCTTTGCCTTTCGCGGGCAAGCGCTCTACCGTCTGAGCTATCCCGACACGACTCACGATGCCGCCCCACAACTTTACTTCCGCCAGTACCTCGCCTCCTACTTTCCAAACTTCACAGAAGCTCTCCCAGTTTAGAGTTCCGGTTCCGGCACACAATTTTAATCTGCCGGAAAGTTTCATATCAGCGCACACTCCGCTGCAGAGTGAAAGTTTCATTCTGGAAACATCCCTTACGCTGTGGCTAAGCAATGTCTCCACTATATCCTTTCTTCCAGGAGTGCTAGTCTTGCATGTTTAGCAAGAGAGCTTCTGTGAATTTGGAAAGTAGGAGGCGAGGTACTGGCGGAAGTAAAGTTGTGGGGCGGCATCGTGAGTCGTGTCGGGATAGCTCAGTCGGTAGAGCGCTTGCCCGCGAAAGGCAAAGGTTCCAGGTTAGAGTCCCGGTTCCGGCACACAATTTTAATCTGCCAGGAAGTTCCATATCAGCGCACACTCCCGCTGTAGAGTGAAAGTTTCATTCTAGAAGCGCGTTGTTCATCAACAACAATGCGACTTTAAGGACTGATACACAAAACACGGTACAAATCAACTTTCAATAAGATGTCAAGGAACAACACTGAATAAAAGGGTTAATGTTCACCTTTTACGCTCGTAGATGTTTTGAACTAGACAACACATTTGAAGTGTATCGGAGCGTAGCATTTTGATAGTTTTTCGGCCCTCGGTATCAACTCTTTTCCCACATCTCACTAGCGTTGCCAAGCTATATGCAGTAGAGAAAAATCGCCCTGGCCCGCTCACCCCCTATTCCAGAAGCAGCTTCAGGTTTAACAGGGAGAGTACCTGTAGGATCGCCATATTGCAGCAGGACTACAATAGACGTTAAACAGCTCGCATAAAATTACCACCGAGTCGGATGTTGGAGCCTCATTAGCGGTCAGGAAGCGGCGAGCGCGAGGGTGAGGATGAGGGCGCTATCTCGCCTCTTCGCTGGCTAGGCGCCGCGCCGCGCCGGCGTGTTAACCGTTTACCGATACCCCGGATCGTTAGCATTGTTTACGGCGGCCGGCCTCTTGCTCTCTTTGGAATTTTATGCGGGCTCCGCGCCATAATAAATCATCGCGGCTGACGCAGCTTTGGGCGTCGTACGCGAAAGAGGCTCTCGGCGCACCTCTAACGTGCGAAAAAGAGGCGAGCAGCAGCCGCGCCACGCTGAGGCGGTAAGGCTGTGGCCCTCTAAAGGCCCGCAAGACGGAGCACCGCGCATTACTCGCAGGGTCCTTAGAACCGGAATGTACGCGCTCCGTATCTTTACGAGGAAAGGCATGCGTCAATAGTTACACAATGGAACGGAAACCTCATAAAATGTGTTATCTATTCTTA
Source organism: Locusta migratoria (assembly GCA_026315105.1). Lineage (NCBI taxonomy): Eukaryota > Metazoa > Arthropoda > Insecta > Orthoptera > Acrididae > Locusta > Locusta migratoria. Next base: position 490,227,313 of record CM048744.1, on the reverse strand, counting down.
ACGGGTTCGGCGATAAAGCTATCAGAAAATTGGGTGCCTTGTCGACTGTGTTTCCTTCGTAAGTTACTGATAAAGAAGTGATTTACGTAAACAACTATCGTAATAGAGCTCTGTATGTGCCTTATGTCGTGAAAATACTTAGTGGGAGAAGGGCGAGGGAGCGGAGAGATGGAGTACTTACAGCACGTTTCACGGTTCAGCCTCGTCATTAAGGTAGTCTATAGACGAAGCACGAGCTGCGAGAAGGAATCATTGCATCATTTACCTTCAGTGAATAAGGAAAACGTTAATTCGAACATGCAGATATAGATTTGAACCACCGCCCTCTCTCACGCCGGCACTGCCTCGTTCCATTGGTTTCTAGCCGAATATTTTCATAATGAGGGCTGGAGGAAACAGGCTGGAAAGAGACTGCTTCTCCTAACGAGCTCTAGAAGATCCCAGTGGTACCTCCCTTGTGGGGGACTGATGATCACGCAGTCTAGTCCCCTCTAAAAACAACAGCAGCAACAACCACCCTTGTTGGGAGCATCGCTCGTGGCATTTTTCTGTGCGGCTACTACGCTACACCATTTTGCACTCGCTATGTTGCTTTTGTTGGTCCAGCGAACCACAGTAAATGTACTATTTCGAAAGAGTACGTTGGATGAGGGGCGTATATACGAGGGGAGGGGTTAGTAGGGGAGGGACAGGGGGCCCCCCTCCTCCCCGGAAATAATAAATATAAAGAGGAAAGAAGTACAATATCTGAATTATTTTAATGAATACTGCGTGAAGGCAGCGTCTTATAGACAATCATTCCCTGCATTGGTAACTGGAGTGGGGTGTTCGTACCACTAAGTTTGCACCAGTTTTTTCCCTTTTTTATAGCTACTTTTTAGATTTAATGTCAACAATAAACAAAAGCTTGATCTTGGTAAACCAGGTTACACGCCGCAAAACTAGTACAAAATATCAAGAGCTGTCTGCTTAAAATTATTTATCTTTACATTAGTCTTCTACTTGATTTTCTATTCCATTATCACGGTTTTTGTCATTTCAGCATTCGAATGAATGTAGGAAGTGTAACACGGTCTTCCACTCTGAAACAATGTCGGAAGAAGGGCTTTAGTATTTCTGCATCATGTCTGTAGTATTCAGTTTCGGTGTCCTGATCACTGAGCGATTGAATAGGTTACTGACTTCGATCAAGATTTCTTACTTTTAGTTACGGCCACGCGGGCCTCCCTCAGCGATCTGGGGCGCCACGTTACGGATGACGCGGCCGCCCGCGTCGGAAGTTCGCGTATGTAACATGAATTTTTGGCATCTTGCATGTCTTGTGTACCAGGTTTCACGTCTCCAAAATCAAAGGTGAAGCTTCTTGTTTTCGCGACACCTTTTTAACACTTTATTGAAGAACTCTGGGCTTCTCCTACCCTCACAACCTCGCACATACTTTCCTAAGGCAAGTTGCATAATTCTTTCGCGTTTCATTATCCACATCTTCTTTCTCAGATCTAAATTCAGGGCTGCTTCCGTAAGAAGCATAAAATATTTTTTAACAGGACATAAAGGATGCTCCACTCAAAATTTTACGCGAGGACTTTGGGGTCGGAGGAGCCAGCTTAGAGGAGATATTGGGAAGACAATGACATAATTGTATACTTCTTTATTTACAATAATTTCCTGAATCCCATAAGTGGTACACTGTCTTGCTCTCAATCCAGGTCTTCCCTCCTTTCTCGGTCCTTTCTTCTATTACTCCTCTGTGTATTCCTTGGTCGGTCTCTTCTCTTGCTACCTTGTGGGTACCATTCCAGGGCTTGTCTTGCCACGTTGTCTTTATCTAGCCGTAATGTATGCTCAAACCACTTAGACTTCCTACAGCGTATCCCAATATAAATGGATGTTCGATGAGTTCTTCTCCATAGTTGTTCAGTGGAGATTACTTGCGGCCAACATATCCTCAAGACATTCCTCTAACTTTTGTTCACAAGTGTTTGAAGTCTGCTAATCATTTGTTTGGCAGTTTTGCATGATTCACACGCATAGAGTAGTACTGACTTGACATTTGTATTGGAGATGAAGATAGGTTTTAAGTTCCCTTGATTTTTAGATTGGTCTCAGCATTGCAAATGTCCCTTTATCCTCGATAGCGCCTCCCTCAGGGGTTACCACACGTCCCAGGTAGCAAAACTGCTTGACTTGCTCGACCTCTTGGTTAAAAAAAAAAAAAAAAAAGCGCATCTCTTTACTTTTCTTTCCATTTATCTTCAATCCCACCTCTGATGCATAGATTTTTAAATCATTCAGCTTTCCTTCCTTGAAACTGCTGGCTAGCAAACACAGGTCATCTGCAAAGTCTAAGTCGTCCAACCTGCTTGTCAATCCTCATTGAATACGTCTTTGGCCTTCTGCATCACAAGATCCAGTACCGTCAGAAATAGGCGACAACAAACATCCTTGCTTAAATCCTGTCTACTGGGATGAGCTCCGACAGCATCCCCTGATGTAAAACTTGCCATATGTAGATCTCATACGTTTCTTGGGTTCTTTATAATTTTCTTAGGGATCCCAAACTCTTCATGTCTTTCATCATTTATTTACATTACTTACATTTAGCTGCAAAATCCATAATTGGTCCAATTAACGTATGGTTTGCCCTGTATCGTACAAAATGTACTGAAACTGAAGGCTTTCAACCTAAAAGAAACAAGACATAGGCGAAAAAGATTTACACACACACACACACACACACACACACACACACACACACACACACTGAGAATATCCCTGGTGTGTGATCACATCCCAAGTAGCTATAATACTGACAACTAATTTCATATCCGTATCCACTGATATTTCATACACAAAGCACTTGATAGGAAATTATCAAAGAGATTAAGGCAGATAATCGGGCTACGGAATAGGTGCATATCAGCGAGTTCTGAGAACCTATACCGGTACCGCTCCATCGTACTGTACTTTTCTTCTAAATAGCACTGAGTAATGGACGTGTCTGTCGTTGATTCAGAGCACGTTCTGTCATGAGACAATGTCAATACCACAGAGCAATGTGGTGGACAAGTAAACAAACATGTACCAATGACTTCCTTGTAGTGACGCTAGGCGTCCTTGTTCCCTTCTAGGAAACAAAAAATGTACCGTATATTTAAACAAAGAGCTCAGTAGTTGTAAACTAATACGCGTGTTAGTTTGTAAATAAGCTGGAAAAAGTAATGAGACAAACCGGTAGTAAGTCACTTCTGTATCTCCTTAAGTCTGAGTCTCTGACCTCAGGTTCCCTACCTGCATTTGCTCTGCATACGTATGTACTCTGCAATTCTTTCCTGCCACTTATGCTAACCAAAAACATTTTACCGAGTGACGTGTCACAGTGGTTGAAAACTGGACTCGTATTCGGGAGGACGCTGTTCGAACCCGGCTCCGGCCATCCACATTGTTTTCCGTGATTTTCCTAAATCACATCAGGCGAATGCTGGATCACGTTTTTGAAAAGGAGCTGTCGATTTAGCTTCCCCATCCTTAACAAAACAATCAACGCTTTTGCTCCGTCTATAATAACAACGTCGTCTAAGGGGCGTTACATCAGAGTATTCATTTCTCCTTCAAAAATATTTTGATACCTCTTTTACCATCGTCTGTAACACCCTTAGTCACCGATGATATTACAGCCTTACAATTACTGCTCCCGTCTTCTAAAGATGGGGAATACACTGCGGAAACTGGTTACGATAGTTACCGTGTCATTTTTTGTCTAAATCTGAAACACATAGGATAGAAACTTTTTCTGTTTGAGGGGGGCGAAAGGTTTGTTCGCGTGAACCAAGCGCAATTCTGGAGTTGCGAGTAACGAATTCAGCAAATAGAAAGGAGCGCTCAGAACGATGCCATAACAAAAACAGCCGGAATATAATCTCGTAAACCGAATAGAATTGTTATCTGAATTCATGAATGTTTCATTGAATCGGTCCTTTAAGAATTCACGGGTTTCTCTCTTTCGATATTTTACAGGCTGCTGCATAGGAATGCGGCTGCACGAAAAATAAGATCTGCGAGAGTGCCTGCGATAGCAGTGCGGTCGCGCCGCCACGTAACAGCATAACGTCGAGAATGGATGCCGGCTGTATCGAAAACACACACACACACACACACACACACACACACTCTCTCTCTCTCTCTCTCTCTCTCTCTCTCTCTCTCTCTCTCTCTCTCTCTCTCTCTCTCTCTCTCTCTCTCTCTCTCTCTCTAACACCCATTTTGCGGGTACACGCTGTGCGGAACAGTCAGACCCAAAGTTGTCGAAGCAGGCGCACACAACTGCATTTCAGTGTTCCAGTTGTTTATCAGAGCAGTACGAGGAAGTGTCTGCGTTCGACACTTCCAATAACTTTACTACTTTAAACGAATAAAATCGTTTTTATGCTTTCCAGTCTGCAGCAGAGTGAGTGTCGACCTTAATTTGAACTGTAGAGCAGAACAATACGAAACAGTGGATTGTGTATTTAAAAGTTGAAGAATGTGAACAGTATTACATTATTGATTCAAACTGTTCGCCTTATCAGAGTTAAATTGTGGATATGAAACCACATTGTTTCGGTTGAAGTAGTGTAGTTATGTGTTCTGGGTCTTGAAACGTAGGAACTTTCAGGCTTGGTGGCGTGTATGTGACGCCAGTACACACTTTGCGAGGCTGGAGCAATGAGGAATGGCACAGAAAGAAGGAAGCAACCAAAGAGGGAAGCAACGTTATGGTCGGAAGAGGCCACTAGAGGTGCTGCACGCTCTCGGATTGTGAGGATGGCGCCTCTAGTGGCAAGATTGCGGTTTTCCACCGCGGGAGGGACTCAGTGTGTAGGGGAACTGTAGACATGTACCTACAAACGAAATAATTACTGTGTCTTTTCAGAATGATTCAGACTCCATAAATACCACACGTGTATTAAATGTTTACGATAAAAATGAAGTATCTGATAACAAACAAATTGCTCACGTATGGGGAATCGGATTCATTACAGTACGAAAAATATCCTAGCAAATTAACTCTGTGACACAACTATTGTCGAAAGTAAAGATCACTATTTAAGTCTTATGAATTTGTCAATCATATTTTATAGGGTGGTCGTCCTAAAATATGTCAAACGAAGCGGCCGCTAAAAGGGGGGGGGGGGGGGGCGAAATAAGCAGCTTCCGTGGAGGAATGTGTGGTCGGTAAGGACGACTTGATCCGACAGAGAGCGCTGAAAAGTAAGCTGTTTACAAACGTTACCTATTCTTTTTACTGGCCGCACGTACAAAATATTCCTATAAGAGGTCTTACCTGAATTTCTGGACAATGTTCCACTAGCTGTTCGCCTGATTTAACCTGCAACGACAATAATTTTTGTCTAATAATACTGAGTCTTTCACTGTTTAAATAATTTTCATTGAAATACTTTTGTATATTTCCATTCGTATTTATGCATAGTGTAGACTTTTCCCTTGTAAACATAAATATCTTTCGGTTTGTAGATATTTCTCCTCTTTTGTAGGAGAACACTAGTAGAAAAAAGAATTCTAGGCTCTGTTGCAACCGTTTCGGTGTGATAACACAACGCAAACAACAGAATAAAGTTTAAGAAGATGCGAAAGCCTTTCTATAATATTAATTAGCTCCACCGGAATAGGTTAATTTCCGATGTTATCAGACACCAATTCAGTTCCTTTCTTCTGCGCATGCGCATTCGAAAGCACACTCAGAAATTTAGAACTCGACACTCGGCACCATCTATTGATCATTGACGTCACAGATGCACTCGCGATGGGGTTGGCTGCTGATTTACACGCAGGCACGAAAGGCGCACGCACTTCGAGTAGTCAGTTTTCAGCAGAAAGTTGCTCGTGTAAAACGGGCTTAAGACACTCACACTCACTTGAAGAATGCTGAAAAATTGGCAGCCGAAATATCGCGTCAAGAGGTCGTCATCCGGTCTATACCATCGCCTTCTGAAATATTTACAATCTTCCAGAAAACTCTGTATATACCGCACTGATATCGTAATAACATTGGTAAAAATGATAAAGAAACGTGCACATTCCGTTCTCGCCTCTCCGACTCAGACAGCGTACATTTAATCAGCAAGAGCGTTCCCTCTGAAAACAAAATTCAAATGAAGTCTAAGGAACTAGACTGCTACGTGTTATCAGTCCCTAGTAGTCTTGTGCAGTTTGCGAACGAACTAGTTCGGAAGAGCGCTCCCACGGGCGAACTACGCGAACTAGTTCGCAGATCCCTCGCCTCTTAGTTCGTCCGCTCCTTTTCCGAAGACTGCCGGGTAACAGCGAGAGGACGCGAGAGCGCGCAGAATCGCGTGATTCCCTTCTGCCAGTTGCCATCATTTCGAGCTGAGATGGAGCTCAGCTGTAGTTTTAGTAGCGGTAGCGAAAGCCAAAACGAGCGGACGAACTAAAAAGAGCTACCTACTTTGCACCTGAGCTGCGAACTAAGATATGCGCGATAGGTCGCGAACTGAAAGATGCGCGATAGGTCGCGAACAGAATTAAAAATCACATGTTTGCCTTCTACTCGTGAGAGCCATTTCGAGGTGAGCGTGTGCCTGCTAAATTGAATAGTTCAGTGCTACAAAATTTCCGCTTTGAAGACCCCTTAGCGCTCTCATCCACACGCCGCGGTGGAGCAGCAGTGTTCGGAAGGACGCGGGTTCAAATCCCGGTCCGGCACTCCTGACTGAGGTTTCCATGGTTTCCTTGGTCTCTCCAGGCAAAATGCCGGGACTGTCCCCTAAAGATGGCCACGGCCGATATTCCTGCCCTAACCTTGCCCCACCAATAAAAGCCGCGGCGGATTAGCCGTGCGTACTGTAGCGCTATGTTGCGGTGCGCGCGGCAGTTAGCCGTCGGGGGTTCGAATCCCCCCACGGGCATGGATGGATGTTAGTGCCCTCTTTAGTATAAGATAGTTCATAAGTAGTTTCATGCCGGGCGCCGTGGCTCAGCGCGCCCGATCAGAGCTGAACGCCCTCTGTAATAAAAAAAGCCGAGCCAAAGAACACGTAGAACTAAAACGAACAATCACGAGCAACGTCTGCAAGGACAAGATCTACCCATAGAGAGAGAGAAAAGGAAAAAAGTGAGATCTAAAGCATCTCGCTGCGGAGCGCGCGGGTGCTCGCCGTGGAGGTTCGATTCCTCCCAGGGCATATATATATATATATATATATATATATATATAGTGTGTGTGTGTGTGTGTGTGTGTGTGTGTTTTGTCCTTAGGTTAGTTTACCTAGGTTTATGTAGTTTATAAGCTACGGTCTGATGACCATTGAACATCTCATCCACACCACCGCGGCCCGCTGGAAACGCGCCGAAACTGACTGCAGCATTAAAAGGGTGTCGTTTTCCAATACGGGGCCAAAGTCACAACAATTTCCCGGGCACCTTTCCGCTCTGAGCTCCTGTTAGAGTTGCACCGGGCCCGCAGACGTTACCCGTTACGAGGCGGCCGTAAATCAACGGGGAAAGGCGACGAGGGGGCGAAAGAGACGGAGCGGTGGCGCAGTGCAGGCGCGACGCTCCACAGCCTCATTCCGGGCCGACGGCTGTCGCGCAATTAAGGGAAATGGCCGCAATGAATTCTGGGAAGCGGCAGACGCGAGGCCCGGATCACGTGGCGCGGCGGCGCGTTGCCGGAACAACCGCCCACACGCGCGGCCGGCCGACGACTTGCATCGATCACGCCGCCGCCTCCGCGCTGCCCTAAGCAGGCCGCCGTAAACACCGGCATCGAGGCGACTGGCAGCTGCTAACACAGTTCCCTACTGTCACTCCTCTATACGGGTTGCCGTAAGGGAATGCTCCACTGAACAACTGGAGGTAGGACACCTGGGGTCGGAGAAGCCAGCTTAAGCAGATAAGAGAACGTCTGGTAAAAATAAAATACGCTAGTCCAGAGTTTCAAATTTTTTCAACCCATTGCCAAAGTAAGCTTTTTCAAACTCTGCAAAATAGTCTGTCACAGAGGCGGACACTTCATCATTCGATGAAAATTTCTTCTCACCAAGCCAAAATTTTAAAGTTCAGCAATAAGAAGTCACTCGCAGCCACGTCTGGTGAAGAGGGTGGGTGAGGAACCAGTTCAAACCCACGTCGTGCACTTTTGCCATTGCGATAGCTACTGTGTGAGCTCGAACAGTGTCCTGATGAAACACCACTTTCTTACATGCCAATCTCGGACTTTTTCATTTAGTTCCTCTTTCAAACGATCCAGCAGATTAGCATAATAGACAAATCCATGACTGGGTCCTTTTTCCAAATAGTCTATAAGAATTATACCCTCAGATTCCCAAAAGACAGTAACCATCACCTTTCCAGCAGATAAAATAGCCTTCGCCCTCTATGGCACACTCTCCCCACTCTTCATCGTTTTATCAATATTTTTTCGCAATAGCGAATTTCTCTTAGTGTCACTGTATAAGGTATGGATGTTCCACCAATGGTGACATGTGAAAATTTGTGCCCGGCCGGACGTCAAACCCGTTTATCGCGAGCGGTCGCCTTAACCACTAACCTACCCGAACACGACTCCAGGACCGTCCCAAACTTCCCATATGCCACACTAACTGCACTTAAGAGTCAATTGCATTCATCCCTGCCACAGTCAGTGTGGAATATGGAAGTTTGGGACGGTCCTAGAGTCTTGTTCGGGTAGCCTGGTGGTTAAGGCGACCGCTCGCGATAAGCGGGAAACCCGGGTTCAAGTCCCAGTCCGGCACAAACTTTCATATGGCACCATTTGGTAGAACATCGATACCTTATACACTGACGCTAAGAGTCGCTATTGCGAAAAAATATTGATATTATCATCACTGTAATTCGTCACCATACAGTAATCTTCGTCCTTTGTGTGGACTGTTGCTTGGTCTCTGGAGTGCAATGGCGGATCAAACTTTCATTCACAGTCCTGATGATTACGCCTGAACAGTGAGTGATTCTGAGCAGAGATGTTCTTTAGTTTCCGTTTCTGGTCCAAAGTGAGCAGACGCGGCCTCCATCGCGCACAGAGCTTCTTCATGGCCAGTTTTTCGTGGAGGATGTAATGCACTCGTTCAGTTGGGATGCCTAAATTACCATATCATGCACCTTATCGATGGTTTCCTGTGTGGTAACTTCAACGGGCCGACCGAAGCGTTCTCCAGCTTACGTGCTTCTCCGACCACATTTAAACTCATTGATCCAAAAGAAAATGCTCTTCAATGTTGGTGTAGAACCCAAATGAATCTCATCCATCTGATCTGATCTCTGCAACTGTCCAACCCTTCAAATAAAAATATTTAATGACCATTCGAAATTAGTTTTTCTCCATTCTAAAGAAGTAACTACGCAGTTACCATTTCAGCTGGCATCAAGCAATCAACTGATAACAGCTGCTTTTCGAAACTTGCTGTAATATTCGTGGAAATACCAGCTTACCAATAACAGTGCAGGTTCAGGACATTTCCCGCTCTTTCATATAAATTTGTCTTATCAAACCGCTCTCGTAGGAATACAACCATCATCAGTGGATAAGTTACCGGAAACTTCATTACCTTGCACCAAGTGATAAGGTAGTTCTGGCAAAATTACTGAACCTCAGTAATCGGGGAGAGAATGAAACAGAATTGAACGTTAGGTTGTTATGTTTTATGTTAAGTACTTTGTCTTTTTATCGTAGGTATTAGCGTAACCATATTGTACATTGTGCACACAATTTTCACACACGACAGCATGTTGCTGCACCCAATTTTCACTTAATGTAAACACAGGATGTGTTGCAAAGAGGATGGACGTGGTAGTTGCCGCACTTGGCTAGTTAATTTTGGTTTGAGATAATGTGTATGCATAAAAATGAGGGACTAAAATAAACTTTCAAGAATACTAACAAGAATACAACAAATGTAAACAAATATGTCGTTTGCGCAAATTGGGATCCCTTAATAGTTAATGATCGTTCGTAAAAAGTAGGAAAACCGCGTCAGTCACTGTCCGTCACAAATTTTAACACGTCACCAAGAAGTGCTATAGCTGATGCTTAGTGACAGTCGAAATTTCTTTTGTTAAGTTTACAAACACTACGTTATCTTGTTTCCATTTCGCCTTTGCAGTGTTCCACGGAAGTGCAGATCTACTCAACAGGAAGCGGTGAACTTGACGTTCAGATAATGTTGGTTCGTAGCAGCAAGCATTCCTTCACAGAACTTCAGCCATTGCACAAAACTAGGCCATGTTGTCCTTATAAGACTAAAAAACAGAGCCTTGTTTTAATTAGTGGTATTTCGCGACTTAATAGGCTGAAATGACTTTAATTAGTATTGCTCATCTATGATGTGCGTGTCTCCGGTTTGTCTAGGGAAATTACGCGACTTTTATGCTGTAATGTTCAAAATGCCAAATAGTAACATATTTTTAGAATTCTCTCATTTTTGTCCGTCTAAAAATAAAACTTTAGGCTTAAGAACATAATGTATATACGTTGGAGTTGTACACTCCATGAAAGGTAATTTACACTTTCCTTCTAAGTTGAAAAATGGTCAGAAGATTGTCGGAATACTTAAAACTACTATTTTTATACACTCGTTATTACCCTAGGCTGCATGGTGCTTCTAAAAACTTTTTAGAAGATGACACAGTACAATTGTAAACTTCTTACCAAGAAATAAGACCATTTTCGCTAGGTCAGTATGTGTTGATCGAAGTGAGTAAACCTTGGATGTTGTAAGCTTGTAATTCAGAACACTGAATAACGTGCCATCTTAGGGCCACGTTAATTTTCTGCTTTCCTCCTTTTCCATTTTTTCATTCTTATACTTTGCATCATTCTTCGTTCTTTTGTCCACACCGACTCCGTTATCGATCCAGTTCTGTCCTCTTAACCTGCAAAAGCCTGAATTTTTTTATTTAAAAATCAGCCTGTTGTGTATTTCTGGTTTCCATATTCCCACTTCTTCCAGATCTCTTTGTACTTCTTTGATCCGCCGTATTTTGTTTCTATTGTATAACTGTATTGTATACTGAATGAAACTTTCACTCTGCGGCGGAGTGTGCGCTGATAAGAAACTTCCTGGCAGATTAAAATTGTGCACCGCAACCGGGACTCGAACCTGGAACCTTTGCCTTTCACGGGCAAGCGCACAATTTTAATCTGCCAGGAAGTTTAAAGAATTGTATAGTTTGCTGCGTTAACCTCTCCTGGTCCATTCTGTGAATGTGTCCAAAGAACATGGTCCTTCTTTTCCTGATGACGTTGGATATTTTTTCTATCTTGCAATACGGTTACTGGTTGGATTGCTGTCTAAATTGACCATCTTCTATTCTTAGAGGTCTTAATATTTTCTTGAGAATCCCTTGTTCCGCCAGTTTTAGTCTCCTGATCACTAATGAGTGCCATTATTAAAAGTATTAAAATTCATTCTGAGCTGCTAAAGATGTTTGGCAAATCATTTTAATTAATAGTAACTTTATTATAAATAAGTTCTATTAGTTGCTAATGGTGTCACATACGAAAGTGACGTCTAAGTACGTCGACACTAGTTATGTGACAGTAAAATACTTTTTTAAAAGATTAGTGTCTGTGACTTGGTTGCCATAAGACGTCAAAAATTATTCTTAATTTCCTGTCGCCGTCGTAAATGACAATTACGTCGACTAACAAAATCAAGGAGTAAAGTATATTGTTTACTTCCGTCGTGGATTATTTTATTGCAGCATCCTAATATGGTGGTATGCGTAATCGCCACAACAACTACACCGTATTGGGTTGTAGCTGATGGTAAGCATAGAAGCAATCTGACGTAGTGTATTGTTAAGATATTCTTCGATGGACGTTCGTGGCCTTCGTAGAGGTCCTCGAAACAGATTTATCGTAGAAAGTTCGAACGCTGCTTCTTCCGCTTTTGAGCCAAATTGCCTGGTTTTTATTCCAGTCAATGGGAACTTCGAAAAAGTTCGGACGCTGAATAATTCGGAAAAAAGGGGGAACGAGCATCGTTAATAGAATCAAAGAAAGTGAAACCGTAATTGGTAATACGGGCCTACCTTACGAATAAGTCGTCAAAGTCGAGCGAATTCGAAAGGCTTTACAGCCGGCCGCGGTGGCCGAGGGAATTGAGGCGCTCCAGTCACGATCTGCACGGCCACTACGGTCGGGGGTTCGAATCCCCCCTCAGGCACGGATATTTGTGCCGTCCTTAGGATTAGCTAGTTCATAAGTAGTTTGTAAGTTTAGGGACTGATTACCCCGTTGTTAACTCCCATAGACTCCACAAACATTTTTGGAAGGCTTTACACTTCCGTGACTGGAGGAAAACTGTCAGGTCTGCAAGGACAATGCCACGAGGAGTGGACCCCCTGCGGCCGGCCTGTGAGATTCAGGCGCGGTGTTATCTGTGGGCCGCGGGTCAGCGCCGGCTGTTGTCCAGAGCGTGCGTCACGCGGGGTCACGGCCTGGCATTATCTCTGCCGTGAGGCGATGCCCGCTAAACAGCTGCTCTGCTGCGGGACCGATAGTATGTGGGCCGGAAACGTTACAATTACCGACACCTTCGGGGTGTATCTTCAAGTTTTCCCGGCGTAGCGATTGGTACATATTTCAAGCTTGCAGCCGGATCACGTTGCCGTCTTGCCACTACGCTAATTTTCGGTACATATAGAACGACGCGCACCAGTAATCGTCAGTCTCGTACTCACCTGAATATGGCTGCATGTGTGTCAGCTGAAATATTGGGGCAAGACGTCAACGTGATTCGGCTGCAAGTCCGAAATTAAATAATCTTCCGGGTGGGTTGCACAGGGAAACATCAATATCAGAAATGAATCAGGATTTGGATTTTCCTCAATTGGATACAACATGGAACTCGGAAGAGTCCGTGTGTGTGTGTGTGTGTGTGTGTGTGTGTGTGTGTGTGTGTGTGTGTGATTTCAGCCAGACCAGCACCTCCCACAATGGTTGCAGAGCTGCATATTGCACTCACGGAAAAATGACCAAATATCACTGAAGAGCTTATAAGTAACCTCATACTGTTCATGCCACGCAGTTATGCAACTGTCCCGCCCGTCCCGTATCCCCGTGGTGCCTCGCTCTAAAGTAAACGCCAAGTTAGTTTTTTTATTCGACATTACTGTCTAGGAGTGTGACTGAAATTAATATTTTATTATGTACCACACTCATAGTGGTTAAGCCATAGTCACAAGCAACAGAAAAATCCTTTATTCAAATAAGGTAACTAGTTTCGATGATATTTGGCATCATTATTAAACATAAGAAAATCAGAAATTTCAAGATCATCAACTGAGATTAGTGCTCCTCGGTTGCACAGTGGTAGTGTCAGACTACAAATCCAAAGGTCGTGGGTTCGATCCCCGCCAGGTCCTAGGATTTTTATGTCACTTTCCACTTCTTTCACCTCTGGCAGTACTGCTCATGTGAAAAATACCGAGTGAGCACCGTGGTTCGGAACCCACGTTAAACTGTAGGTCCCCCTATAACTGGCTGGGTAAGTCAGTTCGAAGGTCGGAGGAAGGCAACGGCATACACCTCCAAACAGGACCATGCCTAGTAAAGCACTGTTGTGTTCAAACCAGTCTTCGGATTGTTGACTGCTTTACCTTGAAACTGAGATTATCATGTGAATAAATTTGTAAAAAAAATAAATAAAGTAGTTAGTTCTGACACTGGAGCCAGACCATCTAGAGGAGTCAAAGTGGCCCCTACCTGTCTGCTATATTCGCAGCATACAGTAACAAAATATGGTCACAAATGGTATGATACTGTATGTTGCGAATATATCAGACAGGTGGGGGACACTTTGACTCCGCTAGACGGTCTGGCTTCAGTCTCTGAACTACATTTTTCCCCCAATTTATTCATATGATAATCTCAGTTTATGGTTAGTATCTTGCAATTAATCATTTTCTTACGTTTGATAATGACAAAGATCATCGAAACTAGTTACGTTATTTCAATATAGGATTTTTCTCTTCCTTGTGACTATGGCTTAACCACTATATATGTGGTATCTAATTTTAAAATACTAAACAATTGAGACAGCAAAATATCGTAGTGCATGACAAAAAAATTAAAATGGTACCAATATCTGGATAAAATACGTATCCCCGGTAGCGGCGCGCATGCGCGCAGAGCTCCGGCACCTGTGCGCGCCCCCCCCCCCCCCCCCCCCTCTCCCCCGCGGCCGGACAGGCGTTCGCACCTCGGCCTCGGAGCGTCCCCCATTGTGCGCACGGGCCATTGTCTCGCCGCAATATCGCGCTCCGGCGCGTTTAATACGCAAAGAGCGGCCGCCCGCCTCTGGGCTCCTGCCGCCGCCCCCACCACACCTGCCACCCCGCCCCTCCCCTTCCCCGTTCCCAGCCCTTCCCCCATCCCCCCCCCCCCCACCCACTAGGGAAAGAAGTTGCCGCGGGCTGACAGTTCTCGCCTGTGACTGACGAGACGGCAGCGGAAAGAACGTTTCACTTGGTACGTTTCCGCCCGGCTGGTACGAAATCTCAAACTTCTCATAAAATTCTCAGTTGACGGAAACTGCTCTGACGCCATAACACCGCTTGACGTGGTAGACGGCCAGCTAAATGGATTACTTGCTGCTCAGCCATACCGTACACTGTTGCTTTACACCCCGATTCATGCGCCGTAGTTCCTGAGTAACATTGTTGGTGAAAAATCTGGTGGTAGAGTACATAGTCACAATCTAAAGCCCGTTCGATAATTATTTCTAAATTTTTATTTATTTAGTATCGTTTCTTTCGTCACTTTCCTATTTTGGGTTAAAAATTTTTGTTCTACTGATTTGTTTTTATTCACTTCAAACTACTTTTCGGCTTATTATCCCATCATCAGAAAACAAACGACTAGCGTCGACAAGAAACACCAGTTAGCTTACTACGCCTATTTCCATTCACTGCTTTTATATGGGATCATATTCTGGGGCAATTCAATATTAAGTAAAGTATTTATTGCACAAAAGCGTGTAATCAGAATAATTGCTGGAGGCCACCCAAGAGCATCCTGCAGACATTTATTTAGGGATCTAGGGATCTTCACTGTAGCTTCATATATATAATCACTCATGAAATTTGTTATTAACAATCTGACCCAATTTAAAAGTAATAGCAGTGTGCATAGCTACAACACTAGGAGAAAGGATGATATTCACTATTCAAACTTTGGCTAAGAAAGGGTGAATTATGCTGCCACAAAAGTCTTTGGTCACTTACCAAGTAGCAGCAAAAGTCTGACAGATTGCCAACTAGTATTTAAAAAGAAATTAAAGGAATTTCTGAATGTCAACTCCTACAATGTAGATGAATTTTTAGATAAAACTTAAAAAAATAAAAATAAATAAACAAAAGTAATAAAAATTCCTTAAATATTGTCAAGGTGTAGACAACATTTACTAAACTGACACGTACCACATCATTACGAAATGTCGTATATATGATCTATGGAATAAGTATTAGTCTAATCTAAGTTCTTTGTTTTTGTCCACATCTTTGAGTAAACTGATTTTCAATATCTCAGATTATGACATTCCTTTGAAAGTTTTCTTTCTTATCACGTTACAGGTGTTCAATAAACTTGCCTATTATCATTTATTAACATTTGCTTCAAAAGAAGGGCAAAATTTTAGTTACTACTTACGCTACATAAAATACGTGATACCATTTTACAATCAATGGTACAAATTTTTGTAACAAGTGTTCATTTTGACAATTGAGCACACAGGTCACGGCCTCACAAAAATGTGCCATTGACTGTAAAATATCACGTATTTTAGGCAGCATAACTAATATGGATAATTTTAGACTACTTTAACCAAACGTTATTAAATGACAATAAGCAAGTTTACTCAACACCATGTGTAACTTGGTAAGAAAGAAAAAATTTCTGAACGAATACTGTAACGTAAGACCTTGTGTTCATGTTAATTTCTCAGTCAAATGTTTGAAAATCAAAGAACTAGCGTTTCTTGTCGACGCTGGTCACTTCGTTCCTATTGAGCCGAAAACTAGCTTAGAGTGAATAAAAACTCAGAGCAAAACACAGGGCTACACGATGTCGTGATTCTAGTGGGACACGCGCAATGTGCCCTCCGTACGTAGATGCCACATTTCCCGAAAGCGATATCGGACAGTTTTTGTTTATATTGCGCGTCCTGTTGCTGCCTGAAGGATGCTTTGCATCTGAGTTGGATTCAGCCGTCTGTCTCGACGGGCTGTTAACCGAAGGTAACCGTCATTTCTTACTGAAGTTACCCGTGGGCGACCTTGGCCTTGCCTTCTTTTAACGGTTCCTGTTGTCTGAAATGGCTTTCAGGTCCTTTGGAACAGCCTAATAACCGCAGCCACCTCCTTGTGTGCCTGTCCCGCTTCCAACCTTTCTAGGGCTATCCAGCTTCGGATAAGTCACGTTGTTGCTGCATTTCACTACCGACTTAGTACCTATCTGAACCCAATTGTTTGTTTAATTAGTTTGGTAAGCAGAAGTCAACACCAACCTCCTGTGCAGAAAGTTTCTGTTATTACCACTATCTAGGTTGCCGTAATGTTCTCTCTACTCCGTAAAACCGATAGAAAGATGATGGACCATTTTAGTTCATTCTGCTGATAATACTTAATAACCTAGATGTCAACTGATTTCCTAATTCTTTTGTCCAGTGCAGATGAAGATTTCGACTTACACGACCAACTGCTAGGTACTCTTCTACGAAAACCGGTCCAATTAATCGTATAATAGACGTAGATCCGACACAATGGCAAACAGCGTCTTGCCCCGCGGTTGAATGACACTCCGGTGATTGGTCGACGCCACGCGGGTGGAGGCGGCTGCGGCTGCGGCCCCGCAGGCCGGCAGTGAAGCTGCTACCGGCGACCGGCCGCACAAATTGGCGGTGATTTAGCGGCGCGCGCCTCCATTGACGTAAACGGATTGTCGGCTGACCTCTGGGGCAGGGCAGGCCAGGGCAGGGGCCCGCAAACCGCGACCACCAGCACGCCGCAAGCAGCAGGCCGCCGCCGCCTCTGCCACCCTCACTCTTCCCGCGCCTCGCTACACAGCTCGTTCCGTCTGCGTAGAGTTCGCTCTCTTCGCTCTATCGAGCGTTACGTACTGTTGCATTTCGGCACACAGAGGACAGTGATAAAGAAAGTTATTGTACTAATTACGAATTACAGTTTAGTATAGGGTGTACATTTCATTTTTATTAGAAAGTGGGACATTTTTAAAACATCAGGAAAAACCTGGGACAATTAAAGAAAAAACGGGACACAATTTGTATTGACACGATTTAATAGACACTAACGTTTACCTTTTTACTCAAATGAATGTTTACGTTACTTCTGCTTCATTGTTACCATACTTTTCACTTTTATGTATTTTATCAAGGAGTGCGTTTTCTTCTGACACTGTCTCATGAAAGTCAGCACATGATACATCATGACAGTGTGTTTTGACAATAAGTAAGGCCTTCACTGTTCCAACTTTCATTCTGTGATTTTTCTTTGGACTTTTTTCTTTTCTTTTTCTTTTCTTTTTTCATCTGACTACAAATAATACACTAAGGAAAACACATGTTCCACAGCAGCATTTGACCCAGGGATTGCCAGACAAAACTTCACCAAATGAATCATGTTTTTCATACTGATACTTGTACTTCTGTGAAATAGTCACTGGCCGCGGTGAAGTAGCCGAGCGGTCTAAAGCGACTCGCTGCGGAGCGCGCAATTGCTCGCCGTGGAGGTTAGAGTCCTCCCTGGGGCATGGGTGTGTGTGTTTGCCCTTAGGTTAGTTTACCTAGGTTTAAGTAGTTTGTAAGCTACGGACTGATGACCACGCAGTTTGGTCCGATAGAATTACAAACATTTGAACATTTTTGAAATAGTCACTGACACTTTTGTTTGCGCTTTTCGTTTGAACACTCATGCGATGTTTTTTCGTCTTAATGTGTTTCGCAATGTCAGACCTTCCACCATGCCCAATAGCAAATTTTGATTTGCGCAACGTACATCTTGCAGTTTCTCCGCTACCGGTGATTAAAGGAAACTTACTTTTTGTTGCTGTTAAAAGTTCATTTTTGTTTTGGCGTGATGAAACAGTGAATGCACAGATTTACAAATTTCACGTATCCACTACAGCGTCTTCAGACTGCTACCCACAACCATTCGAAAGTAAAACTTAACATGAACGATACTATGTATGCGAACTAACTCGATACTCGAATCGATGACTGATGGGAGCGACCTTAAATGAGAGACTCAAGCACTTTGAGAAATTCCTTTATGATTGCTTCCATCCGCTACCACGCTGAGTGTCAACTTAGTTTTCACTGAAAGTAGTACCAACAGTGCTTTTGCTTTGTGTGTTGTTCTCTCTGAATTCTTTCTAGGTAACTAGTAAATAGAGTAGAGAAAATGTCTTCATACCTTTAATTGTGGAACGTAACAGAAAATAAACAAGATTACCTGACATAGTCTGGTCTGGAGGCGATCAATTCGTTTTATAGTTTCCAAATAAACCAAGATCGCAAACTAACAATTTATTAAGTGGCGACCGGTTTCGGTGCACTGTCACCATCATTTGGTCATATATATATTATAATCTGGTCAACTTGTTAAAAAATTGGGTATAAAATAAGAAGTGCAACATTGCACTTATATAATTCAGATGTTCTTTCTTACCGCGCGCTATTAGAAAATGGAATGGTAGAGGAACAATATAAAGGTTGTTCGATGAATCCTCTGCCAGGAACTTAAATGTGATTTGCAGAGTATCCCGTGTAGATGTAAACCTGTTCGTGCCAGGATATCTGAATTCGTTAAGGCGACCGCTGGCCCGAAGCGGGAAATCCTGGTTCGTATCCAGATCCAGCACAAATTTTCAACTTCGCAGTTCCCCGAAAAGCCCGATATGTTTCAACACTTCAAATTCGTAAAATTACTGCTGTTATTGTAAACCAGTATGCGAAAGAAGAAAGTAACAAGTTACTTTAGTGTCACAGTGATCATACAACATTATAAAAATATTCAAGAAGAAATAGACTCCCGTCACGTGGGATGAATTGGCGGCGGCGGCAATAAATTCTCACGGGGGAAATGTAGAGCGTCTTCTTGTGAGGACGCGATATAGCTATCATTTGGCGGCCTCGAATGGTACGAGCAGCGCGGTCGGAGGCGATAAGACGCGTAGTGTGTCGGTGCTGGATGGAATGTGACGGCGCGAGGCGAGGCCACGATAGCGGGCGTCACGTGGGCCTGCTGGCCGCTCGACCCTGAGGAGGGCTCTGCTCCGGATGCCGCAACACGCTTTCCACTGCAGCGCCAGCGGGGCCTCTCTGTGCCGAGCCGTGAAAAGCGCGGCTGTCTACCAAAGGAAACACTCCGTAGTAGACCCCACACAGTCAGTACTAAGATGGCACAGTGGGTGTGAACACAAAACCTCAACAAATACACACATGGAAGCGTCACTCTGATTTTCTGAAATTTTGATATAACACATGAGAAAGGAAAATATTTTTTTTTACCTTTTTCTTTTTCTTTTTTGTAACGGAGATAAAACATGTTTAAGTGGTCAATATGGCCCTCTAAAATGGGGGTAAATGGAAAAATTGCGATAACTTAGAGATTAAGAAAATGATTTTAATGAAAGTATCTGTTTGGCAAAGGACGGAAAAACGATATACTGGAAGGTGGTGAAAATTAAGGGGCAAAGTACCCCAAAAGACACCAACATTTTTGCTAGAAAAAATTATCTTTGATTTAATTGAAGAAGAATAATTTATTAAAACTAACACGTATATATATATATATTTTTTTTTTTTCTTTTCTACTGCACATCTGAATCTGACCGTGTGACTTCCGCGCGCTACATCATAGGCAACGCTAATGGTTGGTTGGTTTTTGGAAGGGACTAAACAGCGACGGTTATCAGTCCCTTGTTCCAGTCTTAGAGATAAAGCATTTTGTTAAGCGTTCCTAAGTAGACGCGTTAATAAATCAAAGTTTAAAAGGAACAGGTAAATATCAACGCTAATGATGGCGGTAAAGTGAATAAACATTTATAACATGCTTTATTCACTTTTATTCGCTATTATTTCAAAACTAGATTTTAAAATATGTTTTAGCATGTCAAGTTACTGTCTATTCAAGCAGTTTTTCAGACATTTCTTCAGCTATGCTAAATCAGCCATACTGAATTTTCACAATCTGATTTCAGATTTGGATTCAGCGAATTTAATATATCGCTATTTAAAGAGAGAAAACAGTTGAAAAATATAGACTCATAAGGTGTTTCGCCGGCAGTACCAAACGAGCGCACCATTATAAGGTTTGTTTACCCCACAAATATTTATGCATATAAAAAACAATAACATCCTCCTTAGTTTTCTGTAAGAGTTTTAAGAGATTCTACTTCGATTAAATCAAAACTAATTCTTGTGGCAAAAAGGTATTTTTAGAGGTACTTAAGCCCTAATTTTCGATCCCCCTTTAAATAACCTAGACCAATTTTCGTGTTTTATCAAACGATACTTTCAAAACAAAAATCATTGACCCGTGCTGCACGGCGCCCGCTGTAGTGGAAGGCTGTTGCTGGTCGCATTTCTGTGCATCCGCTTTCGTTTTTATCTCGCAAACACATAGTCCACTCTGGGGGGGAGGGGGGGGGCTCTGCGATAGACGCTGCACTGTGTCGACGGCTGAACCGAGAATCATCAATTTTTCACGCGAACGAATTAGCATGTCAAATTGGCGAGCGTGAAGCGTAGCGACCGTTCTCGAAACAGTATTGCACAAATTTCACAAAAAAGCGACAAAGTATATTTTCACTAAATACAAGGAGCCTCTGTATCCAAATTACTTGGTAAGTTACCATATGAAAAAAGTGTCTAACAGGAGGTACTAGAGGTCCAAATCCCACTGTTCCCACTACAGTGTAATTTTCTCAGTAATGATATATTTGAATAAATTTGTCTATTTTCTGACAAGACGTTCTTTGGTATAACCTTTTCCCCTCGTGCTTTAATAATTTGTGCATCACAGTTTTAAAACCGCTTCTTCTAATCTCTAGGTTATCGCACTTTTCCATTTTAGCCCCTGTTGTGGAGGGATCGTTTCATCCATTAAATATGTTTTACCACCGCTAAAAATGTTCCTTAGTTTTTCATTTATTATACATCCAAATTTCAGATAAAACGGAGATCAACGCTTTCGTAGGTTTACTCTTTAGATCAACCAAAGAAATGTGTATTGAACTGTGAAAACAGTAGCGAAATAGACAGTGGCGGATTTACCAGTAGGCTGGCTAGGCTGGAGCCTAGGGCGGTACATACTAGGGTCGACAAATTTGGTACCACAATTTTTAAGCTGTAAGTGTAATAAAATTATGTAATTGCGTTTAGCGAATGTACGTTGTAAAAAGTATTAAGGTATACTTAACCCCACATTATTAGTAATTTATCACTGTGCTGTTATTAGCTCAGAAATATAAACTCGTTAGGTTGTAAAAATAATCTGGAAAGTGACCCTTCAATCCCTTAGTTCATAGTCATACTAAAAAGGTGTAATTATGACCATAGTGCACAAAACGTAAAGCTAAAATTTCATTGACAAAAAATTATAATTAATATGATTGTGAAGTGGCGTATCAAACTGTAGAGGTCGGTAGTGGAGGCAAAATTTGAATAGCCTACTGGCGCCAAAAATGAAAATACGTCACTGGAAATAGTACCAGTGAAGGATCCACAAAAAAATGTTTGTATAGCTTAAGGGACTTAACTACGGGGCCATCAGTCCCTAAACTTACAAACTACTTAGAAACTAAGACGAAGGACGGCACAAATATCCATGCCCGAGGGGGATTCGAACCCCCGACCGTAGTGGCCGTGCAGACCGTGACTGGAGTGCCTCAGTCCCCTCGGCCACCGCGGCCGGCAAGGATCCACACTACAGATGTAAAACATCGCTGTAAATGTGCAACATTGATCGAATAGGAAGAGCTACGTTGTCGCGTTTAACTCTCTATCTGATGCTGGAAATGTAAGTTAGGCTAGGTGGTAGTTTGTAACAGACGACTGCAGTAGAGTGCTACACTTTTCTCCCTTTTAATAAATTCCCCTTTGTTACAGAGTACAAATGCAGGTCCACGTCATGAATTTGGCTGTACAAGAGCCGTTCCCAGATATCCTAAAGTCTTTCGGAATCCTCTTTTTCCTCGAAGGCCTTTCCTCGCTTCTCTGTGCCAGCCCAGCCCAGCTCCAGTTCTAGCCAGCTACGCGATGAGATTCGTTGGGCGCTATCGGCGCGATCTGATTGCGAACCGCTCTGGACGGCGGCGCTTGCACGTTTCCTCATCAGATAACGGCGCCCATTTCTTTGTAGCACTGGGCGCAGGAGCTGCGAGAGGAGAGGACTCGTTGCTAGGACGCTCCGGTTACGTAAGAGGAAACCGCGGTGACGTAATGGAGATCACGCTGTTTACAGCGTGGCCGCGCTGTAAGCGATACTATCTGGCTTACGTCCGCGACCTTAGCGGCCGGTTCCGCGGCCGCGGCGTGCGGCCACGCCCGGCACACACACACACACACACACACACAAATGTGCACGTCGCCCAGGCACGCGACCAGTCTGCGAGTAGTGTTCGTTCCTAATGCTACACGCTCCGAAAGCGGCCGGGAACCAGTTCCTAAATATCAAGGCCTGACGCGCACGACACAAACTACTTCACAAATATAATTCGTGTGAATAGGTGGAATGGTCCTATGTTTACCAATATCTCTCTCTAAAATGTTCAAATGTTTGTATAGCATATTGGACTTAACTACGGGGTCATCAGTCCCTAAACTTACAAACTACTTATGAACTAGATAATCCTAAGGACGACACACATATCCATGCCCGAAATTAGATTTAATCTTGAATAATGTGCATCATCCTTTCTCCTAATGTTGCAGCTATGCACACAGCTATTGTTTTTGAATTGGGTTAGGTTATTAGCAACAAACTACATAAGTGAATATATTGTGAAGCTCCTGTGAAGATCTGTAGATCCTTACTTGTCTGCAGGATTATCTTGGATGGAATCCAGAAATTCTAAATTACATGCTTTTGTGCAAGAAATACTTTTTTGCTCAATGATGAATTACCCCAACATGATGCCGTATAATACTAATGAAGAAAATAGGCATATTAAATATAATTTACTGAGTTGATTATCAGGAAAATTTGCAATGACCCTAATACTATAAGTTGAACTCAAACGTTTCAGTAGATCGTCGATGTGTTGCTTCCAATTAAATTTCTCATTAATGCACACATCCAAAAACTTAGCATATCCTATCTTAGCTACAGACTTCTGTTCGGACTATATTTACGGTATCATGATATTTACCGCATGTAACTCTGTATGCTGTTTTATCAACATTTAATAAGAGTTTGTTTGCAGAGAACCACTTCATTTTATAAAATACATTATTTACAATTTCATCAATTCTTGTGGTTGCGTAGACTTTCCCGGCGTAGTAACTGATAATATTGATCTCGGGTACGCAGCCGGATACCGTCGTCAACCAGACACGATATTTCAACAGACCAACTGGCTGCCATCTTCAGGTGAGAGCGCAGAACACTAACTCGCCGGAAACTGATTCCGGCGAGTTAGTGTTCTGCGCTCCCACCTGAAGATGGCAGCCAGTTGGTCTGTTGAAATATCGTGTCTGGTTGACGACGGTATCCGGCTGCATACCTGAGATCAATATTATTCATCAATTCTTGTTTGTCGGGTGTGATTACTATTCTTGTATCATCAACAAAAAGTACTACCTTTGCATTATCGTGAATATAGAATGGCAAATCATCTATCTATATAAAGTTCAGCAAGGGACCCAAGACCATGTAGGACCTCATTCTTGATAGCTCCCCCAGTTTGAAGAATCAGCTGATTTTTTGCAGATTATCTGAACCACTTGTTTCAACTTTCTGTACTCTTAAAGTATGAATTAAATTACTTCGGCACTGCCCCACTAATACCACAATGCTTATCTAGAATAATTCCATGATTTACGCAATCAAAAGTATTTGAGAGATCATAAAAATCCCGAGGGTAAGGTCCGGTTATTTAGAGCATTTAACAGAAAATGCTATATATGCTTTCATGGATTAAAAAAATCATTTTTGATCGGTGAAAGCATTTTCTGTTGACTGTAGACCACGACGGGGTCCTTAGATTTGTAATTGTCAACAATACGTTGCAGTGAGCGGGATCTCTGTTCGATAAATGACCATACGGTTGCCTTTACGCAAGTTTAATTCATACCGAAGACAGTTGTCCGATAGAATTGAAAGAGGTTTCAAGCACAATTTAATACGCAAATGCGTGACTCAACGTTGTTTTGATTTGCTAGGAATTAAAGTAGAATTGTGCTGCTGGTACCTGTACGTATGCTGTAAGCCATCCCGGTCGACTACGTCCGTGCAAAGAGTATTCGTCAGGGACTCGTCGAAGGCGAAACCGGTCGCCATGCGCCACTGAAGGTCGCCGCTGGCAGGACGCGACGTCGCTGGAATGTTGCAGTAGGTCAATGGGGCGAGGCAACTCGACTAGTCCGTGGCTGTGAGACGCCCAGCCAGTCGCCGCCAGCTGTCAGAACCTTGTGTGTTGTAATATCACACAATAACAGTACCTGTAATAACTGGTAAATAACTGCTAGTATGCATAAGGAATGAACTGAAATGGGACTGCTACATAGTCCTTTCAGACCCACAGTTGTAGGTGATGTGACAATATGGAGAGGTACTTTTAAAATACAAAATACATACAGTAATTCATTACAAAAAATGTTTTTCAAAAATTTTATAGCGACGCAATTGTCTGGTTTGGACCTTCACTACTAATTTTATGATCTGCACCATCTTACAGTAACATACCTCTAAAAGAAATAACATCACAGGATCATATAAAATCTACTGGCTGTCAGATATGATAGAATCAAATGTCATAACATGGATATCAACACCTTGTCATAAAGTCTTTTTTGCTGCCATTGTAAGTGTACTGGGAGTTTGCCGGTTGCTGGTACCACACGCTGTAGAAATATGGAACTAAAAAACGTTGCGCACGTTACCGCAGTGCATCCACGATTGTGTGCTACTTGCCCTAACTTCCTAGCTCAGTCACAAAGAAATAAAGCGAGGGGGAAAAAAATGCTCAATTCTGCGTGCAGGACCTGAAAGGGCTATAACTAATCGTTGAGAGAGACAAATGCCAAACTGCGAGTAATTGGAAAAATTTATGGCTGTCGTGCAATGGTCCAGCGGTCTAAGGCGCCTTGCTGCGGACGCGCGGTTGCTCCCCGTCGGAAGTTAGTCATCTCTTGGGTATCGGTGTGGGTGTTGCCCTTAAATTAGTTTAAGTAGTTTGTAATCCTAGGGACTGATAGCCTCGGTAGTAAAGTCCCATACATTTACAAAAATTTGAACACTGGATCGAAGAATCACGAGGAAATGGAGTCAATCAACAACGGGAGTAGCTTAGAAAACACTTATTAGATCAATATTGCTCTTCAGTGTGGAATTTGTACCAGGTGGGATTGGTAGAGGAGACAGGCGTGCGCTAAAGAATAGCAGCACCTTTTGTCACAGGAAAATTTAGCAAAACATCATGGAGATAGTTACTAGAATCGCAGGCGCTGCAAGAGAGGTGTTGTGTATCATAGTAGTCCACACTGTCGAAATCCGGACAGCGTATGTTTCTAGTCGAATCAGCCAACATCTTGCCTCCTCCTCTTGAGAATAGGTCAAGAGCATAAGAGCCAACATGACTTACCTGCAGTAATGTCTCCAGCGAAGCATACGCGACTGGAACGATAGGAGGAAGACGTTACATTGGTGCGTGGTCACACATTCCCACAGTTTCGTTGAATGGTCCTGCTACCTTCTGTGTGTTTTCAATAATGCGACTTCGAACTTACTTAAAACAGAATTCGTGAATTCGCAGTCGACACATTTCTATGATAATCTGTGACGAACACTGTTAGCAGCGGCACTTGATATTCATCGAATAAAACCGGTCGTTAATTCAAAGTACCTTGATACAGCGGAGGTGGTTGTTGTTAAACAGTAACGTAAATATGCTGTGAAGCACAAGATGATAGATCTTAGAAGTACTTTCTAAGTCTGGTCGTGTTAGTTTGATGAACGAGTATTAGTCACTTCCCTTATTAATAAATAGCTGTACCCGGCCACATTAAAAGGAAATAAAATGCATACCTTTCTAAAACGCGTGATTTCACAATGGTTTGTGAACGGTAATTGGATATACATCGTATACTTCCTGCTTCCCTTACCTTAGCCTACGTCCTTCTTCCTCTTTGTTCTCTTCTTCCTCCTCTCCCCCCATATCTATCCATCTTCTCCTTCCCTACTACTGATGTGCATCTACACCACTTCCCGCCTTGTCAAATTCCCCCTCCCCTTTCTCCTACCTCCTCTTAAAATTGTAACCTACAGCCTTGTTTAGTCTTATGTTCAAAATCTTACAACTACGAAAGTTCTTGACAGAATATTTTGAAATCGTGAAGCACGGTTACACTGGAATACGTGTGTTCCTAAGTACCATACCCGCCTGTATTAGAAAGAACGTTCTCATTTAGATGCAGTCGGTTAACCCTTTGTGTCACAGTGGTTTGACTGCGAAACCATTTCTTGCTGTGCCGTACCCCCTTGTGGCAGGTGACTTGATGTGAAACCACTCTCACTCTAAAGCCCTAAATAGACTTTCAGTATAAAAGCCTCTGTGGACAAAAGACAATCCAGTGCACCGCGTTTGCCTGTTCATAGCAAATCGAAACTATAGCCAAACTGTAGTTAAAAAGCCATATAGGATGATATGGTCAGGAAGAGTGAGTGATGTCGGATTGTGCCTAATTGATACTGTTTTTTGGAATATCACGAGATACAGAAAAAGTGCTGTAGTATAAAAAGGGGGGAAAAGTTTTGGCATTAGTTTGAAAAGAAACCTTAAATATGAAAGGGAATGTATATTAGTGTAATAATGTTAAAAATTCAAAATTAGGAACTCTTTGAAGGACATCGAAAAATCCTTTGTGTCACAGTGAAAGCACATTTGCATATTTTTTTATAAAAATTGAGAATTTTTTAAATTGTAATGTTCTCCAGCAAGGATAAAATCAAACCTCAATCCCTATCATACCCAAATTTGTGTGATTCAGGTTAAGAACTTCGCAGACTAAAGGTTTTGAACAAACATTTCCATTTTTTACTTGCATAGATTTTCTGATGGTTCACCTTCTTGCTTTTCAAACTCGCCAACGGAGGTTTTTCTGGTGAAAACGACAGCAAAAGGTTTGAAAGCAATCAATAGGTGTAGCAGGGGGGCGGTGGATGGCGATCGAAACTGCAAGTTGATTTGTGGCGGGGCGGCTGCCAGGTGAGCGGGACACAATAGCGGCGCTCGATGGGCCTCCGCGGTTTCCGGCTGTTTGCCTTCCATCACGCGCAAGACGTGGCCGCCGTACTCCTGTGCCCTGCCAAGCGATGCTCAAAGACAAGAACATCACAACCATTCCGTCAAATAGATGTAACTCCCGCCATTAGCTTTAGCAACGGAATCAGCCATCACTCTACCTACCCCTTCTTGCTCTCGGACAATTATATCCGAAGCACCTGCTTTTTGTCTTTAGCGTAGAACGCTCGCACGCTTATGTGAAGTATTTAGTTTTAACAGCACAATATTTTATTAGGAGGTGGTATGTCGTTGCCTTCCTAGGACCTTGAAACTTACCTACCGGTCTTTGTGGTGAGTTGAAACTGTCCTTATTATACTGTTGAAGTCCAATCTGGAGTTTCCATTTTAGACACGTGATATGTCGTTTTTATTACAGTTCGTGAATACTGAGACAATCTAAATGTTTAATATTCGTCGTAAAACACCCTGCACACACACACACACACACACACACACACACACACACACACACATTGCATGTGAGCCATACATATCAATAGACAAAATGGGGAATGTTTTAAATCACCGCAAAACTATAATTTGAACTATGACGGAACACAAAAAAACTCTTACACCTGAAACTTCAGCGCGCACTCTCTCTCTCTCTCTCTGTCTGTCTGTCTGTCTGTCTGTCTCTCTCTCTCTCTCTCTCTCTCTCTCTCTCTCTCTCTCTCTCTCTCTCCCGTTGAAAAGGCGAAGTTGCGTGTGTTTCATGTGCTTCTCGCGGCTAAACGAACGCTTTGTCGGTAAGTTGTAAACTTTCGTTATATTGTTAACATTCCAACCTGGATTTTCCATTGTTAAATGAATGATAACATTACCAGAGGTGAAATATGTGACAGGTAGCAAATAAAAACCTAAAGATTGAACGGATTTAATTCGCAACCTCTGAATTTGTAGTCTATTACATTATTTCCCTTTTTTATTCTTTATTTTTCCTTAAGCTCTGACCCCTAGCACCTATATTATCTCCAAAAGGTAACTGACAAACAAAATAATCCAGTGCCATTGCACGGAAAGAACATTTTAATCTATTGCCACCGCCACTTTCACTCTAAGCTAAATACGAGGGTAATCCCAAAAGCAAGGTCTCAAATTTTTCAAAAATTTAAATAAACGCTTTGTGACAACAAATGGTAAATGGTTTTTAAGATTGAACATTTATTTTTTCACAATTTCCATTTCGATCGGAGCATTTTTGTTAACGGTGTGGTAGTTTTTGTATGTCGACCGCCATGGTCTTGAAGCGTTAGACCTCATCTTTCACATCTAAAGCGCCTTCCAGCAAAGTCAATTTGGAAAAGGTAGTCACTGGGCGCTAAGTCTGGACTATAGGGTGTAGGAGGTGATGTCCCATCCAAACCGCTGCAGCAGATCCACAGTTCGACGGGCAGTATGAGGGCGGCGTTATCGTAGAGAAAGCTGATTACCTTACCCAACCTTCCTCTTCTTCGGTTCTAAATTGCCTGCCTGCGTTTTTTGAAGCACGATTTGTTCAACGTTTGTGTTTTTGTCGGGAATTGACGGTGTCCCGCTTCTTTCATTGACATTAATTTCCGTGCGATCTGCAAACTCGCCACACCACTTGTAGACATTTTTGACATCCATACAAGACTCTACATACACTTCCACCAACTGTTGAGTTTAATTTGGTTGAATCCCTTTTGCACTCAAGAACCGAATAACTGCACGAATTTCGCACATGACGGGAGGCGCTAACGGGATCCCCAGTGCAACTGGCTGCCCCCAAGCGAAGACAGAGAGCCCTAGCGGAAGTGCAGTGCTGTCTGTAGAGAGTCAAGGGGGTAACGAAAAAGCAGTATGGCCGACATCAACACACAGTTTCGCTACGTACATAGTCACCAACTCTTCAGGCGCCATCGCCAACAAAACAAATCTCTCCAAATCTGTCGGTAAAGAAGCAAAGTGTGCTTACAGGTTCATTTATCTCATTCGGTTACAATCTACCCCCCCCCCCCCCCAATGCACAAAACCACGAAGACTTGGCGGCGTGACATAAGGCGTGTGCCTTTGAGTAGTATGTAAGTCTAGGGAGTGATGACCATGGCAGTCTGGCCCAATAGGTTTTAAAACCTTTTAAAATCAGTACGACGACTTGCACTACTTAGCCATCGAGTCAGGTTTTTTTGGTGTTCAGTTTAGGGCCTTTCATTTGAAATGTCTCAGAATGGGTGAGCCATATACAAACCGCTCTCTCAAAGAAGGATCTGTACCAAAAGATTGGAAAGTTGCACAGGTCACACCTATATTCAAGAATGGCATTAGTAGTAACCCACTAAACTACAGGCCTATTTCATTGACGTCAATTTGCAGCGGGGTTTGGAACATATCCTGTATTCAAAGATTATGAATTATCTCGAACAGAATGATGTATTCATCCATGGTCAACACGGATTTAGAAAATATCGTTCATGCGAAACAACTGGCTATTTACTAACACGAAAGGATCAGTGCTATCGACGAGGGTTCTCAAATTGATTCCGCATTTCTAGACTTCCAGAAGGCTTTTGACACCATACCTAATAAATGCTTTTATCCAAATTGCGTGGTTATGATATATTGCCCCAAACTTTAGACTGGATAGGGGATTTCCTGTTAGAGGACACAGTTTTGTAGTTATCGATGGTAAGGCATCGACTAAAACAGAGGTGATATCGGGCGTTCCATAGGGTAGTCTTATTGGTCCTCTGCTGTTTCTTATTTACATAATCGATTTGGGGAAAAAAATCTAAACAGCTCTGTTAGGTTGTTGGCAGATGCCGCCGTCATTTTCCGTCTAGTAGTTACCTGAAGAGCAAAACCAACTGCAGAACGATCTAAATATCACTATGGTGTTAAAAATTGGCAATTGACTCAAAATAATGCGAAGTGTGAAGTCAACCACATGAATACTAAAAGAAATCCGTTAAAATTTGTTTACAAGATAAATCAATCGAATGTGAAGACCGTAAACTCCACAAAAATACCTAGGAACTACTATTACTTCAGACTTCAATTGGAAAGAACAGGCAGATGTCGTGGAAAGGCGAACCATAGACTGCGTTCATCGGAAGAATCGTTGCAAGATGCAACAGAACTACTAAAGAGAATGCATAGACTACGCTTATCCGTCCTTTTTCGGAGTATTGCTGCCCAGTGTGGGATCCTTATCAGGTGGGTTTGACGGATGAAATCGAAAGAGTCCAAAAAGGGCAGTTAATTTTGTATTGTCACGATACATGGGAGACAGTCACGGAAATGATACAGGATCTGGGATGGGATTCATTACAACAACGGCGCTTATCGTTGCGGCGTGGGGTACTTACGAAACTCCAATCGCCAACATTCTGCTTCGAATGCGAAAATGTCGTTGATTGCCACTTACACAGGTAGAAATGATCATCAGAATAAATACGAGAAATCAGAGCTAGAACGGAGAGATTCAGGTGTTCTTTCTTCCCGCGCGCTATTCGAGAATGGAATGGGAGATAATTAGTATAATGGTGGTTCGATGAACCCTCTGCCAGGCACTTAAATGTGATTTGCAGAGTATCCCGTGTAGATGTAGAGTGTGTGTCAGTGGTCGGGCAGACAGGCACCGCTGCGTCCCGGGC
Source organism: Locusta migratoria (assembly GCA_026315105.1). Classification (NCBI taxonomy): domain Eukaryota; kingdom Metazoa; phylum Arthropoda; class Insecta; order Orthoptera; family Acrididae; genus Locusta; species Locusta migratoria. The sequence goes on along the minus strand of CM048744.1, from coordinate 490,196,134 downwards.
TCGCGGCGCCTCGCCGGCAGGTGGAGAGCGCCCAGCACAGCAGAGCAGAGCGGGACTGGGCCAGTGGGTAGATCGATGTGGCGGCTTCTGCTGCTGCCGCGGCCGCGGCCGCACGCGACTGTGCGCGGCGCGCCACGCCGCCTGGCCGCCTCCTCGCCCTCTGTACGCTGCACCGCCGCCAATTAGTCGGCCTCATTTGCTCCCACCTCGGCGCACTTCTCTCTCCCGTAACGAGGCACGCGATCGCGCTACCCCAGTGCCTCCTTTCAGTGCGCGAAAACGAAATAACCGCAAGCTACCGCTGTTGGAGCTCACTCGGTCGTGCGTGTCTGCAGTAGTTGGACTCGGCTGTGGTGCCCTAATACACCTTTCGACAGCGATAAGTCTTCTACTGGTTTTTATGGGAACCAGAGGCCGTAAACCTCCGCAGGCGAGGCCTCGAAAGCGCACGCTGGCAAAAATACTTAATCCATTCTCAACCGTGCTGGAATGGCAGCGTAATCTAAGGCGCCATGATTCGAATGCGCGGCCATTCCCCGTCATGTTAGTCCTCCTTTAGGGCACGTGTGTGTGGGGGGGGGGGGGGGCGCGATGACCTTTATATTTTGATCCCTTAGGATTACAACACACTGGACTCGCATTCGGAAGCATGGTGGTTCAAATCCACCTCCGGCCATCCAGATTTAGGTTTTCCGTGATTTCCATAAATCACTCAAGGCAAATACCGGGATGGTTCCTTTGACAGGGCACGGCCGATTTCCTTACACATCCTTGCCCAAATACTCAGAGCGTAAGCTCCGTCTCTAATGACCACGCGGTCGACGAGACGTTAAGCTCCAAGCTTCCTTCCTTCATCATCTCCATCTACATACATATTCCGTAATTCACGGTAAGGTGCGTGGCGGAGGGTACACTGTACCACTAGTAGGCATATCCTTTCCTATTCCACTCCCAAATAGAATGAGGAGAAAAAAAAAAAAAAAGAATGCCTATATGCCTCCGTACGAACCCTAATTTCTCTTATCTTGTCTTTGCGATCACAACGCAAAATGTAAGTAGGCGGCAGCAAGATCATACACTACACTCAGATTCAAATTCCGGCTCTCTAAATTTCCTCAACAGAATTTCACGAAAAGAACGTCGTCTTTCCTCCAGCGATCCCCAATTGAGTTGCCGGAGCATTTCCGTGACACTCGCGCATTGGTCGAACCTATCGGTAACAAACCTAGCTTCTCGCCTCTGAACTGCTTCTATGTCTTCCTTTAAACTGATCTGCTGCGGGTCCCAAACACTTGAGCAATACTCAAGACGCTGTCTTACAAGCGTTTTAAACGCGGTCTCCTTTACTGATGAAGTACATCTTCCCAAAATTCTCCCAATAAACCGAAGTCGGCTGTCCGCCTTACTCACAACTGTCCTTAAATGTTCGTTCCATTTCATATCGCTCTGCAATGTTACGCCTAGATATTTGAACGATGCGACAGCATCAAGAAGCTCACTACTAATGCTTCCTTAGGATTACAAACATTGGATTGAAATCCGTTCTCTCATTTCGCCGAAAACTATCGTCCAAAGTCAACAGTTTCCAAGTCATGAAGTAGCCATATGCTTGCATACAGATGACGGTTGTATCGCGTACACACGGTATAATAGAACAGTGTGCATTAGAGCTGTTACTAAATGCACTCCGTGATTCATGTGAAAAGGTGTCATACGTGATTGACTGCGTAATTGGTTAATAAAGTCACCATAAGCTCAAAAGCAGTTGCAAAATAATGTAAATATTTCTGCATAGTGAGAAAATTTACAGTTGGCCCTAAACAATAAGTGTGAAGTCATCCATATGAGCTCTAAAAGAAATTCTTTCTACTTGATTTACACGATAAATCAGTCGAATCTGCTGGCCTTAAATGAAACTGAATACCTAGGAATAACAATTATGAACGTGAATTGGAAAGAACACCCAAAGTATTCTATGGAAGGCGAATCAAAGAATAAGATTAATTGGCACGATATTTAAAAAAGAACAGTTCTAAGGTAGGTGTAATGTATTGCCTCGCGTGTTCCTACTTTTCTCCTAAATCCAAACAGATCTTTCCCTTGGTTGGATTCCGCGAGTTTTTCCATTCGACTGTAAATAACACCTACACTAAAACTACCTAAACTGTCAAAAGCACACGCACACGCACTGCCCGAGGGTGACGACTCGAAGCTCCGGCGTGAACGGCCGCCCAGTACGGAGCATGACGCATTACAGCACGCGGTTATTCCGCGCTCTACAGAAAACATCAACATATGAAATTCACTGATATTAGGTTACACTAAGTAAAGCTAAAGGTCATGAGTGCGAAGATCATGCTGAACATAAAAAAAAAACATACAATGCTTTAGTAGCGACGGTCCTGTTGGTGTTACTTTGGTCAGACCTTTCGTTTTAGGCGGATATACAGTTTCACGTTGCTTCCAAACTACCGTACAGCACCGCATTTCTCATATCAGAGGTGAAAGAACTGATAAGTAACAGATAAAAATTCTAGAATTGCCAGAAAATAAAACTTCCAAACTTTGGATTTTATTTACCATGCAGTTATAAAGCCGTAGTGACAAATAAGTGATAGCTGCAACTAACTTAAATTGCCTATGTTCTTTCGGAGGGACCTAGAATCGAGTGTCCAAATATCAGGAAAACTTTGTATCATTCAGGGTATCTTTATACCTCTTAATATTTGGGTTTCAAATGACATGTACCACCTATTTGCAATATTTTTTCTAAAGGTAATACCTCTGTTATAAATAATTCTCCAATAGTTGGAACATCAGCCATACGAAGCCAAATATTAAGTGGTACAAAGATACCATGACTGGTAAAAAGCTACCCTGATTGACTGTAGCTTAAATAATAAAGCTGGCCGCAGTGGCCGAGCGGTATGCGGCGCGCCAGTCGGTCTGTACGGCCGTTATAGTCAGGGGTTCTAATCCCCCCTCGGGCATGGACGTTTGTGTAGTCTTTAGTATAAGGTAGTTCATAAGTAGTTTGTAAGTTTAGGAACTGATGACCCCGCACTGAAGTCCTTAAGCTTAACATACATTTGAACATTGTAATAGATAAAGTAATAACAAATTTCATTGACTAATTGAATATTTTTCATCATCGTGGAACCCTTATCACTTCATATTAGTAGAAAAGGCACGGGAGAGTGGCATTTTTCTTCAGATCATTTAGTCAAGGCGACAGCACTACGGAGATTCTAGTGACATACGCAACAAAACGCAATCAAATGTTCAAATGTTTATAAAACTCTGCGACCAGACTATGGTCATCGTTCCCTAGATTTACAAACTGCTTAAAGTAACTTACGCTAAGGAAACCAAACCCCCCCCCCTACCTCGAGGGTGGGCTGGAACCTCCGACGGGGAGCAGGCGTGCACTCCGCCGCAAGGCGCCTTGGAGCGCACGGCCATTCCTGCGCGGCGCAGCAAGACGAATTCTTTATCACGGATAGGTTTACTTCTTTTAAGGACACTCGTTTGATAATGGGAGATTACAGGTTTAGGAGAGAGGAAGGCAGTGGCCCGTACTATGACATAATTTTGTGTTGCATTTTTATCGAAAGAAAAATTTCCAAATTTTATTTCCATTCGTCACCCGGCTCTGAAAGTGATATAGGAGAAAGAAGTAACATGTCGTATATCGTAACTTCAGATATGAACTAAATTTCAACACAATACAGATGACTGCTACTCACCCTACATCAGATGTAAATGTTGAGACAGCATACCTTTCAATATGACTGTAAAAAAACTATCAAAGTGAACGTATATCATAGTTTAATGGTACTCTTCACTCAAAACATCTGATTGAAGCTATGTTGAATTTATTAAATACCTCGCTTATCTGCATGCCTGCAGTCGCTACGTGATACTGAAAATAATTAAATGTATTTAGTAAATTTATCATATAAGGCTGTGATGAAGCCTAGTAAATTGTGCATAAGAAAAGTTGTAGATATATTTCGTTACTTGTCACCTTTGCTCATTTAAATATAAATACAGCCGGCCGCGGTGGCCGAGGGGACTGAGGCGCTCCAGTCACGGTCTGCACGGCCACTACGGTCGGGGTTTCGAATCCCCCCTCGGGCATGGATATTTGTGCCGTCCTTAGTCTTAGTTAGATCATAAGTAGTTTGTAAGCTTAGGGACTGATGACCCCGTAGTTAAGTCCCATAAGTTCTACAAACATTTGAACATTTTTTCATTTAAATACACATCCCTTGTAGTTTTTTGGAGAAACTAACCACACCCTTGAAATCGAAAGTTCTCAGTAAGCAAGCCTGCGCAGACCACTTCGGTGTTGGGTAAACGCTCTTCCTTAACCGAGCAGGGTCTCGTGCTTTCGGTGGGGGAGATAAGGCAACGCCGAAGTCTGAGCAGATGAGATCACATACCAGCTTTAACTTCTGCACAGCAACGGCGGGCATGTGGCGCCCCGCGAGTACTTCGCTAAACACCGTACAGGTTTGAAATGTGATCGCTTTCGTGCAGTTGGAGTAATTTGAGAATAAAAAAATTAATTGCTCTTCGCTTGTTACCTCGAATACGAGGCACAACACACTGTAAGACAACAAAATTGCCGTCACACGGCAGAAAGTAGCGTATAGTTCAATATAAGCAGACTAGACGTTTGAGTAAAGCATTTCTTGTTAGAAGGAGAGGAGGATGAAGAAGAAGACGTCAGCAAGGTCACTAATAATTCACCTAAAAGAATGAAAGGTTCTGGGGACTGATGATAGGAATTTGACTAGCGTTAGTTCTCAGTTTTGTCCATCTATTTATTAGATTCGTATGTTGGTCCAACTCCTGCTTTCCACTCTGTCGGTCGGCTTTTGACCCACACTCGTTCACTTTTCATGCAGCTCAATACATATCTTCTGAATCATGTCCTACAATAAGATATTAGGAAACTTTCTGTAAAATTTGTTGCGAATAGTTTGTACTAAAGATATAATAAATTACAACCTCATGCGTAAAGGGGCCCTTTTTAATGAACCTTATTATGACATCTCTCATGAATTTTGTCGCATTATAATTTCGATAGTGCATTCAGTGGCATATGTGTATAACGACCGTAAAATGCATGTCAGATAAAATTTGTAGTCTAGAAGTCATATATTTCTGATATTATTTCAGACTATGGGGGCGTTCTATCATTTTTTTTTTAATTTTTTTACACTAATGAACAAAAGCACAGCGTCCTGCTATTATGATACGAAACCAATGGTTGACAAGTCAGTCACGAACTGTTATCAATATTTGATTATGGCAGCGCATATCTGCCGAAAGTGATAAACATGGTTGGATCATAGGCAATCTGTTTCTTGCATTCTTCAAGATAGTGTTAAAGTAACGAATTTTAAGGGCGAGACGAATGACTTGGTTTTAGAACATAAGGAAGGGGAAAGTAGTAAGCGATAATATTCTTCACTTTCATTATTTTGTTGGGGTTGTCGGCAAGAAAATGCCTGGTAATTTGAAATAAGGTGAAAGTTTTTATTTTTAAAAATAAAAAAAACAGGTCGTTAAATTTTTTCTTTGTCCAACAGTGGATCCATGATGGGACAATTTTTGCCACTCATTGCTTGATATATCATCTCCCCACAGTGTACTACGAATCTATGTACGCGATCAACTTCTGTATTCCTGTCTCCTAGAAGTCTGCCGTCTGTGAATGGAACCAACGTGTAACACTCGCCTTCGGATTATCGCCTTAGTTGCAGCTACCAGTAATTTGCCACCACGACTGCGGTTCGATGGCGAGTGGTTAACTGCCAGACAAAAAAATCCAAAACTATTAGGTTTTATTCTCGTTCAGTCCTAGAGTTTGACTGTCGCGTATCGTTTCTTTCATGTCTGGAAAATCTGTTAGTGTGAAAAATGCTAAATTGCTCGGTCAAAACGCTGGCCAGCGAAGATTTTCTTGAAGTACAAGAAAAAGTGTAGATCTGCTGGGAGCAGGATCACTGTATTGGATGATCAAACAGCTCCCAGGTAAAATTATGCGAAAACAGTTGCCGTGCACTGAGCCGTGTGGGGCCAGCAGTGAGCATCCGACGCTGCTTCTTCTGAATGCCACGTGCTCCGACCTGAATTGTGACAACGGCGAAGAGCAGAAGTCTGTCACACGCTGGTCGATCCCACGTTATGACAAGGGTCTCAGCTATTTTCGTGATTGTCAAAAAATTTCGGTACCTGTTGGCAATAAAGTGTTTCTTGTAACTATGTTTCTTGCGTTTAAGAATCATAAGGAAATTACTTTCTGGATGCTCATCGTAGATAGACATTCACTTTTATAATATTTAGATACGTGTGCCAAAGAGATCTTCGCAGACTGTTAAAGTCTGGGTTCTTTACGCCATTCGTTATGGTCTTATAATAGCCACACTAACATTTTATGTCTATATTTCAATGGCTTCTAACATTGGGGAAGCAGGGTGCTGGGTGACTCCTTGGCCATCGTCGATACAGCTTCCATGGAAATGATTTTACATCTAGTGCTTATGTAATTCCCTCTTTCTTATAGAACCAACCAACACAATCAAATGTTGTTCGAATACAGTATGTGAAAACCACCTCATAAATACTACACGTCCAGCCACAGAACACCATACCGCCACTCGTACTATCAGTTTCAGGAAAAGCAAATGAAATCTGGGTAGGCTTACTACATCTGCTCCTAAGCAGTCGTATCGAAGTATTAACAACTAAAGCGACACCGGCACACTTGTTAAAAGTAAGACTTAAGCTCTTGGTCGTATGTGGCAGCACGCGTAACGAGTCCGCCCTCTCGCTGTTGCAGGATGGCCATGGAAACGCTGGCGCAGTCGCCGAACGCGCGGATCTGCAAGACCGTGCTGGAGAAGTACATGAGGCTGCCCCAGCCCGACAACAAGGTCCAGGCCACCTACATCTGGATCGACGGCACGGGTGAGAACCTCAGGGCCAAGGACCGCACGCTGACGTCCCTGCCAAAGTCCATCAAGGGTGAGTCATCCACAATGCACCACTAAATCTATAGTCATCTATAAGGTTGAAAACTCGTGTTTGTAGTTAATACGTTTGAAGCATTATAGCAATCCTTTCCCTGTTTCATCTTCAGTTTCGAAATAGTTTGCCCGGCTAGAGGAAAAGGTAAAGACGAGGGTCAACATCCTACAGCACTTAGCTGGATCAAATTGGAGAGTTGGAGCAAAGGTTTTGCGAACAACCGCTGTATCTTCAGTCTACTCTGCTGGTGAATACTGTGGTCCTGTCTGGCTAAACAGTGCATATGTGAGAGACGTCGATGTGCAACTAAACAGGACAATGAAGGTGATCAGCGGCACCCTAATGGCCACACCCCTCCAATAGCTCCCAGCACTGTGCAATATTGCTCCTCCTGATGTCAGGTGCAAAGAAGCCGTAATGAAAGAATTTAATAAGATTATAGCGGCTACTACTCTACCCATCCTGCAAGACATTCCATCATATATCAGCCATTTGAAGTCCTACAAGCAACCTCTGAAAACAGCCTTCCAGCTGCTTGATATTGACTTCTCCCAAAAGTCCAGCTGCATGAGTGTTTGGGACGAATAAAGTGAGAGAAACAGCAACCTTATTGACGACCCTACGAAGGAGCTACAAGGAATGGGTCTTTCCAGGAGGAATGGGCTTCGCTAAACTGGTGTTGGCCGGTGCAATTACAGGAAATTTCTGTGGGGACATGATCAATCTTCTGACTGGGGGGGGGGGGGCGGATATTCAAACAATTAACCAAATCCTATCGGAGTGTCCACTGGGCTATTTTCCAGGTGGTATATCTGAGCTAAATTTAATTAGTGAGAGATCCCTTCAGTGGTTAAAGGAGATGGACATGGCTCTGTGACAGAGATATAATTATTGTGATATTTTTCTAAAGCGCTTTTTTTACGGAAAACAAAGAATTTTGTTATGTAGCTGACATTATATATATAATTAGGACAGAGCCGTAAGATACAGCATCTAAACGATCTTTGCCGGCCGCGGTGGCCGAGGGGACGAGGCGCTCCAGTCACGGTCTGCACGGCCACTACAGTCGTAGTATTAGCTAGTTCAAAAGTAGTTTGTAAGTTTAGGGACTTATGACCCCGTAGTTAAGTCCCATAAGCTTAACAAACATTTGAACGATCTTCATGTAGCGTCTCCATTTCGGAGGTTGGCTATCATCATAGCTATTTTTGTTTCGGTAGCTGCGGCCTTAAATAGGTCAGATGTCGAGACATTAAACCATTTTTGCAGGTTCCCAAATCAGGACATTCTCCTTGCAACAGGTCTCTTTCCTTCTATCTTCCCTTGTATTATGAGTTGCAGAGTCTCAAACCTTAAACCTCTCATGATGTGGCCGAGATGTATTTTCTTTTCCCTTTCAGTAGGATCACTACGCCTTTCCCCATGCTTCTCAGAACATCCACCATTGGTGACATGTTTTGTACATGATATTCGCCACATCCTACGGTACGTCCACGTCTCGAAGGCTTCTATTTTCCGCTCGCAATATAAGTCGAGGGTCCAAGCTTCTACTCCATACAATAGCACTGGGAACAAAAAACATTTGAGCATGTAAATGATGCTCATCGCCAACTCCAGTGGTCAATGCATTATCCACAAGGAATTTGAACGCTGTAAGGTAGTTTGAAATTTTGACCTGTTTCATGCAACGTCTATGCAGGGCAAGACCCCAGAACGCCCAACAAAGTTGATGCCAAAGTTGATGCCAAAGTTGATGCCAAAGTTGATGCCAAAGTTGATGCCAAAGTTGATGCCAAAGTTGATGCCAAAGTTGATGCCAAAGTTGATGCCAAAGTTGATGCCAAAGTTGATGCCAAAGTTGATGCCAAAGTTGATGCCAAAGTTGATGCCAAAGTTGATGCCAAAGTTGATGCCAAAGTTGATGCCAAAGTTGATGCCAAAGTTGATGCCAAAGTTGATGCCAAAGTTGATGCCAAAGTTGATGCCAAAGTTGATGCCAAAGTTGATGCCAAAGTTGATGCCAAAGTTGATGCCAAAGTTGATGCCAAAGTTGATGCCAAAGTTGATGCCAAAGTTGATGCCAAAGTTGATGCCAAAGTTGATGCCAAAGTTGATGCCAAAGTTGATGCCAAAGTTGATGCCACACCATCGTTATTACAGGAGACCTAGTATGTTGCCTGTTTATAAGGCAATAGTTAATGTTGATCTTACATCTGGTCTTTCTGGTGTTGAGACTACTGCTCAAGTAGTAGTTCTTCATGGGCCAATTACTTTCGTGTCTGCAAGATTTGATTTTACCGTTTACTCTTCAGACAATACACATCTCCTACTCCTGGTTCTCAAACAAAATAAGCCATTTTGTTTGAGAACCAGGAGTAGGAGACTTTTATTGTCTGAAGAGGAAGTTGTTCACTACAACGCTCGGCCACACACAGCAAATATCGTCAAACAGTTTCTGGCAAAAAGGGAGAGTTGTGTGTGCAACTTGAACATCCACCATAGTCGCCGGACCTCAATCCTCTAGACTCCTTCCTATTCCCTCGACACAAACTCGCATTGAATGGAAAGAGATGCGATGTTATTCCTGGCGTCCAACGAAACGTGACGAGGCTTTTGAAAACCGTCCAGCAAAATTTCCAGGACATGTCTCGCAGAGCCCAGCAGTGCATAGTTATGGAATGTGATTTTCAAAGGACAGTAAGGTCACCGCAGTTCATTGACGTTAATATTACAGGACTTCTTCAGAAGTTGTAGTTAACCTTGCAGTAGCTTAAACAAGCTTGGCATGTCAAATGGTTTCCAGGACAGTGACTGGTGAACTGTAAGCAGACACGTTGCGAGTTATGTCAACTTGGGAAACAGGAGGAACGATCTGGAATCGGAGAGGAGCCGTCAGTGGCCGCAAGTAAACTCCCCGGTGTGGGCGATGGCTCCATCGGCGGGATTAACCGCGGCTGTCCAGATCAGCGCAGATTAATTCGCGGCTCCGGGATCCCCAGCGGACGGCCACGTAGCCAGGATCGATGCCCAGCACGCGACGGCCGACGTGTGCCGCGCTGACTCAGTGGCCACGGGGAGCCGAGCCAAGCGAAACAATAGCCCGCACCCGTGCCGGCCGCGTTACTGCTGGTCAAGCGCAGGCGAGGGCTCTACTGCGGCGCCCAACGCTAAGTTCAATTACGGCCGTTTGAGTACAGATCAAGACGTTCATTCTGTAGCTGTAATGCAGTTTACCTGCCAAACCAACCTCTATATCTGTCACAAGGAAGATACGAGGCGCGTCCAGAAAGTAAGTGTTCAAATGTTTGTTAAGCCTATGGCACTTAACTACGGGGTCATCAGTCCCTAAACTTACAAACTACTTATGAACTACCTTATACTAAGGGCGGCACAAATATCCATGCCCGAGGGGGGGATTCGAACCCCCGATCGTAGTGGCCGTGCAGACCGTGACTGAAGCGCCTCAGTCTCCTCGGCCACCGCGGCCGGCCCAGAAAGTAAGTTCCGTTTGGTAATAAAATGAAATTGCACACAAATACAGAAGAAATTTTTATTGCACAAAATTCTAAAACTCTTAAACTACTTTTCCACATAACTGCCGAAATTTTGTAGGCACTTGTCATAGCGCGCCACAAGTTTTTGCATGCATCCTTCACAGAAGGTTGCCGCGTGTGTATTCAACCTTGTGGTAACAGCTCTTTATCATCGTTGAAGTGTTGACCACCAAGGACAGATTTTAGGTGGAAGAAGAGATGAAAGTCGCTAGGAGACAGGTCCGACCTGTATGGAGGATGATCAAACAGATGCCATTGAAATTTTTTAAGAATTGTTTGGTCACATTCGGTGTGTGAGGTCAGGCATTATCGTGAAAGAAAAAAATCTTTTGACAGTAATCCTCTTATCACACCTAAAATCTGTCCTTGGTGGACAACACTTCAACTATGACGACGAGCTGAAAGAACATGTTACCACATGGTTGAATACACAGTCGGCAACATTCTATGAAAAAGGCACACAAAACCTTGTGCCATGCTATGGAAATTGCCTACAAAATTTCGGAAGCTATGTAGAAAAGTAGTTTAGCATTTGTAGATTTTTGTACAATCAATATTTTTTTTTCTGTATCTGTATCCGTTCGTTTTATATAACCGAACGGAACTTAGATTGTAGATTGTCTACGAATTTTTACTAATAGAAAAACATTCGCGAAATGTTTCGCCATTTGCTTAGTTTATCACTTCTTATATTGAGAAAGAAACTCAATTGCAATACATATGATCGGCAGAAACAAAACTCACTAAAGAGGTAGGTATAGTCATTAACTTTTAGTGTCCCGACCGTGCATTTCCATTGTCACCCTACATTTCATTTACATCATAAATAATCTTACGTTTTTGAGGTACATCTACATGAGATACTCTGTAAATCAGATTTAAGTGCCTGGCAAAGCATTCATCTCCCATTCCATCCTCGAATAGCGCGCGGAAAGAAAGAACACCTGAATCTCTCCGTTAGAGCTCTGATTTCTGGTATTTTATTCTCATGATCATTTCTACCTATGTAAGTGGCAGTCAACAATATATTTTCTCATTCGGAGGAGAATGTTGGCGATTGGAGTTTCGTAAGTAGCCCACGCCGCAGCAATAAACGCCGTTGTTGTAATGATTCCCATCCCAGATCCTGTATCATTTCTGTGACGCTGTCTCTCCTGTATCGTTACAATACAAAACAGGCTACCCTTTTTTGGACTCTTTCGATGTCCTCTGTCAAACCTATCAGATAAGGATCCCACACTGGGCAGCAATACTCCGAAAAAGGACGGACAAGCGTAGTGGATGCAGTTTCTTTAGTAGTTTTGTTGCATCTTTTATGCGTTCTACCAATAAAACTCAGTCTCTGGTTCGTCTTTCCTACGACTTTGTCTGTATTCTCTCCAGTTTAAGTTTGAGGTAACAGTAATTCCTAGGCATTTAGTGGATACGTCCTTCACTTCTGATTTATCTTGTAAACAAAGTTTAGCGAATTTCTTTTCGTACTCATGGGAACGACTTCACACTTCTCATTATTTAGAGTCAATTATCAATTTTTACAACATAGTAATGTTTAGATCGTTCTGCAGTTGATTTTGATCTTCAGACGATTTTACTAGACGGTAAAGGACGGCGTCACCTGCAAACATCCTAAGAAAGCTGCTTAGATTTTCTACAAAATCGTTTATGTAGGTAAGAAACACCAAAGGATCAATAACAATACCCTGTGGAACGCCCGATATCACATCTGTTTTAGTTGATGCGCTACCGTCGATTACTACAAACAGTGTCCTCTTTGACAGGAAATCCCCTATCCAGAACTAAAATTTGGGGCGATATACCATAACCACGCAATTTGATTAAAATCCGTGTTGTTTGTTAGATACGGTGTCAAAAACCTTCTGGAAATCAAGACATACGGAATCAATTATATTGTTTCCCTTCTGGTTTGAAACCGGCTAGTCCGATTCCAGTTAAGGGTAAACTCTTGAAATTTAAGCTCGGACTTCAGAACTCCTCCTAAGTGGTAGTTTAGTGAAATTGTACAATCAATTCAGCAATCTGTACTGAATAAAATTCAGAGGTGAATTTTCCATTTACAGACAAATATTACACATCTCCTTAGGGACTTCTACAGTCGTCAGTACAAGTCTGTCTGGTCTTGACTTAAGAAATGAAGGAACTTTGTAAAAAAAAGAACAATGTTTGAAGAACAGAACTTCTAAAGACAGAATATTTATCGCCGTGCTTCTCATTCTTCCTTGCACCAGAGCTTTTCTAAGAGTTCTCTACATACCTACTGTGCATCCGCCCGGAACCTGCATATACAGAGTTCCCTGAGCAGGTTTTAGTCATAGGTTGCTTAATAACCTCCAAAAGAGTCTAAAAGTTTATCTCGAGTCGAGCTTAAGCAATATGGTGAACCATGTTACTCTACAAACTATACTAATAAATAAAGAATAATCGTTTTTATTACTAAAATATCGCGAAATGTTCTTAACTGGGCTGATTTTTGTAAAAGTCTCCCATAAGTCATAGTATGCAGTGTATAAACACTGAGTAATAGTCTTAGAAAAATTTCAAAACTCCTTGCCATTGTCATCATTTGGTTATCTGCCTCGCGGCAGGCGTTGACTGCAAAGCCCTCCACGCTTGTTTTTCGCATTTTTCGTCATTCTTTGGTATCGTCCTTGTAGCTTTCTGATATCATCCAGCACCTGGTATCTTCTTATGATCTTCCCTCTCTTTGCCGGAACTAAACCTTCAATTGCCTCTACTAGAAGGCAATTTGGTCTCAAATTGTTTGTAAAGCTATGGGACCAAAGTGCAGTGGTCATGAGACTCTAGACTACTTCAACTAATTTATGCCAAGGACACGCGCGCGCGCGCGCGCGCGCGCGCACACACACACACACACACACACACACACACGGAGGACTTGATCCTCCGGCGGGAAGCAGACGTGCACTCTGTAGCTAGGCGCTTTGAAACGCACTGCCACATCTCAGATGATGACCTTCGCAGTTGAGTTCCCTGTTTTTTACAGTCAGCAACAGCCTCCATTCCTCACTCTACCCAGCACTTCCTCATTCCTTGCATCTATCAGACGGACTGATCTACTCCATTCTACACCATATCCACATTTCACTTAAACGAAGTAGTCTACGCAACTCCAACGAACGATTTGCACACACTTCAGGGTCGCGTTTTTAATGCGTGCCAGCAAGTACTATAGCAACTGGCTATAGTTCAAAGGGTGCGTCACTCCTTACTCCGAAGGTCAGAGGGATATATCGTCGTCGGTAGACGCAACGTACAACACAACCTATACGTCTTTATTTCAGAGTACGCGCTTCCTAACCCAATTGTGACTCATTTTTTTCTTGTTTCTTTGAGCACTGCCACCCCTCAACGCATTCGACACTTTGTTTCGAATACCCTGTGTACACAGAAAACTTGAACAGTCCGCGCTAGTATAACAACAAATTAGCCAAATTCCTTCACGATGAGCCCAACATTTCACTCTAGAGACCCCCATCAACAGTGGGGTTTCACATCAGTATACCTCATATTAAGAAGGTTAAACTTTAGGTAGTCTACAAAAGAGTTCATGTTCCATGTAAAAGAAAATGTATGTAGGATACCTTGCACGAAGCATAGTATGTTATGCCTTTGACATCTGTTTCCTGCTGCAGACTTCCTTATTACGCGAGAAGGTCATTCGTTGCAATTATTTTCAGAACTGACAAAAGCTGAATGTCTGAAGAGGTAATGAAATTTCTTTCATAGCTGAAAGTAGTTGCAGTAGCTACGCCATGAGCGTAGACAGTAGGGTGGTTTGTTGACAAAGGTAAAAAAAACTGGCATCATTGTGTATCAGGATAACGTCTGCCTACATTTTACCAAGGCTAGAAAGCAGTTACACATGCTCCACAGTGTCTAGATTTCTCCCCATGCAATTCCCATATGTTTTGGAGCCCTGAAAAGAGGCATTCATAACCGTCGGTATGTTTCTGGTGAAGATGTGCACACCTGAGTAAAAAACATGGTCCTGTAGCTAACGGCAAACATTTGTGCATGGATGAATTGACCGTCTCGGCTCACAGTGAGTTAAATGTGTTAACAGTTGTGGTGATTACTACTGAAGTAATGAGCAGTTTTACTATCGGCAATGACAATGTCAGTCATATATTACAATGTCAATCAGCAATTCTTGATGCTCCTATGTCAACGACTGTAGGTCCCCTTTTAATCAAAGATATCTACACTCTTTTTCTTTTTTCTCCCTTACTGACAGGTTACACTAACCACAAAAAATTGAGCGCTTCTCTGATAAAGCTTCATTCACTACCTTCCTTCTTGCCATCCGTGATTCGAACCGAATTTTCCTGTCTTCATTATATAATTTGCCTTGCTCCTATTTTGGAGAACAGGTAGAGCCTTAAGGAGATTACTAATTTTGTATCTATATCAGTGTGCGCCGCCGGTTGCACAGTGGTAGAGTGCTAGACTACAAATCCAAAGTCATCCCCGCCAGGTCCTAAGATTTTTATCTGTCACTTTCCACTTCTTTCACCTCTGGCAGTATTGCTCATGTGAAAAATACCGAGTAGCACCGTGGTTCGGAACCCACGTTAAACTGTAGGTCCCCCTATAACTGGCTGGGTAAGTCAGTTCGAAGGTCGGAGGAAGGCAACGGCATACCACCTCCAAACAGGACCATGCCTAGTAAAGCACTGTGGTGTTCAAATCAATCGGATTGTTGACTCCTTTACCTTACTCTGGTGAATCTTTAGTATACAGTCCTTTGAAGTAAAAGATAATATAAACAGTATTACTGGAGTTTGCAGTTCTGTTAATAATATGCGTTATTACAGTGTTCATTTATGGAAAAACCCCTCCAGATATCATATCCTGGCTACGCCTATGAACTACGTTGACTGACTGTAGTGGTCAACTTCGGTTGCGCCTCGGGCTTTCCAAAGCAAACCCGACCATTACAGCTCATTTTGAAGAGAGTCTGCAAAACGCCGGAATGGAATGTCTCTTCCCCCCCCCCCCCCCTTTCTAGTAGCGTGTTGTGGCCCTGCGCGTCAGGTGACAACATATTTACATACCGGTAGATGAATGGGGCGCTCCGCACAGACACGAGACACGAGAGTTCGACGTCCTTGATCTATAAGCGTTCCAAAGTCACCGGGATCTGTAACACTACCAATCGGCATTAGGACAAACATGTAAAAATTAAAATAAATATCGTTATATGTGGTCCTTGGTATACAGTTAGTACGTTGCTGACGGGACTTGGCTCGCTGACTGTGCGTGTTTTCGGCCATCTGCGTGGCGTAAACAGGGAGCGCTATCAGATGTTTGGCGCTGGAGATAACGACGGGGACAGCCTGTTGCCAGGCGACACCGGTTTCTGCTGGCGCGCCGCAAGTGTTTGCCACACACACTCTCCATTCACAACACCGTCCTTGGCTCGACTTCCAATCTGTGGTAAACAAGTATAATTACTACCAATAAGAACGCCCCCTCACCGCCAGGTTTCAGAGAAGTGTCTGTAATAAATTTTAACGACAAAACGAAGGTCACGAGGCAAACAAGTGGGGTTACTCCTATGGGAACAGGCGAAATGGAAAGAGAGATCTGAGTAGTATAGTTGCCCCGCGAATGATTCAGAGTGTTGTTGTTGCAACTTCCCACAGTAAAGACACAAATAATTGTTCACTTTAGACAACATCACGTGATACAGTGCCCGTGGACACAGCAGAGTGATACGAGACAGCTGCTTTCCGCCTTTAGAAGAGGCTGTGGCTAGCTGTTGCAGCTCTCCGGATTACGTGACATTAGCGGTAGAAAAGCGCTGGTCACTTAAAGGACAGGTAACCACAGTTGCAGCTGAAGACCAGGAACATTTGCAAGGTAGAAAGATCGTTTAGCTTAAAAGGAGACCATCAGAAGTGTAAATAACATATTACGATGGGTTTCGGATATGTTGTAGAGGAACATAACCAGAGTATGAGGCTGTCCGCCTTCTTTAGCGACAGCCCTGGTTTTCGAGAAAAATTGATGGTAAGTTCACTGTGCGATGTGAGACGGGTAATGTTAGCTATGTTCCGACCAAGTGAACAGGCGCAGTGGTTAAGGTCTCTAGCTATCAAGCTGGAGGCTTCGTGGTCGGGTTCTCTCCGTGTTTTTGCTTTTTACATGTAATAGACTTTTTTCCATTTAATTTTACAGAATATCAACTTACAGGATATATTGTGTGAAATTAGTAACATATATTCAATTTTGCCGTAATCCCTTACTTTTCACTCTTTATTACAAAATCTTACTGTTATCTCCTGCATCATTTGCTGTGCCACAACAGATATCCGCATGATATTTGTCTAAGACAACCGAAACACAGTGGTTTACAGCACAAAGCACATTTCATACGAGTTACTGTCTTGCAGGCGCACAGGGTTTTTAAGAGCGATACCAGAAAAAGTTCATTTACATTGAAAACATAATTCTCTTTCATCTGTAAACTATGATGCGAACCATGCGTATTTGATCATCTTCGAAAATTGAGTGTAATTTTACAACGAATATCATTCGGATTTCTGTTTTGGCATAGCAAGCGATGCAGGTAATGGCGTGTAGAATTTTGTAATGATGACGAGAAAAGATTAAATTACTAAGGCAGAATTGAATATTTCTTACAAATTTTACACAATGTACACTGTCGGTATTGTGTAAATAAAATTGAAAAAATTCGTCGTTGGAACAGGACAAATGTTACGCATCTTACATCGCGCAGTGAACTTAAATTTTCTCGAACCATACATATATTTTCGTTAAAATATCTGTGGAATGTCTTACCTCAGGTTGTTGGTGTTTACTTAAACTCCAGCTGAGGCGTCGGCCTACCAAGTTTATTTCACACTTGTTCAAAGCTTAAAGCGTCTAAAGTTAAACCTATGCTGTTGAGATTTTTATTCTACTCTTCCAATTATTTATAGTGCTCAACGGCCTGATCTGACCTATTGTAATTGTACTCGAGGCTCCTGTAAGGAAGACATCAACAGCATGTCACTTAAGTCAGTAAGATGCTCCTTGCCTACCTACAATAGGTGAAACTGTATCACTTAGGTAAAGATAGACGTAGGTGACATCTCCTGTAATAAATTTAAAGTTCATTTTGCCGATGGCAATACTTCAGAACTTAGATATCTCAACTGATCCCCTAATTGTTTTCACCAGTGTAGAATCTCTGTTGCTTACTCAAATAAATCTAACAAATTTTATTCGAAAACAAAATCCATGGGATTAATAGAGTATTGTGCAGACACTTTCAGTGCAATGAAGATATGATACATGGGAGAGAGGAGTTGTAATCAGACCAAATCCAAATACCCCGTAACTCACCACTGCAGAAAACGTGTTATTCAAAAAATTTCTTTAATCTCTCAAACTTCATTAGCGTCGGATTAGTAATTGTTGCCGTAGCTCACGGCGAAGATACCGTATATCAGTGCTCTCCACGATGTATTATGTAACACAGCTGCGGGAATGGTTGTCCCATTTTTATATTTGCTGTTCATGACGCTGAAATGAAGATAAGTGGAACATGATGGGGAGTTAGGAAGGATATCTACGCAGTTTATCAGACAGACGTGTGATGGTGATTGTAGCCAGTTGCGAACTAACTGATTTTAAACGTGGAGTGATAGCATATTGGAGATTAGAGGAATTAGCACATATTCAAATGCTTATAGCCACGGTGGAGTAGCCGTGCGGTCTAAGGCGCCTCGCTGCGGAGCGCGCGGTTGCTCGCCGTCGGAGGTTCGAGTCCTCCCTGGGGCATGGGTGTGTGTGTGCTGTCCTTAGGTTAGTTTACCTTAGTTTAAGTAGTTTGCAAGCTACGGACTGATGACGACACAGTTTGGTCCGATAGATTTACAAAACATTTAAAGTGCTTATTGTGGATGTAAAAAAAAAAAAAAAAAAAAATCAAACTTCCAGGTACTGACGCAGAGCCATACGTAGCGAGTCAGATCGGCACCGATTTGAATGATAAAAATTGGTGGCATGACAATCACAAGAGTCGCCCGCCAACACGCACTCTAGCAATTTGCTATCCGTAAAATGTGTGTAATAAGATGAAAATTTCATCTTAATAACAGAAGGTTAGTATATTCGAAACAGGATGAAAATAAGAAATGGGAAGAGCGCTTTTGGTTTTCTGTAGTTAATAGAACCGGGTTTCAAAACTCTAGAGAAACAGCAGCTACATTTCACCTCCACCGCCACGACTTTAGGGTGCTAATAAACACTGTGGGGAGGGTATCGGACATTTTGCAGCACGCTACTTCACTCTTTACGTATGCCGTTAGCAGCGTGTATTACAGTTCATGAATATCAAGTAATCACTACGTGAGCGCGATACTTGTGCCATGTTATGTGCCAAGTACTTACTGCGCTGCATAGCAGAGTTGATCGTTGTCTGGTGACGCTTGGGGACGCTCGTGTTGTTCATGTTCCTTCGGTGGAGACGCCGTGAGTCAAGCCTTACTGGAATAGTGGCAAGTGATGCCATCAAATCGCAGCGCCTGCCGTAACCCCTAAAATATCTGATAGCCTATGTAGAATCTGGAAGTAGAAGATACTGGGAGTTAATGTTAATACCTTAAACTTATTCTTCTAAGATTTTTTAGAGATAGGGTGAGAATTAGGGGAAATGACAAATTTTTGTACGAAGCACACATTAAGGTGGATTGCGGGGTACGTATGTAGGTGTACAGTGTGGCGATATTTCAGGAACTGCTTTTAGGGATACTGTTACAGGAAACAGTATGACGATGCAAATGTGTGACGAATTTCCTTTAGTGTAGTGTGGAGGTGAGTCAACCTTGTTTCCACGGGAGAAAGCACAGAGATCGTCAGTCAGGTCGAAGAACAAGCCCTGGTAGGAAACCTAGGATAGCACACGAAATATTGAATGTGAATGAGGGAATGAGAACTTTTAAATATGCGTCAAATAAAGTTGGCAAAAGGAAATACATGTACCAGAAACTGAGTGATATAAATTGCAATATCGCACAGCACGAAGTAGTGGGCGAAAAATGTAGAGCTGTAGGACACAAGGTTAGGATACAGAAATATGCATATAGGACAATTACAAAAATGATTGAAGAAAGTAAGACCGTGTTTAGCAAAGGACGGAAAGGGGAAATCTATAACAGGGCTATATTAACGTAAATAAAATGTAATGGAAAGGGCATATGAAGTATGTTGCGATACAGTACTGCGATTAAAATATAATACAGAACTGAACGATCAAAGTCCATAAAAGGTACATCGAGTAGACGATATTCTTTACAATCAGCGAATCCTTGTTCTTACAATAGGCATGAAAGAAAAAGTTACCGAGAACCAAATGAGAAAAAATGTCCTATCCACCAGACCTCAATCGTACATAGCAATCTGCACCGATTAGTAGGTTCTCCAATCTCAAGAAAGAAAAACACGGAGACTGTTCAATACACATCGGGTGTATCTGATCTGCAGTTTTTCTTCCATAAGGATAGAAACTTAACACTGATTTACCGCTGCTAGTAAAAAAAAGTTAGACTGCTTCTAATGTGTGGTTAGATATGAGTACACTATGCTACTCCGTGTCATACGCGGAAGACAAAAATTAAGTATTATTAACTAGCTTAAACCCGCGGCTCCGCTCGCGTGTTGGTTATTATGGTAGATTATCTATCTTTCAGTAGTGTGCCATGAAACTGGTTTTGAAGGAACTGTAAAATATTCCTATCAGATTGCAGAAGTTTATGCACTTACCGTTTATCAGGAAAGTAAGTAGTGTAGATCAAATCACACGTAAAAATGCACTCGTTTCGAAGATCCAATCACGAAATTCAACAATGATGATTGTATTAATGACAGATCGATAACTTGATGTAATGCGCGAAACGTCAAATCGATTTTTTAAAGAGATGTATTAAACGAAATTTCTTTTTTACTGCTTTATTTATTTATTCTTATTTCCTTATTCGTATGCTTATCCTTACAGAGAAAGAGCTGAAGACATTGTAGCACACACAGACCAAAGATATGGTCTGTGGCATCACGTTTCGCTGTATGTAACCTCCTTGCTATAGAGTCGCAAACGTCATCGCTGGTCTTCAGTCCGAATTTTTTTTATAACTTGACGACTTTCAATCGCCATATCTTCCACCCCCTTATAGCTTTCGGCATGGAACTGCTATGGTGTACAACTGGAGACTTAGGACAACAACTACACACAGACCATTCGTTTGCGTTCTGTACTTTTCGCTGCAGAGCGAAATATTCTCTCTCTCTCTCTCTCTCTCTTTCTCTCTCTCTCTCTCTCTCTCTCTCTCTCTCTCTCCCCCCTTTTTTCTTTTTTTTCGGCTTCTGGGGGGAGGGGTTCTATCCCTCATCCCCCCCATAGTTACGCCACTGGGTGGGTGGATCGCGTATCTAATGAGGTACTGAACAGAATTGGGGAGAAAAGAAATTTCTGGCATACCTTGACTAAAAGAAGGGATAGAGTGGTAGGACACATTCTTAGGCATCAAGGAATTGTGAATTTAGCGTTGGAGGGAAGTGTGTGGGGTAAAAACCGCAGAGGAAGACCAAGAGATGGATACAGTAAGCAGATTAAGACAGATGGAGGTTGCCGTTCTTATGTGGAGATGAAGAGGCTTGCTGAGGATAGGGTATTGTGGAGAGCTGCATCAAACCAGTCTCCGGACTGAAGACCACCACCACAACAACAACAGCAACAGATTATTTTTACGAAGTCGCTGCGTGAAATTGCGCCTTGAACAAAGAAAGTCTGTTTTTAAGTGGTAGGCGCGGCGCGCGGTGCTTGACCTGTTGGGGGGCGTCGCTGGCTCTATATATACACGGCGAGCACGCGGCACGCGCCAGTCACGTGAGGGCCACGGCCCGCTGCACGTGTCTCCAGCGGCCTTCACAGCGCACTTCCCGCTTCCAGGCGCGGCATCAGCTGGCCGCTTTCTCCCAAGCCCTGTCTGCGCCGTCTCGACAAGTGGCGCTTTAGGGGAAAATCTAAGCAGCTCTCTTAGGTTGTTTGCGGATGACGCCGTCATTTACCGTCCATTAAAATCATCTGAAGATCAAAACCGACTGCAGAACGATCTGAGTAAGATATCACTATGGTGTAAAAATTGGCAATCGACTTTAAATAATAAGTGTGAAGTCGTCCACATGAGTACGAAAAGGAATCCGTTAAACTTTGTTTACAACATAAATCAATCAAAAGTGAAGGCCGTAAGCTCCACACACTACCTAGGAATTACTATTACTTCAGACTTAAATAGGAAAGAACACGTAGATAATGTCGTGGGAAAGGCGAGCCAGAGACTGCGGGTTTTTTTTTATTGTTTTTATTTTTGGCAGAATCATTAAAAGATGCAACAGAATCACAAAACAAACTGCATACACTACGCTTGTCCGTCCATTTGTTTGGAGTATTGCAGCCCAGTGTGGGATCCTTATCAGGTGGGTTTGACGGAGGACATCGAAAGAGTCCAAAGAAGGGCAGCTCGTTTCGTATTGTCACGATACAGGGGAGACAGCGTTACGGAAATGATACAGGATCTGGGATGGGAATCATTACAACAACGGCGCTTATCGCTACGGCGTGGGCTACTTGCGAAACCCCAATCGCCAACATTCTCCTTCGAATGCGAAAATATATTGTTGACTCCCACTTACATAGGTAGAAATGATCATCAGAATAAAATACGAGAAATCAGAGCTCGAACAGAGAGATTTAGGTGTTTTTCCTCCCCGCGCGCTATTAGAGAATGGAATGGGTGATATATAGTATAGCGGTGGTTCGATGAACCCTCTGCCAGGCACTTAAGTGTGATTTGCAGAGTATCCGATGTATATGTAGACGCACGTCCCTACATACCTGCACGACGTTTTGGCTGTCTGAGCAGAAACGTTGCAGTTTCGTGCAGCGTAGGATACTAATAGATAACCTGCAGTATTGCACAGCACTAAATTGCCGCATGAGATTACTTGTACCACTGGCTAATATAGGAGGGGGAGGGGGGGCGCAAGATTACTGTGAAGATGAGTAATTTTAAGTAGACACACCGCGATATTCTGTATCAGTTTTGCTGCTTTATTGTTGACCTTAAATCATAAAAATTATGGGTATTAAAAATACTGTACGCACTTCACTAACACCCCAGTCCTCACAAATACAAGAAAGTGTGACAGTCTACCACGAACATGCATCCATGCATCATTCATTAAAATAATTCGGATACCGTACTCGATTTTTTCATTATATTCATTACTTCAGAGGGGGAGGGGGAGGGGGGGAGGGGGGCAGGCCTCCTAGGCTCTACACCCCTTTATATGCGCAACTGACTGGTACATTAGCGTACGATTCACAGCCCCCCTCAACTAAAATTAAAAATAACTGCTTCACCGATGTCCGAGGAACGACTCGTTCCACCAGCAGAAATGGTCGCCCAGTCCGTAGCGAGACGCTTTAGACCACGCGGCGACAACTATTCTCTAGTCACGGAACAGCTCAAAATAAACTATCTCAGACTATCAATATTAATACCGTGATCACTTTGGGACTGTGCCGTTAGAGAAATGAGTTGCACGTATGAATTTATCGTGTCGTATTCCGTTTAATAGAGCTAAATCACTAAAAATTTTATTACTTCATAAAATATATTTAAAAATTAAAATCCAGGACTTTCAGCCGTTGCGAAACAATTTTTCTGGACATCCTACGTTGCGCCTGTCCGGAACCCCCCTGGTTTAGAGGCACGGTCTTCACTAAAACAGCGATAATTTGTTACTCTAAATATAATTAGTCCGAACTAACTGTCGCTGAGCGGTATGGTTTTTAACGAACAATGTACAGAGAGAGGTCAGATGGAGTTTCTCGAGTTCTGGATTCTCGAAGTTCAAAGTTGCATACACTCATTGTCATCTAAAGATTGTGTACGAAGACACAATAATGAACAAAATAAAAGTGAGAAATTGTCATTGGCCTGTTGCCCTTTTCAGAAAGGGCAGACACCATGTCTATAGTGGTATGTATGCGTCCAACAGGCAAATAACAAACTTTGTGCGCATAAGCGCGCGCGCCACTTGCTATTAGCAAAGATATGAATAAGACGGTGCTTGCTCATGGAGAACTTATCTGCATGGAAGAAGATCCATTGAGATGTTACGTTCATGAACTCTGTGCGATGTAAAATAGTTATTGACGTTGTTGTTCTGTATTTCATGACAGATCTCGAATTGGACTTGGTTATATTATGTTATAGCCTATCTGGCTGAAAGTTTTGCGTTGTATTGAAGTACAATAAATCTTGTCCCTTGTTCCAGTTTATACAGTTGAACTATTTATTATTCAGCTTAACCAGTTAATTATATCAAGTCTTCTCCTCTTGAAATACTACTGAACGACTTTGGATACGAACAGTCTGATGCCAAGAAAGGAAAATTTGGGTCTATAGGAGGAACAGACTAGCCTGTCTTCGCATTTCAGGAATTATTACAAAATAGAACATTTGTCTATTTGGCAGGACGGGAAACTTGTTTCCATAACCTAACTGGTTACCTGTTGGCCTAAAGCGGGAAATACGGGTTAGAATCCCGATCCACCACAAATTTTAAACTTCCCTGTTGAGTTTTTCAGTAACCAGGAACAGTCGAGTTGTTTGAATATTCGATTTAGTATTATTATACTGACTGTAGTGAAGGAGGTTATTTGTTTATTAAAATCAAACACACGTTCTTCGCTTCCTAAATGACTTGCATTTAATCATCACAACCACGGACACGAGTGAGAATTATGTACTGATAATCTGTACGAATAATCGAAAGGATCAAGGTTGAAATACCCGTCTGGCCATTCCCTTGTTTAGTTTTACCGTAATATCCCCAAATCGTTCCCAGCTAAGGCCAGCATGAATTATTCATCAGAGGCGCAGTTTGTTTTTTCCGCCGTTTGTCCTGCTAAATTACCGCTCTAATGACCTTGACGTCATAGTCGTTAAACGCCAACTTTCCTTAGATTTGTTTAACAGAATGCAAGGTGAATGAACCTGCTACGATCCAACACTGTTCTTGCCTCAGGGACCAAGTAACGGTTTTACCCCAACTTTATTTCGAAAGAAAAAGAACTTTATTGTAGGATGTGACCATTGATGGTAGCATAAACGGATATTTGCTATTACATCGCTGTTGTCTGCTGAGGAATGATAGGTTATTACCGGTAAATACTTAATGTGAATTCAGATTTATTAGTGAAGTAAGTAACGTTTTAAAAAAAATAATTGCGGTCAATTTCTTCAGTTTTCAGTGGCATATGCCGAAATCAAAAATTTAAACTTTGAAACACCCTACCAGAAGTCAACACAATGCTTACACTTTAATATTAGCTTAAACCATGTTCCCGGGATTTTTTGTGGTCAATTAAATACTGTAGCTAAAAAGATGGGATTGGTAAGGCGCCAGACTGAAACTGAAGCTTCTTACATAAAAGATCTGTAGAAAATATCCGTAAACAGACCTATGAATCATTTGGAGATCATAAAATAGGACAAATTATGATAAAATTACAATTTACCGGTGACTCGTGGTTTTAAAATGATTTTTAAGGTTTAAGATCTTCTAAAAATTGTTTCAACAAGGCACAAAATAAAATTCAACCATTACTAGAACTAATAAAATTTTGTTAATAAATTTGCCAAAAGAATACATAATTAGTAAATTCATAAACTTAGAACTGTGAGCCCAACAATTCAAATAAATAATGGGTAATCATCACCTTCACCTTAGCTAAATTGGTAAAAAAAATTCTAGAAATCTTTTGGTGAAATGCAAGTAACTCTGGCTGAACGCAAAATTCAAAAATATGCAAACGGCAACGCCCACAAGGCCTCCACTAAAACAATAGGTTTGAATTCAGTACCGGATTAAATAACGCTAAGGCACCCGAAATATTGATAAATTAAGCACGAACAGCAATGCAAGCTAGGAAGTGTTGAACGTTTCAATAAAATTAACTCGCACTTGAAACATACAATATACATGGAGCTCTACAATAAGGCGGATAGAGCAAAATGTTCGTACAGTCTACATACTACGATCTTTACCAAGCCAGTTAATCGAGCGCCGATTTCTATGAGTCTACCCTCTCCGTCCGACACGTCTCGAGAGGCCCACTGGGTACTGACCGGCCGCCGTGTCGTCCTCCGACCGAAGGCGTCACCGGATGCGGTATGGAGGAGGACGTGGTCAGCGCCCCGCACTCCCGGCTGTTGTCAGTCTTGGTGACCGGAGCCGCTACTCCGCTACTTCTCCATCAAGTATCTCCTCAATTGGCTTCACAAGGGCTGAGTGCACCCCGCTTGGCAACAGCACTCGGCAGGCCCAGACGGTGACCCTTCAAAGTGCTAACCACACCCAACAGTGCTTAAATTAGGTGATCTAACGGAAACCGGTATATCCACTGACACGGCCGTTGGCGATCTCTGATTCAGTAACTCCATTTTCCCTGTGCCTTCTGCAGCCGTTTATAGCGAAGTTCCACAGCTGTCATCCACCAAATCTGAGCGACCTGCTTCTTGGCCGTCTAAGTTCACAGAAAAATTGCCAAGTACTCGGTGGAAATAACCATTTGCGGCAAATACTCAAAGCGTCCATGTGCCACATGACTGCCAGCACTTCCATGGGATATGCTTCCTGAACATTCCTGGAGTCTGGAGTGGTCGATGTGACCACATTGTAAGTCGACGCGGCCGACCGTTCGCACATCTGCCGAGATGAGAAGCAGGCCGTTGCTTAGCGACAGAAAGAGTTTGTACTGCGCACGCGATTATACATCAGAGCAGCGTACGGGTAAGCGGCTAACTTAGCAAATATACTATAGACTCTCTTCATGAAATGACACTCTTCGGGGTTATTCCAAAGAACGTTTACATATGAAAGTTGCCGAGCCTCAAACGATGCACACAGAACGTGCGATTGAAATAGCTCACACAGCTCTTGCCGCTAGAGCTATGAACTGCATTTACAGTGAACACCAAAGAAACAACAAAAGATGAACGTTTAAGAGTGCAGAATTGGTTGTAAATGAGCAGTTACTTTAATTACTTTGTAGCGAGTTGTCTTGTACTAGGCTTTGTGTTGTGTATGCTGCAGGAAGCAGTTAGTTTTCACCATATGCAGGATAAAATATTCCTACGTTGCGCAGAAATATTACAAGAGTGTCAAGTTTATAAACTTTCCCACGTAATCGCAGGTTCTCGAAACAGAGAAACTGGAATAATTGATGCCTTAACAACTGCACGCCCGTCTTTCTTTAATAGAAAATTTCACCGATTTCGACAGGCGCTCTACATTTTGCGTGCGGACAGATGGAAGGACGACACGAATTTTATAAACTAGTTGATGAATAAATCATCAAATACTTAAGTTACTTCCGTCTTTAAGGCCTTACATCATTGGAATCCGTCTGTGATTACGTCGCTACCAGGCAGTATGAAGTGATTTCTCAGACTCAAGTTTTCTTGCCCTCTTGAGTAGATTACTGACGATAAAGCACTTGCGGGTCTCTCGTTCGAAATTGCCCAATACCCAAATATGTTATACTTGGTTTTCAATAGTAATGGCCTACTAGCTTCCTCCTCCTCCTCCTCCTCCTCCTCCTCCTCCCCTCCCCCCTCCTCGACCGCTTGTGTAACTCGTCCACTTTAAGTTTCTTCAGCCCATGCATTGATCTAGGTACTATCTAGATGTTGCAATTCAAATATGAGCATGCCAGCCATGCTAAATTCAGATATGGCAGCTACGAAATGTTACTAGAACAAGAAATGGAAATAGGTTTATATCCCACTGCCATACCAGCCTATTACATCGTATATTGGCAGTAAATTAAATGCAAGAAGTAAGCAAACGAATTCCTGTTACCTAGAAACTGGTGTAAATTTGTTTGCCAAGATAAAAAATGGCGGACAATGCAAAATAATGTGCAAACCACATTCATGTAAAGGTAGGCTGCAGTTCTATGCTTAGAGACAAGACTTAAAAAAATCCACGTTGTCTAGAAAACACTGGAGCCACCATTGGGAGCACTATCGTTGGTCCCAATAACATAGCAAACTTTCCGGCAAATGACGAAGAAATCATATACGTTATTAGTTGACAAATCAGTCTCTAAAGCTGTCGCTTGAAGAGTGTAATTCCTAAACATATTATGCTTGTCTCAACAAACTGTCTGAAACAGTCAAACCATGTATTTTGTATGATACTCGTTCTCTTTCCACAGTTCTTACACAGCAATTGCAAAGGGATTTCAATATGGGATAATTTCTTTCACCGTGTTACAGTCCGCGACATTCTAAACAATTTCTGCTCTTCTCGTTAGGAATTACGCCAAATTCCATACAAAACTGCACTCGCTATTCAATGCCAGATAAAGAAACAATCAAAATTCTCCACGTCAAACGATCGATGGAGGACACTTAAACGGTTTCAGACACAGCCAACCACAACCGAAAGCAACACAATACGTTCCCGTGACAACGAACAAAACACAATTCGTAACTCGCGCGGCAACTGCCGTGTCATCGATTTACAATCGCACGTTCTATATGTATCGTTAGAGGTCTGGTGGCTTTGTTTGCATAGCATTCTTGGAATGTATCCTTCACATCACTTACTGTAAAGTTAATTGTATTCTGAAAAACTGCCTGTTGCGACATTGTCTGATACTTTAAAACTGTGCCGGTGGGACTCTTAATTCACTACCTTTCCCCCATTGCTTTAATCCACCAGCAAATATCTCCTTCCTTCCAAACCTCAACGGATTTCTTTATTTACTGGGAATAGTCTACCATGGAGAATTGCCTGCGTAGAACGTGTTCTATGAAGTTAGGAAGATAAAACACACTGGAAAACGAAAAGCGGACAGGGCGAATCTTCAATCGTCAACCGTTCCTAAGTTTTTGAGAGCGCTGTCCGCAAAAGGCAAAGGTTCTGAGATAGTTTCGCTAACTGAGTGCTTCGCTACATTAATCTTCTAGAGGCCGCATTAATTAAAATTTTGCATATTACTGTAAAAATAGATTTCCTACTTTTGAAATGGGTACCGACTAGCCCATAT
This sequence comes from Locusta migratoria, assembly GCA_026315105.1. Classification (NCBI taxonomy): domain Eukaryota; kingdom Metazoa; phylum Arthropoda; class Insecta; order Orthoptera; family Acrididae; genus Locusta; species Locusta migratoria. The sequence continues at coordinate 490,167,367 of CM048744.1, read as the reverse complement.
TTCCAAAATTAGATTGTAGTTTTATAATTAAGTGGGATGAATATGTCCCACTGGACTCAAGGAGGATTAAATTTCAGACGTCAGTTATCCTTAACTCGGAATCAGTAACGTAATTCATAATGTCAAACGTTTAATTATATGCAGCTTATCATTTTAGTGAAAATTTTTAATACTTTAATGATTAAATAATATTTCGAAGTAGCTACATACGCAATTAGTCCTTATCTTCATTTTTGCATAGCTTTTAGCTAGGCAGTTTTTCACAACTGAATGGCCGCCATATTCTTCACATCTGAGCATATGCAACTCCTTTTTTCTGGGGCTGTATTAAAGACAAGATGTACCGCAATAACCCCAGAATCATTACTGAGATGAAAACAGGTCATCGACAGCGTAAATGTTCCGACACTTCAGTGGGTCACGCAGAAATTAGATATTCGTCCCCGCCATATCATTGGTACACATCGAACGTGTCAAATTTATTAAATCCGAATATCTGTAGTGGCGTTCAGATGTTGACTAAAGTGTGTGCACACTATAGTTTGTAGCAAATTTCCGATTTCTTTCATATAGTTTAATAATGTATCTTTCAACATAAGTTCGATACAGTACTCCAGATAAACAGGTTAATTCTTGTCTAAGATGATCCAGAAATATGCTTAGTTACATCCTGTTGATAAGAAATAAATACGTAATAAATATGTGCTGGTTCTGCTACACAAATGAAACAGAGATCACGAAGTGAGTTTCATATATGGAGTTATTTGCTCAGCAGTGATTAGAGCGAATTTGCGATAAGAGATGCAACAGTTATCGGCTGTTGACTCGTTCAGATATATCTGCGCAGTGCTGGAATACAGATCTCGCATTAACGAACATTAAGAGACTCTGTCACTAGAAACGCTTAACGAAATCGATCCGCACGTAAAACGGTCTGCATGTTCAGATTGTGTGTGAGAGAGAGAGAGAGAGAGAGAGAGAGAGAGATATCCTGATCATAGCCCAAACGAAATCAGTTTCGAAGGAACTGAACTATTTAGAGTTCTTAGTGTTTTGACAGCCACTAGTGTATAAAGTCACTGATGTATAGGTAGTTTTGGTCCTATCGTTAAAAGACGGGAATGGCATTGCGTGAAATAACTAGCTACTGTTCCAAATACTGGATATGAACCTTATTTGATACTTTCAGAAGTCTGCGTTACTCACAACATTTTAATATTTGGTTCTGCTGATATTTCGCCTGCAAATCGGTCGGCCATCATCGGAGAGAGTCTGAAGACAGTGTTGTCGTCCACCTATAAATTGCAGTCTAAGACAGTGCGCAAGCGTACTGGCAGTCATCATCGCAGACGTAACAAACCGATGGCAAGAGTTGTATGAAGCCATAATGGAGAGTATAATCAAATCCTGTAGTTTTAAGGACTGAAATGTTTTTTCTGTTCACGATTGTGACTGCCGGATTCCAAATTTTGACTATTTTGACCATCCTTCCGATTAACTAAATTACTTGCTAGCCGAATTTTAGTGGTTTCTATAAAAACCGACTCACAGAAAGATGATACATACGATAAAATGTGAACATTGTCGTAAATTTTCTGCTGCTCTCGTTTTATTCGCCTGAAAGGCAGGCAACCTGCCGCGCGTGTGACTGTCCTCTCCGCACAGTTAACGTTGATGAAGTGCGCCGGAATCTAACACAGGACAATAACGAAGTCCTATACACTCCGTGAGAAATATTCGTTCGTCCGCCTGGGGTATATTTCACCATTAATTCCTTGCCACGCAAGCAACTCAACCGTTTTTAATGTAACTGATGTGCCATTTTATTTACGTGGAGAGAGGATCAGTTCTTCCTTCATGTAATACAAGCGGTGTAATAAAATACACCAAACTAATACATGAACTAAAAAAATGACACTGATTTTTTGTGAGTACTACTGCGTTACATTCAGCTGGGACTACTTTTCGTTTCAAGAAGCCATAGTCGTAGTTCAGTTTTTGTTTGCGAAAGAGTATGTCGTCGATAAATGCAATATATTAGCAAACTGAACAGTCGATGGTAGATACTGATCACGTAACATTTATGACTCGCGAAGAAAAGGTACAGTAAACCATTCTCCCGGATTTAAATTCTTCGCCATTTTTGAAGAGTCTGCTGCTCCTTTTATAGTAAACTCTCAACGATAGTCACGTGATGAACACCTGCGCTGCTGCGGATTGACAAATTAGGGTTTCAGCAAGATGGAAACCCCCGCCCCAGCAGCTCAGGTTTCTCTGAAACTGATCTTTCTTAGACTTTTTTTCTTCTAATGAAGTCTCTTGACCAACCTAATCACAGTTCCTTACACCCTGCATTTTTTCTTTTTTCAATGAGTACATATTAAGACCGACGTGTTAAAGCATCGTTAGTCTTTCCGCTTCCTGGAGAATACAATACAGGAATAAATTATACTCGTATTCCTCAAGAAATACTCATTGCAATGTTGCAGACTATTATTCAGCAATGCATTGATAGTGGACGACACCACCTGAGATAGATCATATTCCGTCAAAAAAAGGAAATTCTCAGTGTATAGACATCTTTCATGTTAATACATGTCATTCATTTGGATTCATTTGCTTCTCATTTTAAATTTAAATTACGGAAAAGTTTGGGCGTTATACACATGTCCGTTGAAAGGGTTCATTAAAGTAGCTGGAGAAATTAACAGCGTCACAGCACACTAGTCTCGTGGAATTATCTTGAAATAAGTCATAGTAGATTCATTCAATGAAAACTATAAAGCAGTATCCTTAGAGAAATCTGTCGTTTATACGTTAAATACCTATACACTCCTGGATCTGTTTTCTCAAATAAAACGGCGTACAGTGGAAAGGAAGTAAGTAGATAAGGATTTAACATGTCGATGACAAAGGCTGCAGAGAAAACACTGTATGAGGGACAGAAATGCGACGTTTCGTTTTCGGACGAATCATCCAGAGACGATCTGTATGATGGAAAATTAATTAAAACCACGGTCCTGCAGAAAGTGTGCATTCTCTTTCGCAGCACACCATACACTCTGCACTGACAAGGCAGTGGTTAATCAGATCTTCTCACGGCAGCGGTTATGATGTAAACGTTAACTTCTTATACCGAACACGTGGAACATACCACGGAAACACTCAGATCAAAACATAAAGCAATCATAAATATGCACTCGCCATGTGACAGAGTAGAATTAAATCTATCCAGTGCGCTAATGGCCCGAATAACATGTCGCAGCATGAATGTTCCAGTTCGCTACCTCATGAGGCGACATGTAATCAATGCGGTATATGCAAATTTAATATTATGGAAATGTCAGTGTAGTCCTTAGATTACTGATAGGTATCAGGTATTAACGTAAAGCATCCAGTTGTGTGACATAAAACATCTGGTTCCTTCCAACCGATAATGATGTTGGCCGCAACGGAATCTTATCTGGTTGGAATTTCACTGATAGCGCAGTATCTGGTCACACTTGATGACCTCCCTGGTATAAACAGCCAGATCGTTAGATCGTCAGTGCAGTCTCTCTCTCTCTCTCTCTCTCTCTCTCTCTCTCTCTCTCTCTCTCTCTCATATATATATATATATATATATATATATATATATATATATATATATATATATCCCCTGCTTAATTGTTTACCAGTTCAGACATTAAAATTGGAACAAAGGTAGCACTGTGAGCGACTAAACGAAACAAAAGGCCCCATAGATATGGCTCGTGGTGGTTCGACCCCTAGCTCAACCCCCCCCCCCCCCCACAAAGCCAATTATCAACGCCTCTAACACTAGATTGACAGTTAAACGACAGTGCTACATTCCTTTTCCCGAAGAGAAAGACACAACAGTGGCGTATATAAGGCAGGGGGGCCGCGGCCGAGCGCATTGAGGCGCTATGCTACGATGCGCGAAGCCGTTCCCCGTCGGGGGTTAGAATTCCCCCCTCGGGCATAGATGTTTGTGTCGTCTTTAGTATAAGGTATTTCATAAGTAGTTTGTAAGTTTAGGGACGGATGACCGTGCTGTAACGTCCCTTAGGCTTAATAAACATTTTTTTCTTTTTTTTTTAAGTCAGAGGAAGCGAGGGGGTCAACAACCCCCGCCCCAGAAACGATGAATATAAAAGGATAAAGTATGGTACCTGAATTATTTTAATGAATGATGCATGGATGCATCTCCGTGGTAGACAGTAACACTTTCTTGGATTGGTGACGGAGGGGGGTTTTAGTGGTGTAATGTGCTTACAGTTTTAAAAAAAACTATATTTTTATTATTTAATGTCAACAATAAAAAGATCTTGATCTCAGTAAAATGAAAGGGCTTCAGCGCAAACTATTCTCAGAATGTGAGCGGCAAAACTGATACAAAATATCATGGGATGTCTACTTGAAGTTACATTAGTCTTGCCTCCCCCCACTGACAGCTAGAAAATATGAGCTTGCTAATATTAAACTTGCAGGATACTGAAGACGGGTATAAAACCTAAATGACGAGAACTGCAGAAAAACAGCGTATCTGTGAACTCACCACCACCGCCTGAATGTCGCAGTATCGCGTGCTTCTGAAGGTCCTTACAAGGGCGATGGCAGCAAGTAGTAATTGCTGCGCGAGAGCTCGTTATACAGCTTGAACACCAAATGGTCATGTGCCCGTGTTCTACAGTTTGGCTGTGGGCGAGTGGTAAGCTACCACGAATGTAGTTGGTCGTATCGTAGAATTGATGGCGGCACGGATGCGCTAACGGCACTGCCTTTGTAGAGGGAGTCGACCGAAGATAACTGGACACGCTGTGTACGCGGCAATGGAGCGCGAAATGGTGCGCGAGCAACGGGCTACTACTGTCTGCCTCGCTTGCCTGACGACGTTTGAGAGCATCGCACTTCCGCCGTTGGCAGGGCTAAGGGTGCAGTATAAAGTCTCACTGACACTTCACCGCGGGAAATTGCATGCACCTACAGAAGCAAAGCTTTAGATATACAACGGACATTTATGTCCCATTTTCGTTCCAGGCTTCATTCATCATTTGTCCTCCCATAGTTCGTCTCCAGCTGTAGCATCATGTTTTTCGTGTACGTAACCATTTACTTATTTTTGCTTTATTACTGACTTTATAGTTAGCTGACATTGCTTAGGGACTTCTAATAAGCGATTACAATGTTGACTTGTAATGTAAAGTGGGCAGCCATATTCTGTGCCTGATTGATACTTTAGAGTGGACTATATGGCGTATGTGGCCACGCCCAATCCATCCTTCTACTCTCCCATCCCCCTGTTTCGTACGTCCAATCCTATTAGCATGTTCAACATACGTGTACTGAGACACCCGATATTCTCATGAATTGGCACATCATGAAGCCAAATTGTCATAGCTTCTACAGTATGTCAGCAGTACAAAGGGTACAAGCTAATTATTCACACAACTTTTAATTTATAAGCCTGAGCCATCTGGCGGCTACTGGGCCTACTTTACTTGTTATGCTGTTTCCCCCGCCTCACCACAGTTTGGCATGTCGAGTCTAGTCGAACACCGTGACTGGACGTCCACATTTCTGGTTTATACTTTTACTTATGTATCTCCACTAAGATTTAATTTTATATCCCTCCTTTTTCAAAAAATTGTTAGTATATTTTGCATGCGATGTATTTGTTCTCCTTGTGAGTATATTGTGATTTCAGTTTTTGAACATCCGTAATGTAATGAATTTGTTGTATGTGCAATGATGATGATGATGATGATGATGATGATGTCGAAACGAGTAATGCTAAAGTATATTGCGACCAATAGATTCCAAGAAATTTTGTGCATGCCAACTTATGGTCGCTTGCCACGGAAAAATGGATGGGTTTCAAAATGTTCAAATGTTTGTAGAGCTTATGGGACTTAAATGCGGGGTCATCAGTCCCTAAATTTACTACTTATGAACTAGTTAATACTAAGGACGGCACAAATATCCATGCCCGAAGGGGGATTCGAACCGCCGGCTGCGGTGGCCGAGGAGACTGAGGCGCTCCAGTCACGGTCTGCAGGGCCACTACGGTAGGGGGTTCGAATCCCCCCTCGGGCATGGATATTTGTGCCGTCCTTAGTCTTAGTTCATAAGTAGTTTGTAAGTTTAGGGACTTAGGACCCCGTAGTTAAGTCCCTTAAGCTTAACAAACATTTGAACATTTTTTTTTTTTACTAACGGACACCCCTGAGGAACACTGCTATCAAGAAGTCCCATCCCGAATTGAATTTTCGAGACAGAAAGATGTCCTTGTAAGCTGTGTAAAGACGGAGTCGACGAGTGTAACCGAGCGAAGACAGTAGGCCGCGCTTTTTGTGCGCGGTTGCACGGCTGTAGTAAAGACGGCGGACAGGCGCGCGGCTGGCGCGTGCCACTTGCACGGTTCCCAGAAGGCGGCTCATCGCCGCTCGTGGCGCCGCGCCGCGGCCGTTGTGCGAGGTGACGCCGGCGCCGCACTGGCAGGCCGCCAGCCGGCCAGCTGGCCGTGTGTGTGTGTGTGTGTGTGTGTGTGTGTGTGTGCAACCAAACAAAAGCGGACCTTCTCTCGTCCCGCCGCAATGCTTAGGCAAGCCTGTCCGCGCTCTGGCCGCTAGGACAGAAACACAAACGAGGACACACTATGAAACTATTAACCCTCGCAATACCTACTGTGGGGGGGGGGAGGAGGAGAAGAGACCAAACAAGACCTTCACTATGCAATAGTAATGATGACAATATAGATGACAGTGCAGCTAGAGTAGAGTGACTGAATTTATCTTTCAGAAACTATTTTATCAAAGAAGACAAAGCTAGTACACCACCTATCGAATTAAAAAAGTCTGTTGACATGAGTAACAAAGGAATCGATATTCTCGGAGTAATGAAGAAACTTCATTACTCCGTTTAGTCGGTTCCAACTCTTCGTGACATTCGCATTGTTGTTAAACACACAACTATATCTTAAGTAATTTACAAATCTGTGCCTTGGTATATCTTATATATCTGGTTTTTATATATATAAACCCATGTAATTTCCGAGGTAGCTAATCTCTATATATAAAAGGAAGTGTCCCCATTGACTGACTGACTGACTGATCATCGCCCAGCCCAAACCACTGAAGATAGAAACTTGAAATTTGTGGAGGGTGTTGATCTTACTCTGTAGGCGTCATTTAAGAAGCGATTTTTTGATATTCCGTCCGTAAGGGGGTGAAATAGGAGATGAAACGTTTTTTTGAAAATATGTAGCTATTTAGCCAATTTTGAAGCTAGAACTACAAAATTTCGGTTTTTAATTCAGGGTTCGAATTTAAGACACGTGTTTCGGCATTTTTTTTTTTTTTTTTTTTTTTTTTTTTTTTTTTTGAAGTCTACATAGTTGAATTTTCCAAAATTATCTGTATATGTGTAAAAAAAATTCGTGATTTTTCGGAACACAGAAAATAAGTTGGACTAAAGTAGCGCTATGAACCACTGCCTAACAGAAAAAATTCCAGAGCAACACCCCGTCACCCGTTATTTAGTTTGTAATTTGCTGGTCCGGTCCTTTAGATTTTAAAAATCTGTTTTATCGAAGATGTTGAGATCCTTCGTATCTTATAGGCCCTAATGGCAACCTAAAATTTGTTTTATGTTTCTGAAACTAATCATAAAATGAATTTGTGACCTTTCAATTGCGATCCAGGCTTCTGACTACATATTTTGCTGTCAGCTGCTGCAGAAAACATTTACGATAGCTTTCCTCGCCGACAGTCGGCTCATAATGGAATATACCGTCAGCAGTCATACTAGTGGAAGTACGTGTGTGTGTGTGTGTGTGTGTGTGTGTGTGTGTGTGTGTGAATACAGGGCTGACACAGACCGACCGCTAGCGGTGACGAATCGCCTGCTAGCAAGTCTCGACTTCCTTGGTTACACACAGCGACGCGGTGCTAACGTTTGACGCTCGCGTCCTAAGTTGCCGGCTAAACGCTCGTTCATCAATAAGGCCTTGCGACAAATCAGCAGCTTCCTCAATCAGACCGCACTTTGTCAAGTTAGTCTTTTATTCGGATTCCATCCGTTGTTGCGTCAGGGGTGCTTGCGGCGAAATCCCCAGTATCCTGTTGAGCCAAAAACATACATTTATTCTAACATGAAATCCGTTTTTCGGTATCGGGGACTTTTTATTACAGATGGCTAATCTGACGCTTAACAGGGACAACAGAAATATTTCTGACTTTGTCAGCCTTTGCGGGCTATCTGTTTTTAAGAAACTGCAAAAAGCAAATGTTGCCTCACATTGCTTCAAAAAAGGAAAAAAAACTAACTTTACTGCCGAGTTCAGTAGATTTAGGCTGTATTCATATCTTGGACTAAGCTAAATATACCAGCGTCCTGCTGACTCAGCGCCAATGGTTGACATCAATCATGACCTATTAATAATAGGTGAGATCTGATATTAGCAGCTAAATCTTTGAAGCCATCTTAAAGAACCTGTGCTTCGTTTCATATAAAATAATAATTTTCATCACTTTACGTAATTGTTGACAGAGTTAAAAATTTTAAATCCTGACATCTACTCATTAAGGGATAAAATCGTATGTTAATGTTTCACGATAGGCAAGTATTAAAATTGGAAATTGTATGGATGACTTGAAAGATGAAACCACAGTTTTGGTCATTCATTACTCGAAAATAACGCTTAGCTACTTCCAACAAACTTCACATATAATTTTAAAAGTTTACGAAACTGGCACATCACGTCTCCCTCCTCCCACACAAAACTATGAAAGGGCGAAAGTTTTACACAAAACTTCTGGTTTATTATAAAGTAAATCATGATTGGCTGTACCACTTTTATTGTGTATTTTATAATAAACAGAAGTTGCCAGACATTTCAGCAAGATGCGCGGATTTTAAGCCTGAGATGGCATGCAATAATGAATGGAGCCATGACCAGTGACAACATACTGTTTGGTATATCCCCCGCTCATTTGTGTGATCAACAGTTTTGAGGATCTATGTCTACAGGCATCTAACTTCTATATTGCCTTTGGTTCATAATTCACATTTGCTGTATGCCTATGTCAGTTCTTGCAATAGAATGCAATCTGTAATTTTTAGTCGGCCGCGGTGGCCAAGCGGTCTGCGGTGCTCCAGTCACGGTCTGCACAGCCACTACGGTCGGGGGTTCGAATCTCCCGCTGGGCATGGAGATTTGTGCCGTCCTTAGAAATAGCTAGTTTGTAAGTTTAGGGACTGATAACCCCGTAATTAAGTCCCATAAGCTCTACAAACATTTGATTTTTTGTAATTTTTAGATAAATAATTGTGCATAGAATAGTAGTATAGCTACTAGCAGTGCCAAAGAGCGATGGTTAACTTTTCGCCTGCTACGTCATGAGCGTTTTTCGAATACATTCGCTTTTGTCATTTCACGTTTGGATTGAATTTATTTTAAGTTTATTTAATGCCCAAAAACTCTTTTTGTAAATGGTTTTGCTATCCAGCAATGTGCCTAGCAGGTTTTGCTTCGTCAACTTGCTTCTTACTACGGAACGGAAAAGCGTGCTAGGACGGGGAAAACTTACCTAATATTTCTCTAAAACATTACTGAGAGGTTCGTACACGGAGTATGTATGGCCCAGACCTTCTCATTTGTCAGCAATCGACGTCTTCCTCAACAGTAGACCCCATAAGGAACACTATGTTCATAGTGGGAATTAACAGTGCGTTGGAAAAATGCATTTATTGCTGAATCTGTCTACACATCCATAATACTATAGTACGGCAGGCTACTATGACTACATAACCCGAAGAGAAAATACTTCTTGTCCTTTAGTTAGGTCATTTCTTGTTTTAAAGCTGACGGTCATGCTTCTTATACTTTAATTACGGTATCCAGTTCAAAGGAATATCGAGCTCAGCACTTTTACGTATTTTAAATGAGAGCACCGGACTGTCTCTGTAGTTCCATTTAGGACAATCGTGTCGATTTAAAGAACGTAACGGTACGGCTTTCTGTTACTGGAATAGCTTTCCGATACGAGTCAAGTATAAACAGCCTATATCGTTCACGTCGAAATCAACATAACGCAGCGGGAAACTGAATGCTTTTCCGATATAAATGCAGCAGTACGCTCAAAATGATTCACGGTATTAGATATCACGCTCAGCTGAAATCTGTGCTCCTCCAGAATGGATACGCAAAAAAAATTACGCTGCGTGAGAATGGCCGTTCGCGCTAAGGCACCTTGCTTCGGACCGCGTGGTAAGTCTAGGGACTGATGACCACTGCGTTTTGGTTCCGTAGCTTTATAAACATTTGAACATTTCAAGAAATTACAATACTAATATCACACCTTTGGCTAAAAGTAATAAGTTTCCTTAATAAAGCCGCGCGGGAGTAGCCGAGCGGACTGGAGTACCACGTTGCAGATCGCGCGGCCTCCCGCGTCGGAGGTTCGAATGCTCCCTCGGGCATGGATGTTTGTGTTGTCTTTAGTATAAGTTAGTTCATAAGTAGTTTGTAAGTTTAGGGACTGATGACCCCGCAGTTAAGTCCCATAAGCTTTACAAACATTTGAACATTTCCAGAATGAAACTTTCACTCTGCAGCGGAGTGTGCGCTGACATCAAACTTCCTGGCAGATTAAAATTGTGTGCCGGAACCGGGAATAGAACCTGGAACCTTTGTCTTTCGCGGGCAAGCGCTCTACCGACTGAGCTATTCCGACACGACTCACGATCCCGCCCCACAACTTTACTTCTGCCAGTACCTTGCCTCCTACTTTCCAAACTTCACAGGAGCTCTCCTGCGAACCTTGCAAGACCAGCACTCCTGGAAGAAAGGAGCGCTTGCCCGCGAAATGCAAAGGTCCCAGGTTCGAGTCCCGGTTCCGGCACACAATTTTAATCTGCCAGGAAGTTTCATTTGAACATTTCCTCAATAAAATGAGTAAAATATTTTACAGTTAGCGTGCATATGAAATTAGGAGCTGGTTTGCCGTAGAATCACTTCGAAACATTCTACTGACGCCTAATTCAACGCTGTGAAACATTTAGTGAAAAAAATGCAGCCATTTATTTATATATTTTGCGTTTAACGGAACAATTTCGAAAAATATCTGAATATTAGATTCAAAATTACTCTGGAAGGCAAGTAGTGCTAATTTTTCGAATATTAAAATGAAGTGTCTGCTGTGAAGAACCTGTCCAACAGTTTCATAATCATTTTATGTAGTAGTAATTTTCAGCCACAAACTGTTTTCTTGCAAAATTGTCTTCTAAGTGTACACAAATTTAAGTTTCAGTAGGATTAGCTTCACCTTTAATTTTAAGTAAGAATATAGATACAGAAGGAAACCCCGCTCGGTTAGCCGTGTGGTCTAACGCACCGCTTTCCGAGACGGGGAGGCCTACCGGCCCCGGTTCGAATCTGCCCGACGGATTAACGAAGGGGGTCGGATTCCCCGCCAGCCTGGATGTGTTTTTTAGGCGGTTTTCCACATCGCCTAGGTGAATACCGGGGTGGTTTGAAAGTCCCGCCTCAATTACACGATTCGCAAACATTTCATAACACTTTACACTTTCACATACATAACACTACATCAGACATTTGGGGTACCCATTTCCTCCCGGGAGGCAAGGGGTGGCGGCAGGAATGGCATCCGGCCACCCCGTCAATATTAACACGTCAATTCAAATTAACAAAGTTGACCCTGCATCTACAGGAAAAGGACTAAAGAGAAAGAAAGATACAGAAGGAAGTACAGAATATTTGTTATGTGTACTAATGCCAGTCATATTTTGCCAAATATATACTTTTGAAGTCTTCAGCTGTCTTCAGACTTTTGTACTATTTGCGTCGAGGATTGACATATTACAGTGATCGCCATCCAGTAATGTCTGCAGTTCGCAGCTGTTCAGGTATGAACATTAATACACTGGCACGTTGTCCGTACACATCTGATGACTCGTGTCATGAGTAAAGGAATCCGTTTATCACAGTTGCAAAATGGGATGGTCATCTGCTTTAGATAAATAGTGTGTGAGGCAGAGTGTAGGGTATAGGGGTAGAGTATTTCTGAAACGGCAACGTCAGCGAGAACGAGAGTTGCACGTACCGTAGCCTCTTCAGAATTGCTATTACGGTGAGTGAAAGACAATCTGCATCCTAGATCGAACGGCTCGCCGTCCACGTAATACGGCACGTAGCAGAACACCGTTACTCCCGTGTGCCGAGTATGAGGGCGCTCAGCAGGCGAACGGCGTCTACACACGACGGCGGGAAAATGTCAGACCACACTGCCGACTAAGGAAGGGTAGCCTTCTCTGATCACTCGTTCCACTGCCTCACTCTTAACAAATGATTAGTGTGACTTTTCTGGCGCTACTAAAACTTCCATTTTCGTTGAAAAACTGCACCGTAATCCCACTGGTAAAAGGACGATCATACATTTCAGACGACGTTCAACGAAGACCCTTCTGAACATTTGCTTAACGGCGCCTTTTCGTTCCGAGAGAATTTCCTTCCGGGCAATACTGTATGGGCTAATGCAATAGTTACAATCTGATCGATATCGCTGCGGTAGGCGACTTTATCAAGCTCGCGCGACAAGTTCGATATTGCCTCGCTGAGCAACGACCAAGGCCCGTCGCGAACAAAAAGTCACCCCGCCAACCGTAATGCGGGTAGCCTTTTTCCCGCACTGAGGCGAGTATTTCGTCATCATGACATCATTGACATATAAGCTGTATCGACTGCATGAACAATTCTACCGAGCTCTCTTATCGCCGCTAACCTCGAAGATAAATTTAAATATCTTTAGGTAGAAATCGCTTCTTCAGAAACGCTTTTCTTCCCATAGCCATTCTGCATTTTATATCATCTTTACCTTCTAACGACCGTCACCCCTTTTCGGAATGACTCAAACTGAGCCATAATATTTTCCTAAATCACGGAAAGTTTTATTAGTTCAGTCTCTATAACAAAGTCATTCCACTGTAGGTGAAGTTGAACTTGTATACTGGCTGAAGTCCATTGCGTTGTGAGCTGTCTTCGGCATTCACTAAAAGATTTGACGTTACAGGATCTTTTCGTAAATCATAAACATGTCAGTTGATATGGAAACGATTTTATTTCCATTTTAAATAATGTTTAAATCAATCACATTGTTGCACAATCAAAAAATGAGAAAAATGCAGCGGCAAGCCAACAGAGCTGCTTACAGGTTTGTGACTGCTAGAAGACTCACAAAACATGGTTTCTCTCAAACATCTTTCTACGTAACCGCGTAATAAGATTGATGACAAAGTTTTGTAATTCACAATTAAACAATATTCTTTTACATTAAATATGCCAAAATATAGAAATTAAAACATTACATTTAAGCTTTGACTATTTATCTCAATGTATGTACATGTTTCATGAAATTTGTATTTAATGTGGTACACAAATTTAAAGTCATCCTTTGACTAGTGTTTACAGTGCTCAAATTATTTACATTATTTGTGTTTTCGAAGTGCACACATTTGTTTTGCCAATATTGTGTAGGCGTACTATTATTGTGACATGGAATTTTAATGTATTTCAGTTTGCGGTCAAATTTTTTATTAATACGGATTTGTATATGGTTGTCGTAGTTTTGTTAATTTCGAAGATAGTTTCTTAGTACCAAACTGATTATTAATTTTAGTGCATGAAAAATTATCAGTATTTAATTTAGGATCCAGTGATATATAAAACATGGTCTGCCCTAATTTATTTAAACAAAAGGTATATATGAAATCATGTTGTGCAATAGTTATAACATGTAGTATTGTTGTTTTTTTTACAAATTAGTATCTATATAGGTTCAGCAATTTCCGAAACGAAGTGTAATGAATTTTTAGTGTTTGCAGCTATTATTTACGAAAGTATTCAAATTTGAAAATTACGTAAAAGGACAGCCAAAGTTATGTTTAAATCAACGTACTATTTCTTAAAAGCATTTTACTAATAGTGTTGTTAGAATTTCAAACTGAAGGCGAAATTGTGATATTTTACATGTTCGGTAGTGAAGTTTTATTTTAGGTGTCAGATATTTCGTGTTTATATGTTGGCAACTGATTTTTGTATGGAGTGTGCAACATAGCAGAAACGTTACAACCTCGATCATCAGAAGTTATTTGGGTAGCAAGATAACTTCCGATGGCCGAAGTAAAGAAGATATATAATTCAGAATGGCTATGGAAAGGCGTTTCTGAAGAAGCGAAATTTGTTGACATCCAATATTAGTTTAAATGTTAGGAAGTCCTTTCTGAAAGCATGTGTCTGGAGTGAAGCATTGTGCGGGAGTGAAACGTGGACGATAAGGAGTTCAGACCAAAAATATGGTAGTAGCTTTTGAAATGTGGTACTACAGGCGAAGATGAAGATTAGATGGGTAGATCATGTAACTGAGGTGCTCTACAGAATTGGGGAGAATATGAGTTTTTGGCATACACTAAGAGAAGGGATGGTTAGTGGGGCTCATTCTAAGACATCAAGGAATCTTCAACTTAGCATTGGAAGGAAGTTAGTGGGATAAAAATCGTGAAGGAAGACTGAGGGACGAATACAGTAAGCAGATTCAAAAGGATGTAGGTTACCATTAATATTCTCATATGAAGAGGCTTGCGCGGGACAGGGTAGCGCGGAAAGCTCAATCAAACCAGTCTGCGGAATGAAGACAACAACAACAACAACAACATGTGTGTTTCGTGAAAATAACGATTGGTTGAAGGAAGGAAGTAAAGCTAAAGCAGTCAACAGTCCGAAGATTGGTTTTAACACCACAGTGGGCATGGTTCTCTTTGGATGTGGTATGCTGTTGTCTTCATTGGACCTTCAAATTGACATACCAGCCAGTTACAGTGGGACCTGCAGTTTAACGTGTATTCCAGTGCTACTTGATATTTTTCACATCAGCAACATTGCCAGCGGTGAAAGAAGTGGAAAGTGACCAGATAAAAATCTTAGGACCAAGCGGGCATCTATCCCGCTACCTTTGGATTTATAGTCTCTCTACCACTGTGCTACCGAAGGAAGAAATCGTAATAAGTCAAAACTGGCAGCTTTGCTTCGAACGATAACGATCGCTGCCGAAATGTCACGGAGCACGCGCTGCTGACATCTGAAGTGAATACGCGCGTCACATATTTTTAGCTGTATTGTATTAAGACTTACCGGATGCCATTTGGAGGAACTAGTCATTTACAATTTACTAGAAAAATACATTCATATTTAGTCAGTTACTGATCATAAAGAGAATACGAAATTCAGCAACGGCGACTGAGACTGAATCGAAATGATAGCGAAAAAATAAAGTACCTCCATGCGTTTAATCATTTCATAATGCCATCTTCATTGCACTTGAACAATGTAATAGAATGATGCATCCATGAATGGGAAGTCGGCTTGACTTTCCGTTACTGCATGCATAATGGTTTTTCTTGGGCAAGGGGCTGAAGATGGAATAATGAAATTGGTAGTCCAATAAGAGTAAAA
Source organism: Locusta migratoria (assembly GCA_026315105.1). NCBI lineage: Eukaryota > Metazoa > Arthropoda > Insecta > Orthoptera > Acrididae > Locusta > Locusta migratoria. The sequence goes on along the minus strand of CM048744.1, from coordinate 490,151,838 downwards.
ATAAACATCTGAAGTATTCAATTTTTTCAAATTGAACAGCTGAGGTCCCTAATCCCACAGTTGGTCATACAGAGACATAATTGGTTCCCGACATACCAGACGGAATTTTTATCCATTTTAGTGTTTTAAAAAACTCATTCTAGGTCTTTATTAACAGTATAATAAAAGTATGTTCTTCAATATTACGTGGTCTTTCCATTTCCACATAATGGAAAAAAATGGAGGAATTGAGTGATTCACTTCAGAATATGTGAATATTTACGTTAGGTCGCACAACAAAGAACAGTCGTTAATAAGATTGTGTTACGAACCATCGAATTTCTTTCCTCAGATTGGTAAGTCCCTGAACCAAATACGCTGACAGGGATGAACACTTCTGCATTTGAGATATGATTCACCATATTGGTCATTAATGGAATATTTGTTATAGAAATACGAGCCGCGAGAGAGTACCCGAGCGGTCTGGAGCGCCGTGTTACAGATCGCGCGGCCTCCCGCGTTGGAGGTTCGAATCCTCCCTCGGGCTTGGAAGTTTGTGTCGCCTTTAGTACAAGTTAGTTCGTAAGTAGTTAGTAAGTTTAGGGACTGAGGACCCCGCAGTTAAGTCCCTTAAGCTTAACAAAAATTTGAACATTTAGAAATACGGAATGATTTTAAAGAATGTAGTTAGACAGAAATTAAATTGCTGCGAGTGAAACGAGTACTTCGCTGTTTTTTTACGAATTTTCATGACTTTAAAGTATGTTACCGCACGCAGATCACCGAAGTCGCTAGATCGATATATCTACCCATGTAGTCGATATAGCTTGCTAACGTCAGCGCTACGTTACGACGACGATACGCTCGTTTCATCTTGCATGAAAAGGAGTCTACCCTCGTCACTCGCAGTTCCCGTAAAAGCCGCCGGCACACGGAGCGTGTATCTGAAAGTGTACGCTCGACGTGCCGAGTTTTTGACGACACATCGTGCAAACCGCGCGCCCTGGGGACGCTTTCCGGAAGTAAATAGCAATATCATGGATTTCAGATATTACGAACGTCTCTTAACGTCTGTTTTTCTACTACACCTCTGGAAGGCATTACTGTTTGATAATTAATTTAGAAACAATTATATTTGCGTTTTACCACGATTGGAATACTTTTATAATTAGTGATGTTAGTTACTAAATTATTGTAATCTCCATACTTGTGCTGATGACTTACTACTTAATTATTATACCTTCTCTGCCGAAAGTAGCCTCATTTTCTAATACTGCTATCTTTAATATAGTTGTCGGTAGCGATCTAAAAGAGGGGTATAATTGGTCATTCAGTATTAAATTTGGGGCTTTCGCGTCTGTTTTTTAATTTCCAATTCTTCTAACGGGCCAGTTTTGCTCCTTTACCTTCTTCGTGTAAGACTTCTACGTGTATTGCATATTTGTGGTCCTGGTCTAACCAATGCGCAGCAAAGGCAGAATCTCCAGCTCTTGTGGTGTTCTGAGGCTAGTACAGATGGACCGACCTGTCTGTCCTGTATAATACGACTGACACTCTTTAAAAATGATTTTATACACCTCACTCTTCATTATAGCTGTCTGTCCTTGATGTTAAGAGACCTTTACCTGAAGAATGTGGGACATAGAAAAATACAGAAAATTCCTTTGCACTCAATGTTTGTAATCCTATTGAAAATTTTACCTAAGAAAGGCAAGCTCTACATCATTTCCTTTTCGATATTTCACTAATGTTTATGGGTAGAGTAAGGCTCTCTGTTGTTTCTTCCTTTTCTCATTAAGAATATTGTCAATCATGGTGGGCTGAAATTCATTATTTGGTGCTATAGTCTTTACCGTGCTGAGTTCTTGGTCATAGTCATCTTGGGTCATGGGAATGGATGGGAGTCGATGTCTGATGTGGTAGGATGGTGCTTATTTAACGTAAAATGTTTCACCAAGAAACATCTGTGGAAACAATAGATACTTTTTATATATTGCGCCACACCTGCGTTTTTATTGATATTATGACTAGTTTCGGGCTTTGCCTATTTTCTTAAGCCACAGTTCATATGTTAGAGTGCTTGTTAAGCTTATGGGACTTAACTGCGGGGTCATCAGTCCCTAAACTTACAAACTACTTATGAACTAACTTACACTAAAGACAACACAAACATCGATGCCCAAGGGAGGATTCGAACCCCCGACGGGGAACGGCCTCGCGCAACGGAGCATCGCGCCTCAATGCGCTCGGCCACTCCGCCGCGGCTAAGACACAGTCTCCAAATATAAACGACTGTGTCTTAAGAAAATGAGCAAAGCCTTAACTTGTCAGCATATCAATAAAAAAAAAGCAGCTTTGGTACAATACATGAAAATGTTGTTTTTACAACCGAAAACTTAAGCATAATAGAACAATAAAATAAAATAAAATGAATTCGCCTTCAGTCACAAGTTGTTTTATTATACTCAATGCATTTTGAGCCCTGAGGGCACGTCATCTGGTGCCTCTGCGATTTATTATACATCTTTAAAGGCCTGGGCCTTTTAAGATCAAAACATAGTTTAAAGTTTCTTATAAGAGATTTATTAATAAGTCAATTGTTAAGTCTCTATTAAATTACACTCTTTTTTAAAATTTTCCATGTAGTTGCAACCTATGTTTTGATCTTGACAGTCCCAGGCCTTTAAAAACGTATAATAAATCGCAGAGGCACCTGATCATAAGCCCTCAGGGCTCAAAATGCATTGGGTAAAATAAAAATAAAATGTGTGACTGAAGACGAATACATTTTATTTTACTGAAGTACAGCAGTCAGGAAACATCTCTGGCAATAATAGGCACAATCTAACAAGTCAGAACCTTGGCTGATCATCTAACCACTACTTCCTGGCCAAATACGGCTGGTAATTTCTTCCATTTCCGCGATTCGAACGGGCTCCTACGTAGACGATAACAATGCAAGCGAAGCATTACGACAACACAGAATGTAGGGTTCTACACTGCACACAATGCTTTTCTTACTCTTCTGGTGGCCTATTGACGATGTCGCTGGGCCGAGAGGGAATTGGAGCGCCGGAAAGGTTCTCGACACAATAGCCGGATAGAGAGCCGGCTGGAAGACTCCCGCGGAGCGACTGCTGCTGCCTGATGAAACCATAATCCAGCTCCCAGCCGGCCGTAAGCCGCCGACAACTTTTATAACGAGTTGGCTTAAACACCAGCCGCAATCTCCTCCAAAGTCCCCGAGGCCTATATTGATCTTCTCTGCTGCAACTAACAGCTAAAGTTCAAGCCAATCACTCGGCCAAGAAAGTAGCTGTCGGCTGTACGAGAAGCAAATCCAGCCGGACGCGTTTATTTTAACGCCCTGTGCCTTCAGTCGCCAGTGCTTAAAAGTTTGCCTGCTGCGGTAGTTAAGAGAAGCGCGAATGCTCTCCTAGGTTTTTCATGGTCGACTACTCGGCACGCTTATGACAAAAGTTGTTGATATACGTTGCAGTAGTAGTAGCAGCAACTTCTCGAAAAGTTTACACTGTTGTTGCAGGCGACTGTTAAACGCTAGTCGCTATTTGCTATTGTTCTAGTACGCTAGGTACGGCATGTAATGACGCCAAGCAGTTTTAACATTTGTAAAGAAGGCACAAAATAAGTGGAATATAACAATTTCACATATTTGTCGAAACAGAACTGAAGTTACTTTTCTTTTCGCCTGTGTATTTCCAAGAACTTTAGTGCAACAAGCACATTAATCTCCATCTGTTGGTGGTGGTGGTGGTGGTGGTGGTGGTGGTGGTGGTGGTGGTGGTCTTCAGTTCGCAGACTGGTTTGATGCAGCTCTCCACGCTACCCTGTCCTGTGCAAATCGGCAACCTACATCCTTTTGAATCTGCTTACTATATTCATCCCTCGGTCTCCCTCTACGATTTTTTACCCCCAAACGCTTCCTTCTAATGCTATGTTGACAATTCCTTGATGTCATAGAATGTGTCCAATCTATCCATTCTCTTAGTCAGGATATTCCAGAAACTTCTCCCCGATTCGGTTAAGCACCTCATTAGTTACGTGATCTACCCATATAATTTTCATCATTCGTCTGTAGCACCTAATTTCAAATGCTTCTATCATTTTTTTATCTGAACTCCTTATCGTCCACGTTTCACCCCCATACAATGCTACACTCAAGACAAATGCTTTAAGAAAGGACTTCCTAACATTTAAATTAATACTGGATGTTAGCTAGTTTCGCTTCTTTAGAAACGCTTTTCTTCCCATAGCCACTCTGCATTTTATATCTTTTTTACTTTGCCATCAGAAGCCATCTTGCTACCCAAATAACAAAATTCATCTACTACTTTTATTGTCTCATGACCTAATTCCTTCAGGATCGCCTGATTTTTGTGGCATTGCATTCCATTACCTTCGTTTTACTCTTGTATAAAAGCGAAAGGACACTCATTCACACTCACACACTCACTCACTCATTGAGTAAACACGAAATCTCTAAAACTACTTCACCTATGAATTTGAAATTTGACAGGTATTTAGTTTATAGGTGGAAGACGTCAGCTAAGAAAGAATTTTGTGATAGTGCCGATAGTTCAGGAGAGATGACATCATAAACAATGAAAACTTTAAGTCCACTATTTGAGGAGGAGAGCACTTAGCGACTTGCAACAAACTTCAAACATAATTTAAAACCTTTAGGAACCTTTTTCTCGCTAAAATCTCCAGCAAAAAGATGAAAGGAAAAAACTTTGTCGCTTACTACTTTTTCGGGGTCCTTGCAGTAAAATTACGGCATTTGGCATGACGTTACAATTTATTACCCGTACACTATTAATTGTATTCGCGAGAAATGTTACAGGCAGTACACACACAAAGCACTGAACGTACGTTCGAAATTTGATCATAGTACGACACACAGGTCATGATATATGGAGGCATAAACAAATTAGGTTCATGAAAAACCGCCTCATCACGCATGACGTTTTTATTTATTGCGTGTAATGCCGTGAAATGTGGCAGCACGTGCAACATTGAGTCGCGTGGATGCCTATCCTCGAGGCGTCAAGTTTCAGAACTTATTGACCGCACCATATATGCCTGCCTCATTGGATTTACTTTCCTATTATTCGCACTAGGCGTGTTAATGTGAAAACAAGTTGCCACTCCCACTGTTCTTTACATGTACCTGGCTGCCTGTCCCATCAGGCGAGAACTGTATAGGTTAATGAGTGTTCAAATTTCAAGGTAGGTGTCATACTACTGGCCATAATATTAAGGAACATATAAAGGGGGGGGGGGGGGGTTTAGTAGCAATAAATTTCAGCTAGACAGGTCGCAGACATTTCAGAACAGTTGGATTGGGCCGGGAGGCATCACACCTTGGTATGCTCGTTCCCCAGAGCTGCATCACCTAAACATCTGGGTGTGACGACAGTTCAAGAAAGTTGATTTCGTCCCTCTTAAGTATGGACGCTGGAGCTTCAGCCGTATGTATAGCAATGAATACACCATCAGCTGTATTTTCATTTTATTATTTATTGGCAATCAGTTTCGATGGACCAAGCCATTATCTTCAGGACCTGTAAAAGGAAGAAATACATAAGTGTTATATAAGCAATTGTTATACGGAATGAACAAAGTCCAACCAATATATATGACTTAGCACTTATCTTTGTACACAAGTCTTATAATAAAAAAAAATAAATCCTGATTAAATACATTTGTTACTATACTATTTGAAGTTTGAAACTTCCTGGCAGATTAAAATTGTGTGCGCTCTACCGACTGAGCTATTCCGACACGACTCACGATGCCGCCTCACAACTTTACTTTCGCCAGTACCTCGCCTCCTAGATGATTGAGAGCGCTTGCCCGCGAAAGGCAAAGGTCCCAGGTTCGAGTCCCGGTTCTGGCACACAATTTTAATCTGCCAGGAAGTTTCATATCAGCGCACACTCCGCTGCAGAATGAAAATTTCATTCTGGCTATTTGGAGTTTGTTCGTTGTACAGGGCCTGAAGATAGCTTGGTCCATCGAAACTGGTTGCCAATAAATAATAAAATGAAAATATAGGTGACGGTGTTGTTATTCATTGCTTCAAGAAAGCAGTCTACTCAACTGCAATCAATGATATGCAGACACTAGTGGCGCCCCGTCTTCAATACGTGCAAGTACTACAGCAAGTTAAAAGGGTGTGCCATTGCTTACACCGAAGGGCAATGCATTGGCAAGAATGGTCCCCACATAGATCACCTTCTATAATCCCGTGTTTATCTCAGAAAGTATGCATTTCTGAACCGATGTTTCTTGGACTTACTTACCTTGTTTGGATGATTACTATCACCTCTCAAAGTATTAATTTTCTTTTTCTTTTCAACAACCTCTATAGTCAGCTTTGCCGAAGCCTAAAGTTTATTACATCATAGCTGCTGATGGATACGAGGCAAGCACATCTGTGGGTTGTCAGTTATCATCGTGAAACAAACATTCTTCCTCCAGAGCGCGTAGGCTAGGTTCCTAGTGTTCATCAGAGAACATGCTCGTCCCATTCAACCATAAAATACAACTAGGAATAGTGGAAGGGGGGGGGGGGGTACTACACGAAAAGTTTTAGGTTGCGAAATCTGAACTAAATACTTCGCGAAATCACTGACAAAATATACTGGCAAACAAATGAGGGAGGTGGGAGGATTAAAAGCAGTTGCTATAATACGGGAGAACTCTGGAAATACGGGAACATTGGTCACACTGTTTCAGCGACTTGGCGTGTAAACAGGTCGATAAACAGAGATTCTTTTGCCCCTGTAGGGTTAATGGCGCCTTCACACGGCATGTACAGTTGGTAGTAATGCTGTCTGGCCCGCTGGGTAACTCGCGTGTACTACGGGCTAAATCAGCGAAGTAATTAACTGCCTAGCGGAGCAAAACAGCCAGCACAGGCGAGACTAGCAGTCGCGTGCCTACCAACGGTTCGCCCTGGGACTAGAGCAGCGGCGGCGGGACTTTCGCGCAGGCCCTCCGCTACACCGGAAGACGGGGCGCGCAAGACGGCGCCGGACAGCACGGCCCTGCTATAAATAGTGCGTGCCGGGTCAATATCGGCCGGCCGCGACTATACCTGCACGCCTCCTTTGTCGCCGCCTTTGTGGGAACTTCCGCGACGCCTTCCGCGCTCGTCCGCTACCTGGTTAACCGCAGACACGCGGTGTCGGAATGTAGGCCGTCTTTACAACTAGGATGGCCCGTAATCCTATTCCAGGTCGTACAATGGAGGCTTCCACCAACGGCTGTCTCTTAACTGCGAGTAATTCATCCACAGAGAATTGATCCCGAACATACAACACGGAAGAGTTACCAGTAGCTAAATCTGCTCGCCCAGAACTGTTTGTGGACGATATCCACAGGATCCTCCAGTCGAGTGTGTGCAAAAATATAGTGTTCGGCCAGTACTTACCTTTGTGCTGTACCGCCGATAGTAACACAAATGAAGAAAGTTTTGACGTCCACACTCCCGAACCACCACCTTCATGACCTAGGTCGTGGACCATCTTTACCTTCTGTTCCCATCCTTCTCTTCTTCCCTTCTCTCCCACCTGATGAAGGAACTTCATCATCAAATGTTTGTTAAGCTTATGGGACTTAACTACGGGGTCATCAGTCCCTAAGCTTACAAACAACTTATGAACTAGCTAAGACTAAGGACGGCACAAATATCCATGCCCGAGGGGGGATTCGAACCCCCGACCGTAGTGGCCGTGCAGACCGTGACTGGAGCGCCGCAGTCTCCTCGGCAACCGCGGCCGGCGAAGGAACTTCGTTCCGAAAGCTAGTCCTTTTTGTCCCCTCTTTTGTTTCTTCATTTGTTACTATCGGCGGTACAGCACAAACGTAAGTACTGGCCAGCCATTCTATCTCATTTCAACAATATTTATCAAAAATATAGTGTCATGAACAGACAAGTGCCGGCCGCGGTGGCAGAGCGGTCTGCGGCGCGCCAGTCACGGTCCGCAAGGCCACTACCGTCGGGGGTTCGAATCCCCCCTCGGGCATGGATATTTGTGCCGTCCTTAGTCTTAGCTACTGGGCCGCTGTGGAGTAGCCGAGCGGTCTAAAGCGCCTCGCTGCGGAGCGAGCGGTTGCTCGCCGTGGAGGTTAGTCCTCCCTGGGTCATGGGTGTGTGTGTGTGTGTGTGTGTGGGTGTGTGTGTGTGTGTGTGTGTGTGTGTGTGTGTGTGTGTGTTGTCCTTAGGTTAGTTTACCTAGGTTTAAGTAGTTTGTAAGCTACGGACTGATGACAACGCAGTTTCGCCCGATAGACTTACAAACATTTGAACATTTGAGTCTTAGCTAGTTCATAAGTAATTTGTAAGTTTAGCGACTGATGACCCCGTATTTAAGTCCCATAAGCTATACAAACATTTCAAACATATTTTTGAACAGACGAGTACCCATCTAAAGGGACTAAATTACAAGTAGCAAGTAAAATTTAACAATCATCCTGTTTACATGGTTCCCAAAACCGGATTTCGTAAAAGAGAATTCCCAATTTCGCTTCTGGTTGGTCTTGTAAACACTCAATCGATTCTGGAAATCTATTTCTGTAAAGCGGTTTTCAGCTCTACGATCGATTATCGTGCCCATATAAACGCAACCGTCTTTGAAACCTTTCTGGGTTGTCATATTGTAGGTTTTTTTTATGAATTTTCGGTTCATATTGTGATGATACTGCTGGCCCTCTCATCTCAATGTTACCGTACGATACCGTCTTCGTCGGACCCGGAATCGTGTGGTCTAATAGTGATAGATGTTGCGTGTGAAGGTAGTTACAAACGAAATAGCCAGCCTAGGAATCGGTGTAGGACAGTGTGTCAGTGATACTGTGGTTAGTTAACAAGTGATAGATTTCATTAATTAAGAGATTCGTACATGTTTCCAGACAGTTGTATAAACAATAGTTTCGTCATTGTTCGTTATTTCAATAACTAGACAGACGAATTATAGAAACTTTTGTAAAACAAAAAGACATGAAAATAAATAGCATTATATATATGTTAGGCTCACAAACAAGTTGTTGATAAGCTAATTGTGTTAATTAATTTAATAGTCAAAATTTCAATATTGTGATTCTTTGTATAAATTGACTGACAGGTGAGATTTTGAGCCTATTTTGAGAATTGCCAAGATATTTGATAGTTCAATATATGTTAGGAACCTGTATGATGTACTCATTAACTAATTGACATTTAACATTGCGCTTTGTTTTCAAACAAAAAGGACAGAGTTCAAGACTTAAAAAAGATATGCGTCATCTAAAATTATTGTATGTATATTTTTCATTTTATATTGTGATTATTTTTGCGTACATGAAATGTTTTTCTTCTGGGTTCATTAATTGTAAATTAGTGTATTCAATTGTTATGAACAATACACAATGTATTGTCATTGTTGTCAATGTTATATATTTGCCTCACCGCCTTGCGTGGGGAAGTTAGTTTTGGCGTTTGTAAAGTGCTTTCGAATCTGTCTGTTTTAAAATGGAAGTACTATCAGTTTAGTTCTGGTGAATTGGGTACGCAAGTTATGAAGTTATGTTTTGCTGGAACAAGAAGCAGTTTGATTGGAAATTAAACAAGTGAAAAATTGTACCTACTAACCTAGTAACGTTTTTAATATGCACAAAGTGACATTTTCTATAGTGAGAAGTATAACATCAGAGTGAGCATGAACCTGTTATTCGAATACGGGAAAAATAGCGATTGTGCTGATAAACTCAGGAACTGAATCAGCTGTTTATCAGCTGCCATATTTAGAGGGCTAGGAAATTCGCTTCCGGCTGTAACCTGTAAACACGACAGCACAAAACGGTTTACGAAATTCGATTTTCGTCTTTCGGAAGATGGTTGGGTTGTTTCTTTGGGATGGGAGTCTCAACTGCTAAGGATATCAGTCCCCGTTGGGGAGTGGAAGGAGTGAGGATAGGATAGGAAAGGAGGGGAGGGGGGGGGGGGGGGAAGGAAATGCACTCCGGGAAGTAAAGAAGGAAGACTGCATTAGCTCGGGGCCCCGGGCTCACCATTCACATACTCGCGAAAGAATTTGAGCTCCAAGGGGGGAGGGGGTATGTGTCTAGAAGACGTTTTGTATGTAAACGTAGTGAATGTTGTAGATTATATACACTGTCGGGAATTAAAATAAGTACTCCTAGTTTCAGTTAACTCAAGACTTTCAATTAAGTCGAGATTTATTGCTGACATATTGTATATGACATGATTATATTTACAATCAACACCTCAAACGGTACTGCGTTATCAGATGTCGAACCATGCTGAAATACTATTAGTACGTGATGTACGGTAATGCAGGTGATCCATCCGATTGTACAGATACGCGAATGCCTTCTTGGAATTCATTTCTCCACGTCTGCTCGACCTGTTCGCGTATTTCTGCAAGAATTGTGGGTCTATGAGTCACATGTCATGTTTTCGTCCCATCGTATCCCACACGTCCTCGATTGGAGATGAGTCCGGAGATCGAGCTGGCTATGAAAGTTGCTGCACGTCTTGCAGAGCACGATGAGTTTCACGTGCAGTGTTTGGCGAGCATTGTCCTGAAGGAACAACGCGTCAGTAATGACAAACAGGTCTTACATTCTGTGCGTACTCAACGCTGGTCACCGATCCCTCCACAAACACCAGAGGTGAACGACAGTTGTTGGGTATCGCTCTGCAGACCACGAGGCCTGCGGTGGAACCAGTGTGTCTTGAACGAATGTACTATACGAGACAGCACCTGCCAGGTATAGACGTACAGGTAAACGACCGTGACCTGCATGCATGCAGGCAGCATCTGCTTTCATCGCAGAAAACCACAGCCCGCCGTTCTAAGTGATCCTCTGGTGGCACCAGGCGAACCGTGTCCGTAGATGCTGTGACGTGAGTGGAAGACGTTGACGCTTCTGGGCTCGCAAACCCTTTTCTCTGAGCTTTCGTAGCTGTAACATCTGCCACTGCTAATCTTAAAATACACTGCGTGGCCTTCCAGAACCTCTTCTATGGATACGGAAATGTTCACATGGCCACTGAAACAAACGTCGTTGCACAACTTGTGTGGCAATTGTCCGCAAAGACCATCTCATCACTCAGAAGGCCGATTTGAGCCGTTTCAAACTGGCTCAGTTGCCCTGAAGGAAGCAAGAGTGCTTCTTCTCGGCATGGCGCCTGTTCGCTACAAGTGATGATACCACACTGACAAGTAAACCTACAGAACTGTCATTCCCCGGATTTTCTGAAATTTGGAAGTGTTATAACATATAAAAAACTAAGGGACTAGTTTTTCATTTCTTTTTTTAGCGGCAGTGAAACATATTTAACGGGTGAAACGGTCCCTCCAAAATGGGGACTAAAATTGGGAAATTGCGTTAACTTCGAGATTAGTGAAATGGTTTAAATGATTTTTGTTTGTGTCTTTTGATAAGACTAAAACCGGCATAGGTATATTGGAGGAGAGAAAATTAGGGCCCAACTAGCCCAAAGGAGACGATTTTTTTGCTACAAAAATCAGTTTTGATTTAATCGAAGTAGAATCTATTAAAACTTCAAAATGAAGGCTAATTAAGAAACACGGAGACTCATGGGATGTTATTGCAAGTGTATGGTATTGAAGCAAAAAGTAAAAAGCGTGTGTTTGAGTGGTTGAAGGAGATCCAACAACGCGTGACCTCAGTGCTTCGAGCGATTCCACAAGAACAGTTTGCTGGCAGTTTCCAACAGCTGTACAACCGACGTCAGAATTCCGTTGTAGCCAATGGCGATTACTTTGAAAGCCAGTAAAGGGATTTTGTTTGTAACCCTTGTTTCCTGTACTTCCTGAGATCACTCATCGGACCTTTCAGACGCACCTTCTATTTGTAGTTGTAGCTCCCTTATTACAGAATTTATTTTTCAAACATTCTTTCTGAATTCAGCTTTTCGCGTATTTAACGGAACCTACTTCGGAAAAATTTTAATAGAAACGTAGTGGTGCCCTTTAACTTCAAATATTCACTTACTACGGAGCTTACTAGTGTGTTGCGGTGAGTGGCCGAGAGTAAGTGGGTGGTCTGCTAGTCTTACGGATGTAGAGTATTAAGCAAGTTAAAGTTGTAGATATCGTGTGTCAGAGAGTAACGTTAGAAGACAATAGAACGAGGCAAAGATTGAGGTAGTGAGTAGGTCTATAATGCAGAATCAGCTTTGCAGTTTGTCAGAGAACAAAATCGTTCCGTCCAGAGGTGGCGGTATCAAAACAACTTCCTGTACAGTAGTTTATTCCTTACCTTGCACAACGAATTTCGTTAATGACAAAAAAAAATTTAATGCATGAAGTAAATACTAAGAAAAAATAAGTGAATATTTTTTCTCGTTTTAATCACATTAACACCACAGGTACACCAACAAGTTCAATAACAGCAAAATTTTCTCGAGGCTAAACTGCCAAGGCCGTAGTTGACCATAGCGGACAGGAACTCACCACTGTGCACTAACTCTCGCCTGGCGTCAGAGCTCTGACTGAAAAGGAGACCTTTGTATGATGGCTTGCAGCAAGTCTGGAGAAGAGCAGTTGGCCCCGACTGCAGGTCGGGCTGTTATCTGCAGGGAAGGCCGCTCCTCGCGGTCTTCCGTCTTTCTTACCCAGGCGGCATTCGCCGGCCAAATCTGCGCGCTCATCCGACAGTTCCAAACCTTCTCCTCTTTTGTCTCTACCGTGCCGGTTTTTCTTGAAAGATATACTCGGATGTTTCACAAGTGAAATACTACTCACTTCTCGCAACTTCATCACTTCTTCTATTCAGTACTTATTTATTTTTACTGGTATTCTTGTAATTTAATACCGTTTTACCGATGTCAGGGAACATTGCGAGCCATTAAACCTGCGCCTGATCTTCGGTCAACGTCACCTCTACCCTCTCGCCGAGAGGAGATTGTTCTGGCCTGGCTTCGTATTGGCCACTGCCGTTATAGCCACCAGTATTTACTTCGTGGTGATCCTACTTCCTTATGCGAGGACTGTAATGAACCTTTTATTGTGTACCACCTTTTACAATGTCAATTTTTAATCGTCTGTCATGATTTATGTTTGCCATTTGAAATGTCTGATATTTTAGCTGGTGATCCGCATTCTACTGACAGTGTTATTTTTAAACATAGTGCAAACATGGCTAAAGCCGTTTAAGTTGTAACCCCGGTTCGATTTTACTATGGGCAGTGTTGGGCGCTAATGACCTAAGTAGTTTTGCGCCCTAAAAAAACTGCTTCAACACTGGAAGTACTACAGAAAAAAAAATTGCAGATTTGCAGCAAGAATATTTAACATATAACTGTTTTCTGAAAGAAGTCGAAAGAAAACATATGTTCGAAGCATCTCCAAATTGGTAATGGGACAAATTTCGGCTATACTTTTATAAAACACAAGGATAGAGAAACCGGTCGAACCCACAGTTTTGTCGTTGTTTTCGTATCTATTTTATTTGCCACACAGAGACCTAATGAAGTACAAAAAACGCACAAGATATGTATGCGTGCCGAGAAAAACTAAAAATGTTGAATTACAAGTCATTACGCATACAATGATTTAAAATTTCGTCAATGAAATGTTAGATCCCATACATATAGACTGGGAACAATTTGTGTTATAAGCTACTAACAAATGAGAGAAGGCCATAGATAAATATTTTAATTCGGTCCTACCCATTCTGATAGTGTCGATGGCTTCTAACTTTGGCGAGAACGTTAAAACAGTATTGTCGTAAATAGTCTGCGAACTATTTTATTGCACCTTAAATAACATAACTGGGTGTTTTTTCGTTGTCCATGAAATTTGTGTCGTATTTAAACGTCAGCCTTCCCACCTAATACTACAGATTTTTATATGAAGATTTCATCGAATGGCAAGAGTCCATGCTGTTCAGTTATGTAATTCATCATGCAAAAAAGTGCTTGTTTGTATAAAAGAAAGCCTACGATGGATATAAATGATTGTAGCACTCAGAAATTAAAAGATGCGACAGAAAAGTTCGGTGAATGGTCTCAGGAAATATAGGAAGCAAGAGTTAGCTGAGTGATCTAAAGCACTTACCTAGTAAGTAGGAAGTCCCGGGTTCGAATCCCGGCCACAGCTCAAATTTTAATTCAATGCTTCTCCTTATGTTTAATATGTTGTACAGCTGTTGGAAACTTTGTTGTGGAATCGTTCGAAGCACTGAGATCACGTGTTGTTGGATCTCCGAAACCTTTGCTAAGCGTAAGCCTTTCACGTCTTACTTAAGACGGGAAAATAGAATTTTAAAGGCGGCAAACCTAGAAAATGAGGGTGTGGAAGCACAGTGACCTCGTGTCTAGCTAGGAAGTTGAGAACGCGGATCGCAGTGTGCGGACGGGCATTGTCGTGCAGGAAATTCCACTGTCCACTCCGGTACAGTTGTGTTCGAACCCGCAGGATTGGTTGCAGCAGCCGTTTCAAAACTCCCTCCTAAACTCCGTCGCCGTTTTGCCTAATTTGAAACAAAACTTGATTGTAACGCGTTGCTCCATTTTGTACTCCATGTTGCGATGACGAGAGTTCTCACACTAGCCCAGTTGGCTGGCTCGCAGAGTGTACCACGGCTTCACTGCAGTGCTTTGCACGATAGGGGGCGCTTCTTGACATCTCCCTCAATGTGTTTGAGCTGCCATGTCAGCCTCTCCCGCGCGGTTTGTAAAATTCGAGACTATTCATCGAACTTTGCAGACGGACCTACGTCGACGCAGTGGACCCACATGTGAGGAAAATGTGTGTCCTTACCACGAAGACTTCAGACTTGGATAGAAGACCGAAGGTGTTGCAGTGTTAGCTGTCAGAAATTCACCGAAGTCTTCACAAGTCGGACGACAGTAGAAGCCATCTAGAGAATCTGCAGTATGGCTAAAAGTGAAATTGGCTGCAGAAAACGTAGCATAATTACAGAAAGGAACCTATGTGATGGCATCGTATATTTTGTTTCATAGGCACAACTATGTCACGTAAATGCACCTGCAATGAGACACGCGCCAGACAACATTGCGTAATAAATACAAAAGAAGCTTTCACGCGACAGAATATTTTATCGTAACAGATCTTTGTCTCAGCGCTTGAGTTTCTGCTCCCTTTGAATAGATTAACACACAATTTTCAGGGAGCCGCTTTTGAACTGCCTCGCTACGGACCGATGTGCGGTAGCAGCTACTCTGCAAGGCTAATCAGACCGACCGACGTCGCATCCAGCCGCGTATTGCAGCGGCATAAATGCATTCCTGAGCATTTCTGGAGTCGCCTTGTGACGCAACATCTGCTTTAGAACGGGGCCGTATCTGAGAATATTTACGTCGGGGAGACGCTGAACCACTACAGCCTTCCTTCCTTCCTTCCTTCCATTTCTTAGCTTTATCCTCTTTCATATCTAGCTGCTGGCTAGAAATTTTAAATGAAGCTCTTTCTTTGCTTTGAATTCTGTGTGCGAGTGGGGCACATCGGCCTCGCACATGATCCTCTACAAACCCCCCTTGCCTTTTTTGTGTGTCCACTTGTGTGGAAATTACATAGGCCTAAACCACTAATACCTCTTTGGACTAAATATTTGGAATCATACTTTTTTTTGTATTATAGTCGTGTCGGGATTTAATATTACCCTTCTAGAAATCTGAGTGAACACACCTGATAAAGTATACGGTTAGTGAAGCAATACACCACTTGTATCGGTTTTTGTTTTTGCTCCGATATTAGCCCTCCTTTAAGAGGTTGTTTAAAATCCATGTACGCCTGTCCATATTTAGGATTTCCCTCGTTTCCGTAAATCACTTAAGGCGCAACTCGATAGTTATCTCTAAAAGATCAAATTGAGGTGTCACCGAGTCGATTTACGCCAGTCTTGCAGTAGCAGTGGGTGCATCGTATGAGATACATCGACGTGTTGCGAGGTCATTTACACGCTAGTGCGCAGTCATTAGGCCTTATAGGGGTGTTTAATTTCCACGACAACAACGACCCAAAACATACCGCCATCAAAACCGGAGATGGTTAGTGCACAATGCTCCCAGAAGGCTTCTACCATTACCTCAGAGCCCTGATTTGAGCCCCATTGAGAACCTGTGTGCTCATCAGAAAATGGCGTCTGTCTGGTAAAAAAGACTTGGAGAAAGTGCTCCTGAAGGAATGGTCGAAAGTTACACCTGATACCACTCGACATTTAATACATAACATTCCTAGGCGTTTACAGGCTGTTATAGATGCTTAAGGGATGCACACTAGCTATTAGGTGAACATCAATGAAGAAAACGAACAGTCAGATTCATACGCGTGAACCAAAATATATATATATGAGCGATGTTTATTTTCACAACATTGTATGTTACTTTACTGACAGGTGATTTAGACATAGTTCAAATGTTCAAATGTTTGTAAGGCTTATGGGACTTAACTACGGGGTCATCAGTCCCTAAACTTACAAACTACTTATGAACTACTTACGAACTAGGACGGCACAAATATCCATGCCCGAGGGGGGATTCGAACCCCCGACCGTAGTGGCCGTGCTGACCGTGACTGGAGCGCCTCAGTCACCTCGGCCACCGCGGCCGGCTAGACATAGTTGTACACTATGTAATGTAAGGTGGCACGAGTCTGGATTCTGTTCTGAAATGTGTGTTTAGTTTAACCTACAACCACTAAAATGTAACTGTGCCAACACTTTTTTGTGCGAATGTATAATTGCAGGCAATTTTATAAACTCCACTCTGTACTTAAAAAATGCTTCCGAAATAGGCATCCAAAGTTTGTCCAGAGTGTTGCATGCAAAGAACGAAGATGCTGACCGCGATGAAGCCAGTGCACGTCGAAATTTCGAAGGTACACTGGCCACTTTCTGTGGTGTCGCTCCGACATTGAGATAGGCTACCCTCGTGCCGTAGCAGCAGCGACTGGAGGCAGTAACGGAGCGGACGCAATTTCCAATTAATCTCGCCCGCGAGTATCGACTCTGAATTGCCTCTTTCAGAGGGGGCAGGCACCTCAAGCTGGAGGCTGACGAGCCGCAGGCTTTGCCGCCAGTAAGGCGACTGGGCGCTGCTCGATTGCACTCGAGGCGGCGCTGGGAGGAACAGGGGGGTGCTGGCGCTGATTTCCTTGTTGTCACCACAAGGCTTTCTGGAGGGGCGGCCGCTGATTGGGCAGTCGTAAAGGAAATCGATGCGGCCGCGGAGGTCTGACAGCCGGTTACTTGGCGTGTCGCCTGCCGCCACACGCTCACGCCACTGCTGGCGTGCGCGCCGCCACCGCGCTCACATTAGCGTGCCTCGTGCGTCTTGCCACCAAGTGTTACGCCTGCGCAATCTATCTTGGCTTATTTTACTTTAGCTCAAAACCCGATGTTACGCGGGTATTTATTTATACCAATTTAATATTACGCCTCTACATTCTCTCGTTGTTGTTGTTGTTGTTGTTGTTGTTGTTGTCTTCAGTCCGGAGACTGGTTTGATGCAGCCCTCCACAATACCCTATCCTGAGCAAGACTCTTCATCTCCACATAAGAACGGCAACCTAAATCTGTCTGAATCTGCTTACTGTATCCATCTCTTGGTCTTCCTCTTCCCTCCAACGCTAAATTCACAATTCCTTGATGTCTAACAATGTGTCCTACCAAGCGATCCCTTCTTTTAGTCAAGGTATGCCAAAAATTTCTTTTCTCCCCAATTCTGTTCCGTACCTCCTCATTAGTTACGCGATCCACCCACCTAATCTTCAGCATTCTTCTGTAGCACCACATTTCAAAAGCCTCTACCCTCTTTCTGTCAACACTGTTCATTGTCCATGTTTCACTCCCATACAAGGCAACACTCCATACAAATGCCTTCAGGAAGGACTTCCTTAGGCTTAAATCAATATTCGCTGTTAACAAATTTCTCTTTTTCAAGAACGCCTTTCTACCCATTGCCATTCTGCATTTTATATCCTCTGTACTGCGACCATCATTTGTTATTTTACTGCTCAAGTAACAAAACTCATCTACCTCCTTTATTGTTCCGTTTCCTAGCCTAATTCCTTCAGCATCACCTGAATTTCTTACACTGCACTTCATTACCCTAGTTTTACTCTTGCTCTCTTAGTGGCAATTATTTATTCACAACCGATACAAAAGCGTTACACGTTTACACCTGTTACTGTCCTTCAGAGTAGTCACCAGCGTTGTGTAGAACCCATTACCAGCGATGGGGATGGCGTAGTATAGCAAAGCCTGTTCTGTTGATGGTGCAAATGGAGCGGTCTACTGCCTGTCTAATCTCTGGAACAGTTCTGAAGCGAATGCTAAAAAGTGGTTCCTTTATCTTCGGAATCAAAGTTACAATGACTTACGTCCAGGGAGTATGTTGGATGGTACAGTACTTTCCAGTCCCATCGACTGAACAGCGCAGCCAAGCCTGCGCTTTATGCGCCCGCGCATTGCCGTGCGAAAAAATCAAATTTTTGTAAATCTATCGGACCAAACTGCGTGGTCATCAGCCCGTAGCTTACAAACTACTTAAACCTAGGTAAACTAACCTACGGACAACACACACACCCATGCCCCAGGGAGGACTCGAACCTCCACGGCGAGCAACCGTGCGCTCCGCAGCGAGACGCTTTTGACCGCTCGTCTACTCTACCGCGGCTGTCTTGCGAAAGTGTTGCCGCTTCTTTCGCAAAGCTGGTCGCATGTGATGTTCCAAAAACGAAAAATGTTCAAATGTTTGTAGAGTCTATGGGACTCAACTACAAACTACTTATGAACTAGCTAATACTAAGGACGGCACAAATATCCATGCCCGAGGGGTGATTCGTACCCCCGACAGTAGTGGCCGTGCAGACCGTGACTGGAGCGCCTCAGTCCCCTCGGCCACCGCGGCCCTCCCAAAAACGAACAGTAATACTATGCACTGACGGTATGCCGTGGAGGAACGTAATGCGTTAGGATAACAGCACAGTAGTACACGAGAATCATCATAACTTTCACAAACATTGGCTCTCCCCCACACCTCTTCAAAACCTAGATGACACTGTCGTGCCGTACGATCTCTGGCACATTCAATTTTGATAAAACTCCGTTGTTCCTCTTTCGAAAACAGCGACACCGTTACGTTAGACCACTCGCTCACAAGTGACTGTAGGTATGGCCGATTTACTTCCCCATCCATGGAAGAATAACAAGAGAAAAAATAAAACTGAGGCTCAGATCCGTCTGTAATGTCAACTTTGTCGACCAGACGTTAAACCATAATCCACCTTTCTTCCTTCAACACGTCCACCCCTCCTCTCTCTCTCTCTCTCTCTCTCTCTCTCTCTCTCTCTCTCTCTCTCTCTCTCCCGCCTCGCGCTTCTGATATAGAAGATAGTAGACGTAATTAGCACTTCCTGCACGATTTACTCTGGTTTAAGACGTCATGCTATGGACTGGGCGGCCGGTCCCGCCAAAGTTGAGAGTTCTCCCTCGGGCACGGGGGTGTTTGTTCTTAATGTCGGTTAGTTGCAGCGGCCGAGCGCATTGAGGCGCTATGTTCCGATGCGCGTTGCCGTCCTCCGTCGGGGGCTCCAATCCCTCCCCCCCCCCCCCCCCTCGGGGCATGGATGTTAGTGCTGTCTTTAGTATAAGGTAGTTCATAAGTAGTTTGTAAAGCTTATGGGAGCTAACTTCGGGGTCATCAGTCCCTCTACTTACAAACATTTGAAACTTTTACGTCGGTTAGTTTAACACCAGAATGGTCGCGTTGAATTTGTGAGGTACAGGTTCAACATTGCGCTGTTACCTTTAACCTCAGATGTTACAGTAAGTAAACAAAAGTAGGGAAAAAATTTAAATATTACAATAGTAAAAACTGAACATTTTATGAAAATTTAGAATAGAACGTTTAGTTCCGCTGACGCGCGGGTTGCCTATTCCGGGAATATGTATGTGGGAGATCCTACGTGACCATTGTAGAGGTAAGTACCGTAGTTTGTAAGCCAGGAGACTGATGAACATTTCAGTTTGGTCCAATAGGTTTACAAACATTTGAACGATGTATTCCTTAAAATCCTATATAGTAACTAGTTAACACTGAAAAAGTGATTGATGAAATGAAAAAAGAAATACGCAAATTGTGGCGAAGCTGTGTGAATTCATTGAGTGACGACGTGGGACGAACACCAGGAAAATCACGAGATCACGAAACGTGAATAGCCTATATAATTTAGATTAAAACAAAGTGAACTGTTTATCTGTTGAGGCTACATCAAAAAACAAAAATGTAATTTCCAGATATACAATTCACTGATAATGATCTAAAATAAAGGGCGAAAAAGCGTAGAGTAAGGTGGTACAATTTCGATCATTTCGGACAAATGTAATTGTAACTGCAAGTATATTGAGAAAAGAAATAATTTTAACTATGGCACTTGTTCTTGAATGTTTAATGAATATGTAACACAAATAGTAGACAATTACAAATGTTGGTATGAACACAAAATAAGATTACAGATTGAGAAAAATCGATAGAAAATGTAGCACACTAGGTACAATTATGATCGCTTCCTCGTACAATTTTGATCACTGACTTTTTCCACATAAAAAGCACTTTTCCTTGGGGCACCAGCGCATACTTCGCGGAACCAAACGTTGCACAATAATGAATTTACAAGCGCGTGGAAACTAGAGAAAATTTATAAGAGCGCGTTCGACGAAGTAGCTCCACGTCCATCTTAACAGGAAGGAATTCATATCTCCGCATCACAAAGTGGTGTATTCTTGGAAAAGACAGCAGCAGCTGTAGAAACCTGTTACACTACAACGCCACACAAAGGCAAGTGCTACGAGTGAAAAATGGCGCGAAAACTTATGTTGATCGGAATTGTACCTATATCGAATTTGTACCACCTTACCCTATGTAGGAAATGAGAAGACTGTAGCAAGGAAACGGCTGTTTAATTTCTGAAAACAAATATTTCTTTGCTTGCTACAGAAGACGGCCACACGATCTAAAATTCCTGCAATAGGCAAATGACAATTTCTGTACGGGTGCACGAATACACTCGGGCTCTTGTGGGAATACAGTTAAAGCTGCGAGCAACAATGCAGGGGGACCTGCAATTTATTGTAGTGTTCGGTAACTTGAAGATTTGGGCACGGCGGGAAGCGTGCCTGGATAACCTAATTGGTTAAAAGATTGCTGGCCCGAAGCGGGAAATCAGGATTCATATCTCCCCATGGAATTCCAGTGCCCTGTAAGAGTCTAGATGTTGTAATATTTCGAATTCGAAAAATTACATGCATCTAACATGCACAATACTGTGCTCTAAGAGTATAAGAAACTTCTCAGCAAAACAGACATGTGCCAAATTTAATGCTGATCGGTCCAGTGGAGTCGAACTCTGTTGTACTGCACCCTGTGTCACTCAGCGCACAAAATCTTACACAGACAGTGAACTTCCTTTTGCTTTGGAGATCATGTTTGTAAAGTATCAATATGGGAATGAAACTTCATTCATATGAATTTCAAAGATAATTTATAATTTTTATAAGCGAGAGAGACAATCTCCCTGGGAAAGAACACTTTCGGAATACTGTGGTGTCTTCTGGTTCTGATACGTGGATAGTCAGAAGGAGCAAAAATAATCAAATTAATCAGATCGCTACTATGTAATATTATGGAACACCAAGGTCCGGCTTAAACTGCCATTATCAGGTGACCTGCGGTACAAAGTGGGTGTCATTTAGGTTGAATAATTTATTATGTTATAGTTTATTACAATAGTTTAACATTCTCTTACATATGTCTAGATGATCTGAGGTACATAGGCGTCTGTATATTAAGTGTAAAAATTTGTTACTAATTTCAATTTTGATTTGGTATTTTGACAGTTGTAACCACGATGTCGTATGTTTACAAAGCATCAAAAAATGTTCAAATGTTTGTAATCTATCGGAACAAACTACGCGGTCATCAGTCCGTAGCTTACAAACTAATTAAACTAAGGTAAACTAACCTAAGGAAAACAAACACACACACACACACACACACACACACACACACACACACACACACACACACTCCAGGGAGGACTCGAACCTCCGATGGCGGGCAACCGCGCGCTCCGCAGCGAGGCGCCTTAGACCGCTCGGATACTCCACCGCGGCTTATAAAGCATGTGAACGTCATATTTACGTTATTAGATTTTGTATAATCTTTGAAAGTATTTAAAGTGTGTACTCAAAATTTATAGGTGCTAATAACATGCACATGTTTTTGTTGTATTATATATTGTATGCTTTTCCGTTAATTTTTATATTCAACGTTCGTAAGATGCGTTTGTTTCCAGAGTGTGCATAGGCATAGATGTTCAGTTAACTATAATTAGCATGCGTTATCTTTGGATTTTTGTTATATGGAGCCTAACCTTTTCCATCGTCGAAAAATTGAATAAAATTAAACATCAAAATTATTTAGAATATTTTATTGATTTTTCGGCGATGAAAAAGGTTAGGCTCGATATAACAAATATTGTCAAAATGCTGACTCTCCAAAGGATTCACAGGGTTGCCGACGAGACGGCAAGATTTTTGAAACCGCGGGACGTCGCGGCTGTTCGCCGTAGCAGCCGAGGAAGTATTTGTCAGGCGCAGAGATCCGGTCCGCTGAGAGCAACTGAGGGCTTCCAGAAACTTCAGAGGAGGAACACTCGCAGGGCTGCAATAAAAGCCCCGTAGCTGCTCCCCTTTGTGTTCCAATCTGCTGCTGGCAATCGGCGATGAGAAGGAATCTCAAAAGGAAGCCGGTGAAATATACACTAAACTGTCGTTAGTTTTCCAGACCCGCAGAAATCTTCTGAGGAGAGAGACAAAATTTTCTGGCATTAGCATAAAAGCGTACAGATAAGTTATACGCAAGAAAATTAAAATAGAAAAAGAGAATATTATTTCCACCGTGTATTCACCACTCTACGTAACGGCAGTGATGAGCTCTGTGAATTTACAACGTAGGTGGTCTAAGTGGATCTGTGAAAAACGTAATATTTAGATTAAATGATTTTTTATTACTTGCATGGGTAGACTCTGAAACATGTTGAAATGTCGGTGGTGGTATTTCATCAATGCATTGCGTCTTTTGTAACGTATCAAATTCCACTTTCTGTAGGATTACGTCTTGTTCTTTTTTCCACATTTCCGAGCCTACGGGAAAAAAAAATTCTGATGCTGAAGTAACATTGGTTCCGTTACATGCTGACGCCTTGTGAAACAAGCGGCTGTAAATTTGTTGAAAGAATAGTCACAGTTGCGAAAATGTTTTTTATGGAGCTAATTCACATTTTACCATGATATTTTAAACTTTATCAAATTTTGTATAATTTCTTGAGATGCACCGCATCACAGTAGTAGTTTTTTCCTTCTTTTGCCAGTAGATCTGATTTTGCCCCAAAAGAACCAAACGCATTCTTTCAACAAATCAATTTGGTACATAAGCATGTATATGTAATATGTGAAGAAAGTTCAAAACTTCTGTATGTAGTAGTCATCGGTACGTTTTCCGTCACCGACAACCATCATAAAAAACAGACGGAAGTGATACAAATAAAATCTTCCCTTCGCTTCTAAACTGTTTTTAAATCTGCTTTAATAGTCGATGCAGAATCAACAAACTCATTTTTAAAGACCTGAAAGCTGCAATGGGATTATTGAAATACTACTTTGTCTTTGAAATTGTTTAATTAAATTCCCTTAATCTCTGCAGTGTTTTCCCTCTTCGGTACCTCAGTTTGGGGCAAATTGTTTCCTTCGGTAATTATTTGGGCTACTCTTTGCGCTACCAGAAAGACTGAAACAACCGCAGAAAGCATGTTCTATGTTCGTACCACTAATATTGTTTCACTTCCATAGAGAAACAAAACGCAAAAACAAAAATAGTGTAATATATGTGCATGGAGGAATCAGTGCAACACATGGTCTATCTGTAATATAGGCGCGATTTGGAAACGTAGCTTTCATTCACCTGAACGTCATGATTTAAAATATTGTAGTTAAAATTCAAACACAGAAACGGTTGTTTTCACTTTCTACACAAATTCGTCCCATCTTCACACAAATTCGTCCCACCTTCTTTGATTGTATGCTGACCAGAATTAAAGTAAGTAAATCTGTAAAAACGTTGTCCTAAAATAAACTATCCAATAGTTTAGCAGTTTTTGACGTACTGTTTTGATTCCAGATCATTTGATAACCAGAAGGAACCATCATCCTGGAATTCCTTGTATGTGGCGCTCACCATAGTCTTTTTTTTTTTAATAGTGCGGAATCCAACTCACGATATAACTAAGTCTTGTATTCCACTATTGCTAGTTCGGTTTTTCGTTTTCTAACTCAAAAGGAATCACGCTATACCGATTCCATAATTTTCACTTGCGTTCACTATCGTGGAGTTCTTGAGAAACGACATTTTCCAAAATTCCCAACACCAATGAGACTAAAACGATATAGTCGGAAATGTTCTTGAAATTGTTTTTACCTCAGTCAGATACTATCACTGTAATTGCATTCGGTTTCTATTATTTATTTCTTAGAACATAAAGGCGTATGTACTCGACCACGGTTTGTCGCAAAAGTGTTCTCTTCATCGTGAAATCTCTTCAGTATGACTGTTTCGCTGGAGTCTGGAAAACTTGTCTAAAAGACTACAGCTCCTAGGCAGTTTCGCACTGAGAGGGAAAATGAAATTTCCTGGAGGGTAGAAATAAAAGAGTTAGATTGTCTTTCGGTCACGATTCTAAATTATTGTTAAAATTCATATTTGTTTGCGGTATTTAGATTGACTTCAGTACTCTGTTGTGCTACACATTAACACTTGTATTTGAAAATGTCCTTATTGGTAAGTTACCAATGAGGACATCTTCTGTAATGCCAGTATTAATGTTTCACACAACAGAGTGGAGATTACGGCTTACTAAACAAATTTTTGAAAATCTTCGTCACGTAGTCCACCTATTACACCCATATTTTATACTTGGTACAATAAATTTACGACAATAAACTTGAGATAAAATAACGCTTGAATATCTCGTAAGATGCGTTCTGAGAGTTGTAGTTCCCAAATGGACCAGAAATTGCTTCATAATTTATTTCACAACTGATTGACAGTACACACAACAGTAACGACTTTACAGCTACTTCATTTCTGTAGAACATAAGTATAATAATAAAAATAATAAAAATATTTTATTAATTTAATACACTAACACTGACAATCTGATGGCTCCCAGATTCTTTATGTTCAGAAGTAAAGAGTATAGCTACCAAGTGGTTTACGGACATTAAGTATGGTAAATTTTGACTTAATCTTAAATGGGGTACAGAGTGGGAATGAAGAAGCTGTCGCTATGGAGAGGATAGGTTAATGAGGAGGATGTTAAGTTAAGGAATCTCTACCCTCTAAGGTGGCATTCTTGATAGTACTAGTACCTCACAATTGTTTCATCATTCAATGAAAAAAGGTTGATAGAAGTGAGGAGTACCAAAATGGCTTTATACATTATTTCGTAATTTAATGAAACCCCAGCAACAACGAAGTATTATCTATCTTTAGTCGTTCTAAAAATAGGTGTCATAGGAAAATTGTACATCTACATACATACTCCGCAATCAATTCACCATAAGGTGAGTGGCAGAGGGTACACTGTTCCACTACTAGGCATTTCTTTTCCTATTCCACTCCCAAATAGAACGAGGAAAAAAAGAATACCTTTATGCCTCTGTACGAGCCCTAATTTCTCTTATCTTGTCTTTGTGATCTTTACGCGAAATGTAAGTAGGCGGCAGCAAGATGGTACTATACTCGGCTTCAAATTCCGGCCCTCTAAATTTCCTCAACAAAAATTCACGAAAAGAACGTCGTCTTTCCTCCAGCGATCCCCAACTAAGTTTCCGGAGCATTTTCGTGACACTCGCGCATTGGTGGAACCTACCAGTAACAAACCTAGCTGCTCACCTCTGAACTGCCTCTGTCTTCCTTTAAACTGATCTGCTGCGGGTCCCAAACACATCAATACTCAAGACGCTGTCGTACAAGCGTTTTATACGCGGTCTCCTTTGCAGGTGAAGTAAATCTTCCCAAAATTCTCCCAATAAACCGAAGTCGGCTGTCTGCCTTACTCACAACTGTCCTTACACGTTCGTTCCATTTCATATCGCTCTGCAATGTTACGCCTAGATATTTGAACGATGCGACAGCATCAAGAAGCTCAGTATTAATGCTGTATTCGAACATTATGGGATTGTTTTTCCTACTCATGCGCATCACCTTACATTTTCTTTTCTACATTGAGAGCTAGCTACCATTCTTCGCACCAATTATAAATTTTGTTTAAGTCATCCGGTATGCTATTACAGTCAGTTAAAGACGACACCCTCCCATACACCACAGCATCATCAGCAAACAGCTGCAAGTTACAACTTACTCTGTCCATCAGATCATTTATTATATTTATAATTCTTTTCCAGTCATATGTTAGGGACTGATATTTTGCAGTTGGAGGACGGGGTGTTTATGACCAATATTTGATTGCATTCAGGGTAACAACGGGGAACCGCTGTCCTAGATAAAACTATGACTGCACGTACTCACAGCTGCGTCTTTGTTGTGTTGCAGACTACCCCATCTGGAACTACGATGGCAGCTCGACGTACCAGTCCGAGGGTCACAACTCGGACCTGTACCTGCACCCTGTGGCTGTATACAAGGACCCGTTCCGGCCCGGTGCCAACAACGTGCTTGTGCTCTGCGACACCTACAAGCCCAACAAGGAGCCTACAGGTGAGAGCCCACCGCCATCTCTAGGCACTGTGTGTGTGTGTGTGTGTGTGTGTGTGTGTGTGTGTGTGTGTGTGTGTGTGTGTTATGAACTACATAGGAGCTTATTACTTAAAGCTTCCGGGCTGAGATGCCGTGGTCCATACAAAAAAACTTTCCCCTGACGTTTCGCCCTCGTCTGCGGAAGGCATCCTCGGAGGTAAAGCGGCGTACTGCAGTACGATCGCAAAGGCACACTTTTAGTGTTACTACCGTAACCTAAAGTGGGCCAAAAGACGTTATGGATAAATGACGTGTAGTGTTCAATAAGAGTAAAGCGCGAAAATCATGAAATACCGCAGTGAGCCCTACTATACGTGGGTTACATGCGTGTATGCGTGAAATAAATATGAATAGTTACAAGAAAAATACAAGTGAGCAGAAATTGTTAACACAGTAGACATAATGGAACTCAAGAGCCTCTTCCATCCTTAGACAACTGAAGATTATTATCGTCAAGCCAGGGATTTCAAATATCTGGACGCAGTATTCAAAGAGGAACCATTCAGTAAAATGGAAATACAGACAAGACTACAGGCAGGTAATCGCTGTTAGTCTTAATGCTATCCCCTCAAAAACAGAAGTTTGTCGAGAAATTTCAAAATAAACATCTACAAAACACTTAAACAACCAGTAGTACTATACTTAAGACTGATGATATTTGAAAGTAAAGTCCTTCGGAAGATTTTTGGACCAGTTTAAGACAATGATAGTGAAAAATGGAGGATACGGCATAATAGAGTTACGATATTTACAATGAGCCGAACATCGTGGCTATAAAGACCCAACGATTCCAGTGGGCAGGGCATGTTGCTCGAATGCGGGACAACCGATGGCCGAAAACTGTACTCGACACCAAGCCAACAGGCAGAAGGCCTGTGGAAAGACCTAGCACTCGAAAGAGTGACTACGTAGCCAAACACCTTCAGAGAGCGGTACTGCTGGAAGAATGGCAGAAAAGAGCCGAAGATAGGCTGAAGTCGATGCAATATTTCAAAGCAGCGTGCGGTTCATTGGGCCTGATAGCGTAAAATTCAGTAAGTCGGTAGGATACGTTATTTGGAGACAGGACAATGTGCACCTGTATGTGCAGGTGGCTGGATGGTGGAGACGTGTGGGCCCCGTTCCATGTAAGACTAAATTCTTGGCAAAGAATAGGGAGTATACAGAAGAGAAAGCTGGGCAAGGCGCCTTTGATTTGTATGTAGCCAATGCTTTGCGCTCGACGCCATATTAAAGATAGTAAATGCGGAGCAATAGCCACTTAGTACTAGGCTGGAAATGGACATTTTCACGAACTGCAGCTAATCTCACCGACGTTTACGGAAGGAAACGGCTTTTCATTATGCTCTCCTCTACTTTGCGCCATGTTCTTGCACCTAATTGTAATCCAACTAAAAAAAAAAAAGTCGCCTAGATTTTAATACAACTACGAAAACGTACGGTGGAACCAATGATGGTTTTATTTGGTGCTTCTCTAGAAAAATCCCAAGGAACGGGAAATTGTTTGGGAAATAAATAAACAAGAAAGTGGCTTTACAACTGCCAGGTCTTATTTGACATGAATAAATTTGCACAAAATTTGTTGTTTTAATGTTGGAAAAGTTGTATTTGCTTTAGAAGGATAATTAATTTACTGACTGGAGAAGGGCACATACACTAAACCTCTACCGCCGTAAGTAAAATTTCACCTCTCTAAGCAGAGTATAACAAGGGGAGGAGGCAAAATGAATGTCATCGATTTGACTGGTTCAGTTTTACTTACGGCAGTGGAGGAGTAATGTTTTAATGTTGGCAACGTAAGGTTCGTTTTACGAGGACTTCTACTGACCAGAGAAAGGTAGATAAAAGAACCTGCCAACCATAGTGCAAGGGTAGCAGGATTCCCCTTATTCTGTTATATGTGTGTATACTGTCTGTAAAATTTTCTGCGGCTACAATTTGTAGTGTAGAAATTAAAAATTATAACGTCATACCGAAAGCCGCGGAAAAGTAGTAAGCGAGAAACTTTATTCCTTTCATCATTTTTCTATGGTTGTCAGGGAGAAAAAGTTTAATAAAGATTTGAAAATTATGTTTAAAGTTTGTTGCAAGTCGCTAAGTACTCTCATTCTCATTTAGCGTATTTATAAAGTCTCGCCGCATTATGTGACAGTAGTGAGCTTTGACCACTGAAAATCAATCTTGGTGACTGTACTGCCTGACAAGCCCATTTCCTTAACCTGGGATACTATTGGCACTTGCACTTGCAAGCATTCTCTTGGAGTAATTAAAGATACGTCTTTCAGCATTTTTACATTGTGGGTCAAGCGGCGTTGTAACTCGGAAGCAAGAGAAACGAGGAAATGTTCACATCTTTTCCTTGTGACATTCTCAACCTCAAATGAAAATCGGTTGGAAGTTTTCATACCTTGCAGTAAGACTTAGACTTCATGACCTAAGTATACTCTGTTGTGTTGAGGCAGGGGAATCACTACTTATGATATAAGCACTCTCCCCTCGGGCATAGATATTTGAGCCGTCCTTAGTGTTAGCTAGTTCATAAGTAGTTTGTAAGTTTAGGAACTGATGACCCCGTAGTTAAGTCCCATAGGCTATACAAACCTTTGAACAATGAATAAAACAAAAGTATTGCTGCAGACAAAAATAAACAAATCCGTTGACCGCTAAATGGCAATTTTAACCTGCAGACTGTGTGTAAAATCCGTCAAATTTAGCACAAATTCCGCTAATTTGGCAACCCTGGTATATGGCATATGTGTCTTTGGAGTAACAACACGTTTATTAAAAGTTGTGAGGCGGCATCGTGAGTCGTGTCGGGATAGCACAGTCGGTAGTGCACTTGCCCGCGAAAGGAAAAGGTCCCAGATTCGAGTCCCGGTTCCGGCACACAATTTTAATCTGCCAGGAAGTTTCATATCAGCGCACACTCGGATGCAGAGTGAAAGTATCATTCTGGAAACACGTTTATTATCTTTCAAGATGGCCGACTCCGCGCTTGCACACTAAATTTTGGACGACAGACTGCAGCGCGAGTTTCCTTTCTGTATATTTCCTATTCCGTTTCCTTAGCGTCGGCTCTGCTCTCGCACCGGTCCAACAAAACGTCGATTACTAGGAGGAGGGGGGTAAAGCAGAATGGTAATTTGCACGGCAGGCCAGTTTTCAGCCCTGCGTAATTGGGTTCAGTTCTGAGACGTTATGGATAAAAACAAAACAAAACAAAACAAAAGCGAAGGCGTCGAGGTGGAACCGCGATGTTTAGCGAGACGGGGGGGGGGGGGGGGGGGCGGCGGGGGCGGGCGGGAGGGAGTGAGTGAGTGAGTGAGTGAGGCCTGAGGAGTGGTCAGTAATTAGGAGCGACAACAGAGGCGGCTGCTGCGGTCGCGGAGATCGTTAGGGGCGCCTCGTTACGGCGCCCTGCCTACGCGCTCTCCCCCGTCACCCACCAGCTCTGCGACCGAGCCACAAATAGCCGCTACGCCAATATCGTGCATTTCCATTAGCGGGACCAACCAATGGGGAGCTTAACCATCAGTACTGAGAACATCAGCACTTGCTCTGTGTGTCTCAGCAGCAGAATATGCAGCACCAGTATGGGATGCATCCGCCCACACTAAACAGATTGATGTAAGTGTCAACGAAACTATGTGCATTGTTACAGGCTGTCTCAGACCTACACCAACGGGTAATATGTACCTCCTTGCTGGAATTGACCCACCCAGGATAAGAAGGCAGGTGGCAGCAGACGCTGAGAGAACAAAGAAAGAGAATGATTACCGACACCCATTGAATGGGCACGCCACTCAGGCTCGGAGGCTCAAATCTAGAAACAGCTTCATCGCAAGAACTAAGATCCTTGAAGGTTCGCAGGAAGATAAGTGTCTGTAAATGGAAGAATGAACAAACCGGACTGCGAATAACGCCAAAAGAGGAAATGGCACCTGGAAACAAGCTTCCCTATACAATTTGGAGAACACTAAAACAGGATGAGGGCTGGTGTACCCAGATGTAAAACTAATCTGCGCAGGTGGGGGGCCTGCTGACTAACGATGACGATGCTCTTTGTGAATGCGGAGAGGTTCAGGACGAGGCACATCTGCTTATGTGCCAACTATTGCCGGGGCCCTGCAGTTTCAGTGACCTGCTACAAGCCAATGACAAAGCCGTGGCGGTGGCTAACTATTGGAAAAACAAAACTTGATCTGGACACGGAAATGAAAATGAATGAGTGGGACTCCTTCTTTTTTTTTTTTTTTTTTTTTCTGTAGCCTTTTCTTCCGACCCGACACAAGGTAGAAAATCTTAAAAATACCTTCATTTCAGTATTATCCTGCAAACCACCTTACAAAATTCGATTATCTTCTTATTCAAGGGAAATCAGTAATCATACGGTGCATGAAGAATGGAGCTCCTAGGGAAGAATGGGGCACAATAAATCAGGTGGCATAATTTGTGTCCACCTCCGTAGCTCAGTGGTAACGTCGCTGACTACCACGCAAGAGGCCCGGGTTCGATTCCCGGCAGGGGACTGGGTGTTGTGTGTTATTATCATCATCATCATCATCATCATCACTGGCACATAAGTCGCCCACACGGCATCACTTACACTTACACTAAGGCGACCAAAAAATCCCGCAAGGGATTTCCCGGCCAAGAAAGCCATACGCTCATTTCATTTAGTAAAAGGTGGCAAATTATTATTATTTCTGTATGTATGTTAGTACTGCTCTACTTTTTTTTCCCTTGCAGGGTTCAGCTCCAGCTGTTCGTTTTCTGCTGGTGTTATTTTCACTACAGTGAAATAATTTTCGAAGAATTTGTTTAAAATTGATACTAAATAAAGAAAAGTGTGAAGTAATACACATAACAAAAAAAAATTCCACTGTACTTAAATTACGCGATAAATCAGTCATACCTTAAGGTCGTAAATTCTACCAAATACCTAAGAGTTAAAATTATGAACAACTTAGACTACATAGAACACACAGAAAATATTGAGGGGAAGGTGAACCAAAGGTTACGTTTCATTGGCAGAACGCTTAGAGGATGCAACAGCTCCACCAGAGAGACTGCCTACAAGACACTTGTGCGTCCTCTTCTGGAGTACTGCTGCCCCATGTGGGACCCTCACCAGGTGGGACAGAAGATATTGAAGGTTCAGAGAAGGGCAGCTCGTTTTATCACGTTAAGAGGGGCAACCGTCAGGGAAATGTTGCACGAATTGGGGGTGGAAATCATTAAAAGAAAGAAGTTATTCATTGCGGTGCGATCGGTTTGCAAAGTTTCAATCACCGACTTTTACTTCTAAAGGTGAAAATATTTTGCTAGCACCCACCTACTTAGGGAGACATGACCATCCCAATAAAATAAGAGAAATCAGATCAGAAACGGAACGATTTAGGTGTCCTTTCTTCCTGCACGCTATTAGAGAATGGAATGGTAGAGAAAAGTTATGGAAGTGGTTAGTGAACCCTCTGCCAGGCACTTAAATGTTATTTGCAGAGTATCTATGTAGATGAAAATTTGGTGCCAATTGATTGTATTAAGTTCTCAGAAACTGTCATTATAACAATATGAATGTTGTGTTTAATGATGAATATCTTCAAATATTTACAATGTTAATATATAACTTCACTTGAATGTTATTTGAAATACGTACTGTTAGGTTACATTCCTGGGCACAATGAGCCACGGTTCATTGTGCCCCACCTGATAAACCAGAGAAAAATTTGTTAAAAGCCACAAAAAAGAGAGAAATCCCAATAAAAAGGCAGATCAGATGTTCAATGAGCAGGAAGTTGAAGAAGAAAGTAGTGAGGTTCTTAACAAAAAGAGCCATGAAAACCTGGATGAGTATGGTGAATCTGTACACAACTTTGAAGAATTTGTTTAAATTACCAGAAACAGATGATTTCCTTTACGCCAAATTTGAACTAGAACCAAAATGCCAGTTAACTATGTGGTGAAAATTTTGAAATTAAAGGATGACTCTGGACAGTATCGGGTATCATTATGAGGAATGGTAAAAAATGCATTTGTTTCAGCTAGCAACATACTTTACCTGCTTCCAAAACCAATTAATGATGGTGTGGCAAAGCAATAAAAGACGTATTTCAAATATGGAATAAACCTCCAGTCCATTATTGTTCGGTAATTTCAAAAGGAGACTTAAGACTCTGTGCATCAAGGTTTAATAATGTACAAGTGGAATATATGTAAACATTACTTTAAAAATACATTTAAAATTTACTTTGTGTGCTAAACATGTTCTTCTAACAAATTATTTAAAGCGATTCATTGTAACCTGCATGTTGGGCACAATTAATCACTTACCAATTTTTCTTCAGAGACATGGAGCTTCAAACAAATTACCCATAGAGCAATCATATAAGATCATTTGATACTTGAATGATTAAACTGTAAAAACAGAAAATCGTAACTCTCATAAAATTATCGGACGAGTGACACTGAGAAATAATTTTTGTGGTTCAATGTGCCCCCCCCCCCCCCACTCTTCCCTATACGTAAGACAGAGCATTGTCTGCCTTACACGTTGCATGTCATCTTACGTCATTGCGGACGGAAGCATCATTCTCCCCAACCAGACACGCAAAATCAGACATCAGTAATAGGCTATTAAGAGCTTCTGGGAATCATAGATTATGCAATCAATTTTCTAGCTCTTTGTGTGTTTTGATAGTAATACAACAGTAAAGCAATCGAATACAAGACACAAACCAACTCATTTAAGATGGATTGAAATAATTTGCAAAATTTAATGTGGATTATCGTACTGTTGATAACGTTGTAGAGTTTACTCTTTGCTGCCCACTACAAAATATGTAGCAACCTCCTTGGTAGCAACAGAAAGAATATTTTCTGTAATGAATATTATGAGGACCCATGACTTATGCCAGAAACAATTACTAAAAAAATGTAATTTCAATAAAAACTTAATTTCTTTGATAAGTTTGTGAGGAATTCTGAAATGTGTAAAATAGTCGGATCAAGTGAGAGATAGCTGTGTGGGACTGGCCATGTGCTTCTAAGAGCCATGTTGGGAATTAGTTTGTGAGTCTAGGGACAGATGACCACAGCAGTTTTGTTCCTTAGGGTAACATCTGAACATTTTTGAAGTGAAAATATACTATTTTCCCAAATACTCAGATCATGGTATTTACCTTAAATTCAACTTTGCAGCAGTTGATGTCAAGCAGTAGAGTCTTATATTTCGGACGTGTCTGAAAGAACAATCACGATATTCATAATTAAATATAAAATCAATTCATCACAATTGTATTTCACCATCATTTCTTCCGACATATTTAGAGTGTGAAGATGTTCAAAGGATGATGATGAACCTATTGAATGTTGTGTTTATTACATACAGCAAATAAAACAAGCAATGTAAATTTGGTACTATCATGTTGCACAACCAGTAGCTCCTGCTTTTTGTGTCTGTAAATATGGTGATCTAAATTTGCAGGACGAGTCAAAAGTCGCAGTACATAAATTTCAAAAATCCTGCATGAACTGGGAAATCTGAATATTCCATAAGGGATGGGCAGTGCCGGACTGAGGAGGAGGAGGAGGAGGAGGAGGAGGAGAAGGAGGAGGATCCAAATATCCCCCCCCCCATGGGGGGAGTGAGTGCCCTTGGTCTTTCATCATTCTGGAGAATTCAGATCTCGAAAACTAATTTCTTTTTACAGTAATACATACATACATACATACATTTCCAAATAGATGGTGGGCCTCATTTTGTTTTGTCGCCGCTTTGGGCCTCCAACAGCCTTAGTTCGCCACCGGGTATGGGAGAGTTTATGTACCTTCCACAGTACATACCGAATACGGCACCATCTTGACATGGACCATCGTGTGTTGTGAATGTGTTTGGTAATGTCGGTTTAGTCAAGTCAGTCATACATCGTGCAGATCGGGAAGTGGACGGCTGACAAACAGTGCACGCACAATGGGCCTGCGTGATGTCATGGAGAAAGGCGCATATTTAGTAAAGATCGTACAAGGGAAATTATTTCAAATGTTTGTAAATCAATGTGACCAAACTACTATGTTTATTGTCCTTAGGTTAGTTTAAGTAGTTTGTAAGCCTAGGGACTGATGCCCAAACACACGCATTAAGTGTATAAATGACGTTTTATAATTACTGTTTTCATAAAGGCAAACTTTAGACATGTTTCATTTGAGTACTTGGAGAGTATACGGTATGTGCATAACATCTATATATGAAGGGTATGGGGGAAATATAGTGGTAACCCACACTAGCTATGAATGGAGATATTTAATTGGAAAAGTCTACAAAAACATTTAGTACACAAACCAATGAAAAATACAAACTTTGAGTTAATAATTTCCAAAACTCCATATTTTCTTAGCTGTGGTGAACTAGTATTTTCCTGCAATAAACACCGGAAAGCTGAAAATTCTCACATTTTGTCTGCAGATGCTTGTAGATAGTGATACTCATTTTTAGATGTCTTCTTCGCTTTTATTGCTTTGTAGAATTCATGGTAAATTGGAGGTGTCCAGTTCAGTGCAAATGGGAGGGTGGATTCTGAGTCAATTGGAACTGACCCCGAAATACTTCTTTTGAAGACTGGTTCCTTCTAAGATTGTAGGGTGACCTCGTTTGTGTAAACTGACTTTCTGCCAGTCTTCTCCATGAAGAGGAGCCGTACAGTATCTTGCAATAACACCTTTTGCCCTTCTATTGAAATATTCTCTTGGCTAAATGTAGAGCTCGTGTCACTGACGCATAAAAAAAAATAATAAATAAAAATAATAATAATAATAATAATAATAATAATAATAATAATAATAATAATAATAATAATAATAATCATCTTCCGATGACAACATGGACACAAAATAGTCGTTTTGGCCACACTTAGAGATGTCCACCCAGTCTTGAGGGGCATATACAAACTGCATGTGTTGGCGAACATACTTCTCCACAACAGCAATAGTGGATAGTGTAATATAGCTTAATTTTATAATCCATGCTGTTAACCAATAAAATGGTAACCTTATCAATGATAAGATGAATTAAATGGTAACTCACAAATCTGAAAATAATTCTTTTTGTAAACATCCCATAATTTACAGCAGACAATGTAGTTTCATTAAATGACGTGTTGACAATCTACGTATGAAGATCTTGGGGAGAGAGAGAGAGAGAGAGAGAGAGAGAGAGAGAGAGAGAGAGAGAGAGAGAGAGAGGGGGGGGGGGGGGGGGGGGGAGGGGGAAGTTGAATATAGAACTAAGATTCATAGCTTAACCAGCAAATAACGTAATATGGAAAACAAAATTGACTTGACTTGCAGTAGAATTAATATACGCAGAATCCCCCAATCTCCTCGCTTAAATTGAAATCTGGATCATTGTCATCATCAAAACAGAATGACCACACTCTTTATTTTAAAATGCAAAAATATAAAGACTGTCCTCATGGCAAAAGCTGCTGCCTCCATTTTGAATTTGTGGCTTACCATTGTTTCTCACCAGCGAATGTGGGTTTCCACAAAAACAAATCAACATTGTGCTATCATCAGTCATCAATAAGAGGAAATTGTTACACCAGTTAGCACAGATCAGGGTTACCAATGTCTTGCTGTACTTGGTTTGAAAAATTCAAATTGAGGGTTACCATTATCTCCCCCCCCCCCCCCCACACACACACACCACACCCTTCAAGTAACAACTTTTTGGAGTAATGGAACACTGTATGTATAGTGAGAGAAGTAAAAAGTGTACATGGTCTGATCAGAGCATAGACTCGCACCATAGGTGTCACCCTGGGAAGTGAGAGAACTGTCATGGAACTACACACACACACACACACACACACACACACACACACACACACACACACACACACACTCACACTGCAGAAGGGGCATTTCCGAAATACATTACATTATATTAAATACAATCTCTCTCTCTCTCTCTCTCTCTCTCTCTCTCTCTCTCTCTCTCTCTCTCTCTCTCTCTCTCTCTCTCTCGTGTGTGTGTGTGTGTGTGTGTGTGTGTGTGTGTGGGGGGGGGGGGGGGCGGCGCCTTAAAATTTTCTCTTCATTGTAACGGCCCACTTTAGTTCTTTGTATGACACTTCTTGTACTAAAGTTCTTCCACAGCTTCAAAACAATTTCATGCTATAGTCACAGAAGCATGCTATTATAAATTTGCTGTTGATTAGACACAATGTATGATGCATGAACATAGTGATTAATTAGTATCCTACTTATTTTTCAGAGTCCAATAAGCGATACAAGTGCTTAGAGGCAATGGAGCGAGCAGCAGCACATAAACCATGGTTTGGTATTGAGCAAGAGTACACACTACTGGATACTGATCTTCACCCCTTCGGGTGGCCCAAGAATGGCTTTCCTGGGCCCCAGGGACCATACTACTGTGGTGTTGGTGCCAATAAAGTGTATGCACGTGAGCTTGTAGAGGCACATTACCGTGCTTGTCTGTATGCTGGCATTGACATTGCAGGAACCAACGCAGAGGTCATGCCCGCACAGGTCAGTGCCTGAGAACACTTATTCAGATATTTCACATATCCTCTATGCATATCTCCTTCACTCTGGTTGCAGATATTTAGAAGTACTTTATGTATGTCATAAATATACTCAACAAATTACAAGGCTCAAACATTTGAGTAGATTAAAACTATTGGCAGGACCAAGACTCCTTCATTCAGGACCTTCGCCTTTCGCATGCAAGTGCTCTACCAACTGAACTATACTAACATGACACATGCGACCCCCCCCCCCCCCACATCGCAGATTTACTTCCACTATACCTCAGCTCCAACCTTCCAACCTTCAGAGGTTATCCTGCAAACCTTGCAAAAACAGCACTCCTGGAAGGAAGGAAATGGCTGTCATAGCCTACAGGCATAAATTTCATTCTAAATAAGGAAACCAAAGTAGACATCTAGAATATTAACTTTCAAAATGAATTGTTTTCAGTATCTCTTCCTCTGAAGAAAGAAAACACAATCTAGGTGTTCCCAAACATTGTGTAATTGCCATTACAGTTCTAGCCTAGAACTATCATTTTAATTGAGCAAAAAAAAAAAAGAGAGAGAAAATTTAAATTCTTGTAATTCATAGAGGTGAATTTATTAATTACGTGAATAAATACTAGTTTGTGTAAAACTATCAACAGTAAAAATGCTGTGCCTAGAATTCTAGGCTCTTGTTACTGAATTTTATTTCTATGGCATCATTGCCTGTATGAAACACTGTTGCTTAAAGGCAACATTTTTTAAATGGAACATATCAAAGATTATACCTTATTTTACATCAACACACCTACATAAGTGTAAAAACCAGTGCAAAGAATTTCTCAAAATTTGGAAAATAAAGGGTTAAAGCAATTAAGGACATAAGTACACAGTGCAATTAAAACAAACCTTCCTTCTCAGATCATGCTTGTCCTCTCGGCATGGGTGGACAAATAATCTTTTATAGTACATATAGAAAGTACTTGAAATTGAAGTAAAATAAAATATTTCATGGCTATATACCAGACATTTGATATTGAAAATGTTTACATTCAGTATTGGAACCAATTGTGAAAAAAAAAAAATTGTCAGCTGTATCATGACAATTAACATTAATAAAATGTTTGTTACAGTGGGAATTTCAAGTTGGCCCTGGTGAGGGTATGAAATGTGCCGATGATCTTTGGGTGGCCCGGTACATCCTGCACCGGATATCTGAAGAATATGGGATTGTAGTTACCCTGGATCCAAAACCAATGCCAGGAAACTGGAATGGTGCAGGAGCACACTGTAATTTTTCAACTCTGGAGATGAGAGAAGAAAATGGTATAATGTAAGTACATTTAATACTATTTTTTGGTGAAATCTTATTGTTTCAAAGAGCACCTTGAAATTTTGAGTTTACTATGCAGTATAATTGGATTCTTGTATTCATTGTTCTAATTTTTCATCTTAGAGAAATTGAGAAAGCTATTGATAAGCTTTCAAAGCAACACCTGCGCCATATTCAAGCGTATGATCCCAAGGGCGGGAAGGATAATGAAAGGCGATTGACTGGAGCCCACGAAACATCGTCCATTCACAGTTTCTCAGCAGGTATGAACAAATATCAATCCCAAATAAAATGTTCCGTTGACTAGCTGACTAGTTATGCATCATACATCATATCTTCAATAAAGATGACGAAAAACCGTTTATAGTGAGACTGATTTCGTAAATAGAGATTATAAAAATATATAAGGCTATATTATAACAGTGTGATGTAACTGTTTTTCAATTACAGGTGTAGCTAATCGTGGTGCCAGCATTCGCATTCCTCGTGAAGTAGCTGAACGGAAGCAGGGCTACCTTGAAGACCGTCGACCTTCATCCAACTGTGATCCTTACGCAGTGTGTGAAGCACTGGTCCGCACATGCATTCTCAATGAGTAGATTTGATAGAGCTTCTGTTACGTACTGCTGTACCTTACACAAATGGAAAATTTTTTAAAGATAAATCATATCATTTGAGCACATTGAGTATACACCAAATTTATATATGGTGTGTAACAAAACTAAAATTTTACTTCAGAGACATTGTATAGCCACTCGAAAGTAAAATTGTATGAACATAGAATTTAGTGATTGCATTGATCCAACTGCAGACATTTTAAAATGCTTTTGTACATAGCTGTGTGTTGCTGGATGGACTATTTAAAGAAATGAGAAATTTTAAACTGTGAAACAAATTTGCTAAGTAAAGGCTCTGTTAGTTCTTGTATACCAAAATGCTCATTTGTTGAGTGTGAAAGTAATTTTATCAAAGTTAAGGGAACAGTAAATATTGTATGTATATAAGTTAAACGGTGGTGCTTTTTTACAATAGAGAACAGCTCTTCTGTGATGAGTTTTAATAAAAGCATCTATGCAATTTCTTAAGCTTATGTCGAGAGTGTAATCTGTTTGCTTGTAATACTCAATGATATCTTTTCAACATCTGAAATTAATTTATGTAACATGTTATTTCCCAATGAAGGGTACAAATTTTCTACTGACACTAATTATTCAGGATAGATTGGACAGTAATGCTGCCAACTGCAAATGCTACACCATCCTTCACCATGAAATGATATCTCTGCTCATGTACAAACAGATTAAAAATATTTTTATAGACATGTTTCTCAATATTCCAAGAAAGCATTTGCATCTTACACTAAACATCACACTCTCCACCTTGTATGATTATGTACTATAAGGCAGCAAAATGTATTCCATATAGAAACTGTAAAATAAATGTTACAAATTCTGTTGCTATATTCTACAAAATACAAAACAAATAATAAAGTGCCTTTATTTTGTATGCAATAAAGATATTATATGGTTACATGTTGTTTTCATATATACATTAACTTCCTCTACACAAGCAAAAAGTATATTTCAGACACACACATACAAGTCAGATTAGATTTAATTTAATTTTTCAGTTTCCAAAATAGGAAACATTTACACCACTGACTGTTCATGGTTTTTTGGCCATCTTCATTTGTGCTTGCTGAAACTGTTGCTGCAACTTAGTTAAGGCTGCTCGATGATTTTCTTGTTGCTTCTCCAAGGAAGCTAGTGTGTCATCAGCACGTTTCCTGAAAAAGCATAATTATCCTATAGAAAAGATTCCATGCATACTTGAGAGTATCTTAACTTGAAAAGATGCTACAGCAAATCAGGAGTACAGCATACTGGAA
The DNA here is from genome assembly GCA_026315105.1 of Locusta migratoria. Taxonomy (NCBI): domain Eukaryota; kingdom Metazoa; phylum Arthropoda; class Insecta; order Orthoptera; family Acrididae; genus Locusta; species Locusta migratoria. Next base: position 490,111,204 of record CM048744.1, on the reverse strand, counting down.
TTTAAATTAGTAAGTTAAGTCTTCCAAAGAAAAACTGTTGAGGTGGTTTGAGGCCACAGCTAGAAGGTAATTATAATGAACTAAAAAGGACGATAGATTTTTTCTTCATATTGATGAGTACCCAAAAATTTTAAAGTACACAACTTTTCTTGGAAAAAAAATTGGAAGCTCTGATTGGAAGTTCACAATTTTTGTAGTTGATGATGCCAAGCAAGTAAAATGGAGCTGAGAAATAATACACAAAAGATCTGGATCTTTTCAAATGAAACTTTCTGATAACAGTTGAAATAAAATACTGCAATCATCAACTGTGTAGGAGTGGATGGGAACCAGCAAGCCAGGAAATTCAATCTTGCTTTTCACATTTGTGTAAATGGTAAAGAATAATGCTTTTAAGTATATTTGGCAACTTACTGATTATCTGTGTACAAAAGTGGATCTTTTTGTAACTAGAATATTTTTTGTTCATCTGACATGTGAATAATTGAGGATAGGTAACAACTCACTGTAAAGAGGCCAGTGACAGGCACAAAAAATAATCACATCCACACAAATTATACAATACAAACATTAGCCAATTCCCCCCCCCCTTTTTTTCCCCTCTTTCTTAGAATTGATAGACCCAAATACCACTGGTTGAAATGTAAGTATGTTTTTCAATTGTCATTTGGTATTCAGCACATGCAACAAAGGAAGAACAGTTTTATGTCCAATGGACAATATAATCATCTGAGATGGAGCACAAGCTCAAAGTGCCCTTAAGAATGGGGAAGGTAACTAGCCACACACTTTCCAATGAACTATCCAGATATTTCCCGGAGCAAAATAAGAAAATGGAAAACACATTAAAATGGCCCAATACAGTACGCAAAAAATTAGATATTTAAACTGTGTCATCCCACACTAACATGACAGGTACATAGTTGTACCACAGACAGGTTTATAACAGTAAAGTCCCGTCGGACACTATCGTCCTTGAGATTTAGTCTGATGCAATTCATATTTGTTTCCCTAAATTCTGTTTCAAGGTTATGCTTATTTCTAGTTTGCCTAGGACAATACATGGTTATATTCATTTTGACCATTCATCACTGTAACAGTGAAGTGGGGGGGGGGGGGAGGAGAATTACTGGTTTAAAGGATAATATGGGTCCTTCTACAAAGAAGTACATTTAAAGGTAGCCAGCCAACTTCCCCCTTTGAACTAGAATGTAAAATTTCAAATTATGAAAGGAGTAAATGGCTACAATAGACAGTAGTATGCAATTATCAACTGTTACCTTATCAGTTTATTTTGAAAGTAAAATTAGTCTTTTCTCTTTGAAGCATACAATAAAAATGGGTTCTATTACAGAAACTCGGAAAATATGGGGGGGGGGGGGGGGGGGTGTTGGTGTGTGTAGAGTACCTGTAGGACTACCAGCAAAGAAAGTAAAACAGTTTGTATACAAAACGTACCTACAGATCTTTGCAAAATGTGAAATAATTTTCAGTTGACACCCCAAAGTTAAAGCAGAAACAGCCAAAGAAGTCTACATGTAAATTGGCCCAACACCCCATGAAAGTAGAAGTAGCCAGAAGATAGAGGAAAATTTACATATGATATGTCTTCAAATTAAATGACACTACTGGTGTATTTTTTTTTTTAAGCCACATAACTTATGTATATTGTGTAGCCAGTGCTGTTGGCTTCATGTTGCACATCTGTGCTAATGCACCTATTACAAAATTCCTAATCAATAGCAGCTGAATGGAAAATAAGGAAAAGAAATAAATAATAGCAAAGTATTTTGAATGTGTATCTGCCTCAAAGACTAAATTGTCTTTGCACATCACTTAAAATGCATTACATTCTTGTCCAGGTCCAAAAATCTAATACTCGACTTTTCTAGTCAGAAGTAGTATTAGATTTATTATTATTATTATTCTTTTAAGAACACACATAAGTTACTCGAAACAAGCTAGATTTGGGGTAAACATGCCATCAAGATACTGAGTACGTGCTCAGATGGTTTTAATTTCAGGGCAGGGCAGAAACTTGGACATGCCCTTTCAAAGAAGAAGGATGGCTAGAGCTGGGTTTAAACCACCATCTACCAAAATGCACATCCAGTGTGTTTCCATTGCTAATCAAATACAACTGATGGCTTGAAGAATCAATGTCTTAAACATGGACAGCTACAAAGGTCACACCAATACTCAAGCATATAACAAGTACTAATCAATTCACTTACAGACACATACAACCGGCAGCAGGCTTTTGGAGTGGAATCTACTCGACGAATACACTCCCTTTATATGTAAAAACTAGCTCTATTATCATGAAGAATGAAGGCTATACCATGGAAGCACAAACCAATTCCAGACTTCCAGAAGGCTTTAGGCAATTCTTTGCAAGTTACTTTTAACCAAATTGCATGTTCATGGAGTATTGTCAGATGTGGGACTGGATTCAAGATTTACTGCAGTAAAGTCTCAGTTCACAGTAAACGAATGAAAAACAGGATATAAAAAAGAAGTGTCATAGGCGCTTTACTGATACAAATCTATATATATGATCTGAGAGATAATCAGAGCAGCCCTCTTTGCAGCAGAGCCATCATTTATGGTTTAGTAAAGTTATCAGAATATCAATACCAATTTTAAAAGGATCTAAAAAAATCTGTATGGTGCAAAAAGTGTCAATTGAACCTATGTAATAGTATAAGGTCATTCACAAAAGTACTAAAAGAAATCTATTAAATTTCAATAAATGTCACAAATTCCAAGCCTGTCAGTTCAACTAAGTATCTATGAATTTACAATTATGAGCAACTTTAATTGGAAAGACCACATAGATAATAAATACTGCCCAGAAACTTATACCAAACTCTGCACTTTGCTGGTATATCACATAGAAGATACAATTCCACTGAAGAGAGAGCCTACAATATAGTTGTCCACCCTCTGCTGGAAAATTTCTATGTAGTATGAAATTCTAATCAGATAGGATTGATGGAGAACAAAAGTAAAAACGAGGGTTGCTTGTTTTGTAACATCAAGAGTGTCACCGATATGACACGCAAGTTGGGAGTGTCCATAATTAAAGCAAAGACAGGAATTTTTTTGCAGCAGGATCTATTTAGTAAATTTCAATCATTGGATTCCTTCAAATGTGAAGATATTGTTCTGAGCCCACCTACACAGGCATTCATGTTTTCCCACATGCTATTCAAGAGTCAAACGGTCAGACAGGTAGTGTGAAAATGATTCAATGAACCCTTTGCCAGGCACTTAAGTGTGACTTGCTCAGTAGTCTTTTAGATACATCTAGCTTCAACAGGTTCAATGTAGGAAAGAGATTTTTCTTCATGAAATTACTTACAACAATATTTTTTTCAGTTATCTAATTTTAAAATAAATTGCTAAGAAATTAATTTTCAGAAGTAGTCAGTAGCCCATCATGTTCCTCACAAAAGTATTGCAGATGCTACAATTTGAATGAAAGGCAAACCTCAATGACTGAATCTTTCTGCAGAGAATATTTCTTGTTTGTTCCTAGAAAATTCATATGACAGAAGTTTTCTTTCCCTACTATTGTTGCAGCATATTGGCCAGTCACCGACACTGTTTTCCAACACAAATATCTCTGTTTTTGACAAAAGGTTGTGCACATCTCTTTTTCATGTAGGCTACATAGACTGACATCCACATGACTTAACAGTGCACAGTTTGTCCCAGTTCCAAGAAGACTGGGGCTATGAAAAGTCAGTCTTGGATTACGTTCACAAAATCACTGTTTTTATTCGAAATAGTCTCCTGACTCAATACGGAGCTGAATAGTTTTAAAAAGTAATAATCATTAAAGACCCTTTCTGGAACTGCATTTAGTATTTCAGTACAATTGTCTTTGATATTCTTAACTGTGTTGTAACACTACCCTTTCATACCAAACTTCAGTTTGAGGAACAACCAGAAGTCTGCTGGGTCAAATCAGAAATATTGCTTTGAATTTTTTTCTGTCGGTTCTTGGTGGAACACCATAATGCTGAATTAAAAATCACAATTTGGAGTATGTTCCACAACTTGTTATTTTTAATTCAGTCAGACAAATATAGCTGGTGATACAGAATTGTGTTCATCTGCTGGCCAAAATCTCACAATCTCTGCAGGGTGGGATGGGGTGTTGCAATAATGGAGTTACCAGAAACCTGTGTCTTAGTATGTGAAAAATTCACAGCCATTAACATAAGGGATGCCAAAATAATATTCAAAATTAATGTTTTGCCCTTTTGGAACAAACTCCTTGTTAAGACTGTCGACTGTCTTAACATGACTATTCTGCAAAAATATTTTCTTTGGTTTTGGCTTCTGTCGGATCAATTCTATGCACTCTGCCATTTTATAAGATGCTCACATTGGAAAAATCACATATCATGGCCATTTACAATTAATTTTATGAAATCAGTATCATTTTGGGCTGCCTCTGCAGTGATGGAATCTGCTATGGTTTTCACCATCTCAACAAGCATGCAGCATAAACTGTGCAGAGACCTCAGCTTCTGCTCTAATACCAAGAAAAAATCTGTGCACAATAGGTTTTAGTATGCCTGACAGGTCCTACTTAAGTCAAGCAGAAATACATCTGTTTGCTACAATGATTTTAGTAATTTTTGCCACATTTTTGGCTGTGCTATGTTCTCGGGTTTGATGCAGTGGCACATCCTTCATGCCCTCCCTGGTATCACAAAATATAATGTATCACTGAAGAACATTTTAATGTCAATAAAACACCATAAACTCTTCATCAAATCAAGTATTTCATTGGTAGATTTGTCAAACTTAACTGGACCTTGGCTACTGCTCCACTGCCATTTTTTGATGAGTGTCATGCACATAATGTTACTTTTGTTGCCAGGATGCCTGCTGCAGTGGTACTATTTAACTTTTCAAATCTACTGCCATGGAATCTCAAAGTCAGCAGAACAATTAGAAATTATTTTCTGAAAGTAATAGTGCAATCAACAATTTAGGCATCTTTCATGCAACAGTGGTTATCTTGGCATGTAAAGTGTATGAATTAAACAGACTTAGCTTTAAGAAGGTTTTAATATAACAAAGTACCACCACCTCATGAATTTACAAAATAGCTGAAACATTCATTTATTCATTTATTCTTACTCAAGATGTCATATACCAATTTTCAGAGATGATATTTCTTAATTTCTGACCGAGAAGTGAAACACAAAATTTCATAGAGTTTGCTTCAAAATGCTTTCATAACTAAATACTTCCATAAAATTCTTTAATCCATATTTCATACCCATCAAGGGTATGGGGAGGGGGTGGGGGGTGGGCAGTGGGAGAGTTAAAAAAAAAAAGAAAAAGATCTTACATAATGGCTACAGTACAAAACCAACACCCTCTCAAATGTTTAAGTTCCTATCCTTTGCAGTTTTGGCTGGACAATGACGAGTTAATGAATGAATCTGTCATGACATTACCTTTTATACTTCCTTTGAGTTAACTGTGTAAAAGTAGTAGTTATAGGTGTTTTCAACATCATATTACAGCCACACAATGATTACTTTAAAGCATCAATGTTATTCTGGATGAGAGAATATTGATAACTACAAGCAATGTCAAGAGTTCAAATGTTCAAATGTTTGTTGAGTCTATGGAACTTAACTACGGGGTCATCAGTCCCTAAACTTACAAACTACTTATCAACTAGCTAATACTAAGGACGGCACAAATATCCATGCCCGAGGGGGGATTCGAACCCCCGACCGTAGTGGCCGTGCAGACCGTGACTGGCACACCTCAGTCCCCTCAGCCACCGTGGTCGGCAATGTCAAGAGTAACTGAGAAATGTTCAATAGGTGTGAAACAGCAAATGACTATTTGATTTGGGAATTCCTTGTTCCACATAATGCCAATATCAAAGTGATGTACATGAATGCTTTAGTTATGAATTATTTAACATAATAGTGTCTCTTATGAGTGTTTGATTTTTGTTTTTATACAATATGAATATATCAGTCACGTGCCAAAAACCACAAATAAAATTAAGAGTTTTCTGAAAAGTCAAAATGACCTTAGAAGAATGTAAACTAATAAAAGGTAAAAAAAAGGGCATTATAAAATGTCAATTTAACAAAGGTAGTTTGATAAATCTGGTAAAAATAGAATAAAAATTGTTTTAAAGGCAAAAACTCACTTTATTTCTCAACATAGTCTCCTTGCAAGGCTATACACTTGGTCCAGCGAGTATCCAATTTTTTCAACCCATTGGTTACTTTGTTAAAACTCTGCAAAATAGTCTGTCATGGCAATGGACACTTCCTCATTCCATGAAAATTTCTTCCCACAACGCCAAATTTTCAAGTTTGGGAATAAGAAGAAGTCACTTGAAACCAAGTCTGCTGAATAAGGTGAGTGGGGAACTATTTAGAATCCCAATTCGTGCACTTTTGCCATTGTGATAGCTGCTGTGTGGGCTGGAGCATTGTCCTGATGAAAGAACACTTTCTTCCGTTCCAATCATTAGTTCCTGTTTCAAATGATCCAGCAGAGCAGCATAATAGGGCCCAGTTATGGATCTGCCTTTTTCCAAATAATCTATCAACAACAATATTTATCACAACAAAACTCTTTCTCGTAATTTGACTGAAAACCCAAAGAGATTTTGGTCATATGTTAAATATACTCGGGGCAAGTCACAAACAATACCTTCACTATGTGATAGTAATGATGATCCTGCCGATGACAGCGCTACTAAAGCAGAGTTACTAAACTTAGCTTTTAGAAACTCATTCACCAAAGAAGACGAAATCAATATTCCAGATTTCGAATTACGAACAGATGCTGTAATGAGTAACACAGAAGTAGATATAATCGGAGTAGTGCAGCAACTAAAATCACTTAACAAGAACAAGTCTTCTGGCCCGGATTGTATACCCATTAGATTTCTATCTGATTATGCTGAAGCGATAGCTCCTTACTTAACAGTCATATACAACCGATCTCTCATAGAAGGATCTGTACCAAAAGATTGGAAAGTTGCACAGGTCACACCTATATTCAAGAAAGGCAGTATGAGTAACCCACTGAACTACAGGCCTATTTCATTGACGTCAATTTGCAGCAGGGTTTTGGAACATATCCTGTATTCAAATATTATGAATTATATCGAACAGAACAATCTATTGACCCAAGGTCAACACAGATTTAGAAAATATTGTTCATGCGAAACACAAATAGCTCTTTATTCACACAAAGTGATGGGTGCTATCGACAAAGGTTCGCAAATCAATTCCGTATTTCTTGATTTCCAGAAAGCTTTTGACACCGTACCTCACAAATGGCTTTTAATCAAATTGCGTGGTTATGGTATATCGCCCCAAATTTGCGATTGGATAGGGGATTTCTTGTCAGAGAGGACACAGTTCATAGTAATCGATGGTAAGGCATCGACTAAAACAGAGGTGATATCGGGCGTTCCACAGGGTAGTGTTATTGGTCCTCTGCTATTCCTTATTTACATAAACGATTTAGGGGAAAATCTAAGTAGCTCTCTTAGGTTGTTTGCAGATGACGCCGTCATTTACCGTCTAGTAAAATCATCTGAAGATCAAAACCAACTGCAGAACGATCTGAATAGGATATCAGTATGGTGTAAAAACTGGCAATTGACTCTAAATAATGAGAAATGTGAAGTCGTCCACATGTGTACGAAAAGATATCCGTTAAACTTTGTTTACAACATAAATCAATCAAATGTGAAGGCCGTAAACTCCACGAAATACCTAGGAATTACTATTACTTCAGACTTAAACTGGAAAGAACACGTAGACAATATCGTGGGAAAGGCGAACCAGAGACTGTGTTTTATTGGCAGAACCCTTAAAAGATGCAACAGAACTACTAAAGAAACTGCATAGACTGCGCTTGTCCGTCCATTTTTGGAGTATTGCAGCCCAGTGTGGGATCCTTTTCAGGTGGGTTTGATGGAGGACATCTAAAGAGTCCAAAGAAGGGCAGCTCGTTTCGTATTGTCACGGTATAGGGGAGACAGCGTTACGGAAATGATACAGGATCTGGGATGGGAATCATTACAACAACGGCGCTTATCGCTGCGGTGTGGGCTACTTGTGAAACTCCAATCGCCAACATTCTTCTCCGAATGCAAAAATATATTGTTGACTCCCACTTACATAGGTAGAAATGATCATCAGAATAAAATAAGAGAAATCAGAGCTCGAACAGAGAGATTCAGGTGTTCTTTCTTCCCGCGCGCTATTCGGGAATGGAATGGGAGATAAATAGTATAATTGTGGTTCGATTAACCCTCTGCCAGGCACTTAAATGTGATTTGCAGAGTATCCCGTGTAGATGTAGATGTATCACAATTATACCCGGGGAATCCCAAAAGACAGTGGCCATCACCTTTCCAGCCAACAAAACAGTCTTTGCCTTCTTTGGTGCACTCTCCCCACTCTTCGTCAATTGTTTAGACTGTTGTTTGGTCTCTGGAGTGTAATGGTGGATCCAAGTTTCATCCACAATCATGAATTTTCACAGAAAATCCTGTGGATTGCGCCTGAACAGTGTCAGATTCTGAGCAGAAATGTACTTTCGTTTCCATTTTTGGTCCAAAGTGAGCAGGTGCAGCACCCATTACGCACAGAGATTCTTCATGGCCAGTTTTTCATGGAGGATGTAATGCACTCCTTCAGTTGAGATGCCTACAATGTTAACTGTCTCATAAACTTTTAATCTTCAACCTTCCATTACAATATCATGCACCATATCAATGGTATCCTGTGTGGTGACCTCAATGGACCAACCGGAGTGGTCTCCACCTTCCATGCTTCTCCGAACATGTTTAAACTCTTTGATCCAAAATTAAATGGTCTTCAATGTTGGTGCAGAAGCCACATGACTTCATCCAACTCTGATTTGATCTGTGCAGCTGTCCAACCATTCAAATGAAAATGTTTAATGACCACACAAAATTCGCTTTTCTCCCTCCTGAGGAACTAACTATGCAGTTACCTCTTCAGCTGGCAGCTAGCAATCAACTATTAACACCTGCCGTTCGTAACTTGCTGTAATATCCCTGGAAATATTAGGCTTACCAACAACAGTGCAGGTTCCAAAAATTTCCCACTCTTTCATAAAAAATTACCAGACTTATCAAACCACCTTCGTACTCAGATCAGATAAACGATAAATCTACATTTGCAAAGTTGAACTTTAAAACAGATTCGGTCGCAAAACTAAAATTTGTAGATGAGACATTTAAAATATTCAAAATGAGTAAACTGTCTCTTACAGATGATAGTAACGACTGGAAAGGAACAAAATTAATAGAACAAAATACTTTCTGAAGACTCCAACAATTATCTACATATAACTAAACACTCCATAGTCCACCACAAGATGTTTGGGGGAGGGTTCAACATAGCACTACTACCTACTTCCTTATACACTGAGGAGGAAAATGAATGCCTGTATGTCTCTATACAAGCCCTTATTTCTCTTTCTATATATTATGTCTGTAATCTTTATACAAAATATAAGTTTGAAGTAGTAGAATCATTCTGCAGTAAGCTTCAAATTCCAACCCTTTAAATTACCTCAATTTCAAAAAGAATATCGCCTCCCCTCCATCAATTCCAGTTTGCATTCCTAAAGCATCCCTGTAACATGCACTGATCAAAAAACCTAACAGTAACAAACCTATCACTCCACCTCTGAATTGCTTTGTGTCTTCCTTTAAATTGATCTAGTTGTGAACCTAAACACTTGAGCAATACTCCAAATAGGGTCACTCAAGTTTTCAAAAAGTGTTCTCCTTTACTAATGAACCACGTATATACCCAAAATTCTCCCAATAAACAAAAGTTTACTATCTGCCTTCTCCATGACAGCCCTTTCATGCTCTTACCATATGATATCACTGTGCAATTTTATAGCCTACATATTTAATCAACACAACTGTGTCAGGAACCACACTACTAATGCTATATTTGAACATTAAGTGATGTTTCTTTCTTACTTTATAAAATTGGAAAGTCCAGGTTGGAATAAATAATATAGTGAGGACAGTTTACTACTCACCGCAAAGACGTGGCGACGAGCTGCGACAGGCACATACAAAAGACACACACATACAACACATTCAGCTATCGGCCATGGCCTTCTTCAGAAATAGAGCACTCACGCAATCACACAGGCACACAACACAGTTATTACTGTGTTGTGTGCCTGTGTGATTGCGTGAGTGCTCTATTTCTGAAGAAGGCCATGGCCGATAGCTGAATGTGTTGTATGTGTGTGTCTTTTGTATGTGCCTGTCGCAGCTCGTCGCCACGTCTTTGCGGTGAGTAGTAAACTGTCCTCACTATATTATTTCTTTCTTACTTTATTTTTTCCTACATTAAGATCATGTTCCCACTCATCATAGCAACTAGAAATTTTGTCCAGGTCATCATGCATCAGACTACATTCATTCAATTAGAATGGCTTTCCATATACCACAACATTACCAGCAAAGAACTGCACATTACTACTCACCCTCTGTCAGATCATTTATATAGACGGAGAATAACAATGGTCCTGTAACACTACCCTGCAGCACTCCCGGTGATACCCTTATCTCTGATGAGCAATTGCTGTCAATGACATACTGGCTTGTATTACTTATCCAAGTAGTCCATATGTTTGTACGTTCATTAGCAGTCTTCAGTTTTACGCCACGTCATATGCCTTTCAGGAATCAAGAAATATGCAGCCTGTCTGTTGCCCATCATCCATGGCTCACAAGGTACCTTGAGTTTCACACAAGCAATGCTATCTAAAGCCGTGCTGATGCAAGAACAGAAGCTTTTATGTTCAAGGAAATTTGCTATATTTGAACTGAGAATATGCTCTTGAATTCTACAAAAAACTGATGTTAATGATATTGGTCAGTAATGATGTGCATATGCTGTTTTTACATTTCTTATAAACAGGAGTCACCTATAGTTTTTTCCAGTTATTTGGGACTACATACTGGATCAAAGAATCATGATAAATACAGACTAAGTAAGGCACCAATGCCACAAAGTATTCTCTGTAAAACAGAACTGTGATTTCATCCAAGCGTGCTGACTTTTTAACTGCTGCTCTACACCAGAAATACTTATTACTATGCCCTCCATTTGGGAATTTCTGCAATGACTGAATTATGGTATGTTCATATGGTCGACTTGCATAGCGATCTCTTCAATGTTAAATTTAAAACTAGAACTATCCTTTTGTGGTCTTCTAAAACCACCCCAGAATAAAAAAACAAGTAACTTGATAGAGACCTTGGAACTGATTCTTGATTTTATATAGGACCAGAATTTTTTTTTAGGTTCTCAGCCAGATATTTTGCCAAGATATTATGGGGGAGGTTATTGTATGCTACACTCATTGATGTTTTCATAGACATGCAGGTCTTCAACTTTCGCCAATCTTGAGTTGATTTTTCTTTTTTGAACAGAGTGTGCAACTTTCTCAGAATTTTTCAATTATTTTTATTATTATTATTATTATTATTATTATTATTATTATTATTATTATTATAAATTATTATTATTATTATTATTATTATTATTATACTACAGAGGATCTTTCCCAGACTCAATCCACTTTGTAGGCACTTTTTCTCTAGTGCTTTATTTACAATGCATTTAAATTTTGTTCATAATTCCTCTATGTCCATTATACCGGAGCTAAACAGCATCCATTTATTCTCTAAGGGGGAAACTAACACTTGCTTTTTCTAGAAAAACCACTCTTCTAGCCTTCTTGATGGATTTATTAACTTTAGGGACCATTGTCACTATGACAAAATCATGATCACTAACCCCTGTATTAAACAGACATTGTTGACAAGGGCATACTTTCTCGTAGCTATGAATCTAAAATATTTCAATTGCATGTGGACCGACAATTTAGCTGCTCAAGACAGTTTTTGAAAAACATGTTCAATAGCAGTTCACAAGATTGCTTGTCTGTACCACCTGTACTGAAACCATACCGATCTCATTCTATACTCAGTAGGTTGAAATTACTCCCTACTAATTATGCATAGCTTGGGTATCTCCACACTAATGAGTGTGGGCCTGCTTGGAATGACTCTAGAATTGTGACAGTAACCAATTTCTCAGATTTACTGCCTTTACTAAAATTTTGAAAATTTACTGCTAAAGTTTAGATAGTCAAAGTATGTCTTTCTGAGCACAGCCTGCTTCCACTGTCTGCATGTTGATTAGCAATAGGTAATCAGAACAGAAACTACCACCTAAACTAAAAATAACAACAAGTGCACTCCCTACGTATTCTGCTACTGAGTAGCTGCTTCCTTTGTGTAGTGCACTCCTGACCTATCAAAGGGATTCCTAAAATTGCCTGCTCAATAACAGAAGTCCAGAAATCTGCAGCTAAGACCATTACACAGTTGACAAAGCCTTCACTTGAGGCCCTCCACTCAGCTCCAAACCAAAGGACCCCAATTAACTGCACACTGAAAGCTCTGCTTGCACCTCACCCAAAGCAAGGGGCCTTCACCAGTTCCACCAGTCACCTGTATGAACTGAGGATGGCCTCTGAACTAAAGCAACAGGTGTCATTAGTGCCAATGTGAGCCACACCTTGCAGGAAGAAGGAAGATTAGGGTACCATAACACCGTGGACACGTACTTTGATAGTTAGTCAGGGATAGGGAAGGAAATTAGCCGTGCCTTTTCAAAAAGTCCATCCTAGCATTTGCCTATAATGACTTAAGTAAATCACAGAAAATCTAAACCCAGATGGCTGGAGGTGGGTTTGAACTGTCATCCTCCCGACGCGAGACTACTATGTTACCACTGCGCCACCTTGTTTGGTAACTTGCAGAGAACTGCACCCCATATACTCTATAGCCACAATCAAGACCACCTACACATTTCAGATGAGGCCCTCCAGCAGACATACTGAGTGTGATTCAGAATTCTTTCTGACTCTGTACATTGTCTTCTTGAGGAGCTCTCTCACACAACTAACATTGCCCTTCCCCCCACCCCGTGCCTGCTCGGATCCTGATGAAAAAGTGGCCACTTGTTCACTTGCAGGATGAACGAGCAAGGCCAGACGGCCGGCCTCCACATTGACCCTTAGTTCAAGCAATACGAACTCTTCACAACCTGCCACTCACCATACAATGAGGACGGATCAACCACACGTGGAATACATGAAGGTGCAGCAGCAGTTTAGACACTCTTCTGGTGCACTGAATAATACCACTAAAATGTGGTTGACTCTCAGATTATCAGCGAATGAATTTACAAGCTTTTTTTTTTTTTTTTTTTTTAATTCTTTTCTTTTCTTTTTTACCCTTCATCCATTTAATGCTGGTACACGTTATACTGGAAAGCATTGGCCTGCAAGATTGACACCAGACATGTTCATGCTATAATCTGATACTAATAGCAGCTTCAGCATAAGTTTGTATTCTTGGTATGTTGTCTTAATGTTGTTTCACTTTTTTTCAGTTTAGTTGCAACTAAATCTTTGGGCAGAGTTCTTATATTTGCTTACTGTACACTCAGCCCCAGTTTCTTCCAGAACCAACTGCTTGAAGACATTGGAGTTACGCTAAATCTGTCTTTCAAGAGATCGCTTGAGTTTGCGAGTTCAATCTCCTATTTAAGACTCATTTAAAAATGTTGTTAGGCATTATAACAAGAAACATATTAGCTGCTAAACAAAGTGCATCAGGGGGCCAACAGCCAATGAGTGTCTTGGAGGTGCAGACATTAACCTTGTGAAATGTATTTATTGCAGTTCAGAAATTGATGTCTCGACATCCAAACCATTCAGATGGGTATGATTACTCCTAAAATGGACATGACTCATATGTTATTAATATTTTCCCCCAGGTATTCTATAAAAAACCTCTACATTCTCAAAATTAAAATATGCAGCTGACCATATGTCCAGGTAGTTGCCCCTTTTATTTTGAGTTTCATGTATTTACTTTTTCTTTCATTAATTTCTAATCCTCTTGTGTTGTGTAGCTTCTTCAGTTCTGCTATTACTCTTTCCAAAGACATCATTTGTCTACGAATAACTGCACCCTCATCAGCATTGCAGCGAACTGTATGGTATCTTTACCTGTGTGCCCAGATTTTTTCAGTTTCCAAATAATTATTTCCAAGGTCAAATTGAAGAGTATTGTAGAAAGAGCTTAATTTTATTGGACTCTTTTATTGAAGTTGAATTAGTGAGTTAATTCCCTATCCACTCTCGCTGTCGTATTGGAACCTACCAAGGTTGCCTCAATAAGCAATATATATTTGTATGGTATGCCAAGCACTTTATATAATTTCTTAAAAACTCTTCCCCATTTAAACTTTCAAATGGCACTTGGAAGTCCATGTAGTTATTGTTGTGTTCTTTGTTATATTTGTATGTTCTTTTCTGTATTTTTCTCGGCATAAATATCTGGTCCACAGTTGATATATTAGTCCTAAGAGACAAAGATAATAACCAATATATCATCCACATTTGAGACTAGGCCATTGTATAATTAGATTACTGATGGAAATACTCCATAGAGGTGCTAAAATATTCTTGAAAAGAGTTAGATTGTGTGGCCAGTATTTACCTTAGTGCTGTACCACCAACAGTCACACAAAAACATGAAAATGGAAATGAAAAGTAGGACAAAAGCTTTCACAAATATTTTCCTTCATCGAGTACGAAAGGAGAGATGAGAAAGGGAACAGAAGGGAAAGGTTATTCACGACCTCGGCCATGAGGAGGTGTTGGGTGATTTTCAAGATATATAATTGTATAATTTTAAAGATAAAACTTTAGATGTGATATTCAACAGCGATCATTCTGTATTTAGAGCAACAGGCCTTGTCATGGGCTGAATTAGACCTATAGTCCATTCTTTTGAAATTCTTTCATGTTTCCAGACTAAACAGATAACTTTATTGTCCATTTGTGTAAAGTGATGCCTCCTCTCTTTAGCAGCATGTCAATTATTTCCCAAAGATTTTTTTTATTTTTATTTTACGGTATTTAACACCTTTTCTAATTCTGCAAGAGTATGCTCCTCTAATTTTGGTTTTACTATTTGGTATCCCACTGCTCCCTGTCAGTGTGATTGCCCGCCAACACTTCTTTAAAACATTACCTTCATCTATTGCTTTCCTCTATTCTGTTCAAATGTTAGTAAATCTATGGGACCTAACTTCTTTTGTTATTAGTCCCTAGGCTTACAAACTGTTTAAACTAACCAAAGGACACACACACACACACACACACACACACACACACACACACACAAACAAACAAACAAACAAACAAACCATACCCGAGGGAAAACTCAAACCTACGACGGCAAGCACCTGCACACTCTGCAGAGAGGCACTTTAGAATGCTCGGCTACTCTACTGGCCATCTTTTCTGTCGGCTGATTTCTAGCTTCAGCCTTGAAGCCTATTATTTTAGATATGTGTCCTTATATTCCTTCTTTTATTTTAAACTTTCTACTTTGATTTCTATTTTAGTGATGTTTTGTACTTTCTAATTTCCTTTTTAAGGCTTCTTTTCTTTCTTATATCCGTGCTTGCTGCTTCTATCTTCTTTTAATTATACTTAGCCAGTTGAATTCTTATATTTCTCAGGAGACATTGTAAACTTAGTTCGTTCTTCTAATGCACCACCTGCCTCCATCAATCATCTTGCCATTCCTCATTTTTAGGTCTTCTAGATTCCCCTATTATGCTCTTTGCCACAGTTGTAATGTTATTCTCAATACATTCCCATTCCTTATCTGTGTTGTTACTATAATCCATAACCTGTAGTTTCTGTTTCAGTTTATTCTAATATTGTGGAACCCTATTTATACATTTTTCATAAAGACCAAGAAAGTCTCAAAGTTTTGTATGTGGTGTTGTGATTGTTGGTTTGCTATCTGCAGGAAAAGTTGCAGTTCTTATTGTGGGCCTTAGCTACAGCACACATGGCCATAGTGTTGTTGTTGACATTTCAGCAATCTCTTAATTTCATTTTTATACTAAGACAATGCTTTGCCTGATTTTGAAGTTACAGGGTAGTGGTCAGAGTTTGCTCTCTGAAATGTGCACACATTTTCAGTGTCACTTTGCTCATTTTTTGGACTAATTATGGTCAGTTCAGTTTATTTCATCTGTTATTGTAATTTTCCAGGTCCTTTTGTGAATATTTTTTACTACTATAAGAAAATTGGCAGCCAAAAACTGAGCAACTTTCAGCCTGTTCGTATTTGCTTTGCAATGCAAACTTTCCTTACCAAAATGGACATGAAAAATCATTATTTTCCAAGGAAAGATTTTTCCATATGCTTTGCTACTGTGAACCCAACACCATATCCTTCTTTTTTGTCCTGTCTCTCCAAGTAATATAGTGTACCATTTTGCTTGGCCGTAACTCTTCTTTGTCCTTCCATTTCTCTCTTGGAGGAGAGTTAATTATAGTCCATATTTCAACACTTCTTCAGCTATATTATTCATTCCAGCAGAATATGTATATTCCATATTCAAAATTGGAGTCACATTTATT
This sequence comes from Locusta migratoria, assembly GCA_026315105.1. Lineage (NCBI taxonomy): Eukaryota > Metazoa > Arthropoda > Insecta > Orthoptera > Acrididae > Locusta > Locusta migratoria. Next base: position 490,094,599 of record CM048744.1, on the reverse strand, counting down.
ACTATGTTCATCTCAATTAGGGCAGTCCAGCTTTCCCTGTTAGGTTATTCACAACCATGATCTTGATCAAACCAACGATTTTTTCCAAAACAGGGGTGTTGACCTTGTGCTCAATCCCATAACTGCTACACAGGATTGCTGAAGTTCCCGGGGTTTGCCACCTTTTAGGTGATTAAATTGAGTCAGATAGGCATGTCTGTGTATTATGTATCACTACTCACGTAAACACACACACACACACACACACATTCCACATAAGTGAGCTCAGACCTGCTCTGTTGGCTGTTTGTTTCAGAAGATTGATGTATATATCATGGTATGTTATGTAATTTAACTTTTCTCTGTCTTTATTAGTAGCTAATAATTAAATGTTCATTTTCATTTTTTTTATAATGCACAGTGAAAATTATCTCACTCTGTTGAGTTAGTATTTTGTTTCTTTGAATATTCAGAGACCAATACTTTAGATACAAAGCCACTAACACTAACAAGTAAATTCGCTGAGTTGGTTAGTCTTTGGATTTGAACCGTAGGGACTGTGGTGGTGGTGGTGGTGGTGGTGGTGGTGGTAGCAGCAGTGTATGAACACAGCAGTTTTTCACTGTGCTTAAACAGCTGTATGTATTATTCGTCACAGTCAGCCATCTCCTGGCTACTGCCTCAGAGTGCAGTGACAGTGGAGAGTCTGATGTGTCTCTTGGTACACCATAGGTGTTTGCTCCAAGGCAAAAGGTACTCTTATGAGTTCCAGGAGAGCTTGTGGCAAAAATTGGGGCCTGAGCCCCAAGGGTATGCACTGGATATACACCACAGTGATTAGACCCAGGATCACCTATGGGGCAGTCGTGTGGTGGAAGAAGGTAGAACAGCAGGTTGCTGCTAAGGAGTTTGATAAGGTGCAGAGATTAGCTTGCTTAGCCATAACAGGCGGAATTAGCAGCACACCAACTGCTGGGATGGAAACCATGCTGGATATGCCCCCATTACACCTTTGGGTCAAGATGGAGGCAGCGGCTGGTGCATACACACTCAAATCTGACAACAAATGGAACTCTTTGGGATATCCAGAATAACACACTAAAATAGTGAGTTAGGTAAATATAGGAAAGGTTGGGGAAATGCCAGCTGACTATATTATAACCCCATACTGCTTCAAAAAGCCTTTCAATATAACAATTGGAAGTAGGGAGCAGTGGGAGAAAATAGTTGGACACCGTACGGGGGATATTGTCTGGTTCACTGATGGGTCAAAATCAGACCAAGGTGTTCGAGCTGGGGTGTATGGGGTGCAGCCAAGACTGGAGAGCGTTATCTCTCTAGGAAAACTGGCCTCAGTATTCCAGGCCGAAATCACTGCCATCAGGGTGTGTGTGGAGGAGAATTTGCATAGGTGCTACAAAGATCATAGCATCTACATCTATTCAGACAGCCAGGCAGCCCTGAGATCACTGGCAGCTCCTGCAACAAGGTCTAAAATTGTTGCAGAATGTCACAGGGTTCTGGTGGAGCTAGGGGAAAGAAATAGAGTAAACCTACTGTGGGTCCCTGGCACTCGGGGATCAGTGGCAACGAACATGCCGACAGATTAGCCAGGACGGGGGCAGAGACTCCATTTATTGGACCGGAACCTGTCTTGACAATCACCAAGGCAATGATCAAATTGGAGCTACGTAACTGGCTCAGAAGAAAGCACGTAGAATATTGGACCAAAGTCTACCAACAAAAACATGGCAAGGTAATGATGCCAAAGCCATGTTTTAAAAGAAACTCTGCAATCCTGGGTCTGAACAGGAGAGAGATTAGACTCATGGTTGGATTGCTGGCAGACCATGGGAATTTCAAAAAACACCTACATATAATGGGAATAACAGAAGAGGACCCTAAATGTAGGATCTGTGATGACGGTGATGAAACTGCATCACATCTAATCTTCGAATGCACTGCATTGGAGAATAAAAGGCGCGCGCGCACACACACACACACACACACACACACACACACACACACATTGAATCTGCAGTTGTCTCAATTACACCTGACAAGTCACAGCGAACTAGTAAACATGAGCTTGGACAAAAGGAGCAGGGCATTATTGGTGAAGCTCTGTTATCGAAACAACCGTAATGTTGCAGCTGTACTTTGAGAAAATCTCCAGCTGAAATGCTTACAAAAAGATTCCCTTTCTCCACCTGCTGTGCGAAACATAACACAGTAGCTCAAATCAACTGGACTTCACTTTGGAAAGAGGCCAACAACCGGTTGCACCACAGGCAGTTGATGAAACTGCTTAAGGTATGGCAGACTACACTACACACAATTCCAGATTGTCAAGCAGTGCTCATGCTATGCAATGACAGTTGAACATCCCATGGTCCATTGTATGGAAGGTGCTTTGAACCATTTTCAAATGGTACAAGATCCATGTCATACAGCAGCTAGCACAACAGGACTCACAAGGATTGAAGTTGACAAGGGCTGGCCCTGGAGCATCCATGGACAAAAACCTCATTTTTCTCTAATGGCTGAGGTGAACACAGAATTGCCAAGTGTGGGGACCTTCACCTCCAGCCACTGTGCTTGAAGTTCCTCTGAATGGTGAATGTGTCAGCGTATGGTGTGACTTCATTGCTAGGTTCATTATTGGTCCCTTTTGTTTGGACAGGTCACCGCTCAAGGAGCAAAGAAGTGCAGTGTAACTGGCTAATGTTGCTGTGATACCATACCCCCATTGAACTCCAATAGTTTCCACGCAAGAAGTGACCCCACTACTTATTGCTTATGCAGTTCAATGGCTTCCCCAAAACACATTTGGAAACCATCACATTATAAGCCAATCGTTTTCAAATGCTTGGCTGGTACAATTACCTGATCTCATGTCCTGTGATTTCTGGTTGTAGGGTTACCTAAAGGCCAAGGTTTACATGCACAAATATACTAAAGTGCAGCATATCAAGAGAAGTAGCCAGAATTTCTAAGGACGTGCTTTGTATTGCTGTGCAGGATGCAATCGTGTGCTTTCAGACTTTTCTGGAGTATGTAATGGTATGATGTACCATAGTTGCACATTAAAAGTGTTTCAACTGAATTGATTCTGCCATATTTCTCTTCCTCCACTCCTTGATATTACTACTACCAAGTTTGGTACTCATACAGTAATTAGTATCCGGGAAGTTTAATTATAACCACCTGGTACAACAGTGTAGTAACCAGCAGATTTGTCTAGCATGTGTATTTATGTCCAAGGATTACCTTCTCACAGTACTTCAATATTTCCATCAAACCATCACTATAGATATCATGTAAGTGCTTCTAGAAATAAACTGGGAAAGCTTCTCAAAAAAAGTTAGTTATCAAATATAAAAAATAGACGAAGATTACTCACCAGGCGAAGGAGCACAGGTGTGACAGCATCATAAATAAATAAATGAACACACACACACACACACACACACACACACACACACACACACACACACACACACAAGCTTTCGCAACCCAGTTGCTTCTTCAGGCAGAAGGGAAGGAGTATGCTACAGTATGTCTGCCTAGGTGTACTTGTGTCTGTGTGAATGTGTGGGTGTGTGTGCGCATTTGTTTACCCTCCATTTTTTCCCCCAAGGTAAGTCTTTCCTCTCCCGGGATTGGAATGGCTCCTTACCCCCTTCCTTAAAACCCTCATCATTTCCTTTTCCCTCTCCTTCCCTTCTGCCTGAAGAAGCAACTGGGTTGCGAAAGCTTGCGTTTGTGTGTATGTGTGTGTGTGTGTGTGTGTGTGTGTGTGTGTGTGTGTGTGTGTGTGTGTGTGTGTTCATTTATTTATTTATTTGTGATGCTGTCACACCTGTGCTCCTTCGCCTGGTGAGTAATCTTCGTCTATTTTTTTATATTTAATTTTTCCTGCTAGGAATTTTTCGTCTTAAAGTTAGTTATCAGTGTCATGATCTATTTTTATGATGAAAACATGTGCATGCACACACTACTGTATTATTTTTCCATGTGCATATTTGCAAATAAAAATTATATGAAACTCTCAAAGTTCCACATCAGCCGAATAGCTCAAGAAATTGTAAATGGTGTCTACTTACAGCTCACCACGTATGTAGTCCATACGCTTCGCCACATTTTGTTTGGCTTCTTCAAGATCTTGCTTCACTAACACTGGACCAATCATTTTATATACTTCAGCATCTTTTTTCAGCAGATCAAGTTCCTAAAAAGAATAATAAATCATAGCCTAAATAAAAATGCACACTTCAATCAAGTTAAATATATGTTAACACACCGGAAAGAAATGAATGAAAATTTTAGTATATAATATAAACAAAATACAAAATGTATCATAATTAATAGCAAAAACTAACAGGGCGAAAAGCAAACAATACAATAGGAAAACAGTGTTCCACCAAAGAAGGGACTTCCAACACATGGAACGAGAAAGCACTGAACTTTTATTATGTTTGCAGTTATAACTTTTTTTTTTTTTTTTTTTTTTAATTGCGGTTCATCTATACTCCCACCTCCTAAAATATTTACTGTTCCTCCCGAAACACCCCATATGATCCAAACCATAAGCCATATTTTATGATACACGATATGAAAGCTCAAACAGCTGTAAGCTAGCGAGCAGTAGATCTAATCATTCCTCCAAATGTCAGTTGGTCATAAAATGTGGGAGAGCTGGTATGATTAGATGCAGTATTGTGCTAAACAGTATAGAGAAAAGAGTGGCGATTCACTTACTAAGCATATCAAGTGTGCGACTGATTATTGTTTAAATGTTTGTGCAAAATTTCAACTATGCTGACGACATTATCCACAATGAAGTTGTTTTTTTTTTTTTTTTTTAATTTATAATTTCAATAACTCATAGCTTCATTGAAGATTTTGTTTACGTTATAAATCATTGGTGCACTGATCCTAGAAATCTTAACTCATAAGTGTGCCGTGCGTGAGCAGGAGAGAAACTTTCAGACTAGCTCATCGATCAGTCAAGCATCTTTATTTGTGCTGGTAACATGTTGCTGTTAACGATCATTATTTCATGTTATTCATATTAAATGAAAATTTAAAAGAGCCTTGGAAATTGTTTGCAAATCATAAAAATACAACAACTCAGTCACTGAGTAGTATTCTGACAGGCAATACACTGCAGGCAATGCTTAAGTTTGCATAAAAGTGAATTTATTATTGAATTGCCAGGGAGAAAATTTGGGTACGATTCAGTTCAGACATCAAAAGTGTGTGTGTAGATATTTAGCAGGGTGCATACAAAGATGGCAACAAAAATTCCAAGGAGTTTTTAACCTGTATCAATGGCAACACAAAAAGATGTTTTTACTACTATCTTCTATAACAATTTGCTTGCTTGAAAAGAGTGGAATATTTCATGCAATAGCCAAGAGTCCTCAAAATATAACAGGTATTTTATCTTCTGAACACAGTTCAAAACAATAACAAGCAGAAAGCCTAACCCAAATCATGAATTCTGCACATGAGCTCTTCGTGCAGATCCACAGCAGAGAAACTCACAGCAAATTCCTTTAATTCTGTCACTGCAAACAACAGGGAAAGGTACTGCAGAAAAGCATGAGAGATGAGGATTTTTATAGGTGGCACAATGGTGTCTTGTAATTGACACAGTATGAACTAGCTAACACTAAGGATGGCACAAATATCCATGCCCAAGGGGGGATTCGAACACCCGACCGTAGTGGCCGTGCAGACCGTGACTGGCACGCCGCACTCCCTCCAGCCACCGTGGCCGGCATTTTAATGTTTCAAATGTGGTACTATTTAATTACACAGGTATTTTATTTAACATATCGATTAACTAAAATTTAACATTTCTGATGTTACATCCTTTCTAGCAAAATACATCTTTACTGAACACGTGTTCAACAGTTTTAGCTTTTATTGTAAAAAAAGTCCTTCAGATTCATTTTCACTGAAGTACAAATATAGTGTGCTAGTAATAAAGTGCAACACATGGAAATATAAACATCAACTTGGTTTGATAGGACACTCCTCAGATAATTTTATTTATGGCTCATTCCACATGGAATGTGTCAAATAGTCATTTTTCAGAAAATCAATAAAGTACAGATTTAGGCATGTGAGTGCACTAATAAAACAAGAAATTTAATGAACTGAAACTCATTTTTAGTTTATTCAAGATATTTAGTTATGAACTGTCATCCCACAGATTGCAACTGAATACACTCTAGGAACATCAAGAAACTCTGTGATATTGGCTGAGCTAATTTGCTCTCTGTGAATCAGATGATACAACAGTGAGCAATTTGCTATGTAACAATAGCTTCCTTGAAATCCTACACAGAATAATTTATTTGGATAAGCGTTCTTTTGATTTTCCCCCCTCTTTTTGAAAGTGACAATACTGTCGCACCTATGGCAGAAAATGATCCGAATGTTTGCTTCTTGTTTGAACAACTATAGTACTTCATAATTTTTAATATTCTTGGAAAGTGAGATTAAGTAAATATATAAACTCCTACCCTATTCATTTTTTGTGATTAAATGTATGTATCCAGAAATAGTATCAGAGGTGCAACAGTAATTTTGTTCCAGGTGTAACAATATGCACAAGTTTTAAAAGATATTCCAGCATAAGGAAATACTAGTATATAAAATGTAAAACTAGCTGTGTCTGTTTATGTGTCCTCTTCAACTGGTGAGATACAAAATAAATGCAGGTCTAGTGACATTAAAAATAAATATAAATGATTTATCTTGCATTCCCTGATGAGGAGCTCTTCAATGAAAAGAACGAGAAAGCTGCAGCATAAAATGAAGGACGATCCTCTGAAACACGAACACTTAAAGAAAGAGAGAAAAAGGGACAAAATGAGAAGAATGAAGTATAAAGGGGAACTGTTGACGAATAAACATAGCCTACTAAAAAACAGAGATAGGTAAACTTAAAAACTATTTATGAACTAGCTTATACTAAGGACGGCACAAATATCCATGACCGAGTGGGGATTTGAACCCCCGACCGTAGTTGCCATGCAGACCGTGACTGGCACGCCGCAGACTGCTTGGCCACCGCAGCCGGCTTTCAACTGAGCTAGCTGCTTACAGTCACCTAAGCAGCTAAGCTTGCAGGCAGTTTGTGCTGGCACGCTCTTTGTTTGAGAAGTTTGTTTTATGAAATATAACAATAAACATTAAATTTATAAGGAGGAGTAGACAATGATACAAAGAAAAATATAAATTGAAAAATTAGTGAAATTAACATTTCTGAGAGCCCTCGCGCAAATCTGTATTAAACCACATGTTTAAACATTAAAGTTATTTACATTTAACTGTTAAAATTTTAAGTGTTTGGTGTTCCATTACTGACAAAATCTCCACAGAGATGATAAATTATTCTTCACAAGAGAGAGATTGGATGGCCAGTAGGTAGGACAGAAGGGAAGGAAAAAGGAATAGGGAACACTGGGAAACATAATTCACGACCTACGCCATGAGGATTGAAGAAATCAGAGATGCTTTATTATAGTATGAGCCATGCTAAAGACAATATATATAACCAAAGAAGATAGATCAAGCAGTAAAGAGAAGTGATTTAGACCAAGAGGGTGGTGGAAGGAGAAGATATGTTAGAGGGCAAGTTGCCATCTCCATAGCACTGAGGGACTGGTGTTTGGTGGTAGTATCCAAATTGCACATGTGGTGTAACACGTGCCAAGGTCCCTGGAATCATGTTAAAGAATATGCTCTGCCACAAGATATTGAGTGTCTGCCAAGCGAACGGTCCATCCGTGACCATTCATCCACTCAGCCAATTTGTTGGTGGTCATACCAACATAAAAGGCTGCACAGTGGACACACATCAGTTGGTAAATAACTTGTTTCGGTTGTGGCCTTGCCTTAAATGGGGTAGGTTTTTCCTCTGATGGGGCTGGAGTATGTGGTTGTAGGAGGATGCATTGGACAAGTTTTCAACCAGGATCAGTTACAGGGGTAGGAAGCATTAGGTAGGGATGGTGGTTTTGGGATGATGTAAGGTTGGACGAGGATGTTGTAGAGGTTGGGAGGACGGCGGAAGGTTACTCTGGGAGGTGTGGGAAGAAGACTTTTGAGCAATGATCTCATTTCAGGACATACATTTCCCATGAAAGCCTAGTGCTGTAGGGAAAGGATCATTTAATAGGGAAGAGTGGCAGTTATCAAAGTTGAGGTATTGTTGTTTGTTTGTGGATTTAATACGGACTAAGGTGTGGACCTGGGACTCAACAAGGTGAAGGTCAACATCAAGGAAGGTGGTTTGAATTTTAGAGAAGGACCAGGTGAATTTTAGGTTGGAGAAGGGGTCAAGGTCTTGAAGGAATTTCAGAAGGGTTTCTTCACCGCGAGTCCAGATCACAAATAACTTGCCCTACAACATATTCTCTCCTCCTGCCCTAAATCTACGCTCATCTTCTTTCTCAACCCACTTATCCGTTACTCATTTCTCACTGCCTGCCTTCCCCTCCTCTCATATATATATATATATGTATTTGTGTGTGTGTGTGTGTGTGTGTGTGTGTGTGTGTGTGTGTGTCTACATCTTTTCCTATAATCAAAAATGTTTTAGATAACCCCTCCTCCACTCCCACTCAGCATCGTTCAGTTTACTTCTGTTTACTAATTGATCTATCCTCTTTGGTTACATATATCTTCCTTGGCATGACTCAGTACTAATACACAGTATCTCTGACTTCCACAATCCTCATGACCTAGGTCGTGAATTACATTCCCTCCTATTCCTTTTTTCTTCCCTTTTCTCCTACCTGATGAAAGAACACTGTTCCAAAATCTTAAAAAAAAAAGTAAAGCAGTAAACAATCAGAATATTGGTTTGAACACCACAGTGCTTTACTAGGCATGGTCCTGTTTGGAGGTGGTAAGCCATTGCCTTCCTGTGACTTACGAACTGACTTATCCAGACAGTTATAGGGGACCTGCAGTTTAATGTGGGTTCCAAACCAGGGTGCTACTCAGTATTTTCCATATCAGCAACACTGCCAGAAATGAAAGACGTGGAAAGTGACAGATAAAAATCTTAGCACCTGGCGGGGATCGAACCCACGATCTTCGGATTTATAATCTGGCACTCTACCACTGTGCTACCAAGATACACTTCCGAAAGCAAGTGCTATTTTTTCATCCTTTTTCTTGTAATTGTACCTAATTTATAAATCCGTAATGAATCTTACACATGTAGATGACTTACCGTCAATTATAACATACTTTGTCCTTTCTGACAGGAAATCACGAATCCAGTCGCCCAACTGTGACGATATTCCATAAGCACGCAATTTGATTAGAAGACGCTTGAAAGCCTTTCGAAAATCTAGAAATAAGGAATCTATTTGACATCCCTTATCGATAGCACTCATTACAGAATGAGAGTAAAGAGCTAGCTGTGTTTCGCAAATCTGTGTTGACTATGGGACAATAGGTCATTCTCTTTGAGGAAGTTCATAATATTTGAGGAAAGTATATGTTCTAATATACTGCTGCAAACGACATCAATTATGTAGGCCTGTAATTTTGCTGGTCACTCCTATTGCCTTTCTTGAATATTGGAGTGACCTGTGCAAATTTCTACTCTTTGGGTACGCAATGTTCGCTAAGCGTGCGGTTGTATAAGATAGATAGGTATGGGGATATTGCATCAGCATACCCTGAAAGGAACCTAATTGGTATACAGTCAGGACTGGGAGACTTACTTTTGTTAAGTGAGTTAAGTTGTTTTAATACTCCAGGGATAATTACGCATGGTGCAAGCTATTCTAGATAGGAATTATGGAGTACCGGTAGTATTTGCTTAGTCTTCTCTAGTGAAGGAATTTTGGAAAGCTCTGTTAAGCTGTTCAGCTTTAGCAGAACTGTCATCAATAGCATCATCATTTCCATCGTATAATGAAGGTATTGCGTGTGTTTTGCTGCTACTATACATAACTTAATAATGACTCATCTTTAAAAATAAGACAACAAATCCTATTGTTATTGCTGCTGTGTTTAGAAATGAGAGACTTCACATACAGCTGGTGCCAAACAATGTATGCAGCATTGGCCCCCTATTTAGCTTGCATTTATCGCGAATCTTTAATTTGGCGCAAAGTTCCTAGTGATTGGAAAAAAGCGCAGGTGACTCCCGTTTATAAGAAAGGAAAGAGAACTGACCCACACAATTACAGGCCAATATCTTTCCATGAATCAGCATGTGTTTAGGAAACATTGTTCAGTGAAACTCAGCTTGCCCTTTTCTTACACGAAATCTTGCGAGCCATGGATGAAGGGCAACGGGCGGATTGTGTTTTTCTCGACTTCAAAAAGGCGTTCGACGCAGTGCCACACTGCAGACTGCTAATGCCACACTGCAGACTGCTAACGAAGATACGAGCTTATAGAATAGGTTCACAGATTTGTGACTGGCTGGAAGACTTCCTAAGTAATAGAACGCAGTATGTTGTTTTCGAAGGCGAGTGTTTATCAGAGACGAGTGTATCGTCAGGCGTGCCCCAGAGGAGTGTGATAGGACCGCTATTAATTTCTATCTATATAAATGATCTGGTGGACAGAGTAAGTTGTAATTTGCGGCTGTTTGCTGATGATGCTGTGGTGTATGGGAGGGTGTCGTCTGTAACTGACTGTAATAGTATACAGGATGACTTAGACAAAATCTCTAGTTGGTGCGAAGAATGGCAGCTAGCTCTCAATGTAGAAAAATGTAAGGTGATGCACATGAGTAGAAAAAACAATCCTATAATGTTCAAATACAGCATTAGTAGTGAGCTTCTTGATGCTGTCGCATTGTTCAAATATCTAGGCGTAGCGATATGAAATGGAACGAGCATGTAAGGACAGTTGTGAGTAAGGCGGACAGCCGACTTCGGTTTATAGGGAGAATTTTGGGAAGGTCTACTTCACCTGTAAAGGAGACCGCGTATCAAATGCTTGTACAACCACGTCTTGAGTATTGCTCAAGTGTTTGGGACCCGCAGCAGATCAGTTTAAAGGAAGACATAGAAGCGGTTCAGAGACGAGCAGCTAGATTTGTTACCGGTAGGTTCGACCAATGCGCAAGTGTCACGGAAACGCTCCGGCAACTCAATTGGGGATCGCTGGAAGAAAGATGATTTTTTTGCGTGAATTTCTGTAAAGTAAATTTAGAGCGCCAGAACTTGAAGCTGAGTGTAGTACGATCTTGCTGCCGCCTACTTACATTTCGTGTAAAGTTCACAAAGACAAGAGAAATTATGGCTCGTACGGAGGAATATAAGCATTCTTTTTTTCCTCGTTCAATTTGGGAGTGGAATAGGAAAGAAAATGCCTAGTAGTGGTACAGTGTACCCTCCGCCACCCACCTTATGGTGAATTGCGGAGTATGGATGTAGATGTAGAATGTACCGTAGCAATTTTATGTAGGGAGTCATGCTTCTTATTAATTCAGTTTATGATGTCTAACATTTCACAGGCACTCCTCTGCCTCTTATTAGATGACGACTTCATAAATGTTGCTTCTTTATAACATGTAACTCTACAGATACACAGAGAAATTCAAACAGTACCGCTGTGAAGGAGCATTTAGTGCTAGCAAGCTACAGACATTGTTTCTTTACCGATACTGCCACAGAACACAGCTTTTATGTTGCCAGCATGTTGTGAAAATCTAAACCATAGTCCAGAACTAGTAGCGAATTACATTGCAGAACATGTTTCAAATTCATTGTAAATACCCCTTAACGTCAACAAGAAAGCGAACCACTAACCTCTACATGAATTCTTTAACGTCAACAAGAAAGCAAACTGTAGCAAAGCCATAAACTACATCAACTATCTGACAGTGGGGGTTATACAAAAAAAGGACAGTCAGGTGAAATTAACGAATTTATTAATCTAACTAAACTACTACAATAACATTACATGGCTCAATAATTGACCATTTTTATATTGAATAACAGAAAAGAGGGGCATGCCTGTGATTCCTGCTCGTGTCTACCTGAGGTGGTTTGCTCATGGCCTTTGGGAGCTTGCAAGCCGCGCCAAGCTGGACTCACCTGCTGCTCTACTCTCCACCGCTCGGGGCCGACTGGTCGTCGCACGAATCGCCGGCACTGCAGAACCCCCCTTCTACCATTTGGACATGGGTTTGGAAGGGGAGCTAGGTTGCCGAAATTCCTTGCTGGCCGAGCGTGCAGGATACACAGGCGTGCAAATAAAAGTAAGGGCGCAATTTTCATCGCTTTGGTGGGCGTCTTTTAATTACTGCACCGAGAATCCGTCAATGAGTTGTAGTGCGGAGTGGCGGCTGCCATAAAACCACTAACCTCTACATGAATTCTTAAGTTCACTTTGGTGTTTCGACTGCTTTGAATTGTTTTCCCACCATGACACAATTTACAGCAAAAGGAATAATTATTTCCATCCAACGTCAAAAATTCAAACACTTCGGCTTAAGATGGCCAAGGCATGTGAGTGTCTTCTTCCTTCTCCACGTCAAAAGGTGTGGAAAGTAAATGGAGACTGTACGCTGTTTACGTGTGACGCATCAGGTGATTGTTATATACTAATTGTTGCACACATAATTATAAAATAAAAATGTTATGAATGAATGAACACTATTAAATGTTATAATGGTACTAAAATATATGTTTCATACATTTCCAATGTACGTTGTTAAAAAGGTTTAATTTAGAAGCAAAATATGTTTCTTTTTTCTCTTCACAAAATCAAAGCTCAGTATTCTGCAGTCTTGAGATTAATACAAACAAATGTCACTTTACTTGCAACAGAAAAGTAACGATACTTCCGTTAAATCGTCAAGTAATAAAAGTAACTTAGTTATAGTTAAAGTTACTTTATGCAAATAATAACGCCACTACCATCCATTACCTTTGAAAATTAACTGTTACTAGTAACGACATTACAAGTAACGCATTACTCCCCAACCCTGGCTATCATTTACTATCTATGATTGTGGAACAATTTCTTTTTCCCCACCCATGCTAGGAAGTGCCACTCTTTTCATATCTTGTGTTATTTAAAGACTTGCATAATCAGAAAATAGATAGTTAAATACACTTAAAAGGGCAGATACAGGAGGTTGGGGGCATGGATAGGTGCACGTGCCTCCTCCAGACAGCCAGACGAGAGAGAGAGAGAGAGAGAGAGAGAGAGAGAGAGAGAGAGAGAGAGAGGGGGGGGGGGGGGTGGAAGGATGGAAAGAATCTGAGCATTAGAATAATTAACATTTACTTTCAGGCAGCATGTAATTGTGAGCTTAAAAACGCAAAATCCCTGTAATTAACATAAACTTAATTTGACTTTTTGTGTGAAGCTTTCGTTTAATTGTTTCTTGCTCTTTGTTGTCAGTAATTTACAATAAACATAAATAAAAGTTTTTTATTGTTTTGTGATTGCTTGGGAGATAAATGAGCTATGTGTATGTTTTAAGGTAATAGAGATTAAGTGGTCAATAATCTGAAGATTGGTTTGAACACCAAAGTGCTTTCCAATACATAGTCCTATTTGGAGGTGGTATGCTGTTGCCTTCCTCCGACTTTCAAACTAACTTATCCAGCCAGTTATAGGGAGACCTACAGTTTAATGCAGGTTCTGAACCATGGTGCTACTCATTATTACTCGAAAATAAAGGATTTAACTATGTCAAAAACTGAATTTCAAGGGCTGTGTTCAGACTGGCCCATTCAGGTGTTTTCGGTAAACGGATCATCTCTCTGGATTCTTTTCCTAGACACTAATATATAGTACTGCCAACCATTATAGACTTTTATTTGAAGCTACACGTTTCGATTTTCCAGTTACTGGAAAAAATTAGAAATCTCAATGGCATGTTTCCACACATCAGATACAAGGATTTTCACGGTAGCAGAAGTTCATCTTGAAACACAGACAACTGTAATTTTCAGAATGAAATTTTCACTCTGCAGCAGAGTGTGTGGTGACATGTAACTTCCTGGCAGATTAATATTGTAAGCTGGAATTGGGATTTGAACCTATGACCTTTGCCTTTCACGGGCAAGTGCTTTAATGTCTGAGCTATCCCAACACGCTTAACAGTCCGTCCTCACAACTTCTGGCAGTACCTCATCTCTTACTTTCCAAACTTCACAAAAGTCCTCCTGCAAACCTTGCAGGACTAGTCCTGAAAGGGTCACAGGAGAACTTCTGTGAAGTTTGGAAAGTAGGAGGTGAGGTTCTAGCACAAGTAAAGTTGCAAAGACAGACCGTGAAGCATGCTGGGGTAGCTCAGATGGTAGAGCGCTTGCCTGTGGTAGGCAAAGGTCACAGGTTCGAATTCCGATTCCAGCACACAACTTTAATCTGCCAGTAAGTTTCAAGTGTAATTTTGTTGATTGCGAATGCTTTTAAGAAAACTTATCCTGTTTTGCGTAGCAAATTTACAAAGCATGAAGAAGAAATTGATTCAGTACAATGCAAAAACAGGAAATCCAATTTTAGGTTTTGAGGGAATATCAAACTTGGCGCAACATATTTACTGGTAGTTTGTTTCTGACCCTTAGTTGGGTGACCTTTTAGAATACACAGTTTTTCCAATTTTTGCAATGTTTGATAATTTCACAGCTACTACGAATACTGTACTGTTCATCCACAGTAAGTTGATGATTTGTGCGCTGGCTGTTGCCAGCGACAGGAGGCGTGTACCATGGCTGTTGAGAGGCCAAGCATCAGCAAGCAGAAGGCAGTGTCGTAAACGTTACCCGTAACAATGTGTGTAGTAGTATTTCGCATCTAGGGGCAGCGTAATGTTGTCAGCGCTCCTAAATAAATGGATGTCCTTCAAGTAGTGTAGATGTTTTCTGCTGCTGGCATCACTAGGTAAAATCATCTTCACTTGTCATTAATATACTTTCATCTATTTACCAATGCACTACTAATTTCGGCATCATTCTCAAGTTCCTATGATAACAAAAAATATTGTAATGTTTCAACTACACGAAACAGTGAAAGCTTTAATAAGTAACCACAAAACAAAACAAAAAAGAGTATCAGAACACTATATTTACTAAAATGAAAAATGAACCACGTGCGCCGCACGGGAATGGCCATGTGATCTCTACCCTTGATTGTGTACACCTTCCGGGTTACTGGACTGGAGTAAGTGGTG
Organism: Locusta migratoria; assembly: GCA_026315105.1. Taxonomy (NCBI): domain Eukaryota; kingdom Metazoa; phylum Arthropoda; class Insecta; order Orthoptera; family Acrididae; genus Locusta; species Locusta migratoria. The sequence goes on along the minus strand of CM048744.1, from coordinate 490,079,436 downwards.
GTGGAAGGGTGCATAGGGCAGGTTTTACAACAGGGGCAGTTGCATGGGTAGGATCCAGAGGGTAGGGAAGGTTGTTTGGAGATTTCATGGGGATGGACTAGGAGGTTATGAAAGACACTCTCAGTGGAGCGGGAAGGATGCCATGAAGGATGGATCTCATTTTGAGGCAGGATTTAAGGAAGACGTATCCTTGTTGGAGAGCCACATTCAGTGTCCTCTCCAGTCCTGGAAAGTATCCGGTGACAAGAGGGGCACTTCTGGGGTTCTTCGGTGGAAGGTTCTGGATTTGGAGGGATGAGAAAGTGGATCTGGTAATTTGCTTCTGAACCAGATCAGGAGGATAGCTGCAGGATGTGAAAGCTGTTATTAGATTATTGGTGTACTGGTTCAGGGATTCGGGACTGGAGCAGACTCGTTTGCCATGAAGAGCTAAGCTGTAGGGAAGGAACGTTTGATGTGCAATGGATGGCAGCTGTCATAATGGAGGTACTTTTGTTTGTTGGTTGGTTTGATGTGGACGGACGTGTGAAGTTGGCCATTGGACAGATGGAGGTCGACATCGAGGAAAGTGGCATGGGATTTGGAATAGGACCAGGTGAATTTGATGGGACCAAAGGAGTTGCGGTTGGAGACGAAATTCTGGAGTTGTTCTTCACTGTGAGTCCAGATCATGAAGATATCAATGAATCTGTATCAAACTTTGGGTTGACAGACTTGGGTATCCAGGAATGCTTCCTCTAAGCGTCCCATAAATAAGTTAGCATACGAGGGGGCCATCCTGCTTCCCTTTAGTAGTTGGTATGTCTGGACCTCAAAGGTGAAGAAGTTGTGGGTTAGGATGAAGTTGGCTAGGGTAATAAGGAAAGTGGTTTTAGGTAGGGTTGAAGGTGGCTGGCGTGAAAGGAAGTACTCCATCGGAATGAAGCCCTGGGCGTGCGGGATGTTTGTGTATAAGGAAGTAGCATCAATAGTTACAAGGATGGTTTCCAGAGGTAACAGGCTGGGTAAGGATTTCAGGCGGTGGAGAAAGTGATTGTTGTCTTTGATGAAGGATGGGAGACTGCACATAATGGGTTGAAGGTGTTTGTCTATGTAGGCAGAGATTCGTTCAGTGGGGGCTTGGTAACCAGCCACAATCGGCCGGCCTGGATGATTAGTTTTGTGAATCTTAGGAAGTAGGTAGAAGGTAGGGGTGCGGGGTGTCAGTGGGGTCATGAGTTTCATGGACTCAGGTGAAAGGTTTTATAGGGGGCCTAAGGATCTGATGATTCCCTGAAGCTCTGCCTGGACATCAGGAATGGGGTTGTCTTGACAAACTTTGTAGGTAGTGTTGTCTGAAAGCTGACGCAGTTTCTCAGCCACATACTCCCGCCGATCAAGTACCACAGTCGTGGATCCCTTGTCGGCAGGGAGAATGACGATGGAATGGTCAGCCTTCAGATCACGGATAGCTCTGGATTCAACTGCAGTAATGTTGGGAGTAGGATTAAGGTTTTTCAGGAAAGACTGAAAGGCAAGGTTGGAAGTAAGGAATTCCTGAAAGGTTTGAAGAGGGTGATTTTGAGGAAGAGTGAGTGGGTCTCTCTGTGACAGAAGATGGAACTGATCCTGGCAGGGTTCAATTTGAATGTCATCTTGGGGAACTGGATCATTAGGAGTAGGATTATTTTTCTTTGTGCCAAAGTTATATCTCCAGCAAAGACTACGAGTATAGGGTAGTAAATATTTGAAAAATGCTGTTTGGTTGAATTTGGGAGTGGGACTAAAGGTGAGGTCTTTGGATAGGATGGAGGTTTCAGATTCGGAGAGAGGTTGACTACTGAATTGAGATGTTGTGGTTCAGGATTGGGTGGATTAGGACTGGAGGTTTGGGGGGGGGGGGGAGTAGAGCTGGAAGTGGGAGATTGAGTAGATGGGAGAGACTGTGTTTCTGTGCAATATGAGAAGCTTGAGGTTTATTGGAGAGGTGGTTGAGGGAGAGTGTATTGCCTTTCCGGAGTTGGGTGACCAGGAGTTTGGATAGTTTTTTTGAGGTGGAGGGTGGCATGCTGCTCCAATTTGTGGTGGACCTGTAAAAGGATGTTCTGAACTGTAGGTGTGGATGTGGGAGTGGGAGTGGAAAGGTTGAGGATTTTAATCAGGGATAGGAGTTGACAGGTGTGTTCATTGGCAGAGTTGATGTATAGGTTAAGGATCAGGCGGGTGAGGGCTGTGGATTGTTCTGTTTGGAATTGGTATAAGGCAGAATGAAAGAATGGGTTACAGCCAGAGATGGGAACTTTTAGTGTGAGGTCCCTGAGGGTTTCATTTTTTTTTTTTACATTTGGCATCACCCCCAAGGGCCTCACACTAAAAGATCCCATCTCTGGCTGTAACCCATCCTTTCATCCTGCCTTATACCAATTCCAAATAGAACAATCCACAGCCCTCACCCGCCTGATCCTAATACAGTGGAAAAAGCAATATTTATATTCATTTTCTTAAAAGTACCTGCAATTCTAGTCCTCATTACACCATAATACTGTGTTATGACTAATAACACACCTATGTACGTTAAGCCTGTTACAATTATTGTGAGGATACTCAACCGTACCATCAGAGTCCGACAAAATCCACTGCTACACATGACCACTTCTGTCCCAACTAGCGGTATCGTCCGGAGGCACAACCACGTTAGCGAGCACTGTGAGACTGCAACTGAGCCAAAGTTCACGGCTGGCCCAGTGCCTCTCTCAAAACTGACATGTAGTCGGTAGGGTGCAGCGCGATAGTCCAGCTAGTACCGCACAGGGGCCAGTCCTGGTAACAGGCGGAGCGGCATTCAAACATATGCGCCAAACGTTACCACATACTAAAATATTACAATCTCTTTTTGTTGTTTTATTATTGCATTGCCTTGGTTGTTGTTGCACTGCCTTTTTTTTGTGACTTATAAATGCCTATCACATATTGCGTGGGTAATTTTTATTCCTTACTATACCTTGCATAAATTTTATCAAGGATTACATATGTAAAGGTGGATTTCCTTTACACATCAAACATGTGATTTCCATTATCATTAGAAAGCAAATGGAAGTTTTGGTGGCAATTTTGACTTTAATTTTGTTATGGAGTTTGTTGAATTTGTTTACAGTTTCATTGAAATCTGACTGACCTCTAGTTATCAACAGGAGAGAGTCGTTGACATACCTAAATTAATACACTTTTTTCCCACCTAAAATGGGGAAGACATGGAAAAAATTTTGTATCTAAAAATTGCAAAAAAGATCAGGTAAAACCCCTAAAATGGGACTTCCCCTTCTTGTACATATGTTTGTTCATTGAATGTGAATTGGTTATACTTCAAACAGAAAGTTATGAGAGCAATAAACTCAAATTGCATGGTTACGGAATATCGCCAAAGATGTGCAATTAGATTCTTGATTTCCTGTCAGAAAGGACACAGTACATTGTAATTGATGGTAGTCTTTGGTTCACCTTCCCTACAATATTTTCTCAGTGTTCTTTCTAATTTAAGTTGTTCGTATTTATTTCTTTAATCACATTGATATCATGATTAACCTGATTCCTATTCTTTATTGTTTCATTTTTTACTAATCTAACAACAGCTACCACTATTTTATTCTATTCTACCTTTGAAATTTTGTTGGTATCTAACCCAAACTTAATGTGTTTTTTACAGATCTATGTTTATTCAAATAATACTTTAATCCTTTTGCAAATGTCTTTCTTCATACTGATTAAAATGATGTTAATGAGATTTAAAACTCTGGTTTAGGTTCATGTTCACTTATTTGACAACTTTCTTGTCCTGTTAGATTGGCTGGTAAACATTAACAATTCATACCAAGGCATAGTATGAAGTGTTCAGACATTGCCAGTGGGTGCAGCTGAATAACTGTAACACAGATGGTGACAGCCAGTCAGATATTAGCGTGTAACAGCTGTAATTTATTCATAATAAATTATTACTTTTTTTTCACTGACCATGAAGTAAATAATTTTGGTGTTAATGTGAAAACATTGACACAAGATAGTGCAAACTGAGCTCAATATAAATCAGTGAATTTCAATGGCTGCCGTACACTATCACCTGACTGGCCAGTCACATGCAGTGGCCATAGCCAACATATGAAAACTCAACACTATGCTGCGACACGGACAGTATCTTTCTCTGCTTACATCTAACCGTCTCAACAACCTTCTATACAGTATTATTAGCTCTAGCTAATGGTTGATCAAACACTACTGGAGTTACCACTTTTGCAAGCTCACTATCATATAATATGGTGCAAGTTACACTTTTTTTTATAAATAGTTTCCTAACTTCACTTATTAGAGTTGTCACTTCACACTTTCTTCTCGCTGACCTTGTCTGTCTTTTACTGTTAAAATTACTTTGTAAATGTCTAGGGGTAAATTTCTTTCCAATGCACCCATTGTTGATGTGGATATGTTGAATTGTAACTCCCAGTCTGTCCTTCAGATTCTTGAATTTAAAAAATGCTGCTTACGCCCAGCTAGACAAAATCTTTTATGACAACCATAAAATGTGGATCAATGTAAAGTAAATTAAACAACACAGAAGCCAATGTTATTCTGTGTCCTTAAGAAAAAGCACATAACATTAAATTTGCAGTAAAATACTATGTTTTCAATATATAATGTCCATATAGACTCTCCATGCGGGGAAAGTTTCTGAAACCTTCACCAGTCAAGATGACGCAAATTGTGTGTGTCTTGCATACTGTATGTAGGCTACTAATACTTCCTCATAACTGGAACAGGATGAGAACTGAAAACAGAAATGTGTCTGACAAGGAACATTACAATTTAAAAGAAAAGAAAAAGAAAAAAAAAATGCTGGTCTAGCTTGTGTTGCTGGAGTGGCCAGACATGATAGTTGTGTGTGTATAGGTATCTGAGTGATTGCGTGAATGTATGTGTTTCTTTTTCTGATGAAGGCCATGGCCAAAAATTTAAGTTGTGTGAATGTGATTATTTTCGTGTGTCAGCAGCTCAGCGAGCCTCTTTACGGTGAGTTGTTACCTATCCTCCATTACTGACATTCCTATCAGATTTTCTATTGTAAAACATTCTTTGGAACATGTTGACATTCTTAGAATACAATACAAATTATGGAATGCAGTAACATGAAATAAATTGAGATTTGTTACGTACACTCAGATGGGCTTCACAATACGTGGTTATGAAAAGACAAAGGCTGTAAGCAGAAAAGCGGCAGAAAGCGTGCGGCTGCGTCACATGAGTGTCATTGTTGTCGTTACAAGTTCATTATTTGAACATCACGCCCAAGCTGATTTTAAACGACAGTATAAAAAGGGACTCCCTTAGTTTTGATCAAGACTTTTTTTAGTATGAAAACGTATTCTTAAACAGAGTGTAGGTGGCACAAGAAAAGATGATGTCTTGGCCCATACCTATCACAGCCTGTGACTGCTATACACTACATTTTGATCTGTATCCTGCATTAAGCGAGCAAGGAATAATTTCAGGGGGTGTGCTGGAGTGTGGCCGAGTTATCAGGACTGCCGGGTTATCAAGAGCCGAATTTTCGGGCATCTACTGCATGATTCACAGAGTAATGGATGAATTCTTCATCTGGCAGGCAATCATTTAATTAAGACAGTCAGAAATTATGGTTGTTCCAAGAAGTACATTCTATTTTAAAGAATGCAGAACAAGTTTGTTCTTGTAGGGAAAACTTTGAGGAAACACTTTCTACTTCCCCTTTCAATTGTGCCAAATCCCCACCACCCTGAAACTCTTTTCACTTCCTGAACTTCCTTTTATCAAACTGCGAGTCACTCATTTCGACTTTTTTGCTCCCCCACCCCTCCCAATTGTTTACGCAGAGCAACACACACAGTTCCCAGCAATAACTGCACCAGCTAACTACAGTATTATTTACACATGTGTGACATAGTACATTTTTTCACCCGCAACACAGTCGTTTCCAGTAAGCCAGTGATTTTGAGTTTAGTCCAGCAAACCAACTTTTCGTTTGGGTCCTTCTTTGAATCTTGTGGTAGCAATTTCGGCATCACTGTAGACTGGATATACCACCCATATTCTTCGACCCATGGCGTCATCAAGATGTCAGAAAACCAGTATACAGGATATCTCAATACTTCTGTATTGTAGATACAAGTATGTGTAGTTATTATGGATAACAGAATGTATCATCAATCACAAGTCTTAACCCAAGAATTCGCGCCTTCGGCACTCACATACAAGAAAAAAGATCTCTTGGTTAACCTACACCTAACCATCAGAGAGAAGCTACAAATCACTTTTTAATCACAAAATATTAATCTGTTATGTTTGTAAACAAACTATTGTCTTTAACTCACGCCTTCTACAAACATGCACGCACCTCAAAATTACCGTGCTGTGATGACGTCATGGATCAAACCTGACGGGCGGTATCCCCGTCTACAGGTGAGCCGCAATTTCTGTATACCTAGTACACACCACCCATTAGATATTTCCCAGCAACTAATTCCATTGGTGAAGAAACACCCTTCACAAAACACAAATCTTGCAACAACCTCTGGCTCATATACCAGCCCAATATTTCTTCCTTCAAATTAAACAAACTCCATTGAAAAAGGGAAAAATATCATAAAAACCCTCAACATTTGCTGAAAGAATAACAATAATAATAATTAATCTGAAACATAACACAAATCACTAATCATACATTATACTCCACAATGATTAAATCCACATATTTCATTACTTTGCCACAATTCTCCATTCTCACCATTTTGCACTAACAACATGGTATGTCAAACAACAAAATGTGATCGATATTCCACATATAATATCAGCAAATCTCATTGGACACCACATACCATCACCCAACTGGCTGATGAAAATGTCACATAGCCCCCACCAGTTTCGTCTGTTGCCTACATTACCACATGGGGCTTTCAGGGTGGTTAGTAAAATTTAACCTATGAAACTAAATAATGTGTAAGTGTAAAAGTTTACTTGTCTTGTCATGGTGTAGTGTGACAAAGTTGGCAGTGGCCAGAGCAGACCAATTGTGGCAAGATAGCTAATCAAATATTAGCCCATAAGAAATATTCTGTCTTCAGAATAAACAATAATATTTTCAAATACATAAGAGAGAAGGGGCAAAAAAATCTCCCGAAATGCTAACAGATATATGTTTTATCCCAATCCCAAAAGTGTACGGATCAATGTCATGTATAAATAAATCAGGGGGAAAAAAATCACATTGAGACGGATGTATATTTTATTCAGTTTTGTTACTATGAAGATGTGTAAGGAAGAAGGATTTATTTTTTCTCACTGATCATAAACTAAATAATTAATACTCTCCCTGCTCTGTGGTTGACAGGTTCCTGTATGTACCTTTGTCAGAGGCAGTGATGGACTCTATACCAAATTGGCTTCTGAGGACACTACTTGGTGATATGAATGCCAAAGTTGGGAAAAAATGAGTATTCCAATATACAACAGGAAGGCAAAGTCTACATGATCTAAGCAATGATAATGGGGTGAGGGTCATCAACTTCGCCACATCATCAGGGCTGTTCATATCTAGCACAAATTTTCAGCGAAAAAACCTACGCAAGGGAACCTGGGTGTCACCAGATGGGAGTACTATAAATCAAATAGACCATGTTGCCATTGATCTAAGAGTCAAGGGATGGGTATTAGATGTTAAGACAGCATGGGGTGCTGAAGGTGGGAATGACCATTCTCTGGTAAGAGGCCTCTTACATGTACAGTATGAAGGAGGAACTGGGACTAAGTTAAAAAGACTTGAACGATATCTTGTGGAAAAACTAAAATATGAAAAAATTAAGACCAAATGTCAATTGGAAGTTAACAACCGCTTTGAAGCACTAACTGAAATGGATGGGAATGAAGACCTTGAACAAATACGGGAAAACATCAAGAACCCAATCACAGATCAAAGGAAACAATTAAGGGAAACGCATTTGGAAAGAAGATCTGGTTTGGAAAGAAATGCAAAGAGACCCTAGAGCGAAGAAAGGAAGCCAGGAGCAGGGGGCTGAAGGAGGCAAATCTTGCACAGGGCAAAGCGCAGTTCGAGGAGGATCTTAAGACTAAGCAAGCAACTCTGACAAGAGCAAAGAGGAATTATATTAAGGATACCAACATTGAAGCAGAAACGGACTTCAGAGGACACAAGACCAGGTAAATGTTTAAGAAGGTGAAATGCCTAAGCAAAGGTCACCAGGCAAAGCAGAAATTTGTCAGATTCCCATTACAAGGTCCCGACGAATGACAGCGAAATAGCTGAGAGATGGAAAGAGTATTTTCGAGAGCTGTTAAACTGCGATGAACCTGAACTGCAATCCCCAATTACAGCCGATGCAGAGTACCCCCCACCTACCCTACAAAACCCTGATCTAGCCTGTCGTGCTATATGGTTGTGAGACACGGAGTATTCGAAAACAGAACTTCCGCAAGCTCCTTGATTTTGAGAGAAAAGTTCTTCGGAAGATCTACGGTCTGGTTTTGGATGCAGACATGGGGGAATGGAGGATTAGGCATAACCAAGAGCTTCAGGAATAATACCAACAGCCCAGCATAGCAGAAACCATAAGCCAAGCACATGCAGTGGGCCGGTCATGTGGCCCGGATGGAAAATGGCAGGTGGCCTCAGAAGCTCCTGGGTTTCGTTCCTGCAGGAAGGAGACCCCAAGGAAATGTTTGAGGGGTGGCCTCCATGAAGACCTGAAGCAAACAACACTAGATGTGGACAGGTGCCAGATAACAACAATGGACAGAAAGCATTGGAGACGGAAACTTATAGCAGCGTGTGGTCCACGAGGCCTGATCATGTAGAAGACCTTTGTCAGCACAAAAAATGAACTGTAACTGTAATCAGAAGATTCCACAAGAAAATTTACCATGAAAACACATATGAAGGACAGGTTTACTAAATTCGTTACTATGAAGACATATACAGAAAAGGGGATTACTTGAATGTCATACTATCACCCGATTAGCAAACGTCACATGCAGCGGCCATTGCCAACATCACCACAGAAAGCCACGGAAGGACAAGTAAACATTAGCCATGCCTAACAATGGCAAGTCCAGGTTGAAATTCAACAATATAATGAGGATAGTATGTAAGCAATTGCAAAGAGATTTGTCGAGGCGCATGAGACACTCATACACACACAACTTAGTGTTCTGGAACACAGCAAATTGAGAGCATAGCTGTGTGTGTGTGTGTGTGTGTGTGTGTGTGTGTGTGTGTCATTACATATGAATGAAGGTATGAGTCTTTTTCCAGTGAAGTCTGTGCCCAAAGCTAATTTACACACGTATGAACGTCTTTTTTATGTGCCTGTCACAGCTTGATGAAAGTTTTTGCAGTGACTTGCAAACTATCCTCAATATATTATAAAACTTATGAAAATTGGTTTCCAATCAGTTAATAAATTAAAATAAGTACCAACATTAAAGTTTCTTACTTACCGTTTTCACAGCAGTATTTTCATTTAACTGGCCCTCTAGCTGATTCCGTTGACTAACAGCTTTATGGAAATCTGCAAGAGTAAAACATTGTTACGTAAGTTGTTGAAAGTTGAAGTGCACATCACAACAGACAAGAATGATGGAGAAACATAGGAGTTGGTTTACAGTTGTTGAATCAGATTGTAATCATTTTGGATGAGGGCACTCGACAGCCTCATGCAGAATCAGCATGCAAGTCTAGTGAGGTGGCTGCTGGATTGGAAAAGATAAAGAGGGGGGGGGGGGGGGGGGATAAGCCTGACACTCCATTGAGTGGAGGGGAAAATGGACAAGCCGGCCGCGGTGGCCGAGGAGACTGAGGCGCTTCAGTCACGGTCTGCAAGGCCAGTACAGTCGGGGGTTCAAATCCCCCCTCTGGCATGTATATTTGTGCCGTGCTTAGTTGTAGGTAGTTCATAAGTAGTTTGTAAGTTTAGGGACTGATGACCCCGTAGTTAAGTGCCTTAAGCTTCACAAATATTTGAACATTTGAAAATGGACAAAGAGTGACGAGGAGAAGATGAGCAGAGGGAGGCTATATGGGGGGGCAGGGAGAGGGAAGGTGGGGAGTTCTGGATGTTTATCAATTTCAGTGTACATTTTGCAAATCATTGCCCTGCTTGCTAGCGTATTATAAAACCCACCATTGCTCCTCAGTACTACATGGATAAGGTTCAACAGTTCCAAATTTTCAAAACCCATGGGGAAAAAAAAAACAATGTGGGTTAAAATAATAGGCACATTTCCAGTGAAATCGAGGACTGCCTAGATGACAGTATATAAAATACTTTACCCTAGACAGACTAGATTTCCAAAATGAAAATATGTGACATGGATATTATCATTTAGATCTTTTACTTTATGACGGCCTTGATGTCACTCATGAACGTAGGTACTAAAAAGTAGTATATATTAAGAAACAAAGCCAAGTTTTTCTCCCTCCCCCCCCCCCCCTCCAAGCAAAAATAATGTATTTTGATGGCTGTCATATTTACATTTCCTTCTCTGAGTATCACTCTTTTTAGATCTGTATGACACACACAAAAAGTGCTACAACACAAAAAGTATTTACTTGCTGTAAGAATATGTAACAACTGGGAAAAGTGCACAATTAAGCAGTTTTGGAGGCAGTTTTTGTAGGGAACAAACTAAATATATGACAATTTCCTTAACAATGACATTTAATACAAAAATTGGTAAAATTTTACAGTGCAGGGTTAAATTGTACGACACTTCTTGCCGGGTTGGTTAATGGCAGAAACTCACATTATATATATATATATATATATATATATATATATATAATTTAACCCTGCACTGTAAAATTTTACCAATTTTTGTATTAAATGTCATTGTTAAGGAAATTGTCATATATTTAGAGAGGGAAAAGGAAATGATGAGGGTTTCAAGGGAGTGGATAAGGAGTCATTCCAATCCCGGGACAGGAAAGACTTACCTTGGGGGGAAAAAAAAGAGGGTAAACAAAAACACACACACCCACACATTTACACAGACGCAAGTACACTTAGGCAGACACACTGTAGAACTGTGTCTGCCTAAGTGTACTTGCGTCTGTGTAAATGTGTGGGTGTGTGTTTTTGTTTACCCTCTTTTCCCCCCCCCCCCCAAGGTAAGTCTTTCCTGTCCCGGGATTGGAATGACTCCTTATCCACTCCCTTGAAACCATCATTTCCTTTTCCCTCTCCTTCCCTTCTGCCTGACGAAGCAGCTAGGCTGCGAAAGCTTGTATGTGTGTGATTTTATTTGTTTCTATCGACGAGCCGGTCCTTTTGGTAAGTCATCTGTTTTCTATTTTTATTTTTGTTTATCCCACCGGGAAAGTTTCCCTCCAAATATTTTTTTCTGAACAGACAAGGGTACATACAAGAACCCGTCAACCATACAGCAGGTACAGCATTAATTATGCTGAGAGTGAAATGAGCAGCCATAACACTATGTAGCTATGTAGATTCTACACTTCACTGTTCATCTGTTGCCAACATAAGCACTGGAGCCCAGCGAGAAAGGTCAAAGTTTTATCTGGTGCAGTGTCAAGTGTTCAGATGTTGGCAGCAGCCGGAGTGAACAGGAAAGTATGGGGGGGGAGGGGGTGATGGGATTATTTTTTGTGCCGACCAGAAGTAAATAATTAATGCTATACCTGCCCTATGTTTGACAGGTTCTCGATGTACCCTTGTCCGCTCAATAAATTAACTGTAATTGTCACCAGAAAATATCATGAGAAAACATTCGGGAAAGAACATGGCTGCCGTACTTCATATATAGTGAAAGTGTGTCATCCTTTTGGAATGAAATATTAACTTGGCCAACAGCAAATATTCAAGAAATGTAGGATGGACCTTTCTCCTGTCAACATTAAATACTACTTTGGTTTGTTACTTTTTCCTTTTGTAAACAGTGTCAATTACTGAAAGCATTCAAATAAGTCTTATTACAATTCTGAAATAAACATAACAACAGTGTACTGTATTCTAAAGAAAGATAGTTAACTTGCTTTTGTACGTTTTGAAATGTTTTTATCACCAAATGCATTGATTGCAAGTATAACCTAAATCCAAAGCATAAAAAGTGTATTACAACGCAATCGGGTTAGCATGTAAGTGTGAGATGTTGTCAATACACCTGTTGTGAGCTATCTAATATTCAGTTTAAGATTCACCTTATTCTAATAATTTATATAGTTCTAATGTTTTTTCAATCAGCGATTCATTTACAAATACATCTGGATAAAATCTTACTTCAGACAGCAGAGGCATAGTGTGCTGTTTTGGCAACGATCACTGAATGTTCTACAAAAACTCAATCATATAGAATGTTTGGGATAATGTTTTGTGTTGACCCTGAAATAAATAACTTCCCTTACAGTTGTACTACTACCAAATACTGTCATGAAAAACTTTTACATGAGAACTTTGGAAACAATAATAATATTGGTACCAGGAGAAACAATAACAGATTAAAAAATAAGAAAACTATATCAGTAATTTCAAGTGAAAAGAAAGCGAGAACACAACATGGTACCCTTGATGCAGCAGAACCGATTGCTTTAATAGAAGCAATGATCCAGATTAATAACAAACATGTAATTGGCTTAATTGGTTACCAGTCATGCCAAATAAATATATATGCTGCAGGCAATAAATATTCAAGCATTTATTAAATAAACGTAATCACAGATAACCAGGACAACAAGACAGTAGTAATTAACTGCTGAAATTAATGTTTACAAATAGCACCCTTATTAGATGCTGAACGATTCTGACAAAATTTTATTTCATTTGAAGTTATACATAAAATACATGTAGGGAAAGACAACATTTCGAACTTTATCAGAAACATGGAAATTTAAATAACCAAACACATCAGGCAATTTGCGGAGAAGATGTGCTATGGCACATGGTTGTTTTGTTTTTGTGCCACTGCTCAAGCAACAATGCCACAAAACTTAATGTATATTTTCATATATCACACGACGCTGGAAAACATTTCATGAACCGGATTTGTGGCTAACAATGACTACAATTCAACAAAACTGAGCACTACTTTCCCAAGGTGAATCAGTATTAGGACGACATCTCCTATAAATGTTATGAAGTAGCATGTGTACTTCATAGTGACAACCTAAGGCACATGTAGCTGCCAGTACATATCGTAAGTAGCAAATGCTCTTATCATTGTAATTGTCCTTTACCTTTCTGGACGGCTTTATATTCATCTAGTTTCCGCTGTAATTCCTCTTGTATTTTCTCCATCATCCTTCCTTTCATGTGCAGCTGCGCGATCAAAACAAACAGTACGCAGTAATGTGATCTCTGACAAATCTACTACGGTAGTCGAACACAAGCTACTAGAGCAAAAAGCAACGATGGACATATATGGTATTCCTCAAACTGTGTAAACAACGAAATTTCAAAGTAACACGATAATGTTTAAAAACATCATTTCTATAAATACATGGAATAAATGCGTCGCACTGAGAGACCTTGTGGAGAGCCCTTTTATAATAAACAGATATTTTTTAAGTGAGTTACTTTTTCCTAGAGTGCGTCTCATTGCAGCCGGGCTCCTCACCAAGGCCGGATGCTGATTGGCTAACGTTCATGACGTCATAGAGCCTTACGAGAATGAAACTGCTGCCATCTGTTGACAGTAAACCGAAACTTGTCCTCTGCAACAAGTGACGTCACTCACTTGTAATCGTCGGCTGCGCTTTCAGGTGCGAGAGTGGACGCCATTTTTTTTTTACATTCAGTTCTAGCAGTGTATTATTGTTAATTTCGGAGAAGAATGTGAAAGCTAAGAAGTTGCAGTTAACTTAACGGTAAGTGTTACTTAACAACTAGTAAAAGTAGTTGTTGTATTTCTTTAACAATAAAAAGTATTTTTAAGTTTCCGTCATTGGTTACAGGTTATGTCGGAATTTCTTTAAAAAACAAATACTCTTGTAAATTATTTATATTTACATAATATCACCACTTTTGAACGCTTGTTTCAGATACTAAAAATTCCAAGCTGCTGTTGTGTGACCAAGAACTAAAGACAAAGTAGACGCGAAAAACACACCTGGCTGAAGCCTGCAATACAATGCATTTAATTAAAAGAGTGCTTAGTAAATCAGACCAGTTTATAGGCGATGGAGAAGTAGAACGTTTTTACGTTATCCACAAAGGGTACCAGATGCAGTTTCATTGATTTTCCATAACTTTCAACTATGGGCCTACTTGAGACAAGCCAGTGTTTCTTGCAGAAAGTGATCATTTGGAACAAAAAAAAGTGTGGTGAAATTACTATGAAGAGCCAAACGCTATTACTAAACAATTGATGCTGCAGTGTTTTATTGATAGTTGTTATGTGCTACAATTGCCTTCGCTGGCTATAAAAAAGTATAAAATTCGCAAATATAAAGTGTCCAACGAAACTGCCAATGACACGTGTGAATGTTTGAATATGTTAAATCAATAGTTTCCCCTTTCCCCAAAACAGAGTTTTATGGTTCAAGGTATAGGCCTATGACGATTTGTCATAGGTTTTTTAGATGACAGACATCCACAGCTGTAATTTATAGTTGAAGAAGTGCCACATAGAGTAAATGTTGTACTGTTACTTATCAGTAATAAAACGTGTGTAAATGACATGTCTGTTTCATTTATTCTCACCCACATTACCCTAAGAAAAGAATTTCATTGTTTAGTTTGAGGAATCTTCCAAATAAAAAAGAATATTCCAGTTTGTGTGTGTGTGTTTTAGAGAGGGAGAGGTAAGGGCCTATTATGCATGTGTGTTTATTTTTTTCTTTCCTTAAAAAAAGGAACTGGTGTATATTTTCATTTGTTATATCACGATCGCAGAATTTGACATAAAACTTGTGTTGCAAAGTAAAACATGATCTGTAAGAGTGAGTCATCCAGTGCTGTAACAACCTAGGTTGTACCTTTTGCCTAAAGAGTAAGACTAATCCACATATTAGCTACTTCAACTAGCTTACTTAATATAGGCTTGTTCAGTGTGAGTGGAAAGTGCACAATAAGCTGCCTGTGGACTACTAGCCAAGTAAATAATATACCACAAATAGCCTTAGCTACTTTATTTCACTTAGTAGCAAATACAGAACAGCTCATCTGAAAGTGACAATACCTTTTTCGGCTTTTGCATGGTGTCAAAGTTGATGGGTGGTATCCTGGTCTTCAGTTATGCCTACACACAATTCTGAAGATAGTATTCCCACCAGAATATGTGTTTACACATTGATTACCACAGGCTTGCAGCATGAAAGGTTAGGTATGAGACTAAGGTAGTTGCTAGTGGCCACATAGCACTTAACAGGATAGTGCATTTGTGTGTGATGGTTATAGTGAAATGCAGTTATATTGTTTTGATTTATTAATTAAATGGCCAAAAGATAAGGATCTATTAGGTCTAGGAATCATCACAAAACAGATAAATATATTGTAATTATCTCAAATTACTCATTATTTGCAATCACAATGACTCCATTTTTTGCTTTATAGCTTGTCTAAAATTTCAGCTTGTAGAAATCCTTGAAAACCAATTTTTTAAAGCAATGCAAAAACGCACTGTAAAGGCATATATTAATGAAATATATCTGGTAAAATTTTAAACATGGCTGCAATTCAGCAACAGTGGAACAACAATCCAAGAGTCAACACAGTTTCAGCCGACCAGTTGCATAAAATAGTTTACATCTATAAACCTTTACCCAGGTTTCAGCAAAATTAATTTTGCCTTCTTCAGAAGGATACAATAAAGCTCACATTAAAAAAGTTGTTAAAATGTGGCTGACTCCATGTCAATAGAATAAAATTTAAAACAGTCACATTATAAAATTTTGGAGCATGTCCACACACAGGTCAAGTGAGCACTCAGTGCTCAGTGCTCACTTGACCTGTGTGTGGACATGCTCCAAAATTTTATAATGTGACTTTGTTTTAAATTTTATTCTATTGACATGGAGTCAGCCACATTTTAACAACTTTTTTAATGTGAGCTTTATTGTATCCTTCTGAAGAAGGCAAAATTAATTTTGCCGAAACCTGGGTAAAGGTTTATAGATGTAAACTATTTTATGCAACTGGTCCGCTGAAACTGTGTTGACTCTTGGATATCTGGTAAATTACGCAAATAACTTAATACATTTCAGTAGCTTATATTGGACAAGTACCATTTTCCCCACCCAGTGAGCAATGCACAATGAAATTAGTAATTTTCAAGTGAAAGTGTCATTCACACACACGACATCATGTGCAAACTTATATTGTTCAAAAATAACACTAAAGAAAATGTTCTCTGTATGTAAATTTTCTACTGTTCTTAAAACTTTAAAACCAGGAAAGGCATCCTGGAAGTAATGAAATCCATTCTGAATTTCTTCCACATAGTAGCAACTAGACAAAAAGATGATTGGTAGATTTCTTGTCTGCATCTCATAATCTCACAGGTGGTTCTCGGTAACGTAGTTGAGTGCTAGACTATGAATCCAAAGGCTGCAGGTTTGATCCCTGCTCAGTTCTAAGATTTTTATATGTCACTTCACTTCTTTCACCTTCAGCAAAAATGCTGAGTAGCATCATGATTTGGAGCTCAGGTAAACTATAAGTTCCCCTTTAACTGACTGGGTAACACAATTCAAAGATTGGAGGAATGCAATGGCACACCAAGTCCAACAGGACCATGCCTAGTAAACCACCGTGGTATTCATACCAGTCTTCAGAGTATTGACCTCTTTACCTTTTACCAGTCCCTCAGCAAATAAATCAATAAGAAATCCTAGCAGTACACAAACCCAACATGGCATCATGTCAGCCAAAGAGCTATGATGTTCTGAAGAGTGTCCATATGATAATTTCTAAGGAAAGCCAAACCAGGGAGAAAAGTATTTGTAAGTTTGCAAGGCAAGCAATTACTTTTAAGTAGTCATAATGAAGTTCAAGTACCAACCTGTTACAAACTTAGTTATTTTATTACAATGCATACTTTAAAACAGTGTCCCCTTGTCATTTGGAATGGGTGCCCTTGGTAGTTTTCAGTCCTTTTATTGAAATTACATTCAAAACCAAGATATTGTAATTTAAAACAGTGCAATGCATTAATCACTGTGGGTATTGTTTCTTATATGGCATTACTGATGGGTGACAGAGTTACAATACTTATCACAAACTTACACCATAACTAATGAGAATGTACTTAAGAAAAGTAGTCTTCCTTGCACACAAAACATGCGACACTGCTCATAGAAGTTGAAAGCTAGTATGCTGTTTGTAATTTTTCCAACTACTGTACTTTAATATTTCATCTCATTTTATTTGATACTCTACATGTATAGAACATTGTTTAATACTATGAAATTCTGTTCAAATTTTAAAATGTTTGGAAATTATATATCAGATTAGATATGGTAGCAACACTTTATTTTAGTGATTTTCAGATATTGTTGGATTAGCGCAGTTACCAGTATCTTTGAAATAGTTGTTTGGTCACTTGTGAGAGCAGCAAAATTGGTTGTAGTACAGCATGATTTTTAAAGTACAATATTTGAAAGTAAAACAGTGTTATTAGCTAATAAACAAACAAGCTGTTCTGCTATTTTAGTTTCCCATCATTGCATGCTGGCATTATCAACATAGACAGTCCTCTCTAGAACTTTGGAAAATTTTCAGTGCCTAATCGTGACAAGGCTAATATTTAGGAAGAAATCAAAGACCTAAAATAGATTATAGGAATTTGTAGGGCACAAAAATTTAAAATGCTGCAGAAATGTAGACAGAAGTAATGCATGACATGAAGACATAAAAATGCACATCCCTGTTTACACAATTTCCGATCTTAATTTGTTATTGTTTTAAGAATGTATTGCAAATGCTGTCAATTTTATTGAAATCTTGCACAAAGACAAAAATACAGTAAATGGTAATTAATTGCATTTTATTCAGTATAATTTATGACTACATGTTAATATTCCAGATGATTTACAACTTGCGTCCAGTTTACGTTCAAAACATACATACATACAAGAGACACTATTAAATCCTAAGTATGATACCATAATTAGTGAAAATTTTTATTCATTTTCAGCTCTGTTTGAAATACACATGAGAGTACAATGCCAAACTCTGCTAAAACACATCACCCTTCAAAGACGAAACAAATTGTTACTTCTGTTCCATACATAACAATGATGTGCAAAAATAATATGATTCTTCATGTGCATTCCTTGGAAAGTAATCAGAACAGAAAAAAAGCTTACATGAAAAATCTGATGGCTGAAAGGAATAATACACAATACGGTCATACTAGAAAAGAAACTAGAAGACAAATCTTCACAGGCTAAATCAATTATAACAGTAATCAACAAATTCTCAAGTTCTATAAATCATTTAGAATAACATTTGGAGAAGCCCTACATGTTTAATAATTCTGTTACTATCTGTTAGATCCTTCAGTAACATGATAAGTCAACAGATTTGGCTGTAGTTACTTTATGTTTATTTTTGCCCTTGGAAGCAGGCCTCAGGGTCCAACAAGCCAGATGGATTTTTTTTTTTTTTTTTTTTTTGAAACTTTTCTGTCCTACCAAAATTCTAACTTAGTAACAATTTTATTTTACTAGTATCTTAATGCTGGTAAGATTTCCTCTTTTTTTCCCTGCAAAGCAAATCCCTAACAACCATGACTAACTAAATACACTGATTTTGTAGGAAACAGCAATTGATCAGGATATGCTGCAAGTGAAGGTAAATTAGTGAAGGAAAAAAAATTGATGATTGGTGGAAGTGCCTGTTATCAGAACTTGTACATAGGTTGATGGAGAAGTACATCTACTCTTCTTTTGCTATCAGACTGCATGACAAAGGGAACTACTGGGAAAGTATGGGACAGTACACTTGCTTGATACAATGTAAAAGACCGTCAAGTGTGATAATCCACTACTCTTTGTAACAGTAAAGACAAATGTGTGCTATTTAGTGGTAGGTTCTTTTTACATTCAAATAGAAGACACATGGTCAATTTCAGAAGCATTAAATATTTTCAAGGAGTGGAACACAAACATGAATCCTGTATACTGGATTACTGATTTCTCTGCGTCCAAAATAAATGCAATTCAGTCCTTATTTTCCTGTTTCAAAGTGTATGTGTGTTCATTTAACAGAGAAATTTGAGAAAGGTGGTTATGGTCACACACAAAAGAACAAAAAATGTGAGCTAGAATTTTTAATCTGTGGAACGGTATTGCAGAGTCGTCTTTCATGCATGAGTATATTGATAATTTACTAAAGTTGAGAATCCATGTTTTCGATAAACCAAATGATTCTGCTTTGCAGTACTTTGATAAACAATGGGTTCCAGTGCATAAAAGGTGGATGGAGGCTTTCAAGTACAAAAGTATGTTTGCTGTTTAAGTAATGAACAAATTGGTGAAACATTCACACCTATAGCATAATACAAACAGAATTAACAGACCTCATTGCATTTTTAGTTAACAGTTACCTTCCTAGCCTCATTGAAAAGTATTGCAAGTTAAATTCCACAGTTAAATTGTACAGCAAAGACATCTGTTTATTCCTGTATAGGAAGACACCAAAGTTTGTTAAGCATGCGATGATGTGATATGAAAAAATTGACTTAAGTGCAGAATCAGTAACTATGGTGGCTACAGGACTGTTTCATATAACCAGTCCAGAAATTGAAGAATGTTTTTACAAAGTAGATTTTGCAAAACCTGATTGTCCATGTCCAGACTTCCTAAAGTTTAAGTTTCTGTGCAAATACTTTTGTGCCATCTTCTGTTTCTTCTCTGAATGGGGATTTGACAAATTAAATTTCACTTATAGGATTAATCCTCAATTTGTTTAGATGAAACATGCGGGTTTGGTTCAAGAAACAGTTATAGTACACAAACACTGCAGCACAGGGGTTACAGAATACTAGCAGCAATCTATAGCAAACACATGGCTCAACATTTCTGAAACATTAAGCACTAATTTCGCAGGATGTAACGGGCAAGAGAGATCTGTAAGAACTTAATAAATCTGACTTATAATTGCAGTACTGAAACAGTTGCAAAAATGACTGAACACCTTGAAATCTCGCATCATGATGTGAAGGTATCAAACCCTACAGGCAATGGACCTCCGTTAGCAGTGGAGTCAAATTTTAAAAAGCTAGAAACATATATTTCAGCAGTGATCCCACACCTCCATTGGGTATATGTAATTCTGCAAGAGCAATTAGTAGGTGCTAGGGGCAGACGTGGGGGGAGAGATTTGATCTGGTCTGCTTCTCAAGAAGTTATGAAAGGTTGATTGTTGATGATAATTAATACAATATTTTAAGTTATTCAGTTACGTTATCACTTTATCTAGTGATTCTTCATTGACTCAATCACAAGTCGCCCCAAACTTCCACCAGACAGGCCGAACACGATCCCACGATGGCCAGAAATTCCACAAAAAAAAAAAATCAGCATTGAGTCAATGTTTTGCTTCATGTTAAAATTATCTGCAACAGAATACAGAAGTTTCAATTATGCTAGTACAAATAGTTGCTCATGCAATATGCAAATAATTCAGGTAAATTTATGCTCACTATGTTTAATTTTTGTAACTAACACTTTAAAAATTTGTTGGTAAATAAATAGATCTTAAAACAAATTTTCATGCTACACAGATTATGAGCAACAACAATTTCTTATGATTTGATTTCATCACTAAAGTCAAAACCACCACCAACAACAAGAGAAATAATACAAGTACTCAAAAACAATAACTCATCTGGAGAAGCTCATATATTTACTGAACTATGGAAGTACTCTGGTGAAACCTGATACTATATCAGAAATATTCAATCAAATTTGGAAAACACAGTTCACCATTAGTATGGACATCTGCACTAATACATCCACAATATAAAAAAGAAGCAAACAGACTAACAACTATAGGAGACTCTCCCTCCTACCAGTGACCTACAAGCTTTTATCCAAGGTGTTTTGAAAAAGGTGCAGAAGAAATACTTGACACAGATAATGAGGAGAGTATCAGGCACAATTTAGAAAGGGAAATTAATTTACAGAGGAATAAAAGTAGCAACTTAATATAGACCTATAGTTACTTTTATGGACTTCAAAATAGCGTAAGAGTCGATTAACAGAAATACACTGATTTATATCAAACAAATTTTAATTTGATAGTAAAACAACTAAAATAATTAAAGCAACTCTAAGAAACAACTTCCAAAGAACAGTGTGGGGGAGGGGGGAGAGATTGCAAAAACGTTTGAATTGAAGAAGTCACTTGTTGAGGGAGATGGTTTGTCACCTCCCTTTTTCCCCGGTTTTTATAATACCAAATTAACAGTGAATTGCAGGACAGCATATACCCTGTCTTCAATTACGCCTTACTTTTCTTAGTTTACGCTGCAAACGAACACTTACTATTTACAGATGGATAAGAAATGAAGTAATGAGATTACCAACCAGGTGATCTGCAACTGCCGCCTCCTTGTCTTTATAATACTTAGGTCCAAGAATACATTTACGGTGACTTGTGCTTACTATAGAAGATGGAAATCCGTAAAATCGGATCTCAGCGTTCCCTTTAATTTGGGTGAAGAAGAATTTTGGACAATCTGCAAATGTACAAATAAAATGGTTATAACGAAACGGCCAAAGAATCGAACATGACACTGTGAAAAATTATTTTCTCACAGACAATGAAGCAGAGGAACTTATTAAACAACTGAACACACATTTTATCGGCTACATACGTTACAATTACTTTTGTTTAGCTATGTACAACTGGTAGACCCTCCAAAATGCGTTTTCGTGATCACACAAAGATTAAAATAAAATTTAGCGATATACGGGCTACAGTAACGAAAACTAAAAAAAGACATTACCTTACTTCTGACTTCACCTGCTTATTTTAGATACTGTGTGCTATCTCTCACGGACTAAGAGTAGCCGATGCACTTCAACTGCGTAAGAAGCATATCAACTTATTCTCGTATTTCGCAGTAGCCACACAATTTTCCGTCATTATTAACGCTGAAATGTTTCAGATTTTCTCTCATTGGGCTCTCATAGTAAGTCGACATACTAAGAAAAGCGATTGAAAACAAGTTAACAACGTCTGAAGGAAACGCAAAACGCTAGAACAACGAATTGAAGGAGGCGCTACGCAGTACGCAGTATCTCGAAATTCACAAAAATCGATACGTGGCCTCTTCGATACAGCATGTACACGTCATAATGACGTCACGCTGGCTCCCAAAGTCGTGAACTTAAGGACAAGTTTCAGCTTACTGTCAACAGATGGCAGCAGTTCCATTCTCGTAAGGCTCTATGACGTCATGAACGTTAGCCAATCAGCATCAGACCTTGGTGCGGAGCCCGGCTGCAATGAGACGCACTCCTTTTTCCTATATAAAGTATGTTTTTTGATTATTTAGCACATTGAACTAGTGACTATAATTATAATGTCATAAGCTCATTACAGAAATACATGTTAATTTGGGAAAAACATAATTATCAATCACCCCGTTTACATGGGCTCCCAAAACCGGATTTCGTAAACCGATTTCCCAATTCCGCTTTTGGTTGGCCATGTAAACACTCCAAAATCGATTCTGGAAATCCGCTTCTCTAAAGCGGTTTTCCAGTTCCACAATCGATTTTCGTGCCCATGTAAACGCAACCGTTTTTGAAGCGTTCTTGGCTTGTCAGATTGTGTTTTTATGGTAAGAATTTTCGGCACATATCGACAGAGTGATATTTTCTAATGTGAAATAAAAGTATTAATATTAGAGTGATCATGAATCTGTGTATTTAAGTAAAGAAAAATAACGATTATGCTGACTAAATCGGGGACTGAATCAGCTGTTTTGCAGCCGCCATCTTAAGTGGATTTGGAAATCCGATTCAGGCTGTGCCATGTAAACACGACAGCGAAAAACGGTTTACGAAAATCGGTTTTCGTCTTCCGGAAGATGTGTTCCATGTAAACGTAGTGAATGTTACAGTCTCCAAATGATATATATCGATTAGGTTAGCATCAAGATGCTCTGATTTCTGTTCCAAGAGCAACAAAGAAAGAGTTAAACATGACCGCATTGAGCGAAGCTGCTCTGCAGCAGCATGACGCTACCAACTATTGTTTTTATAAACTTGATGAGACAACACACTATGGGGCAGCAGAGCAGTGCGACGCAGCTCTGCGAGACAAAGTTGGCAAATGGCCTAGTATAGGATCCTACACACGATTTATTGGACCAATTCGTTGGTCACCGGATAAATTGGGCGGTTTTAGGCCCTACCTGACCAACTTTCCTTCTGGGCCGGTTTGGTGTACCTGAGCACCGGATATCCGATCCCCCGACCACTTCACACTACAAATTGTACCGTGTGTAGCGCTTCCCGACCAACTTCCATGCATGAGGTCGTCTGCACAGCGAACACGCGAAAACAGAAATAGTTCGACAGACAGACACCAGAACAGGATGGCGATGCGTCGGAACGTGTATAGACTAACCAGTGGGTTGGTTCGTTGGACATTTTGTTGGTCGTACGATAAATCGGAGCGTGTGTAGGGGCCTTATGTTCTGAACAAGGAGGTTAGCATCTATGGAGGTGGCGTTATCTATGCTGAGAAAGGCTTACTCAATAAAATCTAGACCGCTCTCTGGCGCTAGTGCCGCCATTTGCAGGACAACAATGCGTAAACATTGTTCGTTTGTGTGCTGCTTTTAATTGAAACAGTAATCGCCGCTTTCCGAAACACTAGTTACCTGTCCCATCATAGCTATCTGTGGGTTACCTGAACGTTAAGTATAAAATGGGTTTCCGAGACAAAAGTTACTGTCACAGCCGTAGTTACCTGTCCGTTTGTAACAATACATATAGCAGAATAGTATGAAATAACAAGCAATATATAAATATAATGAGACGAAATTTTTTTCACTATTTTATTTTTACATTTTTTATTTATTTTTTCATGGAGAGCAATTTTTTTAATTTTCAATTTCATAAAAAGATAATGTAAAAAAATTTCATTGGCAAACATTTATAGATTCATTGCCATAGATATCGATTGCATTAATCAAACAGTTCTTTATCTCTGATTAAAAAAACTGAATGTCTGTGACTGTTGACTTGCCTT
Source organism: Locusta migratoria (assembly GCA_026315105.1). Taxonomy (NCBI): domain Eukaryota; kingdom Metazoa; phylum Arthropoda; class Insecta; order Orthoptera; family Acrididae; genus Locusta; species Locusta migratoria. The sequence goes on along the minus strand of CM048744.1, from coordinate 490,055,197 downwards.
TCTCTAAGTTAGTTAGTAGATCTGATGCTGTATACTAAAAAAGATGTGACAGTGAAGCTGATTATCAATTAAATTTTAAAGTGGAACTGTTGTTGTGGTTTTTTTTTTTTTTTTTAAATTTGGAAAGTAGTGCATTTCAGTGTTGTATTTTTAACTACATCAATGCCTTAAAGCAAAAAGTGCCCTTGACCTTGAGAAAAGGAAATGGTAATGACGAGTCTAGCTGGAGTAATTAACAAAATTCTTGAAGAAAAATTTTGAAAGGAACAAATATCATATACCTTTACACAAATGACTTTTTGTACATAAAAAAACTTTCACTAATAGAAACTATGACAAACATCGTCTTTCTTTGACTGCAAATTATTATTTTTCTCTAATTATTAATTTTTTAATTGTTACATTATATATTGGCACCCAACCAGGTGGCCTGATGTTATATGTGAATATTAATGTGGTTTTGTCTCTACTTTTCATGTTTGGAAGAGTGAGAAAATTTGTTCCCATGTATTGGATGTAGTTAAAGAGATTGTATCAAAATTTATATAAATCTAGCCTTTGTTGAGCGGTGGTCATTGTACAGTAAAAAAAAAAAATCACACTTCTTGGTGGTGAACTTTCCATTTCATTCTTCCATCAAAAATACTATTTTCTGTACTTCTAAATAACAATCTTTTTAAAAATTTCATCTTTCAATGGCTCAAGTAGGTAGCTGCATAATACATTGTTTAGTACTCATTGTAGTGGTATTGTAGTATGTTATAACTAACTGTAGAAAACTTTTAGTATTATCAAAATTTTAGTTCATAATTATTTTAGCCTAAAAATTCTTACTTGACGTATTTATTTTTTGTTTGAAAGTGTACATTTGTGAAAGTGATAATACACATGTGGAGAAAAATTAATCATTGTTGTTCAAGTCATATAATAGGTATCCAAAAATGTCTGAAAATAGAGACAAATTGTTAATTCTGATAGCTCTTCCACCTCAGATAATGAGATTAGCTTTCGAAATACTTCGTTTGCTAAGAGGCTCGAGTCAGGAAAGCACCCCTTGGTATACAAAAGTAGTCCAAAAGACAATAGGTTTTTGTGTAACAGTAACGATCCACGTCTAAACCCAATCGTTCATTCGCCAATTTCCATACAATTAGAATTTTCTAGAGTCTACAACAATGTATGTGAAGCTGACAATGAGTCTTCACATGAGGTTGACCTTCAATACAATCCGGAATTAAGTACTTTCGTATTGTCGGGTGCAAGCATCTCAGGATTTATTACTGACAATACTGATAATGGCACATGTGCACAGGTAGAACAGTCAGTCCACTGCCAGCTGCCACCAGTGCCACATCGTTACAGTGCTAAGTATCTGAATTTAATTTGTGTCAAATTAAATTTGCCAGTCTAGTTCATTTTCGGTAGTACTGTTTTAAGAGGTTTATTCCTGCGTACTTGCAGATTTCGTTTGTACTACTGTTTTAATAGTTTATTCTATCGTATTTGATAAATACCGTTGTGTTTAGTCTTCGTCTTTGACCGGTGTATTTTAAAAAAAGTCAGAGACCGTTACTAAAGTTCGTTATCAGTCAGTCCAGTGCCAGCTGCCACCAGTGCCACATCGTTACAGCGCTAAGTATCTGAATTTAATTTGTGTCAAATTTAATTTGCCAGTCTAGTTCATTTTCGGTAGTACTGTTTTAAGAGGTTTACTCCTGCGTACTTGCAGATTTCGTTTGTACTACTGTTTTAATAGTTTATTCTATCGTATTTGATAAATACCGTTGTGTTTAGTCTTCGTCTTTGACCGGTGTATTTCAAAACAAGTCAGAGACCGTTACTAAGCTCGTTATCAGTCAGTCCAGTGCCAGCTGTCACCAGTGTCGCGGCGTTAACAGCACTAAGCTGCCGGACTCAGTTTTGTTGATTCGACAGTGTAGTTACTACTGACCACAGTTAAGTCAGCAGCCAGCCGCCTTCATTAGAGTACTAGGCTTCTTTAAAGTTGTTAATTGCTGTTAATTGTATCGATAGGATGGATAGGATGTGTGCCTGCTGTGTGCAGACGCAGGAGGAGTTGGCCGCGGTTCGCAAACAGCTGAGCGTGCTGTTGGCTATGGTCAGCCGTCTTCAGGCTGCTGTCTCGGGGTGCAGCGATGGTGGGGAGTCTGGTGCGTCGAGTGGGACACCTCAGGTGTCTCACGCTTCACTCTCTGTCCCTGCTACCGAGGCACCTTCAGGTGTACCGGACGTCGTCGAGACGCCTTCTCCGCAAGGGGAGTGGCGGGTTGTACGGCGTTTGCGTCGCTCGAGGCGGAAGGCCAATGTGGAGGCTGGACGTCCGTCCGTGCCCGTTCGTCCTGTGAGTGAAAGTGTGGCCACTCCTTCAGCATGGTCCGAGCAGGTGCACGGGGGGAGGGGATTATTAGTTATTGGGAGCTCCAATGTCAGGCGCGTGATGGAGCCCCTTAGGTAGATAGCGTCCGGATCTGGAAGGAATTCCAGCATGCACTCGGTGTGTTTGCCGGGGGCCCTCATCCGAGATGTGGAGGCGGCCTTGCCGGCGGCTATCGAGGGTGCGGGGTGCTGTCGACTGCAAGTCGTAGCTCACGTCGGTACCAATGACGCTTGTCGCTTGGGTTCTGAGGACATCCTCAGGTCCTACGAGCGGCTGGCAGAATTGGTGAAGGCTGCTGCCTTCGCACGCGGGGTGCACACAGAGCTGTCGATTTGCAGCATTGTTCCCAGGCTTGATCGGGGTCCTTTGGTTTGGAGCCGAGTGGAGGGTCTGAACCAGAGGCTTCGCCGACTCTGTGACAGTCATGGCTGCAGATTTCTGGATCTGCGTTATCGGGTGGGGAATTGTAGGGTGCCCCTAGATAGATCAGGGGTGCACTACACTAAGGAAGCAGCTACTCGGGTAGCAGAGTACTTGTGGAGTGCACATGGGGGTTTTTTAGGCTAGGCGCTAACTCTGATGAGCACTCGCCTGTCAGCATTCAAACAGCGAATTCAGGCCACGTTCGGAACAAAAATTCGAACATAAAAATATTAGCCGCGAACTTACAGAGTATTAGAAACAAAGTTCCCGAATTTTCAGCGCTGCATGGAAGTTATTGCGCTCAGATAGTTTTAGGCACCGAAAGCTGGCTAAATGATGATGTGGCAAGTTCAGAAATATTTAGCGAAGCGTGGAATGTATATCGGAAAGATAGATCTGATACAACTGGAGGAGGAGTGTTCATCGCCGTGGACAAAGATATTGTTTCTACTGAGATCTAGGTTTAAAGTAACTGTGAAGTTATCTGGGCACACATAACAGGTCTAAAAGAAGTAAAGTTAATAGTTGGGTGTTTTTACCGGCCTCCCAGTGCTGCTGTAGCAGTTTTAGAATCATTCAAGGAAAGTCTACACCAGGTAGTGCATAGGTATCCGGGCCATGTAATATTAGTCGGAGGTGACTTCAACCTTAAGAGTATAGATTGGGACCTCGCTAGTTACATTTCAGGCGGTACAGACAAGCAGTCTTGCGAGCTGCTTTTGGACACATTCTCCGAAAACTGTCTTGAGCAGTTAAACCGGCAACCCACGCGCAATGGAAATATTCTAGACCTTATAACCACAAACAGGCCTGACCTTATTAACGATGTCTGTGTAGAGACAGGAATTAGTGATCATGATATCGTCATAGCGTCGATGGTGACCAAAGTTCATAAACCAGTCAAGAAGGCTAGGAGAGTGTTTGTGTTGAAATAAGCCGACAAGCAAATGTTACGATCGCACTTAGAAAATGAATGGGCATCGTTTAATTCTGGGACTATGGATGTAGAGGAATTGTGGATTAAATTTAAATGCATTGTTAATGAAGGGTTAGAGAAATATGTGCCAGTAAAGACGATTAAGGATGGAAAAGATACACCGTGGTATAATAATAATGTTAGAAAGCTGCTGAGAAAGCAAAGGCTGTTGCACTCTTGATTCAAAAAAGAACACGCAAATGATGACAAAGTTAGTAGAGATTCGTGCGTCTATAAAAAGATCGATGCGTGAAGCATACAATAATTATCACAGCCATACCTTAGCAAAAGATCTTTCCAAGAACCCGAAAAAATTCTGGTCCTATGTAAAATCGATAAGCAGGTCAAAGCCCACTGTCCAGTCACTAGTTGATCTTTCCGGGGCAGTAATAGAAGAAAGCAAACGGAAAGCTGAAGTTCTAAATTTAACCTTTAAGAAATCTTTCACGCAGGAGGACCGCACAAATATACCATCATTTGATCAACGTACTAATTCCGAAATGGGGGACATAGCAATAGGTATTTCCGGTGTAGAGAAGCAGCTGAGAGAGCTAAATACGAAAAAGTCTGCTTGTCCGGATGGAATACCAGTTCGGTTTTACAATGACTATTCTGCGGCATTGGCCCCCTACTTAGCTTGCATTTATAGCGAATCTTTAATTCAGCGCAAAGTTCCTAGTGATTGGAAAAAAGCGCAGGTGACTCCCGTGTATAAGAAAGGAAAGAGAACTGACCCATACAATTACAGGCCAATATCGTTGACATCGGTTTCATGTAGAATTTTGGAGCATATTCTCAGTTCGAATATAGTAAATTTCCTTGAAACGGAAAAGCTTCTTTCCATGAATCAGCACGGGTTTAGGAAACATCGTTCATGTGAAACTCAGCTTGCCCTTTTCTCACATGACATCTTGCATGCCATGGACGAAGGGCAACAGGCGGATTGTGTTTTTCTCGACTTCAAAAAGGCGTTCAACACGGTGCCACACTGCAGACTGCTAACGAAGATACGAGCTTATGGAATAGGTTCACAGATTTGTGACTGGCTGGAAGACTTCCTAAGTAATAGAACGCAGAACGTTGTTCTCGCCGGCGAGTGCTCATCAGAGACGAGTTTATCGTCAGGCGTGCCCCAGGGGAGTGTGATAGGACCGCTATTATTTTCTATCTATATAAATGATCTGATGGACAGATTAAGTTGTAATTTGCGGCTGTTTGCTGATGATGCTGTGGTGTATGGGAGGGTGTCGTCTGTAACTGACTGTAATAGCATACAGGTTGACTTAGACAAACTTTCTAGTTGGTGCGAAGAATGGCAGCTAGCTCTCAATGTAGAAAAATGTAAGGTGATGCGCATGAGTAGAAAAAACAATCCTATAATGTTCGAATACAGCATCAGTAGTGAGCTTCTTGATGCGGTCGCGTCGTTCAAATATCTAGGCGTAACATTGCAGAGTGATATGAAATGGAACGAGCATGTAAGGACAGTTGTGAGTAAGGCAGACAGCCGACTTCGGTTTATTGGGAGAATTTTGGGAAGATGTACTTCACCTGTAAAGGAGACCGCGTATAAAACGCTTGTACAACCACGTCTTGAGTATTGCTAAAGTATTTGGGACCCGCAGCATATCGGTTTGAAGGAAGACATAGAGGCGGTTCAGAGGCGAGCAGCTAGATTTGTTACCGGTAGGTTCGACCAATGCGCGAGTGTCACGGAAATGCTCCGGCAACTCAATTGGGGATCGCTGGAAGAAAGACGATTTGGGAGTGGAATAGGAAAGGAAATGCCTAGTAGTGGTACAGTGTACCCTCCGCCACGCAACTTACGGTGAATTGCGGAGTATGTATGTAGATGTAGATGTAGAAGCGATACCAAAGGGAAATTTGACATGTCTGTGCTATTAAGGGCTATGCAAACAGATATGCGAAACATGTGAGAACAGATACAAAACGATATGCAAAACATGCAGGAAAATGTACATAAGCAAATTATTGATTTGCAAACAAGCATAAAAAATATTGAGGCAAACATATGCAATGACTTTAATAAAAGTTTGCATGAGATAAACGAGAAATTTAAATTATCTGATTCATGGCAGGAACAACTCATGCATTAAATTAATCTGGTAGGCAAAAATTGTGACAAAAAACTCAAGTCCGCCAAACATCATTAAAATAATAACACCAAACATATCTGAGTTAATTAAAGCTTATGTGTTAGCAACATTAAAATAAAGAATAAAACGAATCTATAGCTAGCTGAGCTTAATCCTAATCAAACGATAAATAACCTAAACTATACCTAGAACTAAAATAAAAAGAAAATGGCAACTATGCCAAATTGATGAATAACTAGTATAAAATATATAAGATGACTTACAGGACTATTTATAAATAAACGAGTTAGAATACAGACGGTAAAAAGAAAGAAAGGAAAAAAAAGGAAATCCTACACAAGCCAGGGTATTAAAAATATGGGTACTAGGAGAAAGGAAACATGTTTGTGTAACTATTGATGAACAGAGAATGGGTATAGGATAAGCTTGAGGAAAGACAATAGTTCATTTTATTGAACACTTCGTATTTTAAACCATAGCCGATTGACTACCTTAGGCACGAATTCTGAGAGGTTGTAATTGTATGTCAAATGCGCCACCTGTCAGTACGATGGTCACATAATATTTATGAAACTAAGATAATTGGATTTAAGTGTGCTAAGGCACGTGACGCCGGTATGCATCTCGTCAGGAGGTTTGCTGTATGGTATCGAAAAATATTATGGCCACTGCAACTCTGACTTCTACTTTTTGTAATTTTAGTGAAATATATGAATATGCGAATGAGAGTGTGTGTGCAAAAATCGGGATGAGTGTGCAAATTACGTCAATTAAGAAATATGTGTGCTAAGTAAGACTTGGATGAACCAGGGAAATTTACCCTGAATGAGCTATTGAAAGATGATTAACATATTCTCTCAAAGCTACTTATGCTTTCTAAACCTCTTTGACTTGCATTTTAGACCGCAGGTAAAGGTACAAAATATATATATTGAATTTTCTCTCCTGAAAGAGACATTAATATCTTATACAACCCTGAATAGGATGCCCTTTGCAATAGTAAAATAGCTTCAATGTCCAGAATTAAAAAAAAAAAAAGTAAACGTTCTCATTACCAAACACTTAATTCTATGTAATATGCAGACGATATCAATGTTATTAAACGTTTTAACACAGCAGGATAATGTCTTTGAAAGGTCAGTACGGCAATTAACGTATTCATTCAGGATTACACCAGATTTCGAGACACGCCCATAGAGGCAAATGCTACCGGTTCTTTTAGTTCCTGCAGAGAGGACACGGTGGTACTCAACTGCGGTATTGACGACGAAAACGCGCTATCGAACGAGGTTGCTAAGAAAGTCGAGCTTATAGACGACGCGTCAGGTACTGCGAAATCCGAGCTGTCCCAAATCCTCTGTGAGCACTCCTGTGTGTTCTCTGAGACTCCTGGCACAATTAAAGGGATTTGTCTACCGTTTCAAGGTCCGGGAAAATAGGAAGTTCTTCGTTCGGCCATATCCGAATCCGTGGGTGTATAAAGAGCAGGTCGAGGAGGAAATTAAGCGCATGCTGGCGGAAGGAGTTATTGAACAATCTGTAAGTTCATACAACAACCCACTGCTGGTCGTTCCGAAACGAGATAACTCGATTCGGCTTGTTCTCGATTCGAGACAAATTAACACGGTGGTAGAACTGGAGACGGACCGACCACAGACGTTGGATGAATTGCAGCAGCAATTTCATGGCGTGCGCCTGCTTTACTCCATAGACCTGCACTCCAGTAACTGACTAATTGAACTTGACCCGAGCTGCCGACCTTACACTTCCTTCCTATATTTCGGAACCTGCTACCAATTCCGTAAGTTACCTTTCTGACTCAACGTCAGTTCTGCTGCGTTTATCCGCGGGTTTAACAGTATCTTACCCTATGACTTATGGAAACGGGTAACCACGTACGTGGACGACGTACTAATAGCCGAGAACTCGTGGGAAGACCATAATGATGTTCTTAAGCGGTTACTCCAGGTATTCGGACAGTCGGGAGTGACTGTAAACCTAATGAAATAAGAATTCGGCCACCGGAAAGTGAAGTTTCTTGGCCACATTATATTGGGGGATGGTATCCTACCAGACCCTACCAAACTAGAAGCAATTAGAGAATTTCCAGTCCCCTCAACGAAGAAACAGGTCAGAGCCTACTTAGGGCTTATAAATTTTTATAAACGATTCCTATCAATAGAGAATGTACCCACACCAACTCTTTGTGAGCTTACTAGCAAGAATAAGACTTGGAAGTGGACTGCGAGTATGCAAAAGGAATTCGAGGACATGAAACGCGCCTTGTTAGCCGCGCCCCTGTTAGCCCACCCTGACCTATCGAAGGATTTCTGTTTAGGAACGGACAGCTCTAAGGTCGAAATAGCTGCAAAGCTGTTTCAAGAAATTGAGGAAAATGGGGTGTTACAGCGAAAGACGACTGCCTTCGCGAGTCGAGTACTCAACAAGTGTGAGCGCAATTACTCTGTGACTGAACTTGAAGCTCTTGCCGAATCTCTTGAAGCTCTTCGGTTTCCTTAAGTTCAGAGGGTATTTGTTTGGGAGGACGACCGAAGTATATACCGATCACCGAACATTAGAATTTCTAATGTCGGCTAAGTTTGAAGCACGTAGGTTGGCCAGGTGGGCGTTGTTTCTCCAGGAATTTCGTTTTACCGTGGTTCACATACCAGAAGCGAGAATGTGGTGTTGACGCTCTTTCTCGCTCTCCGGTTATTTTGACGTAAGGGACCAATGATGAACTGAATGAAAATAACGCCAGTGTCTTATATCTCTGTGGCGTTGCTTTCGATAACTTTTTTACCGCCTTCCTTCAGTACAAATCGCGGGAACAAGATAAGGATGAGATTTTGACAGATGTGAAGGCCAAATGGCGTGATCAGACTCATCCGTCGTTCCCACATTACTACCTAATTAGGCGAAATATCTTGTTCCGACGTAGCGACCCTGGGCAATCGAACTGGGTTGTGTGCATTCCAGATGAGTGGGTCAACAAACTCATCTGGTTTACTCACCTAAGCTACGTGTCCTAGTGTTACCAGAAACTCCGTGATACCTGTTACTTCCTAAATATGGAAAAAAGGATCCGGAAAGTGCTGGCCACTTGTAAGCTTTGTCAAAAATCTAAACCTCCCACGGTTACACACCAAGCTCCCCTCTTTCCTATAATCTCTTCTCGGCTTCGTGAGTTAGCTGCGGTCGATCTCTTCGGACCGCTACCACGCACAATACATGGCTATTCCTACGTCTTTGTGGCAGTGGAGCTAACGTCAAAATCTGTTACCTTGACTCCTTTAAGGAGAGCGATCGGACGATCCGTTGCTCAGGCCTTTATCAAAGACTTCTTACGACAAGTCGGACCTATAAAGAAAGTCATTGTGGGTAACAGTTCTCAGTTCTGGAACGAAATGCTGCGGAAGAGACGCATTTGTTTTGAAACAGTTACCGTTTGTTTACTCCAGTCAGTCACCCAGCGGACGTCGTCGAGAGCACACCTCTCCAGTAGCGTAGCAGTAATTTATCAGTTGTAAGTGTAACCGGCTTCTCTCTAGAAGCTACATATTTTTACTTTTCAGTGCGTTTTCCCTTGAGTGCATTAAATTTATTGTGTGCTCGTGTTTTTGTTTGATTCATATTCGCGTTAAATATCTGGTTAGTGTATTATTCCGCCGTGTGAATCGCGTCGCGACAGTCGTCTGTTTTTGTTTTCTGAATAGAAGCGACATATGGTATTTTGAGTTTTGTCTACACTTTTTCGTCTCAATTTGTAAATTTATACTGAGCTATCGTGCGTATTAGATTCACATCCGCGTTCTAACGAACAGTTTAGTTTTCCTTTGAACGCATCGCGACTGTAGTTTTTGTTTTTGTTGGCACTGTAATCATGAATAGGGACTGTGACTGCTGTGTGCGGATGCAGTCTGAGCTGGTGACACTTCGCTCCCAGCTTCAAGCTGTGTTAACCTCGGTCGCACAGTTGGAAGCTGCGATCGATGGGCGTCGTTGTTGTTGGCCGGCGGTGGGGACCGAACGGACTCCCGTCGACTCCACCGATCGGCCTGCGGCAGCGACATGCCCTGAAACTGCTAGCAGTGAGGCAGACATCCCACCCGTGGTTGCGTGGGAGGTTGCTCCAGTGCGCGGCAGGAGGCGCAAGACATTCCGGGGGACCGATCGTGAGGCCTCCCCGGTTCGTCTTGCGAACAGGTTTGAGGCACTGTCTGCTCAGGACGACGTTCCTGAGTCGGATGGTGTCTCTCACCCTGTCACCACCCAGCCTGCAAGATCCGGGCTTTCACAGAGGGTGGGTTTACTTGTAGTCGGGAGCTCCAACGTTAGGCGGGTGATGGAGCCCCTTAGAGAGATGGCTGCCAAGGAGGGGAAGAAGGCCAACGTGCACTCCGTGTGCATACCGGGTGGAGTCATTCCAGATGTGGAACGGGTCCTCCCGGATGCCATGAAGGGTACGGGGTGCAGCCAACTGCAGGTGGTGGCTCACGTCGGTACCAATGATGTGTGTCGTTTCGGATCTGAAGAGATACTCTCAGGTTTCGAGCGGCTAACTGAAGTGGTAAAGACTGTCAGTCTTGCTTGCAAGATGAAAGCAGAGCTCACCATCTGCAGCATAGTTGACAGGACCGACTGTGGACCTCTGATACAGAGCCGAGTGGAGGGTCTGAATCAGAGGCTCAGACGGTTCTGCGACCGTGTAGGCTGCAGATTCCTTGACTTGCGCCATCGGGTGGTGGGTTTCCGGGTTCCGCTGAATAGGTCAGGAGTCCACTATACGCAGGAAGCGGCTACACGGGTAGCGGGGGCTGTGTGGCGTGGACTGGGCGGTTTTTTAGGATAAAGAGCTTCGGAGAAATAGAAAATGGGCAATCTCAAAGGGTTCAGGTGGATCACAGGGGAAATGTAGATCCGGAAACTATCGGTATAACAGTTGTAAATTGTCGTAGCTGTGTCGGGAAAGTTCCAGAACTGCAAGCGTTAATAGAAAGCACCGAAACACACATCATTATAGGCAGCGAAAGTTGGCTCAAGCCGGAAATAAGTTCAGAAGAAGTATTTTCAAAAGATCTAACGGTATTCAGAAAGGATAGATTAATCAAAATAGGTGGGGGCGTGTTTGTCGCCGTCAAAAGTAGTATTTCATGTAGCGAAGTTGAAGTTGATAGTTCGTGCGAGCTATTATGGGTAGAGGTTGTACCCGAAAATCGTAAGAAGTTAATAATCGGTTCCTTTTACCGGCCTCCCGACTCTGACGATACAATAGCAGAAAGGTTCAAAGAAAACCTGAGTCTAATTACAAAAACGTACCCGACTCACACGATAATAGTAGGTGGTGATTTTAATTTACCCTCGATCTGTTGGCGAAATTATATTTTCAAATCAGGAGGTAGGCATAAAACATCGTCCGAAATTGTACTCAACGCATTCTCTGAGAATTACTTCGAACAATTAGTTCATGAGCCAACTAGAATTGTAAATGGATGTGAAAACACACTTGATCTCTTAGCAACAAATAATCCTGAGCTCATAATGAGCATCAAAACGGATACAGGTATTAGTGAACACAGAGCTGTAGTAGCGAAATTGAATATCGAAAGTCCCAAAGTCACCAAAAATAAACGCAAAGTATATTTGTTCAGGAAAGCAGATAGAAACAAAATACATTGCTTCTTGAAAGACAGCTTCCACTCGTTTCTAACACTAAACGTAGGTGTAGACCAGATGTGGCTCAAATTCAAAGAAGTGGTATCGACAGCAATTGACAGTTTTATACCTAATAAATTAATAAAAGAAGGAGGCGATCCCCCTTGGTACACAAAACAGGTTAGGACACTGTTGCAAAAGCAAAGGAAAAGGCATACTAAATTTAAACGAACACGAAATCCCCAGGATTTGCGATTGTACTCAGAAGCTCGAAATTTAGCGAGGATTTCAATGCGAGATGCCTACAACATTTATCACAACGAAACTCTTTCTCGTAATTTGACTGAAAACCCAAAGAGATTTTGGTCATATGTCAAATATACTCGGGGAAAGTCACAAACAATACCTTCACTACGTGATAGTAATGGCGATCCTGCCGATGACAGCGCTACTAAAGCAGAGTTACTAAACTTAGCTTTTAGAAACTCATTCACTAAAGAAGACGAAACCAATATTCCAGATTTCGAATTACGAACAGATGCCGTAATGAGTAACATAGAAGTAGATATCATCGGAGTAGTGCAGCAACTAAAATCACTTAATAAGAACAAGTCTTCTGGTCCGGATTGTATACCCATTAGATTTCTATCTGATTATGCTGAAGCGATAGCTCCTTACTTAACAGTCATATACAACCGCTCTCTCATAGAAGGATCTGTACCAAAAGATTGGAAAGTTGCACAGGTCACACCTATATTCAAGAAAGGCAGTAGGAGTAACCCACTAAACTACAGGCCTATTTCATTGACGTCAATTTGCAGCAGGGTTTTGGAACATATCCTGTATTCAAATATTATGAATTATCTCGAACAGAACGACCTATTGACCCAAGGTCAACACGGATTTAGAAAATATCGCTCATGCGAAACACAACTAGCTCTATATTCACACGAAGTGATGGGTGCTATCGACAAAGGTTCGCAAATCGACTCCGTATTTCTTGATTTCCAGAAAGCTTTTGACACCGTACCTCACAAACGGCTTTTAATCAAATTGCGTGGTCATGGTATATCGCCCCAAATTTGCAATTGGATAGGGGATTTCTTGTCAGAGAGGACACAGTTCGTAGTAATCGATGGTAAGGCATCGACTAAAACAGAGGTGATATCGGGCGTTCCACAAGGTAGTGTTATTGGTCCTCTGCTATTCCTTATTTACATAAACGATTTAGGGGAAAATCTAAGTAGCTCTCTTAGGTTGTTTGCAGATGACGCCGTCATTTACCGTCTAGTAAAATCATCTGAAGATCAAAACCAACTGCAGGACGATCTGAATAAGATATCAGTATGGTGTAAAAATTGGCAATTGACTCTAAATAATGAGAAGTGTGAAGTCGTCCACATGAGTACGAAAAGAAATCCGTTAAACTTTGTTTACAACATAAATCAATCAAATGTGAAGGCCGTAAACTCCACAAAATACCTAGGAATCACTATTACTTCAGACTTAAATTGGAAAGAACACGTACATAATATCGTGGGAAAGGCGAACCAGAGACTGCGTTTTATTGGCAGAACCCTTAAAAGATGCAACAGAACTACTAAAGAAACTGCATACACTGCGCTTGTCCGTCCATTTTTGGAGTATTGCAGCCCAGTGTGGGATCCTTATCAGGTGGGTTTGACGGAGGACATCGAAAGAGTCCAAAGAAGGGCAGCTCGTTTCGTATTGTCACGATACAGGGGAGACAGCGTTACGGAAATGATACAGGATCTGGGATGGGAATCATTACAACAACGGCGCTTATCGCTGAGGCGTGGGTTACTTGCGAAACTCCAATCGCCAACATTCTCCTCCGAATGCGAAAATATATTGTTGACTCCCACTTACATAGGTAGAAATGATCATCAAAATAAAATACGAGAAATCAGGGCTCGAACAGAGAGATTCAGGTGTTCTTTCTTCCCCCGCGCTATTCGAGAATGGAATGGGAGATAAATAGTATAATTGTGGTTCGATGAACCCTCTGCCAGGCACTTAAATGTGATTTGCAGAGTATCCCATGTAGATGTAGATGTAGATGAGGCCGGTTTTCATATCTGTTTATCACCCTGCATCAAATCCTTATGAGCGGGTGATGAAAGAACTGGGGAAGCTGTGCGCCTGTACTGATACCGTCGTCATAGAGCATGGGATCGGTATATACAAGGGTTTCAGCACGTCCTGAACGACTTCCCAAACAGCTCCACCTCTATGCCCCCAGTGCTGGTACTTAAAAACCAGCATCCGGAGGACAAGGTGCGTGAAACTGTGCCTCTCGATCCGCCGGTTCGTCTGAGACACCGTGACGTTGTCGAACACGCCCTGGCAAATATTAGGGATGCCGCAGAGAGGAGACGATGGCAAGACAAAATCAGTCGTGTAGTAAGTGTTCGAAGTGGGCCAGAAAGTCCTAGTACGTTCGCGACGACTCTTGAGCAAGCGTCATTCCCTTACCAAGAAGTTTTTCGCCCCTTTTTGTCGGACCCTACTGTGTCGTATAGCCCACGAGAATGCTGTGGAGCTGGAAACTCTTCACACTAGGAAATCCAGAGGACTCCACCATGTCTCGAGCCTGAGGCTCTACTGCGAGTAGCCAGGCTCCTAATTGTGTCATAAGTTTTGTGTAATTTTCTGTTTGCTAAGGTAAATTTAAGTGATATTCTTACCAACCATGTCATTTGTGTTTGTAGATTTATGCTGTATTTTGTATGTCTTTTGTAGTGTTTTCTTTGAATTCTTTGTTTTAATAGTGTATTTTATTATATGTGTCCTTTGTTTATGTACGTGTTTGTTGTGCGATTTCACTTCGCCATAACGCATCTTCATGTTGTATGCGTGTTTTGTGTACTATAAGGCACACGCTGCTATTGGGGTGGATAACAGCAACTTGCCAGTTCCATCTGGTCGGCTGTTCGACGTACGTTACCTTGACGCTCCGTTTTGTACATAAAAAAATTATTAGTGTGACGTGTTCAAGTGTCTCTGTTACGTATAAGGCTGCCTGCCTCACATAGTACCTTTTTTTCCCCATGCTTTTATCTTTTTGTTTACATCGTGAGGATTGATGGTACATAAGTATTTTATTGTGTATATTTTGTGAATGTCTTGTTTATGGTAATTTGTGTCCCTGTATATCGTTTTAAGTGTGTGTGCTCTTCTTCACTGTGCGAGAAACTACCCTTCTTTAGTAAGTGCTTTTGTTGCCACCTTTACTATAAATTTAATATCGGCAATGTCCCCGTTAGGTAGCATGTGTATAAGAGGCCGTGGTAGGCGCCAACGCTGTAATTCATAGGATTTTTAGTTGCATGTAGATGCAATGTGGTGTTGATGCTCAGGGGTCTAAATAATTTTGTCTAGGGATTGTCCGTTTGAATAACAGGAGGTGTGCAGTGCACTAACGAAGGGGTTCATCGAAACTTCATTGACAATATACACCCTGGCTTATTAAGAGAACCAACTTATATTTTTCAGATAAGTTTTGCAGGGCAATTTTGTAAATTAAAGGACGGAGCATGATCTACAGAAGAGGCCAGACTCATATTCAGAAGGGGGCAAATCACAGATGTGAGGAAATGCAAACAAAAATAAAGGAGCTGAGCAAAGGCACGCTCCACGTCAAGGAACTATCTGCCCTACATGTACCATGAGGACACCTGAATTTCTAACATTGATAGGACGGTAAACCACTAATTGTTCTTCTTAGTTTTGCAGCATGGTGGTAAGGATACGTTACGTTGTAACTCAATTTTACCGTAGATTATTTTGTTAACTTAGGATTGTTTTTCCTTGTGTGGATTTCTAGTGTTTATTTTATGTGTTTGCACATTTGATCATCTGTTTCTTTTTGTCTAGGATTGCTTGATATGGATAAACTTGTAGTGTTTATTTTATGTGCTTGCACACTTGATCATGCTTTGTCTTTTTTATTTCCAAGAAGTATTATTTTTTTGGTTTTTTAATATGTTTCGTTGTCTTATCTCGCCTCTGCCTGAGCGATTTGCGTAAGACTGTTTCCAGGCCCTAACCACGAATTTTTGGCATTGGAACCAGACCGACAGGCTCAAGAAAACTTCCTCACTGCTTCACGCTGTAGTTAGTCAGTTAGGTTGCGCCCAGGCAGTAGGTAGTTATGCAGTAGTTAGTTTGCGTAGTGTTGCATAGAGCTTGATAGCACCTTTTTTTTTTTTTTTTTTTTTTTTTTTTTTTTTTTTTTTTTTTTCCCTAGCGCTGAATGCTGCATGAGTAAAAGTAGCTTTGCTTCACTAATACTAACCCTGAGAGTCCTGACTTAAAGTTTAAGTTATTTATTATAGTCGGGCCCGGTGGTCTTGGGGTAAAGCGTTCGACTGGAAACCGAAGAGTTGCAGGTTTGAAACCCGGTCGGACCACGGATTTTTTCAGTCTGCATCTTAGCCCATCCTTCACCTCTCAACCATGTGAGGAGTCGCCAGAAACGACACATGGTTCGGATTCCACATTAAGGTGTACTCCCCTTTCCCTGGTTGGATAACTGGGGTAGGATAGGAACACACAAGTCGCCGAAGTGGCGTCCAATTGAAAGACTTGCACCAGGCCAACGAGCCACATGAAATTGTTATTATTATTATAGTTATTACTTATAAATATATTACGCTCAATGTGATATTAAGTTAGAGGATAAACTATTATTCTTCTATTATTATGTGTTATTTCAATGTAATATGTCAATTTTTATGTTTTGCCCTTCAGTTGATGGGATGTAGAATTTCTTTATATATATCTATGAACATTGTATCCTTAATGTTAAAATATTTATTAAGGACCAAAGGGCTAAG
The DNA here is from genome assembly GCA_026315105.1 of Locusta migratoria. Lineage (NCBI taxonomy): Eukaryota > Metazoa > Arthropoda > Insecta > Orthoptera > Acrididae > Locusta > Locusta migratoria. Next base: position 490,038,769 of record CM048744.1, on the reverse strand, counting down.
CGTTCTTTTCGCCATATGGCAAATTTAAGTGAAATTTTTGTTATTTTAAAATGTTTTTGTATGAACCTCTATTGAGGTTATTTGAATTTTTATTAAATGCTTTGTTTAAATAAGAAGGCACTCCACATTTGTGACACGAAGGAGTTCCTCATAAGTTTAATCTGTCCTGTGGTAACATGGTGGACCAAAGTGTTAGGAAATATCTGAGGGTGTCTGAGGTCAAGATGGCAGCATGCGTCCGATGGACTGCACGCCAGCTGCGCGCCAGGCAGCTGTGCGAGACCGACCTGGGAGTTGGCAGGGTCCGCGGGGAGACGGAAGACAAGCGGCCGTCCTACCACAACTGCTAACGGCATCCAGTCGAGTGGTTCCAGCCACGTACACAATACTACTTGCCCTTGTCGCACACAAAAGAGTTGGGTGATTACCAACAACACACAAGCTACATGGCCGCTTCTGGTGCACAGCTGTCCTGATCCCGGTTGCTGCTCCATTAATCTCTTCCGGTGGCGAGCCGCTTGCCGATGTCCCGCACTTGTCAGGCCGCCTGTCACACGGACAAGGGACACCAGGCATTGCAGACAGGTGCACAAACCACACCCTCCTACTCAAACTAGATGCAGTTGAATAGCTGAGGAACAGACACAAAAGTAAAATTATCTTCTTATGTGTGCAGGTGTTAGTTTCCTCCCAGTACCTTCTAGAAGATCGTCTCCCTCCCTCTTCAAAGATCCTAGTCGACGGTTTGAACTAATGAGAACAGTGTTTATTGAATTTAAAAAAAAAACTGTGTTGAGAGGGCAACAATATGAAGGACAGCATCATGCTTAGAAGTGTTGTGAACAGTAGAAACAGTGAACGCTTTGAGACTGCAAAATACGATTCACCTGCTAGGAGGCCCTTTCCCTGTAGCGACCCTGGTCGCCCTCAGCAACTTTAAAAATCTGTCATGAACATACTTTTTTCCTAATTTGGAGTGATTTTAAAAACATTTTTATCCGTTTTTTAAATTGAGGAACTGTTTTAGCATAACAGGACACACTCAAAATTGTGATCCTATTTTTTTGTGTGTGTTTCAACCTCATGTATATTTTGTATTTATGATTTGTCTATCTGTTTCCTTGTAAATTTTGCATTTTTATACATGTTGTCCCAATCCTGTGGTCTAACCAGCCACATCTGCATCTCCAGTTTTTATGGCAATTATTATTTTTCAATGTGTATTTTTGTGTGTTGTTGTTGTATTTGCAGTTTTTGTGTGACGTACCCCAGCTGTCTATGTACCCATAAGCCAACCACATGTTAGTTTTGAAAAGTTTGTGTATATATGATGGAATATAATTACCTCGGCCTACAACAAAATTTTCAGTTAACAAAGAGGTGATGAAAGACGACCGTGTGTCGTCTTCCATATATATTTTGTATATTTCTATAAAATTATAATTTATTTAGTATCGCTAGATTATCATTTTGTTAAAACTTGAACCCTACTCTTTTCAAGGCTTGAGGAATAGCATTTTTATTTCATGTGTTAAAATATTAGTTAATATTGCTAGGTTTTTCTTCTTTTGTTATGTTAATAATTTATTGTTATATTAATTAATGTGGCATAAATATGACTTCTCCGCTACGCTACTGCCTCTGTGAGAATGTGTACTTGCCTTACTTTTAAGTGTGTGTGAGAATCTATGGCTGTTTGAATGTGGGGAGTGATAGCTCGCTTTGAATCATTGTCTCTGGCTCAGTGTCGATAGTTGCTGATACGACCAAAGAGGTTTCCACACCCTTTGGTTGCGAGCTAGTTAGCAAGCCTACTCTAGGGCGAGTCTCACTGTCTGTCACCACCACCGCTGTTTCTTGAATTTTCCAGCTTCCGGTCACTTCTCGTAGAATTAGTGGCATAATAATTCGTGTTGACCATGAAATAAATAATTAATTATGTTCCTGCTCTGTAGTTGACAGGTATTTGTACGTATCCCACATAAAGCAAACATTTCGTTGCCACCATCTGCACACTACGCCACCACCATAAGTAAAATTTAGCCTCTACACCAAAACTCTAAATGTGGCGATATTTTATCAATTTATCCCTATTTCTTACAACGTTATATCTGTACACAAATAATTGTTGATACATTGATTAAAGTGACAGGAATAGCAATAATACTGTATTCGGTAGAGCCAGTCTAGTAATGTGTGTCTGTGGTTCTGCCAAGGAAACTTTTTTTTTCCATCCAAAACACTGATATTCCTGGACGTTTTCCCTTTGATGCTCATTGTACATCGATTTCTTTCAATTGATCATTGATGTTCCATCAATGTTTTCCTAATATCGATAATTCCTAGGGCAGTTGTTGTAGCACTTCAAATTTTGACAATCATTTTATTAAAGTTGGATATTTTAAATCGTGATCCAAGCTATAACTTTGAAAACACTACTCAGTTTTACCACTCTCAACAGCTATGTACACTAATAATAATAATTGTATTTGTGCACATCTACATCAAACCATCTTTCGAATTATTTAAGTTTCATTGCCCCCTGATAAAATTATTGTAGAAAATCAGCACCTCCATTTTCAAGTCCGTGTCTTTATATAATATCACGTCACAATCATGGCTTAATGTTGGTAACATGAGCAGAACCTGCACCTCCTAGAGAAGACAGTATGCAATACTCACTCCAGAGAGTTTCCAAGAATCAAGAATCTTTATTGGCCATTGATCACACAATGTGAAATAGGCTTCTTCATTGTTACACTTAGGTATAATGTTTCTTACATTCTATGGCACAGACCATAGATAACATAGACTGCACGTCTCCCAGATCAATGGCATCTCCCTATCTCTGCCGTGTTGTTTGAAACCATAATCTAATATTTTTGCTCCTGATCTGAAGTTTTTGCCCTGCGTCTATGTGACAAAATTTTAGACATTACCAGGAACAGTATTCTCATTTATAACTGAAATCAAGATAGAATGTAGATGTCACTGGCACTGTTTCCATTTGCAGCTATTTCAGCTATGTCTTATCAATTACTCTTCATTCCCTAATCAGGTACCTGATGTCATTTCTGACTACTATTCACTTAGTAGAAAGGTGACGGTTACATAAAAATAAAAAGTTAAAAAAAATTACAGGACCAGGAATCGAACACGCAATCTTCTGCACATGAACCTAAGGCACTACCACAAGACCACCAGCAAGTTTGCAGATGCTATTCTATCAAGTGAAAATGTTTCCTAGATGGAATTAATTTTTTCAGATGTTTGAATTTTTTCTTCCATTAGAGGCTAAACACTATCTAAATATAAAATTTGACGTTTATGTGTCTGCTAGAAGTACCTTAGTATTTTGATGATTGGTGAGTAAGCGAATGACAGAATTAGCGATTTTCGACTGCTAATATTTCGTAAACTCTAAGGTGTAGAATAGTATAATTTGAAAATATCGATTCTCTTGGCAAACCGAAAATTCAAACTTCTAGCTATATCCACAACTGGGTCGAAAGTGCCATCTACTGCTTCGAGAAAAGGATGGTACGGCAGTACACTCGACTTGTGGGGGCACTCCCGTGCTCCCAGATGCTCTTCCCAAGACTTTCTAGTTACCAGGATGTCATCCACTTACACTACAGGTTTTCTAAGTAATTCTTTCCACAAAACAGAATCTAATGCCCTCATGAATTTAGCAACAGTTATCTTTAACCCAAATAGTACTACACAGTACACATAACATATCCCACTATACAAAACTGTAGTGTATTTTCTAGAATTGTAGTCTAAAGGTACCTGATGAAATCCTGCAGTCAAATGAAAGCTAGACATATATTCCAAACGTTCAAATTTCTGTAATAGTTCATATATATTTTCTGAATGATCAGTCTCCCTCTCAATAAATTTGTTGAGTTGTCTGGAATCTAAAACTAACGTTACTCCTTCTGTCTTTTTAGAAATTACCACCAACGGGTTATTGTACTGACCATCTCCTCCCTGAATAATATCCCACTATTCAATTTTTTTGTAATTCCTGTTGAACTGCCTGTCTTTTAGAGAATGGTACCCCATAAGATTTAACAAATTTAACAAAAAGAGTGTGTGGTATCATTTTCAGCTTACACTCATAGCTTCGCTATGTCTACCTCGTGATTTTTTATTTTAACCTCAACTACTGGTGCTTCTACAAAGTGATTGGTTTTACATATTTTATCTCTTAATTGTTCAGATATTCCACACATAGGACTACCCGTATCTAATAAGCATTCTCCTACTCAATTCTTCATCTGATGCATTTTCATATAAAAAATCATCTATTACATTGTCAAAACACATATAATCAGAATTGTTAGTTACACTCTTATTATAATTATATGACACATTAATAGGTTTCACTTTAATAACGTGACAAACATCCAGCTCATTACCACAGTCGTTACAGTCGTAGACAGAATGAATATTACTGTCACTTACACCAAGATCCTTGTTACTTACTATTTTCATTACTTTGTCAAATCTTATGGCATCCTTTAATCCTGATACTGGTTAACTTCCTCTCAGAATCATTACACACTTTGTCTTCATATAAATTACCTATTTTATGCAATGCACTATCATTTTCGTTACTATCATTCTTTAACTCTACATGTATCATTCCATCAAGTTCTTGCATAATATCAGAAAGAATACATTCCTCATCTTTTTGGACACACGATATGTCACTATTAGAGTCAAAGGCACTACAATTGGATTGCACATCGTCTATACAGTTAGTATTGACAATTCCTGACTTAACTGTGTTATTCTGGTTGCAACCTTTTTCCTCATCAAGTAATTCAACAGGATTATATAAATTACTGTCCCTATCTTCAACACTACTGCAATGTTCATACAAATTATTGACAGTCCTTTCGTCCAAATTTACCTCATCATTTATACTTGTTACACCGCTACTTGTTACATCATTAGTATTTTCATGTACATAATTCCAGAATTTTCTATCAAACACTACCGTATTGATAACATGTCTGTCGCTTTTATTATATGTACAAAATTGTATTCCTCTATTGTGCCTTTCAATAGTCATAGCCTGTTTTATCCTATTCCTATTAGCCTCTGACTGACGGGCACCAACTGGGGCAACCTTTAGTTTTCCTACCTTTGGTGTCTGTTTTCCTGATCATGATGTTCCTCTGGATTGTTGTTTCCCCACTGTCTATTTCTGTTTTCAAAATTTCTGCCATTAATTAATCTATGACTGGTATTATTCCTATTTTTCTGCCTAAAATGAGAGAGAGAGAATACAATCAAAACCGACAGAATAGGGGGTGGAATGAACCTAATGATAGGAATAACTATGAAGATAGAAATAGAGGCAACTGGAGAAATGATTCTAATAATAAAATGATTATTATTATTAGAATCATTTCTCCAGTTGCCTCTATTTCTATCTTCATAGTTATTCCTATCATTAGGTTCATTCCACTCCCTATTCTGTCGGTTTTGATTGTATTCTCTCTCTCTCTTTCTACTCTATGATCTAAATTATCCACAAAATTAAGGAATAAATCAGTTGAACATCTGGAGCATAATCCAACTCTTTATGAATGTTCCATTGTAACTTTTTCTGCAGAGCATCAATTATTGTCACATCATCTAGAGGTTTATTAATGTGAACTAATTTTCTAAGCTGTTTCTCTCAAAACTCTTTCATAGTTCCATCAGTTTCCTTGTACATAGGTCCATTAAGGAATGCACTTTTTATACCTGCTTGTTCCCTACTCGACCAGAATTTTTCCAAGAATTTTCTTTCAAATTCATAATTAGTTAAGTCTGGGGTAATAATTTGTGTTGCCCAGGAGAGAGCATCCTTATCAAGAAATCTTTTAACAAACTTGATTTTAGTACTATCTGTCATATCCAAGGTGAAGTTGTCAGTACATGCCTTCATAAAGTCTTTAGGATGGAGATTTCCATCACCTGGGTAACATTTCATGTGAATTTCGCTAAAGCTAAGGGGATTAGAATTTAGCATTTTTGTGACAATATCATCCTAAAAATGTGATACCTTTTTACTTAGCTGAAGTACATTCTGATTACAATTTTGTACATGTTTGTGTACTCCTCACAGTACATTGGTGATTTTTTATATCTAAATTATCAATTTGTGTTTGTGTTTCCTGTTTCTGTACTTGTCAACTGTTTTTCAACAACTACTTTGTGTTGTTGTATTATTTCGCTATCGCTCTTGATATCAGTTTGTAAAGCAATAATCTGCTCAGTATTAGCAGTGACATTTTTAGACAATTTACTATCTACATCAGTAATTTTACATTCCAAGTTGCCCAATCGAGTGTCAAACTGGACATGCTTTGACTCAACCAATACTTTGTATTCAGCTAGTCCCTCTGTTAATTGCTTGAACTTCATGTCAAATTTGACATCTATATTTTTTATTTGTTCAACAAGTTCGCTATTTTTTTCTAGCTATATTTTCTGAAATTTCACTGTTTACTTCTTTAAACTGTTTGTTGATATTATCATTTTGAACACCCATTTGTATATTTAATGCCTCGAGTTCCTTCAGTACTTTTACAATTGGGTCTATTTTAACCTCTTGCATACTTTCGTTATTACTGCCATTACTAACACTTTCATTTAAATAGTCGGTTTCCTGTTCTTGTTTGACATACACTTCATCAGTCCCTGACATTTTCGCTCGAATTTCTGATTCTAATCTCAACCTCAATCTTTTCTATCATTCACTACTCATCACATGCAACAAAACTATAGTTTTTGTTACATGAGAAAAAAAATCGTTTACTATCTCTTTTTTCCTTTTTTTGAATAGTTGTTCAGCAGATTTCAATTCTGCTTCCGACTCTTGTTTTTATTAGCTCATCCCTTGTAGTTTTATCTTGTCGCCAACACTTTTTTTCCTTTGTTCCAAAGATATTTGTGTTTTTCTTGACACAGTCTTCTGTCGTCTGGTTCGACCTGGAACAGTGTCTTTAATACACTTTTATCAATCCCAGCCCCAACTCCACCATATATTAGGTTTCCACTGCCCTTATATTGGAATTAATTTAGATTGTCCTTTAAATTATATTCAACTAAAAATGAATTGTGGAGGTGTGAAGTAAAAATTAATTGATATAATATCACCATGGTGTTTATTGCAGGCAACAAAACTTCAACAGAACTCATTTACAACAGTACTTCAACTTAACATATCTCAGACTACCATAAATCCAAACAACAGACATCACTTGGCTTGGCGCAAAATAGAGTCCTTATATACATTTGTAACAATTACATTAATTGTTAATTGTAAATTAATCAATTCAATTAGTCTTATTACAGATATTCTTGATCAGATTTCAATATGCAATAATAATACAGTTCGTTAGAATTCGTATCAGTTAGTAAAACGGCTTTTACATGACTTCAATATCACAGATATCATTTAAATATGAAGTACAATTCAATTCGTCTAATTAGATTCAAAATTACGTTCTTAATACATATTTTGGTAATTTAGTGAATTCACAAAGTAGGTTCATGAATGTTATATAATCTTTAATTTACTGTTGCTTAGTATTCACAGTTGTTATTTGGTAATTAATTCATTTGTACTAATGTTGACAACGAGAAACAGTAGATACTTCTAGAAAGTTCCACATTGTATAATTAGTTTATTACTCAAGATTTCTGATTCTACTCATTGATAATTGTTTTGTTTAGCATAATATGACTTCTTGAGGTTAATTAATTACATATAAATTCAAGTCATGCCACAAATACCATGTAATAGCGGAAATGGAGTAGTTGGAACAAAAGAAATGGAAGTAGTATTGGTCTGTAAGGTAGTTATATGATATGCCGATCTTCTCTAAAGAATGGTATCCTGTACTTCACTAATGCACTCCTCATGCCAGTACATTACAATAGTCACAGGGGATGAAACTTGGGTATCGTACAATACTTCTGAAACAAAACGGCAATCAGTGGAATGGAGGCACACTTCATCTGCAACGGAGGTTAAGCCTAAGCAAATCTTAACGCCTTGGAGAGTCATTTGAGCCATTTTTTGGGAGTGAAAAGGCATTTTGGTGACTGATTTCTTACCACAAGGCCAAACAATCACTGTTCATGGCTACTGCCAGACCATAAATAAATTACGCTATGCAATACAGAACAAGCGCCAAGGATTTTTCAAAAGATTTTTTTTTTTTTTTTCACGATAAGGCGAATGTGACCAAACAACTCTTACAGCAATTTCACTGGGATTATGTTTGATTATCCTTCGTACTGCTCTGCCTCGCTCCTAGAGACTTTCATCTCTTCTTACACCTAGAATCTGTCCTTGGTGGTCAACACTTCAATAATGATGACAAGCTGAAAGAACATGTTACCACATGATTGACTACACAGGTGGAAACCTTCTATGAAGAAGACATACAAAAGCTTTTGCCCTGCTATAACAAGTGCGTACAAAATTTTTGAAGCTATATAGTAAAGTAGTTTAACAGTTGTAAATTTTTGTACAATAAATACTTTTCTGTATCTGTCTGTGCTTGTTTTATATAACAAAATGGGACTTACTTTATGGACATACCTCGTATATACAATGTGGGTGTCACCTCTGTTCTGGTGTTGTGTTTTATAACCTGGTCCAGACGTTGTTTTTGGTAGTACACTCACTGGAAAAAATATCCAAGTCGTAATGGGACATCTGCAAATTTCTTGTAAAAGAAGCACAATAGCAAAAGAACGCTTAAGAAGACATAGTTGCATGTAATTCGTGTAATCCTATACTAAGTATGAGTGAACGTGAAGCAAATGTGTTAACTTCTGATCTTAGCAGACATCTGTTCCATCAAAATTTTCTTCCCGAGAAACTTTAACATGATGTGAAGCGACGTGATATGATGTGAAATAATGACGAGCCTTTATTCAAAGAACAGTTTTCGAGTGGTACATCGGTTCTCGCCTCAGGTATATCATGTAATATGGCCTAATATCAGATATTAGTAGAAAACGGCAAGTTTTGACAGTCTACACAAAAGTGCTTTACTATTACTTTTACGAATATGTCATGATGTTGATGGATGTGGTTGGGCAAGAAACTAAAAGTACAGTTTAAATTGCTGTGAGTGAGCAAACAGTGATAAGATCTGCAGTCTAGCTTGTCCAAAGTTCATCGCCCTTTTCTTTAAATATCTGATATGAGGCCTTATTATACAATACATCTGAGGCGAGAGCCATGGTACCAGTCGAAAACGGTTATGTGAATAAAGGCACATACTTTGGCTGTCTGAGCATGCCAGCCATAGATGTTCATGCATAGTTTCTTGCCAAATTCTAACATGACTGCTATGATGTATTATAAGAAAAAGAGAAGAAAATACGTTTCGATTCTGCTCCCATATTAGCTTATTACAATGCATATTGATTTAAATTCCAAATCAAGAAGTAAGCTAGAAATTCTCTGTCATGTAACAACTGATGGAAACTAGTTTGCCAACATTAAACATGGCGGACAATGCGAAATCATGTATAAAACATATGTATGGGCAGGAACGCATCAATTGTGCTCAGACACCAGTTTCTGTAGAGATCACTGGCAAGAATCCCATACTTGACATAACAGGCAATTATAAATAGAACAGTGGTGTGCGTTATTTCAATTAAAAACGTTGCCTTGTATCTCAAGTATCATTTTAACACAGAGAAACAAAATAAGAAGATATCAATACCATAGGAAGGAAATTATAAGTAATTTAATGGCGTCAGTGTCACGTCCAAGCAACAGCGCCAAAAACTCTCTGCTTAAAGTACTTATAATAGTGCAAACTTCACATATACAGCAGTAATACACACCTGAAAGTGTTTCATTTGTTTCCTACTGCAACTGAAGTCAGGATTGTAATATTATAATAAATAAATTTAATGTTAATTATACATGCAGAAGATTAGCATGAAATGCTTTCTGACATCTCACTCTTTGTGATTTTCAGATATGTACTGTAATCCATCAAATAAACATATTAAATTTTATCTTCTTAAGTTCTGTTATTAGAATGCAAATACCAAAACAAAGGTAACAAGCACAAGATACCTTTTAACACAAACTACAACCAAAGCTCATGCATTAAATCAGGCACACATATCTGCCTCTCCCATAATTTCTCTAGATAGACACAATGACAAACAAATTTAAGATCTTAATTACCCTTTCTGAACGAAGAAGTCTGGTTGCAAAAGATCGAAGATTCGCAATTGGCATACACCGCCACATATTTATTTACTTACTAGCAAACCTGGCAACACTTCGCAGTAGCTAATGTGTATTGCTTATATACTCCAATCTCTCCTCTTCCAGGAGAGAGTGCGATCTATGGTGAGATCCAGGTACTTTAGAGTGTGAGTGAGGTGGACAGGATGGTTATGGAGGGTGAGTTAGAAACCATAGGGGCAGAAGGAAGGAGTGGTGTGACCTAACGTGATAGCCTGGGTTTTGGTAGGCGTTAGATAGGAGCCACTAGTTGCACCAAGTGGTGAAAAGGTCAAGGTGTTCTTGGAGAAGGCGGTTGGAATGGGCGAGGGTGGAAGCTAAGGCAAAGAAAGTGGTGCCATCAATGTATTGGAAGAGGTGTACAGAAGGGGCAGGCTTAGGCATATCTGTGGTATACAGGAGATAAAGGAGAGGAGAAAGGACGGAACCATGGGGGACGCCAGCAGAGGGATAGAAAAGGTGAGAATCAGTGTTGTGAATGTGAAGAGGAAGGAGACAATGACCCAGACAAGATTGATGGGAAGAGCGTAGGTTTGAAGTTTGAAGAGTAGGGTCGAATGCCAGACCTGGTCATAGTCCCATTCGTGGTCTAGGGATACAAAGATGGCAGCACGACGAGAATTGAGCTGTAGGGAGAGGAGAGGTTAAGGTGAAGGAGATGGTCATCGCTATAGAAGAAATGAGAGTCGTCACGTTAGGTGTCAGGGAGAAGGTGGTGAAATCGAAGGTGGTGATGGATGCAATGGGATAGGATGGATTCGAAGAGCTTCCTGAATGCTGGGGTGAGGCAAAATTAACGGTAGGAGGAGGCATCAGAGGGGAGTTTGTTCAATCCTACATTCCCACCAAAGCCATACACCCTCACCATACTACCTTTCCCCACAGGCAATTTTATTCCTCCGAGAATCCCGCCACCTCTACCATTCCTTTCTCCATACCCATGACCAGGATAGACTTCTATGCCAGCAGCAACTACAATGACATGTGCACAGTCTTTTGACTGACAAAAAAATGCTGGGACTGGCGACAGACACTTACACAGCTTAATGCCCATATCCCCTTGACTCCTCCCGGTATTGGTGGGAAGCCTTCCACCGCCTTACTGGCACCTGACCCACCCACACCTATCCCTTCCTACACCATGACCAACCCCTACCCGATGATGCCAGTAAGGCTGACCATTTCGCCTCCTTACTTTCCGACATCTTCACCATCCCAGACAATCCCCACTTTGATTGTTTCCTTTTCCCGGACGTTTGTGAGAAAATGGACATCTCGTTCCCACCCCTAGCTCCCGGTTTCCAATACCTAGGACACATTTCCCCACAGACATGAACACACCCATCACTCCAAACAAGCTACAATTGACATTCTGCACAAAACGCAACACAGCTCCCAGCCACTATCGTATCACCTATCGCCACCTCTGTGAATGCCCCCTTCCCTTCTTTGCCTCCCTAGCTATTCTCTATATCACCACCCTTTATACCAGTTACTACCCCTGCCTGTGGAAAATTTCCCATGTCCTCATGTTCAAGATGGAAGGCATCCATGCAGCATTGGGAAAGGGTGTTCATAAGAATGAGTTTGTTGGTGGGGAGGGAGCAGATGTTGGCGTAAAGAAGGGTAATTTCTTACTGCACCATGAAAGAGATAATAGATCAAGGGGAAAGAAAGGGGAGGAGAGGGCCTAAATGAGGGCCTGACGGCTGTCGGTGCGAGAAAAGGAGAAGTGCATTTGGTTCTGGGATGTTGTGGCTTTAAAATCGAGGTTGAAGAGGGAACGGGTGGCGAGCGTGACTTGGTGATGTGTGTGGGGGCATTGAAAAGCGTGGATATTTTGAAGGATAATGGTGAGGAGCTTGACGATGTCCTCCGCAGTGGAGGGTGGGCAAGTGGGGGTTGTTGGCAGGGATATCAGGATTGGTGGGATGGGCAGGGACAGTGCAATCTGCTTTGACAGGAGATGGAATGGCATTTACACTTGTAGGAGTAGGTGGGGTGAGCCTCACCGCAGGTTTTGCAGGAGGGGGGAGGGTGGAAAGGTTGGGACAGCAGGTCTGTAAATGGGGACCTTGGTAATGGGGACAGACAGTAGGGAGGCGGCAGTTTATGGAAAGGTGATGATTGTAAGTGAGACAGCGGGAACAGTGGTAAGATTGGGGAGGAGCACAGCAGGGTTCAATGGGGTGCAGGTGGTTATAGATGAGGGCCCCTTTGAGGAGGAGGTGGTCAATGGAGGGCGCGTCTTCTGTGAAGATGCACATAAGGTAGGTAGTGTCTATGTGACAGGCGGAATGGATGTTGAGGTGGGGAATCTGCCACAATTCCTCCAGCACCTCAGCCTCCATGATCCCAAGGTTTAGTTTGGTGATCATGGCAGTGAGGGTGAGGAGACGGCAGGGGGTAGGGATCTGGTGGTGGGAGGTGAAAGGAGGAAGAGGGGCGAGGGAGGCACGGGGGGGGGGGGCAATTGAATACGGGAGATCTTGTGTAGGGAGAGAGGAGGTTAGGGTCTGTGGATCTGTGGATTTGAGTATGACCGAAACCTTCTGGGGAACGATTTGGGAGATGGATGCCGAGGGGGCATATTGGTGGAAGAGGAGGGTGAGAGTGCAAGGGTCGAGAAATTTAGGATTGGGGTTGTAAAGGACGAAGGAGTGGAAGATGGGGGAGGGGGAGGCGATAGGGTCTGTGAAGATAGAGTCTAAGCTGGGGGGAGAGGAGCATATTACTTGGGAATGGGTGGGCCATTGGCGAGGGGGTCGGGCACTTTCTTCGTGGAGGTGGAATTGGAGGACTTTTTAGTTTTTTGGGTAGGCTGGGAGGTGGGAGTGGGAATGAGGGTGATGGGGAGGTGACGTGGTGGCCTGCAACCACAACATTCTCTGAAGGTGAGGAAAGTGGGGAGTCGATGGTGGCTCGCCAGGTGCTGGCTGCAGCAGCCCCCCCCCCCCAGGAGGCACGAAGGGGAGGAAAGATTTCTAAAGAGAAGTTGACAGGGATAACAGAAGCAAGTAAAGACAAGGGCAGCAGATGCTGGGGTGGTGAGGGTATGGAGTAAAGGGATGGTAGTGGGGAAGAGGGGAAAGGTGATGTTCCAGACGAGTGTCATGGGGGCTGGGGAGGCGGTGGTGAAAGGTGATGGTCGAAGAAACAGAGGTAGACAGAAGGGACATACCTGGACTGAGGATCTGCACACGTAGACACGCTGGTGACGGCGGTCTCGCTGAAGGCGGCGGTGAAAGCACTGTCTTGCAGTTGCTGTGGAGGCCGAAATGGCTGCAGTGCTGGCTGTAGCAGGTGGTGGGTCTGACCACGGGAGGCGGCGGCAGCACCAACGACCAGGACGGTGGCGGCAGGGGCTATAGTGATGGGGGCTGGGGACAGTCGGACTGAGCAGGGGCGGCATGAAGAAGCATCAGAGGGGCCGACAGGAAGCAGCCGGCCAATGGATTGCAGTGGCAGCTAGGAGTCGATTGGGTCGACCATGGAGGTGGCGAGCAGCGGAAGTGGGCCTGGCAGAACCAGACCAAGCCAGCGACACTGCTGCCGGCAGTGAAGATAGTAGTGGCAAGGCTTCGTGATGTCAGGTAGCAGCAGGTCCTGTTGGTAGTGTTTGGGCAGAGTGAGTCATCAGCAGCAGGGCAGCAAAATGGAAAGAACAGCCTGCAGCCAGAATTAGCACTTAACTAGTAAGGCTATGCCTGATTTGAAGCGGTGGATGTAATAAATACAACAGCTCAAATACAGCTCACTTATTTTCACCTTATGAAAATAACTACTCATTCAGCCTGAAATCTAGTGGCAGCACAACGTATCTGGCGATTCTACTCTCCGCGACTACGACCTTCACGACCCTAGGATTCTGCTCAGGATATAGGCCGTGTCCCACACGGGCGAAAAAAGCGAGTGACAGCTTCAAGCCACAAATATCAACCGCATGTACCGTTATGGGTCTATCCTACGTGAGTAAAATGTGGAGCGCTGCGCGTGAGATGTGACAATGGACGACGTTTGAATCTCAATCCTGCTTTAATCTCGTCGCTGTTGCACGAGCGATAGAGTGTCGAGTTCGTTGAGAATCGTCTTCTTGCTGAGGTTATAAAGGATGTCGCAAGAATTCTGCAAGCTGATAATCCCTGAATTTCATGAAACTCCAACTGTTCCTGAAAAGGTGTCGCTCACATAGGACTCGAGGCTTATGTGAACAACAACTTTTCGCTACAAGATGGTGGTACCCATAAACTGTAGAATAATGATAGTTCCAGAGTAAGGTAATAAAGTTTTATTTACTTTAGGAAATAAGACGTAAAAAGAGTGCTGTGCATTACATTTACAAAGTGAAGAATGTTCGTGGACTATTTCATTCATAACTTCAAATATGAATATAGGCAGTGAAAATCACTAGCCAAATACAACAACGAGTACAAATACTTTGGAGTTTTTTCTTTTGTGACTCCAAATCATCAGCAACTAAATAAGTACAAAATGAGTCTTATTGTAAGACGACAGTAAATCATTTAATTCTGGATGGTATTGCTAGCAGTAGCTGTTGCATAGGGGTAGTGATGTAGGATACCAAGTTGTAATACCAATATATTCATCTTTATTGCAAACACATGTATCCCACTGAAGGCCTATCAAACAAATTCCATCTGAAACATAGCAAGATATTTTATTCAGAAACCTAATGTTACACACATGTCGTGTGACATCCTAGTTTTATCTCTGTCTCTCTTTCTGTGGAGTACGTTTGTTGTTACTGAAAATGCTTAAAAAGCACACAAATGTGATTGTTCAAAACACATTCTTCATTGTGTACATGAAACTGCCATTTAGAATAAAAACAAAAGACTATCATATTAGGACCAATTTAAAAATTAACTTTATTCGTAAATTTTTGGAGATAATTATTTTTGGACACTTCTTATCCCAATCAATATTCTTAATTATATGTACAACTGCATTGTTATATTCTGTTGTTTCAGAAACAGTTGCAGTTTCATAAACTTCAGGGAATATTAGCTCACAGAATCCCCCGACATCATTTATAACTTTGAACTCGACACTTTGTCATGCATATGACAGCGAAAAGATTCAAGCAGGATTGAGTTTCAGACATCACCCATTGTCACGTCTGGCGCACAGTGCTGTAGATGTCGATCACGTAGGAGTGTAGGATAGACCCATAATGGTACATGCGGTTGATATCTGTCACTTGAAGCTGTCGCTCGCTTTTGTCGCCCACATAGGACACGGCCTTAAAGTCCATTCATTCTTCCGTCTGTAGCTCAACCTCGATCTGGGCAGTGTTGCCAAATCTTAAAATGAAATAGCACACTTTAAAACACTAGAAGAGTACCAGCTGAATTCTACTATCCAAAACAGTAGATAAACATCTATAGATAAACGGATTTTTCTTACTTACATTTCTTTCATAAAAAATCTTCTTCACTTGAGGATTCAGCTGCCGCTATTATATTTTTAGAGGAGGAAGGTGAAGTATTTCCAATTTTAACCACTATATTCTTCGAAAGTTCATAGTTGTGACAGATTTTCCCCTCTGTTTTTAGTCCAAATAGCACATATAAAATGGAATGCAATGTTTTAACACTCATTCGATTTCTATGCTTCGTTTTTACTAACTGAACTTGGCTGAACATACTCTCTGCGTCTGCATTAAAATGTGAGAGCGAAAGTACACAAATAGCTATGTTTACAATGTTTGCAAAGGAGTTTCCTCCATTTGCATCTCTATATGATAATACTTCTGACCATAATTTTAGTGTGTCTTGTACTTCAACCCATTTAATGAGATGCAAGTTTTTCTATTCATTCTCTACCGCTGTAATGATACCTGGGTCTTGCACAAACAGCTGTGTTATTTCAGCAATAGATGTTTTGATTGGCTTTAGGCATTCCAAAGGTGAAAAGAGAAACATATTCTTAAGGATTCTTAAACTTTCTGGAAGCTGCTGGCGAAGTTGTTTGATAATCACCAGACTGAACTGGACACATCTGTCACTAATTACTTCAATATCTTCTGAAGGAAGACCAGATGTTGAAATTTCAGTTTCAAACGTAAAGCCAAGATACGTCATAGGATCCAAATGGTCTTCAATCTTGGATTGTGACACATCGATCTGATAACCAGGAATCACAATTTTTGTGCAGTGTGAATTTATTAGTAGCCTTAAGTCTCCTAATTGTTTTGTTGGGTCTTGATTGCTGCTTTCCAACTTTTTTCACACTTTGCACTTCCTGTAGAATGGGTTTTAGGAATAGAAGGAAGAGACGATTCTTTTTCTCTCTGTACGTTGAATATAGGATTTCGGAAGTGAAGCAGCGCTCTTTCAAACGAGCTATTTCAAAATGTGTTTTCAAATCTGTCCATTGGTAGAGAATTCTACTAAAAGTTCCTTCAACCAACAACCACCGCATCTGAGACATCCATACAATTTTTAAAGGAAGGTCGCCGTCATTGATTAAGGAATATAATTCCCTATAGGCAGTTTGATGAATGGATGAGTGGGAAAACCAGTTATATGATTTTTCTCAAAAATTCTAAATTCCTACTGCCAACTGGAGGGAGTGGCATAGGCATCTAACAGGTTGACGAGATATGTGAAATCAAAATACGGGACACATATGGGTGACAAAGATTGCGACACCAAATGTGGTGTCATCGACATGACTTATCCCTTGCAACTTACAGAATATGACGGCCTTTGTGTCACTCATTAAAGCAGACTTAAACATACTATATAATATGCACATTACAACAATGCCATAGCTAAGGTATAGCATTTCATGGGTCTCATATTTACTTCTCACGAAATAACTTCTTTTTAGTAGTGTATGTTTTCTTCAGAAATTGCGACTTTTGAGTATAAAAGAATTGCCGTAACACGAGATGTATTTACTCACTGAAAGAACATGAAATATGCGTCAAGTATAGGAATAAGTTTTTTTTAATGGGACAAACTACTATACGGCAGTCTACGTGACTAACAAGGACAGTACTTGGGCTCGAACAAACATATGTGTATGAATGTTTGGTTACAGTATCTATAGGTACACCTCAATGTGCTGGTGGGTGTCGTTTTTATGCAAAACTTTGCAATCATGCTCTAGATAGCAATGTAGATGTAATTGTAGACGCCATATGTAATGCGGATATCTGAACTATAATTTATGTAATAATCATCGTACATGTTCTCTAGCGTATTGTCATCAAAAGCCGTGATGATAGTTGCAACTTTAACCTTCTTCTTGGAAGACTATTGGTATTCACTGCCACTGCTTCCATCGCCTCTTCCCACACTTACCGTAGGACTACTGCTAGCAATGAGTTCTTCGTTATCATCATCCCTATTATCATCATTATGTGTTAGTGTTACAACAGTATCTAACTTATGCTCATATTTCTGTACCATAACAGATACGAGAAAGCATGCGAACGATTCATCTTCTACACCAATACCATCTTCATGAAGAATGGTTCTTCGTAACTTCATCTCAACCAATCGCGATACTTTGGCAGGATTGATTATCAATCGCCGCTCCATCTGACGCTTCACAACACAAATGTCACAAAACGCAACTTCGAAGGCACACTGCACCGTCGCTACTGCGAACCGACAGGTCAAAGTTCAATGTGGCATGGCACACGCAGAGGCCTCTGACGGACGACTGCGGAGTTTTTCAGATGCTGAAGTGTCACTAGTGCAATAAGGGATCTTTACATTATCTCTCCCACGATTTTGATGTATATGAGTTTGTTCGAGCCCAAGTACTTTCCTTGTAAGACAAACGAAGTCAAATGCTAGTACCAAAATTAATCAAACATTCTTACACAACAAAACCTGAAATAAATTTCACTACTAATGACAGAAATACTATTTTGATTTAGAGTTGTCACTTGCAAACAGGTAGGAAATACAGTTATTACTACTAACACATTTTTCTTATTTCTCTCTCTGTTATATTCTGCAGAATAAAGTCATTCTGGAGTTCGGTATTGTCACATAGAGTTTCATAATAATGAACACATGAGATATTCTGAAAATAGGTTCTTGTTATAATTATTGTTTTCACATTTTACACACTAAAATGTTGTATTAACTATTTGTGATGAACACTTTGTAGCAGCATTGGTGACAGGTAGAACTAGCACAAACCCAGTAAGTGGCTGTACATTTTTGTACCAGATATCTTCACATGTAACTAAGTTGAAAATGAGAACTCAGTGATCATCAACACGATTCACAGTTCTCAATTAATCGATTTTCATTCACATATATTTTTAACATGATTCACTTCCTCATAAAGCTGGCCTTCACATCTTTCTTTCAAGCTGTTTTCATCAGAACCTGTAAAGTTTAAGACTTTACTGAAAACACTTACCGAGAAGAAGATATTCCGGCTGAAACCAGTTAAATGGTTTCAGCACAAGAAATAGGCAAGCCCTTTTCGCAATATATTCAATTATCGTCTCGTGTAATGATCTTAAAATATCCAAGAAATCAGACACTTCCAGCTTGCTATCTTCTAGCAATGAACCGATCAATGGCTGAATTTTTATGGTAGGAAAAATTACTTATTACCAACCAAAGAAATTTAAAAAAATTGGTGTCTAATTTGAGTTAAAGCCTAGTCCCTTTATTGCCACATATGTTCTCCATTTGTTTACGGTATACATTACTTAAAACACATTATTTCATAACATATAGGACGGTTAGCAAAAAAGGGACAATATACATCAAGTATTTATTTTGTCGGGAAAATGGGACATTCGGGCTAAATAAGGGCAGATCCCATAAAATGGGATGTCTGGTCCCCCTAACCTAACTAACTGCAAGTGAGGAATTTCACTCTTCAAATTGGCATAAACACCACTGTTTGTCCCATCATAACTGACTCATTCTCTGTTCCTATTGCAAGAAGTTTGGATATTTTAAACTCTAACTTGTTAAGACAGTTCTTTAACACTTCAACAAAAAAATAGCGTCTGCATTACAGTCAACCAATCCTACTGTTACAACAATCTTCTTCGACACTGAATAATACCAGATAACAATTCCCAGTAATTTGGATACGGAAATGTCATTACTTTCAACAAGTAACAAGCTATAGCCTTGGTCAGCAATATCATGTACCGGTAACAGTAATTGCTCAAAATGTGGTGCCAAAAAGGAACGCACAATAGCAGAACACTTAGTAAGATGTAGCTTAATGTCTGCTGCCTTACTGACCATAAAACAAATTTCGCAAAGGAGATCTTAACAAGAAATGAGGAGAGTTCAGCAATGAAAAGACCAAGCTGTTCTTCCTAGTGTTACCATAGATCCTGTTTTTCCCAGACACTTGCTCTCTTTGACGCAAGAAAATGGGCCCATCTGGAATTTATAAGATTGTACAAAATGTCATCTTTTTTGGGTACCGAGAAATAAAATATATTTTTGTGTAATTGACGACTAAGGGTTCGTTCGTGCCGGCCGCAGTGGCCGAGGAGACTGAGGCGCTCCAGTCATGGTCTGCACGGCCACTACGGTCGGGGGTTTGAATCCCCCCTCGGGCATGGATATTTGTGCTGTCCTTAGTTGTAAGTAGTTCATAATTAGTTTGTAAGTTTAGGGACTGATGACCCCGTAGATAAGTCCCATAGACTCTACGAACATTTGAACATTTTTGGTTCGTTCACAGTGCAGTTCCAAACTGTACACACCTAACATGCACATGTACAGGGCGAAATTGTCATTCAGAAACCCAGTTGTCTATCCTATATTCAAC
The DNA here is from genome assembly GCA_026315105.1 of Locusta migratoria. NCBI lineage: Eukaryota > Metazoa > Arthropoda > Insecta > Orthoptera > Acrididae > Locusta > Locusta migratoria. Next base: position 490,018,680 of record CM048744.1, on the reverse strand, counting down.
CAGTGTATTCTGACTTCAACTTTGATACAAAAGCAGGTGGGATCATTACAAAAGTGATTGAAGTGAAATGTATACCTAATGAAAAATCAGACAAAATAGCTAAATACATACAGGACACATTACAAACACTCGGTATTGAAAAGAAATTTGTAGTCTTACTGGTGATAATGCTAACACAAATTTTGGTGGAATTGGAAGAGCTGCAGGGAACAATATGTTTAGCCATGTAAAAAAGTTATTAAACTCAAAATTGATAGGAATTCGTTGTCTAACATGTGCTGCACAACTGTTTGCAACTTGGTGTTGATTCTGGGCCGAAGACTGAAATTGATTCACTTGTGTTGAAAATATTTAATTACTTTTCCATTTATACTGTATATACAGGGGAGTTAAAACAATTCTGTGATTTTGTGGAGGTCAACTACTGTCATTTGTTATATCATATAAAAGGGAAGGTGGTTATCTCAATTTTCTTGTATTGAGAGGTTGATTCATTTGTTTCCAGCGTTGAAATCTTACTTTTTTTCTCAAAGTTTTATTCCTGTGGCACTTAAAACATTTTTTGAGGATGAAATAAGTGAAGCTAGACTGTTGTTTCTCCATTCTTTGATATCGCTTTTTAACAAAAATACACTGAACTTTGAGAAGGAATCAAATTTTGTAGCTGAATCAATTTCTGTTTTAGAATCTACATTAGAAACTCTCGAGGAAAGAAAGAAACGTAATTATACACCCTTAAAAATAAAGGCAATGCTGACATTTAAAAGGGAAGAAGGTTACTCACAGGAGTGTGACAGCTTTGCCAAAGAGATGTCAGATGTGTATCGTTCCGCTGTTGAATATCTACAGAAGTGGATGGCTTAGTATCAACAGTTTAGACCATTCATGTGGATGCAGCTGTCTGGAATTCATGTCTGGGGGGATGTTGAAAACTGTATCATGTATCTCAATGATCAAACAAATGTAAGCATTAATGATACATTGTGCTTTGATCAGTTTTGTAATTTTATAAACTTTTTGAAAGATTATCAAAGGGTAACAGAACATAGCAGCAGTTGAAGTGCAGTGTGCATATTTCAATCAGTCATATAGTGTTGTTAGTTATTCGTAACTGGTGAAAATTGCAGAATTCTTCTTTTTCTATACCTAGTCATAATGCAACACAAAAAGTGTGTTTTCTCTTGTGAACACACAGAGGACAAAAGAGAGGAATAACCTAAAATAGAAAATACCAAAACTATTGTGTGTGTACAGTATAATTTGAAACATCTGAAATGCCTGAGCTCTTGAGAGAGATTTCGTCGTCCTCAAAATATAGTTGATTCAAAAGTGAAAAAAGACGAAAATGAAACAATTGAATGTAGTGATGATGATTAAACTGTCAAGGTTCATAATTTTTCGTTTTACAATAACTACACAAGGTTTCTGTTTTCGTTTATAGTAGTTTTACGATGTTCATTAATAAAGTTGTAAATTACGTTATGTTAACACTAAAGTGTCCCATTGTACCATACAGCAACAAACAGCGACCATCAGTTTGAGGTAGATTAACGATACTGGCTGTGGTTGGGCTTGCGATGAAACTGGGAAATCTACTGGGAGCTGCGAAGAAAACAGAAAACTCTTTGAACAAGGGTGCTTGCACTGCACCCCACATGCTGCGCTTACTTATGCACAAGAATAACTATTTCAGGGACTTCCCCTGCTCGAGTGTTGACCTACACACATGTAAGACTGAACAACGCTTGTGTACCTTTATTAAAATTATTAAATGGATTTCAGGATTTATTTATTAGTCATAGAAGACAATTTCATGGAAAAATCTGTTAAGCACCAGATTTGGCACTGGATTTTTTGAAATAACATCAGTATTTAGCTATGGCGCTAAATGAGAATTTGTGGCACCAGACGAACTTCAAAAACATCAGATCTGCTGCTAAAAACACCAAATTGGCAACACTGTAACTTATGTGAGGAGAGTTGAACGACGAAGGAGGTCAGTGCTGCCAGGTCTACGGAAATTTCTGGAGATCTCCGGAATTTTTATCTTACAGGAAAAATAGGAAAGAATGTTGTAATCTTCGGATTTTTAATGTAGGATTTTTTATTTTATTTTAGAAAAAACAGTTTCTCTAGGTGAAAATTATATAGCTTATTTCACTACTAACGCTTCTCTAAGTATAAAATGTAACATATAAAAACGAACACATCTGGTCTGGAGAAACGTTTCTGTACTGATATGTTCACTGTATTCTTCCCACGGACGAGCCCTGGAAGATACTGACTGGTTAAATTTTACTTACAGTAGCGGTGTATTTTGCTAATGTTGGCCATGAAACGTTTGCTTTACGAGGATAATTAATTTACTGACCGTCAAGTGTACATGCCTGAACCTGTCAACCATAGAGAAGCAACAGCTTTAATTATTTCATGGATAACACAAAAGTTTGATCTCACTCTACATGATTGGGTTTGCAAAGAGAATTTAGCGATCGTTACGAACATTACTACACAACGCCGTCGCTGCCATAAGTAAAATTTTACACTGACTACATTATTTTTCCGATCTGGCTACATAGTTTGCAGACAATGTGTCTGGATTTTGATTTTGTTTAAATGTCACTGGTATGACCCCGAAGGACCAATAGAACTGTTTCATACTGCTATTAGTTGTATTCTTGTAAAAGTACTCTTACATTGTTTTTGAGGGTACAAACTTTCATGTCTTGAGGATGTGGGCAAAATCTTGCTCCACCTACGAATTAATTTCAACCAATAAAATCGCAAAAATTGTGATTGGTCTCGGATATGGCATATTTGTATCATCCAATCAGAAGTAATCTTGGACAACAATGACTGTAATACAATATATTTTCGTTTGTAGTATGTCAGTATCTACCAACATGTTTCACGGTTTAGACTGTTACACGTAGTGCTGTGAAACCGACTTTCTGTCAATTAATTATAGGTCTCAGTGATTTCAGAAGTAGTAATAATGGATTCGAGTGCAGATTCCGACGCTACAGTGGCGTCAGAAAGAAAAAGTAAAAAACTAAAATGCACATACAGTACAAAATATAATGCCGAATGGGAGAAGGATCCAGTGTTTTGTGGGTGGTTACAGAAGAGCAAGAAAGGACCTTACTACGCTTATTGTTGTGCTTGTGACTGTGATTTGAACGTTTCATCAGGGAAAAATGACCTCAAGAAACACGCGACCGGTAAAAAACATCAAAGTAAATGTGCTGGAACAAAGGAACAAATGAAAATTAGTGAGATGCCGATCATTTGTATTAAAACAAAACTTACTGAAACGGTTAAGGTGAATGAAATACGTTTTGCGAGTTTTGTGGCTGAACATGATATACCTGTTCGAGTCATAGAGCCTTTACCTAAACTCATTTAATCTGTGTGTCCAGATTCAGAAGTTGCTAAGCATTTACAATGTGGCAGAACAAAACTGACAGGTATAAAGCACGTCACAGGAAAATAAAGTTGAAATCAGCTGACTGAGTTGATCAAGAAAAATCCATTTTCTCTCATTGTCGATGAATCCACCGATAAGGGCTGCGTTAAACATTTATGCATGGTAGTAAATGTAATGGCCTAGGATAATAAAACAATGGACCCCTTTCTTGGGCTTATTCCGCTTACTAGTGCCACTAGCGACATATTATACCAGGGAATCATTAAATTTTTCAATGACAATGAAATTCCCTGCAAACAAAATATGATACAGTTTGCAGCAGATGAAGCTAATGCAATGTTAGGGGCGCGCCATTCATTATCCACTTTATTAAAGCAGGATATCCATGATCTCTTTATAATGAAATGTATTTGTCATTCCTATGCTTTGTGTGCTTCTTACACTTGTATGAAACTCCCTAGGGGCATGGAAGATCTTGCAAGGGACATTACTTTCAGAGCAGCCCAAAACGCATCGGCGACCTGAAACAGTTTCAAAACTTTGTAAATGTGAAACCTCATAAAATATTACATCCTAGCCAATCACATTGGATTTCTTTGCATATGGTGGTTTCTCGACTTTTGGAACAGTATGATGCACTGAAGTAATTTTTTACTGATGCTTCGGTCAATGATAGGCTTTTGGCAAGTAACATGATTTTGTAAAAATTGAACGACCCCATAACCAAATTATATCTTCAGTTCCTGGACTTCATCCTTCCTCTCTTCAATAGCTTAAACATTAAAATGCAGTCAGAAACTCCACAAATTCATACAAGATATTGTGATGTTGAGGGAATTTTGAAAACAATTTTAGACTGCTTTATGAAGGAGGACTACATTGAAAAAACTCCCTTGAAGGCTGTAGAATACCGAAATCCTTCCTATTTTAAGTCACTTGATGACATGTATTTCGGTGCAAAAGTGGCTTTGAATATCCAGAGCAACACAAATATCCGTGCAGAACAAGTGAAGGACTTTGAAATTGCATGTTTAGATTTTTTCATCGGGGGTGCCCAACAGTTATTCAAAAGGTTTTGTTTTGAGGATACTGTAATCAAAGATCTTGAGGTTCTTGACCCAAACTCTGTAAGAAACAAGAAAATCTCATCAGTTGCTAATCTTGCGTCAAATTTTCTCAACTTAGTTCAATGCGACGACCTACAAGAGCTTGATAATGAGTGGAGGCTACTGAGAAATATAAATATAGTTCAAGCAGAAGTAAAAAGTGTGACACCAACCGAATTTTGGGTAGCTGTAAGCAGTGAAAAAAGTGGGGATGGGGCACTCATGTTTCCAAAACTATCGTCCTTAATGTTGTCACTCCTGTGTTTACCACATTCTTCCGCAAGTGCTGAGAGGGTGTTTTCAAGCATAAATAGAATGAAAACAAAAATCAGAAACCGATTATCAACGAAGACAATTAGCGGACTCCTGCATACTAAAAGGTTGACAAACTCAGCTTCGTGCTACGATTTTGAAGTTGGCGCTGACTTAACTCGACTCATGAACAGTGACATCTACACAAAAGCAGAGGAAGAAGAAGGGGAAAGAGACTGCTAAGTCGACAAATAAGTGTCATCCATGAGGAAGGAGGAAGGTGGTGACTACTAATCAAACATTAAAGTAGATATCTTTTCATATTAAGTTCATGTATTCTGATAGGTTAAAACATCATCTTATGTTGTTACTAGCTGTAAAACCCGGCATTGTCCGGTACGGTATATATTTTCCCTGTCTTATGGGATAAATTCTATACATCTTTTCTACGCATTTCCTCTTCACCATCTCTTCATCCAACTCATTCTCTCTTAATATATGACCATCTAATCCTCACCCCCCTATTCATCTCCTCTCTCTCTCTCCATCTCCTCACCCCCTCTCTCTACGCCCATCTACTACACCCAAATCTACATATGTGCATCATCTCTTTGTATCCAAATCTCCGTATCATTTCATTCCATCTCCTCCTCCTGTCCTTCTTCTTGTCGCCCCTCTCTCTGTCCATTCCTTCTCCCCCCCCCCCCCCACCGCTCTCTATCTATTTAAATTTCGTTTTCATGCAGGTCAATACTTATGACATCATGTATCCTTGACTATGTGTCCTACAATAATAAAATTTTCCAGTTTTGTAGAGTGTAATATTAGGAAACTGTCTGTGATGGGATGCGTTGCGTGATGGGAAAATTTTTGTAACTCATGGTTACGACGTCATATCTCCTGAAGTATATGCCATAGGTAGTACTTAACCCCACAGCGATTGTTATCTGAGAGTAAGCAATACGTGTACTGATGAAATAGCAATTCTATGTTAAGTCTAAGTGTATATATATATGTAAAATAATTTCTCTGGTGTTTGTTATTCTTTGTCTTTGATGATGTACCTTTTCTTTTTTTGTGTGGCTGCAATTGTGTTACCTGCAATAAATTCATTAAAAACTAAATGTTTGCATTGCATAAAACAACGCTCTGGTAACAATATTTTATCAGGTTATGGGCCCAGAGACGGAAAACAAATAGTCGGAATTTTTAAAACGTAACTATTGTGCAAGCATTTTGTATTGTTGGATCGTTAACTTGGATTAACAGTATGTCGGAAGAGTATTACGAAAGCAAATATCGAGTTCCACTTTTCGATGGAAACAATGTCGGAAACTGGAAATTTCGAATGCAAGGTATGTTGGACGAATTAGATTTGTTGGATTTGATTGCGGGAGAATATACAGAAAAGGTGAAGTTTCAGAGTAGTGACAGGGAAAAGGAACGAGCTGAAAAAGACAAACTACTAAAAATTCTTGCAAAACGTGATAAAAAGTGTCGTTCAAGGATAATAGAACGAATTGCGGACAGCCACTTGGAATATGTAAAAGACTTCAACAGTGCATTTCGGATGTGGAAAAACTTGTGTGACACATTTGAAAGAAAAAGCATCGCCAGTCAGTTACTTCTGCATAAACAGTTATTGAAGTTGAAGTTCAATCCAGTAAAAGGTACAATGAGTGAGCATTTTTTAGAATTTGACAAGTTGGTACGCGATCTTCGATCGTCAGGTGCGATTGTTGAAGAAACTGATGCTGTGTGTCATCTTCTATTAACAATCCCACAAGAATATGACAGCATTGTAACTGCACTCGAGACGTTATCTACGGAAAAATCTGAAGTTAAGTTTCGTAAAAAAATAGGCTTATGGACCATGAAAGTAAGTATGCATGTTCTAAGAAGAAACCTGCAGTAGACAATGGACAGAACACAGTGTTTAATACGTACCGCAAGAATTTCAGTAATAGGAAAACTAACTGGAAAAACAAATCTGATGATGTTGGTGTAAGTGATAAGCACAGTTCAGGCCGAGAAAAACAGTATAATTTCAGATGTCATAATTGTGGTGAATTTGGACACAAAAGAGCTGACTGCAATAAAAGACTCAAAGACAAGAAAGGTTCTGCAAATTCAGTAAATTGTGACGCTCAAGATTCTTCTGTGAATTCGGATGCATATTGTTTTTCGACTGGTGCATTCAGTGAATCAGTTTCGTGGTATCTGGACTCTGGTGCGAGTGAACCCTTAGTGAATGACTTGAAACATGTTGATAAAGTGCACATTCTTGAAAGAGAAGTTGTGATTAACGTAGCAAAGTCCGGATCTGTTTTGAAAGCAACACAGTTTGGTGAAATGAATGTTATTAGCTATATCAATGGGAAGGCAGTGCCAATTTTGATAAAAAATATTTTATTTGTTCCCTGGACTAGCTCACAACTTACTGTCAGTGCATAAATTGGAGACAAATGGTTTCAAGGTTACATTTGAAAATGGAAGAGCAATTATTCAAAAAGGAAAGGATGTTGTTGCAATCGCAAATAAAAATGAAACGAATATGTATGCTCTGAAATTCACCAGGATGCCCTGCTCAGCGCTTCTTACTGGATCACTGGAAATTTGGCATCAAAGATTAGGTCATTCGAATTATACAGATCTAAAAGTACTTCCAAACTATGTGGAAGGAATGAACATTGAAGATTTGAAGACACCACCATCATGCACCATCTACACTGAAGGTAAACAAACAAGACTTCCACATAATCAGAAGAGGACAAGAGCAAAACGTCCACGTGAGCTAATTCATAGTGATGTTATGGGTCCTATAACTCCAACGTCTTATGATGGAAAGAGGTATATAATTACGTTTATAGATGATTATACCCATTTTACAGCTGTTTATGTGATGCAGAATAAATCTGAAGTACTGGAATATGTTAAAGAATATGAAGCCATGGCAACAGCTCATTTGAATTCCAGGATTAGTAGATTTCGCTGTGATAATGGAGGTGAATATTTGTCAAATGAAATGAAAAGTTTTTTTAAAGAAAAAGGTATCCCTTATGAATTGACAATGAGGTACACACCACAACAGAATGCAGTGAGTGAATGTATGAACAGGAACATTTTAAACAAAGCTCGCTGTATGTTATTAAACAGTAAACTTAGTAAATCTTTTTGGTCAGAAGCAGTGAAGACCGCTGTTTACTTGATAAACAGAACACCTACAAGTGCATTAAAAATGACAGTTCCTGCTACTTTTTGGTATGGAGAAATGCCAAAGTTGCAAAAACTGAAAGTTTTTGGTTGTGTAGGATATTTGCGACTTCCTGCAGGAGTAATTGCTGGAAAGTTTGATTCCAGAGTAAAGAAATGTTTCATGGTTGGGTATTGTTTGAATGGATATCGCTTATGGTGTCCAGAAGAGAGACGCATCATTCTTGGAAGAGATGTTAAGTTTGGTGAAAGTCATTTTGTTTTTGATAGTGAAGATTGGTTCTCGTACAAAGAAGACACAAGAAATGTGATTATCAGTGATGAAGAAAATGAAACTGAAGATGTGACACCTCCTGAAAATGACTCCATATCAAGTGAAAATGAAACTGAAGAGGTGAAAGCCCCTGAAATCCGCAGAAGTGTAAGAGAAACAAAGCGGCCAGCATGGATGGAAGATTATGCTGTACTAGCTCTAAATGCGGAAATGTATGTTGAGGATGTTCCAGAGACTTTCAGTGACATTTACAGCAGATCAGATAAAGAAGAATGGCTTCATGCTGTAGCAGAAGAGATGCGAGTAATAAATGAAAACAAGACCTGGACAGTATGTGAATTACCTGAAGACAGGAAGGCTATTGACACTAAGTGGGTTTTTAAAGTGAAACGTGATTATGCAGGCAAGATTAGTAGTTATAAAGCTAGACTAGTTGCTCGTGGTTGTACTAAAAAAAGAGGGTTTGATTATAATGAGACATATGCTCCTGTGGCGAGGCTGACTACTTTAAGAACATTACTTGCTGTTATGAATCATGAAAAATTGATTGCAAATCATATAGATGTAAAAAGTGCTTTTCTTCATGGAAATTTAAATGAAGAAATTTTTGTAAAGATACCATCAGAATTTAATGAGAAACCAGGTGCTGTAGGTAAGTTAAACAAAGCAATTTATGGTTTGAAGCAAGCTTCAAGGTCTTGGAATTTAATGTTTGACAAGTTTGTTAAAAATTTAGGTTTCGTTCAAAGCAATGCTGATGGATGCCTATATACTTTCAGGAACTCCAACACTAAGGTTTATGTTTTATTGTATGTTGATGACATACTCATTTTAGGAAATGATATTACAAAAATTGAAGAATTCAAATTAGCTTTAAAAGGTACTTTAAGATGAAAGATTTGGGAGATTTAAAAATGTTCTTGGGAATTAAGATAGATAAGAGGGAGGATGGAATAATCATGAGTCAGAAAACTTATCTGGAAAATTTATTGAAGAGGTTTGGTATGAATGAATGCAAGCCAATTAATACACCCATGGAATTAAATTACAGGGAAGTTGAAAATGATAAAAGACTGCATGAGAAGGTACCTTATAGAGAATTAATAGGGTGTTTGCTGTATGTAACACAAACAACACGACCTGATTTAAACTATGCTGTTAATTATTTCAGTCGTTATCAAAGTGATCCAAAAGAATCACATCGGAAAGGTTTAAAGAGAATACTTCGTTATATACAGGGCACAGTAAACTATGGGATGCATTACAAAAATGAGGGAGACAATGGAACTGTAATTGCTTATGCTGATTCTGATTGGGCAAATAGTTCAGATAGGAAATCAACAACCGGTTATGTCATCAAGCTCTTTGGTAACACCATCAGCTGGGGGTCTAAAAAGCAAACTACTGTAGCATTATCATCTACAGAAGCCGAATTTGTATCACTTGCAACTTGTGCTGCAGAATATTTATGGTTTGAGAAGTTGTTTCAAGATTTAAAAATTTTGAAAAATGAAAAACTTGTAATTTATGAAGACAACCAGTCTTGCATTTCTTCTCTTTGTAAATGGGAATATAAAAGACTGAAACACATAGATGTTAAGTATGCTTTTGTTAGAGACTTGTGTCTGAAAAAAATAATAGATGTTAAATACATTGCTACAAAAAATCAGTTAGCTGACATTTTTACAAAACCAATGTGCAAAGAAAAGTTTGAAAAATGTCCAAAGGGTTGGGAATGTGTAAAATTGTAAACTAGTGTTACATAGAATTGAGGCGGAGTGATGAAATAGCAATTCTATGTTAAGTCTAAGTGTATATATATGTAAAATAATTTCTCTGGTGTTTGTTATTCTTTGTATTTGATTATGTACCTTTTCTTTTTTTTGTCTGGCTGCAATTGTGTTACCTGCAATAAATTCATTAAAAACTAAATGTTTGCATTGCATAAAACAACGCTCTGGTAACAATATTTTATCATGTACCACATTTAGTTAAAATCGGTCCATTATTTTTGGAGGAGATGTGAAAAAAAGTGCATGATGTAGCAGTTATTGGGAAATTTCATTGTTTATGACGACAAATACCCTTAAATGTATGTCTTACTATGATGTAATTTTGAAGGTACATTCAGTGGTATACGTGCATAATGTCTACAAAATATGTCGCGAATGGTGTTAGTAGTAAAGACGTAATAAATCGAAACCTCATGATTGATGATGCGGTTTTTCATGAAACAAATTATCACTTCGTATCTCATGAACTGTATGTCAAACTGTGATATAATATCGAAGGAACATTCAGTAGTATATATATGTACTGTCTGTGAAAAGTCTCGCGAATACAATTTACAGTGTAGAAGTAATAACTTCTAACGTCATGCCAAATGCCGTTGATATACATCATGACCATCGGAAAAGTAGTAAGCGATACACTTTTTTCCTTTCATCATTTTGTTGGTGTTGTGAGCGAGAAAAAGTCTCGTGATCATTTGAAATTATGTTTAAAGTTTTTTCCAAGTCGCTAAGTGCACTCGTTCTCAAATAGTTGACGAATAAGTCGATCACGCGCCGCAAGATAGGGCTGTTTTCCTTGTTTATGACGTGATATCGGATTGACTATGTATCGTGGCTGGTTTTTACCACCATAGAAAATGATTCCTCTCGTTCAAGAATATTTGTACCAAATTTGGTTGAAATCGTTCCATTAGTTTAGGAGCAGATGTAGAATATAATGCAATATAATGCGGCCGTTTTTCACGAATGTCATTGTTTATGACGTCATATTTCCTGACGTATGTGTCGTAGGTGGTTCTTACCCGACAGCGATTGTTGCCTGATAGTAGGGAACATGTGTCCCAAATTTGGTTGAAATCGGTCCAGTAGTTTAGGAGGAGATGTGGAACATACATACAAACATATAGACATACACACATACAGCCTATTTTATATATAGAAATTCGAAACTGGCTCTGGAAGTTGTGAACAAATGTCCGGATTTTCCATTACGACCTCCGGATTTTTTTTTTTCAACACCTGGCAACACTGAAGGAGGTACTCGTATCGATTGATCGATTTCACTTAGACGGCCAGACGGGGGCACCGGTTGTTTATATATATTGTGTTTCACTTTAGTAGTTTATGGATGTCTTGGTTTTGCATTGAAAGTGCTCAGAGCCACTAGAAGTTGCCCCATGCCAACTTCTCAAAAAGGGCAAAATTCACCCGAATTTGAATGTTTTTTTCCTGAAAAATCGAAAAAACTAAATAAATATGTGGCGGTGTATGCCAACTGCGAATGTTCGATCTTTTGCAAGTGGACTTCTTCGTTCACAAGGGGTAAGTTTGTTTGTCATAGTGTTTGTTTAGAGAAAGTAGGAAAAGACAGATACGTGTGCATGTTTCAATGCACGGGATTTGCTTGTCCTTTATTACGTAAGGTATCTGTTGCCTTTGTTAAATGTTATTTTAATTATAATAACGAAACTTTGTAAGAAAAATGAAATGTTATTCGGTGTATTTGTGAAAGGATCACTGTATATATCTGATAATCTGAGAGAAAAATAGAACTAAGATACCGCAGTGAAATTAGGTATTATAAGTGTTACAGTTGCCAAAATGGGTTTTTATGCTGCTGCTCAGTTGTAGGCAATACTAAACAAGATGGGACAGTGTTGGACGTTGGTTTCATATTCAGATGCTTGTGCATCATGATTTAGCTGGTCGTTCTTGTGGTCTTCAGTCCAGCTCTACACTGCTTCAGTCTGTCAAAGTCTCTGCATCTGTGAATAACAACAACTAGGCACATCCTATTGGGCATGTTTACTGCAGTTGTCTCGTGGTTCACTTCAGTTTAAAAAACACTCCTACTTAAGCAGACACTTCTTTGATGTTTCAGAATGTGCTCCACCAATCGGTTTTCTTGGCTCACCAGTAGACGGGTATACCGCCTGTCAGCTTTGACCCATGACGTCATCACAGCCTGGTAGTTTTGAGGTGCTTGCGTGTTTGTAGAAGTTGAGTGATTATGTGGTGGTTGCATTAAAGATGATAGTTTGTTTACAAACAAAACAGATTAATATCTTGTGTTTAAAGTGTGATTGATGGCACATTCTGTTATCTATAATAAATACAGATTATTTGTATCTACAATATAGAAGTATTAAGATATCCCGTTTACTGGTTTTCTGACATGTTGATGACGTGTCAGTCAAAGCAGACGGTTGGTATTCTAGTCTACAGTTATGTCGTTTTCTTTTAGTCAAGACATGTCGGAAAATTTATCTTCGTAATTCTGTTCAATAAACTCAATCGCCTAAGGTCCCATCTCAATTCCATTACATCTCAGAATGTGCCCCACTTATCAATGTTTTCTCTTAGTCAATACATGCCACAAATTTATCTTCTTAATTATATTAAATACCACAATATTTACTCATTTAATCTTTAGTATTCGTCTGTAGCTTCAGTCCTTGTCTTTGTACTAAGGTTCTAGTATACACTCTAGATAATTACCTCAGAAATGCCGATACTTTCCTTCTCAAAGTCATAACATGTTTTCTCAGCTTTGCCCATCATAAGTTATTTTACTGATCAAATAACAAAAGCACCACATGATTTTACGGGTCATTTATAGGATGAAATTCCTCCGATCGCCTTTGACCTATCACGTCAGTGTTGCACGATAAACTTTGAAGTGCATATGTGTTTGTAGAAGGTGTCAGTAATTATGTATTGTCTGAGTTAATGACTTATATTAATCTATGTTCTGCTTGTAAAAAACGTGTCATCTTTCACTCAGCTACCACGCAATTACTAAAGGCGTCTGCAAACATGCCCACACCTCAAAACTACTGTGTGATGATAATGTCATGGGTCAAAGCCGATGGGTGGTATTGCGTCCTATAAATGACTTCATATATTCTAAAGAACTGATTTGTCTTAGATCTACTCAAATTCTTCTTTCATTACAGTATATTCTATCTTCATCTGCTTCCACATCCCATTCTATAACGTTGCTGGAAGTCCATTTCCCTTGTATAGCCCTTTACATATTCCTTTTACCTTTCAGCTTTCCCTTCTTTACTTAATAGTAGTTTTCCATCTGAGCTCTTTTTTTTTCTCCAAACATGCATTTGATTTTACTGTAGAGGGTAGTCATGTTTATCCCAGGTACCGGTAATGTTCTCTTACATTACTCCTGCTAAGCCAATTGGCATTTTCTGTCAACTTCAGTCTTTAGCTGCCTGTATTTCCTTTTGCCTCCTCCATTTGCTGCATTTCTTGTTCTCCTTTCATCATTTAAATTCAATATCTCCTACGGTATCCAAGGATACCTAGTAAGCCTGGTCACTCTATGTATTTGGTTCTCTGCTGCCTTCACTATTTCATCTCTTGAATATACCCATTCTTCTTCCTCTACTGATTTACTTTCTACCATTTCAATTAATCTTTGCATAGTGCTCCTTACAAAGGTTAAATTGATGTTCATGAATATGCAGTGGATGTATAGATATTGGCGATGGAATGATGAATGACGGGAGGTAAAGGCAGCCAATTAGGAGTCATGTTCTGGTGGTCATTATTATTGTGTCTTTAATGTCAAGTAATTTTATGTACTTTGCCTTAACCCTTACTCCACATACATTTGTAGAATTTCTTTGGAAATAGAAATTGCTACCAGATTGTGAATCTGAAAAGTACACCGAAAACCAGTCGCTATATGGTTGTAACAGTTTGTTCTACTTTAAGTAAATTGACTGCACTTATTCACTAATATTTTTTATTTCTTGTCAGTTAAGCGACTTTTCAGTCAAAACTAACTGTAATTAAAACAGTTACACCTATGTAGTTAATGGTTCCCAATGTTATTTTCTTTAATTTCTTCTCCAACAAAGTTGTAATCTGTAATTTTTCTAGAGGTAGGCCTATGTTAGTATACTGCAATGTGTTGATCATAAAAATATTTACGTCCACCACATTGATTTGTTTCCAAAGCTGAAAGATGTTTCTTATTGACTGGCAGAATTCAGCTCCTCATTGGCTGCTTTCACCTCCTGTCATTCGTCGCACTGTTGCCAACATCTACATGTCAAACGCCAGTCGCGTAAACATGAAATGTAATTTAACCCCTTCTCAGCATCATTGGGTTTCTTCAATTTATCCAGGTCCCATCTCACTATTTTTCTACTTTTCTGCGATTTTTGTCAGTCTCAGTCTACACTTCATAACCAATAAGACATGGTCCAGAGTTTATATCTGCCCCTACATATGTCTTAGAATTTAAACCCTGGTTCCGAAATCTATGCCTTACCATTATAAAACACTCTGAAACATTGTTGTGCCGTGGTCTCATCCACTTATAAACCGAGTGGTTGTGAAATTCAATGACTTCATCTCTCATTTCTTTTTCCCCAGCCCATATTCATCTATTATTTGTTCCTTTTTTCCTTCTACCAAATTCCATTCTCTAATTACAGTAAAGTTTTCCATAACTATGTTAATAATTATTTTCCTCTCATCATACATTTTTTTCAATGTCATTGTCTGTTGGGCCAAATGCCATATATAAACTTGTTCTACTGCTGTGGTGTTTGGCTTTGTGTTTATCTTGACTGCGATACTGTTTTCACAATGCTGTTCATAGTAGCTTACCTGCATTGTTATTGTCTTATACAGTATTGAACCTGTTCTTGCATTACACCTTCTATTTATATGCAAATCACAAATACATGTACTGTGCACCAAATATAGAAGTTTATTCAGCAATACTTTATGATGCAATTCCACCCATCTGCTTTGACCCATGACATCATCAATATGGTGGCAATGGCATATTTTGTCATAGCCAATATGGCAACCAAAACACTTGTATAGCATGCACATATAAAGACACAAAAATTAATGTAAAATGACAATAATGGAAGTGTAGGAATGTGGGGGGTTTTGGTTGGTGACATTCTATGTTGGGAAAAATAAGACAAAAAGCCAGCTGAAAACACAGAAAAATATAATTTTAAAAACGCACAAAAATACGGGAAATAAATGAAAATGACCTAAAAACTATGCATGGAAACAAATAGTTCACTTGATCTAAGAATCAAATAAAGAAAAAGATAACAATCAATAGCATAGAATACTTCAATTAACTTATACAACAAGTAAAATTAAGAAAACGATACCAGTCAAGGCCCTCCCAATTCCCATCAACATTAAAATGGTATCGAATACTGAAATTGATCTAGCCTACAATACAAATAAAATAAAGAATGCAATACCAATTCAGTGGCATTATTTTATGATTTGTTTCCATCAATCTGTTTTGACCCATAACATCGTCGGAAAACCCATAAACGGGATATCATCTAAATAATTACCTATTGTAGATAATAAATAATGTGTTTATCATCATAAATGACAGATTACAACTACTACGTTTACTTAAAAAGAAAAGAAAAAAAAATCCTCTCTTTTAACCTATACCTTACCATCAAAGTGAAATACAGATCACTTTTTAAACACACAATCTTAGCCGGCCCCGGTGGCCGAGGGGACTAAGGTGCTCCAGTCACGGTCTGCACGGCCACTACGGTCAGGGGTTTGAATCCCCCGTCAGGTATGGATATTTGTGCCGTCCTAGTTCGTAAGTAGTTTGTAAGTTTAGGGACTGATGACCCCGTAGTTAAGTCCTATAGACTATACAAACACCCCCCAGGGGGCTCACCACTCTGTGGTGAGTACGTGCATGGTGAGCACGGGGCCCCAGCCTTTGTAGCACTCTTTCCTTTCTGTGCTACACGACGCTTCTTCTACTGTCCTTTTCCCCTCTCTTGGGGACCGAGTCTGTGCATCCTTCGGGGAACTGAAGTTCTGACCGTTTTGGCTTAAGCTCTTCTTTCACCTCTTCCTTTGCCTCCGCGTCTGCGTTTGAGGCTTCTCCTCCTACTATTTCTCTGTTCCTCCTCCCTGTACGCACCTGAAGGCCACCCATATGGGGTGACTGGGTAATGCGTAAGTCCCAGGCCCGGGCTGGCATGTAGGCTGCGTGCGTACCCCCTGGTTAAGGCCAGGGGAGGGGCGATTGCCTGCACTGATACCTTCCCGATTCGCCGATTGGTCCTTTTGTCTGTAGATCGGGAGGTGTGACCTGGGGTGGGAACAATCACCCAAGGTGGGTGTGCTTCTGTTGGGGGCCCCCAGCAGCAAGGAGCGTGCCATCGGAGACACTGGCAATCGTGGGGGATACACCCGCGATGGTTATAAAAAAAGAAAATGTAAAGAGTCTTTAGAAATTGACGTACTGGACAATAGTGTCTCTGAACAGAAAAATTTACAGACATCAAAGTTCCTTGTGGTGACCCGTACTGAGGAAGGACAATCCTTTTCGTCGGTGAACCCATTTGTTATTCAGAAAGGGGTTGATGCCATTGCCGGCCCGGTTAAGACCTGCAGCCGCCTGCATAATGGAACACTACTGTTGGAAACAGAAAGTGGCTCCCAGGCACAGCGGCTGCTTAAGGCTACTCTGCTCCATAGCTACCCAGTTCGTGTTGAGCTTCATCCAACCCTCAATTATTCCCGAGGGGTAGTCTTCTCAGCCAGTCTGGATGGTCTGACTGAAGATGAACTAAAGGAATATCTGGCAGCACAAGGCGTCATCGCAGTACACCGAGTGACGAAAAAAGAAAACAATGTTTTAGTCCCCACTCGCACAGTGTTTCTGACCTTCGATCGAGTGGCTCTGCTGCTGTAGAACTAGGCGGGGTATGAGGTAGTCACAGTACGACCTTATAACCCTACTTGGTGTTATCAGTGCCATCGCTTCAACCACACAAGCTAGTCGTGCAAGAACCCTGTAACATGTGTCACCTGTGGTAAAGAGGCACATGAGGGGATTTGTCCACCACCATCCCCCCATTGCATCAATTGTAACGGGAATCATGCTGCGTCCTCCCGGGAATGTCCCGTGTTTGCCGATGAACAGGCCATTCAGAAAATCCGTATCAAGGAAAAGGTCCCAATACAAGTTGCACGTAAGGCATACGCCAGTTGTAAGCCTAAGACCCCACCGCGTGGTAACTACAGTACTGTAGTTGCAACGCCTCCACCAACACAGGATATGGCCACACAGACATGTGACCTACAGTTTACTACTGTAGTTTTCAAACAGTCTACATCGACAGCGGCGTCACGTTCAACGAAAAGTGTGAGTACCTCTTCCAAATCTTCATCTTCAGCTGTGAAACCACAGATAGAGACCCGTAAGTCTAAGAAAGAGCATTCGCGCAAGGATTTCCTCCGCACCCCTTCCAAAACATCTGAGCCAACCAAGGAGTTTCACCAGGGCTCCAAGAAGTCAAATAGGGGGAAAACTCCCCCCCCCCCCCCCCCCCCCCCTTCTACCTCACAATGCGACGATGGCATCCCCTGGAAGCCTATAGTCTCTCCAGGTGCATCAGCCAAAGATGGAGCAGCCGACCACACTCACGCAGCTGCTGTGGTCACCTCTGAGAATATGGAGCAAGACCCTCCCGTCTCAGACATCACCAGTTGCGAACATTTGCACTGTGGCCCGCCGCCTTCGTCGGGCTGATGTCCACCTTCATCGCATTTTCTCCTATTATGGATATTCTTCAATGGAACATTCGTGGTATCCGGTCAAATTGGCCAGAACTGCAGCTTCTAATGCGAACATATCACGCAATTATCTTCTCTCTACAGGAGACAAAATTGCTCCCTGGTACTCAAATTACCTTCCCACGCTACGCTACCATTCACTTTGACCTTCCTCCAGTGGCAGAAATTCCAGCCCACGGGGGTGTAATGTTGCTTATTCGGGATGACGTACACAGTACACCGGTCCCTTTATGTACTCCAATACAAACGGTTGCTGTCCGGATAACCTTCCTGGATTTATCTTCACACTGTGCAATATTTACGCTCCTTCCTCTTTTCCCATCACTAGATCTGATCTTCTAGGTCTTATTGACCAGCTTCCACGTCCATTTTTGTTGGTGGAAGATTTCAATGCCCACCACCCCATTTGGGGCTCCCCATGACCATGTCCACGGGGCTCCCTTCTGGCAGATATACTGAACCACCTTCAGCTCATCTGCCTTAACACTGGTGAACCAACTTATCTTTCGGACTCCACAAACACTTTCAGCCATATAGATCTCGCTATCTGCACTGCTCAGCTGGCATGGCGTCTTGAATGGTCTGTTCTCTCAGACACACATTCGAGCGATTATTTTCCGTGTGTAATTCACCTAATGATGCCTGACACCCTCGAGCATCCATACCGCTGGCAGATAACCAAAGCGGACTGGGAGCTCTACTCGTCACTGGTGGATTTTGGTACTTATCATTATCCTAGTATAGACGACAAAGTGGAACACATTACCACAGTTATTCTGACAGCCGCGGAATGTTCCATCCCCTGCAAGACTTCCCACGCACATCGTCCCCTTGTCCCGTGGTGGACCGCGGAATGCCGTGATGCTCTAAGAGCACGGAGACATGCCCTTAGAATCTTCAAACCAACGGCCCACGCTCGACAACTGCATCCGATACAATCAGCTGTGTGCCTATTGTCGTCGCCTCTTTCGCGACTGTAAACGCGCCAGTTGGCGCTCATTCACGAGCTCTTTTAATAGGTCTACCCCTTCCTCCATCATTTGGGGTAACCTCAGAAAAATTTCAGGTACTATGGCTCATTCCCAAATTCCCAGTCTCTGTGTCGCAACTGACACTGTCGTCGATCCTCCACAAATAGCCAACGCACTGGGTCGACATTTTGCAGAGGTCTCTAGCTCTTCACATTACACTGACGCTTTCCTTGCTAGGAAACGGATGGTGGAGGCGACTCCATTGCCCTTTACCTCTCAGAACTGTGAATGCTACAATACCAAGTTTACTGTACAAGAGCTCCACCACGCACTCTCGTCTTCGTGGTCCTCCACTCCAGGACCAGATGGCATTCAAGTGGCAATGCTGCAAAAACACTTCCTACAGAGCACCTAAAACCGCATATGGATAGAAGGCACCTTTCCGCGATGCTGGCGTGAAGCCATAGTCATTCCCATACCAAAGCCTGGGAAGGACAAATGTCTCCCTTCCAGCTACCGCACCATTTCCCTCACCAGTAGCATGTGCAAGGTGATGGAACGCACGATTCACGGGCGCCTGGTATGGTGGCTTGAAACGCGACATCTCCTTTCTAATGTCCAATGTGGGTTTCGCAAGCACCGTTCTGTGGTGGATCATCTTGTCACCCTATCTACTTCAGTAATGAAAAACTTTTTATGGAAGCGCCAGACAGTAGCGGTGTTCTTTGATCTAGAAAAAGCATACGACACCTGCTGGAGGATGGGCATCCTCCGCACTATGTATACATGGGGTTTTCGGGGTCGCCTGCCAATTTTTATCCACGAATTTTTAACAGACCGTGTTTTTAAAGTGCGTGTTGGTTCGGTTTTATCGAGCACTTTTATTCAGGAGAACGGAGTCCCCCAGGGCTCGGTCCTGAGCGTTGTTTTATTTGCAGTGGCAATCAATTCTATAGCCGATCACCTTCGACTGGGAGTGGCAGCGTCCCTCTTTGTTGACGACTTAGTGATCTACAGCAGCTCTGAGCAAACGGGTCTTCTGGAGCGGCACCTTCAGCAGTGCCTAGACACTCTCCACACATGGAGTATGGACACTGGCTTTCGATTCTCGGCTGACAAGGCAGTCTGCATGAACTTCTGGTGGCGGAAGGAGTTCCTTCCCCCATCCCTTCATCTGGGCGCCATAGTACTTCCATTTGTGGATACCATGACGTTCTTGGGACTTGTTTTCAACAGGAAGTTAAGTTGGTCTCCACACATATCCCGTTTGGCAGCTCGCTGTACCCGCTCTTTCAATGTGCTGCAGGTGTTAAGTGGCACCTCGTGGGGAGCTGATAGGTCTACTCTACTCCATCTGTATCGCACCATAGTTCGGTCCAAACTGGATTATGGAAGCATCGTTTATTCTTCGGCTCGACCGTCCATACTGCGCCGCCTTAACACAATCCACCACCAAGGTATCTGTCTGGCGACGGGAGCATTTTACACTAGCCCCGTTGAGGACCTCTATGCTGAGGCCGCCGAACTACCCCTTTCTTACCGTTGGGAACTCTTACTTAGCTGTTATGCTAGCCGTTTGTCGTCCATGCGAGGACACCCAACGTACACAGTTTTCTTTAACGACTCACTTGACAGTCTCTTTGTCATGCGCCTGTCTGCTCTGCTACTGCCGGGAGTACGCTTGCATTCATTACTCAGCCAGCTCGGAGTTACAATGCCTTCTATTTTCTCGACTGGAGAGAGCACCTCTCCACCGTGGCGAAGCCCCGAAGTCAGTGTTAACTTTGACCTTCATTCTCTTCCAAAGGACTCCACACCTAGTTTAGTTAACCAGAGAGAATTTCTCGCACTTCGGTTCAAATTTGATGACAATTTGTTCATTTGCACTGATGGCTCAAAGACAGACCAGGGTGTTGGGTGTGCCTTTGTACGTGGCAACGTCTGTTTTAAATATCGTCTTCCTGAGTGGATTTCTATCTTTACAGCTGAGCTATATGAATTATATCAAGCAACCCAATACGTCCGGAGAAACTCGCTCAATAGGACTGTCATTTGCTCAGACTCTCTGACTGCTCTGTTGAGCCTTCGCACGCTATGTCCGGCCCATCCCCTGCTACAAAGCATCCGCAATTGCCTTACTTCTCTTTCAACGAGCGGAACTACTGTGACGTTTCTGTGGGTCCCTGGCCACCTGGGAGTGTTGGGGAATGAGTCTCCGGATACGGCTGCCAAGGGGGTAGTTCTCCTTCCTCGGCTATCTACCTTTTCTACTAGCTCTGATGACCTTCGCGCTGGTGTCTCCCACCGTATTATCTCCCGTTGGTATTTACACTGGTCATCCCTGTCAGGGAACAAATTGCGAGCCATGAAACCTGTGCCTGATCTCTGGCCAACGTCATCTCGACCCTCCCGCCGAGAGGAGATTGTTCTGGCCCGGCTTCGTATTGGCCACTGCCATTATAGCCACCAGTATTTACTACGTGGTGGTCCTGCTCCCTTATGTGAGAACTCTGATGAACCTTTTACTGTGAACCATCTTTTAGTGCAATGTCCATTTTTTAATCGTCTCCGTTGTGATCAATGTTTACCATTAGAATTGTCTGATATTTTAGCTGATAACCCGCATTCTGTTAACAGAGCTTTACTTTTTATACATTGTGCAAATATGATGAAAGCAATTTAAGTTCTAACCCCGGTTCTATTTTACTATGGGCAGCTTGGGCCCTAATGACCACAGCAGTCGTGCACCCTAAAACCACAAAAAAAAAAAAAAAAAAAAAAAAAAAAATTACAAACATTTGAATATTTTTGAACAAAATCTTAATCTATAATCGGAACCATATGCAAAAGTTGTCAACTGCCACCAACACGAACAGAAACTACACGATAAAAAGTACACACACACACACACACACACACACACACACACACCTATTAAAAAGACAGAAGATGCGTAAAAAAAATCATTGTGTGCATACATACACTCACATCAAATCAGAATGCTCCCTCCACAAAAAAAGTACCTTACCTATGCAACCCCCTACCCGAAGGGGGGGGGGGGGGACCACCAGGCCTAATAAACCCACCAGAACCAAATCCCAATTACCTCTCACAAACGCCCCACCCAACCTACTTAACTCCTAACTTTTGGCCTATATTTCTTTCCCACAGCACACATAGAAGAACAAAATACTCGGACATTCTTCCGCCAGAAGTACTCATCAAGATGGGACTGCAAAACAGAAGAAAGTCACTTCCCCCTTCGTATAACAGTTTTTACAGCCCCCCCCCCCATACCCTACGTGTTGTATTTGTAAATGTCCCTGTGGAATAATTTTTAAATTCAATCCAGTGATTTACAACTAAATGATCATACCCCCTCTTCCCTAACCACTTATAAGACAAAAAAGCATTGGACATTATTGTAGAACCCTCCTCAATTACCTCCACCAAAACCCCCTTTGTTGACAACCCTAAAAACCACATCTGAAACCCCCCCCCTCCCACACACACTCATAAACCAACACGTGGTTCACCCCTGTTGTGGGATGGTTGTGTTGCCTGGCATCCTATGGTCCATTCAGATGTCACAGTAGCCCTAAGTAAGACTCAGTGAGTACATGAGGACACCTGGTGTCATTATACAGGTTCAGATTGACCAAGAAAACATCACCTCGAGGGAGGGACCATCAAGCAATGCAAGAGCTTAAGACTGTGGCACCCACCATCTGCAAATATGGCACTCGAGACCTTACAGAATCCTCTGAGCTCCTGCAGTGTGTCTCTGAGTAGCATCTGCCAGATTGGATTTCTACTGCCCCATGTGTCATTTGCCTTTGACACCAGAAGACCAGTTGGAGTAGTACCTTGACTAGGAACACATCATTTTAAATGAAATGTCCCACTTCCCCATAACCTCTTACGATCATCGGGTTTGGCAGTGTCAAGGGCAGAGGGGCACCGTGCAAATATTGTGGAGAGATGCACACTGGCGTAATGGTGTGAAGCGCCATAGGATATTCATTTAGGTCCGTTATAGTTGTGCTTTGGTAGACATTGACAGCACAGTGATACAGCATAGACATTCCGTATATGTACATCCTACCCCTGAAGGCACGGCAACCTGGGACAGTTTTCCAACAAGATAATCCACACCCACCTATACTATATTTGCGTATTGAGTACCGGTATTATAATGAGGTCTTCCCATGGCCAGCAAGATCCTTGGCCCTCTCCATCATCAAGCTTATGTGAGATGACATTGAAAGGGCCTCTATCCTAGTAACAACCTGTAGGATCTGGAGACACAGCTGCAACCTACCTGAAGGGAGAATCCAAAGGGTGTTTCACACCTTACAAACTGCATAAGGCCATGCATTGTGGCCTGTGGGGGGTGCAACCTCTTACTGACCTAGTGTCAACATTCCACATGTAACTGCCAACGATCTTGTCACTTTCACCCAGTATTGTAACCAGATCAGTAAAATCACATGGGCTTCCAGTTCCTTTCACTCCCAACCACTCCTTCTGGGTGCATCATTTTATTTCTCAGTCTTGTAATTTATAGGGTGGTGCATAAGTTAATTTTTGTCGTATTTTACATGCTGTGCACTCTAAGGGTGCATTTATGCTGCTAACTCGATGCATGGCATGGCGATGGTAAGTCAAGCCCACTGCCTCTTAATGGCGCAATTATCCTCGTACATTGCAGTTCACCGCACTGCTTGCTATGATCCTTGTCTGGCTATGATATGAAACTGGTTTGTGTTTTGCACTGTGACCATTGTCGTATGTCGTGAAACTTAGAGCTGTGATTGGCTGTTTCAACATCTCTCTCGCCGTGTCATGCTTGGCAGTTGCTCGCTGCATGCTGTTTTTCTGGGCCATATGTCAAAGTAATTGTGCCTTCTCTAAATTATCCTGCTTGGTTTGCCAAGAAAATGAAAATTTAAAAAGTGAGTAAATAAATAAATAAATTATAATAGTTTCTGTTACTGTCTTATATCTGTCTGATTGCTTTATCTACTTGATAAAACTGGTTTTTATGTAATATTTTTACATATAAATTTTTCTGCTAATTTCCGCAATATGCGATGTTAAGAAAAAATTAGACTCTTAGACAGCAAATCATACAGAGACTGAACAAGCCATTTCTTTTCCTTTTCCGATAATATTTAAAATATAATTAAAAGTCTGTTGTGATGTTCGCAACTGCCTGAAGCAGTGCTCCGGAAAATTTTTGATGTTCTGGTAAACCTGATGAAAGATTTCATACTATGGATGTTTCGAATTGATAGAATGCACACTATACTTCATCTGCCATCAGAAGATGCAGGGAAAATTCTTTATGCTTCACACCACTGCTAGCAATATGAACAGCTGCGGGGTTAACTGCGGCCAGCTGCAAGTGAGTAGTGATGTGCGTAAAGACACCTCCTGGCAAGCTGCAGTGTGCCAGCAGCACATAACAAGGTGACAGCATAAATGTACCCTAAGATGCCTTGCTGTGGAGGGTGCAGCTGCTCCTGATCAGAGGTTCGAGTCCTTCATCTGGCATGGGGGTGTGTGTTATTCTTAGTGTAAGTTAAAGTAGTTTGTAGGTCTAGGGACTGATGACCACTGCAGTTTGGTCCCACAGGTTTACAAACATTTGAACACTTTTTATTTTCGTATTGGTATTCCAGTTGCTATGGGTTTATTTCTCTGCTGTCTTCTTCATCTTTTTTTCTATTTCATTATTGCTGTTTGAGTTTACATATTGGCACTTTGTGATTTGGAGTTAACGAGTGGAGTGTGGGCACTAGAAAATGGTGTGCTATTTGGAGAAAGATACATTTGTGACATATTCTTCTGTTTGAGTTCATTAGGGGGTTGACAACAGTGGAGACAGCCATAAACATTTGCACTTGGTATTGGGATAATGCCATTGGACAGAGCATAGCAAGAAAATGGATTTCTCATTTTAAAGAGGATTGTTTTGACCTTAGGAACTCTCCACATTCAGAGAGATCTGAATAAGGAACTCTTTCACCTACCAAATATTTTGCCCTAGAGAACATTGTAATCGTGTAGCTGTACAGTAGACTCACCAGTCCTCAGGAAAAGTAAGTTTCCCCATGCTTTCAGACGTTTGCAGTATTTGTATGAAATGGTCAGGAACTGCTGCCCTTCCAACTACTGAAAATGCTGCTATGCCCCTCTTCAGGAACCATACATTTCTTTGTACTGTCCATGGTTACCCCTGCACCCTCTAATGCAACTGCTCATTCGGTATGGCGACAGTCTAACACATACGGTCATGACACTCCCAGTGGTATTTATTATATGCCATGACAGTATTGCTCCAAGTGGCTGGCAAGGTACATTTCTGAATATGATATGAGTGTGAATAGTATCTTTTAAATTGATTTTAACATACTTTTGACTAGAGGGAAGGAATGTCGGGCCATAAAAACGTGCAATAATTACAAAATAACTCCACATTTGTCTTTATTAGGTGTCTTAAGAATCATTGGAGGGTATGAAATGGTACATTGTAGTATAGTTTATTGAAGACTCTATTTCATTTTCTGTTAAAAAAAATAGTTAGTAAACAACAGAAGACCCGATCTTTTGTAGTAAGACATCGGTTTTCTACTAGAATATGTCGAGGTTTCTTAACTATAAATCCGATCATATCATTAAGTGCTGAATGTAAGAAATTTACAGAGAATACAATATCTACATTATTTAATGCACCAGATCAGCCACCATATCTGTAGCTGAAGGAAAACCCTCGCAAATGGGACAATAAAATATCTAAAGCAAAAACGAAAAAAGGAAACAGTTTCTCAACAAAGCAAAAACCTGTTCACAATGGTTGCTACATCTAAACAACAAGTGTCAAAAATCTTCAAAACATTCGCTTTGTAAGCAAAAGTAGTTATGCTGAAAGGTGTATGTGTTTAAACGAAAGATGAGAAGTGTAAACTTGTTCGAATCATTAGTCTCCATACTGAATTGTTAAATGTTGAAAAATGTGCCCGTCATGTAAGATCAGATCATAACAGGAATTTATGTTTCTCGTATATTTTTATTCTATTTCTCTTAGCAGTATAAGCCACAGCTATCCATATATTTGTAAATATTGCCACATGAAATTTGTTGTTATTTATATAATTGAGTCTATGAGAAATTCGGCTGTTTTTATATTTATTTCATGATTATTTGTGTATTTCAATACTTTTCTAATGCTTGCAAGTCAAAAAATAGAGGAAGTATTTGGTTCATTACATAGAAAAGTAGTAATAAATGAACATTACTCTAACAGCGCCTTGCCCATGACTAGGAGCACTAGTGTCGTTACAACTAACAACTTTCCCAGCAGTGAGTGTATTAGACTGTGGTACAGCTATCTCTATCGTTGAGACATGTGAACAACCTCACCTTGGCAATGTCTTTGGTTCGTAAGGGTGGATGTTTTTATGCTTGGAATGATGATGAATACAAAAGGAAATTGGCCACATTGCTTTCAGATGAACATTTTCAGTATTTGCTGTAAGTAATTTAGGGAAATTGTTTTCTTTAGTTCGTCTATAAATTACTTAAGCTAAATGATGAAGTGATTCATTTGAAAATGATGTAACCAACTTCCTTAACTATATTTTGCCTAATTGCAAGCATATGATACATTTATAATTGCCTTGTTGCCAATAGAACAATAAACTCTAATCTTCTTTGCTTCTTTTGTATAATATGTAAAGAAAGAAACAATAGGAGGTCTGTTTAGAAAATCCCAGAACTTACCTTTTACTTATTGTGTATGGTCTTTGAAATAGTCACCTCCCATGGTTGATACACTGCTCCCAATGCCGTTTGCCCTTCCAGAAGTAGTCTTGGCATACCTTTTGCTGGATCGCACAAAGTGACATCTGAGAATTTTCTATTATCTCCTCTGTTGTTGCAAATCTTCAGCCTTTCAATGGGGTTTTCAACTTCGGAAATTAAAAAAAAAAGTGTACAGGTACTCTTAAGAAATATCTTGTTCTCATTTGTGTGATTCAAAAACTATTCGCGGATTGTGAGCTGATGGTCTTTCTGGTCATGATTCATGAACCATGGTACGAATTTGGTGGCAACGTGAAGCATTTCTAATATGTGTTAGGATTTTATGACATGATCCAACTGAAATGTTACATTCTTCAGCAAGTTGTTGGACAGTGGCTTTCATTGGACACACAATTTTGTTGATGATTCTGACATCATCAGTAGACGTCGGAGGTGTTCTGAATGAGGATCATTTTTAACTATCATCTGGCCATTTTTAAGCCACATGAATCATTCGTAACACTCAGTAAGCACTTATCACCGTAGGATTTTTGTATCATTTGGTGTATCTCTGTTAAGGTTTTATTGTGTTTAATGCAAAATTTAATGCAGGTGTATTGTTCCTCTAACTCTGTCATCCTGGAATTTACTAACTGTGGGACACAATGTTGTACTCAATACAGCACTTAACAATAACTAACAGGCATACAAAATGAAACTTCTGGCAGTTACACATTTAGCACGTGTGTGTGTGTGTGTGTGTGTGTGTGTGTGTGTGTGTGTGTGGGGGATACCAACCACATTTTGCCCACACACCATTGGTGCAAAATTATCAATTTTCCAATATTTTTTATTTTTATTTTATTTTTTTATTTTATTTTATTTTTTTATTTTATTTTATTTTTTATTTTATTTTATTTTTTTATTTTATTTTTTTTTTTTGAACAGACACCATATGTTGTGCACAAGTGATATAAATTCCTGAAATATTCTTACAGAAAAAATTATCTAAAAATTGTATTTGGCTCTTACAGTTTCACTTCAGTAGTAATTTTCCAAATGTGCATTGTGTGTCATTTAGAATGTTTATTGATAATATCATGCAAATGAATATAGGTTAAACAGATTTATTTTTCTGTACTATCGACAAATTATGTGTAGCAGTGGGCACATGGTGAACAACTTTCTCTCACCCTCCAGTTCAGTTTTGCAAACAGTGCACTGGAAGAAACAAGCTTCCAGACATGCTCAGTTTGTTATTCTTTTCTTTTTTGTCGTAGATTTTTGTGAAGTATGTCTTAAAGTATATCTAAATTACCTTACTTAACTCAAATAAAACATTGAATGCTCTTGGACTTTAATCAGTGATGTAATGTAAAAAAGTAACATACAAAGTTTATTATTTATCTTTATTAAACAAACAGGGTTGCCTTCCTCCCTCTGTCCCTCCCTCTCTCCCTCTACGCCAAATTCTGAGTGCCTCTTGTACATTTTAATTTTTGATTATTTTGTTAATATGGTTCCAGATGTTCCAGCAGAAAAGTGAAAACTTTTCTTCTGTAATGGTTCTTCGGCAAACTCAGCATAATGTTTCAGCAATTGAAAGACGATTTCGTAAATCACAGGATGACAGTAAAAAACTGAAACCATATGCATGGTTTTTGTTGGTGAGTGGACAATTTAAATACCAGAAGTTACTTTTCATCATTGTTCTGGTACATTTGAGTGTAAATCTTTGTTCTGAACAGCTTGTGCCAATAACAACGTTTGCACTTGGAACATGGCAAGTGAAACGTAGGAAATGGAAGCTGCATCTTATTGAAGAACTTGAGAGCAGAACGAAGCAGGAACCACATCAGCTTCCTGAAGAGTAAGTGGTATTACATTACATAAGTTTTGTGGTAGTTTACACCTATACTGAAATATTGAGGACCTAGTTATTCCAATTTCCATTTAATGATGCTCCACGACAAGTCATAGGAGTACCATTTTAATGATATTTTTGATGCTGTAGTAGGCCTACTCACCCATATACATGCAGCATCCATGGGCTCCTATTTTATTTCACCTTTGGTTTGCAGAAATAGGGCATTTAACAGCTTTTGCTGCATAAACATGCCTTATAACAGGCATGGACAACATTTCCGCCCGGCAGGCGTGACCGTGCCCCGCAGGTGGAGTACACTGTAGTTCACCACCCCGGCCGCTACCGTGTGTTGCTAGTGTCGGCAATGGAGCGAGACAGCTGTGGAAAGAGTGAGACCGCACAGCACTGCTCTGCGCTGGACAGTCCTGTGGTCAGATCCAACGTAAGCGAAGTAACAGAGGAAGCACAGCTCTGTAATGTGGTCGAAGAACTGTGAAACAAGCAAACCATTTACTGTTTACGTAACAATTAAAGTTTGTATGGCAGAATCACTACGCGAAACTTTAGAAAATACCCGAAACATGAATCGAAGAAAAACTTAGTAATTTTGTGGCCCAGATTTGATTCTATTAGTATTGTACATGCACACTCGTCATGTATAAAGTAAGCTTCTTCTGATAGATTGTTTCTTAAATGAACTAGTATCATAAATATGCTATTTTAAAAATAATTTTATGTAAGGGCTAAAGAGTCTCATTTTTACAAATAAATATTTTTTGTTACAACACAAAAGATTGGTTTTAGGGCATTTTCCCTCAGCTCCTCTGAAAAGATGCCAGCGCACTTTGGGCGTGAGCCGTTTTGATGGGCACACTACTTCCCTCACCACTGCAATGCCTGCAGCATGTGTGGGAGTGAGACGGGTATATGCCAAACACTGCAAGAGGGAAATGAAGGAAGGCATTTTTTGCCACACAGTGAGGCTACTAAGTGGAGATGGCAATTTTGTAGAGTACTTTTATAATCGCGATTTTAGCACTAATATACTGGGTGATCAAAAAGTCAATATAAATTTGAAAACTTAATAAATCATGGAATAATATAGATAATTAGCATAACAAATTAAGACAAAGCAAAGATGATGTTCTTTACAGGAAATGCTCAATATGTTCACCATCATTCCTCAACAATAGCTGTAGTCGAGGAATAATGTTGCGAACAGCACTGTAAAGCACTGTGTCCGGAGTTATGGTGAGGCATTGGCGTCGGATGTTGTCTTTCAGCATCCCTAGAGATGTCAGATTATCACAATACACTTGCGACTTCAGGTAACCCCAAATCCAATAATCGCATGGACTGAGGTCTGGGGACTTGGGAGGCCAAGCATGACGAACGTGGCGGCTGAGCACACGATCATCACCAAACGACGAATGCAAGGGATCTTTCACGCGTCTAGCAATATGGGGTGAAGCACCATCCTGACTGTAACATATCAGCATAACTCTCACCCGTCATGGCAGCAGTTACAAAACCAGAATCACACAGAAGAAAAGGCCCAATAACAGTAGATGTGGTAAATCCAACCCATACCATGATTTTCTCGTCATGCAATGGAGTTTCCACGACAGTTCTAGGCATTTCGGTAGCCCAAATTCTGTAGTTGTGGGTGTTGACAGACCATCGGAGCGTGAAATGAGCTTTGTCGGTCCACTACATGTTGCACAACCAATCGTCATCTTCCACCACATTTTGAAACGCCGAAACCAAAAATGCCCTCCATTTCACTAAATCACCAGGTAACAGTTCATGATGCCGATGGATTTTGTAAGTATAGCATTGGAGGGTACGTCTAAGTGCCAACCAAACAGTGGAGTATGGAATGCCGGTGCGATGTGCGACTGCATGACTGCTGACTTCCCTGTGCATAGACGAAACCCGCTACAGTCTACCATTTCTTCCTGAACTGTTTCAGCAGCATTACGCCTTGTGATCGGTTGGCTACTATGGGGTCTATCGTCTAAACAACCCATGGCTGTAAACTTTGAAATCATTCTCCCCACAGCTGCATTTGTCACCGGACCTTTACCCATTCTAATCCCCTTCCTATGGCGATAGGATCATAACGCTGAACTAGCACATTCCCCATTCGGATAATACAGCTTCACTAAAAGCCCCCCTTTTCAGGTAACGTCGACATGCTGCGACTACTGGTGCATCTGCTTCTCTCTCTCATTACAGCTCCTTTTATACATGACTTTCATGTGCAGTCACTGACGTGTTGCTGTCCAGTGCCATCTGTTGGACCTTTTTTGTTCTAATAAAAACCCCATGTCATTCCAAGCATGTGTGTCAATTTTTATTTCACGTTATTCCATGATTTATCAAGTTTTCAAATTTATATTGACTTTTTGATCACCCGGTATATTTGTTACCTTTTTTCATTCGCCAAAATAATAACTTTATTCTTTAATGAAATAAGCACATTACGCAGTATTCATGTGATTAGCAGAAATACATATCTTCTTGAAATACAATACCATTTGCATTAAGCTGTTTGACATATTTAGAAACCTTTAATCAATTCATTAAAAAGAAAGGATAATTTTCGACACCTGAATCTCAAAACAACAGAGATATTAGTAACATTTTGATAGAGCATACACCTTTGCTGTTCACCGTCACCATTCACGTCACTGGCATAAATCAACTCCTGATTGCAATGGCGCCTGTTCCCATGGGGCAGTGTTTGGCCATGCCTGCCTTACAATATAGAAAGCTTTCAGAAGCAGACATCTCTCTCTTCTTTTTTCCGTTCAGGCTCAAACCTTCATCTACAGAGTGCTTTACATCCACTCAACCATCATGTATCTCAGATATTTATGCTTCTTATCAGTATATCCTATTAAGAAATGCCTCTTCACATTTGAGA
This sequence comes from Locusta migratoria, assembly GCA_026315105.1. NCBI lineage: Eukaryota > Metazoa > Arthropoda > Insecta > Orthoptera > Acrididae > Locusta > Locusta migratoria. The sequence continues at coordinate 489,987,203 of CM048744.1, read as the reverse complement.
CCCATAAATTTATGTTGCTTAGAATTCTAACCCCCCCTCTCCCCCCCCCCCCCAAAATAATACAGAAATTAACTAACCGACAGGAACTTCTTTGGGCCAGTTATCATTCTTTATTGAAAGCGATACATAAGAGAAATGCTTCATTACTGTCCATTTCACCAGACTAACCAGCATTTTTCTCAGTCACTCCATCTATGTAACATCCAAAAGTGGAACTTCAAATATCAACAGCCTTTTAAGGCAGCCATGCAACTTTGCAGCCTAGAAAATAAATGTATGTTGGACTGCACCTTCAAATGTCATGAACTACAAACAGAATAGTCATATTCCTTTCCTCAGAACTTGTGTCCTCATAAAGCAAGTTGTCCAGTTCATTAAGCCACTAGAAATATCTGAAACTGATTAAAACTGTGTGCCAGAACTAAGATTTGAACCTGGGACCTTTGCCTTCCGGTTCCAGCACACAGTTTTAATCTGTGAGAGTGTTTAATATGAGACTTCCTGGTGCACACTCCGCTGCAGAGTGAAACTATCACTCAAGAAATATCTGATTTATGACACACACTTTCAACTCTCCACACCATACTAATATAGAGTGACAACAGTGTTGATCTTATAAACAATGCAGGTGGCTGAAAAGCAGTAGTATGGAATTTTGATGACCATCTCACCAAGGCTTTCAGTAGCATTATAGGTCCCCTACTCTTCCTTGTGTTTATAAACAATTTAGGAGACAATCTGAGTAGCTCCCTTAGATTTTTCGCGGATAATCCTGTTATTTATCGGTTAATGAAGTCAACAGAGGATCAAAAGCAACTGAAAAGAGATTTAGACAAAATTTCTACATGGTGCGAAAATCGGTAATTAACACTAAATAAAGAAAAGTGTGAAGTAATACAAATGACCACTAAAAGAAATCTACAGAACTTCAATTACATGATAAATCAGTCAAACCTTAAGGTTGTAAATTCTACCAAATACCTAGGAGTTACAATTATGAACAACTTAGACTGGAAAAAACACACAGAAAATATTGTGGGGAGGGCAAACCAAATGGTACATAAGTTTCATTGTCAGAACGCTTCGAAGATGCAACACACTTGTGCGTCCTCTTCTGGAGTACTGTTGCCCAGCATGGGACCCTCACCAGGTGGGACTGATGTAGGACATTTAGAAGGTTTAGAGAGGGGCAGCTCGTTTTGTTTTATCACATTACAGGGGGGAAAGCGTCACAGAAATGTTGCACAATTTGAGGTGGAAATCATTAAAAGAATGACTTTACTTGTTGCAGCGAGATCTATTTGCGAAATTTCAACCACTGACTTTTTCTTCTGTATGTGAAAATATTTTGCTAGCACACGCGTACATAGGGAGACATGACCATCCCAATAAAATAAGAGAAATCAGATCGGAAATGGAACGATTTAGGTGTTCTTTCTTCCCGTGCGCTATTAGAGAATGGAGCGGTAGAGAAAGGTTATGAAAGTGGTTAATGAACCCTCTGCCAGGCACTTAAATGTGATTTGCAGAGTATCTATGTACATTTAGAACAAGTACGTAGACCCCTTCGCAAAGGATGCTTTATCAAAAAGGCACTTACTCGGGTCTATGTCACTGGGTGTGACCACATCTCTAAATTTAAAGTCAGGGTGTGTAACTATGGGAAGAAGAGTGAGAAGGAGCACAATAACAAAGAGGTTGTTAATATTATAATGCATGACTTACTATTATAATGCATAATTTAGTCTCCTGAATACTGGGTCTGGTGAAGTGGTAGACAATTGTTTAGTTATTTGCATATTCAGCATACTAGAATTGTAACTATGATGTGCTGCAGAATGTGTCAGTCTTGCCATTGTAATAAACTGGAGTCAATTTTCCTGTCACACAGAAAGAAGTGCAAGAGGTGTAATAGCATTTTAGTGTCATTTCCCCCCTAATTTTAAGTGTTTTACCAGGTCTTTTCGCCCTCTTTCATCAATACACAAAATAGAAGTGTGCAAGTATTGTACTAATGACTTATCATCACAGTAATGATTGCTAGGTTGGATTTAGGGACTACTGTAAATCATGTACTCAACTACAGTATATAATTTAAAATAAAACTTTATTAATCCTTTTTATATTAATAATGAGACTGTTGATGAACTTGAGTCCCTAGAATCAACACCATCTAGAGAGAAGGCCGCAGCGCTCTCGTGTGACGTCAGGCTGAATAGGTTGCACGCGCATAGCTGACTGGGTAGCCGCTGGGGCACCGCCTACTATCCAAAGCAGTGAGCCAGTCAGCTATGCACGTGCAACCTACTCTGCCTGACGTCACACGAGAGTGCTGCGGCCTTCTCTTTAGGTGGTGGTGCTAGAATGCATTAACAATGCTTAAGCTCTCAGTAAGTCACTATATAAACCATATCCCATAAGTTCACAGCTGTGAATTACCAAAGTGAAAATAAAACAAAGTCCTAACTACTGTGCCAGAGATGAAGTTCAACACTTCCCAAATTTTTTTAACTCCAAACTGTCTCACTAAATGTAATTTATTTGAAACACTTATCTAACTGCAATGACCCTGTTACTGCCCAACATGCAAAAAACTTCTTCCTAAACGTTCTCGTACAAAATCTCCACCAGAGTTGACTAAGCAGAGAGCCCACTGAAGAGTGAGAGTCAAGAGTGTCTCCCAACTTAAGAGTCCAACCTTATATAGACCCAGTACACAGAGTTCTTTTGTGCGAGGACAACACACCGGTGCATTAAACCCTCACACCACTGGAAACACTGAGAGACTGCGGGTTGTGATTGTTATGTCAATTGTCGTATTCTACAGATTTTGCTCCATCAGATTCTTTTCTTTTCGCAAACCTAAAACAAGAGCTAAAGGAAGTAGATTTGAGATTTGAAAATGATGATGGTTTACTCATGGTTGAACTCAAAATCGAAGACTTTTAATTTGAATTGTTTGTAGAAGTTATTTGAGCATGCCCGCAAGTGTAGTAGTTTACATGAGCGGTAAATGAAATTGACGTCTTTCTTTTTTTTTTTTTGCGGGGCTAGAAACTTTTTGCTCCTCCTCCCTTATATGTCATAGTACTTTTACCCGTTTTTCCATTGATGTGGTTAAAATTCCCGTATCTTTACAGTAATTTCTTTACTGTAATTTAAATTGGTCAAAACTGTGAAAATTTACATGACAAAAGAAACATACAATAAAAATAAATTAACAATCTCAATGGCTAAATATTGTGCATGTTTTCCAATCCATAGTGTGGCTATTACAGCAACCAGAGAAATTTTATTCAGAAATAAAAATCATCTGGGTTGCAGAGTAGTTTATTAATGCTTAATGATGTGTTTCACTCTAACAGCAGTGCATTATCACCCTTTGTGGTGTGACACCATTTTTTGGCTTTATGGCATTAAAATATTAATCAGATGTATACATTTCTGTAATTTTCATAAAACCCCTAAAGAGGGGGTTGTCTGGGGACTACCTAATCGCACAAGCTGGGTAACAGCTGTCTCCTAGATTGTATTAGATGTGGGATAGAGGTTACCCTAAAGTGTCCTCATCTTGTGATTCATCAATGGGGCAAGAGGAATCTTGCCAATATGAATACCTCGCCTCAGATAAATGTGAGCAAGGGTTGTTTTGGGTAAGTGTTGGGGAAGTTGATGAGGTGTCGGGCCACACATGGCCTAGTATCTGAATTCTCCACCCAGTGCTCTAAATGTCAAAGTGAAGAAATTCAAGTAGTGTAGAAAATGGTAGGGGACATAGTGCATCTCTTAGCAGACCACATGACAGTTACCCATAAAACTGCCCTGAAAGCGCCCTTTAACTGGTGGTCAGGATGAATGGGCATTTCGGGTATGCACTGATAGATGGTCCATGTGACTTGTCATATGTGGTGGGATAAGTGTTGGCTAACATGAGTAGCGGGTATTCAGCTACAATCTTGTTACTCTCTGTAAGGGATACTGATTCTGAGTGATAGCTATGTGGGGCCTGTCCATGTCCGTCCCCATCGGCACTATTCAGAAATTCTCTCTGGAATAGTGGCATAGAATGCTCCTCATATGGAGGTCCTTCCCTCATGTATGGGGGATGCTCTTCTGGCTCTTAGGCTTGAGTCAGTGGTGAGCTGGATGGTGGTAAACAGAAGTGTAATCTATGTGGCAAAGGAATGGTCTTAAACAACTGAGTGCTGTTTAATTGGGGACAGTTCCAAACTAATACAATCCAAAAATAAATTTGGCATAATGGAACATTTTGTTTGTACTTGGTCCAAAAAAGGCCATGCAAATCAAATTAGACGAAAGTCAGTAATGATTTGTGTGTCTATAAAAAGAGTGATGCACAAAGCATGCAATAACTACCATTGTCATACTTTAGCAAAAGATCTTGCTGAAAACCCAAAAAATTCTGGTCCTATGTAAAATCTGTAAGCGGCTGAAAGGCCGCTATCCAGTCACTTGATGATCATTCTGGGGTGTTGACAGAAGACAAGAAAATGGAGGCGAAAGTTTTAAATTTAACATTTAAGGAATCATTATAAATAGAAATTTATAAACCCCGAGACTGTTTTTCGTCTCATTCCATTTATAATGATATTTATATCACCTTAGCCTAAGGTTAAAGGCAGGAATGTTCCACTTTGCCCATTGCCGAGGTGCTATTCTGCTGCATGGAGAGCCTTTGCACCTGTGGCAATATTTCATGGAACACAGAAGCTGAATTAGAGTTTGTGACATGGAGGGAGTCGTGATTAGACTATTCCAAGGTGCCTTTATCGCCAGTGGTGCGGTGGTCTAGTGGTAAGACATATGCCTAGTAAGCATGGAGGTCCAGGTTCAATTCCCGGCCACATCACAAATTTTAATTCATTGCTTAACACAGGCAAACTGATAATTATCCTGTGTGAATGATTCCTTAAAGATAAAGGTGAAGCCACTGCAGACTGGTTAGAAAGGTATCCTAGGCATGTGGAATAGGTACCCAAATATGTGAGTGGCTCAAATTAATTAAGAAGGCACCCCACCAGCAAAGTGCCTCTCAAAAGAAGAATATTCCGCCAAAGCTGAGTGCTCCCCCAAGTCCCACTTTCCTCCTCATCTTCTCAAAAGAAGAAGCCGAGCAAAGTACCTCCACATCCCGCTTGCAACTCTTTCGGGAGCGTCATTGGATGTTGTAATGGCAGCATTGACTGATGAGGAGGACATTATTTTGGACCTTGATGTGTCATCACTGGAACCAAGCAGTCCATCTGCTCCCCAGCGCTCCAAGAGTGCCTCACCATCGCGGCACAAGGGTAGAGAAAAGATAGACCCACACAGGTGACATGGCTCCCATACTGCAGTGGAATTTGGCTGGGTTCAGGACTTGTTTGGAGGAACTTCAGCTTCCTGTGAAGGATAGGCCTTTTTGTGTCTCCCTTCAAGAGACACACTTCAAACAGACTGACACACCTGTCCTGAGAGGCTATCAACTGCCTAGGAAAGATGACCTAACGGGTGATAGGGCACAAGGTGGTGTGGCAATGTTCGTCAGGGGCACTTTTCACTCCTCACCTGTGCCATTGACCACTACACTGCAAGCAGATGCTGTTTGTATACTGGCCCATCATTATAAAACATTCTGCTCCTTTTACTTACTGCCTGGAGAGCATGTTGACAGTAATCTCCTGACACAGCTTATTGGAGAACTCCCTCGTCCCTTTCTTCTTTTAGGAGATTTTAATGCGCATTATGCATTATGGGGCTCTAACAACAACTGCCCCCGGGGGAAGGATGGTTGAGACTGTGATACATTCCTCTGATGTTGTCTTGCTGAACACAGGCCAGCACAGCTACAGATTCGTCTTCAGTCATAGACCTCTCCCCCTGCTTGCCTGCTCTTGCACACATTACTCAGTGGAGTGTGGACGATTACCTTCATGGCAGCAACCAGTATCCAGTTAGGATAGAATTGCCAGTTGCAATAGATTACAGTGGGAAGCCACCAAGATGGCAGCTGCGCAAAGCTAACTGGGAACTTTTTCAGCAGTTGGCTATTTTTGAGCGGTGTAAAGTTGTCCAAGACTAGGTGGACCACATCAATGCTACTGACACCTCCACCCCAAAATCGAAGCCAACGTTTCAGAGACCAGGTGTTCCTTGGTGGAATGATGCTTATCGTTCAGCGATCAGGGACAGAAGAGCAGCATTACGGAGATTCCATCAGTGCCCCACCGATGCGAATTTGGCCAATTTTCGAGTGGCAAGGGCACAGGCAAGGAGAATTATTAGAGAGAGTAAGCAGAGATCTTGACAGGAGTTCCTGAACTCCATCAAATAGGAAGCCATTAGGAGGCTTTCGGGGCGGAACTCCCGACCCCAAATAGCAGCCGTGCAAGGGCGGGGATGTCTTTTAAAATCACTTGGGGATATTGTCCAAGTTATGGCAGAATCATATGCAGCTGTTACATCTGATTCTTGCTGGGATCCAGTCTTCCATCAGTATTGTACTATACAGGAGAGGGTTGGCTTTGACCTCCATTCCTCCAACGTTAAGGCCTACAACCAACCTTTCTCGATGTGGGAGCTGGAATCTGCATTGTCAGCAGCTTGTGATTCTGCCCCTGGCTATGACGAGATACTGTACAGACTGCTGAAACAGTTGGCACCCCAGCCAGAGGAGGTCCTCTTACATCGTTTTAATGAAATTTGGATTACGGGGAACTTTCCATGTTCTTAGAAAGAATCCATTTTAATTCCAATTTTAAAACCAGGGAAAGATCGCACCGATCCAGTTAGTTATTCGAGCATTAGCCTTAAGAGCTGCATTGGCAAAATGTTGGAGCATATGGTCAACTGGTGCCCAGTATGGGTCCTTGAAAGGAGATCCTTACTTAGCCGTTCTCAATGCTGGTTCAGGAGGTACCACTCTACACTGGACAACCTCACCCTCCTTGAAAATGTGATCCATCAAGGTTTCTTATAGAAGCAACACCTAATCAGCGTTTTCTTTGATCTTGAAAAGGCATATGATACTACCTGGCAACGCCTTGTTGTACAGCAGCTTTACTAATGGGGTTTTCATGAACATTTGCCCACTTTTATTCGATCTTTTCTCTCTGAAAGGTATTTTAGATACAAGGTTGGGAGTGCCTTGTCTGACCGTTTTAAACAAGAGAATGGTGGTCCCACAAGGGATTGTTTTAAGCATAATGGCATTCACCATAGCCATCAACGGCATTATGTCCACCATGCGACCGCCTGTACAGTATTCTTTGTTCGTGGACGACTTCTCCATCTTCTGTGCGTCCTCCTCCATTGCAACGGCAGCTCGTCAATTGCATTTGACGATCAGGCAGTCGGAAGAAAGGTGTAATACCACTGGTTTCAAGTTTTCCTTGGAGAAAACTGTCTGTGTGGATTTTAATCGCTCCCGTTCCTTTTTTAATACACCTGTTTTAAAACTAGGGGACATTGTTCTCACCTTTCAGGACAAGGTGAAATATCTTGGGCTCACTTTCTACAAGAGGCTGACATGGTTGCCGCACCCTAAAGAGGTCAAACTGCAATGCCTCAAGGCTCCAACTATTCTAAAATGTCTTAGCCATCGGTCTTGGGGTGGCGACAGGGCATGTCTGCTCCAGTTCTATAAAGCTTCCATGCGGCCCAGACTGGACTATGGCTGCCAGGTCTATGGATTGGCCAAGCCTTCGTACCTGAAAATACTGGATGCAGTACACCATGAAAGTATCAGGCTGGTGACTGGTGCGTATTGCACAAGTCCAGTACTTGGCCTGTGTGCAGAAGCTGGTTAGTCCCCACTCTCTATTCGCTCTGTCTTCTGCTCATGGCACACCTGGCGTACAAAACTCTGTCAGTTCCACACACATTACTTTCTCTCCGTGTTGCACAGCACCCCTACCAATGTCTGTTCCATAACCGCCCACAGGCCACGAGACCATTTGGGATTCGAACACAGGACAGCCTTGAGTTGCTGCAGGTGCATGGCATTAAGGTTCAATGCCAGGGGTGGAGTAGGGGTTCTCTCTGGCTTCTTGATTTTAGATCTGACTGTTTTTAAGAAGCCTTATACTACGGACAGTTTTTATAAAAGTAGATTTTCAGAGATTTTAAACCACCATGCACAATTTATTATTGTCTATGCAGATGGATCCAAGCAGGGAAATAATCTCTTCTACTCCGTTGTGTTCCTTGACTCTGTTCTTCGGATAGGGCTCCCAAAACAGTTTTCCGTTTACTATGCGGAACTGTTTGCTATTCTGAGGGCACTAGAACAGATCAAAAGGCATCGAGGTATGAAGTTCCTGATCTGCTCAAACTCCCACAGCGCTCTTCTCGCTGTTGACCAAATGTATCCGGCAGATCAGATGGTGCAGGACATACAGGACACTCTCCTTGCACTGCAATGACACCACAAGTAGATAATCTTCTGTTGGGATAGGGATCCAGGAAAATAAACTGGCCGATGCAACAGCTAAAGCGGATTGTTCTCTACCCCCTGCTGTACGCTGTTCCGTCCCACTGAAAGCAGTCACCTCCTTTGCGACACGAACAACCGTGACTTTGTGGGAGGATCAGTGGCTAGATGTGGCGGATAATAAACTATGCACAGTAAAATCCTCAGTCCACCTATGGCGTACGTCCTTCCGCACTCGAAAAGCTGATGAAGTCGCCCTCACTCGTCTTCGAATTGGACATTGCCCGCTGACACATTGTTTTCTTGTATGTAGTGAAGAACCGCCGGAGTGTGACAGATGTAGGGCACATCTGTCAATACGACATATTTTAACAGAATGCATTTTATTTGCTGGTATCAGGTCAAAGTTGAGTCTAACAGGACCTGAAATCTATATTAGGTGACGATGAGTTGTATGTGGACTGTGTCTTAAGATTTTGTTCCATGTCTGGACTTCCTCCCAAAATACTGGGTGTGCGATTTTAATGTGTCAGAGTGGCTCAGTCACCCTTTATTTTTAAGTAGTCACCGGGCCATATACATCTGTTAATGTTTCATCCTCAGTTTTAGTCCTTTTATAAGATGTTTTAAGCTCTCCCTATAACTGTAGGTGTACTTTTATATTTCGCAAATCTGATATGCGCCATTTTTCTTCCATCCGCTTATGTTCGAGCACAGGCACTGATGACCTCGATGTTGAGTGTCCTATACCACCAATCATCATCATCATCGTTCCGGTGTGTGTTGTCTGGTTTCACGCTTTTTAGGTTGCTGTCCTGCAGATGCAGGAAACTACTGAAGAAAGAAGGTGTTCAGTCATTCAAAATAATGGTTGTAACAGCCCTTGTGGCTGTTCGCCATATTGCAAATTCATAATGATAATTAATTCATGTCCTGGAAAAATACTCCGCTCTCACAAGACAATTTTCTTCAGGTCAGGCAAACATCCTGTGATGTTGATTGCCAGGGAAAATTAGTTTCATGTGGTTAATTGGCAATTAATTTTATTGAGTTTCACAATTTTAATTGGCCCAGATGAATGTTTACAGACTGAAGCATCCTATGAAAATTTATACCTTGTCAATGTTTTTCACTGCTTTAGATTAATCGATGAAAATACCACAGACTCATTTCACTCAGTCAATTAAAATAGCAATGAGTGGTTTCAATTTCAAAAATGAATTAGTCTTTCAACCTACAGTAAAATATAGACTGAATACATTTGAAAAGGAGGAATGACCAATTCACTCAGTATGCAAAACAATAACAACTATTGTTTTTATTTGGTTACTCCCATAGTGAATCTAATTAATGTATATAATTACAACAGACTGAAGCAATTGTTCTCATTCTTTTTCGCCATTCCTGGAAGTAAGAGGTAAGAAAGATCACCTTATACATTCAAATTGCATGCCTGTGGGCATTATTATGTATGTTGAAAGAACTAATCTGGCAGCAGGGTGCAAAGATCTGTTGTTATGTTGCTTGTATTGCTTGTATGAGACAGTGTTTGTTGTTTGGGATCTAAGGTAATATTTTGGCATTCTGGTGACTAGCAGAGAAAATGGAGGAGACTAGTCTTGCTCATTGAATTTCAGTAAGCTCACTGTCTGCAGCAGTGTTTCCAAAACTGACTGTGGTCCACTGATTTTGATTTTTAAGTGGAAGACCTGAACCAGATACGTCAAAGATTTTATGACAAGCTATGTTACAACTTCTTGACTTTTATTAACCATTTCAACAGAGAACTTATCAGAGGCCCTGTACTATACCATTCCTTATTAATGAAAGTATTATCACGTGAGGTATAAAATACAGTTTGTTTGAATTGTTTCCTGCTACAGAGGAAGACAAACATGTATTATCTTGAATGGAGAACGTTAGACAAATATTAATCATGGTCTTTCTTTGTCAACTAATATTTATTTCCATTTGTTTGCAGGTTCAATTTTTTCATAGCATGAGTGGAAAAAGAAAATGATACATAGTGCAAGATTGTCAACAGTTATATACTTCTAATATATCTTACACCAGTAAAATTTATTAAATCACCACTAGGCAACACTAAACTTCAATATACAGTTCAAGAATAATAAAGAAAATTCTTTACTCTCAGAGTTGTCTCTAAATACACTCATCTTTTGCATAAACACACCTGCCCCCCCCCCTCCATTCTAGGCCACTTTTCTTTAAGGCTCCAGCTATTAATAAAATTAATTTCCTACTCATTCAGAAAAGCCAATGTAAGCAAAAAGGCCTATTTACTTAGCTTTCGAACTTCAGTACTGCTTATTTAATGTTAAAAGCTTTGTACATTTGAATTAACAAGTCAGTTGGATAAAACTAGGCACTTGAAACCAATTCTATTAACATCAGGTTGCAAAAGTTGTGCCAATTGCAGTGCCATGTTGAAAACACTGGTTCTGTGCAGCACGGTTTGCAGTGTGGTATGAGTTGTGACAAGATATTGAATAGTGAGGCCCATCTTCAATGGCATCATATATTCTACCCCCATAATCACCCTCGTAGTTCGTGTTCTATATTAATATTGTGGTATACAATGTTTACAGTAACCTCAGACTTCTTGAAAATTAGGCAGATATCTGTAATGACTTACTATTTTTTAAAAATGTTTATAAATATGCAGTCAGATCTTTATAAGATTTCAGTGTGGGGTGAAGGGTAGCAACTTGTTTTGATATCCTATCTGCCATCTGTGCAGTGATGGCCATCTCACTACCAGGCTGGTGGGCATACAGTGTCTGGCTTGAGAGACTCTGCTAAAGCTAGTGATAGCCACACGGCAGTCAGTATGTTAAATATTAAGTAATGTATAGTCGAGCACATCACAATGCAAAACCACATTATTTTATGATGACAATACAATGAGTTTATAAAGAAAAACACAAAATGCCTGTATCATCCCCCTGAAAATTGTGTTATTTTGTTAGTTTTTAAATCAATTAAGAAATTTAATATTTGTTGTAGCTGTAATAGAAACATTAAAGTATTCAATTTTTAAACTAATGTTGCAAAAATTTGACACCTTTGTTTTTTAAATTGTATACATACTTTTGCATGTCTGTTGGAAGTAAAGCCTTTCCGAGCTGGAGAAGATGGAATATTATCCTGTGCGAGTGAGGGGCAGATTCGATCATTCCCGCGAGCTGTATTTGGGGCCACGTTCGCTTATTGTGGATGGAGATGCAGCACATCAAGGCAGTATTATGTCACAAAATGCCAAGGGAAAATTAGGAGGATACTGCATTGTGACACCTTTCATATTGAGTGACAGAGAGTAAGTTTTACTTGTGTAAAAAAAAAAAAGTTACTCTTACTGAGGTTGAATAAATTTGTAGAAACTGATAGAAATAAAATATGTTTTAATTGTGGTTGATCTTGCAGGAAGATTTTTAGTTTTGGAAACTTACATTTCTTTTAAAATTATGGAATAGTCTTGTCATCTGCTTTACTGTTTCCATTTTATTTCAGTGATTCTTCTGTTGCTATAATAAAGTACTGACACAAATAAGTCACAACAATGCAATGATGACTTTCAGAAATCCAAACTACAATGGTATCATAAAGAAAAGATTAATTACAATTCCCTGCAAAGATGTACAACAAGCTGCAATAAGCACACAAAAAAGACGAACACATACAGCACTTAAAGATATCGGCCATTGGCCTTCTTCAGAATAAAAAAGCATTCACACAGTCACACAGGCATTCTTCACAGTCACACAATCATCGTCTCTGGCTACCGCACTCCGAATCGTGCTCTGTGGTGAGGGAATAGTAGGAGAGGAAAGGGGAGGGAGGGGCAGGAAGGTTGCATCACAGTGGTGGGGATGGATACAGCATGGCATTATGGAGCATTTATGTGGTAGATGCGTGGAATGAGATGCAGTTTAGGAAGTGAATGGGGAGGCAGGGGATGGGAGCAAAAACACACACACACACACACACACACACACACACACACACACACACACACAGTTCAGAAAAAGTTAGTGCTGGGTGGAAGGATCCAGATGCCCCAGGTTGTGAAGCAGTCATTGAAATCAAGCATATGCTCTGCTTGTATGCTGTACCACAGGTTCGTCTACCTTGTTTTTCGCCACAGTTTGGTGGTGGCCATTCATCCTGATGACAGGTAGTATGTGGTCATGCCAATATAATCATCTGTGCAGTGATTGCAGCACAGTTGGTAAATTACATGATTGCTTTCACAGGTGGCCCGATGTCTGATTGGCTATGATAAGCCTGTGATGAGACTGGAATAGGAAGTGCTGGGTGGATGGTTTGGACAGGTCTTGCTGCGAAGACTTCCACAGGGAGCTTGCAGGGAGATTTTGGGGTGGCATAGGAGTAGACTAGCATGTTATGGAGGTTGGGCAACAGAACACCACTTTAGGAGGTGTGGAAAGGATCTTGGGTAGGATTTTTCTCATTTCTGAGCATGGGGTAGAAAATCAAACCCCTTGGCAGTTTAGTTGTTCCAGTTCAGGGTAGTACTCATGTCAAGGGGAATGCTCTTTTGTGTCTGGTTACTGGTGGTAGAGGAAGGATTTGGGGTGTGTGGGAATATGGCAAGGGAGATCTGTTTGTGGTCTAGATCTGTGGGGTAGTTTATGTCTTTGAAGGCCTTTGTGAGACCTTCAGCATATTGAGAAAGGGAATTCTTGATAGATTTACAAGCATTTGAACATTTTTTGTGCACAATGATAAGTAAGGATCGAGAAGGTAAAGGAGTGGTGATGGTGGAGAGTCGCTGAAGGGAGTAGTTGGTATCCTTGATATGAGAGGATAGGTTTTGGACAATTGGTTGAAGGTGTTGGTCAACAAGAGCTGAAATTTTTCTATGCGAGCACAGTAACCAGCCACAGTTGGGCTTCCAGGATTATATGGTTTGGGATTTTGGGGCTCACGTAGAGATGGGGCCTTAAGATTTCAATAGGGATTGGAGATTTTGGAATTTTGGGATGGGCCTATTGAGATGGAGAAGTCAGAGTTGGCGGAGCCCCTCTGCCAGGTAGTTACTGTAATTCATAACTACAGTGGTGGCACCTTTGTCTGCAGGGAGGATGATTATGTTGGGATTTATTTTGAGATTGTGGATGGCTGTCCTTTTTTGTGCTGAAAGGTTTGAGTTCTTAGGAAGGGACTGGGGGAAAGATGGTGAGGCCGAATTGGAAGTGACCATGGAGTGGTTAGGTGGGAGTGCAGGAGGATCTCAGTTGGATGATGGTATGAACTGGTAAAGGCAGAATTCAATATTGGGATTAGGTTGCCGTTGTTCAGAGAGATTGGTGGCAAAGTAGTTTTTCCATTGTAGTGATCGGCAAAAGGAGAGTGGGTCTTTGACAAGTTCAACATGGTTGAATTGGGGTCTAGGGCTGAACGTGAGACCTTTGGATAGAAAAGAAACTTCTGTGGGGTTGAGGGTTTTGGTAGACAGGTTAACCGCTGTGTTCTGGAGCTGTTTTGGCAATGGAAGTTGTGCAGTGTTGGTAAGGAATTTGTAGGGATGAAATAAGTTCAAGAGATTAACTAGGCAAGTCTGGGTGCTGTGAGGGGTTCAAGAGGAGGAGGATAAGGATTGGATATTGTTGCTCCAAGGTGACACCACCGTGATGCAACATTCCTATCCCCCCTCCCTCCCCCCTTCCTATTACCTCATTACCTCACCGTAGAGTGTGATTCGGAGTGCAGCAGCCAGAGATGACAGTTGTGTGACTGTGAAGTGTGCCTGTATGATGATGTGAATGCTCTCTGTTCTGAAGAAGGCCAATGGCTGACAGCTTAAGTTGTATGTGTGAGTCTTTTTTATGTGCCTGTTGCGGTTTGTTGTACGTCTTTGTGGTGAGTTGTAAACTGTCTTTATTATATAGTTGAATTCCGATATGAACGCTCCATTATTAGATGAGTAATAATTTCTAGATATATGAACCAGGGTAACAAATGGCTCATTCAATTGTAAATTTTTCTCCATGTTTGCTTATATATTGTCATGATGTAGGTGTAATTGATGTGACTGATAAAAAATAATGGTTCTATTTTATAGTAGAAATGTAACTGGTACTATGGCCCTTTGATTTACAGTGCCACAATTCTGGTAAACCGTGGTTGGGTTTCCAGTAAACAGAAAAATTCAGCAACCAGACCTGCCGGTCAGATAGAAGGAGAAGTGGAGCTTACTGGACTTGTTAGGCTAAGTGAAAAAAGAGCTCCTTTCATGCCTTCCAATAAACCAGATGCTTGGCACTACAGGTAAATAATGTATTCTCTATGCCACATTCACTAATGAATCAATTATGTTGGTTGAATCGTGTTACTCATACAGGGTTTGTACATTTCTTAAAGAGTACTTAATTTTTATTCTGTGAATTAGAAGTCCTTATAAGTCCTTATTTTTGTCTTGGTAGTTGTATTAAAACTTAAAGATAGATTAACTTATCATAGTAAAAAATAAATAAATAAAAATATAAAGAAGGCTGCATGTATAGGTTAAAGGTCAAATAATGTATGAGGATCTCTTAGCTGTCCACAGCTGATGAACTTTAGACAGTCAGATTAAGGAAAAAACTGATGAACTTAAAATGTTTTTAAGTTTTATGCTTTTTCAATATACTGTGACTTTTAAAATATGTTTTATAGTTTATCACTTTTGTTTATTGACAGTTCTTTCTCAGTTTCATTAAAATTGCCAGATATGGTATTACTTTCATGCACTATTGTTAGATATTACAGAGAGGACTATGACATGTGACATACTTTTTTAACTGCTTTAATCAGAAAAACCTCTGCCAAAGATCAAGCAGACATACAATAATGGATAGTGTTCATTAGTTTTTAAAGAATTTACCTTACTATTATTGGCTTGATACTGTTGAATTTTATTACATGTATACTATACTGAGTTGTTATTTGTGCATGTAACCTTATTTAGTCTTGACCTCACTATAGCACTGAGTGAAACTATTACCAGTAACAATAGGTGCTTAAAAGTCCATAATTTTTATTTTGTAAATTCATTACAAACCTTGTTATAATTAATTGAAGCATCTAAACTGATGTTTATTAGAGTGAAATATTAGCCTCTGAACTAACAATGTCTGAGTACAAATTTAACAGTATTTTGGAAAGGATAGGTTGCTATTCATGACAGTCGTAGAAAGGCACACATAACAGAACAAACAAAAAACGAAGCTTTCGGCTGTTAAACCTTCACACACACACACACACACACACACACACACACACACACACACACACACACACACACAACTGCCGTCTGCAGCTGTTGCAGCTGGACTGCAACACAGGTGAGGCGAGAGCAACCAGTGGTGGGGGTGAGGAAGCGGCATGGAGAGGGAAGCAGGAAGGGATGCTGGTGGGGACGGAGCAATACCGTCAGACAGAGTGATTTTGGACACTAGGGTGATTTTGGATTATATGGTTTATCTTCTCTTTCCTGCTGCATAGCAAGGCATTAGCTCTAATTTACAACTCTGTGCACTGCTTGTTTTATGCATGAGGCTGTAATTCCCGTGCTCTTGCATTTGGATTGATTGTTTACTGACGCAATAATCAGTCGGACAGTCTCATTGTCGAAATTTCTCGCTGTGTTATGGAGTGGAAACTTTCTGTTGTTGCAACTGGTGGGAGAGTATTTTAGCATCAGTTGCCAACGAGATCAATAGGCTTCGGCTCTGTGAGAAGTTCTGTACAAGTTTGACATGAGTTTGTGTAAAGTTTCAAAGTAACAGAGAGGTTTTTTTTTTTTTTTTAATTGTGTACTTTGTGGGGTGATTTTGGACAATGGCAAGAATGTATAAAAGTAAGAAAGGTAAGATCAATGAAATTATGATCCAGGAATTTTGAAGTAAGCAGTTTGAGATATTCAGTGTGCCAAGTTAACATATAGAAAAGCCTTTAATAAATAAAATTCCTTATCCTTTATTTTAATTATGGACGTCCTTAAAATATGTTAAAAGTCACTAAAATCAAACAGAAAGAAAGTAGAATAAAAGAAATGTCATTTTGTGCCCGAAACCACCCCATACACTTCGTAACACTGGACAGATTGAAAATACATGTATGTCTGAAATCACCCCAGTCCATGGGATGATTTGGAACACTATATTTGTCTGTGTCAGGCAAAAGTAGATGCACAGGATGTTCTTTTCTAGTATCCTTTATTGTTTATACATATACCCCACCACTTCCACAAAATAAAAACAATGAAATCTGACAAAACCTACGAAAGTTATAGTGAAAATAATCTCAAAACTGTCCGAAATCACCCCATTTGTCGGTAATGTCAGTGCTGTCTGACAGATAGGAAGGGACTGGAGTATGTGACAGTAAGGGAGACATACATAAGCTGGAGTGTGGGTAGGGAAAGGAAGGAGAGAGAAGACTGGTGGGGGCAGGAATTAGCTAAGGTTTAGGCCTGGGGCATTGTGGGAGCGTAGGATATATTGTAGGGAGTGTTCCCATCTGCACATTTCAGAAAAGCTGGTGTCTTTGGGGAGGATCCATATGGCACAGGTTGTGTAGCAGTCACCAGCTTTTCTGAATTGTGCAGATGGGAACTCTCCCTACAATATATCCTATGCTCCTAAAATCCTCCAGGCCTAAACCTTCGCTAGTTCTTGCCCTCACCACTCTCCCCTTCCTTTCCTACCCACACTCCAGCTTATGTACATCTCCCTTACTGCCACATACTCCAGTCCCTTCCTATCTGTCAGACAGCACTGACGTATTGCTCCATCCCCACCGGCATCCCTTCTCTCCATTCCTGCTTCCTTCTCCAAGCCACTTCCTCAACCCCATCACTGGTTGCTCTCGTCTCAGCTGTGTTGCAGTCCAGCCGCAACAGCTGGAGACAGCAGTTGGGTTTTGTGTGTGTGTGTGTGTGTGTGTGTGTGTGTGTGTGTGTGACAGATGAAGGCTTAACAGCCGAAAGCTTCGTTTTTTGTTTGTTCTGTTATGTGTGCCTGTCTGCGGCTCATCGGGCATCTCTGTGGTGAATAGTAACCTATTCTTTCCGAAATGTTGTTGAATCCTTTAAGGTATTTCCATTGTTTGAGTACAAATTTAGTTACAGTGCCAACTGGTGCTAATCCCATAGCCCTCTATTGTTATTGGTATTGTCCTTTCCTCCCACTTGAACTCCCACTCCCCCTATCACTTACTCTCCCCCTCTCGATGCTCTTATCACTCCCCCTCTCACTCACACTCCCCGTCTCATTCCCCCTCCTCTTTTGCCCCCATCCTCCCTCCACTCTCCCTCCCCCTCAAATTTTTACAGTAGGAATGACATGAGATGGGATACTCACTGTGTTGATCATATTTCAGAACCTATATATACTTTGCGTTGTGCCAGGAAGCGAAGTTCGAGTTTGGAAAACTTTGGCCAAGCTAAAAACTTGTCAGTTCCATGAGTCTTATGTTATTGTTAACATGGGATTTGGTTCTGTGGCCATGATAGGGCACAACGATGGAATCAAGTGTGTCACAGACTCTGGGACACTTGGATGATACATAAAACAATAATGTTATGAGGATAACTTGCAAATTGCCATAAAAATGATCACTGAGTCGTTGACAGGCATGTAGAAAAGAGTCACATTCACATGAGTAGTTTTTGGCCACAGTCTACACCAGAGGAACAGCACACCCATACTAGTACAATGACACATTTGCAACTGAAGACACACATGGTTTTTCTTGTTTTTGCCTGACAGCCAGCCTATCACTAACTGGATGACTGAAGAAGATTTAGTGCTTAATCATTATAAACTCAATTATGAAATTATTCCACAAATTATGCTTAAAGATAGTGTTAAAGGCCTTTTCAAAATTGCAAGGAATGGTGGGCTGGAGGGGGGAGGGGAGGCTACATGTAAGGTACCACGTGAAACTGCACTTTAGTTTCCTGAAGTCCAGAACCTAGGTTATGTGCTGTTTGAACACATGTTGCAATATCTCGCCTATGTAGCTAGCAGTGGTGGCCCTTCCTGTGTGTTCACTGGTTCAGTGAACCTCCAGAAAAAAGTTTATAGTGAAAGAAATGTAAATAAATAAAAGTGTTTTAAAACTATCATTCTTCATTTCGTTCTTCTATCAGATCATTTTATAGGTGCATTCAAAGTATTTTTATTGGATGAGAAAAGTTTTATATCTCTGAGACAGTATGTGTGCGAGTCATAGTGCGGCCTCCTAATATAGGCGGCAGTGACCCAGTGTGCAATGCCCGTTCACGGCTGAGGTTCACATTCTCTTTTGAACCCTCTGGAGGCAGCATTTGGATGCTCCCATGGCAGGCAGGGGCAAGGGGAAACGCCACTTTCAACATTGGTGTTAGAGCTGGTAGAGACGCCAGCTCCTGGCTACTCGAGCTCTGACGGTTACACATGAATGGTCCCAAAGCAAGACAATGGAGCTACTGTGCACCTTGTCTTGCGTATGCGCAAATCATGCAAATCTAAAGATTTTTATGTGGGTTTTTATTATCCTATAATGGAAAGTCCTGGTTGAAATATCAACAACAATGTGAGGATAGATTGCAATTCATTGTAAAAATGATCATACAGCCATAATCAGGCACATAGAAAACAGTCTCACTCTGAAGTGGTGGCCTGAAGCAAACTGGCTCTCCATGCTGTAGTGATGTTCTATAAAGGATGCCAGGACCGATCAGGTGAAGTAGAAGGATACAGTTCCCCATGTTTTGGTTAGCCTGTGCCACTTGGAAAACATATTCCATATTGTAGTACTATATTGTCAGCTACCCATAAGTGAATTCTGTTCTGTGGGATAGCCACGTCTTTTGTGTGTAGGCTCGACTGTGTTTATGCAGTTGTGCCGTTGGATGTAGATAACTTGCAGGCCTGTAAAGTTTGTGGGTATGCCAGCTGGTTGTGGCCAACTGGCCTGCTGGTATATTACCCCTTCCTCCTCAGGGGGCTGGCTGTTAGGGCATCCAGAAGTGACCCTGATGTACCCCGGCTCGGTGCAACACAGTCTTGGTGCAGAAGCTGGTGGAAGCCAGATTATACCATGGGGCCACTAGTGAGTGGTCTGCCAATATGGTGCTAGTTGTGATGCTGGCACTGGAGAAAAGTCTGGCATTAGCTCTTCATCATCACACATGTGTGGCAGTGCTGAGGATGATCCCTGCAGTGGTCCACATTTTCGTACTGGTCACAGCACTGGTTCTGTGATCAACTCTTGTGTGGCCAGTTTGGCAACAGCATGTGGTGACTTTGACGGCTGTACCAGTTCAGGCATTGACTCCTGGCTGGGTGGTTCTTGATCAGGAGATAATCCTAGTGAAGACAATGGTTCAGTTTTGAGGCAAACAATATGGAAGTGGGTGGGTGGGTGTAGGACGTGTTGAGAGCAGAATCACAGGTGGTAGTTGTGTGTCTGTGAAGCGTGCCTGTGTGATTGTTTGAATACTGTCTTTTTTCTGACACAGGCTGAAGGCCAAAAGCTGAAATTATTTTTGTATTTGTTATCTACTTGTTACAGCTCGACAAATGTCTTTGCAGTGAATTGCAAACTAAACTCATTATATTTTTTAATTCCAACCTGGACTTTCCATTGTTAGTAATATCAAATAGATCAGTTTTTAATCTCTTGGGCCTCTTTCTCAATCATATTTTACTGACAGTCAACATAAACACAAAGATAAAACTCCAAATAGACTCAAAAGTAAAAAATCTCAATACGGTCAGAGGCAAAAAATTTCAATACTCACACATATCAGAGATAAAAATACTTGTATATACCCAGACGAGTATTTGTTTTTTTTTTTTTTTTTAATTCATACACATCCACAGTTTTATTTCCACAGTTTTATTTCAATTTTGATTAAAAGTTGCACATTTAGACTTTCAAAACAAGAGGAAGATGTGATTTGCAGAAGATTTTGTACAGTATGTAGTGGAGGGTTCCTTAAAGTAGACTTAGACCATTTGCTTGATTTTTATGAAAGTTAGCTGTTGTGTACCTGCTATCATACCCTGCAAGCCACCATGTGATGTATGCCAGAGGGTACCTTGCAATAAACTTCAACATAGCTTCAGCAATATAATGAAAGTTGGCCATTGTCATAATTTTTTATATTCAGGGCCAAGAGGAAATGAACCTAGATAGACGGAGAAGTAGATGTGGACAGAAAGGGGGTGAGGGAAGATGGGTCAAGAGAAGGTGAACAGAGAGAGGGAAGAAGAGGAGATTCACAGAGAATGGGCAGAGGAAGTGGCAGGGGATGGATACCGTATTTACGCGAATATAGGCCGCACCTAAACTTTTGACACGAAATTATAAAAAAAAAAAAATCTCAAATATAGGCCGCATATTATTTATTATTATCATAACTATTTTTTTTTTTAATCGGACTTTCTCGTAATCAGAAACACGATCTTATGAATAGATTATCTCTTTCCAACAAAATCGAAACAAATGTGAAAACTGTAAATGAACCAATAAGAAAACAGATGATAAGCCAATAGGATTACAGCGCTCCAAGTGAGGGGAGGACGAACCAAGGCATGTTAGCAGGAATTTGAAGTGCTGTGTAGCGTTGATGTGTCGCCTTAATGTTGAGTTTAGTTTAGTACTAGAGAAAAATTTTTTTCCTTCGTGTTCATGTGTGTCACGATCTTTTGGCTTCAGTGACAATGGGAAAAGAACGTACAAGTTATACTGTGAAGTTTAAACTTCAGGTTGTCCAATACGCTAAGGAGCATGGAAATAGGGATGCTGGACATAAATTTGACGTCGCTGAAAAAAAAGTTTGTCGCTGGTGTGAAAGTGAGAACAAATTAGTGAATTGTTCAAAGAGTCGTCGTGCATTTTTGTGGACAAAAATGCAAATATCCCGGTGTTGAACAAGACTGGCTCAACTTCGTAATTGAAACCAGGAAATGCGAATTTGCTGTGACCACAGAAATGATTCAGGTGGAAGGCTGCAAACTAGCTAGGAATAGAAACATTCTGTCGACGGAATTCAAAGTGTCGTACAAGTGGGTGCTGCACTTCATGGTGAGAAATAATTTATCTGTCCGTCGTCGAACCACTATTGTGCAAAAACGTCCTCAATTGTACGAAAACAGCTTGCTAGCTTTTCAGCGGCATATAATTAAACTTCGACGCCAGCATTGTTATTTACTATCTCAGATGGGGAATGCCGACCAAACTCCCGTTTATTTCGATATTCCAAGCAGCACTACGGTCAACAATGTCGGGGAGCGTAGTGTGCAAATACGTTCATGTGGTGCAGAAAAACAGCGTTGCACCATCATGCTAAGTGTTACAGCTGATGGGCGAAAACTGCTGCCATATGTGGTTTTTAATCGAAAAACTCTTCCCAAGGGAGAAAACTTCCCACCTGGAATAATTTTAAGAGCTCGAGAGGGGGGATGGATGACTGAAGAACTAGTCCTGGACTGGATTTCTGCTGTGTGGACTAAGAGCCAGGAGCTCTTCTGCATACGAAATCAATGCTTGTTATGGATAGTTTTCGAGGTCATACTGGTGATCTAATAAAAAAGCACTTACAACAAGAAAAATGCGACCTTGTAATAATACCAGGTGGAATGACCAGTGTTCTGCAGCCTCTGGATGTGTGTATTAATCGCCCATTTAAGAGAAATGTGAGACAATCTTACAGGGAATATTTAATGAAAAAAGCAAGTTTGGCACCCGGAGGCCGTCTGCAACGTGCTTCCATGTCAGAAGCATGCCGCTGGATTTTAGCTGCCTCGAGATCAATTCCAGAAGAATTAGTGACCAAAAGTTTCAAGAAAACTGGAATTTCCAATCACCTCGATGGCACTGAAGACGAGATGCTGTATAACAACTCAGATCGGCAGTCTGAACCCTCTAGTGAGGGAGAGGAAACAGAAACCAGTGACTGATTCGGCTAAAGCTTAAAAGTATCGGGAATATATCTTTTCCATAATGTTGTGTTTTCGTGTAATACCATTTACTGTAACGTAATCACATATTTTTGCAAATAAAAATTTAATGTTAATATAAGCACTGTTGTAGAATTTGTGTGTAGGCTATCTGCCCAGTAAATACTTAACACTCGTTAAAATCATTTGAAATACATAGGCCAATTTGCAATTAGTGAAAATGTGGAATTAGACATTTTCCCATGTTAGAGGAAATGCTACAAATGTCAATGTTGCTAATAGATACGGTAAAACGAAACGCTTAAGGTAATATTTATAGGTCTGACATCTTTAGTAGTAGCAAAACGACTTTCAAATACTTTCAATAGTAGATTTATGTAGTAACTGCTACATATTTTGTACCAAAAATTGACTATAGTGTAGAACCTGTTCTGTACACATTGTTGTAGTAATCGGTGCAATGCAAATGTTGGCGGCACTACACCACAGTCCTGTATGTTTAGCAGCCATTAGTAGAGTGGAAATACGATTATCATAGTACACACTTAGTAGCATGGAAATAAGAATGATTAATACTGAAATTGATATTAATGAATATGTATAAGCTGCTGGTACTAATTAAAGTGTACAAAATATATCATCTCACTTGCGGTGTCGTTCAGACACTAATTATACTCGTTATATCTCTGAATACCGTAACTAGTTATTTAAAAATATAATTGATTTACTGACCAGATAAGGCTACATCAAGAACCTGTCAAACATAGAACGGGAACAGCATTATTTACTTATTTCATGGTCAAAACAAAAAGTAAATAAAGTTCATATTTTCGTTTCACTACAGTTCAATATAGCCTAAATTGATCGCAGTTACGCCTAAAGTTCAATGAACATCGTTTCTTGGAAATAACTCCCAACGATTGTGAAAGCTACGAATCTGGTCGTCGAAAAATGCGTTATTTTAAAATCTAAGTTTTAAATTTAACAATATCATTAGCTTCACAAATCAGATGTTCCGGTATCTTAACCTCCCATCACCGCTGGCTGAAGGCGTAAACGTCACGGTAAGAACTCGCGCGACGCACTCATAAGACTTTCACACCACATGAAATTAAAACGGGTTCTGAATTTGTGAAATCTGTATATTACGGTACGTATTGCTTTTCTTTAAAAAAACCGCACAGACGTGTTAATAAAGCTCTGTTGTCTGCAGTGGTTGGCTGTGGTACAGAATTAGACCATTCGATTTATATCGAAATATTGACTGTTATCAATTGTCGCGCCGATTCTGTGAGCTTATTCAAAAACATAGACGCACTTTTTCGGAACAGTTACAATTTTTTTTTTTTTTCTTTTTAAAGAATTTACACTTTAATCCTTTTCTCAAACCAAAATAAATGTGAGCATGTAATTTTTGAAATTTTGAAACTAATGACTTAAACAGGGGGGATCTCGATTATAGGCCGCATCACGATTTTGCAGGCCAAATTTTGGGAAAAAAAGTGCGGCCTATATTTGCACAAATACGGTATGTTGATGGGGAGACATAAAATGGGGGAAAGAAGGGATGAAAAGAAAAAGAGAAGGGAGGAGGAGATGAACTAACAGCTGACTGGAATAAATATCGATGCAATGCTGGGTACTAAGGTAGAGGTTTTCATATTCCTATACACCAATTAAAATTTAGTGTCTTTCATATCCTTATAGAATTTCAGCAATAGGCTTATCAATTGATATGACCGCTGTTTTGTTGGATTATGAGATGAGTGTAGTATCAATCCTGGGATTACATGTTATGATGACACATCCTGAGACTACTAGTTACATTGACTTAGTGCAAACTGGTTGTGCAGAATATTGTACCATATTGTCTTTTCAAAGTGGTCATCAGTCAAATAGTCTATTTTCCTATGTTAAAAATATGGTTAGGTTGGTTGTTACTCTGAATGATATCTTTCAAATAGATTTTTCAGTCAATGTTGTTAGAAATCATGTATTTTTTTAAATTATAATTAAGGCTTAAAAGTCGTTCAATTTCAAGGTTTGGCCATAACTGAATGAAGTTCTGCTGACATCACACAGTAGTAGTAGTAGTAGTAGTAAGACAAAGCTATATATTTGTTATAACAATGTTCACTAAAGGTACTGGTTTTCTTCTGTGCTTTTTCCACATACATTTTAGTTAATTAGTGGTGGAAACATAAATTTAACTTAAAATGGCAGAGAATTTTGTGAAGTCTGATAGCTTCAACCTTCTGAAAGTCGATGTGTTTATAATGTCTTTGTTTTTGTTTTTTTTTTTTTTTTTTTTTTTTTCTTCTTCCAGAAACAATTCACAATGTTCCAGAAATAAGAAACATGAAAAGAGCAGTCAAGTAAAATATCCTATACTTTAAAGTTGATTGTTGCTGGGTTAAGTCAACAGATGAAGTCAAAAGTCATTAAGAAGTTTTTATAATATAGTGAGGACAGTTTACTACTCACCGCAAAGACGTGGCGACGAGCTGCGACAGGCACATACAAAAGACACACACATACAACACATTCAGCTATCGGCCATGGCCTTCTTCAGAAATAGAGCACTCACGCAATCACACAGGCACACAACACAGTCATACAACCATCACCTCCGACTGCCACACTTCGAATCACGCTCTGCAGCGAATCGGGGACGGGAGGGGAGGGGAGGGGGAGGGGATAGAAAGGTTACGTCACGATGGTGGGGATGGGTTAGATGGGAATAACGAGATGCAGCTTAGGAATGGAGTGGGGAGGCGGGTGAGGGGAGAAAATAAAATAAAATAAAGTAAAATAATTCATGTACACTGCAAGTGCACAAGACCACACACACACACACACATATACACACACACGATCACACATTCACACACCACTCAAATCAGGCGAGGTTTGGGATACAGAGGTAGGAACTGTAAGGTATGGAAGGAAGAAAGAAAAAAAAAAAAAATAAAATAAAAAAATAAAATAATAATAATAATAATAATGAAGTTATCGTAGGTTGAGGCCTGGTTGATTTCGGTATCGGAGAATGTATTGTAGGGATAACTCCCATCTGTGCAGTTCAGAAAAGCTGGTGGTGGATGGGAGGATCCAGATGGCCCGGGTTGTGAAGCAGCCATTGAAATCAAGCATGTGCTCCGCTGCATGCTGTGCCACAGGGTGGTCCACCTTGTTTTTGGCCACAGTTTGGCGGTGGCCATTCATCCTAATGGACAGCTGGTTGGTGGTCATGCCAATATGGAAAGCTGTACAGTGCTTGCAGCACAGTTGGTAAATTAAGTGGCTGCTTTCACAAGTGGCCCGGCCTCTGATAGGGTAGGATAAGCCTGTGACAGGACTGGAGTAGGAAGTGCTGGGTGGGTGGATTGGACAGGTCTTGCAGCAGGGTCTTCCACAAGGATATGATCCCTGTGGCAGTGAGCTGGGTTTCGGGGTGGCATAAGGATGAACTAGGATGTTGTGAAGGTTGGGAGGGCGACGGAACACCACTTTAGGAGGGGTGGGAAGGATCTTGGGCAGGATGTCTCTCATTTCAGGGCATGAGGATAGAAAATCAAAACCTTTGCGAAGGATGGAAATTAGTTGTTCTAGACCAGGGTAGTACTGGGTGACAAGGGGAGCGCTCTTTTGTGGATGTTTACTAGTGTTAGGAAGAGGATTTGGGGTGTGTGAGGATATGGCACGGGAGATTTGTTTGCGGACTAGGTCTGTGGGGTAGTTTGTGTTTGTGAAGGCCTTTGTGAGACCTTCAGCATATTCAGTAAGGGAATTCTTGTCACTGCAGATATGCCGTCCACGGGTGGCCAGGCTGTAAGGGAGGGATTTTTTGACGTGGAAGGGATGGCAACTGTCAAAATGTAGGTACTGTTGGTGGTTGGTAGGTTTAATATGGACGGAAGTGTGGATGGAGCCATCAGTGAGGTGGAGGTTGACATCCAGGAATGTGGCATGGTTGGTTGAGGAAGACCAGGTGAAGTGGATGGGAGAGAAGGAATTGAGGTTCTGAAGAAAGGAGGATAGGGTGTCCTGGCCGTGAGTCCAGATCATGAAAATATCATCAATGAACCGGAACCAGGCCAGAGGCTTGAGGTTTTGGGATGCTAGGAAGGATTGCTCCAGACGGCCCATGAACAGGTTGGCATAGGAGGGTGCCATGCGGGTGCCCATGGCTGTGCCTTGGATTTGATGGTAAACTTTCCCCTCAAAGGAAAAGTAGTTGTTAAGTAGGATGAAATTGGTAAGGGTTATGAGGAATGAGGTATCAGGCTTGCGTTCAGAGGGACGTTGGGAGAGGTAGTGTTCCAGAGCGGCAAGGCCACGGGCATGTGGGATGTTGGTGTATAGGGAGGTGGCATCCACTGTGACAAGTAAAGATCCAGGAGGCAAAGGGGTGGGAATGGTGGAGAGTCGGTGAAGGAAGTGGTTGGTATCCTTGATGTGGGAAGGTAGATTTTGGACAATAGGTTGGAGGTGTTGGTCAACTAGGGCTGAAATTCGTTCGGTAGGCGCACAGTAACCAGCCACAATAGGGCGTCCAGGATTATTAGGTTTGTGGATTTTGGGGAGCAGGTAAAAGGTGGGTGTGCGGGGTGCTGCTGGGGTGAGGAGGGAGATGGATTCAGGGGAGAGTTTCTGGGAGGGGCCATAGGATTTTAGTAGGGATTGGAGATCTTGTTGGACTTTGGGGATGGGGTCAATCTGGCACAACTTGGTGGAGGAGTCAGATAGTTGGCGGAGCCCTTCTGCCAGGTAGTCACTGTGATCCATAACTACAGTGGTGGAACCTTTATCAGCAGGGAGGATGATTATGTCAGGATTAGTTTTAAGGTTTTGGATGGCTCTTCTTTCTTCTGCTGAAAGGTTTGAGTTCTTGGGAAGGGACTTGGGAAAGGATGGTGAGGACAAGTTGGAGGTGAGAAACTCTTGGAGGGTAACCAGAGGGTGGTTAGGTGGGAGTGCAGGGGGATCTTTGTTGGATGGTGGTATGAATTGGGACAGGCAGGGTTCAATATTGGGATTAGGTAGATTGCGGTCAGAGGGATTGGTGGCAAAGTAGTGTTTCCATCGTAGGGATCGGGAAAAGGAGAGTAGGTCTTTCACAAGAGCAGCATGATTAAACTGGGGTGTAGGACTAAAGGTAAGACCTTTGGATAGAATGGAAACTTCAGTGGGGTTTAGGTTTTTTGTGGATAGGTTGACCACAGTGTTCTGGGGTTGTTTTGGTATTGGATGTTGTGGAGTGGTGGTAGGGAGTTTGGGGGGATGAGGTAGGTTCAAGAGGTCAGCTAAGCATGGTCTGGGACCTATGAGGGGCTCACGAGGAGGAACACTGTGGTTCGGATAGGGATTGGATATGGGTGCTCCAAGGCGGCAATATGATGTCAGCAGGCTGGATAGTTTGTGGAGGTGGTGTTTGGAATGCTCCTCCAGTTGCTGGAGAGCAAAGGATTTGATCTGGGAGATGGGATGTAGGTAGTTTTGGTTACACAATAGTAATATCTTATGGAGGGAGAGAAGGTAGCTAAGGGATTTATGAGCCATGGAGAGGTGATTTTGTAGGACTAGGTTTGTGAGGGATAAGGATTGGTGGAATCTGAAAAGGTGCAGGTCATTGTGGAAGGAGGGGTGGGATCCAGACAATGGAATTTTTAATGTTAGACAGTTGGGAGGGATACCATGACTTAGACAGCATTTTAGGAATAGGATGTGGGATTGGGTTTTGGCCAGGGAAAGGGATACTTTCCTGAACTGGTACAGATAGAAGGAGCAGGGGTCCATTGGGACAGGGATGGTGCCAGGAAAGTGGAAAGTGAGGAATGATGGGAGAGACAGTGGATTATGATGAACCTGGGAAGAGGTTCCTCAACACGCAAAATATGCACCAGACACGCAAAAGTTCGTAAATTCGCGCACACAACAACACAGATACACAACCGAGCACGCAGATTCACGCCCAAGCGCAATAAATGACGGGAAAAAAAAATGCAAAATCGCGAATAAAATCATGCACCAGAACGCAATATCATGCACTAAAACGGGAGATCTCACACAGGAGCAAGCAGCCCACCGCAAAAATGCGTACAAAAATCCAAACAATGCGTAAGTACGGAAATTCGTGGAAGAAAGACTGTAATGGAGCTTCTAGAACAGAAAACTCAAGACACAGGAACGTAAATTTACGTAATTCTAATATAAGTGGCTGGGGATAAAAGATTACATGTACATATCTGTGGGCGGGCCCGTTAGTTCAAACGAAAGTGGTTCTGGCATAGTTGGGTCGTAATAAATAACTAAGGTGATAAAAAATATAAAATAAATGTATATACAGTTGACCAAAACTACGGGAAAATACACGAGGGAAAGTAAGGAAAAGTGTATTAGAATAACTGGAAGGGGGAAGAATAAGCTGCATCAACAATCGGCGTGGTTATAAAGCTCTCTGTTGAAAGCTGGCGGGATTGTTGGCTGGGAAGTCGGAATGTGACAGTTACAAAGGATTGAGAAGAAGGAAAATAGGAAAATACAAGAGTGAAGGAAATATTGATAGGGGGATGTTATAGAAAGTAGTAACAAAGGGAAAAGGTTAGGGATGGAAGGAAGACCGTTAGGCAAAATATAATAATGGAAAGTCCAGGTTGGAATAAATAATATAGTGAGGACAGTTTACTACTCACCGCAAAGACGTGGCGACGAGCTGCGACAGGCACATACAAAAGACACACACATACAACACATTCAGCTATCGGCCATGGCCTTCTTCAGAAATAGAGCACTCACGCAATCACACAGGCACACAACACAGTCATACAACCATCACCTCCGACTGCCACACTTCGAATCACGCTCTGCAGCGAATCGGGGACGGGAGGGGAGGGGAGGGGGAGGGGATAGAAAGGTTACGTCACGATGGTGGGGATGGGTTAGATGGGAATAACGAGATGCAGCTTAGGAATGGAGTGGGGAGGCGGGTGAGGGGAGAAAATAAAATAAAATAAAGTAAAATAATTCATGTACACTGCAAGTGCACAAGACCACACACACACACACACATATACACACACACGATCACACATTCACACACCACTCAAATCAGGCGAGGTTTGGGATACAGAGGTAGGAACTGTAAGGTATGGAAGGAAGAAAGAAAAAAAAAAAAAAAAAAAATAAAAAAATAAAATAATAATAATAATAATAATGAAGTTATCGTAGGTTGAGGCCTGGTTGATTTCGGGATCGGAGAATGTATTGTAGGGATAACTCCCATCTGTGCAGTTCAGAAAAGCTGGTGGTGGATGGGAGGATCCAGATGGCCCGGGTTGTGAAGCAGCCATTGAAATCAAGCATGTGCTCCGCTGCATGCTGTGCCACAGGGTGGTCCACCTTGTTTTTGGCCACAGTTTGGCGGTGGCCATTCATCCTAATGGACAGCTGGTTGGTGGTCATGCCAATATGGAAAGCTGTACAGTGCTTGCAGCACAGTTGGTAAATTAAGTGGCTGCTTTCACAAGTGGCCCGGCCTCTGATAGGGTAGGATAAGCCTGTGACAGGACTGGAGTAAGTGAGGTGGTACTGTTTCTGTCTTCGAGCGAGTGAGTTTATTTACGTATTGTAGTGCAAAATGTCGCAGAAATGATAACAGTTAACATTGAGTGAAAAGGTCGAGATCATCAATGTCTACGAAAAGGAGAAGCTTAGTGTTAGAGATACGGCCGTGAAGTTTGCTGTTCGAAAAACACAGGTCAGTGACATTTTAAAAAACAAAAAGGACATTCTAAATTCGTGGACTGCATATGATAACCTTACCAGTAAACGCGTGTTTCCCAACACACCAGGCTTAAAAGTGGACAGTTCGACATTTGAATGGTTCTGCCGTGCTCGCAGCAACATCTTGCCAGTTAGCGGACTTCTGATCCACGAGAAAACTCATCTTCGCCAAGGAGTTAGGGCTACATGACTTTAAAGCACCTGTAGGTTGGCTCGACAAATTTAAGAGTAGACACAACATATATTTTCGAACCATGTGTGGTGAATCAAGTTCAGTGGACAAAAACATTGTCAGATTGGCAAAAAAGAGACCTGTTTTTGTGAGGGTTATGAAGAAAGCAACATTTTTAAGTGTGACAAGACTAGTTTTTTTCTTCAGAGCTCTGCCCAGTAAACCAGTGGCTTTGAAAGGTGAAAACTGTTTAGGAGGCAAAATTTCAAAAGAACATCTCACTGTTCTACTGACCTATTGCTAAGGCTGGAAAGCCTAGTTGTTTTAAGGGTATTGATTTGAGTAAATTGAGCGTCATGGGTATGCTAATAAACAATCTTGGATGATGAGAGCAATAATGACTGAATGATTGTTCACATTTGACAGAAGAATGGGAAGACAAAGGAGGAAATTGGTATTGTTTATGAATAATGCCACTTCAATTTCGATGCTGCACTAAAAAATGTTAAAATAATCTTTTTGCCGCCAAATTCAACTTCGCGGTGCCAACTACTGGAACAGGGCATTATTAAAAATTTCAAAGTGTTGAGGCACATTTTGTCTTGAATGGACAATGTTGAATCGGGATATGAACTTGGAAAATCTAACAATTTATTGGATGCAATTCTGTGGATTTCTTCATCCTTAAAACAAGTAGCATCCACTGCAGTCAGCAACTGTTTTAAGAAGGCAGGGTTCATTTTTAATGACAGTGCTCCAGCTATTGCCAACATTGTAGAAGGAAAGAACCTCAAGGAACATGTACAAGAACTTCAGACTTTAGCAGAAAAATTTGGTGCATCTGAGGGATATGCTGATATTGATGATGAATTGTTTACTCAAAGTACATCAACTAGTGTAAGTGAACTCATCCAAAAGCTTCATCAGGAAGAGTGTGGTGACAATGTTGAGAATGGACAACAGGATGAAGACGAAGATGACATAACTGAATTGGCCTCATTCCACTTTCAAGTAAGCAGGCTGTGGAAGAGGTAAGAAAACTGAAACACCATTTTTTAGTGAAAAGTGACGAAGTGGGTTTCAATTTAACGTTGTCTCTTGAAACACATATTGAGAAGACAATCATAAGTGACTCTCTGGTTCAGAAAAAAATACACAATTATTTCAAACCATGCACCTGAAAGAAAGACGGGAATTTTAGTAATGTTCAGTACCCATTATGCTAGTGTATGGAGGTTTGTTAATACGTTTAGGAAGGAAGCTTGGAGTTTAACGTCCGTCGACAGCGTGGTCATTAGAGACGGAGCTTACGCTCGGAGTATTTGGGTAAGGATGGGGAAGGAAATCGGCCGTGCCCTCTGAAAGGAACCATCCCGGCATATGCCTGGAGCGATTTAGGGAAATCACGGAAAACCTATATCTGGATGGCCGGAGGTGGATTTGAACCACCATCCTTCCGAATGTGAGTCCAGTGCGGTTTGTTAATACAGTACTGTACTTAAATAAAAAACAATTTTTCAGTAATTTAATTCAATGTTTATCAATAGAAGAGTACTTTTCTACCCACAGTGCATTGTACATACAGTAAACTCCCGTTTATCCGAAAACCGGATTTTTACCAACAGATTTTTTCAGATTTTCGCGTCTCACATTGGCGCTGTCTGACACATCACACAGCTACGCTTTTGCCTAGCTAGACTGACACTTGACTAGTTTCAACTTCTCTGCTCCTGGAGCCCTGATTCGCTGGTGTTTTTCGGCAGTTTACTTCTAATCAGTGCACTGGCGCGTATAAAAAGTCCAAGTGTCACAATTCGTGCCTGTGTTGGTTGATGTTTTAGCTTGTTTCTTGTTTGTATTGTGTGGTTTCATGCCATTGCCATCTATTGGAACTCCTTGGAAATACAGCCGGTACATTATTTCTCTGTGCAGCGTGACATGCCCTGTTGAAACTGACAATGAGAGTGTAGCGCCAAACACTGTCCGCCTGTTGTCGGTACATCAGACGAAGCGGATCGTACAATGTACTGTTGAGTTGTCGTCTAGGCTTGGGTAGAACAGGGGATAGATGTATCCAATGTTTTGCCATGTACACAATTTTCTCAGTAAAAAACATGCAGGCTTATTCAGTCCATATCAATAACATTCTATGTACGCATGTTTCACAATCATATTTTGCTGTATTGATGCAATTCAGTGTTTTCATGTGTGAAAACAGAGTATTTTAGTATGTTCCGAAATTTTCGTTATGTAGAACCGGCCGCCGCCCCGATCATTTCCACGAGTGTTTACTGTACTGTATTATATACCGTATTTTTAAAATATTCAAATGTTTGTGAAGCTTAAGGGGCTTACCTGCGGGGTCATCAATCCCTAAACTTACAAACTACTTATGAACTTGCTTATACTAAAGACGGCACAAACATCCATATCCAAGGAGGGATTCGAACCCCTGATGGGGAATGGCCTCTTGCGTCGTAGCATAGTGCCTCAATATGCTCAGCCGCCCCGCCGCAACCTCGTATTTTTATCCTTTTCTCAATAACGGACACTTCTTAAAAAGTGGACAATTTTATTTTCCCCATTGGTGTCTGTTATTCAGAAGTTTTACTGTATATAAATTAGCACACCGACCTGCATGAAATACTACTTTACACATTTGCAGTTGCACAGCATAATAAGTAATAGTGAAATAATGGAATAATAAGTTTCTTATGGAGTGCTTACTTTCTTGAAAGTATTATTTATTTAAATGACACAGTGCCAGAAAGTTAGTTTGGAAAATTTCCGACAGGGGCATCACCATCAATAGTTTATGAAACTGGCAGAGGAAGTGTTTTGTATGCTAGAATTTGTTCGTTGCCAGTCAATAGTAAGTATACTAAGATCTTTTTGTTGCGAGTTCTCAACGGCATAGCAAACCCCCCAGGGAACCCACAGTTCTTTTGTGGGTACGTGTGTGGCGCGCACGGGGCCCCGAGCCGGAGCAGCCTTTCTTCTGCGCCAGGCTGCTTCACTTTCCCTTCCGGTATATGCCTTCGCCCAGAGACGGGCGTCTTTCGCGAGTTAAGGTGGTTTCTTATTGTCGTTGCTCTTATTCCTTGGTTCCTTCCTTTCCTACCCTTTGTTTCTGACGTCTCCTTGCTGTACTCTCCTAGCCTTCTTATCCTCCTCATTAGTCTCCACTTCGGCGTTTGAGACACTTCTTTCCTTCTTTCTCTTCACTTCCTCTATTCTTCTTCTTTCCTCCCTGTGTGTGTCTGAAGGCCGACCCACGCATTATCATGCGTAGCAGGTGACGGGGTAACGCGTACTTCCCCGCCCCGGGTAGACAAGTAGGGCACGTACGTACCCCCTGGTAAAGGCCAAGCCCAGGGAGGGGTGATTACCCAAGCTGGTACCTTCCGAACATGCCGATTGGTCCCTCCGTCAGTTCTCGGGAGGTGTGACCTGAGGTGTGAACAATCACCTAAGGCGGGTAAGCCCTCGGAGAGGGCCCCCACTAGGAAGGAGCGCGCCATCTGAGACGTCGGTAATCACGGGGGACACTTCCACAATGACTTCCTTTCTCTTCTTCAGTGACGTTGACCCAGAAACGAAAGATAGATTCGCCTCAGCAAAAAAAGACTCTGCCTAATCTACCGAAATTTCTTGTTGTCTCTCGCACTGACGGTAAAGATTTCACGTCTGTAAATCCTTTCGTCATCCAGAAAGGTGTTGATGCAATTGCTGGCCCTATTAAAACCTGTTCGCGTCAGCGCAATGGCACATTGTTGCTAGAAATGGACAGTGCCTTCCAGGCCCAAAAACAGATACAAACAACATTGTTACACAGGTTTCCAGTAAAGGTAGAAGCACACCGCACACTCAACTCGTCACAGGGGGTATTTTTTACGAGATCCCTTAATGGGTTGTCTGACGAAGACATACAAACCTATATGTCCGATCAGGGTGTAACAGCCGTCCACAGGGTGATGAAAAAGGTAGATAACCAGCTGACACCGACTCGTACTGTGTTTTTGATGTACTACAGAGTTGAACTCCTGTCGAAGGTCAGAGCAGGGTATGAAGTCATCTCCGTTCGCCCTTATATACCTAACCCAACACGCTGTTTTCAATGCCATAGATACAACCACACCCGTCAATCTTGCCCTAACACATCAAAATGTGTCACTTATGGTAGGGACGCCCATGAGGGGGATTGCCCACCTTCGTCCCCTCACTGCCTTAACTGCAACGGTGACCATGCGGCTTCCTCTCGGGACTGCCCTGTATATAAGGATGAAAAGGTCATCCAGCAAATTCGGGTTACGGAAAAGGTATCAACATCTGCCGCTTGAAAGTTGTTGGCGAGTCGGAAGCCCACTGTCCTCCCAGCGGGCACATACAGTAAGATCCTCACCTCCACTCGACCTACTAAGGATTCAAGTACCCAGACCTGTGATTTTACTTTCGCTGACACAGTTGTGCGATCTGCCAGCCCGAAGATTGCCCGTTCCACGTCCCCGCCTCCTCCTGCTGCTTCTAAAGTTCAGTCTTCATCAACCTCTAGTAAA
Organism: Locusta migratoria; assembly: GCA_026315105.1. Taxonomy (NCBI): domain Eukaryota; kingdom Metazoa; phylum Arthropoda; class Insecta; order Orthoptera; family Acrididae; genus Locusta; species Locusta migratoria. The sequence goes on along the minus strand of CM048744.1, from coordinate 489,952,283 downwards.
CCGCGGACACCTAAACAAGATGCCCGGACTTTGAAAAAGGAAAAAGGAACCCGTCCGTGAGGATTTTCTGCGTTCTCAGGCTTCCCAACCGTCAACTGCCTCTTCTCACCGGCACTCTTCCAGAAGAGCCAACAAGAAAGAGTTCCTCACCTTCCCCGCCGAGGTGTGACCCATCTGTCACGCCGCCCAACAGTTGCCGGCCTCGGCTGTCTTCTGTTTCACCAGGACACTCCGTCTGCTGGGCACCCGGCCCTTTACCGGCGGTGGAAACTGCCCCTCCTGATCAACTCAGGGAGGTGGCAGGCGCGTCGGTCGAACCTATGGACCATGACCCTTTGCCCCTAGACAGCGATAGCAGTGCTCCCTCGTAATCCGGTCCTCAGCGGCCGTTGAGGTGACCCCGCTTGCTTGTTCGTTTTTATCCTCATTTCTTATCTCATTTTTTATCATGGCGCTCCTTCAATGGAATATTCGCGGCATTCGTTCCAATTGGGAGGAGTTAAAGCTACTCCTTCGATTGCACTGCCCACTTCTAGTCTGTCTCCAAGAAACTAAGTTGCGTCCAAGTGATCGTGCAGACTTTCCCCACTACACCTCTGTGCGTTTCGACCTGCCACCTGTGGAAGGTACCCCACCCCATGGAGGGGTTCTGATGATCATTAAAGATGTCTATTACAATCCCATTACGTTGCATACTCACCTATAGGCAGTTGCCGTCCGCATCACTCTATCCACATTTACCTTTTCCCTCTGTAATATCTATCCGCCATCGTCATCTGCCCTTACTAGGGCAGATGTGCTACACCTCGTTGACCAGCTCCCATCACCTTTCGTGTTGGTATGCAACTTCAATGCCGACCACCCCGTATGGGGCTCTCCGGCACCTTGTCCGAGAGGCTCCCTTTTGGTGGACCTTCTCCAACACCTCAATCTTGTCTGCCTCAACACTGGTGCACCGACCTTCCTTTCTGACACAACCCATACTTATTCCCACATAGACCTTGCGATATGCACTCCTCATCTTGCCGGTCGGTTTGAGTGGTATGCACTTTCTGACACGTACGCGAGTGACCATTTCCCTTGTATCATCCACTTCCTGCATCATTCCCCATCTCCTCGTCGCACCAGTTGGAACATTTCTAAAGTCGACTGGGAGCTTTATTCTTCCATGGCTGTTTTTCACAATCAGAATTTTCCCAGCTGTGACAGTCAGGTCGACTACCTCACAGAGGTTATTCTCACCGCTGCCGAACATTCCATACCTCGTACATCCTCTTCTTCACGTCATGTTCCGGTCCCTTGGTGGACTGCAGCCTGCCGCGACGCGCTTAGAGCCCGACGCCGTGCTTTACGCATCTTCCGCCGCCACCCAACTTTGGAGAATTGCATAAATTATAAACGAATGAGAGCGCAATGTCGTCGTATCATAAACGACAGCAAAAAAGCTTGCTGGACTGCTTTTACTAGTTCTTTTAACCGTTTTACTGCCTCCACGGTTGTTTGGGATGGCCTACGCCGTTTATCCGGCATCAAGGTCCACTCCCCGATTCCTGGCCTGACCGTGGAGAACGCAGTCCTCGTGGACCCCACTGATGTTTCCAACGCATTGGGCCGTTTCTTTGCGGAGGTTTCAAGCTCTGCCCATTACCACCCTGCCTTTCTCCCTCGCAAACAGGTAGAGGAGGCACGGCCGCCTTCTTTCCACTCTTTTAATCATGAAAATTATAATGTCGCCTTCACCATGCAGGAGCTAGACCGTGCACTCGCCCTGTCCCGATCTTCTGCTCCCAGGCCCGATTCCATTCATATTGAGATGCTGAAGAACCTTTCTCCTGCGGGCAAGTGTTTCCTTCTTAGCACCTATAATCGCATATGGACGGAAGGTCAGGTTCCCACAAGTTGGCGTGAAGCCATTGTTGTCCCCATCCCCAAACCAGGGAAGGACAAACATCTTCCTTCCAGTTATTGCCCCATTTCTTTGACGAGCTGCGTCTGTAAGGTGATGGAACGCATGATAACGCTCGGTTGGTCTGGCTCCTCAAATCTCGCCGCCTCCTAACAAATGTCCAATGCGGTTTTCATCGACACCGCTCTGCTGCTGATCACCTCGTTACATTGTCCACCTTCATTATGAATAACTTTCTAAAGAAGTGTCAAACAGTAGCAGTGTTCTTCGACTTGGAGAAGTCATACGATACCTGTTGGAGAGCGGGCATTCTCCGCACATTGCACACATGGGGCCTTCGGGGCCACCTCCCTCTTTTCATTCAAGCCTTTTTGGCGGATCGCAAGTTCCTGGTACAAGTGGGCTCTGTTTTGTCAGATACCTTTTGTCAGGAGAATGGGGTACCGCAGGGCTCCGTCTCGAGTGTGGCTCTCTTTGCCATTGCAATCAATCCGATCGTAGATTGCCTTTCAGCTGACGTTTCTGGACCCCTTTTTGTAGACGATTTCAAAATTTATTGCAGCTCCCAGCGGACATGTCTCTTGGAGTGTTGTCTTCAACGCTGTCTTGACCGTCTATATTCCTGGAGCATCGTTAACGGCTTCCGATTCTCCACTGAGAAAACGGTGTGTATAAACTTCTGGAGATACAAGGAATTTCTTCCACCTTCTCTACGTCTCGGCCCTGTTGCTCTCCCTTTCGTGGAGACAACAAAATTCTTGGGACTCATGTTCGATCGTAAACTTTGCTGGTCCACACACATGTCCTACCTGGCTGCCCGTTGTGCCCGATCCCTTAAGGTTCTTCGTGTCCTCAGTGGCACGTCATGGGGAGCGGATCGTACCGTCCTGCTTCACCTTTACCAGGCCATTGTTCAGTCGAAGCTCGACTACGGAAGCCTTGTATACTGTTTCGCACGGCCGTCGATTCTCCGCCGTCTCAACTCTATTCACCATCGGGGATTACGTCTGGCGACTGGTGCATTTTATACCAGCCCTGTTGAAAGTCTGTATGCCGAGGCTGCTGTATTACCTTTGACCACTCGGCGTGACATACTCTTGTGTCGCTACGCATGTCGCCTGCGGTCGATGCCCAACCGTCCATCTTACTATTTTTTGACGACTCACTCGATCGCCAATATCAGTTGTCTGCGATTGCCTTGCTTCCACCTGGAGTTTGGTTTCGCCGCCTGCTAAAGCGGCTCGATTTTACCCTTCCTTCCACCTTTCGGTTGAGCGAAAGCCCATTGCCACCGTGGCTTCAGGCCCAGGTTCACACTCACCTTGAACTTAGTTCGCTCCCCAAGGAGAGCACTCCGGATTTGGTATACCGCTCGAGGCTTGTCGAATATTCTATTATAAAACTTGTTTTCATCTTTTGGTGATGGTTAGTTACACAAAACACTATAATTGAGATATATAGTAGTTAAACAAAGATCCTGAATACATAAACTATCCAAAGGAGAGCAGCACACGCCATTACAGGTTCATTTAGTAAGTGCGAAAGCATCATGGAGATGACTGGCAACCAGTGATTCATGTAAAAAGGATTACACTGTCATTATGGCCACACATTTGAAATAACAGACTTTGAACTTCGATTTGTAATTAGAACTAGATGCTTGTGACATTTCACTTTAAAAACAGTTAGTAAATTCAATATTCTGAGGTCTACAGTGTTAAGAGTATGCAGAGTACCAAATTCGAGGTATTGCCTCTTACCATGAACAACACAGTGTCCAACGGCTTGCACTTAATGACCAAGAACAGCAGCATTTGTGTAGAGTTGTCAGTTCTAACAAACAAACAAGCAATACTTGATTAATCTTGAGGAAATTCTCTACTGAGATTTGAAAATATTGTTCAAAAGAGAGAGATTGGCTGGCCTGTACTTATCTTAGTTTGGTACTGCCAATAGTAATACACATGCGCGCGCGCGTGCGCGCGCGCGCACACACACACACACACACACACACACACACACACACACAAATGGTGATGAAATTAAATGTTTCCACTAGCATTCAGAAATGAGTATTTCCTTCATCAGGTAGTAGAGGAGGGAAGAGAAAGGAGACAAAAGAGAAGGCCATGAGATATGGATAGGTGAATTTGGACATCAGAGATGTTGCATGATAAGTACTGAACCATGTCAATGCAAACCAAAGAGAATAGATCAAGATCTTGATGTAGGCAGTCTTTATCTGAAGTGGACTTGGTCATCTGGTCCAACTAAACTGATCATTGACTAGAAATTGTTATATTTGGCTACTAGACCATTTGTAGCCATTCATGTTTCCAGAGATAGAATTTTTATGAATGATAATGTGTGATGTCACTGGACCACAAATGGTCATGATTGGTTTGAAGTTCCTTGCAGATGATTACACTAAATGACCTGGCCACTGAGATAGCCAAACATTAATCCTACTGACCACAGATGAGACATCATTAGTACACAAAATGCTGCACCCACAACACTAAACACAATTATAGATGCAGCATAGGTCAGTATTAATGCATGGGGTTTTCAATGAGTTTTTGAGTCCATGCCATGTCAGTTGTTGCAGTGTTTCCATGCAAAGCAGGTCAACACAATGTTATGTTATGGTCTTCAGTCCGGAGACTGGTTTGATGCAGCTCTCCATACTACTCTATCCTGAGCAAGCCTTTTCATCTCCTCATAAGAACGGCAACCCACATCTATTTGAATCTGCTTACTATACGCGTATCTTGGTCTCCCTCTGCGATTTTTACCCCACACACTTCCCTCCAATGCTAAATTTACGATTCCCCGATGTCTAAGAATGTGTCCTACCAAGCGATCCCTTCTTTTAGTCAGGGTATGCCAAAAATTCCTTTTCTCACCAATTCGGTTCAGTACCTCTTCATTAGTTATGCGATCTACCCACCTAACACAATATTAGTTGGTTTTCCATGACTTTTGACATCTCAGTGTAAAATGAACAGAGTAATTCCTACTGAATTGACAGATATTACTTTCTTCTACCAACTGCTTCATTTAACAGATGTCCTACTGAGCCAGGTGGTGCAGTGGTAACACACTGGACTTGCATTTGGGAAGACTGTGGTTCAAATCCACCACAGGCCATCCAGATTTAGGTTTTCTGTGACTTCCCTAAATCACTCCAGGCAAATGATTGGAAGTTTCCTTTTACAGGGCCTGGCTGATTTTCTTTTTCATCTTTATCGAATAATCTAAGCATGAGCTCCGTCTATAAAGACCACGCTGTCAATGGGACGTTAAACCCTAAGCTTCTTTCCTTCTTCTAATAGCTGCCATGTCTGTCACAGGGCTTGAATCTTGTTTATTATTAACTTGTTCTTTTTTAATGTAGAACCTGCATGACTTCCTTTCTTAAATTTTTTTTTTTTTAATCTCTTTCTCTGTTTTCCAGCATGGAATAATCTGGTTGTAAAGTTAACATTTGTGTTATCTTTTATTGGTTGCATCTATATCTGTTACCACTTCATATGAAAATAATCCTTCCTGGAATTTCCATCATTTGAAAATATAGTTTATTTAGTTTAGTCGTGAAATATCCTACTTTTTATGTAAATAATTTTCTTTTTGAAGACTAGAAGATAATGCATTACTTTTAGTAGAAACACTACTGGTTTTGCTGATGCTATAATCAAGTAATGCTTCCCAAGCCTTTTTTATAATCAGTTGCCTCATTTAGGAAGTACAAGCTGTTACTATTACAGTATATTCAGTTTGCTACAACTATTAAAAGCTACTTATTCTACCTACAAGTCAGTTCATAGGTGTTAAGTGCTACATGTTTGTGTAAAGAATGTTAAAACAAATTAGAAGTATCATTTTTATGGGTTTACAAATGTTTTATTATGATAAATTATTCTGCTACACAAAACATCTCAAATATTTAAAGGCTCAGGAATGTTAGACATTGCTATTTTTTTATCAATACTGTTGTATAAACAAGTAATTGTTTAACACTGTTATCAAAAATTTCAGCAAATATCTGTAAAAGCTCTTGACTGATTAAGTGAATTTTTTTTCACAATACTCTAATAAACATTTAGATGAACATAGTATGTAATTTTTAATATAGATAATATTTAAATATATAATAAGGAAACTTAATTGGAAAAACTTTCTAAAAGCTTTTGACTTACTTACCTCAAGCATTTAGATACAAATCTAATAATCACCCCCACTCCCCTTTTTCTATTCACACAGACACACCAGGTCCCAACTAGTTTACCCATTCATTTTAAGTAATTTCAATTCCCAGTCATTGTTTGATTGGCAATAACAATAAACAAGACTCAAGGCGAAAGAGAGAGGAGAAGATAAGATGGGAAGGGGAGAGAAAATTGACATAAACAGGAGGGCAGAGGAAATTGACACAGAGAGAAAGACATGGAGAGAAAGTGGGGAGGAAGAGGTGGATAGTAGAATGTGTATCCAATTTCCAATTATATTCAGAATGCTGAAACTTTGCCAGATTCACAAGTTTTTTTTTTTTTTAATACTACAGTAATGTAATTTCACTTGTCAATTATGTGTAGAAATGAAATTCTGTTGTGGTGCTGAATTATAACTGAAGTGAAGTGCCTGAATGCTTCATAAGACAGCCATTTTGTTTAAATGTGGTTCTAAGATAATACTTTTACATTTCATTTGCAAATGATTGGTACAGGAAGGGAAGGAAGGAGGATAGGAAAGAAAGGATTGACAGTGACCACATTTGGGCATTGATATTAAGCAATCGAAGGAATCAAAGCGAGGTCTCCCGCTTCGGGCCAGTGGTCGCCTTAACCACTTGGCCACCCATACTCACCTCTTGTCCGTCTCAAATTCTCACAAGTCACATGCTATGTTTGTGGTGCCCCTATCATCCATGCCCTCTTACACTCACCATTACAGATTCCCGTGCGAGGTCGGGCGTATGACCGCATCTGCGGTGAAATAACTTAAGCTAATGCCGCCTTCGCGTTTAAATACTTATTGTATTGGTGTGGTCTGTTCTTTCAGACGTCCAAAAAGAACAAACACCACACCAATACAATAAGTTTTACATTTCAATTACAATATGAAAGAGATGAATGATGGTAGTAGAAATTACTCAACTTGTTCTCTCCTATACAGATTATAATATAACATTCTGTGAGTAAATACTGTACACTTTGTTATCCTCTATCCATGAACTTCAAAGTTTAAGTAAGAATTATACCTTAGTCAAAAGTAGTATTTCAAGAAATCATTGGTAAGGTTAATATAGTTTCACCAGAAAACTGTGAAAAACAAGATGATTGACAAGGTCATTTGATAGCTATTGGTATACTATGTTATTAATAAAATGTATGCTTTATTTATTTGAAAACTTAAAATAAGTGACACATTGTGCTTAGTGCTATATTGTTTCTGTTGTTACTAATTCAAAACAGTTATCAATATACAAGAATCAGGCTTAAAAACACTTAAGAACTGATTTTTATCATGAAAACCACTCTTATAATACAGATTCTTGTCTTTCATTAGAGACGTGGAAAAAATGGCAGAAACACTTCATACAGCACCAGTATTCATTGATGCCTGTGTGGATAGCAGTGTTCCTGGTGGCCCAGTGGGAGGACAGACAAGGGTTGCTTTAAGAAATGAGCATCTGTCCTACATAGTAACATGGTGAGTAGAAGCACAGCTAACAGTGATATTTTATTTATAGATTATCAAAACACAACAAAAAGGGATGAAACAACAAACTTTAAAAGGAAATAATGGATGCATTCTAAGGAAGTTTTTGCAATCATTTCAAGGAAAGATGTATTTTCATGGATTCACGATTTCCTATCAGAAAGGACACAGTTCGTTGTAATTGACGGTAAGTCATCGAGTAAAACAGAAGTGATATCTGGCGTTCCACAGGGAAGCGTTATTGGTCCCCTACTCTTCCTCGTGTTTATAAACGATTTAGGAGATAATCTGAATAGCTCCCTTAGACTGTTCGCGGATGATGCTGTCGTTTATCGGTTAGTGAAGTCAACAGAGGATCAAAAGCAACTGCAAAGCGATTTAGACAAAATTTCTACTTGGTGCGAAAATTGGCAATTGACACTAAATAAAGAAAAGTGTGAAGTAATACACATGACCACTAAAAGAAATCCGCTGAACTTCAATTACGGGATAAATCAGTCAAACCTTAAGGTCGTAAATTCTACCAAATACCTAGGACTTACAATTACGAACAACTTTGACTGGAGAGAACACACAGAAAATATTGTGGGGAAGGCGAACCAAAGGTTACGTTTCATTGGCAGAACGCTTAGACGATGCACCAGCTCCACCAAAGAGACTGCCTACATCACACTTGTGCATCCTCTCTTGGAGTACTGTTGCCCCTTGTGGGACCCTCACCAGGTGGGACTGACGGAAGATATTGAGAAGGTTCAGAGAAGGGCAGCTCGTTTTGTTTTATCACGTTACGGGGGGGAAAGCGTCACGGAAATGTTGCACGAATTGGGGTGGAAATCATTAAAAGAAAGACGTTATTCATTGCGGCGTGATCTGTTTGCGAAGTTTCAATCACCGACTTTTAGTTCTGAATGTGAAAATATTTTGCTAGCACCCACCTACTTAGGGAGACATGACCATCCCAATAAAATAAGAGAAATCGGATCGAAAACGGAACGATTTAGGTGTTCTTTCTTCCCGCGCGCTATTAGAGAATGGAACGGTAGAGAAAAGTTATGAAGGTGGTTAATGAACCCTCTGCCAGGCACTTAAATGTGATTTGCAGAGTATCGATGTAGATGTAGATGTAGATGATATCGTTAGAAATGTTAACTTTAGAATCTAGTGTACTGAGAGAACTACCCAACTTTGTTAATTTACCCTGCTGTAAACACAGGACTGTGTTTATTTTTGTAATTAGTGAAAACTTCACACATGAATCATCCATTAAAGGTAATCTTCTCTTCATTGCATACACCAACATTTTCAGATCACCAGAGCATCAAGTCCAACAAGGTAAACTGTTAATTTAATTAGAAATCTAGCTTTATATTTTTTGTGCAGTGTAGGCAGTCCTGCGGGCCTTCATATGCAGCCACCACACTCTTATAAATAGAAGATTTGCTGTTTGCTGAGCTGTCTTTAAGCTTCCCACAATTGTCATAGTATTAGGAGACTTAGGCTGCACTGAAATGTGACGTGTAGAACCAGCTACAATGTACTCCAACAGCAGTGCAAATCATTAAATTATGTCTCTCTTTAATAGACTCAAAAATTGTTGAACTAGCCATCTTGTTCCACCTTCCTTAAGAAAAAGTTTGGCATTAAAAATTATTTGGGAGAAAAGGGGAGAGTTGGTAGTGATGGTGGGATAGGGAGAGACCTCGTCAGAGAGAGAGAGGGAGAGGGAGAGGGAGAGGGAGAGGGAGAGGGGGGGGGGGGGAGGGGGGGGGGGGAGGGGGGGGGAGGGGGGGGGAGGGGGGGGGGGAGGGAGGGATATGAATTTTCTTTATTTAGGGTCAGTTGTCAATTTTTACCCCATACAGATATCTTCTCGATCATTTTGCAATAGATTTTATTGATAGTGATGATATGATGGTACTGTATACATTTAACTTCTTAGGTACACCTTAAAGTAATTATAATCATGTAAATATATGTTTCCTATATCTGTTCATATTTTGATTATTCTAGGCAGTAATAAAGCAAGATATATACTGTTTTCTTTTTTCATTACAGGTATGGTCTTAGTGCAGCAACTGGCATCATATGGTTTCGGACATTTGTTCATAAATTGAGAAAATAGTAATTTGTCACTCTGAGAATGTGTTTATGCCTGCATGTCAAATGCTAAGCTGTAAGAGTACTGTCTTGTGTTGACACTAACTAAAAGTAACAAATTAAAAAAAAATCTAGAAACAGTATTTATTTATGTGTTCTGAGACATGTGAAAAATATTTAAACCTACAAACTCTGGGAGATTGTATGGGACATCGAAACAAATATTTTTCCCTAATGTCATTTTTTTCTATGATGAGTATTTAACCCAGATATGGCTGACGTCCTTCCAGAAAGATGAGAATGGCAACTTACTTAATCATTCTTGTATTTAAGAATTCATGCGCAGTGTTGTATTTTATTTCTTTGAGAAGCCTACTCCCATCGCAGAGCAATTTTAGCTTGTATTTTTGATTGTGGTTGGATACGGCTTAGAAGTTGAGGTTCATACCAAAGATATTGAAGACTTCCTCATAGTTGGGTTTGTATTTCTTGAACATTCTTTAAAGTTTGCAACATTTATATGTGTATATTTCATTTTAAATGATATTTTAATAATAATGATTCACGAGGTTAAAATTCTAAAACATTAAAGTTGACAACCTTCCAGAAGGAAGGGCAGTATGGTGAAACTAATGGCGTGATTGTGAAAAAAAATTCTTATAACGATCTTGTGCAATCAGATGAAGGTAATTAATAGCTTCTGAAGAAAAATTTAAACCAAAAATAATTCCGCTCTATCTGGGTTAAACCGGTGGAGGTCGTATAATGCTCTTCAGTTGTTAGAGGGCGTATTACGCTCTTCACGTATCGTGCTCTTCAGTTGTAGGCAATTGCTGTCCACCAGTGTAGTAGTGCATTATATATATGTTTACTAATGGAACGAGGCACCTGGATGAGTACACTGATATTGTTGGTGAATACTACATAGCGCACCACAATGGTCGAGCTGCACAGCGGGTTTATCAATAACAATATCCTAATCACCTTATCCTGCATCATACAACATTTGCTGCTGTGTAATAACGCCTGGGTCATTTAGCAGATTACCTGGACAGAGACGCTGTCACACAGTAAAAACACTGCTAATTTGAGAAAGCTGTCTTGCAGCATGTGGAGCAGGATCCTTCAATCAGCACTTGTGCAATTGCACGTAATATGGGGAAGAATCAGACGAATGTAAGAACAGTTCTTTGAGAGCAATTGTTCTGTCCATTTCACATACAGTGTGTCCACAATCTGGAACAAGTTGATTATCCAGGCAGAGCACAGCTTTCGCAGCAGTACTTGGAACAGTGTGAAATGCATCCCAAATTTCCATTTGGTATAGATTTATCGATGAAGCAACATTCGGGCATGATGGATTCTTCAACATGCACAATTTGTGCGTTTGAAGTGAGGATAACCAACATGCCACAGTTACTAGCGCACATAAAGTTCAGTTGTTCGTTAATGTGTGGGTCAGTGTTGTTGGGGAATGTTTAATTGGGCTGTATCTGCTACCTAGGTCATTACAATTTTCACACCAGATCATTGCCAGAATTGCTGGAAGACGTCTTGCTCCCTACTAGACAACACATGCGGTTTCAACATGATGGGGCGCCGGCCGTGGTGGCCGAGGAGACTGAGGCGCTCCAGTCACGGTCTGCACGGCCACTACGGTCGGGGGTTTGAATCCCCCCTCGGGCATGGATATTTGTGCCGTCCTTGTTCGTAAGTAGTTCATAAGTAGTTTGTAAGTTTAGGGACTGATGACCCCATAGTTAAGTCCCATAGACTATACAAACAACAACAACATGATGGGGCACAGGCACATTTCATTTGTCATGTGTGTGTATTGCTCTACCGACGGTTCCCAGACATGTGGATTGGCAGAGGAGGTCCTGTACCATGGCCTGCTCGATCTCCAGATATGTCTCTGATCTTTTTTGTGTGGTGAGAGGTGCCCAACCTTGTTTACGCAACTCCTGTTGAATCAGAAGAGGATATGGTTGCCATGATAGCAGCAGCAGCAGCAGCAGCAGCAGGAACAATTAAGGATACTCCTGGGGGTTTTTGCCCATGTCAGACAGAACATGATCTTACAGTGTAACCTTTGTTTACATGTCAGTGGAGGCAATTTGAAAATCTACTGTAATTGAAATTGGGTTGTGTTGTCTCTTGTTAATGTTACAACCACTGATGCCACTTCCTTACACACAAACTGCACGCCCAGGCCCTCACTGCAACCCTACCTAAAACCTCTTTCCTTATTACTCTGGCCAGATTCATCCTAACCCACAACTTCTTCACTTTTGAGAGCCAGACATACCAACAACTAAAGGGAACAGCCATGGGAACCAAGATGGCCCCCTCTTGTACCAACTTATATATGGGATACCCAGACCTGTCAACCCAAAGTTTGGTAGAGATTTATTGATGACATCTTCATGATCTGGACTCACAGTGAAGAAAAACTCCAGAATTACCTCAACTCCTTTGGTTCCCTCAGATTCACCTGGTCCTGTTCCAAATCCCATGCCTCTTTTCTTGACATCAACCTCCATTTATCCAATGGTCAGCTTCACAGATCCGTCCACATCAAACCCACTAACAAACAACGGTACCTCCATTATGACAGCTGCCATCCATTCTATATCAAACGGTCCCTTCATTACAGCTTAGGCAATTGTGGCAAACAAGTCTGCTTCAAGCCTGAATCCCTGAACCAGTACACCAAATAACCTGATAAAAGCTTTCGCACCCTGCAGCTACCTTTCTGATCTCGTACAGAAGCAAATTGCCAGGGCCACTTCCTGATTCCCCAAACCCAGAACCTTCCACAGAACCACCCCAAAAGTGCCCCTCTTGTCACTGAATACTTCTGGGACTGGATCGGACTTTAAATGTGGCTCTCCAGTAGGGATATGACTTCCTTAAATCGTGATCCGAAATGAGATCCATCGTTCATGACATCCTTTCCACTCCACCAAGAGTGTCCTCCTGCCACCCACTTAACCTTCGTAACCTCCTAGTTCATCCCTATGAAAACCCCAAACCACCTTCCCTACCCTCTGGCTCCTACCCACCTAACTGCCCCTAGTGTATAATCTGTCTTATGCACCCTCCCACCACCAGTCCTGTTACCCGGAAGTTGTACATGATTAAGGCCAAAGCCAATTGCAATAGCACTCACGTGGTTTACCAACTGACATGCCTGCACTATGAAGCCTATGTGTGAATGACCAACAAAAAACTGTCCTTTTGCACGAATGGACACAGGCAGACACTGTTGGTAATGAGGATCACCATGTGGCTAAACATGCCTTGGTGCACGGTCAGCACATCTTGACACAGTGTTACACCATCCAGGTTATCTGGATACTTCCCACAGACACCAACCTTTCCGAACTCCGGAGATGGGAACTGGCCCTCGAGCATATTCTCTCTTCCCATTGCACACCTGGTCTCAACCTCCATTAATTTCAAATTCCCACCATTCATCATCTTCTTTGCCTCTGATCTCTGGACAGCTTGACTGACATATCTGTCCAACATCTTTGCTTTTTACACACATCTGCCTTTGTGTGTGTGTGTGTGTGTGTGTGTGTGTGTGTGTGTGTGTGTGTGTGTGTGGTGGTTTTTTTTTTTTCCTTCCTCTCCCAGGAGTGGAATGTCTCCTCACTCACTTCCTTAAAACCCTCATCCTTTCTTTTTCCCCTCTCATTCCTTGGTCTTTTTTTGAAGAAGCAACCTAGGGTTGCAAAGGCTCAGCATTTGTGTGTTTAAGTACCTGTGCTTTTGCACCTGATAATATATATAATGGTTTACTTATGAGTTGATTATAGAGGAAAAATTCCTAACAGGAAAAATTTATGTACAAAAAAAATAGATGAAGTCTACTTACCAGGCGAAGGAGCACAGGTAGTAATAGTAACAAATATAACATGCGCACACAAACGCAAGCTTTCGCAACCCAGTTGCTTCTTCAGGCAGAAGGGAAGGAGAGGGAAAAGGAAATGACGAGGGTTTAAAGGAGTGGGTAAGGAGTCATTCCAATCCCGGGACAGGAAAGACTTACCTTGGGGGAAAAAAAGGAGGGCACACACACACACACACACACACACACACACACACACACACACACACGAGTACACCTCAGCAGAAATACTGTAGAAAGCAAAGAAGTTAAGAAGTTAGAAAGAGATACCACTTGAGGCAGAGGCTCTGTCCAGAGAACTGAGGCAAAGATGTTAAGATGGTGAGTGGGAATTCGAATTTAGCGGAGGTTGAGACCAGGTGGGCAACAGGAAGGGAGAATATGCTGAAGGCCTAGTTCCCATCTCCGGAGTTCTGAAGGATTGTTTTTGGTGGGAAGTATCCAGATAACCTGGACGGTGTAACACTGTGCCAAGATGTGCTGGTCGTGCCCCAAGGCGTGTTTAGCCACAGGGTGATCCTCATTACCAACAAACATTGTCTGCCTGTGACCATTCATGCAAATGGAAAGTTTGTTGCTGGTCATTCCCACATAGAACGCTTCACAATGCAGGCATGTCAGTTGGTAAATCACGTGGGTGCTGTCGCAAGTGGCTCTGCCCTTGATCGTGTACACCCTCCGGGTTATGGGACTGGAGTAAAAGGTGGTGGAAGGGTGCATAGGGTAGGTTTTACAACGGGGCTGGATATAAGGGTAGGAGACAGATGGTAGGGAAGGTGGTTTGCGGATTTCATAGGGATTGAGTATGAGGTTACCGAGGTTAGGTGGGTGGTCGAAAGACACTCTCGGTGGAGTGGGGAGGATGCCATGAAGGATGGATCTCATTTCGGGGCAGGATTTAAGGAAGTCGTATCCTTGCTGGAGAGCCACATTCAGAGTCCTCTCCAGTCCCGGAAAGTATCCAGTGACAAGAGGGGCACTTCTGGGGTTCTATTGAAGGTTGTGAATTGGGGGGGGGGGGGGGGTGAGGAAGTGGCTCTGGCAGTTTGCTTCTGTACCAGATCAGGAGAATAGCTGCGGGATGTGAAAGCTGTTATCAGGTTATTGGTGTATTGGTTCAGGGATTCAGGACTGGAGCAGACTCGTTTGCCACGAAGACCTAAGCTGTAGGGAAGAGAATGTTTGATGTGGAATGGATGGCAGCTGTCGTAATGCAGGTACTGTTGTTTATTTGTAGGTTTGATGTGGACTGATGTGTGAAGTTGGCCGTAGGACAGATGGAGGCAGATATTATGCCATGGGAACCAGTATGGGCCCCCTCGTATGCAAACGTATTCATGGGACGCTTAGAGGAAGCCTTCCTGGATACCCAAGACTGTCAACCCAAAGTTTGGTACAGATTCATTGATGACATCTTCATAATCTGGACTCACAGTGAAGAACTACTCCAGAATTTCCTCTTCAACCTCAACTCCTTTGGTCCCATCAAATTCACCTGGTCCTATTCCAAATCCCATGCCACTTTCCTCAATGTCGACCTCCATCTGTCCAACGGCCAACTTCACACATCTGTCCACATCAAACCTACCAATAAACAACAGTACCTGCATTACGACAGCTGCCATCCTTTCCACATCAAACGTTCCCTTCCCTACAGCTTAGGTCTTCGTGACAAACGAGTCTGCTCCATTCCTGAATCCCTGAACCAATGCACCAATAACCTGATAACAGCTTTCACATCCTGCAGCTATTCTCCTGATATGGTACAGAAGCAAACTGCCAGAGCCACTTCCTCACCCCCCCCCCCCCCCCCAAATTCACAACCTTCAACAGAACCCCAGAAGTGCCCCTCTTCACACGGATACTTTCCGGGACTGGAGCGGACTCTGAATGTGGCTCTCCAGCAAGGATATGACTTCATTAAATCCTGCCCCGAAATGAGATCCATCCTTCATGACATCCTCCCCACGCCACCGAGAGTGTCTTTCCGCCGCCCACCTAACCTCCGTAATCTCCTAGTCCATCCCTGTGAAATCCCCAAACCACCTTCCCTAACTTCTGTCTCCTTTCCTTGTAACCGGCCCAGTTGTAAAACCTGCCCTATGCATCCTACCACCACCTTTTATTCCAGTCCCGTAACCCGGAGGGTGTACAGAATCAAGGGCAGAGCCACTTGCGACAGCACCCACGTGACTTACCAACTGACATGCCTGCACTGTGAAGCGTTCTATGTGGGAATGACCAGCAACAAACTTTCCATTTGCATGAATGGTCACAGGCAGACAATGTTTGTTGGTAATGAGGATCACCCTGTGGCTAAACACGCCTTGGGGCACGACCAGCACATCTTGGCACAGTGTTACACCGTCCAGGTTATCTGGATACTTCCCACCGACAACAATCCTTCAGAACTCCAGAGATGGGAACTAGCCCTTCAGCATATTCTCTCTTCCCATTGCCCATCTGGTCACAACCTCCACTAAATTCGAATTCCCACCCACCATCTTAACATCTTTGCCTCAGTTCTCTGGACAGAGCCTCTGCCTCAAGTGGTATCTCTGTCTAACTTCTTAACTTCTTTGCTTTCTACAGTATGTCTGCCTAGGTGTACTTGCGTCTGTGTAAATGTGTGGGTGGGTGTATATTTGTTTACCCTCCTTTTTTCTCCCAAGGTAAGTCTTTCCTGTCTCGGGATTGGAATGACTCCTTATCCACTCCTCTAAACCCTCATCATTCCCTTTTCCCTCTCCTTCCCTTCTGCCTGACGAAGTAGCTAGGCTGCGAAAGCTAGTGTGTGTGTGTGTGTGTGTGTGTGTGTGTGTGTGTGTGTGTGTGTGTATTTGTTTACCTTCCTTTTTTTCCCCTAAGGTAAGTCCTTCTACTCCTGGGATTAGAATGACTCGTTTTCCACTTCCTTAAAACCTGTATCCTCCCCTTTCTCCTCTCCTTCCTTCCTCTTTTCCTGAAGAAGCGACCAACGGTTGCGAAAACTTGTACGTGTGTTTGTGTGTGAATTTGTGTCTGTCGACGAGCCTGTCCTTTGGGTAAGTCACCCGTTTTCTATTTTTTATATTAATTTATTTATATAAATTCCTACCAGTAATAATAAAAAAATATCATACATACAGGGGGATTTTGAAAAGAACAATATTGTATAAGTTGTTTGTATTTTAGTCCCAGGAAATAAGAAACTACAAAAACTGGGTGACCAAATGGCCCTGTCTAGACACACAATAGAGATAATAGTATCTACTATTAGTAGTGACACTGTAAGTAACTTGCAAAAGCATGTAAGTGACTGTTCAGCAATGAGTCTAGCTTTCGACGAATCTACTAATTTCTAAGGTAAACTGCAACTTACTATATTTGTGTGGTATGAAGGCACAGTGGTGGTTAGATATGGACTTCTTCACTGATGTTAATCGTTTACAAACACTAAATTAATCAGTACAAAGAAGAAACTTATTCCTTATTTAGCACAGTCTGTGTAACAAATTAAGAATCTCTCAGAAACATCTTGACACTAAAAAATTTGCTCATTTCATACAGCTGAAGAAAATTTTTGAAATCCTTTCTTTCATTCAGATGCAAATACAAGATTATTTAAGTAGACACTCTGCCCTCACTGAAGATATGATTACTGATTTTACAACACTTAAACCTGCATTTTCATTTCTGAAAAATCCTTCCATGTTGATGTGAAGGATGGCTGTCCCATTTCACAACCAATTATTAAAGATTCAGCAGCTGTAGAGTTAGAACTTCAAGAGGACAAAGGACTAAAGGCTCTGTAATATAGAGGTTGTTCAACTATATAGTTTTGGAAGAAGGTTCCAGAAGAAAAACATCAGGGTTGGGGAAGTTACCTTTTTAAAGTAACTAAGTTACAGTTAAAGTTAGTTTCCTGAAAGGTAATGTAGTTATAGTTACTCTACATTGAAAGTAACTGTATCAGTTACAAGTGTCTTTACAGTTGCTGTTAAAAATTGTAATTTTAACTTATTTGTAAATCCATAATGAACCTTTAACCTTGCTGTTAAAAATTGTAATTTTAACTTATTTGTAAATCCATAATGAACCTTACACATGTAGAAAGGAAACAAACTTTACTGTCAATCAGTAATAAACACATTAATACATACATAATTAATAATGAAACATAATTCATCCATTATTGAATAAATTGTACACAGCACCTTCTATCTCACTGTATTTCAATTACACTGTTCATTTTCAATGAAAGTTGTTTTTCAAACATTCCATCTCCTAATTTGCCCCTCACCGCATTCAACAGAATACCCCCTATATTGAAAACTCTCTCTACAGGTGCACTGGTTGGTTTGCATGTGTTATATTTAATAAAAGAGAGTCTTGATTGTGGTAAACACACTGAGGATCTGTTATATCTGCTGAAGAATTTAGTAAAAAAGTTCAAGATCTTGTTGAGAACATGAGGTAACTGTATTTTGTCTCTCAAAGCAGAAAAAGCCTTCCTCATCATCTTTAAGTACTGCTGCTTCTTCCTTGGCACATTCTCTTACAGACATGGTTTGCAGCATGGCTTCCAGCATATAATGCTTTGCTACACAGGTTTGGGGTTGATGCATCCAGTTGGTTTTGAATTTTGGGTGGAAGCATGCAGACAGGATAAGATCTTTATTTTCAAATGCTTTTTCAAACCACTTCTGCAATCCCAGAAGAGCTGCATCTAGGAGAGGTCTGCACAGGGTCAGCTGTGTGGATTACTTATTCAGATTTTGTTTTAACACTGTCAAAGTTGCGAGTAGGAATCTCATGAACATGTTATGTTCACCCTGTAGCAAGTTCAGAGCCTGTGCCAGTAGACCCATCACTTAACAGTATTCTCTCTGGAAAGTAACTTCTTCAGTAGTTAGTGTTGGAAATGAACAAAAATCTATGCAAGTGTCACTAACCATCAGTTTACAGATCTGAAATCACTTAAGAAGTCTTCTGGTCCAGACTGTATACCCATTAGATTTCTATTTTATTATGCTGATGCAATAGCTCCTTGCTATATACAACCGCTCGCTCAATGAATGATCTGCATCAAAAGACTGGAAAGTTGCACAGGTCACACCAATATTCAAGAAAGACAGTAGGCCTATTTCATTGGCCACAATTTGCAGCAGGGTTTTGGAACATATCCAGTATTCAAATGTTATGAATTATCTCGAACAGAATGATCTATTGACCCAAGGTCAACACGGATTTAGAAAATATCGTTCATGTGAAACACAACTAGTGCTTTACTCACACGAAGTGATGAGTGCTATCAACAAGGAACCTTAAATTGATTCTGTATTTCTAGATTTCCGGGAGGCTTTTGATACCATACCTCACAAATGGCTTTTAATCAAATTGTGTGGTTATGGAATATGGAATATTGCCCCAGATTTGTGACTGGATAGGGGATTTCCTGTCAGAGTGGACACAGTTTGTAATAATCGATAATGAGGCATAGACTAAAACAGAGGTGATATCTGGCATTCCACAGGATAGTGTTGTTGGTCCTCTGCTGGTCCTTATCTACATAAACGGTTTGGGAGAAAATCTGTGCAGCTCTCTTAGATTGTTTGCAGATGATGCCATCATTTATCGTCCAGTAAAGTCATCCAAAGATCTAAACTAACTGCAGAACGATCTAAATAAAATATCAGTATTGTGTAAAAATTGGCAATTGACTCTAAATAATGAGAAGTGTGAAGTCGTCCACTTGAGTATGAAAAGAAATCTGTTAAAACTTCAATCAAATGTGAAGGCCATAAACTCCACCTAATACCTAGGAATTATTATTACATCAGACTTAAACTGGAAGGAACACACAGATAATGTCGTGGGAAAGTCGAACCAGAGACTGCATTTTATTGGCAGAACTCTTTAACAGAAGCTATCAAAAGAGCCAGTTTTGTATTTTCAGGATACAGGGAATACAGCATCATGGAAATGATACAGGATCTGGGATGGAAATCATTACAATAACAGTGTTTATTGGTGTGACGTGGTCTACTTACAAAACTCCAATCACCAACATTCTCCTCTGAATGCAAGAATATATTGTTGACTGCCACCTACATAGGTAGAAATGATCATCAGAATATAAAATACTCGGATGGAGAGATTCAGATGTTCTTTCTTCCCACCACTATTCGAAAATGGAATGGTAGATGAATAGTATAAAGGTGGTTTGATGAATCCTCTGCCAGACACTTAAGTGTGATTTGCATCCCATGTAGATGTTGAAGTCCTCGTGATTAAAGTATCCAGCATAATATGCGGGCAACCATCCTTTCAAGTAATTTACTGGGTACATTTGTCAGGCTAATCAGCCCGTAACTGTCCAGGCATTACGGCCAAAAACCACTACGTTGTCCCTCCACTGAGAGGGGAAAACCCCTTGGAGCCAAATGTGGGTAAATACCTGTAGGATATATTGCTTTTGTGGAGGTTTGAGTTATGGATCAGGTGACTATGGATTACATCGGAGCCAGGTGCAGAATCATGGGAAGACGAAACAGTTAGAAGTAGTCCACATTCAGTAAAGGAATCATTGTAAGGTTCCTCGTGGTAAGAGGTAAAATATAATTTGGAGGCCACAGGATAGAAAGTCGTCACCCAAGCCTTCTCAAAATTAGTGCCACAAAAGGCTCTGTGAGAATAGACGTATTTGTTCAGATACCATGCAGTAGGCAAGGCCGGGGATTGAAAATAGCTGCCGGCGACCTTGGATGCAACAGAGCATTACCCACACTTATGACAAGGGTACAGAAGACTCCAAGGAAGAGACAAAATGCTCCCAGCACTCCACTTGCTCTTTTTGATTATATAATGAGCTTTAACATGAAGGCATTTTAAGTTGATAAGACCAGCTAGGGTTGGGTGACACTTAAGATGTTGCAATGCTCACAAATCGTTGCGTCAATAATTGAGTTCCACCAAGGTACTCGACTGTGGCTAGAAGGGCCCATTGACTGGGAAACAGCAATGCTACCAACCTTAGTAATTGCATCAGATATATCAACGGACGATATCATCAGTACAGCCAGATGTGGAGAGTTTTAAAACAACCTGCAGTGTATACATAGGCCAATTAACACAAAGGAAAACCCAACAGAGTAGTCTGTCCCTTGACAGGTGCGAGGGGAAATCAACGGGAAGTGGTCACCATCGCTGAGGTCAGTGTGTGGTGACCAGTGAAATGACCTAAAGAGTAGAGGAGAAGTGAGTAACAGATCTATGGCGGAGAAAGTGTCAAGAGTGATACTAAAATGAGAAGGCACAGGCCATGGTCTGCAAGGACCTGTTCAATGAGGTGGCCCCAGCTAGATGTATGAGCACTATCCCACATATATGTCTGATATGTTGTCCTTCTGGTATCAGGTGAGCATGATATTGCATTGCCAGCAGGATGGCGGTGCCTGTGGTCCACAGTTTGGTGATTGTCTGCAGCAGTGTGCAGTCCAGGCAGTCTGTGGTGGCCAGGGTCACAGTTTGCTGCCCACCAGTGGCATTGTGGAGTCTAGGCAATCTGTAGTGCCGACCAACACAGTGTGTATCCTCTACACTGGCTACCTCATATTGACCACCCCCCCCCCCCCCCCTGTTGGGCTGGACCAGTGCTCTTAAAGAAGACTTCCCTGCTGAACTGAGAGGTTTCTACACTTAGTGGTCACCTAGAACCTCCAGCTTTTGTAACCAGGACCACTTGGTGGCAGTGGTACTGATGTCACGAGAACAAAGTCCGACTGTTATTCCATGTTGATTAGCTTACAAACCTAGATTATCAGGTGACTGACCAAGCTGTGGTCAGCATCTCCACTTAACAACACTGCCTTAGCTGTTTCTGTAACACAAGTATCGAAGTCCCCAAGGATTAAGAAGGGAAGGGAGAGTTGCTGAAGGAGGGCAGTTAGGTCAGCAGATGTACATGGTTTGTAAGGGGAGAGGTTGGTTGGTTGGTTTGGGATTTTGTGGGGCCTAATCTACATGGGCATCAGTCCCCTGTTCCTACCTTAAATGATACAGCCAAGTAGGAAAGAATAAAATATGGATCTCAACACAAAGGGAAAGCCCACAGGGGGTACACAGTAACAATTAACATGACAATGTCAACCCAAAAGAAAAACAAATGGAAGGGACTGAGTGTTGAACTGACCTAAACTATACAGCTGAATGAGTGTGGACCCAAGAAATCAGGCAAATGGACCCAGCACTAAATAGAATGATCAAGGCAGCTGCGAGTATAAAAACTAAATCATGGTCAGTCACAGATGCATCATCAGCTGAAACAAGAGGAAGTGCAGTAGGCAGGTAGAAAGCCTCCCGCAAGACAGATAAAAGCAGACAGTCCACCAGAATGTGGACCACTGACAACAGAGTGCCACAACAGCAATTTGGTGGGTCCTCTTGACGTAAAAGGTGGTCCTGTGTTAACCAAATAGGGCCAATACATAGTCAGCAGAGAACGAGTCCCTACGAGAGGCCTGCAGGGAGGACCTCCACATGGCCATAGAGGACTTGAGTACACAGAGTTTACTGGGCATGTTCGAATCAGTCCATCCGAATTCCAAGGACCTTGCAGTTCATTTTCAGTCAGACATCCCTGTCCTGGAGACCAATCTTCAAGGGCTCTGATGTGGTGGCAAGTTTGAACAGGCCATTGACACTTTCATTCCCCGGATTACCAATGTTGTCTGGGGTCTAAATGAAAACCACTGAATGGCTTGGCTCACCAAGGGGGAAGACAGCATATCGAAATGACTGCACCAAATGGTGCTTCGGAAGAAGCTGGTCAAGGGCTTACAAGCCACTCAGGGAGTCACTACAAATTACTACAGACTCCCCACGGCAGACTCGGAAATATTGAAGACCACGAAAGGTAAGTCACCAGCTCAGCTGTAAAATGCTACTCCTACAGGGCAAGGAATGCCGCTGAACGTGGTCACCATGGACATAAGCATACCCATACAAGCTATCTACCAGGGAACCGTCTGTTTATGCAACTTCTGCACCACGGAATGAATCAATTAGTGCCAGGAACTGGTGACAGAGGTTCAAGATGAAACGGAGGCTTTTGTCACAGGACAAGTCTAACCAACACTTTGGGCAAAGAATGGACCAAGGATGCGTATGGGATGGGTAGGGTCTCTAGTGACAAAGAAGAAAACGAACATGAACCACAATCGGGAGACCTGAACTTGGGCATTGTCGTGTGGAAGGGAGGGCAGCAGCTGGAAATAGAAGCCTGTGATTTGGGTGGTGAGGCGAGGCATGAACACAGGCAATATAGGAAGTAAGCAGCTGTTGCTGACATAACTGCAGGAGAGGGACCCTACTTCAATTAGGAGGCTTGTTACCAGACTCGAGGGAAAAGCTACTGTAGTCCAGGTGTGATTCTATGAGGGCCTTGCAGATCTGCAGGAGTGTTGGACATGAGGCTCCCTAAACAGTGTGCCTGAGACAGCAGAGAATATTTAGATGTTGCCAGCATTTTTGTCTCAGCCGACAAAGGTGTGGCACCCAAATGAGCTGGAAATCAAAGAGCCTGCCTAAAAAAATGATGTGTTTCCTCAACACAAAGGGGCTCATCATCCAGGTATAACTCTGGGCCCAGGTGAACTACCCAATGGCAACAGAAGTACATAGCGTGGGTTTACTGCACTGAAAATTGGAAACCATGTTCAGAGGCCCAAGACTGGGCTTTGCAGATGGCTTTCTGCTAGCAGAACTGAAATGTAAATTAAAGTTATCGCCAAATAAGGAACAAGAAACTGATAACCCCATTGCTGCAACTAGACCGTTAATCGCAATTTAAAAAAAGATGTACATCTAGGACAGAGTCCTGTGGGACACCTTTCTCCTGGATGACGGGTGAGCTGAGGGAGATACTGACCAGAACCTGAAAAGAGCGGAGTGCAAGAAAGTTCAGAATAAAAAATTGGAAGTGTATCCCATAAGCCCTAGCTGTGTTGCTTAAGCAGGAGGCAGAAAAACAGTAAATTCTGTATGAATTGCGGACTCTAGAGTCACTAGGTTATCAATAATGGGGCGGCCTTGACAGAATCCCCACTGTTGTGGGAACAGGAGACACCAATGTTCAGCAATCCACATGAGCTGCCGACTCACCATACATTCAAATAGCTTACACATAATGTTGGTGAGGCTAATCGGGGAGTAACTGTGCCCACCATTGTGATAGGGAAAACCCCCTCAGCGCATAGATGGTTAAAACAGGGCGAGTAGCTGGTATTGAGTCTGCTAAAAAGTGATGGAGGAACTGGCTGTGAATCCAATCTGGTCCTGAAAAGGTATTGGGGCATGTAGCAATAGCAGTCTGAAACTCTCACTCATTGAACAGGGCATTGTATGTTACCTGGCGACGGGTACAAAGGGGTAATTGTCACTGTTTCACCCACTCTTTGAGGGCATGGAACTTAGAACTGTAATCTGCAGTTGCAGAGTTACAAGCATAATGGTTTGCCATGTGCTCAGTGATAGCAGCTGGGTCTGTGCATATAGTACTCTGAATGTGTAGACTGGGGATCCCTGCCAGTGAACAGTACCTGAAAAGAGGCCTAACCTGGGACCACACCTGGGGAGACACGAGAACCGATGATGGCGACATACCTTTCCCAACAATCCTGCTTAATCTGTCGTATTAGTCTCTGAGCTTGGGTCAGGAGCCATTTAAAAGCAATCAGATGCTGGTAGTGCTGGGGCGCCATATGACATAACCTGATGGCCTCAGAAATCTCCAGTGTCCACCATGGCTCTGAAATGCATCAAACTGAGCCAATGGTGGTCAGAACAGTTGTCTCAGTGGCAGAAACAATGGCCCTAGTGATTTGATGAGCAACCAGATCATCATCTTTTGCAATTGGAGTAGTCACCCTAGCTGCCAAAGTGTAAGCAGGCCACTCTGCCCTACATAGACACCAGCAGGGCAAACAGTCTGGAGGGTGAAAGGGAAAGAGAGAAATATGGGTGGGGAAGTTGTCATTACCGCAAAGGTCATCATGGAGCCCCCAGTTGAGTTGCGGGAGAAGGCTGGGACTGCAGATAGAAACATGAATAGCCTAGTACGTGCCATGCTGATACCGGTGGGGGCACCTGTACTGAAAAGGCAGAAGTCCAGCTGTACTATGAAAGCCTCAATGTCCCTTCCATGGCGCAGGACCCCGGGTTTGCCAAGCCCGCACTCAGCAAATTAATGCTGAGTCCCTGAGGGGGTTCATGATTGCACCAGGGTTGATGTCGTGATGAGGACTGATCTGATTGCATCTTCGACATACCATCCAATTCTCTAAACTTGTCTTCCATGTTTTCCACAAAAAAGTGTGTCTTTGTGTTCAAGAAAGATTCACCATCTATCCTGTCACACACTAAATATTGTGGAGCATATGCTTGTAACACTCCCCTCTCACTAACTAGTTGATTAATCCTGTGACAGATTAATGTTAAAATGACCCTTGTGTTGCCTAATATAAAATCTGGACAAGGCTATGTTTACCGAAAAAAAGTTCTGCAAATGAAAACCAACAAGTGAGGGAAAGCTGCCACAACGAACTAACACACCAGATAGCCCATTCCACCTATTCTACTGATTACTAGTTGAACTGATTTAGTTTTGGAACAATCTCACACACACACACACACACATAAGTATTGCAAATTATAGGAAGTAACTAACAATGAAACAGTACAAATTTTAAAAATTAACAGGGTCCACAGCTCAATGGGGCACTCAGAGTGTGTTGAAATTAATCAAGACAGTTATGAACGGGTAATCACACACATTAGTTTTGCACAACAGACATGATGTCTGCCTAGGTTAGTTTGCGTCTGTGTGAATGTATGGGTGTGAGTGTATTTGTTCACCTTCCTTTTCTTCCCCTATGGTAAGTCTTTCCTCTCCTGGGATTGGAATGGCTCCTTACCCCCTTCCTTAAAACCCTCATCATTTCAAAAAATTTAATATGTTCAAATGAGCTTTATTAAACTTTAGTTATTTAAAGTGCTCTTTATAGTTTGGCACTGAATTTAATATTCTTTTCACTTTCAGTGACACTCGAGAAAAGGATAGGACTCTACTTGGTAACAATTTCTTAGGACAATGACATGGTAGAAGTTCTTTAAATTTTAGGTTATGATTAGGAAAAGTAGTTTCTCAAGCACAAAACTGGGTAATGCCTTTCAAAATGTTTAAACTCTGTGTGGTCAGAAATTATTGGAGTGGTCTTACATTGTGTCCTCGTTGTTGAAGAGCAACATGCGCCGACTCTGACGATGCTGCAGGTCACAATACAGGCACGGATCCAATCCAGTGCGCAATCGGAGGGCAGAATCTTGACATACACAGATGAACTGCTGTGTGCCCCCACACATATTGGAGACGTACTAATTATGGAACTCCACCAACAATGCCTGGTAACTGCAAAGAGCGTGGCACTGCACGCTCCCGTGCACTTGCTAGCGTCTGAACAGTTCTAACGACAGAGCTCGACTCCCTCTGACTCCATAGCTACCACTCCTGCTCCTGCTCTGTTGCTTCAAAGACCACATACCACACACACCAAAGATGTTTCCTACTTCCACTATCGACGATTATCCAGATACATAGATAATAAATTACATAAATCCACATAAACAAATTAAACAACACTAAAATATACGTCAGTTATCATGATAAGCTTCTACAAAACCTTAAAATTTAATACATATTTGAAATACACATATGGGTGGTAATGTCACATGCTCTCCTTGCTTTCTCACCCAATGTTCCTCACATGGCATGGCCAAGGAAGGCAACAATTGGGGTAATATTTCCCAGCATTAAATTCTGTCTTCCCATACTTAGAGATGGTAGTTGTACATCCACCAATGCTATTCTTAACTTGTTTCATCTCCCACGAGCAGCTAGGAATTTAAAACTCCACCTAGGCAGAGCCCCGCTCGCCTGGGTAAGCCTGATACAACTGAGGTGCAACAGGTTCCCCAGAGGTTGCTCGCTAGTGAGCCTCAACAGCCATGCATGTTCTTGTGATGTAGTACACCTTGAGATTGAGGGGTTTTATAGAAGTTTTCACAGTCCTTGTGACCCAGGTGATTAAAACAAGATCCCCTGGCTCTGTAAAAACAATGTTCCACCGTCGATCCGTACAGTGGTTGCTGAGGCACACACAGAACTTACAAAATAGAGGACTGTTGGGGCTCTCAGTTCCCGGCTCAGGGACCCCATGTTTGCCAAGTCCATACTCAGCAAATTAATGCTGAGCCCCCTGAGGGGCAGGGGAGAGGTGCACATTACAAATTGTTAACGCAGTGTCCAAGTGAACCCGGCCAACAACTGCTTCCAATGTAGTACGGACAGGAATCCATGTACTATCATTATCCATACAGACTAATGTGCAAACTCGACACAATAACTGTAGGGGGGCCAACCCAGCTCTGACAAAAAGCACATAACCCAAGGAGTTTAGATAAATGTGCATTAATAAAATGTTATTCCTCCAGAGTGACACAAGCTGTGTAGTAGAGGGAAATAAGTAGTTTTAACTCCATGTTATGACAGTAATAGCCATTACAATTCAATTTAGTGATTACCACCAAGTATCTAGATGGAAGGCAAACAGGCAGTAGCCCACGATGCCGCTAGGTCAGCATTCATCACCGATGAGGAAGGGATGACATCCATAAAGAGTGGATCATACACAAGTTCAGAATGTTGAGTTGATTGTGAGGTCAAGGTCGGCACCTCAAGTGACAATGAACAGGCCTTGTCCTGTGACCTTTGCTTCTTCTTCTTTTCTTTCTTTCTTGTATGACGGAGTGGCCAGGTCCCAGAGAGAGAACTGGTGCCTGTAAGGTCTGACACTGATGATGATCAGGCAACCTTGGTACTCACCGACTATGAGTCCAGTGTCCAGCTTGAGGAAGAAGACCTCCAAACTGGTGAAGGCTGGGAAGAGGGGCCCTGGGAGAGGGCACCTTCACCAGAAAGTGCCAGAGACGGTGAGCACTTCTCTGGCTAGGATGGAAGAGGGAGATACAGAGGGAGGAGCAAAGGAGTGGCAAGAGATGGAAGAATGAGGTGGGAGTGGAATGAGAAGGAGGGGCGAGGGGTAGAGGATGTAACAGGGGCAGAGGTATTTATCATTGGCACCGGATGTAGATTTTTGTAGGGCCTCAGGGCACCTTAAACATTCAAGAGACTTGTACTCTTGAGTCTTCGTCTTCGTCTCCTTCTCGTACACCGAGCAGTCCAGTGAGCATGAGGAAGGGTGTTGCTGACAATGCATACAAGTGGTGGAACACAAGGATCCCCTCATGGAGAGGGGTCACAGTCACCACATAGATGGGACTGCTGTACAGCAAGAAGACATGTGCCCAAACTGCATACACTTGAAGCAGCTCATGGAAGGTAGGATGTACAGCTTGACATCATCTCTGTAAATCATGACTCGCCATCTCTGGGAGTGTATTTTTTTCGAAGGCCAAGATAAAGGTGCTGGTGTTAGTTCGATTATCCTTGGTGCCTCTCTGAATAAGACACCATTCCAGAATGTCCCGAAGTTCCTCATTGGAGGAAATTGGTGGTCCAGATGAAAAACATGACTTCCTGGACCAAGTTCACTAACTAGTAATGGGTCATAGACACCAGGATGTTGCCAAGATGGTCACATGCACAAAGAGCAGCAGATTGGGCGACAGATACAGTTTTTACAAATAGTGGACCAGAATGCATCTTACTCATGGAGTCTACTTCGCCGAACTTATCCTCTATCTGTTCAACAAAAAACAGTGGCTTGGTGGCAGTGAATGTAACTCTGTGTGTCCTGGTGTAGATCAGGCAGTGCAGAAAGAGTTTCATCCCAAGCTGTCGTGAATGGCTTTCCTCCCAAGGGGTAAATAGGGAGGGGAAGGTCCTCTTAACAGAAGTAGCCATGTTAAAAGTTACATTCCTGTATCCTGAAACGGCTGTTGTATGGCCATTTTTCAGTGAAAGTTTCACATGTTTCACGATGCGAAATGTCCACCCTAGTACCACCCACTCCAATCAGGGGCTCTCCCCATGGGTTCCACCCAGCCACAGCAATGCCATCTTGCATGATGGCCTTTGCCAAGAGTCCTGATACCCAGGAGGACATGTATCAACTCCTTGGTTTGCATGAGGAGGTTACAGCTCTGGTACCAGCAGTGTGATCCCTGCTTTGTCAGGGGGCTCAGCCAAAAGGGTACATAACAGCCCCCCCCCCCCCCCCGACACACACACACACACACACACACACACACACACACAGAGAGAGAGAGAGAGAGAGAGAGAGAGAGAGAGAGAGAGAGAGAGAGAGAGAGAGAGAGAGACATAGTCAAATCCTGATGGGACCAAACTGTGACAAAAACAGGGAGACCAAAATCGCCAAAACCATCATCGCAACCAGAAGAAAAGCGAGACTGTTTTAAAGAGAAGGGGAGATGAGTGGGGGCAGGGAGGAATTAGGACAGGGAGGAGGAGAACTGGGAGAGATAATTCAACCTGGGGAAATATGAAAAAAGGCTGCAATGGCTCAGGGACCCATGCATGCTACACATGTACCCACAAAAGTGCTGCGGGCCCCCTGATGGACTTAATATGATGGTCACCAGCCTCTATATGTATTGTTGTCTCCTCAGTATCAATTTTTAAGTTTGACCACAGAGTGGCAATATATGAGCACAATACAAGAACTGGCCACACAATTGATGTACCATACAGTGGACTCAGAAAGGGTCTGATGGTCACAATCACTATGGCCTCACTGCCCATTTTCACCCACAGTAAATTTAAAAACATTTAAACAGTTAAGAGCAAGTTTAGAAAATCAGATCATACTTGCAACATATTATTTGAAAAGTTATTATTGAATAATTTGATGGATGGATAAGGTAATTTGGGCACTTGATAGCTGGGTCTTTAGCACCGAAATATAAATAGTAAGAAACGTGTGTCAGTAAATTACACTAAAATGGAGAAAAGAGCAACAGAATTAAAATTAAGAAAACGAGAGAAACTTTTTGTGAAGAAAAATTGAATCATGAAAGGCCCATTTCATATCAAATTTAGAAAGTGGTAGGAGTTCAAATAACTCAGAAGATGGACGTGGCTGGATGAATCAGTTACTTTGCATCACACTGACACCTCCAGCTTAAAAGCTTAGATCAGAGTCCAAACTTTAAAACTTGTCTTATCGACAGCTAAGGTAGAGAGCACATCCCACCAAGATTCGCTTAGAAGTGAGCTGCCCTCACAACTGGGTATAAAATATAGGAAATCCCAGGAAGGATTCAACAATATTTTGGAAATGATAGGTTACTACTCACTACAGAGATGTCTCGATGATTCAAGCATAAAAATATTATGTTTGCTATGCTTTCAGCTGTTATGTCCTTTCTCAAAAAGAGAAACACACTCTCTCTTCCCCACATACTCACACAAAAGAGAAATATGACTGCTATCTCCAGCCACTGTGGCTAGACTGCAGGGCCATCCGAGGCGAGAGCAACCAGCCGTGGGGGTAAGGCAGCAGCAAGAGGGAAGCAGAAGGTGAGGGGAGGGACACAAGGCGGTGGGTGGGGGAATACACCAGCACCGTCTGATGGACGGGCAGAAGGGGAAGGGCAGAGACAGGAGTACATATCAGAATGGAAGACGGGCATGAGGCTAGAGTGTGTGAGCAAAGAAGGGGAGGAGAGTGAAGGGCTAGCAAAGGTTTTGGCCTGGGGGATTGCAGGAGCATAAGATATAATGTAGGAAGAGTTCCCACCTGCGCAATTCAGAAAAGTTAGTTTTTATGGGGAGGATCCATTCAGTGGCAATTAATGGTAGATGCTGTTTTACATGTGCTGTTTGGTGGCTCAGGTTGTTGTGTTTTGTCTTCTTTTCTCCCTCTCTGATTCAGAATGCAGCAGATGGAGATGATGGTTGTGTGACTGTGTTGTGTGCCTGTGTCATTGTGTGGATGTTCTACTGTCTGAAGAAGGCCATGGTCGATAGCTTAGGTGTTGTATGTGTGTGTTTGTCTTTTTTTACGTGTGCCTGTCACAGCTCATCATCACATCTTTATGGCAAGTTGTAAACTGTTCTCATTATATTCTTTAATTCGAACCTGGGCTTTCCATTATTAGAGAGATTACTTTCTTACTCAATCATATATTTTTGTTCAAATGTTTGTAGAGCTTATGGGACTTAACTGTGGGGCCATCAGTCCCCAAGCTTACAAACTACTTATGAACTAACTAAGACTAAGGACGGCACAAATATCCATGCCAGAGGGGGGATTCGAACCCCCGACCGTAGTGGCCGTGCAGACCGTGACTGGAGCGCCTCAGTCTCCTCGGCCTCCGCGGCTGGCTATATTTTTCTGAGAATGGTATTACTGCTGTGAGAGTGGAAAGATGAAGTCTGAGGCCATATTGTTCTGAATGAAGTACTGAAAGAGAGCAAAAGTGTAGGTAGTGGATACAGTGTTAGTCCTTTAACCCAGATAGCGCTGACGTCCTTCCAGAAGAACGAGAACGGCACATTACTTTTTTTTTATTCTTGTCTGTAAGAATTCGTGTACAGTGTCATATTTTATTTCTTTGAATCGCCTGCTTCCATTGCAGATCAATTTTAGCTTGTATTGTCGATTGCAATGTGGTTAGATATAGCTGAAAAGTTGAGGTTCATATAGAAGATACTGAAGACTTCCTCGTAGTTGGGTTTATATTTCTTGAACTTTCTTCAATTTTGAGACATTTATATGTATATATTTCATCTTAAATGTTGCTTCAAAAATAATGATTCATCAGATTAAAATTAAAAAAACACTCATTTTGACGTCATTCCGGACAGGGGCGCAGTTTTGCAAAACTAATGTCGTGATTGTGAAAAAAAATCACTTATAACGATCTTGTGCAGTCATAAGAAGGTAATTAATAGCTTATGAGAATAAAGTTAAAGAAAAGAAAAGAGAAAAAAAAAAAAAAAAAAGTAGTCTGCGCTATCTGGGTTATGCAAAGGGTCCTCGATTCAGAACCCACACTGTCTGTGCATTTTAATTTAAACATAAAGTTCTAGTACCTTTTACATGTATTGAGAAATAATGTTCCAAAGATTCTATTAGTGTATACATATGGTGTAATCTTGTACATGTGTGACAAGTCACCATCAACTTTAAATCAGTGTTTGTTAATCAACAAGCTACATCTTACTAAACTGATATGTGGTATTATTCTGGTGGGGATATCAGGTAAAGCTAACTTGGGTTCATACACATCCTCGTTGGCACAGTGCCTCCTATCAAGCCATGTTACAGCCATTTATGTGGTGAGAAAACAGACTGAATCATACTCCAGTGAATGGAAGACGTCAAAGGCAGAAGAAGAGATGACTAAAAGATGTCAATGTTTTGCCAACGCCGGCCACGGTGGCCGAGGGGACTGAGGCGCTCCAGTCACGGTCTGCACGGCCACTACGGTTGGGTGTTCAAATCCCCCCTCGGGCATGGACATTTGTGTCATTCTTAGTCTTAGGTAGTTCATAAGTAGTTTGTAAGCTTAGGGACTGATGACCCCGTAGTTAAGTACCATAAGTTCTACAAACATTTGATTGATTTTTGTTTTGCCAACAAGTTAGACATCCCCTTCAATGTCCTCTGGCAAAACTGGTCAAGTTCCAAACAAGTGGCTAAAGAGATAGGAGCATATTTCTAAACTCAATTAGTTAACATCTATTTCTATTTGGAGGTGGCCACCAAACAACAGTATGAAAATAGGGACAAGCTGGGAGGATTCCAGAACTGCAGAGATTCTTTGAGGTGTACAGTGTAGTCAGCATTATTTTGGATTCTTTGGCCGCTGGAGGGACGAAGATGGAGATATACAGTTTCAGATTGGTCATTTCATTAGCTCTTCTTTATGTCATAGTACACAAGGCAAGCAGAGCACCCAGGGTGGAGAATGCCAATGGAATTCCCTTGCTCTGCGGAAGCAGGTTTGGATAACATCTGATGTACGTGGCTGTATGGAAATGGAGGTGTCATGGTGTCAGGTGACATTCCCTGCAGCTGAGACCTGAGGGCAGCAGGCAGGGCTGGCAATGTGAGCCATCACCGATACGTTGACCTTCTGGTATCAAGTGAGCCATGACATTGTATTGTCTGCAGGACAGCAGCGCTTGTGGTCCAGAGTTTGGTGTTCGCCAACGGCATCGTGCATTCCAGGCAGTCTGCAGTGGCTGGGGTCATAGGTTTGCTAGTTGGTCTGTGGTGACGACCAACACAGGGCGTATCCTCTACGCGGGTACCACAGATCAACCCCCCCAGGCTGGACCGGTGTCCTTAAAGGAGACGTCCCTGCTGAACTGAGAGGTTTCCACTTTTAGTGGGTCATCTGGAACCTCCAGCTGTTGTAACCACAGCTGCTTGGTAGTGGTGGCGTTGATGACACGAGAACAAAGTCGGGCCATATTTCTGTGTTGTGAAGCATACAGACCTAGATCTTCAGGTGACTGACCAAACTGTGGTCAGTGTCTCCACTTACAGCACTGCCTCGGGTGTTTCTGTAACACAAGAATTGAACTACTACCTTACACTTAAACTATATTTCCAATACACCACTTTTATATCCACTACAACTGTTAAAATTGTCTTCCACTGATACCCAAATTCTGCTATTTCCCTAGCCTTATTTACAAACCAAACATTTTCCCAGGAATACCAGTTCAATTTTTACTTTATCACTTCCTTATCTCTAAGTCAAGAGTCATGAGCACTGTTATGCTTTATTGATTTATTCAGTGCCAAGCTTCTTCATGGGAATCTTGAATGTGGTGGTTGGGACTTCTGGGTAAAAGGAAGTTACTTATTTATGATTGACATAAATCTTCATGTGTCTGATTACTTACACTTTTTATAGATACTAGGACAAAATCTTCGATTCACACATTAAATGAACCTTATCACCATAACTCATGTCGTTCTGTAGTATTTACTGAATCAAGTCTTCTTTGGGCTAACAAGAAATCAATATCTTTACAAGTTAAACTAATATCTTTCTGAGACTAGCCCTCACAAACATACTGCCCTTGTGCTTCATTTTCTTATCCTAAAGAAATCTAGATATTACGTATTGCAGTACGAGACTTAACCTACATCTGTGGTAGTGTTGTTCAGGTCACACTTAAAGACTTATGACTTGGAAATCTACCTCAGTTACTATAACTTCTTTCGTTCTTCCAGTCTTTACTAACTTCTTGAATTCTCCCTTTCACATAAGTATTGATCCAGTGGGCTTGCTTCATGGGCTCACCATAACCACTGATCCCAGATACAGACGCTATATCCTCAGCTCACTGTACCATAAATATTATTCTCTCCAGCCACAGGTGCTTCCCTAGCTTATCTGTCTGTACAGAAAAACATTATATCTCCTAGCCACAGGCGCTATCCTCGCTTACCTGAAATGTATAAAAACAATTATCCACTGCAGTTGCTGCCCAAACTCTATCTAGGCCATACAATAATAAAACTCTTTGTTATCTTTCTTTTCCTCTCATAAACATTGTTTTCCCACTTTACAATTATACGGTATTTGCTAGTTGTTTCACTGCTATCATGAGCTTTGTGTCTTGAGGGACCTGGAGTGGTTTAATTAGTGTCGGGACATCTCTCAACTACTCTTGTATGTAAAGGTATCCCAGCATTTCCACTGCTATGAGTACAATAACACATGATGAAAATACAATACAACATACCCAAACAACACCATGCAACTCTAAGATCTTACTGGCATTTTACTGTGGCTTAGCTCTTGCATGATTAACTTGTAACTACATAAAATGGTTTCTTCCAGACCCCTTGTGTTACCTTCATCTTAAAACACTACATTATTCTGCTCTATTACACCATACTGTCAACTTAACTTATCTCTAAATATCAGCTTTTTCGACCAATTCCACAACATGGGAACTGTAGTCAAATTACCAAAGAAAAGAAATACATCCTTCCCTGGTTTCCCAGAAAACAGAGTAACCAAAGTCACAACAGTAGTTAACTAACTGGAGGATCACCCTACACTTCTTGCGGCCCTAAGGCCCTTGAGTTGTTCCTTCAGTTGGCCTGCTTGTTCTACCAAATGCTAAAATGTTGCTCTAACTGAAACTTCAGTCATTGACATGATTAACAATCATCTACCAAAGAGAAAAGGAAAAGTCCACAAGGAAGGAAAACCCAACAGAAACAAGGGAAAAGAAAATTTAAGCTTGGCATTTACTCATTTCACCGATGCCGACCATTGCTGGCTGTCATCTTTGATAGTCCATCTTTGCCTACTCCCACCACAGTTCTGCTGACAACCAATATAGCCAGAACCACTGTGACACCAACTGTAGTGAAAATGTTTCTATTGATCAAGGCTTGTTTTAGGAGACAGGGCAGTGATTTACAGGGCAGTGGTTTCTAAGAAACATGAAAACTGTTTCTTTATTAAAGATTGACATACAGCTTCAGGTTGGCCATTTCATTAGCTCTTCTTTACATTGCAATGCATGATTGTTGTTGTTGTTGTTGTTGTTGGTTTTTTTGAGGGGACTAAACAGCTAGGTTATCAGTCCCCTGCAATACATGAATTGAGCAACCCGTTCAAGGTGCCTGCATAGCACAACAGCAGCGGAATTCACTCGATCTGCAGAAGCCAGGTTCAGATAATGGCTGAAGTAGGTGACCATACAGGAATGGCTGTGTCGTGACACCAGGCAGCATTCCCCTGCAGTTGAGATGCAAGGGTGGCAGGTAGGGCTAGTGGTGCGAGCCATCACCAGTGTGTTGACCTCCTGGTATCAGGCGAGCTACAGTATCGTACAGTCTGCAGATCGGTGGCACCTGAGGTCTCAAGTTTGGTGTTCACCAGTGGAGTCATGCAATCTGGACAGTCTGCAATGGCTTTAGTCCTGGGTTCACTGCCAACCAGCGGCATTGTAGAGACAAGGCAATCCTTGGCAAGTTGTTGTGGCAACTTTCCAGTAAGACTCCAATAGGACATCAGTGACAGAAATGTCAAGCTGAAGAACAACTGAAGTGCAGAGTGGAGGTTTCAACAGCATGCAGCTTCATAAAATGGTGCCAGTACACACAGAGATGATGGATCAAAAACATATTAAATCTGACAAGTTTGAATGACTTCCAAATGTTGTATCACTGGCTGTGATGAAGGAAGAAACTTCCATTGCAGACATTATTTGTCAAATATAGGAGTTCAAAGAGGACTGGGAGTGCTCTTTGAGCTGAAAATTAAGACAAGGGAGGAAGTGGAACAAAGACTGGCTCCAATCTCTGGCTGTCCAGTTCCATCAAACACAGGGAAACAGTAGAGGCCAAGGTGTGTTTACACTATGTTGTGGGGAACCTGTTTATGCCCCATGGAAGACTGACATTTGGAGAACCTAGGACAACCAGCCAGTGGGTTTTCACTGTGGGCAATCATATCATGTGGTATGATACTGCTGGAAGCAGCAGCAAATATTTGCTCACAAAGGTGCCAATCCTCCAGTGTTAAGACACAAACAAAATTATGGGAAACTGCTTCACCATCCTTATGGATGGCTAATCTGCACAAGGTCCTTGTGGACTCAGAAGCATCATATTTTGTAGGAGAACCATTGACAGCTGCAAGAAGTCCATTTTTTGCGAATAATCTGAAAGTAGATAATGGAAGGTATGTGCAAACTACAGTAAGATGAATTATTGGTGTTAAATGACGATACACAGCCCTGAAGTCATATCTGAAAAAAGGTTTCCCATCAATTATAGATTGTGTTATATGAGATAAGAGTCAATGGACAGGAAAATAGGCATCCTTGTGTGTGAGGCTTGGACTTCATATTGGAAGGCAATAGGGCTTACAACTGGAGAAAGATGTATTTTCTTCAGTTTCTGTTGTCAAAATCAAAGGAAAATTGAGTAACTACATATAGTTACCTGTTGCAAAGAGCCACATCTCCTTCCAAGTGGCATGTGCATAACAAGTTGTTAACTGAATGGCAGATGAACATCACAGAAGCGTCTTGTAGAGAGTTGTAAGTGAGATTAGTGTCACTGTGAGACACGGTGTTCATGCATTAATTGATTAAAATCTTGACTTGTTTGTAAAACCTATGGTACCAAACTGCAGAGGTCGTCGGTCCCTGGAAACACACACACACACACACACACACAAACGCGCGCATGCATGTGTCCGTGGGAGGACAGGAATGTTCAGTGGGGAGTAGCCCATGCTAAGTTGAACTGCATACATATTTATTCTCTTTGCAAAAAATAAAACACATGTCAAAAACTTTAAAAAATGCATAGTCAACCATCACCTGTTTATTGTATTTAAAACTTTAGCAGTTTCAGATATTATCCATCATCATAAGAGTAAAATTAAATAGGCTGATTGGTAACTTCATAGTTGATCTGAAGTTTATCAAGTTTTACAATAAACAGCTGATGGTTGACTATGCATTTTTTAAAGTATATCACGGCTGTTGGCTCTCACCTAAGCAAAAATTTGATGTCAAAAATTGTTTAATGAAGCTAAGATGATCTCTGCCATGCTAATTTGATCTGTGAGTACAAAATACGCATTATAACTAACTGTTAGTATCTCGGGTGTAACAGAGAGAGATGTGTGGCTCTGTAATCAAACCCTATTTATTGTACTGATTTTGTGAAATTGCACAAAACAGTTTTATGACTGTGTATAACACAATGAAATGAAATTGTTGTTATAATCAAAAAAGTTAAAAGGTGAATTTTTATTATAGAATATTCCAAGGAATAAATAATCTTCAAGTAACAATTCAAACTCGAATACAAAATGATGTTCACTAAATGAGAAACTTTAAATTTGTTCTTTTCAAAAGAAAAGTGCCCTTTTCAAATGTACTCTGCATCCAAGCTTTTTTATACCAGTTTCTGTTTTATTAATATGGTCAGCAATTTAATGGTTGAGCATTGTCATATATTAGCCACATTTTATTTCCAACTGCAACTTTGAATAAATTCTATGTAAAAATCAGAAGTCATTCCACATTCCCCCCAGGGGGCTCACGGTTATTTTGTGAGTACATGCATGGCGAGCACAGGGCCCCGAGCTAATGCAGTCTTCCTTCCTTCTTTACTTCCTGGACTGCATTTCCTTTTTCCCCTCCCCTCCTTTCCTATCCTCACTCCTTCCCCTCCCCACCAGTGGACTGATAACCTCAGTAGTTTAGTCCCCCCTATCCCAACCAAACAACCCAACCCATCCCATTCCACATTTTTCACAACCATTTCAAAATTACTAACATACAGGCAAGTCAAAGGTTAAGCACCAAATTAACACTGGCAATCTTCAGGCAGGAAGTGTAATGTGTGTCAGCAACATAATGCCAAGTAATTAATGAAGAGGTAAAGAAAATAATGAAGCCTACATCATCCAGCCATCTCAGAGCCTTTGAAATCACTGGTAGTTCTTTTCAAAAAGAAGGCTGATAGTTGGCAGTTCTGAATTGACTACAGGTGAACTCTTTCACAAATCAACTATATGCTGGACTGTTTGAGGGGAGAAAAGTTATTCTCAACCATGGAGCTGTATATGGATACTGGCAAATAGAAGTTGATGAGACTGAGTGTGAGAGATCTGCTTTTGTTACACCAGAGGGCCTATGTGCATTTAAAGTAATACCATTTTCTCTGTATAATGACGATGGATAATCTTTTACGTCACTGCAAGTGGACAATGTTTCTTTCTTACTTAGTTGACATATTAGCATTCTCTGAAACTTTTGAAGAATGAACACACACACACACACACACACACACACACACACACACACACACACACACACACACACACACACACACAACAAACAAACAAACAAACAAACAAAACAACTGACAATACTTTGACATCTAGTGTCAAACAAAGGTGTTACATGTGATCTAAAAAAAAGGAGACATCACTAATGGAATTTCCTATCCCTAAGCTACCTGGGATTGTATACTTATTACTGGCATGTTGTTACAAACTTTTGTGCGAAAACCAGACATCTCCAAGCTTGGTAAAATCAGATGCTATATTTAGTGGGGTAATGTTTACAACATTCTTTTGATATTCTGCAACGAGCTTTGATGACTAATCCTGCACGTGAGATTCGATTCCATTTCATGCTTCAGTGTGCACCATGATCATCATATTATTAATATAACACATGGAATGAGCAGCATTAGTGATAATCCTTGCTTTATTAATAGCAAATCAATTTCAATCACACAGTGACCATCATTAGTATAGATATTCAAGATGAATACAAGATAAAATATACAAAATCAGAGCTCTCTACAAAGAAAACATTCATGAATACATTTTCAAAATTATGGATCATACATACCACTCATATAAAGTTGGTTACAGATAGCTTATGCCTTCAGGACACTTATGAATGCTAAATGAAAAACTTCAACCATTCTCATTGTTGGTTAACAGGTCTTAAGGACTCATCAGGGCAACTTGCCAGGTGGACACTACATCTTCCAGAGTATGGTCTAGTACAGTGAATAAGAGTGGAAGTAAACAGCAAGATGCTGACTGCCTCTCCAGATATCTAGTGAAACATCAGCAAGAGAGTGGTGAAGATAGTGACTGTCTTGTTGAATTCAATGATCTTTCTGAGGAACAAAAGGACACAAAGCTATCTCAATTTTTTTTGTCTTGAACCGATCAGAGTATAAGACAGCTGAATTAAAGATAATTAACAGATTACTTAGCAAGAAAAATTTCAACCCCTTTGCAAAGAGTTAATGATTTCTAAATACAAGCACCATCAGGTCAGTCATTTAGGTGTTATAAAAATTATGACAGAATCTGCAAGACTTTTTCTCTTCAGGTCAACTTTTACCAAATTTGCAAGTGGAGATGTCTTTCCATTATGTTGGGACTGACCTAATCTGATGATTTGCAACTTCTATTAATTACAATAAGTGGATTATCTAATCTAATATGCCCTTACAAAATCTATGAAAACAGCCAAGACATCTGAGGTAAGCAAATTCATCATGGAAAGACATTGTATTAAAATATGGACAACCAAGATCTATAATTACAGATCAAGGAAAA
Source organism: Locusta migratoria (assembly GCA_026315105.1). NCBI lineage: Eukaryota > Metazoa > Arthropoda > Insecta > Orthoptera > Acrididae > Locusta > Locusta migratoria. Next base: position 489,912,474 of record CM048744.1, on the reverse strand, counting down.
GTTTGTCAATCAGTACTTGTGGCAGAAATGAAGAGTCAGTGTAACATTACATGTCACATGGACTGTCTACAATCCTCAAGCTAACAGGCTCACTGAATGTCTCAATAAGACATTGACTGACATACTTTACATGTATGTCAATGTTGAGCAAAGAAACTGGGATGAAGTGTTGCCTTTTGTAATGTTCGCATACAACACCGCCAAACAAGAGATCACCTGACTTACACCTTTCTTCGTGGTGCATGGCCATGAAGCAATAGCAATGGACACTATTTTCAATTTAAGCTGACAATGTGGATGATGTTTACATAGGCTAGTTGTTAACCTGGGCTGAGGCAGCTCAGTGGTTATCACGACTCTGTTTGCTACAGGCTCAAGATAAGGATTGCCAAAGGTATGACACAAACCATCACAATGTTTTGTTCCAGCCTGAAGATCATAACTGGATTTTCACTCCTATTTGAAAGGCTGGATGAAGTTGACGATGAACACACTAATTTTGACGGTAGTGATGGTAAGCTACTTTTTTTCATCAATTTTTCTATAAATATGCATTTTGTGTACTATACAGCAGAAAGTCAATTGTTCAACATGAAGAAGACCTTGCTGAGAGTGAACTGCCAACAAGGCCTTGAGATGACATAGTTGATATTGATGCCCAAGAGGTCCTATCAGTCTGACCTCTTCTTCTGGGCAGTGGACAGATGACACCACTGCTTCAAATTTTTAAGAATCATGTGGAGCTTGAAATCAAATTGACCACCACTCCTCTGTGTTTGATTGTTTCTTATACTTTTTTGATGATGAATTGATAAAAGTCATAAAATGAGAGAGAAACTGCTTTGCTACAATTAACAAACTTAATGCTTTAGGGAAACTAAACTCTCAATCAGTATGGTGAAATTTTAAAGTTTTTTGGTGCTGTTTTGCACCTATGGAAGTTGAAAAAACCAAAACTGGATTACAAATTCAGTGTTGCAGTCATCTTTTGCAGGAAATTGTTATCTATTTTGTACATGTTACATCTCACATATAATGCAACTTTTATTTCCAAAATAAGTTAGGGCACGATCCTATTCACTAGGTTAAACCTATCTTTAATAGATTCCAGATGAAAAGTGAAAATGCCTACAAACCAATTGATGAAGGCAATTATCCTTTTTGAGGTAGACTTAGTTTCAAGGTCTACATGAAAACCATGCCAACCAAATATGGCATAATTTTTTTATGTTATGTGAAATTGGATACATTCCGAACTACAAAATTTATTCTGGCAGACAGGAAAATGCTGATAACAACATTTTACATGTCATAAACAGATTCTGTGGTAATTTGTGTGGTGAAGGGCACAACTAACACAGAGATTGTTTTTGCACCAGCCCGGAGATACTTGATTACCCAGAAACATGTAACAGGTGTAAGAGAAGTAAGGTTAATAGTTGGGTGTCCCCCCCCCCCCCCCCCATGCTGCTGTAGCAGTTGTAGAGTCATTTAAAGAAACTCTACACCAGGTAGTGCATAGGCATCTGGGCCATGCAATATTCGTTGGGGGAGACTTCAACCTGAAGAGTATAGATTGGGACCTCTCTAGTTTTATTTCAAGTGGTACAGACAAGCAAGCTTGCAAGCTACTTTTGGACATTCTCCAAAAACTGCCAATCCATACACAATGGAAATATTTTAAACCTTATAGCTAAGAACAGCCCTGACCTTATTAACGATGTCAGTGTAGAGACAGCAGTTAGTGATCATGATATCGTCATAGTGTCAGTGGCGACCAAAACCTTTAAGAAATCTTTCATGCAGGAGGTCTGCAGAAATGTAACTTCATTTGATCAAGATACTAACTCAAAAATGGAGGACATAGTAATAGGTATTTCCGGTGTAGAGAAGCAGCTGAGAGAGCTAAATACACACACACACACACACACACACGTCTCCTGGTCTGGATGGAATTCCAGTTTGATTTTACTAAGAGTATTCTGTGGCATTGGCCCCTTAGCTTGCATTTATCATGAATCTTTAATTCAGCGCAAAGTTCCTAGTGACTGGAAAAAAGCGCAGGTGACTCCCGTTTATAAGAAAGGTAAAAGAACTGACCCACAAAATTACAGGCCAATATCGTTGACATTAGTTTACTGTAGAATTTTGGAGCATATTCTCAGTTTGCATACATTAAATTTCCTTGAGACGGATAATCTTCTTTCTATGAATCAGCAAAGAAAAACTGTCACAGTGGGATTCAAACCATCAACTCTATGGTTGAGAGGCCAGAACGCTCCATATGATCAATACCGACATGTGCTACAACTGTGTTAATGATTGGTACTTACATGTACTTGCGAAGCTTCAAATTCAATTTTCTTGAATATTCTTGAGAGTTGTGTTGAATGTCTTTGGCTACTTGTTATTTAACTTCTGAACTTCATGTTCAATAAATATGAAGACATTCTGAATTCTGATACCGACGTGGTCACCTTGTCAGTGGTAGACATTTCCCAAAATTAATTCATGCCACAAAAATGTGAAAATGTGTAAAAGTTTGTGCAAAAAAAAAAAAAAAAGAGACCCAACTACTGGCAAAGTTGCAAGGAAAGATACAAGGGATTACTGTTTGTGCAAAAGAAAGCAGACCAAGTACTGGCAAAGTTGCAAGGAAAGATACAAGGGATTACTGTGATGTCTGTAATGTAGGTGTATTGAAATTTTTCATACAAAAACTAATGCATCTATTTGATCTTGAATAAAGAAGCTCATATTCAAACAGTTTCACTTTTAAAGCCAACGGTTTTTAATCCTATGGTAATTTAAGATCTGAAAACATCCCCCCCCCCCCCCTTTTCTCAGTGTGAAAAAAGCACATTTACATTTCAATATCAAACCTTTCTCTTTGTTGTATTCTGCTGAGAGAAGACCTATTTTTTAAATTAAAAATGGCAATTTATTTTCTATGCTGTATAATCTACTGCACAACATAAAGAATAACAGTGAAAATGCCTGTACCACCAGCCAGTTGAAAGACACTCATTGTCCCCGGTCCTCAAAGTGTTAATGTTGGGCGAACACAAAAGTGTCTGAAGACACAGTGCACTGAACACTCCTAGTTGGTTGCTTAGCAGGGGTAAGGGGCCAAACACCTAGGTCATCAGTCCCTTTAGCTCAGAATGATGCATTCAGGAGATGGTGCAAATAAAAAATGTGGTCACGGTAAGAATATTCTACTAGTAAAAACACGGAATGACTAAAAGGCAATTAAAATCAATAATACCACAAGACTAAAAGCAACAGAAAATAACGAATTGTGCAGTGCACATCCCCACACCTCTGCAGCGACATAAACATATGACCCCAATTCAGCAGGAGTCTAAACTTGGAATAAAGGGAAACTGTTAAAAAATGGTAAAAAGTGTAAATAAGTGGCTAAGGGGAGGGGGTGCTCCAAACCCTGCGAGCAGATGGAATAGCCACAAACCCACCCACCCTGTCTGAACATTAGAGATAAAATTTTATAAATGAGAATAGAAACCACTTTCACAGAGAAATCCGAGAGCCCAGCCAACTATTCATGGATCATCCATCAAACCCAAAGGCAAGAAGTGTGAAAGTCCATATTTGGCAAAGAGGACCAAGAAGAGTGGACATTCCTCTTAGAAATGAGCCACTGACTGTAGCGCTCCACAACCACAATGTAGGAGAGGCTCACTGCACAAAATAAAACTATGGGTCACTCTGGAATGTCTGTTCCAGAGACGACAAAGGACAGCGGATTCCCTCTGAGAAGGCGTAAGGAAGAACTCCTAGTTACAGTGATCTCCTTGATTGAGCAAAGTTTATTAGATGGGGCAGTAGCCTGCCAGTTGCTGTTCAATTTTTGTACAAGCAGAGATCTTATCTGCACCTGCAAATCCGCACCCCGGATTGTCAAGGAAAAGAGGTACTGAGTATCTGCTGTTCTAGCCAAATGGTCAGCATGTTCATTCCATAAGAAAACCACGTGACTGGGGACCCAGAGAAAGGCAACAGAGCAGGTGGCACACACTACGTTTACATGCAACACATCTTCCGGAAGATGAAAACCGAATTTCGTAAATCGTTTTACCCTGCCGTGTTTACATGGCATAGCCTGAATCAAATTTCCTAGCTTACTTAATATGGCAGCTGAAAAACAGCTGATTCAGTTCCTGATTTAGTCAGCATGATCACTATTTTTCTTTATTTAAATACACATATTCATGCGCACTCTAATATTTATACTTTTATTTCACATTAGAAAATATGTGCCGAAAATCCTTAACAAGAAAACACAATCTGACAAACCAAGAACGATTCAAAAATGGTTGTGTTTACGTGGGCACGAAAATTGATTTAGAGAAGCGGATTTCCAGAATCGATTTTGGAGTGTTTACATGACCAACCAAAAGCAGAATTGGAAAATCGGTTTATGAAATCCGATCAGCGAGGAGATCGTGGATAGAGGTGACCAAAGGATGGGAAGAGTAGCAATGGTTGATGGCCTGCAGGCTGCTCACTGAGTCAGTACAGATTAAAACATGGTTCAGAGTGGCCTGTTTAATAAAATGAAGGGTTCTGCTTATGGCTATCAGTTCTGCCATACACACAATACATGTTTCTGGCAGGGAAATGCATTCGATACTAATAGCAGATGTAAAAGCATATACCGTACAACTCACAGTTTTTTAGCCATCAGTATAGAAGATGAAACTCTTCAAGTATAAGGTGCAACAAACGCTGGAATATTATGGGGGAAACTGAAGCTTTTGGACCTTGCAAGAGATCTGTCCAAATCCGCAGCTGGGGCAGCATCCAAGGGGGTGACGGTGACATAAGACAGCACTTACAGTCCAGGGAAGGAAGATGGACCCTGCCAAGAGAGAAGCAAGTCACAATTTAGTGGCTAATCCCACTCGATGGTGGGTATCAGGAGGTCTATACTAATTGCATGCAGAAACAACATGATATCTGGGATGAGTAGGAAATTGTCGAATGCCAATGGCATAGGAAACCAAAACCTGATGCTGCCTAATTTGAAGGGGGATGATTCCCAATTCGGAAAGAAGACTGTCAACAGGGCTGATACAGAAGGCACCCATTGCCAAGCGGACACCACAATGGTGTGCTAGGTCTTACAGTTTCAGGGCAGAAGGAACTGCTGAGCCATAAACCTGGCACTCAAACTCTAATCGGGACAAAATCAGAGCCTGAAAGATAAGAAGGAGAGTTGCACGATCTGTACCCCTAAGGACGGCAAGGAAATGGAGGGCACTGAGCTTCTACATGCAGCTAGTATTCAGGTGTAAAATATGGGACAGCCAAGTCAGTTTTTATCAAAACGGAGAACCAAGAAATGGTTCTGTGCCACAACTTCCAGGCACCAAGTACCTAAGAAGAGTTTTGGGTCAGGGTGACATCGACAGAAATGCATAATCCTTGTTTTGCAAGGAGAGAACTGAAAATCATACAAGAGAGGCAATGTAGAAGTCCATTGAATGGCACCCTGGGGCTGGTGTTCAGTTAAAGCTACCAAGTGGGAGCTGTACCATAAGCAAAATTCATCGATATATAGTGCAGGAGTGACCAGGACTCCATCAGAACTCATCAAGCCAAAGATGGTGATTAGCAAGAGTATAAAACTTAACACTGAACCCTATGGAAAGCCGTTCTCCTGGATCTGGAGGAGGGGGGGGAGATGAATGAAGAGCCAACCCTAGTCGGACTATGCAATGGGATAAAAATGGACTAATAAAAATCAATAGAGACCCCTCATAGGCCCAAGGCATAAAGGAAATGTAAAATATGATGACGCCAAGCAATTTCATCTGCCTTACATAGATCTAAGAAAACTGTAACAAGATGTTGATATATAGAGAAGGCCTGTCTGACTGCCATTTTCAAATGGCCTATTGTAGATCATTCCTCCTGATCCCACACCGATAAGGTGACAGAAGTCCCTGTGATTTGAGAGTCTAGCATAATCTGTGGGCAACCATACTTTCAAATAATTTACACGGTAAATTTGTCAGGCTAATCGGCCTGTCCCTCCACTGAGGGGGGAAAACATGGTTAATACCTGGAGCAGATAGTGTTGTGGGGGATTGAGGTGTTGGAGCAATTGATTATAGATTATATCAGGCAGGTGTAGAATCAGGAGGAGGTTAGAAGTAGAGGCCATAGGGTAAAGAGTTTCTCATAAGGTTCCTTCTGTTAAGAAGTAAAAAATACATTGGAGGCTTCGGCCTGTTGTTTCTTGAGAAGAAAGGCCATCAGGTAGGAAGCCATCACAAGATGCTCTGCAAGAACAGACAGGTCTGTACATATACCACCCAGTAGGACAAGGACAGGAATGGAGCAGAGCTGAGCCTACCCTTGTAACAAGAGAACAGAAGAGCCCAAGGATGAGACAAAATGCTCCCAGCACACCCACTAGTGCTTTTTGATTATATGATGAGATTCAGCATGAAGGCATTTAAAGTTGATAAGAGCAGCATGGGACGAGTGGCGCTTATGTTGCAAAGCTCAACAATGCTCGTGTTTTGCTGCGGCAATAGTTGCATTCCACCATAGTAGCTAGATGGGCCCTTCAACTGGGGGAGGGGAGGGGGTGCAATGATGGTAGAGGCTTGAGCAATACCATCAGGTATATCACAGATAATATCATCAGTACAGCCTGATGGGGAGGATGTGAAAACTACTTGGAATATGTATACAGAGGCCAATTAGCATGATGGAAAAAACAACACAGTAGCCTTTCTTTCATTAGGTGGGAGGGGAGTGAAAGAACCAACATGAAGTAGTCACTATTGCAGACGTCATCATGTGGTGACCAGTGAAATGAATGGAAGAGAAGAGGAGAAGTGAATGCAAGCTCTGTGGCTGATAAAGAGCTGTTAGTGGTAATAAAATGGGGAAAGGTTGCGGTCTGCAAGGAATTGGTCCACAAGACAGCCCTGGCTAGATGTATGAGCACTGCCCCATGAAGGATGATGGACATTTAAGTTCCCAAGAATGAGGAAGGGAGGGGGGAGTTGCTGAAGGAGGGCTGTTAGGGCAACAGATATAGGTGGCCTGTCAGGGATGAGGTACAGATAACAAATTGTTAATGTAGTGTCTAAGTGGACCTGGACCACAAGTGCTTCCAATATAATATGGAGAGGAATCCACATACTAACAATATCCATACGGACTAATGTGTAAACCCCCAATATCTGCAGGGGGCCAACCCAGTTCCAAAAAAGTATAGAATGTGTGGAGGGTCAGTGAATGTGCACAATAAATTCCTTTAGAAGGACACAAGCTGAAGAGTAGAAAGAAATAAGCTGCTTTAACTCCAGGAGGTGACAGGAATAGACATTAAAATTCCACTGGACGAGTACAGCACGAGGATCCAGATGGGAGGCGAACAGGTTGAAGCCCATCACACCACTGTGTCAGTGTCTGTCACCAATAAGAAAGGGATGATAGTCACAAATAGTAGATCAGATACAAGCTCAGTAGGTTGAGTTGGTTGTGAGGACAAAGTTGTCACCTCAGGCACCACCGGAGATGCCTTGTCCTGTGACTTTTCTTTCTTTTTCTTCCCCTCCTCCTCCTCCTCTTTCTCTCTTGCTTGATGGTGCATATGGTGCATGATGGGAAGGGCAAGTCCCAGAGAGAGAACTGGAGTTAGGAAAGGCTGGTACTGACAAAGAATGGGTGACCTTGGAACTCACAGACTGAGTCCAGCGGCTGACGTGAGGCAGAAGACTTCCGATCAAGGGGACACCAGGAGGATGGGCCCCGAGAGAGGGCACCTTCACTGGTAAGTGTCTGAAAAGAGGAGCACTTCTCAGGCTGGAAAGGAAGAGGTAGATACACAGGAAGAGGCAAGGGTGCTGCAGGAGAGGGAGAGGAAAGAGGTGATTGGGACTGAGATGAGGAGTGGGGAGGGGTACGGGATGTAACAGAGGCAAAAGTTGATATCATAGCCACAGGATTCAGATGTTCCAATTTTTGGCAGGCTGTAGTGTAGGTTAAGCGATCTAGAGACTTATACTCGCATATTTTATTCTCTTTCTGCTACACCAGGCAGTTCCATTAAGGCTTAAGAATTGTGTTGCTGACAATTGACGCATTCAGGGGGAGGAACACAGGCTCCCCTCAAGGAGTGGGCATTCACCGCATTGAGGGACTGCTGTGCAGTGAGAAAACATGTGGTCAAACCTCATAATGCTGGAAACATCACATGGAAAGCATGATGTATGGTTTCACATCACATTGATAAATCATCACCTTGAACTTCTATGTGAGAGTAACCCCCTCGAAGGCCACGATAAAGGTGATGGTATCAATACAATTTTCCTTAGGGCCTTTCTGAAACTAGCAAACAAAATGGACACCTCGCCATTCCAACTTTCCTTCTTGCTTCTGATAACTAATTCTTGTATATGTTCTTATTCTCACATAAAAAGCAATAACTGTGTTTGATTTGAGGATTGTTTGATTATGGCAAGATGCGAAGGGACAGGATAAAAAATGAAATAATAGGAAACACATTACAGATCAAGCCCCTTAATGAAATGTTGGAATGTAATAGGCTCAGATGGTTTGAGCACATTCAAAAAGTGGGACCTGAGAGATGTCCTAGAAGAGCCGTAGAATGGACAAAATGTGCACATATACTAAGTGGAAGGTCATGAGCAAGATGGAGAGACCAGGTAAAAGAAAATGTGAACCAAAGAGGACCAAGTGGAAGGACATGCGAAATGATACACTGTGGGAAAAAAAGAGAAGCTTGGAAGAGGCTCTGTCAATGATCTGTGTAAGCAGAAATGTTACTAGAAGAAGAAGAACAAGTTTTTGTCTGAAAATAGAGCACAAGAGTTCATGACATTTTTTCTTCGGACATTCTACTCCATGAAAAGCAGTAAAAGTAGCCCTGTGAAAAAATTATTCAAAAGAGATAAGAGTGTCTGGCCTGTACTTAGCTCAGCACCACTGATTCCCACAAGTGGAAAGATAAAATTAAAAAAATTAAAAAAATACTAATAAAAAATCGCACTGACGTGTTTTATGGCCCACTTTAGATTTGACTGATGACCACGCAGTTTGGTCCGATAGATTTACAAACATTTGAACATTTGAACAAAAATGCCATGTTAGTGGCTAACACCTGCCATCGATGGTACGAGAATTATGGATTACTCTTGCAGCTGTTTGCCGTAGTGTAGCATAATGGGCGACAAATTAGTTTGTGATGAATGAACATGTTGCATGGTGGTTCAAAACTTGACAGGCACAGTGGCTCAGCGTGCTAGGTCAGAGGGTTGCCGGAATGGTAGTACTACGCCCTTTGTAACTAGAAAACTGAGTGCATGACAAAATAATCAAAATAGAACAAAACAAACCAACATACACAAAGTACCGATCAAATCGAAGAACTAATGTAAAGAGAAAAAATGAAAGAGGGTTCAACACTATCTGTAATGAAAAAAATTGAGCAACATTCTCAACAAACAACCCAGAACAATCATGACCAAATGACCGCAAAGAATCAATTTTCCTGAATATTAAGACGAAAAATTCCTAGCAGGAAAAATTATATATAAAAAATAGACGAAGATTACTCACCAGGCGAAGGAGCACAGGTGTGACAGCATCACAAATAAATAAATAAATACACACAGACACACAAACGCAACCTTTCGCAACACCAGTTGCTTCTTCAGGCAGAAGAGAAGGAGTGGGAAAAGGAAATGATGGGGGTTGTAAGGAAGGGGGTAAGGAGCCATTCCAATCCTGGGACAGGAAAGACTTACCTTGGGGGAAGAAAAGGAAGGTGAACAAACACACACACACACACACATACATTCACACAGACACAAACAAACCTAGGCAGACATACTATAGAAACCAAAGAAGTTAATAAGTTAGACAGAGATGCCACTAGAGGCAGAGGCTCTGTCCAGAGAACCGAGGCAAAGATGTTAAGATGGCGGGCGGGAATTAAAATTTAGCGGAGGTTAAGACCTGGTGGGCAACGGGAAGAGAGAAAATGCTGAAGGGCTACTTCCCATCTCCAGAGTTCTGAAGGATTGGTGTCGGTGGGAAGTATCCAGATAACCCGGTCGGTGTAGCACTGTGCCAAGATGTGCGGCCATGCACCAAGGCGTGTTTAGCCACAGGGTGATCCTCATTACCAACAAACACTGTCTGCCTGTGTCTATTCATGCGAATGGACAGTTTGGTGCTGGTCATTCCCACATGGAACGCTTCACAGTGTAGGCATGTCAGTTGGTAGATCACGTGCGTACTATTGCAAGTGGCTCTGCCTTTGATCGTGTACACCTTCCGAGTTACGGGACTGGAGTAAGTGGTGGTGGAAGGGTGCATAGGGCAGATTTTACAACGGGGGCGGTTACAAGGGTAGGACCCAAAAGGTAGGGAAGGTGGTTTGGAGATTTCATAGGGGTGGACTAGGAGGTTACGGAGGTTAGGTGGGCAGCGGAAAGACACTCTCGGTGGAGTAGGAAGGATGTCATGAAGGATGGATCTCATTTTGGGGCAGGATTGAAGGAAGTCGTACGCTTGCTGGAGAGCCACATTCAGAGTCCGCTCCAGTCCCGGAAAGTATCCGGTGACAAGAGGGGCACTTCTGGGATTCTTCTGTTGAAGATTCTGAATTTGGGGGGATGAGGAAGTGGCTCTGGCAATTTGCTTCTCTACCAGATTAGGAGGATAGCTGCTGGATGTGAAAGCTGTTATTAGGTTATTGGTGTACTGGTTCAGAGCTTCGGGACTGGAGCAGACTTGTTTGCCATGAAGACCTAAGCTGTAAGGAAGGGAACGTTTGATGTGGAAAGGATGGCAGTTGTCATAATGCAGGTACTGTTGTTTATTGGTAAGTTTGATGTGGACTGATGTGTGAAGTTGGCCGTTGGACAGATGGAGGTCGACATCGAGGAAAGTGTCATGTGATTTGGAATAGGACCAGGTGAATTTGATGGAACCAAAGGAGTTGAGGTTGAAGAGGAAATTCTGGAGTTCTTCTTCACTGTGTGTCCAGATCATGAAGATGTCATCAATGAATCTGTACCAAACTTTGGGTTGACAGGCTTGGGTATCCAGGAAGGCTTCCTCTAAGCCTCCCATGAATAAGTTTACGTATGAGGGGGCCATCCTGGTTCCCATGGCTGTTCCCTTTAGTTGTTGGTATGTCTGGCCCTCAAAAGTGAAGAATTTGGGGTTTAGGATGAAGCTGGCTAGGGTATTATGGAAAGAGGTTTTAGGTAGGGAGGTGGGTGGTCGACGTGAAAGGAAATATTCCATCGCAGTGAGGCCCTGGGCATGCAGGATATTTGTGTATAAGGAAGTGGCATTAATGGTTACAAGGATGGTTTCTGGAGGTAACAGGTTGGGTAAGGATTTCAGGCGATCGAGGAAGTGGTTGGTGTCTTTGATGAAGGATGGGAGACTGCACATGATGGGTTGAAGGTGTTGGTCTATGTAGGCAGAGATTCGTTCTGTAGGGGCTTGGTAACCAGCCACAATGGGGCGGCCGGAATGATTGGGTTTGCGAATCTTGGGAAGTAGGTAGAAGGTAGGGGTGCGGGGTGTCGATGGGGTCATGAGGTTAATGGAGTTAGGTGAAAGGTTTTGTAGGGGGCCTAATGTTTTGAGGATTCCTTGAAGCTCTGCCTGGACATCAGGGATGGGATTGCCATGAAAGACTTTATATGTGGTACTGTCTGAAAGCTGACGCAGTCCCTCAGCCACATATTCCCGTTGATCAAGTACCACGGTCATGGATCCCTTGTCGGCTGGGAGAATGACGATGGAATGGTCAGCCTTCAGATCACGGATAGCTTGGGATTCAGCTGTGGTAATGTTGGGAGTAGGATTAAGGTTTCTCAGGAAAAACTGGGAGGCAAGGTGGGAAGTAAGGAATTCCTGGAAGGTTTGAAGAGTGTGATTTTGAGGAAGAGCAGGTGGGTCTCGCTGTGACGGAGGACGGAACTGTTCTTGGCAGGGTTCAATTTGAATGATGTCTTGGGGAGCTGGGTCATTAGGAGTAGGATTATTTTTCTTCGTGGCAAAGTGGTATCTCCAGCAAAGACTAAGAGCATAGGAAAGTAGATCTTTGACAAGAGCTGTTTGGTTGAATTTGGGAGTAGGACTGAAGGTGAGGCCTTTGGATAGGACAGAGGTTCCAGATTGGGAGAGAGGTTTGGAGGAGAGGTTGACTACTGAATTAGGATGTTGTGGTTCTGGATTGTGTGGATTGGAGTTTTGAGGTTTAGGGGGGGGGGGGGGGGGAGGAGGAGTTGGGAGTGGGAGATTGAGTAGATGGGAGAGACTGGGTTTGTGTGCAATAAGGGGAGGTTGAGGTTTATTGGAGAGGTTGTTGAGGGAGAGAGGATTGCCTTTCCGGAGGTGGGTGACCAGGAGATTGGATAGTTTTTTGAGGTGGTGGGTGGCATGTTGTTCTAATTTGCGGTTTGCCTGAAGGTGGATGTTCTGAACAGCAGGTGTGGATGTGGGAGATGAAAGGTTGAGGATTTTGATTAGGGATAGGAGTTGACAGGTGTGTTCATTAGCGGAGTTGATGTGTTGGTTAAGGATTAGGCGGGTGAGGGCTATGGATTGTTCAGTTTGGAATTGGTATAGGGTGGGATGAAAGGATGGGTTACAGCGAGAGATGGGAACTTTTAGTGTGCGGGCCTTTGGAGTGATTCCAAATGTCAAGACAAGCCTGCATAAAAAGAATGTGGGAGCGTAATTTGGCTAGGGAGAAAGCATGTTTTCGGATGGAATGTACATAAAAATGGATGGGGTTGTTGTAGGGATGTTGTGAGGGAGGCATAATATATGGATGAAGGAGGAGTGGGAAATATGGGCTATGTAACAGGCTGCAATGAACAAATTAAAAATAAAAATATGTATAAAATATATAAAAAATTATTTACATGTCGGGAGGGAGATGGATCTGGACAGTAATTCAGGTATGAGAAAAGAAAGGAAATAGAAAAAGTTTTTAAAAATTAGTTGTTGATACTGTGGTCACTTTTAGTTGTAGTATCAAAGGGTTAGGTAGTGGTATGGCATGCAAAAAGGGTTTAAGGAAGGTGAAAATCGGAAAACGTACGAGAAAACCGCGTGAGAATGCAAGGAAAACGTCTAAATAGGATTGGTTATATGGTAGCAGATTACGATTTTGAGGCTGAAATAGTCTGACAAGGAAAAGTGGAATCAAAACCAACGGAAAGTTGCCGAAATATGATCGGAAAAGTATTAAACACGAACAAAAATGTGGAAAAACGGAAATGGAAGCAATCGCTAGGTAACGAGAAATCGTTATAAACAATATAGAAACTATTGTTAGGAAAGAGTGTTTCCAATTTTAAACGAGAAAATTAGATGAGCGGCATGTTTCAGATGGAAGCAGGAGTAATGAAAGTGGTAAATATCAAAATAAACGTATTAATAGTAAAAGGTTTGGAAGAAAACGTATTGTTGTAAGAATTAGCGAAATATGAACAGTAAACAAAGAAGTAAATGTAGAAAGGAACTAATACGTAAAATGTAAATAAATGAAAAAATAAATTAAAAAAAAAAAAAAAAAAAAGAGACCACTTACTCCAGTCCCGTAACCCGGAAGGTGTACACGATCAAAGGTAGAGCCACTTGCGATAGTATCCACGTGATCTACCAACTGACATGCCTACACTGTGAAGCGTTCTATGTGGGAATGACCAGCAACAAACTGTCCATTCGCATGAATGGACACAGGCAGACAGTGTTTGTTGGTAATGAGGATCACCCTGTGGCTAAACACACCTTGGTGCACGGCCAGCACATCTTGGCACAGTGCTACACCGTCCGGGTTATCTGGATACTTCCCACCGACACCGATCCTTCAGAACTCTGGAGATGGGAAGTAGCCCTTCAGCATATTCTCTCTTCCCGTTGCCCACCAGGTCTTAACCTCCGCTAAATTTTAATTCCCGCCCGCTATCTCAACATCTTTGCCTCGGTTCTCTGGACAGAGTCTCTGCCTCTAGTGGCATCTCTGTCTAACTTCTTAACTTCTTTGGTTTCTATAGTATGTCTGCCTAGGTTTGTTTGCGTCTGTGTGAATGTATGGGTGTGTGTGTATTTGTTCACCTTCCTTTTCTTCCCGCAAGGTAAGTCTTTCCTGTCCTGGGATTGGAATGTCTCCTTACCCCCTTCCTTAAAACCCTCATCATTTCCTTTTCCCTCTCCTTCCCTTCTGCCTGAAGAAGCAACTGGTGTTGCGAAAGCTTGTGTTTCTGTGTCTGTGTGTATTTATTTATTTATTTGTGATGCTGTCACACCTGTGCTCCTTCGCCTGGTGAGTAATCTTCGTCTAAAAATAACCACCACTGACAATTTTTTCCTTCTTGTTTTCTAAAAGGTTTTGGCACAGTCTTGTTAACTGAACACAACTGTATTCTTCATGATTCCGAGTTGTTCACAGGTAACAGTGCTTTCTCTGAAAAGTGCATTTGTTCTTTTTTGAGAACATGCCATGAAATACATACCAACGAATTGTAAAAATGGACTTCTTTATCACATTTACATAATCTGGGGAGATACTGTAACAATGACTGTTGTAAATGATGTAGTGATAGTAGTAACTTTGTATATAGATTAAGTACTAGATTTATGTGGAATTCAGTGTTACCACACTTATTCTGTTCGTTATTTTAGCTGCAAAAGAAAATGTAATCACGGTTTGAAAGAGAATATTTGCTCTTTATTTTAGCGCCCAACAAATAACATGAACAAAGTCATATCTGAACTACAGAAAAGGTAATACAATCTACGTTAAAAGCATCCATAGCAACCATTTTAGTAGATGCATTGATTCTAATTAATAACCTCCAATATATTCCATAAATAGTGAATAATTGCTTAGGAAAAAAAATAAACAAGGTAATTTGTTGCAATGTATACACTTACCTACTGTTTCATTAAGGAAGGACAGTTTCGATAGAAATCTGGGACTTCTTTTATATAAGAAACTACCAGTATCAGCATGTTCTTCAGAATATTATTTATTACAGTATCCTCCCAGTTTACGTGTATACAATTCAGAAGACTTTTGTTCAATTCATTGTTACGTATTTCACGGCATGTTCACAAAATAGAACAAATGAGCATTTTAGAGGGAGCATTCTTACATATGCACAGCTATAAATATTGCAGGACTTAGCTCTATTTAATTAATAAGAGTACCTGAAACCCTTTCAGAAAAAAATTAGGTAGTGGTGGGTTTCCAAGCCCCATCCATGTGCATTGAATTTACAATCTAACATGATACCCACTGCGCTACGGCAATGATCAAGAAACAGTGCCTTATTTCTCTTACTGTTAATGGCAGTTGTTAACTGTTGCTAATATAGCATTTTAGTCATTAGATTACCATTTATCGTACAAATAGTGACGTGTTTTTGTTAATTCTTCAGTGCGCCACTGCTTTGAAATGACAACGCATAAGTTATAGTAACAAAAGCATAAAGTACAGCAAGCAATATGGCGCATGCCAGAGAGAGTTCTGGGTGAGGAATGTCACATGACAGTTCCTAATGCCTGGCTTACGTAAAATCAAGAGGGGCTGTCAAATCGCTGTTATTTTTACAAATAGCTCTGTAATGGCGACAGTGAAAAAAAAAAAAAAACACATAAGAGAGGAAATTTGTAGAGAATTTTCTCCTCTACAAATTCATGTATTCAATATCCGTGTCAGATGATCAGTTATGCTGTTATTTTCATTTAAATTTCGAGCTGTGAAAAGGCGATCACTAAGACCGACTTTTAGTGTTACTACCATAACCTAATGTAGGCTAATAAAAATGAGAGAAGACGAAAAGAGATGCTCACAAGCTTATCGAAGTAACTTCTACCTTCAGATAGGTGAGAGGATGGAGCACAAACGGGATAGAAAAAAAAAAGGGTTATTCACAATCTGGGCTATGAGCTAAGGATGGAACAGAAGGTGGTATGTACAAGTAAGAGATATTGCCTTGACTACACGTAGGATAACCCCAAGAATACCTGGTCTGAATTTAAATTTCTTTGTCCATGTGTGAAGTTTTACACAGAGTGGAAAAATTATTTGACATTTTCTCAAATAAGCTTCTGATTTTTCACGATAGAGATCTTAAAGGGAATGCATGGGAAAAATCCTGAATACCACTTTAACCTCTTGTTTTAGTTAAACAGACATAGTATTTGTGCTGGTGTAACATATTTTGATAATACATACATGGTTTATAGTCTTCTGTAATTTCACTTTTTTCTTCTTCTTCATATTATTATTATTATTATTATTATTATTATTTTATGACAGATGACTTTTTCTGTCTGCTGTAACGAAAGACATAGTGACCAGCATTCGTTTTAATTTTCAAGGACACATCACATCTTTTAGGGCTGTTTCTCTCTGTACATTTAGTGTTTTTAGAAGTTCCATCTTGACCCTCAGTTCCTTAATTCCTTATACAGTATTTCACTAAGATCATGAACAGGACCAGCAGCTGTAGTTTGGTTGACTTGCTCTTTCCTTGTTGACACAGTTTCACTTTTGCAAATGTCTCACTTTCCAGTGCTATACCTGACACCAGATCTCTAAGGTATGGATGTACTTTTATTATTCCTGGAATTATTTCTGAAGTACCAAACAACTAAATTAATATCTCATTTTTAATCGAATAATAGACAAATACTAAATGTTTGTTAAGCTTAAGGAACTTAACTACGGGGTCATCAGTCCCTAAACTTACAAACTACTTATGAACTACCTACAACTAAGGACGGCACAAATATCCATGCCCGAGGGGGGGATTCAAACCCCTGACCTTAGTGGCCGTGACTGAAGTGCCTCAGTCCCCTCGGCCACCGCGGCCGGCAGACAAATACTATCAGAGACATAAATAACTGCTAGAATAACTTATTTCAATAAAATATTACATAAAAATTCACAAAGCAATCAAGAATATTCAAACTCTCCACATTCAACACATGAATTGTAGACCTTAAGAATTATGCTAAAGCACCACTATACCAATAGCCTCTAGCATATCATGTGAAATGTACAGATATAAAAGAATGAAAGTTATGCTATATTGTTATATTGAAAATGTTAATGCAGCTTGAGAACAAGAAAAAATAATGAACCTGCAATATCCACAAGCAAAAACTAATAACTCTGAGAACTATAATTTATTTCTTACTAATGTAGGAAGTCATTCACTATCACAGAGTACTCGTGTAAAGCATAAAACACAATTGAATTTATGTGAAGTTTACCCCATTTTGTGACTCAGAACTGGAAATGTTACGATGGAAATGATACAGCTTGATCCAGAAAGTCAAACCTCACTCTTTCTCACACTTGCCAATTTCATTCTCACCCAAAACTACTTCACCATTGATGATCAGCCCAAACAAATCACAAGGATAGCTTTGGGAACCAGCTGTGCTGTACATCCTATGCCAATCGTTTCATGGTCTGCGTGGAAGAGGTAAGCAGCTGCACCCCCTTGTTTGGCATAGTTTCATAGAGGACATATTTAAGATCTGAACTCAAGGTGGAGAGAAATTTATCAGCTTCCTCCAAGACAAGTCTTCTCCTGAAGTTCAACTGGCCTGTTCCAGAACCCAAGCAATCTCCTTAGATGTTAACCTCCATCTTGTTGAGTCACATACCAACCTCTCAGTCTGCATTAAACCTACAAACAAGTAACAGTACTTCCACTATTATAGCTACCATCTCTTCCTCATCAAACACACCCTACCCTACAGCCTAGGTATCTGTGGCTAATGTATCTGCTCCTATGATGATTCCCTCACCACCTACACCTTCTGCAAGTATCCTACATATGTAGTCTGCAAAGAGATCTTTCAAAAAGTCCAGCCCCCTTTTTCCTAATAACAATGTTCAAACCCCAAGACCACCCAGAAGCATCACCTTAGTCATTCAGTATCATCCCAACAAGAAATGTCTTAACTAATTGCTCCATCAGAGCTACGACTTCCTCAATTCAATTCCTGAAATGAGATCATCCCTGAAAAATATCCTCTCCACACCACCCAGAATAGCCTTTCACTGTATCCTATCTTCTCTAATATCCTTGCCAAACCTTACAACATTCCCAAATCGCCCTTCCTACCTGACTATGTTACCAACACTGCTGCAAAATCTGACATGCATTCCCTTATGATGCACGTTTAAGCATATTACGATGTATATTACCTATTTAGGGTTATCATTGTGTGCTTTTACTAGTTTACACATGACTTTTTTTTAGCAATCCAACTTTATCACATCTCACTTAACACTTTTTCTGCCAATTTCCCAGCAGTTCCTGTTTCCCTACAACATAACTATCCAAATGGACCCCTGCTCCATCTTTCTGAATTAGTACAGAAAAGTTTCCCTATCCTTAGCAAAAACCCAGTCCCACATCCTGTTTCTTAAGGCCTGCCTGAACCATGGAATCCCTCTCAATGGCTTAACCATCAAAATTCCCTTTTCTGTGTACCACCCATCCTTTCACAATGACCTTCACCTCTTAAAATTCCAACAATCCTTAAACCTCACTAACATTATGTTACAAAAACACATCTCTATCGCACAGGCATCCCTGGAACACCTCTGCTCCCTCCGCAAGATCCTTCTAATTTGCAATCCACTCTACCTACATCCTATATCTCAAATTGATTCCATTGCTCTCCAGCAACTGGAGCAGCATTCCAAACACCACCAGCCTGCTGACATCCTACTGTCTCCTTGGTGCACCAATATCCCATCCTTATCCTACCCACAGTGCCCCCCCCCCCCCCCCCCGCCCTGTGAACCACTCATAGCACCCAAACCTTGCCTTGCTGACCTTCTCTGATTACCTCATCCTCCCAAGCTCTCCACCAACACCCCACAACATCCGCAGCCGAAACAACCCCAGAGCACTGGTCAACTTATCTAGCAAAATCCTCAATCCCACAGAAGTTTCAGTCCTTTCCAAAGGTCTCACCTTCAGCCCCACACCAAAATTTAATCATATTGGACTTGTCAAAGGTCTCCTCTCCTTCTCCCTGTCCCTTCAGTGGAAACTTACTTCGCCACCAATCCCTCCAACCTAATCCTGACACTGAACCCTGCCTGCCCCACCATACAACCGTGATCCATCCGCACTCCCACCTAACCACCCCCTTGTCACCTTTCCACCTTTCAGGAATTCCTCACCTCCAACCTGGCATCACCATCCTTTGCTAAGTTCCTTCCTAAGAAAGCCAATCTTTTGGCAGAAGAAACCAGAGCCCTACACAACCTTAAGAAAGATCCCAACCTAATCATCCTTCC
The DNA here is from genome assembly GCA_026315105.1 of Locusta migratoria. Lineage (NCBI taxonomy): Eukaryota > Metazoa > Arthropoda > Insecta > Orthoptera > Acrididae > Locusta > Locusta migratoria. Next base: position 489,893,096 of record CM048744.1, on the reverse strand, counting down.
TGCAGACACAGGATCCACCACTTTAATGTAAAATTATAGTGACTATGTGGCTGAAGGTCTCTGCCAATTGTCTGATTCCTTCACCTACAAGGTATGCCAGGATGATCCCATTCCAAAAGTCCAGCATGACCTTCAATCCCTGATAAAATCCTATGGCCCTTCCCAGAACCTCTCACCTGAATCCAAATCTCTCCTCACTCCAAAGACACCCCACACACCCACCTTCTACATGCTTCCTAAAATCCACAAACCTAATAATTCGGACTGCCCATTTGTGGCTGATTACTGTGCTCCCACTGAAAGAATCTCTACCCTCTTTGATCAACATCTCCAACCTATTGTCCAGAATCTACCCTCCCACATAAAGATACAAACCACTTCCTACACCGACTCTCCACTATCCCCACTCCTCTACTTATTGGGTCATTATTAGTCACTGTTGACGCCACCTCCCTGTACACACTTCACAGATATCCCTCACACCCATGGTCTTGTCGCACTCGAGCACTACCTTTCCCAATGTCCTTCAGACTCCAAAGGCCAATACCTCCATTCTCATAGCCCTTGCCAATTACATCCTAACCAACTACTTTTCCTTTGAGGGAAATGTATACAAACAAATCTGCGGCACTGCCATGGGCATCCATATGGTACCTTCCTATGCCAACCTGTTCGTGGGCCATCTAGAGGAAACTTTCTAGGTTTCCAAATCCACAAACCCCTGGTCTGGTTCAGGTTCATAGATAACATTTTCATGATCTGAACTCAAGACCAGGACACCCTATCCTCATTCCTCAAGAACCTTTAAACTCTTTCTCATCCATCCATTTCACTTGGTCCTTCTCAACCCGAATGTCATCTTCCTGGATGTTAATCTGCATCCCCGACGACTCCATCCACATTAAACCCACCAACTGTCAACAGTACCTTCATTTTGACAGCTGCCATCCGTTCCACATCAAAAAATCCCTCCCATATAGCCTCGCCACCCATGGAAAGCATATCTGCAGTGATGAGAACTCCCTTAACCAGTATGCTGAAAACCTCACAAAGGCCTTCCTAGACAGAAATTACCCACCAGACCTAGTCCATAAACAAATTTTACGTGCCATATCTTCACACACCAACAGTCCTCCCTCCAACCCTACTAACCAGCCACAAAAGAGGGTCCCCCCCCCCCCTTGTTGCCCAATATCATCCTGGACTGGAACAACTGAACCATATCCTACATCAGGGCTTTGATTATCTGTCAACATGCTCTGAAATGAGAGACATCCTACCTAAGATCCTCCCAACCCCCCCCCCCCCGCCCCTAAAGTGGTGTTCCGTCACCCGCCAACCTCCACAATATCCTAGTCCATACCTATGCCACTCCTAATCCCAACCCCTTACCACAGGGATCACATCCCTGTGGAAGACCCTGATGCAAAACCTGCCCAATCCACCCACCTTTCTATTCCAGTCCCATCACAGGCTTGTCCTGCCCCATCAGAGGCCGGGCCACCTGTGAAAGCAGAAATGTAATATACCAACTCTGCTGCAATCACTGCTCTGCATTTTACATTGGAATGACAAATAACCGGTTCTCCATCAGTATGAATGGCCACTGTCAAACTGTGGTGAAGAGCAATATGGACTATCATGTAATGCAGCAAGCAGTGGAGCACAACACCTTGGACTTTAACAACTGCTTCACTACCCGAGCCATCTGGATCCTCCCCCCCCCCCCCCCTTCCACCAGCTTTTCTGAACTGCAGAGATGGGAGTTATCCCGCAACCATCCTGGACTCAACCTCAGATAACCTAACATCTTACATTCTCCCCCTCATATCCTACATTTCCTTTCGATTCATGCCCCTTTCCCGACTGTGTGCTTCCTTTTTTTTTCTTTTTTCCCCCGATATATATATATATATATAAAACGGATGACTTACCCAAAGGACCAGCTTGTCAATAGACACACAAAAGGAAAAAAAAAAAAAAAATACCACAAACACACATACAAGCTTTCGCAACTGTTGGTCGCTTCATCAGGAAAAAGAGGAAGAAAGGAGAGGAGAAAGGGAAGGATATGGGTTTTAAGGAAGTGGAAAAGGAGTCGTTCCAATCCCAGGAGTGGAAGGACTTACCTTAGGGGAAAAAAAGGAAGGTAAACGAATACACACACATATTCACACATATCTAAATGCAAACAAACCTAGATAGGCATTTGTAAAAAGCAAAGAAGTTGGACAGAGATGCTACTTGAGGCAGAGGCTCTGTCCACAGTACCGAGGCAAAGATGTTAAAGATGGTGGGCAGGAATTTGAATTTAGCAGAGGTTGTATATATATATCCCCTTTCTCTTACTGCATCTCATTTTTCACCTGACATCACCTCTGCTTATTGTATCCCCACTCTTACTTCCCACTCCACTCCACTCCCCCCCTCCTCTGCTCCTCCTTCCCCCTGGCCCCTCCCATCCCTTCCACTTGATGTGAGTGAGGCTTTGTTGGGTGGCCACACATGGCTGACATGTGTGGATGAGTGTTCTCCATCTGACAAACGTTGTGGCTGAAAATTTAGAATTATGTATGTGAGTGTGTCTTTTATTTGTTTCTGTTGGCGGCTCAACATCCGTCTTTACGGTAAATTACAAAATAAAATTGTCCATAACAATAAACCCACTAGTGAATTGCACCAAAAATCAGGCATGTATAAACTGGCAGGCTCCTGCTCTTGCTTCTATGTTGGGTAAACAGGAAGACCTTTTTCAACAAGTTACAATGAACATTTGGATCCCCTTAGACTAAAAAACTTAACCAAATCCATCTTTGCATCACAGATAGCTCATCAAGAACACACCATTGGTCATATCAATGACCATCTTTCGATATTACATATTGCTGATAAAGGGCTACATACAGATCTCCTTGAACAATTGGAGATTGTCATCTATAAACTGAAATTACCCCACAAAATCCTGAATGAACAGAGTCAGCACATAACTTTTTCTTTGAAAACTTCTAACAGATTCTAGCACCTAGGTAGTAAACTAAATCTGTCTATATCCATTCATAGGACATGCTCATTAGTAATGTCTGTCAGCAAAATAATAAATGTCCTATTATTGTCCAGTCTGTTTATATTAGCATAGTCATACTAGTTATTGTCCAACCACTCTAAATATTTCACCCTTTCATATTTACGTTACATTTGTCAATGTATCTCACTTGTTTCATTACAAATGTAAGTAGATACTAGCAAAATTCAATATGATGTGTAAAATATAGTTTTAGTCCATTACATACTTTTTATGCATACACAATGTCTCAAAGCAAAGAACATTAATTAGTGAAGTGCAATATCTACCACACCATCCTCTTTGCACCACATTCAATGTTTATATTTTGTCATTGTGTAATGCTAACTGTAGCAAAAATGCTGTCATGTGAAAAACAACGTTGGAGCCCAATGCATAACTTGGTTTCACTTACACCTACAATATAAACACAGTAAGTACATAAAATTACAATATGTTTAATTCTTTAATACTAAAGTTCAGTTATGTTACCAGAACCAGCATGACAGTGTAAACCCACACTTAGTGGAAGACAAATGTTCCTGTAAAGTACCCACTGAAGTTGAGCCAGTAGTGGCTCAAAACCTAGTTATGGATTAATAAAAAACATCCATAAAGCCAGCTGATTGCATTTCTTTTAATGAAAATAAACCATCAACATCCTCTTGTACCGCCAACCCTGAAGCCTCTCACCCTCCATCATCATCCAAATTCATTTCTCACCCCCCTGTTCTTTCTTCCTTTCGTTAAATATGTTTTGTGTGTATTATTTATCAGTCTATTGCTTGTTACAATTGTAATCTCTTCCCCTCCCACTTAGCATTATTCAGTTCACTGCAGATATTTCCCCTTCTTTCTCTTTATTTCTGGCTCTTTTCTTTTTCATTTACAGCTGGCTTGGCACAGTATTTTTCATGCACTATCTTTGACCTCTGCTCAACAGCCTTCACTGCACCTTTACCTCATGGCCTAGGTTGCAATTAAAGCAAATCCACTTTCCCTTCTATTCTATTCTATTCTATTCCTCCTCTCCCTGAGCAATATTTTTTCTGAATGCTTGTTCTTACATGTAGTTCTATCTTTTTTGTTGTTGTTGTTATTTGCAGTGCTGAGCTGAAGTAAATACTGGCAAATCACTATCTTAAAAATAAATACAAAGTCCAGGTTTGAATATATACTAATTTTAAATCTGTAAATGTTGGCCAATCACGATTCACTTCAATCTTCAAAACTACTGGTCGAATCTTCTTGTGGTTTTCACAGGAAACCTGAGAAACGTTTGGGTCAACATATAGGCATAATTTTAGGTGTTTTCAGTTACCAGCATGTATGTCTGTCCAACTATTAAAAACCTCTTATCTCCATAACTACATCATAAATTTGCATGGGATTGTCACACGCAACTTGAGCGTAACTCTGGACAACAATAAGACTGTTTCATAAAAACTGGATCACGGAAAAAAATAATATCATATCTGTCTGTCACTTTGAACATGTTTATCTCCAAAACTACTTGACTAATTTTCATGCAGTTTTCACACGTAACTTGAGCATCTTGTGTGGTTAAATAAAGGCTTCAATAATTAAAATCGGAATAGAGAAAATAAAGATATCATAACTTCATCATTTGTTTAAAAGCCTTCGTGTCTATTTGTTGATGATAATCTCCAAAGGTACTACACAAACTTTCATGGGTTTCCAAAAGTAAATTGAGAATAGTTTGGAGAGTAATATAGGCTTCATTTCATCAAAATCGGATTAGAGGAAGGAAAGATACCATAATTTGAAGGGTTATGTGTATACTATGCTTATAAGTATGGTGTAGTACAGAAAATGTCCAAGAGTACTATACAAACTATCATGGGGTTTCATAGGTTGATTTGCTCCGACAGCCATTACTAATAAAGTCCAACACCAACCGTGTGTGTCAAAAACAAACACATTACTATTTCTTGATAAAAATTGTTCAAATAAATTACTGTTGTTCTCTGTAGGAGGGCCGGCTAGTCCGTGCCTCCTTATATAACAACTGCTTCTGAGGACTTTCTCTTGATGTTACTTTCATTCCCCAATCATGATAATAAATATCATTTACAATTACCTTTTAGTCAGATAAGTTTGAATTCAAGTAAACAGTGACTTTAAGGTAACACAAATACCTTTTATTACATCACTGAATTACATGCTTATTGGAATTCAACTCACAGAAGAAGAATGTTCTTTCAACCAATCAAGACTAAAGGTAATTAATAACAATGTCATTTTCCATAGAATATACATTTACATATGAAACATAGAACCTTTCAACATGGAGTAATCACATCACTGGCACAGTATACCATTCTTCATTTATTCTTTTCTGCTGCACAAAACCTGTATAGAGAAAAACTGGAGCCAGAATACATTCTCCTATCCTTTCCTAAATACAATACGATTTTATTTAATTATTATACTTGAATTTCTTGAGTCTCTATCAGAAAACATGCAGTGTAAGCTGTTACACTACAAGGTCAACTGAGAGTACCTTGGGGCAACGTATAATCTTTATTTCATCAAAATTGGATCAGGGGAAGAAAAGATATATTTGTAGTTTCTGGGGTATGCTATGGTTGAATTGCAACACAGTATAGCAAAGATCCGTTAGAGGCGCAGTAACGTACATAGTATACCAAATAACTAATAGATGGCGATGCTGCGTTTTTTATTCACATAACTATAGTGTAATTCTGAAACAAGGGCAACGATTTTCCTTATGGCAGCGGTGTAGTGTGTTGATGTTGGCAACAGCTGTTGAATTCTTCTTGAAAAATCAGTCACGTACAATGAAGGGAATAATTCTTTGTGTTGATAATGAAATAAATAATTAATTGACTCTTCGGAACAACATTAATGATGAAACTTCCTGGCAGATTAAAATTGTGTGCCGGAACCGCGACTCGAACCTGGGACCTTTCCCTTTCGCGGGCAAGCCCACTACTGACTGTGCTATCCCGACACGACTCACGATGCTGCCTCACAACTTTACTTCTGCCAGTTTCTCGTCTCCTACTTTTCGGGTCCTGGTTCCGTCACACAATTTTAATCTGCCAGGAAGTTTCATATCAGCGCACATCTATAGATTCTTTGCAAGGAAAATCGAGTTTATGTAGTTCCCTTTCTGATTTCGGTGCATCCTAATTACTTTTTGAGTGTGTTCTGTTTAGGAATGCCTCAAAAACGCCATAGTACTGGAAAGGACAAAGTGAGGTGATATTAGTTATGTAGTACACCAAATAACTAATTATGGCACTGTTGTGTTTTTTCCATTCTCATAACTATGGTGTAATACACTACAAAGTGGGCTACAATTTTACTTACAGCAACGGTGTTGTCTGTTGATGTTGGCAATGGGTGTTGAATGCTTTTTCAAAAATCATTCACATAGAATGAGTGGAATAATTATTTATGTTCATGATGAAATAAATAATTTATGCTGATCTCATCAGTAAATTAATCATCCTCCTAAAGAGAATAGTTCGTTGCCAACAATAGCAAACTGAACCGCTGACACATGTCTGTCAGACACATATAGGACCTATTACAAAGAGACCGATTCCAGGTTGGATCATGATGTACAGATAAAGTGTTTAGTATATTTTACAGTAGAGGAGGTGTGGTAGAATGTGTATTTTGTGGCTGGAATGCATATTTGTTGCAAGATGCCGTATATTTACAACTAGCTTAAACCCGCGGCTCCACTCGCGTGTTGGTCGATTGTGATATGTAAGCTATCTTTCAGTAGTGTGATATTTATTTATTCTTATATTTTCTTATTCGTATCCTTATCCTTACAGGAAAGAGCTGAAGACATTGTAGCACGCATAGACTAAATATATGGTCTGTGACATCACGTTTCGCTGTATGTAACCTCCTTGCTATAGAATCACAAATGTCATCGTTGGACTTCAGTTGTAATTTTTTTTATAATTTGATGACTTTGAACCACCATATCTTCCATCCTCTTATAGCTATCGGCATGGAACTGCTATGGTGTACAACGGGAGACTTTGGACAACAATTATACACAGACCATTCGTTTGCGTTCTGTAGTTTTCGCTGTAGAGCGAAATATTAACACACACACATGTAGAATTTTATATACACCGATAACTTGCCATCCCAATATACTCCACCCTTTTATCATTATCAACCCTCAAGCAACAATGCAACCAATAAAACCATTTTCCAAGAGTAAATATAATTTTCGAAGAGTAATTATTGTTCCGCATTTCGTGTTATATTCTTCAAATTACTAAATATCTATCAGATTGCTTTAAAACAGTGCCTAAAACCTTCCTCAGATATAAATTAGTAACTGTACAAATATTTATCTCTCAGCATCTTGTCGTTCGGACATGATAAGCGTACACCGAACAGCAGCAGCAGCAGCAACAGCAGCAGCAGAACGTTGTCTCTTTTCACACCATCCGGCTACAGTAGCTTCAGAGAGTTGTCAAACAAAATAGCAATCACTTAATTGTTTACTCTATCGAGAGCTTCACAATTAGTAGGAAAATATCTCCAGGTCCATCAACTTTTAGAACACCAACAACAACATTTGCAATATACCGCCCACTAACATCTGTAGTTTCATCTATCGACAGCCAGATCTTTTGCTCAGCAACAGTAATTCGTTTTTTGTTGAGCACATCATTGTAGCATATCGATAAATAGTTCTTTCTCAGTGTAGATTCAAATAGTTCTTTCTCAGTGTAGATTCATCTGGAACTGGATGTGTTGTGTACTTCTCCAAGAACCGTCTGAAGCATGGATTCTTCAGCTTTTCCAATGAGATGTTGCAGGACACCATCATCTCTCACAAATCCTTGCAGAATGATTGCACAGTTGAAGGTTGACCTGTCTGTTCAAATAACAACATTTGTCTGTTGTTATTTTCATCACTTCATTTCACACAGTTGCTGTGTTTGGCGGTACTACAGTGTAGTTGCACATTAAAGTGCTTTTCTGCACTAACTTTAACTTCACACAGTTTACAAAATAGTATTTTCCCATCAGTACTAAAGAACTTCTCTCCAAATTCTCGAACAAATCCTCACAACTTCACACTGTCTGAGCACTTTGCTTTAGGCATGATGAACAAGGCACAGGCTGTATTCAAACTGGTTACTGTGAACCCCGGTGCGACTGCGATTATTATTACAACAGAAGCTGCCTTTGTTGGCTCTGAGAGTGTCATGTCGACTCTGCGCAACAGTGTTTTATGTTGGTGAAACGACTGTTGCGCTACACTGATTTTCTACTACAGTCCTGAGAAATAAACCTTTGTACCTAATTTATCTGTTTATGTTTCATAATATCATTTAAATATTGTCTCATGAGCAACATATTCATTTTCTTATTCCTGTATCCCGAAAGATACAAGAGAAACAGTATATGCATTTTAGCATAATTTGGCAGAAATATGACCTGTTATAATAAAAGTTAGCCGCAATACGACCTATTACTAAAATATGTTGATATATGACTTTATATGCACAATTAAAATACATTTTTTCTACACTAAAATGCCTAGATTTGTGTATAAATTGTTCTAAAATTCACCCTGAAGTCCAGAAAAAAATATGACTTGTCATTAAAATCCGGGCCCTGGTTCTATGCCAAATTCGCCAAATCAGCAGTCAACAGTTAAGTAATAATTTGCCAGTGATATTGGCTGTTGTGTTACACACTGCAAGTAAAATTTAACAAAGGTAGAGGGGAAAATGGAATAAACTCCAGAGAGTGATTGGGAAGGGAGTAAGACAGTTGTATCCTTCCTCCAATGTTATTCAATTTGTATATTGAGCAAACTATAAAAGAAAGCAAGGAGAAATTTGGAGAAGGAATTAAAGTTTAGGGCGAAGAATTAAAAACATTGTGTTTTGCCAATGACATACTAATTCTGTCAGAGACAGCAAAGAACCTGGAAGAGCAGTTGAATGGAATGGACAGTGTGCTAAAAGGTGCATATAAGATGAACATTGACAAGAGCAAAACTAGGGTAATGGCGTGCAGTCTAAAAAAAATCAGAAGATGCTGAAGGAATTAGATTAGGTAACGAAACAATAAAGGAGGTAGATGAGTTTTGTTATTTGGGCAGTAAAATAACAAATGATCGTTGCAGCACAGAGGATATAAAATGCAGAATGGCAATGGGTAGAAAAGCGTTCTAGAAAAAGAGAAATTTGTTAACATCGAATATTGATTTAAGCCTAAAAAGGTAAAGCAGTCAACAATCCAAAGATTGGTTTGAACACCACAGTGCTTTACTAGGCATGGTCCTATTTGGAGGTGGTATGCCGTTGCCTTCCTCCAACCTTGGAACTGACTTACCCAGCCAGTTATAGGGGAACCTACAGTTTAACGTGGGTTCCGAACCACGGTGCTACTCGGTATTTTTCACGTGAGCAATACTGCCAGAGGTGAAAGAAGTGGAAAGTGACAGATAAAAATCGTAGGACTTGGCGGGGATTGAACCCGCGACCTTTGGATTTGTAGTCTGGCACTCTACCACTGTGCAACCGAGGCAGAGCCTAAGGAAGTCCTTTTTGAAGGCATTTGTGTGGAGTGTTGCCTTGTATGGGAGTGAAACATGGACAATAAACAGTGCGGACAGGAAGAGAATAGAGGCTTTTGAAATGTGGTGCTACAGAAGAATGCTGAAGATTAGGTGGGGAAGGGATCGATTGGTAGGACACATTCTTAGACATCCAGGAATTGTGAATTTAGTGTTGGAGGGAACTGTGTGGGGGTAAAAACCGCAGAGGAAGACCAAGAGATGGATACAGTAAGCAGATCCAGACAGGTGTAGGTTGCCGTTCTTATGTGGAGTTGAAGAGGCTTGCTCAGGATAGGGTATTGTGGAGAGCTGCATCAACCAGTCTCCCGACTGATGACCACAACAACAACAACAACAACAACAACAAACACAGATATAAAAATAAAATGTGTGCACACGCACGTACACAAGCACGCATCACTCAAAATAACAGAGATTTAGGAAAGAGGGGTACGAACTGTGAGGTGTGGAAAAAAGGAAAGTTATCATAGGTTGAAGCAGGATGATTTTGAGATTGGAGAATGTACTGTAGGGTAAGTCCTATCTTGGAGTTCAGAATAGCTGGTGGTGGGTGGGAGGATCCAGATGCCCTGGGTTGTGAAGCAACCATTGAAATCAAGCATGTGCTCTACTGCATGCTTTGCCAAAGGGTGGTCCACCTTGTTTTTGGCCACAGTTTGGTGGTTGCAGCACAGTAGGTAAATTACATGGCTGCTTTCACAGGTGACCCGGCTTCTCATATAGTAGGGTAAGTCTGCGACAGGACTGGAATAGGAAGTACTGGGTGGGTGAATTGGACAGATCTTACAGCAGGATCTTCCACACAGTTACAATCCCTGTGGCAGTGGGCTGGGTTTTGGGGTGGCATAGGGATGGACTAGAATGTTTTACGAGGTTTTGATTTTCTGTCCTCGTGCATGGAAATGAGAGACATACTGCCCAAGATCCTTCCCACCACCTCCTAAAGTGGTGTTCCATCGCCCTCCCAACCTCCATAACATCCTAGTCCAACCCTACGCCTCTCGAAACCCAGCACACTGCCACAGGGTTCATATCCTTTTGGAAGATCCCAATGCAAGACCTGTCCAATCCACCCATCCAGCACTTTCTATTCCAGTCCTGTCACAGGCTTATCCTACCCTATCAGAAGCTGGGCCACCTGTTAAAGCAGCCATGTAATTTACCTACTGTGCAGCTTTCTATATTGGCATGACCACTAACCAGCTGTCCATAAGGATGAATGGCCACCACCAAACTGCAGCCAAAAACAAGGTGGACCAACCTGTGGCACAGCATGCAGTGGAGCAAATGCTTGATTTCATGGCTGCTTCACAACCCGGGCCATCTGGATCCTCCCACCCACCACCAGCTTTTCTGAACTGCACAGATGGGAATAATCTCTACAGTATATTTTCCAATACCGAAATCATCCAGGACTTAACCTACTATAACTTCTCTCTTCTCCACACCTTACAGTTCCTACCTCTGTATCCTAAACCTCTCCTATTTTGAATGGTGTGTGTGTGTGTGTGTGTGTGTGTGTGTGTGTGTGTGTGCGCGCGCACTTTCGCGCGCACACGTGTTTGTGCATGCATTTTACTTTTATATCTGTATTTATTTTATTTTACTCCCCTCACATGCCTCTCCACTTCATTCCTAAGCTGCATCTAGTTACTTCCATCTAGGCTGTGCTGTACCCATCCCCAGCACAATGATGCAACCTTCCTATCCCTCTTCGCCTCTCCCACTTGCACACCACAGAGTGTGATTTGAAGTGTGGCAGCTGGAGGTGACGTTTGTATGACTGTGTGATTGTTCTATTTTCTGAATAAGGCCATGGCCGATAGCTGAAAGTGTTGTATGTTTGTATCTTTTGTATGTGCCTGTCACAGCTTGTCACCATGTCTTTGTGGCAAGTTGTAAACTGTTCTTATTACTATATTATAAATAAATAAATTAATTAAATCTCTGTATTTGAATTCTTTTAGATTAATAAATTACTAAACTAAACACATGCAACTTTTCTGCAATTTGGTATTCCCTTGTTCATCTGCTTTTGCTTAGAAGTGCTGACTACTAAGCTGACACTCAGCACAGTAGTTAATGGGAACAGCCGTTTATGCATTTCCCGATTACAATAATTACCATCAGCTACCTCACCATGGGAAATATTTCCCATGGGCCCATTCATCTCGGATCCATTATTTCTGGTGGCCTGGCTTGCAAAGTATCAACTTAGTTTGTGTGGACAATATGGTTAGCTCTGTTTAATATCTACTATCACTGGTGACTGAGGCCATTTGATTATTTACACCAAAATAGAGACTCAACTTCGTTATTTAGGAACTAGATGTACAAAATAACTAATCAAGTTTTTGGAAACAGTTATTTTCTCTTTCCTGAATAGCTACTCCAATAGTTTAGTTTTCACCGCCCACAAGGTATGTATATATGTACTTTTGAAATTAACAATTTATTACCTGGGGGTGGCAGGGGGCAGTGGATCTTGATTATACATAAAAAGTGGGCTCCATATTCATGCTAATACATTACTCATGACTAGTTTCAGTCATTTTTTATATTGTTGTATTCTTGTCTGACATGTGAACTATATTAATCATAAATATTTCCCACCAGATGATTGTCTCATACTGAAAGTGATTATGAATAATAAAAAGTGTGTTGAACATATCCATTTTTGCTGAAATTGTCACTCTCGAACTATGTAACTTATTTTTGTAATAAAGGAAAATCCAGGTTGGAATTAATAATATAGTAATAAGGACAGTTTACAACTCTCCATAAACATATGACTTTCAAAGTGTTGCAGCCAGAGCTGATGGTTATGTGACTGTGTTGGGTGCCCGTGTGATTGCGTGAATGTTCTATTTTCTGAAGAAGGCCAAGGCCGGTGGCTGAAATATTGCAGGTGTGTGTTTTCTTTTATGTGCCTGGCAAAGCTCGTCATCACGTCTTAGCGGTGAGTTGAAAACTGTCCTCATTACTATATCGTCAACTTACTTTTGTGAAATAGTGAGAATTATTAATGACACCATATTCTCACTTTTGAGCTGTGATTGCAAGTCCAAGTAAATGCATGTAACCCATCTCGCAATATGATATTACTTCATGCCTTAGATAAGTCAGATTCACACTATGAAGGGGAACCACAACTGCTGCGGCAACATGGCTAAACAATTATTTCAAATTATAAAATCACATGACTACAGTCATTAGTCATCATTTTATGGAAACTATTTCATATGGCAACTAACTAGAATGTTAAATACCACTTTTAAAACTGTACCAGTGACCTTCTATAAGGAGAAAAAAAAAACTTCATATATACATTCAAAAACTCTGTACAATCTGCATACATGTCCAGGCTCTTGAGATACCCAAGATAAGGTGTTCAAATTTGACAGCATGATTTAAAGGTTGTAGCAAGCAAGTAATGCCTGTAAACAAAGTCCGTGTAAAACTAGGTGCAAGATATTGGTGTCATGTTCCACGTTTCACAATGAGCTGCATCCTTTTGAGAGGTTCAGTCAAAATATTTTGGTGTCATTATTTAATTGTATAGTTTAAAGTATGCATGTATCTCCTTTCATTGCATCTCAAAATTTACTTGCTACAAATTGTCATGAAGAAAAAAAAATGAACAATATTTATCTAAAAAATTTAATGCATATATATAGTTATTTTCATTGAGCATCTATGCTACTTAGCACCTTACATAGTACTTTAAATTACTGGATTTTTAAAAATCTTGCTTGTATTATTTAACAAAATAATTTTGTTTTAATGCAGAACGATTTTAATATTACACTTCTTTGGAATGAAGTTAAAAGACAATTTTAAATATATACTTCTCTCCCAGCTCTCAGGTATAAACTGGTAACAATGTAACAAGAAGTTAATATCCAGTTATTAGTAGTATTTTAATTCAACAGACTATCTTTGGCACGACCATTCAGTGAACATGTTCCATATCTAAACAAATGCATCTGCTACATTCATTTCGGTGATTTACTGCACCTAAAATATTTGTCACAAAGCTTCTAAGCAAATAAAATATCTTTAAAATAGTTATAAGAAACAAAATATACCAATCTATTCCATTATTGCATTAATAGTAATATTCACTTTAAAAACTTGTGTGCACCAAAAAAATTTAAAGATAGCTATAAATGAGAATGAAACAGTTCACACATGTAAAGTTTATGCTAGTATTTTATGAAACTTAACTACAAATACAAATCCAACTGCATAACTTGCCAGAATTTCATAGGAAAAATTCTCGCAATTCCTGCAACACAATTCAATATCACACAGTTGCCATGAATTATACGGTATTTTACTTTGAAAAATTACTCACATCATTTTACAGTCTCTCTCTCTCTCTCTCTCTCTCTCTCTCTCTCTCTCTCTCTCTCTCTCTCTCTCTTCATATACACATAAATAAATTTCCACTGCTTACTTTTCAAACATTCTAGAACTATTTCAAAACCAGTAATAAAACATGACTTCAGAAATCTCTATCAGAATCCACACAGATTTCTAAGGAAATAAAATCAAGCTGAAATGATTTGCAAATACTGCTGTCTTGGTCATATATGATTTTTCTGAAATATAATATTTAAAGGTATAATGTTAGAGATTCTCATTCACAAATGCAGATCAATACTGATGAAATGCTCCACTGAGATATGTCAGTTATAGCAGCAATGATGCAATTATTATTCTATATTAAATAAAAGATTTCTACACTATCTTTTCTCCTTGCAACAACTTACATTAACACATTACTATATAAATCTTCTTTGCTACATTAATTACAAACCAAGATTAAATTTGTGATAAATTGTAGTTAATTTCCTTTCCTTCCACATGAACACATTTGTTAGCTGTGGTCTCAAATATAAAGACTAGTATAACCAATTTTACATTTGTTAAGTGCTTAGTTTACTAAATTCAATTATGTCAGTCATTTAAACTTTCTTGATATAGCAGAATTAAACAAATTTTTTATGTTGAATTCCAGAAGTATGGATAAAATGTGTTGGATCTTACAACCTCTAGATCATTTTTATTTGGTGACAAACAGTTTAAATAACACTTTTTCTCAATTGCCTCAATACAATCTAAGCTTATGACAATGTAACTGGTTAACACTCCATAATCGAAACAACAGAAAGCAATTTTTAAAAATATGGTTACCAAGAAAAGCCAAATATGTGCACTGCAAGATTGCAGACATAGGAAAAATCACTTAACAATAATGGAAATGATACTGTCCAACAAAATTTTACATTTTTGAGTGTGTTGCAAAAAAATGAATCAAACATAAATACTAACTGCAGAGGACTAAAGACAAAAGAACACTCCAGTTTTTTCTATGTTTCTTTAAGGGACATGGAGCTGTTAGAAAAGTGGGAAATATATAAGAAAGGGACAAGTTCAACCCTGTATTCATACAATACAGTTAGCGCACATGTATCTTGGGCATTTTACTGACTATCTAGAACTGTAGCTACAACTGTTTTGAAGTACTTTACAATCATATACAATTATTCTTTGTCCAAATCTTGCAATTTATGATAATTCAGAACCACTAAGTTGAAAGACAACGAAAAATTATGTGAACAGTTGCTCCAATTTTTAAACAACAGACTTTCAAAACATTAAGTTTATATGCTACTGTGATTAACAAGTCTGAGAACAGTTGCCCTTAATTATTTTGGTGTTGACATCCTTCTCATTATTGTTTTATGACTGTACCTGAAAGTGACCAATAAAACATAAATAAATAAGAAATAATAAAAGAATAAAACAACTATTAAAGTTATGACAATGATGAACATGTGGCATTTTTGACCATTAGACCCCAGCTGGGGGTGCCTGGTGCAAGTCTTTAGGTGACACCCTTGGGCAATTTGTGTGTCAATGATGAGGACAACACAACACCCAGATATGAGAAGAGCAATTATGAAGAAAAGAATATCCAAACAAGCTTTCTGTTATGACCTAATTGATTTCAACTTTTACTAGAGTAAGTATAATTCAATTACTCCATTTTTGTAGTGCCTTTACATATTTTCTAGCATACTCTTACTTTATTTCTTTTCTATTTCCACTATATGTTCTTTCCCTTTGTCTCTCTCTGTCCCTCTTCTCTCTCAAGATGGAGATTTAGAAAATTACTTTATTTCATTTATTACTGCATAAAATAATGGAGTGAGCAATTCACAACTGTCATATTCATTAACCCAGAGAAAAAAATCATTTGACTATTGTAATAAAGTCTGCCTTGAACCAGCAGCATATATCTTGTTTTAGCATTAGTCATTTTTACCTAATTCACAAGGAAACCACACATACACAGCAGTCCACTCAATCATTTCTTTCGTATGTTAATTGTGTTTGTCCATTCAGCTATACAGCAACAGAGCAACTTTGCAGGAGAGGTATTCTACTGTACATATCTCACAATTATAAATTGCCATTTTACGATAAGCATTTTTTAACATTCAACCAATACTTGTATAGCTAGAAAGGTACTTTCTGCAGAATATGAGCTCAATATAGCATTGATTACTTGACAGCAACATCTGTACTGGCTTGTTGCAATGGTTTCATACCATAATCCAAGTCTGCCGTACAGCTATATCAGACAGAAGATGTGCTCCCGCTCCTCCAAATATATGATGTAGTCTGTTCATTTATGCAAGGATTACTGTTACATCTTCTAGCAGACACTTGCATTTTGAAAACCTATTATCTGAAGTTCATATTAATTTTACATGTATTAGATTAGGATGTTAGAACCATTCAGTTTCTACTTTGGCTTTCATTTACACTTGTGGAAGATAGTCTGCAGCTCATGGTCTAGTGGTCAGCATTGCTGCTTCTAGATCACACTGCCACGAGTTTGATTTGTGGCTGTGTTGGTGATTTATTTCACTCTGAGCTGGCTGTTTGTGTTGTCCGAACTGTTTCATGTCGTTTTCACCACAGAGATGAGCAAGTTACTGACATGGTGTTAAATGGACAGGACGTATATCAGGGGGCTGAACAATCCCATACATGGTCTTCCAGCCAAGTAATATAATACCATCACAGTATTTCCTCTTGCCAAAATTGCTCTATGTTTACTCATTTAATTTACAAAACACCTTAAGAAATAGTGTTTATGTTTCCAGAATGAATCTTTCAGTCATCATCAGAGTGTGTGCTATGACTTCATAAGGTTTTCCAGCGAAATAACCATTTTCAAATAATGCTGGCAACTTAGAGGTGCTGTTTTGCTACTTCCTGGGAGGTTAAACTGGTGTACCAGACCAGGACTACCCCATAAGGGTCATACACTGCACTACATGGCACTGTCTGATGAATTGAAATTATGTATCCCAATTCTTGTCAGTTTTGTTCTATTCCTTACACAGTTGTTTATAACTCTATACACTGATTGTGAGTTTATATCTTTAATTTCATTTTTACATCTTTTGCATTAGAAATCAGTTTGAAATTTTTTTTGCAGAAGGCACATAGGGTCTGGGCCATAAAATAAATGCTCTATACAGTACTTCTATCGCGAAAGTTATGCAGATGGTGATCAGTGCACTAACGGAGAAAAATGTAGGGGGAAAATCCCAAATGGATTTTTTACAAGCCATTTTAAAATAAGAATGAACTGATACAGTGTGGCCATTTGAGGCATTCAAATAATGCTGGGCAACTCTTCACAGTAAATAGACAACAAACAATATTGATCTAAAAAGTAAAACTACACTAACTGAATTGTTGCTTCTATGTCACAATAGAATCTTGACACCTTTTGTTTTGATTTGTAGTACATTATTCTTCCCACACAGGACTGAAAAAGTCATTTTTAACATAATAGTGGCAATTCCAAATATAAAATTGGTGTTTACACAGGCACCAGAAATATCTATTATAAAATGTTCAGATTTGGCACAATAATCTCTATTCATATAGAAGTTTTTAGTATTACCTTATGCACTGAATAAAAAAAGATTGTTTAAAAGCAGAAGGTTAAGATGTTTTTCAAGCAATTAATACCAGAAGAAAATATGTAAATTCTCTTGAGAATGTATTTGGCATATGTGCTGGGAATGAAAGTTGTTAACTGGTCTTTCCCAGTACATAGCTGATGGATGATAACGTTTCATATATAACTTCATTATGAATGGCATTCAATATTACATAGATAAATGCTGCACTGATCTTCATAAATGTATCCTTAGACAATTAATTACACTGAATTGATTGACCAACACTTCACATGTTCATGGCTTAGCTGCACCATTACCAAACCTATTTAAAATAATAAGGTAGTATATAATATGAGATGTCCTTACAACCTACCCATAATCACAGGTAGTAATGGAAGCAGCAAAGATTTATAATGTTGATTCAGTTGTCCAAATGACCCCTAGCGTTCCAAAGAAGGAGGGGCAGACAATGTTAGTCATTTCTTCTTCTCCTTCCTCGATGCTTGCCTGTTCTCTGCAAGTGGTGCAGGAGCAGTAGGGACAACAGGAACAGACGCACGCTGGTCTTCCATGCGACCTGACTGTAAACGCATTATGAGTGAGAAAAAGTCTTCATCAGGAACAGTAGCACCACGAGCTGCTGTGTGTGTCCGTGCATCTCCTTCAGTTTCGTTATCATCATTGGGTAGAGAACTGCGTTGGTCCTCTAACCTGGAACTCTGAACAAAGAAATGATAAATTAGTTAATATACCCTACATCATTATTTGCTCCACAAAATTGTGTCAATTCAGTTGCCCCTACTGGCATTTATCAAGACTTACAACCTGTCACTGGACACAAATACTGGAACTTTCCAAACTATAAATAGAAAAAGTATCTCTATTTCTTAAGTTATTCAGTAACAAGATATAAATACAGTACTTAGTACAATTTCACATGTTCAGAACCAATAGGTTTGAAAGTTGAAGGGGAAAAATGGACAGAAATCAAACAGCCAACCTAAATGGCACAGGTAGTAAGATAGAAGCAAATGAGTTATTGACAGGCAAACAAAAAAGAATGAACAACTTCCTTGCTTATTGGCAGACCTTTTACAGAGCTGAAATTTACAACTTAAAACCCCTACCCCCTAAACACACACAACTGTGCAATTAAATTTTGCAGGAAACAATGCTGGGACTGCAGTTCAACAGGTAAACTAAGGTAACTAAGATGAAAAGCAAGAGGAGCATTTGAATAAGAGTAGCTGAAAATTCCAATTGAGTCAGTAGGTGAACTGAATAGGAATGTGGGAGGATATAAAATGCAGAATGGCAATGGGAAGAAAAGCATTTTTGAAAAAGAGAAATTTGTTAACATCAAATATTAATTTAACTGTAAGGAAGTCCTTTCTGAAGGCATTTGTGTCGAGTGTTGCCTTGTATGAGAATGAAACTTGGACGGTAAACAGTGCAGACAGGAAGAGGATAGAAGCTTTTGAAATGTGGTACTACAGAAGAATGCAGAAGATTAGGTGGGTGGATCACGTAACTAATGAGGAGGCACTGAACAGAATTGGGGAGAAAAGGAATTTCTGGCATACCTTGACTAAAAGAAGGGATCAATTGGTAGGAATTGTAAAAACCACAGAGGGAGACCAAGAGATGAATATAGTAAGCAGATTCAAATGTATGTTGCCGTTCTTATGAGGAGATAAAGAAGCTTGCTTAGGATAGAGTTGGGTGGAGAGCTGCACCAAAACAGTCTCCTGACTGAAGACCACAACAACACACGCACCCACCCACCCAGACATTTCCTTTCTTTCCTCATTCACTACAACTAACACAACTTCTCACCTCAGCTACACAGAGGCAGTTTGTGATGTGACCGTGTGATTCTTCTTATTTCATAATACCATCACATAATTAATTATCTTTTTGTTTTTTTGTTTATTGTAGTAAATACTGGTAGAGGTCCTGATACACAGTGCCTCTAATAAGTTATTTCCAAAGTTAAGGTCAATCAGCCTTTTCCCCAAAGAAGGTTACACTCAGAAAAGATGAAGTATCATAGTTCAACTTTGTCTCAATTACTTAAATTAGAAAACAGTTGGTTTATATTTGGACCATAATAAGGGTTTATTGTACCCATTGTACACCACCAATACTTCAAACATTTGGTTTACAGTATTACATCCACTTATTATTACACAAATTCTTGAGACAAGTTTAGAACATGTTGACAATTCGAGTCAACTCTACTAACTAATTACAAAACAAAACACCATTAATATCTACACTTTCACCTCTCTTTACTCTGAGAATCCTCAGAGTTTATTCTAGTCCACAGTGTCCTTTAAATATGTTTTCCATGAGAAGTAGGAGGTCCCTGACTGGGCATTCACCTTTGAAAGAAATAGCCCAGGACAGTAATAGTCCAAGCAAAAAACCTCCATAAATACCCCAAAACGCATCTGGTCATCTTGTCTAGCTAGGGAAAGCATGTAGTGCTTGAGACACTACAAGTTCTGGCACATTATGGGGGAAAATAAAAGAGCACATCATGTGTTCATGATAATGTTTGTATCAAGAGTTGGTTGCAAATATACATTAAAGCCACAAAGAACTGTGCATTCTTTCTCTCTAAGTTGATACAACAAAAGATTCAATTTTATGATAAAACACCTGATATTAATGGAAGTATCTAAAATTAATAGATATTGTTAAGTGCCATTCATTTTAAAGGCATGCACCTCAGAATATTTGATCTAGACAATAGTGTAGAGCATGCATATGCACCACACACACACACACACACACACACACACACACACACACAATATGTAGAGCCAGGAAAGAGGTGGAAAGTGGGAGGAGGGGGTTGCAAGTGGATGGTTGCTCAGAGGAAGGCAGCAAGTGTGCTGGGTTAGGAATGTGTCAGAACTGCAACTATGTGGGTTATAGGAATGTGACACACAAGCACTGGAGCAAGTGAGTTCGTGACAGGATAGATGAAAGAGTGGGAGGGGGCGGCATTGTTGAGAAATGGGTGTGGATCCAGTGAGTTGACAAAGATTGAGGCATGGAGAGTTATGCGATAGAAGGCTCTATAGCAAGGATAACACTCTCATCTGTCAACTCTATTCTTGGCCACAGTTTAGCAGTGGCTACTCCATATTATAGTTCGCTGGTTGGTGGCTGCACCCACATTCCTCACAAGCCTTGCTTTGCTTGTGAAAATAGAAAATGTCTACTATTCATTCAGTGTGAATTTTTAGAGTTGTAATGCTCCAGGCATGACATAACTGTCACCTGGTGTGTAAGATGTATGAGACAGGCGAAGTACCCTCATAAAGAAAAATGTAATAATCCCCATTCCAAAGAAAGCAGGCGCAGACAGGTGTGAAAATTACAGAACCATCAGTCTAATAAGTCATGGTTGCAAAATATTAACACGAATTATTTACAGAAGGATGGAAAAGCTGGTAGAAGCCAACCTTGGGGAAGATTAGTTTGGGTTCATTAGAAATGTAGGAACATGGGAGGCAATACTCACTTTACGGCTTATCCTAGAAGATAGATTAAGTAAAGGCAAACCTACATTTCTAGCTTTTGTAGATTTGGAGAAGGCTTTTGACAATGTTGATTGGAATAAACTCTTTCAAGTTCTCAAGCAAGCAGGAGTAAAATTTAGGAAGTGGAAGATTATTTACAACTTGTACAAAAACCAGTCAGCTGTTGTCAGAGTTGAAGGGCATAAAAGGGATGCAGTTTTTGGGAAGGCAGTAAGACAGAGATGTAGCCTTTCTCCAATGTTATTCAATTTGTACATTGAGCAAGCTATAAAGGAAAGCAAGGAGAAATTTGGAGAAGGAATTAAAGTTCAGGGCGAAGAATTAAAAACATTGTGCAAACAACTTATGGGTATGCTGCCGGGTGACGTTGTCGACAACCGCCGATATTTCGGCAGGAGAACACCCTGCCATTTTCAAGGCACAACTGCGCTTAAGGAAGCAATGTGCAAGCGTATTTAATACCTCGGTTTGCAAAGTGTAAACAAGTAAGATAACACACACAGTACAAGTCACAGCAGAGTCAACACAACCAAAGGCGACCAAACATAAAAAATATCCTGTTGATTAAGTCACTATCGATATTTTTGATGTTTGGTCGCCTTTGGTTGTGTTGACTCTGCTGTGACTTGTACTGTGTGTGTTATCTTCCTTGTTTACACTTTGCAAACCGAGGTATTAAATACGCTTGCACATTGCTTCCTTAAGTGCAGTTGTGCCTTGAGAATGGCAGGGTGTTCTCCTGCCGACATATCAGCGGTTGTCGACGACGTCACTCGGCAGCATACCCGTAAGTTGTTTGAACATTCCTTGCGCCGGGAAAAGTTAAAGTCTCACAAAAACATTGTGTTTTGCCAACGACAAAGTAATTCTGTCAGAGACAGCAAAGAACCTGGAAGAGCAGTTGAATGGAATGGACAGTGTGCTAAAAGGTGCATATAAGATGAACATTAACAGCAAAACTAGGGTAATGGAATGCAGTCTAAGAAAACCAGAAGATGCTGAAGGAATTAGATTAGGTAACGAAACAATAAAGGATGTAGATGCGTTTTGTTATTTGGGCAGTAAAATAACAGATGATCGTTGCAGTACAGAGGATATATAATGCAGAATGGCAATGGGTAGAAAAGTGTTCTAGAAAAAGAGAAATTTGTTAACATTGAATATTGATTTGAGCCTAAGGAAGTCCTTTCTGAAGGCATTTGTGTGGAGTGTTGCCTTGTATGGGAGTGAAACATGGACAATAAACTGTGCGGACAGGAAGAGAATAGAGGCTTTTGAAATGTGGTGCTACAGAAGAATGCTGAAGATTAGGTGGGTGGATCATGTAAGTAATGAGGAGGTACTGAACAGAATTGGGTAGAAAAGGTATTTCTGTCATACCTTGACTAAAAGAAGGGATCGATTGGTAGGACACATTCTTAGACATCCAGGAATTGTGAATTTAGTGTTGGAGGGAAGTGTGTGGGGGTAAAAACCGCAGAGGACGACCAAGAGATGGATACAGTAAGCAGATTCAGACAGATGTAGGTTGCCGTCCTTTGTGGAGTTGAA